>CM010311.1:73907592-75398918 GCA_001923025.3 Taenia multiceps | reverse complement strand
AGAATCGAGTGATCTCTTGTGTGCATTGCACCAAGAAATTCTCACGAACAACGTTACCAAGAAAGTGGAGCAGTTTGCCCTCACCCACCTAAAAACGAGGTCACGGATTCGAGTAAACAATCGCGAAATAAGCACACAGAATTAGAATCTTTGTTGCGGATATACTCTAAATCGGAATGAAAAAATGAGATCAGGTTACTTCAGGTTGACTCACAAGCTCGTTGATGGGAGATAGAACCATGAGGGAAAGAGGTGTGTAGTAATTTGAGGCGTCATTCAACTCCGGCTTCGTGGAGCGTTTCCAATCCTGAGGAGTAAAAAAGTGGTAAAAAATACGAATTTATTTTACGGCACACGCACACACATCCTCACCTCAACATCGATGGCCAACGACTTGACCAACCAGCCATTCAGCTTGGTAATAGTCTTTTTCACATACCTAGCGTGGAGGAGGAACAGGATCAACGATAATGCCCACTACAGAATCAGGCATAGCCGGTTAAAACGTTTCACATGGTGCAAAAGAAATCACAAATACGATAAGTAAGAAGGCCATTATCACAAAGCTAATAAACACAGAAGTACAGACAACCGCAATTGACAAAGCAAGTAACGAACTCTTGACGCAAACTCATGAGCTTGTCCTCGGGCAAGAGATTGGGAGGATACTTGATGCTAAGCCGAGAAAAGTCAACATTGAAAAGGGGATGTTTCATGAATTCTTCAGTGCTGTAAAGGGAACATTCACAGTGTAGTCAAGTCCCCATGCAAGTACACCATCAAGCATATGGGAAGCACCTACTGGTATGCATTAATCCATCCAAGAAGCTGGACGATTTCAGTGTCGTTTAGACCCTCATTTATCAGATTCTCGATCTAAAAAAAGCAGATTAACATTTCAACATGTCAAGAGCAAAAGTCCAAGAAAAAGGGACGTTTACTCCTTTTATGTAATAAAGTTATGCACCAAAACTTACATGCATTCCAATAGCGTCGTGGTATATTTCGACGAATCTATCGAATATTTCATAGTCTGGAGGAAAATATACGGGGCAAATATTCTAGAGCAAGCAAATAAGAAAATTCGTTAGAATTTATGCACATCAAGGCATGAGTATCACTAATAGTTAACCTTAGCAATGCGCAAATCCCTCAAGGCGTGCTGACGAATCGCTTCGTTGTGTCGCACCAAACGAGTTTTTTCGTTCTCCGAATCCACCGAGCACGCTTGAACACTTTAGTTAGAGGGGAGAACAAGGCGGTTTTGCATTCATGCAATAATTATGCATTTTAGGCTTGGTCAAAAGCCTATGATGGAAAAGGACACACCGGTCTTGAATGATGCGAGTCAACTCCGCGAAGAATTTTTTCCTCCATTCCTTTGGTCTGCCATCAGGCATGAAACCACCCTTGCCTTGACGTTTCTTCCAAATCATATCAGCTCTGAAGTGCATAGACGAAAAAATAAGCAAGGTGGAGAGTGGAGGCAGTGAGAAGCGAAAATTAGCAATACCCACCTCTCTTCTCTGTCAATAATACGGATACAGTTCACACAAAGAATGTTTTGAGTAACCACTGCACTGGTTAGTGTTGCACCAACGTGTTTGATTTTCTCCAAAATGGCAGCATTAAGTTCATCCAAACCTTTGAAGAAGATTCGAAGCGTCTGGAGAGAAATGGATTACATCAAAAAGAATAGAGCTTACATCAAGATCAGCACTTGAGTTTTGCTTAAAGACGTCAGACATTATTTCGTCCCTGATCCCTTCCAGTTCTTGTATTCTACAAGATTGCTTATACAAGTTAATTACTCAGAGCAACATAAAACAGACCCGTTAAAACCAATAAGAAAACACAAACCGTTTGTGAGCCTCAAGAAGATTGTCATTTTCTATGTAATTTTTAGCTTCCACCATGGCATCCGGTACTTTGACTAAGTACGACATATTTTCGATTGCAGCAACGAGCTAGAAAAGTTTAATGTAAGGGAACTTTTTAGGCAAACCTGTTTGTGTTTAGTAGAAATGACATGTAGCTGACTTAACGAAGATGGTAGAGTACTAATTGTTGATAAAGATTTTTCCATTTCAGAAATGCTATTTGGGAAAGCGTAAGAAAGCGTAATGAATAGCCCACCGTCCCGCGCAGGCTTTAGAAATTCCAAGAGCCGACTCTAGCTTATCGAGGCCACTTTGAATGCTATCAAGTTGACCATGCACTGCCATTTTCAGTTGAGCTTCTGTAGCAGTCTGAAAAACTCCAAAAAAGACCCATACATACCTTTTGATTCAAGAATCTCATGCGGATAACATCAATATTTTCCAAACTTTCCGGTTTCTAAAGTTCGATCATGGATATAAAGCATTATCTAAGGAAGGAAACATGACAAATCCACCAATATGTGGAGCAAAATTTTAACTCGGTTACGAAGTTAATCAGCAGCCATTTTTGAAGCCATTAGTAAGTTGATAACTATAGAAGAAAGAGCATGGATTAGAAAGACAACCAGGCTTTCATTAAACTATGAAAAGTGCCAAGGTGCACATTTAGCGGCTGCAAAATAGAAGCACAGTCAGTGATAATGCCCGAAAGGATTACATAGCATTCTTACTACCGAGAATAAACGGTAAAGCAAATGGTCTAGCGAACCGTATTCAAGCACGAGAACACATTTAAAATATAATAATACTTGAAATGCCTCCACAACACGCTTTTCGGCATTTCTACGTGCAATTTCCTCCAGCCGCGACAAAGAGTCAGCATAGGAGGACTTCATAGCAGCAAGCGGTTTTCATTAAGCCGCCCCCGAAAGTAATGCAAACTAGCTTACACCTTATAAGTAGAATCTTAAATGACTGACAAAGTCATTCTGCGTACAAAATTGATTGGTTTTTATTGACTGAATCGCGTAGATGCGCTAGTTTGGTTATTACAACAAATCATTAAACCGATTTAATTTTATCTGCACCTCAGATTCAACATTAAAATGTAAGGACTATTTGCTCCACTTTCTACCAAACAAAATTACCTACCCTGGATCACATAAGCCACTAATTTTAAAAAGGGTTTAAGTTTTCTGATAGGGTGGGAAAAAGGTGCAATCTGCAGAGTCTCAGGTATCTTCGAAGCCCAGTCTACATCCAAGCACACCATTAAAGCACTACAGTACTTGTAATACTTTGTTTGTTCGAACTGCCGGCTTCGGTCACTTGGGTGTCCATATTGTACTAGCCAGGTGGCCGGCCCCAATCCTTCTGTTTGGAGAATAGGTGCTATGTCCAAGTACTGTGTCATCCTTTACCTTAAAGGGAGTCTCCGGATGCTACAGTACTAGCTGAAATCATTTCTTTAGCAAATGTTTTGAAATTAATGGCCACTAGTCAAGAAACGTGTACAGCGCTTGGTTATTTGTTTGATTCGTGGTTATAGTTAAGCGTAATAATGTTGGTATTTATATACGCTTTGTAGTTGAGAGGCGGGAACACGATATCCACGTGGTCGCGGACGAGCTCGCATCTTCTCCTCCAGAGCTGGTGACCCAGTCTCAGTAGATTTGGACTGTTTTGCCTACCTTTTTCCTTAAATAAAGTGATGCCAAGAAGAACTCGGCCTTCTTGTAGCAAGATGGAAAGGAATGAAGAGGAGGAACGGGAAAATCTCGCCGTATAAGGTCACGTGGGCGAACATGTCGCCTTTGCCAGGCAAACTGGCATCTGAGTCATATCAGCAGCTCCAAGTCCCTTTTATTAATCAAGTAGGGCTTAGAACCACTGACTGGGGCTTCATTCCAACCCACTTAATAAATGTGTGATGGAGGACCACCAAAGTAGTTCGTACGTTAAAAACACAAAATAGCTAAACAGCTTACGTCTTACATTGCCTTTCGCGCCCCTAGAGAGGTCTTCAAGGCATTCGGAAACCTCTTTTACAGTTTGTTGCACTGCAGCCATTTTCGCCACACAAAAGCGAAAAAGTGGAAGACAATTGCTGGTACGGCCAAAGCAGCAACTCTTTTACCACGAGTGTTGCTCTTTTCTCTGGTTTTTAATGGGTAGGCTTTGTATAATCTGACGACAAAACCCGTCCATTTTTTCGTTTAATAACTTTGTTTCAAAGGTATATTTTTAAAAACAATTTAGGCGGAATGTGCTACCAATAAATGTTTTTGCACTTTGTAACACGACCTTGCTTATCTTTGCAGTAACCTCTACCTTGTACAAAAAATATAAAAATTAAAAATAGCTAATTAACAAAACTTAATGGTGAAGCTGAATAAATAATGATTTTAACAGCCCAATTTGACTCCTTTTTAATTTTTCATAATGAGCAGATGTATTAAGGCGCCCCAACTAAAACATTTGCTGTTGGTTGGTTTGGTCAAGGTCAGGGTCAAGGTGTTGATCGGCCAATAAACGCTCTGAAATGGCCTTCTTATTTCAGCTATCGTGACGCTTCATCGTGTAGGGTCTTGTGGTGGCTCGTCTGACTTGGTGTCCGCATGTTTAACAGAACACATTGGTAGATGTAGCGTGCGTCTAATCTGTTAACTCACAGCGCTTCCGTCATGGAACTAACTACTGTGGAAGACAATTCATCCAAAGTATCAGCTTCTCCATGGAAAAGCAAGGCTATGGACTTGAACAAGGATCCAAAAGTTGAATATTGTGGCATTGGGTTGTGGCGCCCGTCTTGCCTAGAACCACTCAGAGATATACGTGCATTTATAGCAGCAATGTGTTTTGTGTCCTGCCTGCAGGCTTCTTACTCTGGGTACACTAGCTCTCAGATCACAACTTTAGAAAAGCGATTTGCAATTGGTAGCATTGTCATCGGAGCTATCAACTCGTTTTTTGAGGTCGGCTATATCAGTTGCGTTATGATTGTCAGCTATTTGGGAGCCAAAGGACGGGTGCCATTGTGGATTGCTTGTGGACTTCTTGCTATGTCATGCGGTGCATTTCTGTTTTCGACACCTCAATTTCTCTTTCCTTACGACTCATCACTTTCGTCTGGTAGTAACGAACATTTATGCTCACTAGATCTTTACTTTAACCGAACTTTTTCAAAAAAATCCTCTTGCAACACCAAAGTTGATGGATCATATCATTTCTTACCGATTTTACTACTCGCACAGTTTCTCATCGGTGCGGGATCTAGTCCCATCTTAACCCTTGCCCCGCCCTTTGTGGATGATCACGTACCCCCTTCGAAAGCTCCTGCAATGATTGGTGTGTTTTATTACTGTCTGTGTCTTTCGTTATTGCAACGGACTCCTAAGTTTATGCTTCTTGTCCTTTAGCCTCTCTCTATGCTGCTGCTGCACTTGGTCCAGTTTTTGGCTATGCCCTGGGTGCCTTAATGTTGCAACATCCCATGGATAAGTGGTCGAGAACGAAGATTATTGGCAGTACCTTGACACCGGTCAGTGAGGATTGGATTGGCCTTTGGTGGGCCGGCTATATCATACTTGGTGAGTTCATGCACATGGTGCATCTTCAAATTTCAATTGAGAGACTTTTACGTGCCTCTTCCCTCTTAAGGTCTGGGTGTTTTTATTGGTGCTTCCATTCTCATAATGTTCCCCCGAACTTTGCGCTCCTCGTTCACACCACACAAGCAATCTTTGGAATCTGACATGATCGCTGGAAGTAGCAACAGTGGTGGAACCGTGGATGGCATGCTGAGTGACTCAAAACCGAATTCTTCCACAGAGGCTTCACAGCCCTTTTCCTTTCCTGTCTTCCAAACCCAACCGAATTCTCATCAGTCCTATCAGCAGCGTGCAGTTTATCAGCACCACCACAGGTCTTTCTCCGGCAACGTGCCCGTCACCTCCGCACCGCCTTTGAGCATCGGAGGCACCGCTCAAGGCGCCTCCTTTTTCCCTCCTCGACATCACCAGAGATCTGCTTCCGTTAGCAGCATTCTTCTTCACGCTGCGATTATCGCGGCAACCGCTTCGCATGCTGCAGAAGAGGAAGATGAAGCACTGCCATCCACCGAAACTGATTCGGACAGCTCTTCGGGTGATTCGGCTCCCTCTCCCGATGAAAGAGAAAGACTGGGTGTGTGACATACATTTATTGCGTAAGAATTGCATTTATCCGTTGAATTTAACATTTCCACATCTCTCTTATAGACAAGCGACAGAGTCGAATTGACCAGTCAGTTAATGAGATGCGAAGGGGCACGCGCCTTTTCCGGTCGCCGGTCTATCGGAGTAAGAGTCTTTCTGCGCAGCAGCAGCAGCAGCAGCAACAGTGTGGTCGCAGGTGGACCTCAGCCTTCTGGTCGTCCCGATCTCCGAGCCGTGGAGTGTTGCTGCAGTCTGGTGGTCGTCCATTGAGATGGTCTCAGAAGGGTACTCCACCGGGTGTTCCACCACCCATTCTCGACGTCATGATGGAAGATAGCACTTCTGAGTTGCCTACAACTTCAGTCATCAAGGTACTTTGATTCTACTCTGATTTTCTGACCGATACTCTTCGATTGTTTTTCAGGTCATATTATGAGGATGCTGGGTTTCCTATTTATACTCTCTTGTGGTCACGTTTTCATTTCACATGGCGTATACCATGCTGTGTCCTCCATGGGTAATACAGGCCTCTGTGACGTCACTGTCGAGTGCACTTTCGGAAAGTGTGATTCTTTCATCAACAACGGAAACCGCATTTCTATTTAAAACTTCTATTATTTGTCTGTCAATATTTATAACGTCTCTTACCAGATGGCCTACTTTTATTTAGATATCCATTCCCAATTATATATCACCTATTGTTACCATATTCAGAGTTATACCATGAGATTAAGACCTGATAACATCACTTTGCAGGCAAATGCGAAGTCCGAAGGTGGGAGTAACTTGGCCGCGAATGATACGTCTGCCTCTTCGATAGGCGCGCGACGTCTTCATCCGCCCATTTTGGAAGGCGATTCGGGAGTGCCTCCACACTCCTCTTCCAACGCCAACCCGCCTTCTTCACCTTCCACTCCCACCGCTTCAGCATCGAAACCGTCAATTTTCGTACACCTCCACAGGCATCGTAAACGTCGGCCGCGTAAAATCATCCGTGGTCGCATTTTTGGTTTCCTTGCCGACTGGAGCAGTGCGTTTGCTGATTTCTTGCCTCTCTCTCTGTCTCCTTCCTTCATTATGCTTGCATCAGATTACAATGACTGACTGTGGTGTGGATTGAGGATGGAAGTATTTGGGTAGATTTGCCGCCGCCTGGTCCATAATTGTCCAGTCCTAATAGCCTACCGAGAGACCCCTGGTGTTTCCATCTCATTGTCATAATTACCATTTGCACGGTAGACTTGTATCACTAGTTGAAGTTTACGACACAAAGGGTTGGGCAAAATTTTTGTACCTTATCAGTTTATCCTATTAAGTGATTTCGATTGTTACTTTATTATTGACATAGCCTAGGCTCCAGAGCCACTTCGTCCCAATGGGAGCGATTAGTGATTTTTTTTAAAGCGTTGATTTTCATTTTCGCGATAGTGTGGTCCTAATTTTCCATTTACGATGAAATACGCAAATGCATAATCCTCTTCCTTTGTCGCCTTCATGGGGTGTGGAATAAGTCTAGTAGTCATTCTCCAAAAAGATTTTTTTTCCTCACTTTTATGTATGCCCCACCCATGTGTGCTCCAATAATTACAGATTGTTGACATGAAATTCAAACGGTGCTCTAAAAATACCCACCTGAAGCTGATTTTTTTCACCAAAAGGAGTCGGAGTTTTCTTTACTGGAGGATGGGATACTGACCTTTTGCATGCAATTTTCACACAAAATCCCATGGCAACATTGTATACGTGGCAATAGCTCCCATGAAGATGGATTGTAACATGAATTTTCACATCCGGTAATCACTGTATTAGCATACTATCCGAGGAGCAAGAACTTTTAACTTTTGGAGGGTACGAAAAACTCCTAAATCCTATGCAGGAAATGGGAAACATCTCCTGCGTCCAACTGCGCGTCGATTTCCGCATTTACCTCTTTATTTTCGGTAACATGAGCTATGCCACAAAATTGGGGCCTATTCCCACTACCCGACGTTGCAAACTCCGCCTTTTTGTCAGTCACATGTCCTGTTGATGGCACTTATGGTGGCTACTGCGAAGAAAGGCCAGTCCTGGCCCTGGCACCATTATCTCTATGCACGTTATACGCACGATCGAGTTTTCAAAGTAAAAATATGAACCTTGAACTGGATTCATGTTATGTTTTTTGGGTAGCGAATCTCATATGGTCTGTGCATGTATTACCTTCGGCTTCCTAATTTCACTGAAACTTCTCCGATTACTCAACTTGTGCTCTGCTCCACTATGGATTTCGTAAAGTCCCCGGCGCTGTAACGAAATGTGACCTCAATAGTTTCTGTTGGTTTTTAAAGTTAATTTCCCATGCCTAGCCTGGGATGCTTTATGGCACGCGAAAGTACAAAACTGATTGGTGGTCAGGCAAATAGGGGTTGTTTAAAGGCTATTAGCGTCGTTGCCTCATGATTTATCCCATCTTAGTTTCTTTGCTTGCTTTGTGAAATCGTCGAAAACAGGCAAACGGTTTGTCTTTCCTCCTAATAAAGCCGCTGTTTATAGTTGTTTTATAGTTGCTACTGCACATGCATCCACAACTGGTTGATGTTTAGTGCGCTCAGCAGAACAATGAACAGCAAACGATCGTACGGGCCCACATTTTTAGGTCTCATTTGGATTTGGAGAAACTACTAAACTTCAACATTATATTTCTCTTTCGGCGCTATTTACACAAGAGTCAACAATTGGCCTGCTAGTTGATTTACCTTGCAATTATTGGATACCTTGTATACTTTTGCGAGAGTACACATAATTCCACCCCAAAACTACCTTGTAGCCATCTGCTCCTCACGAAATCTTTTTGACTACCAGTACAAATGTGACGGCGAGTGTTATACGTCCAAATAGCACTTTTTTCAAGTTATTGTCTTCAGTGCTTGAATTAAAATTTAACTTTCAGGATTCAATGTCAGTATTTGTTGAATTCAAACATTACTTAAATAATCGACACTCAGTAGTTTGGCTAGTTTAGACAAATGCTGAATTTTGTCCTCTCCTCCACCTAGATGTAACCTTCAGTAAGTTTGCCGCCTTTTCTACTTGAATCTGTCTTATATCGACTGCACTCTCCCCCGCCTATCAATCTCAAGCATGTCTAACTTTGCAATTTTCGTAAAACTAACGTTTTGCCTCAATATATTTTCCGTATGCCCTCTATGTAGGCATGAGTGAGTGAAGTGGAGTGAGTAGCTTATGAAAGCTCAATTTTACACTTGAACATACGGCTTACGCATCCCACCTACCCCCTCTTAACACAAATCCTTGAAATTTATCGAAATTTTTGGCATCAGGGCACAATTTGCCTTTCAACATCCAACGTCAAAAACTTTGAAGGATGTGCAGCGCTTTGTTTCCCCTATCTCCTACAGGAGTGCTGTGTTTGTGCTTTTTTTGGGAATTACTCCATGAGGCGACAGTGCATGCTACATTGGCTGCTAAGTCTGTGATTTGCCGCCTACGCAATCAAACAAACGGCCACTGCTATGCAGTTCAGCACCACATCCACATATCCTTGCACGTTTGCTGCGAAACTTTTTGACATACATATCAACACGTGTAATCTGCTCCTCCAGGCAATCCGTGGTTAAGTCTGCCCCCATTAAGCCTTGCATAACCTCACCTTCACCCACTTTTTGGATGGAAGGGCTCGACCTTTCTCACACCATTACCATTGCCATTTGCTCTTACGACTCTTTCACTCACCTTGCACACTAAAATGAATGACAGGTCATTTGGTGGCTATGTCGACTAACAATCTCATGCTGGTACCATAAAATCCATTTCTTTATGACCAAGTTTGTCGTCTCATCATGCTCCTATATTGCAGTTAAGCGTACAAGTGCTTTTGCTATAATTAACCCCGCTTTTAAAAGTGTTCTGTATGTTCTCTGCTTGTTAAATTATCGTCTATACACCTCGAGATCTCAAAATCATCACAGTATTGTTTATTAAATGGATGTTTCATCCCCAGGGGGAAAGGCTGGTTATGGACACTTTAGCGGTAGATGGAAAGGGTGGAAATGCATCTGATTGAATAGAGAGAACTTAATCACCAACTTGGCCATCTATTCTTTGTTTTTCACTCCACAAGGAAAGGGAAGTATGGGGATGGAAATCCTTTAGCCAATGCAAATTTTGCATTTCCCTTCTTTTGGGCTGGCGTTGCGCCTTTCATGATAACCGTACCAAGTGAGATAGCCTTTTACAGTTTGGACCCATTCACACATGGTGCGTTACTATTGTCACAAACTGGTGTGATGGATTGCCTTCGCTGGCGGCTTCGATCGTTTCGGTTTAGTCAGTGATTATTTACAGACAGTCATCGGTATTATTCATTTACTTCCGTGAACTTGCTTGTTGAACATCTCCTGAATTCCCAACTTATGCATAAGTTTTAAGGGCTGCATAAATACAGCTGCCTTTCATCGCACTCTCACTACCGATTTCCTTGTGTCTCAGTGGATCTCAAAAGACTACTTCCCTTTAATTTGCCTCCCAATCCTTCATATCTCTCCTCTACTATGGTGTCTCTGCGTACGATGAGTTTTTTTATGGAAGAAGTAGACATCCTTATATCACTAGCATTATTGGATTGAGCCAAAGCACTAATTAAGGAAGGGTATCGCCTAGGATAGTTGTTTATGCAGGTCCTTTTTCCCACTTTATGAGTGTGCATCTCTAACCCAAAGTCACCCCTCATAACGTGTAGAACAATTCAAATTTAACAATTTTCCTTTATTACAGAGGATATTCCCAAGTCGATATTCAGCCTCCTAAAGAACAAAATCTACGTTGTTACGTGCCTGTGTATTTGCTGTGAAATGTTCATCGTCATTGGATTTGCCGGTTTTCTCCCCAAGTATATGGAGATTGAGTATCAAATATCCAAGGCAACGGCTAGCATGATTGCTGGTAAGTTAGTGACCCTAGTTTGTTAAACCTGACTTGCCCTTTATCAACTTCCATCTTAACATTCCCCTGGTCAAAGTAATTCTTAGGCTTTTTTAATGTCATTTTGTTTCAAACGCCTTCTTGTGATGTTTGTAAGTTTAAATGGGTCATGTGCAACTCGTGTGTTGGAACTTGGACGAGTTCTCAGGGCAGATAAAATAATTGCTCTAAATCTCCCTTCACCCCACCCGTCGCTTTGATTACACTACCCCCAGGGCTTCGGTAAAAGCACATCTCTTGTTTCCATGTCTTGAAAGCATAATTATCAGTCAATTTTTTATCTGCAGACCATCCAGAACTACATTTAACCTTAATCTGCAAGTTTTTTTCACAGCGTTTCGGTGATGTGGAATAAGGCCTCCACTCACAAGGCTTCCATTAATTTCACTTTGTCAATGCTCTAGTTTAGCATTCGTTTGTTAGATGTATGTGGTTTTGCTTTAATATTTTAGCACTGATTATGTTCATCAAAAAATTTCGTACAGTGGATTCCCTTTCAAATGTACTTATAAATCCTTCAAATTTACCTCATCGCAAAAACCTATGGGGAGAATCGCACAGTGGGAAAAAAGACGAGACTTCGTTATAATTGCTAAAATGTCTATCAATACGGACAAGGTAGATAATTGCTTTTTGTTTTGCTAATCCCATCATATAGGTAGTAACAATAATTGTTCCTTCCAAAAATTTTGAATCTGCAGTCCATAAAGCGTTTGATCCGTGTGTATTTTTATTCATCCAACTTGGTTTTTTCTCCCATTCACATGGGTGGAATATCGGTGCATATTCTGATCATTCACGATCAAATTATCCTTAGGCTTGGGGTAGTATTAGACCGAACTTCAACCTCTGTGTAGCATATTTCACACTGTAGGATACACGAGTTTCGGGCTGTGAAAAATCCGTCTTTCCTGACATTGTCATGTTTTTTTTTCCAAGGGTTTTCCAACCTTCAACACTTTATACGGCAATTTGTTTAACCAACGTCACCTTCACTTCAACCTGACCCTCTTGCGCCTACAATTACCCTCAACACATTTTTAGGCCGCTAGTTACCCTCTAATGGTGGTGGTTGAGATTATTTCTTCATCGTGAAGTCAATCTCATATTGCTGATTTCATTTATTGCACTTCTGAATGTTTGATGACCCTTGTGTGTAAATCTTCCGGTTGAAGCTGACTTCATTCCCTTGCTTTGTTCATGCAAACACGTGATGGGCCTATGTGCCTTTTGAAAAGCTTCATGATGTTGGAGTCGCCTGGTTCACTGTGGATGAATTTAGTTGATATACAGTTGTAACATTCTCGTTAACACTTTTATGAAGAAGTTAGTCCCCACTTATTTCTATGTGGACTTGGACATATGTTCTTTTCCTATGCTTTTGATACCTCAATTACTGTTTATTTGATTGTACTTTCCTTCAAAAATATATTGCAAGTCATCTCATTTAATGGTACAGCATCACTTGGGCAATTCTTGAGCAAAGTATTTCCGCTCTAGCCACACTTCCTTCTCTATCGACTCGACTTCTGTTAGAAGTCTGCCTTGCATAGCACTTCACTCACAGGTGTTTGACCATATTGCACCTGTGTGGTAAGATGGAGATGTCTGGTGTCTCCTGATGCCATCCTAGAGTGCATAAATTTCGTACGTTAAATGATGTAATCTTGTTGAAAGAAAAAGACGAACCATGCGATCATTTGTGCTTACACGATGTATTTGAGGTGGTCTTCCCATGTGTCTCTTCTTGATAGGTCATCTACCTTGGGTGATTCTGTAAATTCTGATCGCTAAATAGGGGGAGGGGGGGACAGCTGTTTCTACTTCACTTCTTTCCTTCATCGCTAACCATTTGCGGCTTTTCAGTTTCCTTTTTGCCCAGTAGATGTGAAATTCTCTCTCAATTTCATTTCTGGTATTTGTTTTGTTTCCAGGGTGCTTCCAATCGAACGGTGGCGTTCTCCAGATTAACTTCTCAACTCATATCTGATTTCAAATCGCGAAAGTTATATAAATTAATTCCTTTTTTATTGTCATTCGAAGTTCAGCTCCCAGGCCTGCCGTTTTTTATACTGCCTATAGGAAAACACGAATTTACGACTTAAATACGGCAATTAGTAAAATCTGCACACCTTCCTACTGTTTAGAAATTTGTTTCCTAATTCGAAGTCTGTCAACTTTGGGGAAAAATGAGAGAATCTTTAGTATTTAATGACCACTTGAAAGTAATGTTAAAATCCACCACTTAGAAGGAACCTAGATTATTTTGTCTTTGTCACTAAACAATCTGACGTGTTAGGTGTGACTCAATGGCTGCTAAGGTATTCCTCAGGCCATTTTATCTGCCTTGCACTTCCAAACAGTAATATGCTGTTTTCAGGCCAAGTAGTCCGCGTACCTTTGTCTTTACAAAAAGGGTACATCGTGTTGAGGTGATTACGTAGTTGCGTAGTATTCCTCTGTTGAATCATTACCCCTTCTTTCCTCTCATTGCGTTAATCTGCTGAATCTTCGAGTGGTGTTATACTCTTGCTCCACAAACCTCTATATTTAGTTTATTGGTGGTGTTTTTCTACTCTTTTAGTGTACTCAATGGCACCCTCTTGACCACTTTCCATGCTACCTTGATACTCACTAAGGTGAACCTTCCTTAGTGAACCTTTGCTGTAGAAAGTTGGCATAATGACCACGAAATTATGCTGAATGATTTAAGATGTTATGCAACTTGAAGTGAAGTGCGTGAAGTCTCAGGCGTTTCGTATTTATGAACTAACCAGTGAATTGAATTGCTGTAGGAAGTTGGTAATCACGGTTTTATTAGATTTAGTGTTCCTGGGTCTGAATTATGTTTGTTTTTTTTTTTAAAATTCCCCGGTTTTAGCAATCAAACGTGATCTCTGATTGGCTTAAGACTAACTTTCAAGACTGTCTTGTCCCCTTCCTTCTTTACCCCAACTCAACCAACTGCTCTCACAAACCGGGTTTGTGTTTATGAAGGTGTAACTGGAGTAATTTTTCTTGAACCTTGTAATAGATACCACTACACATTTTATTTATTTATTTCTTCGAGTCTCTGAGTGTGCAAAATGTCTGCATTTTTTTCATCTCCCTTGGGATGGTATTTGCTATTTTCTTCTACTTCAAGGGGAGAGCTTGTTTTTGAAATGTCCATTTTGGTTTCCTAGGTGGTCTCATTGTCCCCTCAGGGGCTTTGGGTATACTTGCAGGTGGACTGATTCTCAACAAGGCGCGTTTGAGTCAAAAAGGCAAGTCACTCGCTATCGGATTGTTGTTTCTCGTGGTGATGTTGTTGTTTTATGCCTTGTGCCTTTGCAATCACCCTTAAATGTTACACTACTCACAGTGGAGGAGCTTTTTGCGTTTTTTAGCGATAGAGCGGATGTATGTGTATCCAGTGCAGGTAAATCGGGTTGCCTTTATTGGTGACCCATGATTTATTCGCACTTCGTATGCGAGGACATGGCTAGTCAAAAACAAATCACTCGGCTTCATAAATGAAAACGGCAAATGTCTCCTCTTCCTAGAGTTGTACTTTTTTTACATCGAGTGGAGAAAAAATTGAAGAACAAATAATACGTTTGGGTGGACGAATATTGCTTTGGAGGCTTGTCTTTTTTATGAAATACTTTGCTTCAAGTGGTCAGCTTAACCCTTCGACGAATTCATTTTTGGCCGCGAGAAACATTTCATGTCTCGCATGTTTGATTCCGTTTTGATATTCATGACTATTTGCACACCGATTTCTCCTTACTTTCCCACTTGGGTACTTCTGCCCTTCGACCTAAATTGACCTTTCCACAAGTAAACTATGGGCACCTAATGATCACCTTCCCATTCACCATTGCTAAGATAGATAGGTTTTCTTGACCCTGTATTCTTAACATATTGCACCACTCGCCTTTTCCCGCCCTCATCTCAAAAACCGGGTCCACTTTCTGTTAGGATAGCGTGAGAATTTATGCATAAGGCACATCCTTGTTTGTCTACACTTCCAAAACCGTAGGCTCATCGTGTGGTTCATTTCTGTAAGCCACTAACCGGACCATATTAGTCGTGCCGGTGTGAATGTAAACGTTTCTAGAATCTACGCTATTAGAGCAGTGTTATCACCCTGTCACTATAGTGAATGACAGTACCATTAACTACCATAAATATATATATACACACACGCCCTGCTTTGGTGTAAAACGTGCATACGCAATAATTTTCACTGTCATTTTAACGTAGTTTTACCTACCTCTGTTCCCAACTGCGGTTCTATACTCCGAATCTTTGTTTGGCTAGTATGGTAACCGTTCTATCATTAATTATACTAGAGATTTTTTTGGGGCTGACCACCACTTGCTGGCTATTCTTCATCGGCAAATTGTACTCGATTTTTTTTTCAACCTTTCTGGCATCGTTTGCGATGAGTACGCGAAGGCGGCCAGTTAGAGAGACGAAAATGACGGACTTTGAACACACTTGCGCAACACGTTTAATCACACATGTTCTTCCTCTTCTATAGGCGCTGTTCTCTTTGTGTTTGGCATCAACTTCTTCATTGTCGGTTGCATGAGTTCCTTCTTTTTCCTCGGTTGTGAAAATCCCAAAATCGCTGGATTCACTGTCCCCTACCCCTCAGGGTGAGTTCATCCATTTCAGTCGCCCATCATCTCTAGTAATGTGCACCATGCTTTTCTCTATTTTCTGAGGCATGGTAGTGATACCTAAAAGTCTTATAAACTTTACGTGCTATTTTCCAACCAGGATTGGGTTGGCGTCTATTTCTTATTTGTGTACCACGTTAGATGGGAAGTTTAAAATTTTCTCTCATTGTCCGCATTACGATCATAAACCTGTCTTATGCGTATCTCCATTAGCCCTGATATCACACTAAAGGCTGTATAACTTATTGAGTCATCTTTTTATCTGGATTTCTGTGTGTTTTAACCATAATGTTGATGTTGCTAAAGTAAACAGTTCATGAGGCAGTAATGGAGGCTCTTTTCCCGGTTGGGCAAGAGTGATGTTTGTGATGTTGTTAGGTTCATGGGAGCGTAGTCTTTTCATAGCTTTAAGCAATAATTTTTATTCTTTTCTACTTTTAACCTACTGAATTCTTCGTACAACAAGTGAGTAGTTTTATCTGCACTGGTTCAGTGGCAATCTTCTGCTTCTGTTTTGGTAACCATCTCCTCCAAAAGTGAAGCTTCACACTTGGATGAGGTGTGGTCCAAGCGAAATCGCACGAGCATTATTGGCCATAACATTGCCCCAGTCTCTTTCTAATGTTCAGGAAGTGTTAATCGTTGTAGCTTTGTCAAGTGCTCTGAAAAGCAGGCTTACATATCACGTCATGCCATCTGGGGCGTGCATTTCTGCATATCACAAATTATTTTTGCTCAAAGCCGTAAATTCCTTTTGCCTACAGGAAGTAGTACGTGATTGTAGTAGGCTTTCGACATTTCGAGTTATAAATGGCCCCACACTTGCAAGCATGAATGGTTTGATTGTCTCATCGGCTAAGAAATTACGGCCCTTTTTCAAGACCTTGTCTATTGAAAAGATTGTATGTATTGTCAATCCGTTTGAATGTTGAAAATGTCCTCCACTTTAACACAAGGCAGATTGACGTCAGTTCATCTATAGTTGGAAATTTATGGACTATTTTGGCTGCCACTCTGAGCCTGTATGTTCCAGGCACTTGAACGTTCCTTCACAACAGAGTATAAAAGTGTATCGCAAATTCATTAACCTGAGATTTATTTACATCTGTAAGTAAACAAAGGTACTGCACGTTCTTCTCATCTTTGCTTGATTTGGCATCTATGCTTTCATGTTCTTGGCTATTTCCTTTTTTACGCGTTTTGGGCTAAACCGGACTGGCTTAATAATCGAGATTTTATTTCGCTGCAGATTGTAGATATTTTTATGAGTGTGATCCAGGCCAAAGGAACGGGTTCGCAGGGTTATTTTTCAATTGTGCTTTATAGCAGTTTTTATCCAAAACGTACATCAGCTTTGTATTCATAGAAGGCTTCTCAAAATTGCTAGGGTAAACTTTAGACTCTCCTCAATGGGAGGTATGCATTCTATTAACCAAATAGCATTATTGCAAATAGAAATGGTGGATACGTTCCTTGGTGCCTCCTTAACATGACCGAACCCCTCTACCGGGCTTCGCTTTTTGTTGTGTCATTAACCTCGTTTGTATTCACTTTGAGCCCACCGTTACTAGACGAATTTCATAATAGAAAAAGAATGATAATTTTAGCGCTTTTTCTTAGATTCGCATTCTACCATTCCATTCAGAGTGCTTTTTTGTTCTCGGATATGTTGCATGTTTTATCACAACCTTCGATTTGCTTGTGAAATTTCTCATGAAATATTGCATTTTCTTGCTTCTTCCCCCAATCTGGTGTCGTAATTTCTGTCAAATCAGTGCTGGTCACTGCTTACCCCGCTCCAGGCCTTCATATAGTCCATTCTCGCTAGCGTCTTTTTACCCTTACACTCGAGGCAATCCGTCCTGCTCCTCTCCCTATTATGACTGATCGAAACGCGAGAGC
Organism: Taenia multiceps; assembly: GCA_001923025.3. Taxonomy (NCBI): domain Eukaryota; kingdom Metazoa; phylum Platyhelminthes; class Cestoda; order Cyclophyllidea; family Taeniidae; genus Taenia; species Taenia multiceps. The sequence goes on along the minus strand of CM010311.1, from coordinate 75,381,290 downwards.
CAAAGGTCTGTCACTAGTGTGCTCCATTCTCCTCCTCATTTCGCATCGAGCGAGCAAACGCGCGTACATTTTGCTTTGGGGGTGAGGAGGCACAGAGGGAGGTAAATTGGCGAGTAGGTTGATGGTAAATTTTTCTCCCCACAATTTTAGTGGAGAAGAAAAATTTAGTGGTCTTAGGCAGCTCAATTATGAAAGTGTTAGTGAAGCATTTTGCTATACAGTGCGGAAATTCTGGAATGCTAATTATTTTTTTAACACCGCCTCTCTGTCATTTATGAGTATTTTGACTACACTTCTATTGCAAAGCTTAAGATTCTTTTATTTTTTTATGCAAGCTTTTCCGGTTGTTTCGTAATTTTACAAACTACCACCCTCACAACGGCACGAAAATACTTGGTTCACATCGTTATGCTAGTTCGGGGAACTTAAATCGTGACGCTTTTATCTACGCGTTTCAGTTCTCCATAAGGTATGAAAGGACAACTCCGGTGTTAGCTCACTTGCAAGTCATTGTTGAACCCTAGAACTAGAGACACTGCCATTGCTTTATTCCTGCTCCATTGCTCTGGACTGTGGCTCATTTCGATGAAATTTCGAATTTGCGTTTTCCAATCCTTTTTTGCATTGCTGTAATCGTGATGCCTGGAGTTGAGGTGCTATTTTCCCACTTTCATGTGAATTTTATGAGGGAACGGTAAAACAGGGCGACTATGTATATTTATCCCCTTTTTCTTCGTCTACTACACCACTGTTTCGGTCTGTTATGGATTATTTTGCAAGTGTATCGAATTCGTACTGTTGCTGTAGTTAATTTTTTATAGGCAGTGCATTCTGCGACCCTTGTTTAGTCTACACTCACGAAGGTCTCTCTACTTTCGGGTGTGTCACGCGACGCATCGTCTCATCTCGAGTAATAGTGTACTCATTAATTGGCACACAGATTGTCAGTTTATTGTTATTACAGACATGATAGCTGTTATTTTCTCCTAAGTGGCTAATTGTATGCACAAAAGGCCTTCCTACCTGTTAAAATTTCACCCATGACTAGCGCTCTACGTATGTGCATTTCTGTTTTACTTGCCATTTTACATCACTTCACATTCGATAGACCTTCTGCGCCTGTTAATACCAGTGTGTCGAGGACCGCGAAACCCTGGGAAGTGGAATGCTGTCGATCATGTGGCTGCAATCCCAATGTTTGGAAACCCGTGTGTCACGCTAAAACCAACACCATCTTCTTCTCGCCCTGCTATGCTGGCTGTGCAAAGGGACCCACTTTTTTGCCCGCCAATAATCAGGTAAACATTTTCCCTCCCTTTCGCCTGGCCTCGTCTCGTCTTGTCCCGTCCCTCCCAGGAGTGTTCTTCTGCCAGTAATTTACTATTTGCCATTACGAGCTAGCATCGTATCGGTGAAATGTATGTTGTTTTGTGAATGTTTATAGATCCCGTTAAACCAAAATAGTCCTGTTAGGTACCCATCCAACAAGTAGGTACAATGAAACTTAGAGGAGGGACAGCACCATCTTTCTCGTGCTATGAGAACTTTGCCAAATGCCGTACTGCTATTTCTCGTTATAGTTGCTACATTGGCCTATAATCGTAAAGTTAATGGTTCCGTTTGTCTGGAGATTTGCTACACATTGCTGCGCACTTACTCTTTCCTTCAAGTGTCAAGTTAGAATTGACAAAATCGGAGCCGACTTTTGCGATTAGCCTATTTACTTCTTGGATATTCTATTGTTAATAAAATATGCAGGTCGTGGACTCCTAGGTCCCCATAATTGGTGCCTAACAAATATGTCTGTTCTATGATTGTGTTGATGCAAATGACGTCTCGCAAATTTTGTGCTTTTCACACAACACCAGTGGTGCTGGAAATCACCACTCTCTTTCATATGCTTTCTTTTGTAAAATAAGTATCCGAACGGATGAGACAAATTTAAGCTTAGACATCTGTTTCAGATTGTGAGGTTCACACTTAAATCATCCCCATCCACGATGTTACCTTTGCTGCTCCATTTCCTGTTCATACTGTCCACAGCAAAGTGTTGAGGATTTTATGGGAAGGTCTCAATTCCTGGTTGAAGCAACCTATTTGTTTGAGAGCCCTTCTGGTGTGAATTCAAGTCTACCCTCCCTTGAGCAGGCACATTTTTTTTTCAATCCCTCACTTACATAAGGTATTAAACAGAGCAGCCCTAGTCTTCACTCACACCACTTTTTTATTTACCTACAAAAGTCTTTAGGCTGTGAAAAAGACGAGGTTGGTGTTTTCAAGTTGCAGTCGTTTTTTTATCAATTGTTGAAAATGGAAGCGATTCTTTGTTAGCAAATGTTTGCGTTAAATTGTCAAGTTTTGGTGTTTGACTCGTGTTCTTGGGTTGTGTTGGTAAAATGCATTGTCTTGTGCTCAGATGGTACTAATTTGCGCACGGAACTGTTGCAGTATGTTGTATCCTGCCAAAATGGCTCTCAATCTAGCGTAAATATTAAGTTGCATGACTAACGCGGTAAACTTCCCAAATGTCTATCAAACGTGTGTTTGTTAATAAATGAATTTACGATGTTTTCTGTTCATTTTAAATTCGATGTTTGATTTTGTTTTGCGAAAATTCCTAATTTAGCAATTAATGATGTTCCCTTGCGGCGCCGTTGTGATTACGCCTAACTGTAAATTCATGCTATCATCAATGCTCCGTAAGTCGCTTCCTTTGCTGTAAAACCACGAAATGGGGACATTTTGTTCACTTTCAATTTTTTTACCCTTCTGCCACTTCTTTGTGAATTTGTTAACTTGGTATTGAAACGCTAACTCACCACTAACTCAGAGGATACTCCGACCCTCACGATCCATAAACAACAAGTTTACCTCAATGTGCACCAGTTGAAAGCCAAAAAATGTCTACCCTCGAATCAAAAACACTCAATAGAGACCACTTGTCACAAATATGTGACTTCGGTGACGAACGCGTTGGCTGTCGTTAGCAAAGTGAGATGGCAGGTCGCTTTTCGTTGAACAGTACTATTTGCATCAAATTAGAAATTGCTCGCTGGTGGATTTTGACTACTTTCCTCATCTCCACTGTATCAGTTTTCACGGAGTCTTCAGAGATTTTGATGTCGAAGGTGTTTCTGTGGTTCCTCAGTCATGCAGCGTTAAGCGCTCCCACAGGTTTGTCGGCACTTGTAGTTTACCCACCATCCATTTGGTAAACACTACCCATTTGTAACACATGGCCAGGCTCGAAACTTGTTCAAGTACGTAGAGTGTTTGATGGTCAGAGGAGAGCAAAATTTACCTGCTACATGTATCCACACTCAGTGTGTTTTCACACAATAAACAAGATTGACCTCGAAGTTTGTTGTTATGCGCCTTTTTGTTTCGGTACTCAGATCATCAGCTAGTGAAAATGTACACATGACCCTGTAAATGGATACGTTGTGTTGTGGACATCACAGTGCATGTTTTCGTATTCTTTCTGCCTAAGTACACAAAGTAGTAAATTCCGTAACTGCTTCTTTGGATGCTACATTTGTTTGTAATGACTTATTACGAACAGTTTCCCAATTCAATCAGGAAATGTTGGACCCTTACCTAAACTGCACTACATTTTACTTTTCAGTACATCTACTACCACTGCCATTGCCTACGCAGTTTTGCTGATACCCTTAACAATACATCAGTGTCCCTACGGGATAGCAGCATGGCATTGGTGAGAGAGACAGGAGGAGTGGGTGGGGTGCTCTCCCAAATTTTTGATGACGAAGTGTTTGCGGGTGTATGCGCACCGGGCTGCAAAATGCTGACGCCCTTCGTGTGCTTCCTCACAGTCCTCCTCTTCCTTACTGGGGTGATCCAAAACCCCTTGCTCATGGTGACGATGCGCTCAGTGCGGCATAGCCAGCGCTCACTTGCCCTTGGGCTCCAATTCGTCATAATTCGCCTCCTTGCCAACCTACCCTCACCCATTGCCTTTGGCAGGGCCATCGACGGGGCTTGCCTTCTATGGAAAGACGAATGCGGACGTAGGGGTGATTGTGCTTTCATGGACCTCAAACAGCTCACTCAATATATTACCGGTGCGTACTGCCTATTTCCTGATCGTCTAGTTCTTCTTTTCAAGAATCCTCAACTCATAAGCGATTGAAGATGTCCCGATACTTCTTCCTTAAGTCAATGTTGTCACCTCGTTACTTTTTGTTTTCATTTCATGCTTTTGTAAAATCTGCAGCCCACATAACTCAGTGATCATTGAATACCCAGTGAACTCACTTTAATCTATGTCCTACAGTTTTATGACAGAGTGAGATTGTCAAAATTCACCTATGGGATCAATTGACGCCAAATTTCGCGTTCGATTGCTACTTTTCGTCAATGTTCCTGGTATAAATACGTATAAGGTGTGCAGTTCCCTTTGTTGAGTGTTTACCTTGCGATGTGAAATTTAGCCTACTTTCATTCAAATTTAGTTCTGTAGTAAAACATTTTTTTTTTTGGAATTAGTAGATGCAAACTTTGTCATTGGACTGAGTAAACTTCCTAAGTGCGTCATTGTTTATGCTATTGTGTTAATTGTTGTTGACATCAGAAATTGGTTTAGTATCCATTGAGATTCTTGACAGTTGAAATCGTGCAACATTTATGCACAAGTGGCATGGTTCTGTTTTTAAAATTCTGGAGTTGCATCGCTTAGTGGCCGGAGTTCTTGATATCGTACTGATAATGTTATTTTCCAGGCCTAACGTTGGAACGTCCATGAGGTCTTACCCCGGCTAGGATCTATGAGGTCAAATGGGCTAGCGCTGGCTGATCCAAGCGTAGAGGCGATAGCACGTATTGCCTTGTCCCTGTGGCTTCGTGCGCATATCCATGTAGACACACATTATAGCTTTGATAAGTGCACATTCAAACTACAACCGCTATATTCCGTCGTTACACCGCTGTCTCTGTCCTGTTACTTGATGAGCACTACTTCCAAGTCTTACAAAATGTAGTAAACAGTGATGCACACTGGAACAGTGTCCCTTCCATGCCTTTATATCAGCTTTATTTCAGCACCGGCCACCAATGGACTTTGCCGCTTTGCGTCTTACCTCTCGGATCACAATGGTAATCACTAAGACGAAAGGTTGGATGGGAGAATTTGACACTTAGATGGGGAACCTATTAGTGCAGTAACTTCACTCTCCCATCTCTATTTTACAATTATTATCAGGTTGACCATTGCACTACGGATTGTGGCATCATATCTCAAGCAGTTGCAGCAGTTGTCATACTACATGGAACAAACACTTGAATGCAAGTGACGGTTACTGAAGATGATCTGGGGTTAACGCGTGTACTGTTGGGTTACAGGTCTCGGAGTGACAGTGAAGGGCTCGAGTTTGTTAATCTACATAGTGCTGATATACCTGCTCTCACGACGACACCTCAGTGCTGACGAGGAGATGGCGGCGACCAAACTTCGTGGCGATGATGCCCTCCAACAACGCTCGACACTCGATGGTCATCAAGCTGTCACGGAGGCTGTCCAGACCTGAGATGAGCTTGCCAACCGTCCAAGCAATTAACTGGCTAATCAACCAATGGATAGCGGTGGTGGCACTGCTGAAACCGCCTCACTCTGGGTCTTTCCTGCGTCTTCACACCCACCTACCTACCTACCTGTCACACGTGCATTTTATATCCTCGACGGTGTTGACACGCGTTATCAGTCCTACCATCTCCAAACCTATTAGTTGTATTACTACTAGTATTACCTCTACTCTGTTCTTACACCTATTTTATGTCTAGGCTCTATCCTTTCCCTCCCCCTCCTTATCTTATCCGAAGTGCACTTATTGGATTGTGCTGCTATCTCTCTGGATCACTGCCACCGTCGCATCTACTACCGCCACTACCACTACCACATTTATCACTAAAGTCGTTGCTCCACACCTACGGATATTGATGCCTGAGGATTTTTATTTGTCACTCTGATTACTTTTTTATAGGAACACTTCATTTGTCGCCCCTGCATACGAGGCTATTTGATTATGTTGTTTGAATTGGATATGAAAGCCCAGTATAGTGGAAAGTCATAAAGAGATTTCCGTATTTTGAGTTTTGTGGCCTCAAATACAAACAGAAACTGTTTCTGTACTTTATTTGGCGTTCAGTCTTTATGGCATGTGAGTATGTGAGTAAAGATTCAAGTTTGCTCTTACGTCTAATTGCCATGACTCCTGCGCTCAATCAAGAACATGCACAAAAATTGGGGATAGCCTTGGAAACTAAACCCCCTAGGGGTGTCTGTCGTCGCCTAATTGTTACATCATGCGAAAGGGAAACTTCTATATGGAAGTTCATGAGACCTGGCATTGTTAGTTCAATCAGTCAGGCCAAATGGGTCTATTTAGGCGATTATTCGTTGACAGGCATTCTGTTTCACAGATAATTATTTTCATTGCATATTCATGGTTACCAAACTTATGCCAAAACGCCGGAAGGAGGGCAACTGAAGGGACTCTTTGGAAATGCACAAATAAAAGGGTATCCTTAAGCCTACACGCCCTATTCACCTTAGGTTGTAGTTTGCCTGGGGAAATGGCTCTCCGACAAAGCATAGAGTCGCTCACTTCATCTGTAAACCAAAATAAGTAGTCCTTTATGGTCGTGCAGGCTATTAAAATCTTTGCATACTTGCATCGCTATGCAAAAACAGTTTTGCGCTATCGTGTCCCAAGGTGCATTTCTTGCTTTAAGCTGTTGCCAAACCTATTTATCATCATGGTCATAGCAATGGAGATTTGCAATTTGGATTAATTAGGCGTCAAATCACTCGAGTACTTTACACCTTGTAAGCTATACTAACGCCATGGTCGTGTTTGTAATCTTCTAGTTTTTCTGCATTTATGCTACATTGGGGACGTCTGGGTGACATGTGGTGTAGCGTACCGGGACGTCCTTTAGGTAAAAGAAGGTACAGTACTGGAGCAGAATATATCAATTCTGGACACAGAGGGATTGGAGGCTGTTGACATGACTCGGGGGCCAGCCAACCGACTGCTACAACAATGGCTACCCAAGTGACCGAAACCGGCTGTCCGAACAAAGTATTACATGCGGCATAAGAATGATGCAAAAATGACGAATAGAATTCAAATCTTTACGCCTGACTGCGCGCAGTAGCGTCGAAAACTAACAATGTCTGCGGAAAGTGTGACACTAATCTTGTGGCGGTAGTTTGCGGACATAGCAGCGATTGTTTATTTAATTATATGCTAAAGAATACAAGCTCATGCCCCTAAAAATGGGTTGTCCCCGATTGTTTGAAAAATTCTGGAATTACGAATATTTTTTTTGCAACCTCTCTATCAAAACAACGTTTTTAGAATGCGCTTTAATCTAGGGCGACATTATCAGCTCGAAACCGTTAGCCTATCGGAGTAAGGGATCTTTCTAAAAGCATGGTTTCTCATGGAAATATATGTTGTGATCGCACAGCCCGTTGGGAAGCTATAGAGTGCATCCTAGGTCGTAGTGGGCCCCTTCAACGTAGTGAATTCGAGCCGTCTTCGGAGGTTTGACAAACACATAAATTATTTCCAGTTGGTTAATATGATCGCGCAGCATGTTCGAGTTTTGGTTGTGGGCGCTGGCGGCCTCGGCTGTGAAATATTAAAGTCACTTGTATGTAGCTGTTTTAATTATGGAAAGTGTCTTAGGCCCTGATGGGATTTTGCCAAATAGATGTAATTGATATGGACACAATAGACGTCTCTAACTTAAACAGGCAGTTTCTTTTTACGGAGAAGGATGTTGGTCGTTCAAAAGCTGAGGTTGCTGCAGAATTCATTATGCGTCGTATAGACACCTGTAAAGTTGTTCCACACTTCAAAAAAATCCAGGATTTTGGTTCCAATTTCTATAAACAGTTTGACATCGTGATATGTGGACTTGATTCCGTTATAGCTCGTCGCTGGATTAACAGTATGCTTGTAAGGATTCTCTAATATTTACTAGAATAGTTATTGTGAAACAATCTTATTATTTTTTTATTCAGGCAAGCTTAGTCGAGTACAAAGAAGACGGGACTCCTGACTTTCACACCATGATACCGCTAGTTGATGGTGGGACAGAGGGTTTCAAGGGGCATGTTATTGTTGTCCTTTTCGGCGTTACTGGATGCATTGAATGCAGTCTCGATCTGTATCCACCCCAAGTCAATTATCCCCTTTGTACAATTGCTCACACACCAAGGTTACCAGAACACTGTGTAGAGTTTGTCCGACTACTTCTTTGGCCCAAGGAGCAACCCTTTGGAAGTGAGTACCACGTATTTCTTTGCTTTTGAATAAAAAATATTGTGACGGCATTTGAATCTGCGCAAAGTGGGCGTCGATATTGATGGCGATTCTCCGGAACATCTTGAGTGGATTTTCAGTCGTTCCTCCGAAAGGGCAAAGGAATATGGCATACAAGGAGTAAATATGCGACTAGTAAAGGGTGTCATTAAGAGGATTATTCCTTCAGTTGCTTCTACGAATGCTGTCATTGCATCAGCGCTGGTAACTGAAGTGAGTATATTATTTCATCCTGCGCTCCTCAGTTTGGAATAGTGGCTTGTAAAATGAGGTGGCATTTATTTCAGGCTTTCAAACTGTTGACGCTTTGCTACGATTACTTGAACAGCTACATGAACTTTTCCGACGTTGAGGGAATATACACCTACACTTTCCGAATTGAACGCAAGGTGGGTTGGCCTTACTGGGTACTGCATTGCCTTACGATGCTCTCCACCAGTGTGTTTCGTTAATATAATTATTAGGACGACTGCCTTGTGTGCAACAATGTTCCGAAGAATCTAGAATTTCCGTCCAAAGCCACTTTACGGGAACTTGTAGAGTACTTGAAGAACGACCCAGGATTGTAAGTTATGCTATCATTACTTCATCAAAATGAGAGAGTATTCAGGCCTCCTATTGTTTTATTAGACAAATGCAGTCTCCTACCATTACAACCGTACTGAATGGATCTAATCGTACTCTATTCGTCGATTTTGACGAGGCAATGCGAGGTCTTCGGGCCAACCTGTCAAAATCTCTTGATGGTAAGCCCAAATTCATTCTCTCCCCCCATTCATTTTTTAATCTAGCAAATTACGTTGATACAAAATGCTATTCATGATTAGTGCGTCATTATTCGGTTTCCTTGTTTCCTCGTGCATAACTACACTCAAAAAATAGTTTAAATTTTGTCTTTTCAGAGCTATCATTGTCTGACGGTCAAATATTGACAGTGAGCGATGTAACAACGTCGAAACCCCTTTCTTTTCGTCTTTGTTTTACCGACAAAGACTGATTTCGGTTGCCTTATTATTTGATATTATCAGCCAGGGTTGTTCTCCCCGTGCTTGTTTGTCTTGACCTTTTTTTATAATACACTTGTTATTTGGACAGGTATGGCTTTTTATCTGTTTGGATAATGATGGCATCTAGAAGCTCTTGTCGTTATCTTACAGACAATGTTACTATGCCGTATGGGATAGAACCGTATATTTAATGCGACCTACCTTCATTTTGCGTATATTCACTGAATCATGGTCTATTACTACTCCACAGTCAAAATTGGTGACTTTTAATACACTTGAACGGGTGATTCTCCCCATCCTCGGGCGTCGATTCACTTCGCAACATCGGACAAATTTCAGACACCAGCTGAAGTACATTAGCCTCACCGATGAGCCCTTTGCCGTAGCTCTGTCTCCTGAGGCGGCGGCTCACGCGCCGACCTCTCTGCCCCCGCCCCTTGACCCCGCGCCCCGTGGCAGCACCCCTTGGTTCACCCTCGATCCCGCCACCACCCTCCTCATCGATGCGCGCAGCCCATGCGAGTACGCTCTCGATCACATTGAGGGAGCTATCAATGTCCCCATCCTCTCTAATCAGGAAAGGATGGAGGTGGGGAAGATTTTTTCCTCAGGTACCATAAGTCAATCCATACCGTTTAATATGAATTATATGCTTATTCTGATGTATTTGCGATCTAGAGGCAGTGCAAGCACCTAAGGCATGGGCTTTCAAAGTGTCGATGACACAGGTAGGGAAGTATTCGCCTCTGGTTTGATATGCTATGCTGCTGTGATACAATATGCTATTTAGTTTAAAGGTTTGTAGCTTATCAATGTATGACTACTCAAATTGTTTTTTGGCATAATATCACCGCCTTACCAACTTTAATTTGCGCGTGGCTTCCGATTTTCTAATTCAATTGCCTAATATCAACCAAATGCTTTTAGTACATTTGAGTTATCCATGTCATTTCCATGATGGAATTTTAGCCGAGATGTTAAAAGTTAAATTGACAATCGAGTCGTTTTAATTTTCCATATCATGATGTCTTACACTTTAAAACTCTTCTGAATGTCAGACGCAAGAAGACGGGGTCGAAGCAACGGGTATTTTGCATCGTTTTCAATAAGTAATCTAGAGATTTAAAATAGGACTCCTCCTAGTCAGTACTTGGTCAGTTTAGTGAACGTTTTGAGTGACGGTTTACAGGTAGGGCTTCTTCGATATTCTGGACTGATCTTTGATTGGTCAATATCGACAGCTGTTTGATCCCTTGCCTCTTCGTCGTGCCTGTTGGCGGCTATAGCAGGTACTCCATAGAATTGAATTCTCCAGTAGTCTTGGAATGGTAGTCTGTTAAGCATCGCTCTTAAGTACTTTGCCCTCTGCGATGAGGCATGTACTTCTACTGCAGTTGCGTTCTCACTGGACCATCCTCTATTGGTTCTTTTAAAAATTTTGCATTCAAAATAGCTACTCCGTATTTACGAAGTCAAAAGCTTGTTCTAAGATACATTGTGATGTGATGCTTCAGTGGATTACCACTTTATAGCTTTGAATGAAGAATGTGTTCTATATTACGTCGCGACTACTCACCAGAATCAGTCGTCTCAGACGGATGCTTATTTCATCCCCTTCTAAATGTCCGTATTGGGTTGCATTCCCTTTCGAAGACCCGAATTCGCTCATTTGCTACTATGAGCTTTATCATTATATTAGCTGAAATTCCGAGACCTTTCATCGTTGATGCAACTCATTCTGACAAATAAATCGATGCTGTAAACAGATGCGTTGAGAATTCCATCAGTTCAGCCTGCTAATTTACTCTCTCCCCTCCCTAGGTAGTGTTGTGGAGGCCCGTCTCCTCGGTGCTCGTTTCGCCTGCGCCAATATCGCCGAGTCTTTGAAGCCGGAGGGCCCACTTGCACGCCTCCTTGAGACTTCGGACCGAAAAACCTGCTCACCCAAGCTAATTGTGGTCTATTGCTCCCGCGGTGGCCAACGCTCCATGGCGTTAGGGACCATCCTCTCGGAACTGAACTGCCCCAGTTGCGAAGTGGCCTGCCTTGCCGGTGGTTATCGAGCTTGGCGACGCCTTCTTCTCCGCCAGCTGGGTGTCTGGCCCACTCTCGTTGCTCCCGGTGGACTTGCTGGGACTTTGTGGGTCCTCTCCAGTCTCACGGGTATGATAACAAGATTCATTCCCGCTCTTACGTCTGCTCAAAACGAACCCAAGGATCCCTGGTTGGACAAACGCTTGTTAGATTCTAGGCGTTCAGGAAATGCTGGGGTATTGTGTCTCCTCCGTTCCACTGGCTATCATTCCAAGTCGCATTTACGTACCTAAACACAAGGTTAGGTTTCTTCTCATGAATAATTTAGCTATTCATTAGCCCTCTATCATGGGGTTTGTTACGAAACTGGTGATTAGAATTCTAATAACCGTTTACACCACAGTCGAGGGACGCTTGTACTTTCCCGTGACAAACTAATGGGCATTAGTCGTGTGCCCTCTTATTAGAGTAGAGAGGCGTGAAGCTTACTGTACTGAGAAGTCGGCTCTAAAATGCGAGCAAATTTTATGCTCCATATTCAGATAACTTGAACAATTACTACCTAGCTATTTCACTCCTCCCAAGGAGGACAATAAAATGCTCTAGTTGGAGGGGGGAGGGGGTGCAATGCCTTTTTGAGTTTAAACAGGAGTACTTATTGAAAAAATGCTTAAAATGGAAGTATTGTTTTAAAAAATCTTGAAAGTTTGGCCATCAAGTTAAGTGGTTAAAGATGAGCCATGGTTTAAGCGCAATCAAAATTCTCTAGCAATCGATTAATACTATTTTAGTCACATAGAAGATCCGAGGAATGTTAAGAACGACTTCGGAAACTCAAATTCTACAATTTAGTCACGGTTGTGGTCAATGTTTCAACGGCATTTGAACTCGGCAAAGGATACTGGCCGGATATGGACATTTTTTTACGAAAAATGATGCTGTTAGCGTTGGTGTAGCTTAGGGGAGTGTGATAACTTCGCGATCTGGGCGTAGCTCGCTGTATTCATGTCTTAACTTGTAGGAACTTGTGATTTGCCATTACAAAGCATGAGATATGTCTTAGTTTATCAGTAAAATGGTCTACGTCAAAAGTTTCAACTATAGCTTGTCAGCTTCATGAGCGGAGCTGGATTTGTCTCCAAAACCGATGAAACTCAAAATAAAAGTCGTTGTATAGTATATAAAGTGTATGATAACCGAATTCACCGCTCGAAGAGAGGTCAATCGGGTTTACGAAGACCCATTTTCGATCACGAAAAGTTGCGACTTTTGGCGCGAATTTGTGAATAATGTGTAAAGGGCTTTCAGCGATCTAATGCTCGTTTACACTTTCACCACCTAATGACGGTGGATCTTTGTAGCTATTAAGCAAGTGGATCCCACCCACACTCACATATACCACTTAGCCTTGGACCCAGTTCTCTCTTCACTTTTTATAAAAACGCGTGGTTGACAGTCTTTTGATCAAGTTATGACGAAGATTGGTCTTTTGTATCCCAACTTTAATTGAACAAACGTATTGTTGACTTTCCTTAAACGATCTATTTACCATCCACCTCATCCCCAGAATGCTGGTTTTGCTTTGTGTGCGTGGTGGGTTGGAGACAAAATTCTTCACTTGTAATTATTCATTCAGTGACAGCCAGACCCACTGCAACCGGACCGTGTAAAGCAAAACCCTTTTTAGAAACAGCCAGAGCTGGTCAGTCTGTGAGAGGAAAGTCTCATCCTTATTCCTACAAGGAAACTCAAGATGGTTTTCCCCTCCTGTTTTTCTAAGTGAGATGGAAAAGGAGGTAGCTAGAGCTAATTTCTCTATTTGATTCATTGCAGGTCAGCATCTTGTCAGGAGAGAATTGGAGATTATTTCAAAAAATTAAAGAATTCAAGAAGTTTTCTACAGTTATTGAGCTTTTGTTGTGAAATCTTGCCTACTCTTCTAGTTGAATTATGCCGGTTTACATGGTTACCACGTGCATATAAAAGCATCAATTAGTGACTTTATTTTTTTTATTATGTGAGTACTTTGTTTACTCCTTTTTCATTTACCATGCTGGCGAAAATTATGCAAACACTTGTAGCGCCTCGAAGCTTCTCCGAGGAGAAGAGAAGGTATAACATTCCGGCAGAAGGGCTTGGGGCTACTGGCTTGTCCCGGAGGCCTACCCACCCGGCAAAGGTACAACAGCGGAGCCCCAAAACGGCTCCCTTGCCAAAAATGAGGCTTAAACAAACAATTAACATATTACACACTTCCATAGTATTTCTTAAATTGCGAATGGTTACAGTGGATTCCAGGTTAGCTGGTAGTTAAATCTCTGTTCATGCTCTCATGGATATGCTGATGGTTATGTTTGTTCCTTTGTGAATAGATAGCAGTAAGAGATTTTTGTTTAATTTTCCATACCCAGAAGCATGGTTTGACTAGTGGGAACTGGCGTTTACTTCCATTCTGCAGCGGCGACCTCCGTCTGACCTGTGAGAAGGTAGTGGCTTAAAATGCCTATCTTAACGGTCCATTCTGAGGGGGCATGTGTGAAGTAGAAAATATTGTAAACTGAGCCTACAAATATCTCCACCAGTGTACTGAGACGGAAAGTTACTGCACTAATGTAAGGTTTACTTAGACACACGTGAGTAGTTTACCAAGAGTCCCTTTTTTCCGTTATTAACTTGCCGTTCACCTCTTTGAAATCATTTCGATAGATTCAAGTAAATAGTTGACAAGTATATGGTCTACAAGTATCTAATAAGAGCGGGCCTGCTCATCCCCTCAAGCCCAATGCTTGTGCAACTTATCCATTCATAATCCCTAGGTTGTGGAAAGACGCTGTTGTTGGAAGAGCTCGAGGCTGCGGGTGAAAGCACCCTGAATTTAGAGCGGATGGCGGAGCACAAGGGGTCGATGTTCGGCGGTGGGGCGATGCAACCCACTCAGCGAATCTTTGATGCGCGTCTACACAGCGGCTTGAGACGCTGTCTCACGGCAAACCACGTATGGACTGAGTGTGAGTCGCGCAGCGTTGGACCCGGCTGCCAACTCGGAGATGGTTTCTGGCAGCGTCTGCGAGGGACTCGCGCCACTGTACGCGTCTGGCTCAGTGCGTCTCTCGAGGTGCGTGTCAATTGGATTCTCCACGACTACGCAGATTGGTTGCATAACTCAGAAGGAAGTCTGGGGCGGGTCTTCGAATCGTGAGTCACCTGTCCTCTTTTGTGTTCCCTTCTATTGCCTGGATTTTGGTGCGTATCTTAGGTGCCTGTACTTGGTAATGAATGCATCCTTTTTTGATTCACAACTCAGACATCTTTTATCTTCACTACATTGAATGTCGATGAATGAAGCGATGTTGAGTAGAAGCTAGGCTTCGTTTTTTAAGATGACTTTAAACCATGCCGAGGAATTAATCTGTACATGTCCGTTTCGTTAGTTCCTGGTCATTTTACATGATTTTTGAAAAAAAGAATGCTTTGCTGTTCTCTATATGGATACGAAGGGTCTATTCAACTTCTATCAAATAGGTATGACCGTGCTTTCCTCTGCTCTATTCTAGGTTAGCGAACTACCACAGCAAAAAACGCCTCGAATCTTGGCGCAAGTTAGTGCAAGTTGGGGACTACGCCGCCTTCGTTGCAGAACTCCTGGAGCACCACTATGATCCGCTTTATAAGAAATCGCGGGGTCCCATGCTTCGTCACTACGCAGACATTGGTCTGCTGCATCATATCGAAGTACCCGTCGTCAACCGCGCCTACTTCCGAAAGGAAGTCATTCCCCATCTCCTCCATCTCTCCACACACAGTAGTGGAACTGATTTTACTCATCGAGATAATGCCTTCTTCCTTTAACCACTTCTAACAAAGTTGTATTGATACTTTAATAAATGTTTTACTAGGAGAACGTGTTTAGCTCAACGTTTCAAATGGTCCAATCACTTATTTTGCTTTATTTTTCTCCAAATATTCAAGGCTACGCTCTTTCCGCGAAAAATCTTGCGACTCTTTGTCGTTCCGTCTGTCAATGAATTTCCCTTTTTCCGGTAAGCTGAACCTTTATGCGCGCCCAACTTCTGCTATGTGATATAGGTTAGAACAGGTTTCTTTTCTAACATCCCGTTTGAACGATTTCGTCTAGAAAATGTGTCTTTTCATTAAGGTCTATCAGAGCCTTCCGAACCTCGGGCGGTCTTCAGAGGCATCCGGGTATGACCTATCCCCATAAATTGAGCTGGCAATGGTTGATTGAGAAGTATGTCGATCCCAATCAGTACACCGTTGATCCGATTCGAAAAATTCGCACTGGCGGACGTGGTCCCGATGGTAAGTCTCTTCATATCAGCTGCCACGTAAAAGTCACTTGCAGATGCTAATTCGATGCTTGTTTCGTGGATGTAACTACTCGCTATTTAAATGGGAGGGTCTCGGATGCTTCACTGCCATTCAATCAATCGTGACAGCCATACATTTCAAAACATATGGTCGTCTACCTTTGCGGGAACTTTAAACTCCCGACTAAGATTTGCTTCCCCTCCTGATTCTTTCTCGAACAGGTCACATTCAATACAAGCATGTCACTACGGGACTTAACATGCCATACTTTCTCGTTGATTACGTGCGTTCGCGGCAGATGGAAGCCAAGGAGGTCCATGAGGAAGTCATTCTCAAGGTGATTTCCACACTTTTTTACTACTAATTTTTTAAGCATCTTGCTCATAGGTATTTGAACTTTTTTCCAATCAACTATGGGCTCATTCGGCCGAAAAATTCACTTTGCCGATGCAAACTCTAGTAGATGCAAGATCACATCAAATTTGCGAGTGTTTATTTAATGCCTTCGCCACTTTGAATGTAGCATTTGTCATATTGACCGATGATTGACACTGCTTACAGATTGCCAAAAACTGGTGGCGCGACCCATACCTCGCACTGACGGCTTCTGGCGAGGTAAAGAGATGGATTATCGCCACGTCAAATATGAAGGAGGGAGATGTTATACGTTCTCATTGGGAGATTCCCAACATTCCCGGTGGGTTTGGTGAATGATCCTCCCCTCCCTTTCTATGACTCACGCATCATTTTAGAAGCTCTATCGCTATCATTTTTACTGTTGGCAGCTCTGAATCTCCAGCAATACAAATCCCTCCCATGTTGTTAGACTGTTGGATAGCCTTAATCTTGTTCAAAATCCATGCTGGCTAAGCTATAGGGAAGTTTATTTGGTCAACATGCGTGAATACTTTTTATTACAGTCTTGCCTGTGTTGGGTGACGCGTACCCAGTGGGAGCTTTGCCTGTGGGCACGCGGGTCTGCCTGGCCGAATTGCATCCGGGCGAGGGGGCGATGATTTGTCGAGCAGCAGGTGCCAGCGCCACTGTGATGCGACGTGGCACCGCAGTGCATGATTTGTCTGGCCTGCGCGCCCAAATGGACGATATGCTCTCTGCCGAGCCCATAGACGATTGCTTTACTTGCACTTTGCAGCTCGACTCCTCGCGTCGCGAAGTGCGCCTCCTGCCTACTTGTGTGGTGGTCGTCGGTCAGGTCTCTAATGAGACGCATAACAGGCAGCGCTATCGCAAGTTCGGCGAAAAATACTGGCACGGGATAAAGCAACGCAGTGGCCTCTACCAAAAGAAGACTGGTCGGTTCGGAAGGAAAATTCACCCGGTGGATCCGTTACTTGATTGCACCCACGATGAGGTTCCGGATGGCGAGATTAGAGCAAAGTTCACCCTACCGGAGCGACCCGAGTTCGAACGAAGGCGAGCCAGGGAGATCTTTGCGGACTCGCTGCTTGTCAAGCCACCCAAAACAAGGCCAGTACCGGGACCCAACAATGCCCTTCCACACACCCTTCCCCGATTTACCTGGCGTCACTGTTAGTTTAAAACTGTATTTAGGATTTTCAATGACGCTTTATATCTCCGTTTACTACGGCCAATCCCTTCCATTCGAACGATAACTGGGAGGAAGATAGGTGGATGGAATCATTTACTGGAAAACAAGCACTATGTACAAATTTACTTAGTAGTGCCAGTGTCATGATACAACTCCTCCAAACCAGGAGTGGACGAGATCTACAGCAATGTCCTTGGAAGTCTGTCTGTGTTTCTTGTACAATTTCGGAATATCGAAACGCAGTTCTGCGATGACCTCACAATTAGCACCGAACTCTTGAACGGTTTTCGTGATGTACTGAAAAAGTGGCATGGAATCGTAGTTACAAGGCATACCTGTCTAGTCGCTGTTTTGTGTAGGGAGTAAACGTGTTCTCTACTCATACTCAGGGCAGCTTTAAGAAATTTAATGTCGGTGCCTGAAGAAGTGAAGTTGCAGGCATCACGGAGAACACAAACCTTTCGTCTCGTCAAATGTTCCAAATGGCGGATTCGTGATAACTGTATCAAATGGTTTAACCTTTGGTGGGGACAACCTAGTCACATCGCACAGGACCAGATTTATGGCACCTGCTGATTCTGGCAGGAAATTTTCCTCCAGGTTTCCTTGGAAATCGGCAATGGCGTCTTCGTCAATGTCATAACCGACCACGAAACTCGAAAAATGACAAGTGGAAGAGAGGAACCCACCTAGCTCCCAATAGATGGGCCCCTAGAGCCAACATGCCAGGGCCGCAGCCAAGATCCCCCACGACTTTACCTTCGAGTGCACCGTGGCGAGTCTGGATGTCGAATAAAATGTCACCTATGGAGAGCGTTGAGGTAAAGGAAATACTACCAGCCACATGAGCAGATGTTGGATATTGTTCGAGACATTGCTTTGGATTAGAGAAGGACTCCAGATCTTGAAGTTTCATATGTAGCTTCTTTTTGCTCGGACGGGAATGCGACATCATGTATCCTATCGAGCGTCTAGTACTTAAACATGCAGCAAAAAGCTAATGATTAGAAATGGAAATAAGTAGAAAAATGAGATGACAAGAATAAACCAACATCGATTCTGTAGTGGGAACATCACACCTGAAATCAAGTTTCAATAGTCTTATGCATTTCTCAATATATGTTCAAATCTTAAACATTCAATGTGGTCGTAATGGTGCTAGCATCTTCGTAAATTATGGACCTCATGCCGGAGAAGCAATGCCTCACAGATGTTCCTAAGAGCAGCTTTAAATCTTTTGTTGCTGTGAGGCAGTACAAATCAACGTACTATACTACCAGAATAACATAACAAATCAACGTTATGAGCAGAATTAACGGTAAACAGTCTAAAACACAACCACCACCAACCAAAGAAAAGCCTTGCTACAAACTAAGCACCAGGGAATTTAATAATTAAAACAATTTGCGGCGGTGTTGGAAATATATGGTACGGCTAGTGCATAATAATGTCAAAATATGCGAACCACGAGGGAAAATTCACATGTGCCCATGCGAGTTACTCATAAAATACTTTGACTGCCGGTTACGGGGACTTGGGTAGCCATTTTTAGCCGGGTAGGCTGGTCTTTGTTCCACGCCAGCATTCACAATCCCTCTTTTTGCTGAATGTACGTATTCTGTCTTAGTATTATGCCTTCTTTTGCCTTCATGGAAGTGTCGGGAAGCTACTCGGTTATTAAATAAAATCTTATTTCGACACCGTAACTAGGTTAAGATCTTTGTGTGGTGGTAGCAGCTTAATAACAAAGCACTGCTTTTTCATCTTACGTCAGTGCAATAATGTTGGTGTTTATATACGCTTTGTAGGTGAGAGGCGGGAACACAAGATCCACGTGGTCGCGAACGAGCTTGCGTCTTCTCCTCGGGAGCCGGAGACTGATGCTCCGTAGATTAAACGTCCCCACCTACCTGTTTCCCTTCAATAAAACTATGCCTGGAAAAGCTTAGCCTTCTTCCAGCAAGGTGGAAAGGGAGGAGGAGGAAGAACGGGAAAATCCCGCTACGCTGGTGGCAGCGGTGGGATCTTCCCCCCTTCAAAGGCGATATGGACTTTGAGGATTGGATGCAAACCGCTAGGTTTTACATCCACTTGTACCCCCAGCGCTAGAGAGTGTCGCTGCTCCACGCTCTTCCGCAAGAGCTCTTTCTCAGCAATAAAGCAGGAGTCACGCCCGACTCCGGCATCGACCATTGCTGCGAGATTCTCTCGCAGCTGGCCATTGTCCAACGTGAACGTTCTCTGGCCAGAGAGTTCTTCCACCGAGACCAAAATGTGGGTGGAGATGACGAGGACTACGCTCGGAGCCTACAACTCCTAGCTGAAGGAGCCTTCAAAGGTTGCCCCCGAGCCAAAGTGACCAGCTGGGTGGCCGTCCAATTCTGTGCGGGAGTCAAACCTCCATCTATTGCCGCGAGGCTCAATGCAATGAGGATCAACGATCTCAATCAGTTGGTCAAGGCCGCGACTAAGATACGCCAGGAACTTCCCCTGACATCTGCTCCCCAGACGTCTCACCGACGGCCAAATCAGCCACGCCCTCGCTGGATCCCCTCAAGCCGGACCCCAAGAGCAGGTGAGACTCATTTCTCGTTATCTTGCCAACCCCCAAGCACACCTCGCCCATTTCTGCAAGCTCTCGGCAAGTTAGAAGGATACCCCTGTCGTTTCCTCCTGGACTCGGGAGCGGTTAAGTCCTTTGTGAATTCCGAAGCGTTCCCAGATCTCTTCCGCAAGATTCGTGCCAGGCCTTCCTCCATAAAACTACTCTAAGCCGAAGGGAGGAAGATGAAAGTGGTCGGAGAGACGTCGCTAAAGATCACAATAGAGAAGGAATCCTGGACATCACAATTTATTATGTGTCCAGAATTAGTATGTGACGCGATACTGGGCGTTGACTTCCTCCGCAGGACTGGAGCAACCCTGAACTTCGCAGAGGATACCTTTACGACCCAACAGCACAAAGCAATAAGGTCGGTTGAGCCTCCCCTGGGAAAGGACGCTGACGAAATCTGCAGTGCTCTGTTCGAAGCCGCAGGCATCCCTGTTAACAACCTAGAGGGGCTTTGCTCATGGTTAACAAATATCACCGACAGCGAAAGGAAGGAACTGCACTCATTGCTGTGCAGATACTCCAGAATGTTCTCTTGGTAAGGAACCAAACTCGGTCGGACGAGCATCATCAAACATGCCATCGACACAGGTGAAGCTGAACCAATATGGCAGCCCCCGAGACGCATTCCTCCGCCCCTCTTGGAAGACGTAAATCGTCTAGTGAATGAGATGATCTCCAACGACGTGATACGGCCGTCCAAATCACCGTGGGCCTCCCCGATTGCGCTAGTAAAGAAAAGTGACGGGAGCCTACGGCTGTGCGTGGACTACAGAAAACTGAACGCCGTGACCAAGAAGGACGCTTTCCCACTACCTCTTATTAGCGACTCATTGGATTCCCTGCACTTGTCAAAGTGGTTTTCCACTCTGGACTTGAAGTCCGGGTACTGGCAAGTGGAAGTGGCGGAGACGGACAGAGAGAAGACAACTTTCATAGTGCCAAATGGACTCTATGAGTTTTAGACAATGCCGTTTGGACTATGTAACGCCGCAGTTACCTTCCAGCGCCTGATGCAGACTGCACTAATGGGGCTTTTTCCAAAGCACTGCATAATCTACCTCGATGACATTCTTGTCTTTGGCAGAGACATGCAGGAACATGATGCCAACCTGAAACTCGTACTAGGTCGCCTCCGAGACGCTGGATTGACCCTGAACCCAAAGAAATGCCACTTTCTTCGACGTTCGGTTACATTCCTGGGGCATGCAGTCTCGTCAAATGGGATGGCGGTCGCCGAAGACCGTACAAATCAAGTGAGAACATGGCCGACACCGACCAATCAGACGGAGCTCCGCAGTTTTCTCGGCTTAGCAAACTACTACCGACGTTTCGTCAAAGGCTTCGCCAAGGTTGCCGGCCCTCTGCACAAATTAACAGAGAAATAAGCGAAAAAGAATTTCACATGGGAGAACGAACATGATGAGGCCTTTAAGGAACTAAAACGCAGGCTCTGCTCCGCCTTCCTCTGGTTCTGGCCTTACCCAACTTCGAGAACGGCGCAACCCCCTTCGTACTAGACACAGACGCCGGCGACGTAGCCGTAGGCGGTGTTCTATCCCAACGGGATAAAGAAGGCAGGGAACACGTCATCGCATACGCCAGCACCAGGCTCAACAAAAAAATGAGACAGAAAAGTGCAACGGAACGCGAACTGTTCGCCATCTTTACAATGGTTCGGCACTTTAGACATTACCTGATAGCGAAACAGTTCATTGTGAGAACGGACCACCAAGCGCTGACCTGGCTAAAAACAATGAAGGGGATTGACCGCTCCGTGGCGCGCTGGTACGAAGAACTGCAGCAATAAGATTTTACAGTGCAGCACTGAAAAGGGACTAAGCATGGCAACGTGGATGCACTGTCTCGCAGACCTCTCTCAGTAGAGAGGGAAAGCGGCATGGTGGGCACGCTATTTTTGAGCGAGCCTACCAGACACCAGCGGAGAAACACACAAAGTACCGATCCCGACACGGCGTTGCTATACGAAAGGTTCCTGGCGTCCTCACACAAGCCCACTGTAGAAGAGATGAACTTGTCCAGCAAAGCAGCCAAACGGGTATGGCGACAGTGGTCCAAACTCACCCTGAAAGACGAAGTTTTATGGTATTAAGGAGACGCCACGTCCCCCAAACGTCTTGTTGTTTCTGGCTCGCTGATACAAACGGTCCTCCAAGAGTTGCACGAGCAATTGGGGTATGTAGGTGAGAAGAAGATGGTGGAGGCCTCGAGCAAACGATACTGGTGGCCCTCTCTTACCTCGGACGTACTCGACTTCTGCTAAACCTGCATCATTTGTAGCAGTTTCAAGAAACCTCACACAACAGCGATGGCACCCCTACAACCCGTGTCCACAGGATTCCCGGGCGAAAGGGTGGGTAGGTGGGACCGTCCAATCTACGGGGTATCAGTCTCCGGCTCCTGAGGAGAACACGCGAGCTCGTTTTCGACCACATGGATCTTGTGTTCCAGCCTCTCACCTACAAAGCGTATATAAACACCAACATTATTACATCAGTATCATGTTGTTTGGGTGAAATATATGACTCGAAAAATCGCCTAAATTTAATTTTGAGAACCCTTTTGTAATTATTGCATGAAAAGTATTGGGCAGGGTTGTGGTGAACCATACTTAATTCGAAACCTTTATAAACATATACTGGCGACGAGGCTGATCCGTGGAAGACAGTTCATTTTTAGTGTGGGGTTTGGATGAGGTTTTGATGATCAGACGAGGATCGAGCTTCTAACCCCTCAAAGGGGGGGGGGGTTGGCGTTGGCAGAATCAAATGGACCACTAGACTGGTCGGTTTTTGGCCTACGTAGGTGTAGTGACCCAAACGCGAACTTGGTTATTGCACCAAATAACCACGTGGAGTCTTTTTTACCATCAATCGTTGTATCATACCACAAGTTTGCCTCTCGTACAATAGTTTTGTCCTGAAGCTACTTAACGTTAGCCTTGGTTCCTTGGCTAACATTTATTCTAGGGCTTGTTAAATAACACCCACCAAACCGATTAACAGCTCCATTTACTCCTTGATGTACAGACTGTCGCGATTGGAGAAAAACCAACCCATTTTCTTATGATATGAAGTTTCAATCTACTACTATTTATTCCCATGTTGATTAAGTAATTTGTTACAGCGTTCGCTAAGGGAATCCGTTTAAATGTGGATTTGTGTTACACCCTTAAGCATTTAATATAATGTATGCAATTACCTTTACGGTGATCTGGTCGTCTAAATCTAGGCGTGCTCATTATGTAAAATATCCAGTTTTAGGTTTGCTGTTAATCCAAAGTTGGTCGGTTGGGAAAATTAAGCAGTATCAATGCTTAGTCGTGCCGTCATCTTAAAGTTGATGAATCCCTAAGACTTGGTAATTTTCTCTATTAAAACTAACCTAAACCCATTTGCTTTGTGCAAATGAGCAGCTACCATAGTTTCCTGATTTACATTTCACTTCGGTACCGTAGAGCTCTCGTTTTTTTCGTGATAAAGGTACCAAAGACTTCATCATTAAACTCGATTTTTAAACTCCGTTACCACCTGAAAAGTGATTTGGTCATAATGGATGTCACTCAGGTTTCAAGCCTCATATTTCCGAAAAAAATTCAACTGACCACTTAGTTTCGTCTCTTGCTCATCGCATTGATAATACTAGTCCTAGTGTAATGCATTGTTTGTTTGAACTACCGGTTAAGGTGACTTGGGTGGCCATCTTGTTCTAGCCGGTTGGTCTGCCTCCGGGCCATGCCAACAGCCCCAAGCCCTCTGTTCCCGAAGTATATATATATTCTGCCCTAGTACTGCGCCTTCTTTTACCTTAAGGGGAGCCTCAGGACGCTACACCTAGTTTCTAAAAAAACTTTTTAACCATGTGTTTAGCAAGACACTTCCGGCCTTTTAATTTAGTACTTGTGTTTCTAAATGTTGGCTGCGAAGTTCCGTAGCAAGCAGCAGGAGGATAAATTATTATGACTGCCTCTAGTGTAACACATATCCGTTTCAATGGACTTCATGGGCAAGAAGCATTTGATAAACACAAATGTCTTGACGGAACGGACGTCATCTACCCGCTGGGCAAACTAAAGGAAAAGGATGAAGGGAAAAGACGCTGAAAAGGTCACTTCGAGTTCCATCAATATGAAGTGTTCGGAACGGTCTATATCAATTGAAGTGCTGTTTTCGGAACTTCAAAGATACGTCCACAAGGTAATGGCCAGGTAAAAGAAACAAGTCCCATTCTGAATGCGTTGATGAAGGCTTTTATTAAGGATATACAACCAGAAGACAAGTATTTATTGCCTTGGACGGTGCCTCCTTATGCATAAAGCTACATACCACAGATCGTAAAATGATAGTGTCCCAAAGCGCGTACTGTAACTAAAAGAAGGGATGAGGCAGTCTTGCAATGTAGCGTCCCGAGGCTCCCTTCAAGGTAAAAGAAGGCATAGTACTGGGGGGTAGAATACATGTATTCTGGAAACAGAGGGCTTGGGGGCTGTTGGCACGGCCCAAAGGCCGACCAACCGGCTCAGTACAATATGGCCACCTAAGTGACCAAAACCAGCAGTTCGAACAAACAAAGTATTGCACAGCCCCTCTCTTCTTTCGAGCGTCGTTTCCGATGCTCACCTCAGCCAGCCTCCCGTGTTAGCCATCACAAAGTAATCAGTGCTGCGAGAAGCACCCACGAGCTAACCGTCCCAGTCGTCGAGATTCGAACGCATGTGTTCCTGTAGTGCCATCACTTCCGCGTAGCACTCAGTGCGGCAAATGCGCTCTTCTTGGCCGTCCTCTCCCACGACAATGTGGTCCAATGAAAGATGGAGGTATGAATCCAAGTTTTCGAAATGGGTCGAGACACACACAACACATATTGCGATTCCAGGCTTAATTGATACCGTAGAAGAAACGCGAGGGCATCGTAGAAACCCGAGCAAATATGGCGGTCGGGCCTCATAGGAACAAAATGCATGCGATCCAAGTGTGTAAAGCATAAAACGATGCTATCCAATGGCATCTTGCACATTCTACATCTGAGAACAGGAGAGAGAGCTAACGGAGGATGCTTGACCACAACGTCTCAGGTCTCTCTTGGCAGTTACACTGGACTTGGAGTTCACGGCTAGCTTCCCTGCCAAACACGAGGGCGAGGGAGGTCCCCAAAATGAACGTCGATCTCAACCCTTCTGTTATGGGATGTGAGGGCTTCTCCCATCCGTAGTACATGCACTTCTTTCATACCACCAAGGTTTGCCAGAAGCGGCATGGAGCAGGATAAAATCCATCAAAGTTGGGTCCGCTTTCCGCTGCCACCAATGTAGCGTCCCGAGGTTCCCTTTAAGGGCCGACCAACCGGCTGGAACAATATGGTCACCCAAGTGACCGAAACCGGCAATTCGAACAAACAAAGTATTACATGCAACAACTCAAGGGAACGCTTACAATTGTCATATCTCATATGGAAGAGACATTTTGACACTCACAGCCAGCGCAATGTTCACCAAAAGGAGACCCAGTACAGTTGCACAGGCTAATTCTGCTATCCAGTGTACGCCTCAGGGACCGATCAACCACTGGTTATTGAAACCAGACGCACCTCTGTTCGGATACGAAGAATACTTTTTGGTACTAATGGAAGGAAAAGGACTACCAGAAACAGTATCTCCAGCAATCACCCATAGCAGGTGCTCACAAAGACGAGAGGGCTATGCAATACACCTCGTAGGCCGAACGGACGTCATCCACACCCCGAGGAAGGGTCTGCTCTACAAGCACAACCTTGATCACTATACCGTGTCCACATTGCTACCAATAAAGAACGCCTCTACCTAATCAGCCCATCCCATTCAATGGGAGTGAAGACTGAAGTTGAATAGATAAAGTTCGAACTTGTTACATCTAAAGCTTCCAACAGGGCTATAGAGATGAGGAACTCATTTTAATGACTGTTTCAGTTGCCTACTTATTTTATCCCTTAATTTCATCAGCCGTTATCGTACTTACCTTCAAGGCTTTTGAGAC
Organism: Taenia multiceps; assembly: GCA_001923025.3. NCBI lineage: Eukaryota > Metazoa > Platyhelminthes > Cestoda > Cyclophyllidea > Taeniidae > Taenia > Taenia multiceps. The sequence continues at coordinate 75,355,359 of CM010311.1, read as the reverse complement.
AAACGCCAGTGGCTCTTCGTGTTCTGAATAAACAAAATTTTGCATCTCCAATTCCCATCTAAGGAAGCTTCTTTATAGACGCCGCTTTCAAGTAATTGACAATGATGCATTCCTACAAATCATTCCGAGTTATTAATAATGAGAAGGAGTGCTTCGATTTTTTTGTTGAAATTAGCGTCTGGCGCCCGAGTCATGTCAGTAGTCGCCACAGCACCAGCATAATTGTAATGCTTTGTATGATCTGACTGCCGGTTTCAGTCACTTGGGTGGTCATATTGCCCCAGCCGGGTGGGCTGGCCTCTGGTCCATGTCATCGGTCCCGTTCCCTCTGCTTACTGAATATATACATTCTGCCCTGGTGTTATGCCTTTTGCCTTCAAGGAAGCCTCAGGAAGCTACATCGGTGGCAGCGGAAAGCGAACCCGACTTTATAGGATTTCCATTCCAACCTATACTGCTGTGACAGACTGTAGTGGTATGAAAGAAGTGCGTATGCTGCGGATGGGAACGATATCCGCCTTCGGCATCCACCCCATCTCCGTGTTCTGCAAGAAAGCTATTAATAACTGAAGCGTCACTAGCTGTGAACCACCTAGAAATTTCTCTAAGATACCTGCTTAAGAAAGCCGATGCTCTAAAGTCTCTCTATGTACAGACTGATGCTCGTCAGAACCTCTTATTCTGAATTCACTTTCCAAACTGGACGAAACCCCAAGACCAGTCGAACTGCCAATTGCAATTGAATTTTGATGACTGGCATGGTTAGCTCGTGAGTGTTTGGTTCAGCGCTGAATGCATTGTGATGGCTAACGCGAGACTATGCAATACTTTGTTTGTTCTGACTGCTGATTTCGGTTTCGGTGACTTAGGTGGCCACATTGCCCTAGCCAGATGGGCTGGCCCTTGGGCCACGCCAACAGCTCCATTCCCTCTGTTTTGTGAATATATGCATTCTACCCTAGTATTATGCCTTCTTTTGCCTTCAAGAAAGTCTCGAGACGCTGCAATAATGACGCCTTCTTTTCCTTAGAAGATTAAAACTTTGTCGAAGCAAAACTCAGCAGTAGTTGTGTCATTATGTTTTTCCAGACCAAATATCCCAAATAGCAATCACCATCAAAGATGCTATAGGCGTCACTTTGATGTGACAACGGGCCTCAAATACACATTTTTTTTACCTTGAGAAGGGCGTATAAAGTGTAAACCAAAATATCACACAGAAAAGCATGTTTGTCCCAGAACGTGCGATCTCTCTCTCTGCACTCCTTGGTACAAATGACCCGTACCAGATAAATAAGTAGCAGCAGTAAGGAGCGAGTGTGCATGAGTTTCTCATCTTCTAGCACCGAAAGTCTGGCATAAAGCATATTCTGTACTTGCCGTGTTTCAAGTATGGTAAGGTAAAGGAATCCGATGCTTTGACTGTCCAAACTGTACTTAAGGGGTCTGTGCCATCTATCAATGAGGAAAGTGACGATTACATGAAATTTCAAGTCGAAGGCAACATGTTACCTAGTGATTTGATGCAAGTTTAAAAATAGGACTGATACCTGTGGCGCCGACACCTAGTGGAGTGGAAAGGGGTTAATTTACCTGTAACCTCACACCGTTTCCATGGGAGCAGCTAATAAATTGAATGTGGAGTGCCATTATGATTTGAAAGAGCACCAAGACATGTGCACTGACCTGCAGCAACAAGGACTTAACACTGGCGACTAATCATCACAAGCACATATGAAAAGGTCAGGCTGTGACAAACCCACTGTCTAGCTACAGCCTCCAAACTGAACCACATCTTAAACATCGAAACAGCAGAAAAACACGAAAAAAAAAAGCCACCCCTCACCAAATCATTTGAGGTTGCATGACTCCTGACGAAATGGTTGAGTGGCACGCTAGCACTAAAAAGCTACGCTTTAAAATAATTGTCACTAGGCCCTGGTGTAATTACAGAGTACATAACACAGGAGCAAATCATTCGATATGAATAACATAGCAAGTAAGAATTGCGGACGTTGATTACCGAGAACAAATTTTTCTTAAAGATGAACAGCTCATAAGTACGAGTAAAATATGTGCGGTTGACGATAATGGCTTGAAAGTCACATAATGGCGCACCACATGCCGCATGAATCACTCGACCGAGTTTTCTGTTTAGTTTACCTGATGGCACCAGTCCAGCACCAACATCAACGCTCACATACACACTCCGGACGCTTGTGACCCATCACTTGCTCCAGCAGAGGTATTTTAGTACACGAGCTACCTTCATAAACAATGAAAACAAAACATTCTTACAATTCGCAATGTCAGTCTCTTAAACACAAGCTTTGCTGTTTGCAGCTGAAGGGATACTTGCCACGGCTGTGAACCATCAGAAAAAGCTTATTTCATAGCTGTCTACCCTGGCCGCTTGAAGATGTCGATAAAGTGAGCGTACGGCACCTCCCCCACCTCCCTACTGGCTGGATAGAACCTAGATAGGTATAACTGGACAGGACTGAAATAAAAAAAAAGGAGCAGTGAGGTATAGGCTCAACACTTTATTATCACGATAGACATTTCGCCTTCCTTGACACGGTTAATAAACAGGACAAAACTCCAGATCCAGTGGAATTGCCAGAAGGAATATGTGATGTGGTAGGCATCTCAGTTACGTGCAAATTCAACGACCACTGCGGTTGAATGCTTTACTTGCACCACCGATTACGCGGTGGCTGACCACGGGGAGCTCCAAGGACAACGTCAAGAGCTTTCAGGCTCGGTAACAGACCACTCGGAGGCTCCGTCAGATGACCTGGTTCTCGGGTCGTGCCAGTAGTCCCAAGTCCTACCATATGCCGACGATGCATACTCTGTCCGAGGGAATCTCCGAGCGCCACTTTTTGATACAAGATTATGTGGACTCGGAGACTACAATAAGGGACGATTTAAAACAGGGAGGTAACTAGAATCCAATTGCTTAAGACAATACAAACGTTAGAAATCCGAAATTTCAGCATTTTACTAAATAACCTCGGGACTTGGGAAGTAGTAAGACATTCATATATCCTACGTTACTTTTGGTTAGTTACGTTACCAAAAAAGCTCACTTAGGTTGAAATACAGAAGCTTTAACTATTAACAAGATAAATAAACCCCAGAAACGCCCATCCATACACAAACCCAAACATTTGAAAACATTTTTTGAAGATAAGAAATGAGGGACTTAGGAGTGGGAGGAATAAAACAAGTTGAGGTGAAAAAGATCAAATGAAAGACATAACGACAGCGGTAGCTGCGATTATTATTTCCAATCGGGGTATTCGTTATTGTCCCAGCCTCGAGAGCCTCCTGGTGCCAGATAGATACGTCTGCCACGGAAGAATACTGAGACTATACCCATGTATGCAGTCCGTGGAACACCTTCTTTGAAATCCTGCATTGCTCCCAGTAATCGAGCCGCAGCAACAAAATCCTCTCGTGTCTTGTATTCCAATCGACACGCAGTGCTTTGTGGCGAAGCCCCATCCAAATGTGAAAGCTGAGAACGATCGTTCAACAACACCGACTTGTCATAGACCTCAGTAAGGAATTGAGAGTCGTAGACATCAGGTCTGAGGGTTATACGCAGGAGAGTGGAGTTAAAAACGAAGGGTTTGTCACTGAGGTAGTTAAAACGTAGGTAGGAATCAAAGAACTGGCCATTAGAGACGCCTTTCCGACCGAATGTGTGAGAGCGCGAGATCTCAGGTCGAATACACGCTCTGCCGCGGCGCACTGTCTTCTTACGCATGAACTCGTCCCAGTAGGCCATCGGCCACGCTTCCCGCAACTCTTCGTCCCACAGCTGTCGTGTGAGCATCCAACCCAGACCAGGAAAGAAGTCACTTCTGTCAACCGAAAGACAACACGACTATCTTGCTAACCAAAAAATCGACCAGCAAACATGTAAATAAATCCTATGGGGAATGGATTTGTTGTTCCAAGTTTACGCGACAAGCACTCTTTAGTTAAATAAATCATGGAGCAATTATTTACGCATAACCCAGCACAGGACGCTTTGGTATGTAATCAAGTGAACTGCTTCCAGAATCGAATGCTTAAACAGTTTATGATTTCGCATTTATTTCTCATGAGGGCGAAATCGAAAATTACCAGACAAAGAATTGCATAAGAAGCCAGAGGAATGCACTAGCAAGCTACAAAACAACGCCTAGTTGCTTGTGTCTCACACTTTTCTCTACCACTAATCATCGGCTAATGAGAGTGAACAAAAGCAGAAAGGTACAAAGCGTTGATTTCCGTGATGCCAGCCTTTGTCAGCCAACCCTAGGGAGATAAAGTCAATGGTAAGAGCAGTACAGAAAGGATATCCACGTAAAAAGGAAGGGAATTTGTAAAACAAAAGGTCTCCAATGACAGCAGCGGAAAGACTTTACACTTCCTGCATTCTTCGACGCGGCTCAATTTTGACTAGGACGCTCATTGACAGGATAACAATATACTTAAGTTGTACTTTGCACTCATGCGCAGTAAGGAGCAATTTTCTATCGATAGATTAACGTTTTTATAGTAACTAATGAAAACTGAGAATATTGAATAAACGTCCAACAATAACATCTGATTTATTGCATTATGCTCACCTGCATTCAAAAATCGGTTACAACAACCTGAAAAAGTAGCATGAAAATCTTAATGGACGTCCGATGTAGATTTCTGCTTATAGGTAAAGCTAGAGGAACTTCAAAAAGGAAAGCAGGCAAATTCACAGTCGAACTGGACGCAAGTAGTTACCTTCAGTGGATAAGGAGATCGAAGTAAAGAGCAGTGAACACGAAACGAACGGATGGGAATACAAGAATACAACACAAGGTCCGTACCATGAGGCTGGAACGCAAATGGGAATCCAGAATAGCATACTTTAAATTTGGTTGCTGAAAGGTCATATTAGCGAATTGAGTGTCAATTTATTGTTAGAAACGCAGACGATACTGGGAGCATTAATTTTAACGCCGAACAAAAGCTGCAACGAAATATGGAAATGGAGCAAGTGATGTGTATGACAGGCAGTAATAGCGGGTAAACATAGATTGTGGAACTAAAACAGAGGATTGTCACCCATGACATGGTAATCGCTCCTTAAGTGAACTTTGAGAAGCAAGACGATACATTGAAAATGCATGTTAGAATCGGAGACTTGAACTTAATCGGTGATGGAAAAGGCTATCCTATTGGTCAGAAATTCAAGGAGAAACAACAGCGAGGGGAAGAATTCATGAAATTGGGACTATTTCAACGCCAAATTGGAGGAGCAACATATCAGCGTACCTATAAAGGAGGTCATTCCGTGACTTGTCAATAAGCGTTGGTATGCCATTATCATTCCAAGCTGAAATACAGAAGAGGGACTTATCCTCCATCAGGAGAGGTGCAAGTGAGCTGAAGTAGTCAAAAAAATCGGGTGCTACATCTAGATCGTCCTCAACGATGATTGTCAGGTTGTATTTTCGCTCATCAAACATCTGACTCAGGGACCATTTGTAATTGCGTGATATCCGATAGTAACCTGAAATAGCAGAATACATGGGAAGTGAATACGCTAACGTCATGTGGTTCCACAGGATTTAGCTGTAATAAGCACAGTAAGGTGTGGCAATATCCGCAGAGCATCACGAGGGCTGAAATCATACTAGAAGAGCAATCGTTAACCAAAAGCCCCAAGAAGTCAAAGGGTGTCTGAATATACTATGCATCCATAAGAGTCAGATAAAAAATAAGGCCAAAATACACGTTCTCTCCTAAAATTCCATAGAATCGAAATAAAACCAGACTAAAACAAGTTATAATGAATCCGTGAAGAAGTAACGCAGGCACAGCTTTTCCACACATTGAATAGTTCAGGACTAAATTGTGCTTAGAGCCTGCAGAATAGAAAAAATTAGACCTCGATTCAAACACCAGTTGGATTTTTGAACAACATATTGGTGACAATGTATTGTACAAGGCAAAAGAAGAAAAGATCAGAGAGATGAAATCCCAAAAAACCGCATTTCAGAGTGTGTAATTTGGTAACAACGAAAAGCTCTGCTAGGCCTCACAAGAGTCAATAAGGAGAGCCAAATCAACGGACTCCCTGGAACTCGTGTAGGGAATCACTCGAAAACTCTCTCCAAACAAATAAAAATCAGGGCCAGCAAAAGGACTACCGCTAGGATTATGTACATCTCAAAAAGCATGAGGCAAAACAGAACCCATACCTATTAAATTTCGATTGATGTGTCGAAAGTTGAAATCTGAGTGATCAGGCTGATTTAGAATGGTGATTTGTTCACCATACGACCGCAGCAAAGCCAAGACATCTGCATCGTTGCAATCTTGTGATACGTAAATTGGGAATCGCCGTGAGCCGTTCAAGCAATTACGCCGATATTCGATCAAATGACTTAGAGAACGGTTCATGGAAATTCTATTACACGCTAACATCAAAACCGGAATTGCGTCATTAAAATCCCCTGAGTTGAATGCATACTTCCTATGTGGAAGGCGCTACAGCAAACATAAGAGTAAATTGAGAAGTTACTAAGTCATTGGTTTCTGGTTTGTTCTGCCGAACAGGCACCATAAATGACTCCAGATTGGCCTTGTCATTGTGGTATAAATAGAGAAATAACAGAAATTGACAAAATATTATAATAGAAGCGCCCACGCTAATGAGTCTAATGCGCATTCGGATTAAAAACGCGTAGACCTTGGCCACAATCAAAGTAACGGTTCTGCATTAAAAGAAACGGTCTATGAAAACAAAAAATTTACAGTGGTTTAAATGAATGCACAACGATTGTGATTCGGAATTCTCTGAATCTACGCATCCTGAAATTGTTGTTGCTAAAGTATGTGGACCTAAAAGTATGAGATAGCGAAACCCATCATGTTAATAGACGGTGTTTCCCATCTTATTCTTCCAGCTTTCCCTTGGGTTATTTTCTTAACAATTTTAAATAACTTTTTTAAACTTCGCTGCAATCATTAGCTAGCCTTTACGGGAGACTCGCGGCGCTAAGCCACCTCTCTTACATACTGTGCAGTTCAATAACGCACATTAGCTTATGCGTCAAATAACGGGGATTCGCACATAAATTGCATTGGATTGTATTTAAGAGTTTAACCCGTGCTTTCAAAACAAACATTAATCAATTACTACTCTTTTGTACTTATTTAAGGGATCGCACATGAAAAATTACATTGACTTTGACCTGCTAACAACCGCTGAAGTAAAATTACACCTGCACTTGACTTTGCTAATTCTTGAATCTAAGTCGCCTACACGCCCACCCTGGGCTTGACATTTGGAGCATGCCGGTCCTTTTCTACGTTAATAATGCATGTCTTTCGTGTTGCTTTGGGTCGTTACGACTTAAGGGAAGACTCAGAACGCAACACAACGCCAGAGACCGGTGGGATTTTGGCAAGCCCATCTGCTATCCCGTCGAAAATCCCCTGTAAATGTTTGAATTACCCAACTGGCTTGGCGGATTATGAATGGCTATTCGAGAATCTCGAACACCGACTTGTGCTGCTCCCAAAATAGGTGTGTTAAGTGCCTTGGAACCTCAACACCGCCTTTGTCACGGAATGTCTGCATCGAGCACTTTTGTCAGCCTCCACCATGCTTCCATTTACTATAATCTCGCGACAATGGACATCACATGCACAGGCCAAACCCTCGTCCAATCTATTTCTTTTCAGAAAAACCAGCATTCCACAGATAACAAATAGAGGTATAAACACTTACGAATCAGTAAACAGTGCAGTCATAGTAATCACGGTATCGCTTTCGTGCCTCCATGTGCAGAAGATAAAATTGGAAATAAGAAACAAAATCAAAATTTGACATTCCACCGAAGGGATGGATAGTAAGTGACAGCACCTTCAATGATTGAATGGATGAGTGGAGATGGGAGCTGGGCAAGTGTTTGGTGGACGCAAGCCTGAAAGACAAGTAGTGGTAGTCATGGCGACGATGCGGCACCTCACGATCGATCCCGCGGTGCCGACTGTGTAGTAGACTCGTGGTAGTCCTCCTCCTCGCTGTCCCACTCCAGGTGGTAGGCACGCGTAGTGAAATCGCGGAACACCTCAATCGCCGTGTCGTCCTTTCCACCAGCCGAGAATGCCGAGTCCATGATCTGCTCGAGAATACGCACAAACAAACAGCATTATCATGCGTCACCTTGAACTTGGTTTACGCTACCAAACAGGATGACCATCTTGGGTTCACTAACATACAGAACTTGCTTGCACATGGCATAGACGTCCGGTCTAAAAGTCATACTACCAACTACCGTGATCCGACGGTCATATTTTTTCAGTCATAGCACATTCAAAAAGACTTCGGAAATCTACAATGCCCCGATGTATTCACAAATTAGTGTTAATGAAGTCTAAACACACAGCACTGACTGTTTTTTAGTTTTACACAGTAGAGACAGTTGAAGACCCCCGCGAAGCTCTTAAAACGCTGGATGATTCAGTCCCAGGTAGTGGAGAAATCGCCTGGTCCAAATTACGCTTAGAGACAGGCGTAATCATGCTTATTGTAGCACGTTTACGAGGGCTAATGCGACTGCACACCAAGACGTCTGCTGTGAATCATTGCAGTTAGGGCACATCACACCTTTAAGTGGGACCGCTGGCCGAAAGATTTTCCTGAAAAAGGAGGTAGCGAACAGGGGGCTGGCATTTTGTGTAGGTTGGATTGGGATAAGAGAATTTATGCAAAGACAGATGACGAATCCCACGCAACACGCACCTAAGGCGGTAGTTCAACGCCGGATGGAACATGCATTACGATCCCATTTGGCTTGAGAGACTGCCTTCGCACTAAGATGAGCTTACTGCAATCGTGTCAGTGCTTGGCACCCTTTTACGCCTATTTCCTGGGATCAGATGAAAGCACTAAATGAATGAAGGGAAGACTAACAAAAGTGATTGTGGAAAAGGTCACAAATTAACTAAGAATGAATATCAACCATCCATTTCATTGCATTAGAATCGTCTCCTGCGCTGCAAACTTAAGCAAGTAATAATTGAGGCGTTAAAAAGAGGCCGAAACTGATTTCTAAGGGTGTAATCATACCATGACTTATTAAAAAATCTTCCCCTTTCCTAGCTCTGTCAATATAAAGCTTGAGTGCTACAGGAAGCCGGGGCAAATGGGGGACATGCCACTGACCTTGGAGTCGCTATGAAGGGGTTGCAGCCGTAGGAGAGTGACAATATCGGCGTGAGCAGTGTCAATAGCGACATCAATGGGTCGGCGACCGTCCTTGTCTTTGATTTCCTGATTGGCCTGTCGACGTAGCAACAGGCACACCAAGTGTACCCGCTGCAAACTGCAGGCGTGGTGCAGCGCCGTTCTGCCATCCTGATCCAGTGCATTTATCTGACGTAGAAGATAAAAAAACTACTGCAGGTTTGTACGCACGTGAGGTTAAAAGATAGCTCATGAGCCTAAGAAAGACCTTCATTCGTACAATAACTCCTAAGAGCGGATCAAAGGAGCAGTGTTCACTGTATAACCTCTGAGAAGGCAGTTTCTTCAAAACTATTTCTCATAAGGAGCCACAGAAGTCGGTAATTGCCTTCTATCCATGTGATTACGGATTACTGTAAATGGTTCATAAGGCCTGTTCGTTCGCAAATTGAAGCTGTCGGCATTTTCAACAGAATAACGTAACTCAACGAAATCGCATGGGGAGGCTTCTTGGATGAATAGATTTTGGTCCAGTGGGCTTCTCCGCTTAGACGTGATATCATTTTACTGTAATAACATTATTTAAGCGTCATGGGATGAGTTTTATGTGGATTATGCTATCAAAAGATAGTGAAATCAACTAGTTCTCCGCTGAAATATACCCTAGGTGCCTTACACCACCGTGATATCTTAATGCATTTCAGTATGCTGGATCCAAACGATTCGCTTAAAAAGTGACAATGGAGTTGTTTTGTACCACTGTTTGATAAACATAACAAAGTTTAGTGTTAACCGAAAAAAACGGAAATTTGAACAAATTCCCATGACCAGCCGTTCCAGCATAAGCATTCAGGACTTACTAGAAGTAACTAAATGGCTGTCTATTTAACGAATCATTTTAGAGCGGATTTATTAAAGGATTGGAAAATGTACGCGTAAAGGAAAACCTCCCCACATCATGAAGCCAAAAGGAGAGGTCAATTGCTGAACCCACTGAATCAGCAGCAGGAAGAGGCCACGGAAACATAAAATGGTCACTAGGATGAAGTGTCTTTTGCATAAAAACCATCACCTTGATCATGTGCAAACTGAGAGGTCGTGTCCTCGTGGGTGGTCATCTCCAAAGGTCCGTCAAAAAGGTCAACACATCCTTCTGACCAACGACACCACATAAGACTAGTCAGAAGGTTCTCAAACCTCGTTTCAGAGCACCAAGTTCAAGCGATTTGAAATAATTTCGGGACACTGACACTCAGTTTATTTATTAGGGAAAACCCGACGGAGAGAAGCGAAAAAAGGTTTATGTAGGCAATAGGGAGCAAAGACAGGACTGTGACGTAGGCAATGAGAAGATAAATGATGCTTAGATATCTAACCTTGCTGGAACCAGCACTAGCAGTTTAATCAGGCATGCAAATCATCACAGCACGTGAATAGCACGAGCATACAAACACCACAACTTCGTAAACCCCACGCATGCAAACGCACATACGCGATACAAATGTCAGTGCAGGGTAGGGCGGTGCCTAGGGGGTGCGCCAGCAACACAGCAGAATGTCAGCGGGGCATGGAGCAACACCTCGTAACCCAAGCCTTCCATGTTGACATTTCCCGACTAATTTATGCGACTGTCCACGCGAACAATGTCTCTGGATTGTGGTAGTGGCCAGCAAGAGTAATGAGTAGTAGAACATTTTGCAGCAATAAATGATTTATTTATTTAAACAGCATCCCGGATACAAAAGTAATAGCAACCTCAGGCGAACAAGAGGGCAACAACTCTACTATGAACATGAAGACCTTGTAATCCACCCTTTTTACCAGATGCTTACTGAAAAGTTTACTTGATAATTGTAGAAATTTTTCTCAGAAGACGAGACTATCAGCCTGCAGGAGGGTATGAGAAAATCACTTTATGGTAACAACAGTTAAAAAAGGCATGAAAAGGACTGTGCCTTTTGGAGGCGAACGAATTGCCAGAAGGATAGGGCAGCTAGCCTTCCGAATCTTTAGTACCCTGCGCAACTGAAAATAAACCTGGAAAACCATTTCAAAAGTTAAATGGAAGAACAGACAAAAGCCAAGGTGAAAAACTACTCAACAACACACAATTTTTTGGAATTTCGTCTTGAAATTCAACTACAAGAAGCAAGCTCGATGGGAAAAAAAGTGAGCTAAGGAAAGCTAAGCCTATGATCAGAGCGTGATACAAAGCAGAGCCGAGACCAGCGTAGTCTAAACGGTTGATAAAAGAGTTCGAGACAAAAATTTGGAAAGGAAAGTAGAGTGAAAAGAAGGAACAAGAGTGATTTGGGTGAGTTGCGTGCACACACGCACGCACACGCATCAGTTAAGCCACTGATTGTGGCAGCCGGTACTGTACTGGCAGTAGTTTTGGCAACATTAAGCACGAAAGGAGAAATCTTCCATTAACACTAAGAGCTAGGTAAGGATTCGTCGACTTTTAACGGATAAAATAGGTTCGCAGGCGTCTTGGATAAACCTTCTTCAGATTTTGGCTAGAAATTGATGCATAGCTCACATTCATCTTGTACAGATTTTGTATTGACTTGGTCAAAGACAAAGACCAATAAGGTCAAACGAAGGACTGGTGAACTAAGCCTATGGAAACAATTTCACAACTGCCAAAGTGAACAAACCAACGCCTAGAGGGAGAGTGTAGTTCAGCAGTCTGTTGACTTTCAGCAGTTGTGAACAATGACCCCATTCTTTTAAAAAAATTTACATGGACAAAGGTCTCGTCGGAGCAAAAGAGCTAGGAGTTTTGTGCGTTGGCCAACGGTCTGCCTATGCGCACGAGTGTCCGAAAAAGTGAGGGAAGGTTTCCATGAGAGAAGGAAATGTCACAACAACTGGCAGTGGCCATAGCCTTAAACCAGGATCTAATTTGGCAAGCTCATAACCAAGCAGACGTGTGAACCCGGGTGTGTACACACGATTACAGTGACATGGACACAAACCATTTAAATGAATACCCAAACCCTGCATTTGTGCAACATCACCACTTTTGCTTCCAGTAAAAAAGATCAAAGGGAGGCTTTGTGATAGCCGAGCCGGAGTTCCAATCCAATGTGCTTTTCCAACGGTAAGTCATCGCCTCGTTACCCTTATTGGGTGTTTTACGGTGAAGGAGAATGACTAACCTAGCACGTGGCTTGAGTCAGGAAATGCGTTTCAGGCCCAAGTCTGCCCTACTAATAAAACTGCATTTCAAACGCATGCCGACATCGCTTAAAAAGTGCACAAATTTGGAGATCGCAATGGACAACTTGCTACCACTTTACAGGTCTTTTTACAAAAGATATGGTCTTAGAAGGTCTAAACTATAAGAAAAGTAAACAGTGAGTGTAGTGAGCTACGAAAAAAAGCCTCTCAAAGCCCAGAAACATTCAACACAATGACTGTTTGATGGGTTAACTTTAAGCACATTTTGGCTATCAAAGAAGACCAAGTTGTTTACCTTTCTCTGGTGCTTGCACAGCGCTAAACACGACTTAGGGGAGTTCAGCTGAGGGTAAGAAGAGTGATGAATCGTTAAATCAATTTTGGACAAAAAAACGATGACTTCACATGCATGATCTATTACATCACCGTTAATTATTGTTAAAAGGTCGAACGAGTAGAAATGAGGCAAGTCACGGAGGCAAGGAGGCGTATATTTCCACTGCATCTACGTACCGTTAAGTTATCAGTAGGATTGAAACAAGGCACCGAAGGAGGGATACAGTAGCTCAGAGTTCACGGACCCATCACCAAGCCACCTAGCACATCGCTTGCACCACAACTTGGGATGAAAAAGTTTCAGAGGGTAGGAAAATCCCACGGAAAGGATGTAGTAGCCAACTCTACGAAATGGGTCATTGGACGATTGTAACAGTTGACAAGGCATTAAGCAGGCCATCTTCATATCTTTTATAGGTACACATTTTTTCATTCCTATTTGGAAGAAGATGAAAGGTGAAGCATTGAATTAAAAATTTATGAATCACCGGTGCCTACGGATGCTTAAACCATGGGCTTATGGCCGGATCGGCATAAATGCAATTTCCTTTGCTATAAAACATCAGGTCATAATGTTCCAGAGCAATCCAGCTACAAAGGCTCTTACCTCAAAAAATGGTAGAGATAACCAGTGCGCATACAAGTGGTAGAATAAATTTCAAGTATTCGTGAGACCAAATTTTGGGTTGAGACCACAAGACGCCTTCATTTGGACCGAACTTAGTGCTAGGCATAGAAAATGAGATAAAAAAGCTATAGAAAGGCTTGAATTCTAAAAATTAAAAATCCCTGATCAGGGGATTTGCATCGAAAATCCGGATCATTAAACGAGCCCCACATTAATGGCAACCTCCTCAGGAAGAGGCAGGAGTGCAGAGAGGGAAGCAACTGAACTTTAGTGGAAATACTCTGGCAAAAAGTTCTTGAGAAAGAACAATTAGTCATGCTTAAGAAAAATAAAAACCCCGTCACTTAAAGTAGTAGATATCCCTTTACGTTTCACGGTATAAACATCGCACTTTGAGTCATTCCAACAGATTCCCATGATAATGAGGTCAACAGAATGATGAAAGACGTGGTGAGCCATCACAAGGTAACACCCGCTGGGATCCTCAAAACCGACAGGTAGTGTTGTGGCGGATAGTATTACAATTTTAGCTTAAGAAAAGGATTGCTAAGAGAAGACAACATCAGCATTTTACGACGAGATCATGAGTTTCTTCTCTAAGGTGCTAGGTATGATACAGCTCAGGAGCATTGAAGGTAATATAAATGCAGCAAATACGCAGATCTTCAAAGATCGAGCGTATTAAGGAGGAATTTACAAACTGAAGTAAGTTGACCCGAATAATTGAAAACCAAAGGGCTAATTATCAAATGGCTTCCATTAGCTAGGTGTGGGGAGAAGTCTAGGAGCGAATTAGAAAATCATTTTTACTGTTTAAACCACAAGTCCTTTAAAACACCAGATTGTAATGTTAATGCAAGTGCAGGGACTCAAAACTTAGGTACGTAAGAGCATTAGAGACTTGACGTAGCACCGGAAAAGAAAAATATTGCTGAAAAAACATTTAAAAGTTCAAAGCAATGGTATTATCTGGTCGAGTTAATAGTGGAAAAACATAAAAAACTCAATCTTTGGATAAAGTCCCCTTCTTGAATGCCATACACAAGGTTCCCTAGTAATCCATGCGAGTTAGAAACAGGGAATGGACTGATAGTACTTTAATCTCACGGCACCCGAACCACTGAGAACTAAACTGACAAGAGCTCACGGGGCATCAACCTTAATGAGACTATTAACCACAGAATGGTGTTCAAATCAGGATTTAGACCGTAAAAACACTGAAGACCTGCAATGGGCGAACGCAAGGCTTACTGAGTCGTATTTCACGCAAAGCGGTAACAGTTCTATTTATTCCGGCAGTAATAGATGACAAGTTGGCCATTATAATGTCTAAATCTGGGAAATATTCGGTATTGAAAAGTTTGCCACGTAAAAAACAGTAGATTGCAAATGAAGAATGTTAGTAGCGTTCAAGGAGGCATGGATGTTTTTTTATATCTTCAAACCGATCCTTATAATAGTGCTATAAATCGGCCATTGCAACACGAAAAACAGTAGCGCAAGCAATGGACAAAACAACGACGAAGCGAAAATCGTAAATAAAAACCTTGCACACCACGCCACTCGCGGGATTTAATGGTAACAGCGCTAACTCGTGTGTCTACAGCCCAAGCAAACTATCCTCATAAACTAGGTGGGTTGATTCAAAGTAAGTCACAGGACAACAGTGACCATGTCACCTGAAAAGGAAGTCAATGGTGATGGAATTTCTACCACTCAGAGGAGGCACGGAATGCACATTTTTCGACGCCATTTCAAGCAGGCTACTTCCAAAATCCTGCCAACGCAACAATGCTACAATTAGACTATTAATTGAAACTCGCAGCACCTTAAGCTAGTCATTTTCAAGATATTTTTGTGGCCATAATAAGCAAACTTGGGGCAAACTTCGAAGAGCAGTACTAACAATGAAATCAGAAAGAATGCTGTACCATTTAGGGAGACCTAAATGACCAAGGATTTTAGCGACACCGATGACATTTTCCAAACAGCACTTTAAGCCCATCGGTGTTGTAACTGACTAGACCACGCATTTCAAACTGCAACAGCAACGACAGAAGCCTTGGGAGAACGAGAACTGGAAGGAGGAAGCTTACATCAGCCCCGTTAGTAAGGAGGAGTTCACAAGCGGCTATGCGTCCACCAGTGACAGCGGAGATGAGGGGTGGAGTGAGGGCGCCGAGGGGATCACCGTCGGCAGGTCGGGGCAATCGGTAAATGCGAGCCCATTCGGCAGCGGCAGGCAGGGCGTTAGGTGAGGCGCCGCGGGCTAGACCGGCGAGGATGAGCGGAGCGCAACCGAGGCGTGCGCCTGCCACCAACACAAGGCGTGCTGCTGCCTTCTCTCGCACACTCTCAGACGGCGATGACGGCGGGGAGCGCGGCTCCCCAAACACTACCGAGTCCATATGTGCGCACAGTGTGTCTACGATTGTGATTGTTATTAGATGTTAGGGATGGTAAAGGCCAGAGTTAAGCAGCATAATATCAGCACCAGTTGTTTTTTCAAAGAATAATCGAGTTAAAGCCCGTGTCTCACCCAAGTAATGACAGGTGCATGGGAGGAATCGTCGGAATACGAACAGTTTCTAGAGCGTCGAAAATAGTTTTGGAAACACACTGATTGGTTAAATTATAATTTTGAGCCATTCTTTAAATTGAACAATCAACCTATCGACTTAGAGTAGAATTTAAATGAGGTACAGGATTGATCTTTAAAGAGTAGAAGAAGATGGTTAGGTGGAAATTAACATCCTTTTCGGTACTTGCGATTTCATGGTAAACCACTATAAAGGTCACTACTTCAATATAAAGTTGGAAAAAGCAGCAAGTATTTTTGATGAACTTTGAGTTACGAGTTTGCGAAAGAGGACCAAGGACTAGAGGAAAGAGCAGTTTCGAAATTTGGTTATCAAAAAATGATGCGCTTATCTTATTCCAATTGGCAGCGTCAAAGTCACGAGAACTATAAGTTCTAACACTGGGAGACTTTCATGCAAAACTCTTAAATTGGAATTTCAGCCAGGAGATGTGACCGGGCTATGAACAGTGGTGGACAACGAACTGACTAGTATACCTTCATACACTATTAGGCCAACAGAATGGAGTATTAAACTTTCAACAGACAATCAGCATTGCGAAGAGTAGCATGACAAAGAGCCACCCAAAAACCTAGTGGAAAGCTTAGATCTCAAAATGAAATAGCTACAATGCATGTACACCATTTTTTAATCCAATCGAGCGTTTTGTTTACATAAATACCATTCTGTCAGCTCTGTCGTAAACCTCTTTGTAATAACCTTGAAGTGTGGGTGGAACTGACCATGAAATCACAACAATTTCGTGGAATTTAGAGGGGCAGAAGGATACTGCAAAAGCGATATGAGTATGAGTTTAAGCGACTGTTCCAACCGACCTGCTGATACCATTGAAGCACTGACGAATCCAAAGAGTTAACAACAAAAATGCAACTAATGGATAAAATGAATGGTAAGAGTTGTGTCTAGAGATCAGCATCTAAAAGTAGTCTTTACGGTACAAGGACAAACTACCGGCTAAATGTAAGGCAAAAATCAAGGAAGGTACTTACAGTAGGGTAACGCTAGACACTTGTATGGAAACTAACTAGAGTGCCCTATCAAAACAGAGGGAAAACGCACCGAGAGTGACTTGGGCGCGAGCAGTGGAGCCCCGAACAACGGTGGAGAAGCGACGTCGGTCGACGAAGTGAGGATGGTGCATTCGCATGATCCTTGGACCAAAGATGGCAGAACCTGTGGCTGTGCCAGAGGGGGTGCTAAGGTTGGCATTGGCAGCAGTTTTGGACCCCGGTGGCAAGTTGTGGGAACGGGAGGCTCGATGGGAGTGCGCCTGTAGGAGCCAGCTGCGATAGAGATCGAGGAGCCACATTGTGGCACTGGGCTGCACAAAAGAGCGCACGAATAAACGCCGCACCCACTTAGCCTCCACCCATGCGCGTCGTAACTGCGCATTCAACTCGCCTTCCTGAGGCCGGCGTGGCAAGGATGACGTTGTAGACGCCGAAGGCGGAGGCAGGTTGGACTCGTAAACGCTAGCTACTAGATTGTTGCCAAGGTTGCGCATCACCTCCAACAGCTCTGGCTCCCAGTTGTCCAATGTCAGTGAACGCACCTTTAACGAAAACGAAATGCGCAGTGACGACACTATCACCCAATCGTGAATAGATCAATCGAAGCAAAAAAGGTAGGTGATTCCATAGCAATGTATTTTGTCCCCTACCTTACACTTGACTCGCCTACATTTTCAAAAAAAACACTAAAAGTGTTGCAATAGCAATTGTGTGAAGTTGTCATAAAAAACCCACCTTGGTGACGGTACACTACGACTTCTGGTCCCTAGGCTGCGCGCACACTGCAAGTTTACGCAAAACCAAATAACAAAGTAGCGATTTTATTTAGGACATTGCCGCAAATTCCGCTCACAGTTATGGTGTTGTGCAGTACAACAAATAAACTGTAGGTTTCGGGCAATTTGAAAGCCAGATGAGCTTTGAAAAGATAATGCTTGCAACCATTGAAAGAAAATGTGCATCCAAAAAATTTGTGCAAACGCTCAATGAGTTGAGCGTAGGCTTTGCAATTTAGTGAGGGTCTAGGCATTTCCAGGATACCTTAATGAGGCGCAGGACTTAAATGTGAAACCTCGAAAAATTAATATCTTTCCCTAAAAATATGCCAGAACGAGACCCTATTTGCTCCAAAATGAAACCCTATGATTATGATTAACAATAAGGATAAAAACGTGGAGTATTCAGTAGCCTTGACAACAGCAATATGAACCATGGGATGCGTGAGAAGTGAAAAAGGGGGGATCTAAGAAAGTACTCTCTGCTTTAGATCAGTGCTAGAAAAATGCCTCCACCGAAACTCTGATGACAAGCGATTCAAAAATACAATACGTCGTTTAGTGAAATTACGCTTGTGCATGACACAAAAGCGTAGAATCACATGATTCCAACCAACCACGACAGGTGAACTCACGTCGATGCCTGCACACAGCAGCACCCTTGTGATGCCATGGTGCTTATTAGCGTTCAATAATTGCCCTCGCAACAACATTTCCAACTTATTTTTGACTCAAGAGCAAACTAGTTTTAGCACAAAACAAACTTGTTACAATATATCCATAGAATGTGAACGACAGTGACAATTGCAAAAAAAATTGCAGACCAGAACATTCAAAACATGGGTTGAATAAAGTTAAAACTGTTGATACCGCATTACGAAAACTGGTTCATTCCTAGCCTACCACATCATGCTGCCGACACCAGAAGGAAAGTCACCTTTAGTAGGCGTGAATAGTTTACACGGGTGGGGTCGCGATGACAGCCATGTACTGATGTTGATGAACAGTCAGCATCCACGTATAACACAACCAAAACGTGGGTGGATCATTTTTAGTCCAAATGCTACCATAAGTCAGTGACTGTGACGCTATACTTGTGAAGGAAGCAGTTAAGAGAGAAAACTTATTTTAATCGGTGATACCAAACAAAAGAAACAAGTGGCATGATGTAATATACATCACAAGATCTACTTTAATTTAAAAGGAACTGAAAAGAAATCTATAGTCTACAAGGCTGTTACCAAAAGCAATGCCCTAACTCAACCACCTTAGATATGTGAACTCCAAGACTTCGATGACAGGCAGCGCAGTCTGTGCACAGTGTAACGCCCAAATTTGTAGACGCCCATTTGACATCGCTAGTAGTGAGACAGTCAGCACAGGAGCGATTACCGGCTGTTGGCGGTTCGTCAAGCAGTAGAGCACCACTGAGACTTCGCAAGCTCTCTCTTGAGCCAGTTCGCGATGAGGCATTCAGTGTATTTGACGCTCGTGCCTCTCCATTGGTAGCAGAATTTAAAAGACCGGTACGGAGCACCGCCACCCATTTCTCCATAGCCTCAGACGACTCCGCTTGCAAAAAATGTATTTTTCCTGCGGGTGAGATTAACTCAAACACAAAGCGACGATCGGTGATGTTGGTGCCCGAAGAGGACATTATGAGGGGTTCTACACTGCCAAGATTGGGAGAAATTGCCTTCGCGGTACATAGTCGCAAATCGGATTCCATAACCTTCCACGTGATGCTAGTGTAAGTGTCCGAGAGGGAGGAGAAGTAGATCAACTGATTATCTTTCACTCTGAACCACCGCCGAACCCATGTCTTCCACCGTTTCTTCTTGCTGCGTTTGAAAAGGTACCCCTCGTAGCGAACGCCCTGATCTAACGGGTCCGTTGGAGAGACGCCGTTTGTAATGAATTTAGGTTTATCGGAGACCTCTGCGTCGTAAAGAGAGATTGAGTTCCTCAGCGCCGAAGCGTAATCGTCAGGTTGGGAAAGCGAAGCCACACCGTTAGAGTAGTCTTGCTGGATCTCGAAGGTGCAAACCGTGGCTCTGAGGACAGTGGATAGCCGAATGGGACATAGAACATTTCGAAGAAGCGAAAGGTAGCCCTCAGAGACCCGTGCATAAGCAGCACGAGCGTCTAAAAGTGTAGTGTCCGCCTCTTCAGCATCCGAAGTGCGACTGCGCGAAACACTAGCAGATTTGTTTGCAGCCACGTCGACCTGTTCACTGGCGCGCTGAAAATCTTTTCGTGCTTGATGTAGCTCGTCCAACTTAATGCCCGCCTGGAGCAACACGTTGCTAGGTTGCGTGAGGCGAGAGGAGAAGTCGGCGACAAGATTGGAAAAAGTGTAGATGGATCGAATTATACGTTGAATCTCCGCCTCACGATCAATACTGATGGGAAGATTGGGGCTTGGCGTCACAAGGTTATTCAGACAACGACTTAAACCATTCAAAGCACCAGCGAATGCCTCCCCAGCCTAATGTTTACGATAAATAAATGATTACTATTTGATAATACAGGTGAAGATAGGAAGGCGTGAAGAATCACCTTTGATGTACGGGTGAACATTTCGGCTGCCTCTCTGTAGCGGTCTTGTAAGAGGTCCACCTCAGCTTCACTTGTTCGGAGGGCCAGTCGGAATATGGGAGAAAAGCGGAGACTCTCCATAAAATTCAAAGAGTTCCATAACTCTTGGCCGTTCACCCCTACGGTGATATATCCTGACGTCATTCTGATATCGGTTCGATAGAGCTATATCCCTATTTGGGAAAAGAAATAGACAAACTCAATGGAGAGAAAGCGCGACAGAAATGCAAACTAAATACCATATTCCCAACCACCACTTCCAAAGTAATAAACCCAATTGCTCAAGAGTTTGAAGTGGAACCATAGAATACTGTGGTAATTTTGACACCTAACCGCATTTTTTGAGCTTGCATAAGACTTTTGACAGAAAATACATGGAAGCAGGCTACAAATAGCTTATAATATTGATTGAGAAAGATTCCGTTGCACCTTGGAGGCAAGAAGTGCTTATATAAACCGGAAAATAGAAGGAAGAGGAAAGAAATCATGTGAGATATAACATTATTGCAATGAATGTTTGCAAATCCCCTGTCAATTTTAGAATATTTTATGAAAGTTAGAGCGAACCTCCCAAAAACATCTAATCCCAAAAGTGAGTAAAAAATCGCTGGGGTGTGAATCTGTACGGGGACAGGCCCCGGCTCACACATATTTACGCGTTGAGAAATAAAATAAAATTGTGAAATTAACTAAATCACAACATTATATTTTCAAAAACTATCCTCCAAGTATGATATACTTTTGTTGGAGGTATCGAATTACTGAAATAAAACAGAGAGTCGAGTTCCAGAGAGCATCAAACTTTTAATAAACGCCCTTAAAATTAAAAGGGAATTATTAGGGTCCTCATCTTCCAAAAACCGACTTTAGTTTCAGAAGTCCTTCAGGCCTTAAATATGCACTTATCATAAAATTAATATCGAAATTTTCAGGGGTTACACATGAAATAATAGGAACGTACAGTTGTTAAGTAAAATTAAAGTACTGATCTAGCGATTAGAATTCCTCTATTCTATCGTTCAAAGGCAAAGAAATGCACACTCGAGGTCAGCATTACCTAAAACCGATCCATAGGCGCATAGAAGTATACCCATTTATAATGCACAAAATGGCCACCACCCAAGTACCACCAACCGATTGTACAAAGGTAAGCCCATGTTATTGCAAGTTCAAACGTAATCATGGTGAACTGTCAATGGAAACGCATGCGCAAACCACCACAACAAGTAATTTTTAAAAGAATTGAGAGAAGGACACCCAAATGGACATACCAAGAAAGCAAATCACTCGTGCCAAGGTAAACCCAGCACCTACTCAAGACCTTAAGTGGCGCCGAGACTAACCAACCAAATGGAGAGAAAAATAAATCTCAACTCTAATGATGTGCGGATTTGATGAGTTCAAGGTCATACATGTAAAGGTCATATAATAAAACAATTTATATACATTTTCCACCTTACAAAGAAATCACTAAGAAGCAAAAGTAGACACAAGAAAAAGTAAAAAATATCTCTAAAGTTTTTGATGCAGTCGATTCATAATCCTGACGGGAGACATTTAGTTTTGGGCTAAAACATGACAAAGTCTGAAGGAGGTCTTTTAAAATGCAGTTCACTTTATTGAAATTAAAGTAGAGTCTTTTGCGCTATGAGCTGTATTTTTAGGAGTTTTATTAATTAGGTAGCACCATAAATGGTATTATGTAATACTTTGTTTGTTCGAACTACCGGTTTAGGTCACTTGGGTGGCCATCTTGTTCTAGCCGGTTGGTCGGCCTCCGGGCCGTGCCAACGGCCTCCAATCCCACTGTTCCCGGAATACATGTATCCTGCCCTAGTACTGCGCCTTCTTTTACCTTAAAGGGAGCCTCGGGACGCTACAATTAAGTATGCGGCAAAATCACAAATATCTCCGTTTCATCCAGTGCTGGTAGCAATTAAATGGAAACTGTGTTTGTAGCGTCCCGAGACCTCCTTAAAGGTATAAGATGGCATATTACTAGGACAGAAGAGGGATTGAGGCTGCTGGCATGGCTCGGAGGCTAGCCAACCGGCTAATACAATATGGCCACCCAAGTGCCCGAAACTGGTAGTCCGAACAAACAAAGAATTATACAGCCTCCCCCTTCTTTAGAGCGTCATCTGCACTCTCCATGGTAAGCCTTCCATATCAGCCATCACAACGTAATCAGTGCTGTGAGAAGCACCTAACTGTGCCAGTCATCGAGATTCGAGTGCATGTGTTCTATGTAGTGCCCTAAATTCCGTGTAGCACTCCGTGAAGTAAAGAAGTGTTTCTGAATTCTTCTCTTTCATGATAACATGTCCCATTAAAATGCTGGAGACATGAATCCAATTTTTTAAATGGATTGAGACATAAGCGACAGGTATTGTGATTCTAGGCTTTTTGATGCCGTGGGAAAAACCCGAGGGTATCGTAGAACCCAGAGCAAATGAGGCATGCGATTCAAGTGTGCAAAGTATAAAAAGATACTATCGAATGGCGTCTTGCACATTCTACATCAGTAGATACACATTTTGGCGGAGGGAGGCGAGTTGCCCAAAAACAGGAGAGAGAGCTTACGGAGGATGCTTGATCACAATGTCGCTGATCCCTCTTGGCACTTTTACTGGACTTGGAGTTCACGGCTAGTGTCGCTTCAGTTGTTAATAGCTCTCTTGCAGAACACGGGGGCGGAAGGTGTCAAAGATGGACGTCGATCTCAGCCCTTCCGTTGTGGGATGCCAGAGGCTCTCCCATCCGTAACATATGCACTTCTTTCACACCGCTAAAGCTTGCCGCGAGCGGTATCAATCAAGATAGAAATCCATTGAAGTCGGGTCCGCTTTCCACTACCACCAATGTGGCGTCTCGAGACTTCCCTGAAGGTAAAAGAATGCACAGTACTAGGGCAGAATACGTGTGTTTTGGAAACAGAGAGGTTGGGGCTGCTGGCGTGGCCTAAAGGCCAGCCAACCGACTAGTACAACACGGCAACCCAAGTGACCGAATTCGGCGACCCAAACAGAGTATTACAACGTTTCTAAGGGTGACTCAAACCAATCTTAGAATCGTGTGGACATTTCTTTATAGAAATGGGCGTGTTGGCGATCGTGTGTTGAGCTTGCGTAACCAAACCGTAGCCACGTCCGCAATGTTTTACCCTCTTCTGCAAATGGGTTCAATCTTAAAGTTTGCCGAAGAAAAGTTATTTTAGTTGAAATGTGAAGTTTGTTTAAGTGTTCTTTAACGGGACCATACAAAAGCATTCCAAAACACACCTTTAAAACTATCGCTCCACCCTTTTTGCGTCAGAATTGCTTAACTGTGCCATGTTTTTTAATCTTTAGCAAAAGAGTCGTTGACACTTTTGTGTGCAACATTGCAATCAGTTGGTTTATGGTTTTGTTATAAGTGATGGTGCATGATTTTTGGTTAGCACGAAGTGGCGTCGGAAGCGTCGATAAAGGGATAACGTTTAATAACTTCGTTTGAGTGGACTGAGTTTAGTTTTAAACTTTAATAGAGGGTCCACTTGTACTGCGGTGTCCTGAGTTTTTCCTGAAATCATAACAGACTGAGGCTCTAGGAAGGACATGTATCACCAGCTTACAAATGGGCTAGTATGTTCCCAAAACCACCCCTGCTCTTGATAGTCGTATCTGGTGCTCTCCTTTGTTGCAAGAAAGCCAGAATTTATAACCACCAGCCAGTCATCAAATCTTTTTTGAATGTGAGAAGGCATTTGGCCCTCGCGATTCCATCCCTTGCGACTATGGAGTTCGGAACTCCTACCATGCTTCACAGAGAGAACATCTCGTACGCTAATCGCAAGCTGTAAGGGAGACGAGGTCAAAAGTGGAGGCATTTATAAGATGCAAGATTAAACATGGTTTCCCGAGGCAACTTATTCGCAATTGGCATTATTCAACGACCCTGTCGCGGAACAGAAGTACAAGTTACGGAAACTGACGTAACCACGTAGCCACAAAAAAAAAATCACTACTAAACGTTCATTTGTGCATATAGAGTTATGTTTATTTTACAGGGTTTGCAAATCAAACAATGAATAAAATTGAGAATATTGTAGCGTCCCGAGGCTCCCCTTAAGGTAAAAGAAGGCGCAGTACTAGGGCAGAATATATATATTCCGGAAACAGAGGACTTGGGGCTATTGGCACGGCCCGGAGGCCGACCAACCGGCTAGAACAAGATGGTCACCCAAGTGACCTAAACCAGTAGTTCGAACAAACAAAGTATTACACAGCCCCTCTCTTCTTTCGAGCGGCGTCCCCGACGCTCCCCTTCGTCCACCTCCCGTCAGCCATCACAACGTTATCAGTGCTGTGAGAAGCACCCACGAGCTAACCGTCCCAGTCGTCGAGGTTCCAACGCATGTGTTCCTGTAGTGCCATCAATTCCGCGTAGCACTCAGTGCAGCAAATGCGCGCCTCTTGGCCCTCCCCTGGGCTTGGAGTCCACGGCTAGTGTCGCTTCAGTTGTTAATAGCTTTCCTGTCAAACACGAGGGCGAGGGAGATGTCGAAGATGAACGTCGATCTCGACCCTTCTGTTACGAGATACCAAAGGTTCTCCCCTCTGTAACACATGTACTTCTTTCACAACGCCGACGTTTGCCAGAAGCGGCATGGAGCAGGATAAAATCCATCAAAGTCGGGTCCGCTTTCCGCTGCCACGAATGTAGCGTCCCGAGGCTCCCCTTAAGGTAAAAGAAGGCGCAGTACTAGGGCAGAATATATATATTCCGGAAACAGAGGACTTGGGGCTATTGGCACGGCCCGGAGGCCGACCAACCGGCTAGAACAAGATGGTCACCCAAGTGACCTAAACCAGTAGTTCGAACAAACAAAGTATTACAAATATCTTTTCCAAATTGGATGTTCTTTTACTATTGGGAGTTAAAAGTTTCGCAACAGGTGTGCGTAAGCA
The DNA here is from genome assembly GCA_001923025.3 of Taenia multiceps. NCBI lineage: Eukaryota > Metazoa > Platyhelminthes > Cestoda > Cyclophyllidea > Taeniidae > Taenia > Taenia multiceps. The sequence continues at coordinate 75,330,041 of CM010311.1, read as the reverse complement.
CCTTCTGATATTTCTTAGTATCACTTCGGCCATAAGCTTGGCATAATTACTCGTATCAAAAGATACAACTATTCAACTCGGGCGCACAGTGACCTGTAATGTCTTGTTTTTTTTTTCACGCTCAAGCCTGGTCTCGCTCTGTGAGCCTTTGAACTTCCACTGCGCGGCATGGCGCCAGTTGTGCCAGTAGACTTCCCACCTTCGGCTCTTCTGTACGCCGGAGATATATTTTCTGTCCTGTATCATGTCTTTTTAGCCTTCAGGAAAGTCTTGAGGCAGAACATTGGTGGCAGCGGAAAGCAAATCCGATATTATGGGAAAACTAGCCTGCTATCTTTGATTGAGCTATAAACCCTAGTGTAATGGAAGAAGTGCATGTACCGCGATGGGGGAATCTGTAGCGAACCCTGTCTGAAGGGCAGATAGAGGTGTGTACCTTTAACAACTGCTTCAATTCTGTTTTCAGCAGGGTGGCTATTAACAACGAAAGCGACGCTATTAATTAACCACCCAAAAGTTTACTTCAGAGCTGGCTACTGTACCTCTAGGAAGACGTCAACGAAATTGGATACACGGTGACTCCTACTGGCTAGATGGGACCCAGATGGGTAGCTCTGAATTGCAAACAAAGGAATAAGAAGGAACAGGCGCGATACCTTACTTCTACGGAACTAATGCTAAATCCCGTCCCCCGTTAATTGATCCTGCTTTTAAAGCAGTATTTTCGACAAGAGGTAGGCATAAAAAATAGCCAGCACATTCCCCTTCCCCCGTACAGTTTCCAAATTGGATGAAACTCCAGATCAAGTTGGGATTGCGGTGAATTATTCTCTCAGTTGAATGTAAATTTGCCGACTAGCGCGGATGGCTTTTGAATGCTTTTCTTACAACACCGGCTGCGTTATGATGGCCGGATCTAAAAGTTGATCAAAGGAAGCACCGAGGATGACACTCCAAGGAGGAAAGAGGCTGGATAATATTTTAGCCATTTATTTAACTCTTGGTTTTAGTTACAGGACACCCAAAGCTCCACCACCGCACCTTTTCCAGGAGGTCTGGCCCACATGATTAAAAATAAACTTGTTTTTTCATTTATCAAACGCCTTAATCAAAAAACACCAGTTTGACCAAAAAATACCAAGAACTTGATGAGCTTCAAGAATAAACATATAGCTTGTTGCTTTCTTCTCACTTTTAAATGTGTTTTAGGAAACAACGTGTAAATGAACACTCCAGCAGACTAACAACTGACTGCGAAGAACATTGAATGGTTAAGCGGAGGGTATGAACCATGTTCCCATTTGACACATCACTTTTTGGCGCACACAATGCCGATGGAAAGGAGCTGTAAGTTAAAAACTTGTTACTTCTTTTGAGGGTTAGAATTCTTGCTGAGGCGCACGAACCCTGGGTAATTTGCATGTGAGCTACTTGTCAAAATCTCGCACTTGTCACCATCATCGCCATTAGCTGTTGTGATTAAAACTGTTTCTTTAGCATTCAAAGCTGGCTTAACACTCTGATTGTTTAGCTCTTCGTTTTGATTACATGAGCGCTGAAGAACGCCGCCATTGCATCTCCATTAGGCAATCTGGCCACCGAGCTGTGGCAGAAGCCAAGCCAGTCCGCCTCCGCGTCGCAAATACGTATCCTACCTCAATATCATGGCCCCTGTCCTCCGGAAGGGCTAGAGACTACACTGGCAAAAACCTGAAGGCTCGACTGTAAATTTCTTTTGTTATTTGACCGGTTTCGAGTTGGTCATATCTTACCTGTGCCAGGCCATATCTTCCACAAACACTTTTTGCGAAGTTTCTGTGTTTTTAGTTTACTTATTAACTAACCTTTTTTCTATTGAATCAATACCCATACTGAATGTAGACAGAAATGAATTTTGGAACACTTGATATCTAGTATCAGAACGAATTGCCCAGGGCACTTTGGATCGACTTGACTTACATGAAATGTAAATTTTAAGTTGCCAAATAGGCCCACAGCGTCTCATATGGCAAAATCAAGTATCTTCAGTAGGTTACTTTAAACATTTAATTCACTGCCCTGTGAGAATGAGAACAGAACATCCCCCAGCGAATGTCAAGTCATGGATATTCCTAAAGGCTGGGTTGTCTTGGCTACTACCTAATTCTACCAGGTTGAGTGGATTTTAGCCGCCATCATTTGGCCTTCAGTGGGTGATTGACGCCTAGTGAAAGGGTCCAACACCAGTCCACCGCACACAGGACACTCGACCTCCAAAAAAGTAGTGGTTGACTCCGAGTCTGAATAACATGTAATCCTCTCGACAGCAAGGCTTTATGAGATGAAAGAAGTGAAGAACGAGTTGCTATTCTGTAAATCTTAGTGATATCTCCAAAAAAAGCCTGCTAATGGGACCACTTTAAATGTCGGCCTCTACAAGTTTCCCCTTTCAGGCGATATAGATGGTTTGGCACCACTTGCGTTGCGAAATACAATGTCAGTGGCAACACGTGACTCCTCATGATCAAAGCTAGAGGGCCTCCATGGCCAAGCTTGAACCATAGCCTTTTTAACCGACGTCTGATTAAATGAGGGCAGTCGAGGATACCCATAAACTGATGTACACCTATGCCTCATGCTACTTACAAAAAATCATGCATCACTGAAACCTAATCACTTTGCAAATGGTGAATTGGTGGAGAAAATTGGCCACCCGACATGGCGCAAGGAAGCCTATCCTTCAAAAAGAGCTATGAGTGGTAAGTCGGTCGGTAGAAAGGCCACTTCTCATACAAGATGCGTTGACCTTGACCTATGAAGCACTAGGAGCGCATTTGATAACCCTGCGTATTTTTAGAATGGAATGAACTTTCAAGTAAAACTGAATGCAATAAATTTATACGATGATGCAGTAAATAACATGATAAACATGCGCTGTGTGAATGTACACATCAATGGGGCAAAAGACATTGTTATAGTTCACTTTATGGTGCAAAGGATGTTGTATTCATGAAAACTTTTTTTATTTACGCCACAAATTGGTCCACGTAATCGCATCTCTAAAATGAAAAATGGGAAATTTTTTTCGCCTAGGCTAATTTTATCAATGACCTTTGACAGTAAAATTACCAACTCTTCATTACTACCTTGCTAAGTTCAACCATCCTCCCCTGGTTCAACTTGATCCATCTCCTCTTTGGGCTCCAAGTAGTCCTCGACAATCGCGACAGCCGGAGCTATATCTTTAGGTGGAAAAGGATCGACTCTTCTAACAGTTTCGTTAGGTTTTTCGTAGTCATTCTGTAGGAAGCAAAATAACTAAAATGAAAGATTTACAAAAACTGCATTAATTGACGTGAGAGGGCTTTTCTAGACAAACTGTAGCCTCCTCTGGTGCATTATCAAGTTTGAGATCCTGGTCCCTAATCTGTTGGCAATTTCAATCACATGCCATGGGCAATTAACAGGGTTTAGATTTTTCGAGAAAGTAATACAAGGTTTGGTTCAGATTAAAGGCATTATGCTGGAGAAGCTTAAATTTTGTAAATGGGAGACAAATAAACATGTTATTTGAATTTTTGCATCAAAATTTTGGATTTGGAAGAGCGTGAACGTGCACAATATGAGAGTCCAGGCCCCCAATCTTGGTGAATAACTAGAGATGGGTCCCAAGTGTTATGTGCTATCCCACTGCTGTTGGAATTTTCTCCGTAAAGTAAGAATGGCGAATGATGAAATCTCTGCTGTTTATAAAAAGAATGATCACACAATTATGAAAATAACTGCTACGCTATCAGAATGGAAGTATTTGAAGTTCCTGATCGGCTTAATTCAATGCCATCTAAAATGGCTGGGCCTAAGACATATCAAAAGTAGACTGCCTACCTCCAAAGCACTCGTCTCCTCAGAATCCTCCACGATACATTCGAGCGGCTGAACTGGATCCTGACGCTGGCTGGAGGCGGACATGATGATGCCATATCGATCGTCTCGGGGTGAAGCGGTGTACCGCACCTCCCCCCCTTCCTCAGTCTCCTCTGCCAGATAGTTGAGGCAAGACGAGGACGAGGTGGGTACTGACACCTCCGACACCGATTTCAACATGGTTCCAGTGTTCCCCGTAGTGGTTGTGGTGTTTATGGTAGTGGCCACGTAGCTCGGTGTGGAGGCTGTGAGACCAGAATCACTCCATAAACGAGCCCTGCCCTGCAAGGCAAAAACCCATCAGTATGGCTTCAAATAGCTCAGATCACGTCTCACCTCAGTTGGAACGAAAATAAGGTGCAGGCAGTGAAACAAAGAACACAAAACTGGAGGTTATTTACTAAGAACAAAGAAAACTTAATTTACAAGTTAAATGGCGCGAAATAGCAATCTCCGAAAACACGTTTTTTAAGTATTGACCTAAAATTGCAAAAAGAAGAAAAAAATCTTTTTGGCTGGCACTGGAATAATAAAATTGACCATTTACTTGGGCTTTGTGGATCCCCGTATAAACCATGCTATCTAGGCTCAGGTGGCCCAACAAATACTATATCCCTTGAATTTTTCAATAAAACTGGGATACTTGAAATAAACAACAATAAATTGATTAAATATGCCGTGTTAGAACTAGTAAATTGCCACCTGCTTGTGTTTTTTCATCCAATGTACGCGCTTAAAGTTGATAAAAGCCAGTGGATCCAATTCCATGTAACTGGTTCTCTGAACCAGCTCATCAAAACTCGGCCGTCTATCGGGATCGTCTTGCCAACCTGAAATGAGAGCACAGAACCTACTCAAAATGTGTCTTTTAGTTTGAGTCACTTTGTAAAATGGCCAAATTTTTTACTCGCAAAGAGGTAGGAAGACACGAATGAACTCACACTCAACCATGAGTTCGTAGACCTCCAGACTGGTGGTTATTGGTTGGGCCAGTCGAAGTCCTTTCTCCAGATATTGAATGAGATGGCGAGTGTGAATCCTCTCGTAGGGTTTTCGACCGAGAGTAAATATTTCCCACAGGGTCACACCTTAATGCAGTCACAGAGTTAGAGGTGGTTTCTGTGTAGTCAAAAAAAATGGAGATTTGTGTTGAACATACCGTAGGCCCAGACATCGGATTTACTGGAGAATATGCGCTTCTTGATACACTCAATCGCAAGCCACTTGACTGGCATCAGACCACCCTTGGCTGTGTATTCTCCACCCGTATCTTCGATACACTTGGCCAATCCAAAGTCTGTTATTTTGATCTAAAACCAGTACACAAAATAAATTATTTGAAGAAACCATGACTCAGCAGAGGGTTGACGGTTCTACGGAAAACAAGACAAATCTTATGTGGCTGGGCGATGTAGATGTTTGAATAGAAATCTGGGTTGTCTTACGAAAAAAATGTATAAACCTTACAAAGAAGTACTCTAAAGTCGTGGAGATGCTGATTCGGTTCATGAGGGAACCCACAATAAGCCAAATTGATCACTTGTAACGTCAGGGTTTCATTTGGGGCCGATTGTTGTACTAATATTCCAGATGCTGAATTCACATAAAACTTGCTATTTGCTAGTTCTATTACTAAGAAGATGGAGAAAAATTCATTGGTTGATTACAAATTGGTCATTGTTTAGCTCTTCGTGTGGGTTTCGGGGGCATTGGAGGATAGAAGCGTTGTACTTCCGCCCGGTAGTGTGGCCTCCGGACCATGCTAGTAGTCCCTCAGCCCTTGTCTTTTGAATTCTTTTGCCGTAAAGGAAGTCTAGGGGCATTACATTGGTGGCGGCGGAAAGCAAAAGTGATTCTAGATGACAACAGTCCTTATTTCTACTACCGAAGTAACAGGAGGAGTCTTGACAATCCCTAGCAGAAGCGTTGGTAATGACATCATCCTCGACAAATACCTCAATTTTCTGTTCTCCAGAGATGTTGTTCACAATACTAGTCGTAGCCGTGATCCATCCGGAACAATTGATCATGAAACTGTCTACGTTACCTGCATGTCGATTAAGTGAACATACGGCACCTTTTCCACCAATTTTACTAGCTGTATGGAACCCAGGTAGACATACCTGAGCAACACTGAAGTGAGGACAAACCGGAAACTTTTCTGCACGCAACCGGCTCAAGTCTTGTGACTAGCGGTGGGCATACGAGATGGCAAGCACATTGCCCCTCCTGCAATTACAGTTCCAAAACAGAACAAAACGCCAAATCCATTAGAATCACCAAGAGATCACTGACGTTGTTGTCAAATAGCACCCCAGATACACGCAAATTCGATGACTGACGCTGTCTCGTGGCTGGTTTTCTTACGCTGCCGACTACGTTGATCAAGGGGAGTGCCAGGGATGACGTCCACAAGAGGAGAGAAGCGATGTCGCACTTTAGCAGTTGGTTTAGCACTTTGTTTTGTTTTTGTGAGCAATTACGGTTCCGCTTTGGTGCTTCTACTGAGCGACATTGGCTCTGGATCATACCATTAGCCCTCACCCCTTGTTACGCCGGGAATGCATATTCTGCCCTATTACTCCATCCTCTTTTTCAAGAAAAACTCAGGACGCTACGTGCGATTACTTAAGAATAAACTAAAAAAACTTATTTCTTTTGTAAAAAGATACATCTTTAAGGATAATGAAGGTGAAAATCGCACTCATACTTGGTTTAGTAGTTGCAACTGGACACGGTAACTACCTTCTTTAGCACTCTGCCAAATTCAGAGTGCATTATTATTCTTTCCCGCAAGTTTCGCAACATCGAAGTGATTCAACCAAAAAATGGAGGGCTAGTCCGGTCGGGGATACTTCCCAAGTTTGATTGTGTGAGATGGGTTGCGCAAGCAGTAAGAGTTAGCTTACGGCGGTTTGTGGGTACTTTTTTGAAATGTGTTTTTTCCTGATAGAATGGCCCCTGGAAAGCTTAAGAGCTACCAAAAATTTTTTATTTCATTTAGGTTTTTGTGAGCCTATTTCCTCCTTTTAGTTGCCAGTATGTGCGAAATGAAGGAAAGCGCCTGTTAAGAGAAATAATAGCAAGAGTTTTAACCACCATTTGCCTTTTTATCAAGGGATTTAACTCTGAAATACTTTAAGAAGGACTGATGGTATTGCTTCACTTGGCATTAAAAGTTATGAACCTGAATCATACTTCTAGGGTTAAAATTTGATGCTAGGATAGGCAAAAAGGAGGGAGACACAGCACCTGTTCCGGTGTCTCCACAAGCACATTGCGCGCTGCCAAGTCACGGTGAATGATGTTTCGTGAGGCGAGATATGCCATCCCACTGGCTATCTGGTTGGCCCACTTTAGCATAATTTTCGGTGTTATAACGTCGCAATCAATGGCATTAGGGCCGCCATTTCGATGAAGGTAAGAGAGCAGGCACCCTAGAGGCAGGAATGACGTGACAAGTTGGGGACGCGCAGTCATACAGAGAGCCAGCAAACGAAGGCAGCAGGGGTGATTGACGGTCGCCATAACCTGTAAACACGAGCGCCTAAATAGGCTTAGGTAGCCGCTTGTGTACGATAAAATGCTAGCAACATATACGACTGGCTGTAAAAACTTAATACTGCTGTATTCATGATAATTCAACAGACTGGAATACCCACACGAGCCTCATCAAGAAGAGCCTTGGAAGTGGAGGGATCAGTCTCATCGGTGAGCACTTTTATGGCGACTACATGCTCTTCCGTATTGTCCATGTGAAACTTCTCTTCATTCTCCTCGTAATCTTCAGAGAAATGAAATTGAGTTGTCTGTGAAGTAGACGTGGACGCTATTTTTTGTTCAGAAATCAGAGGTTCCTCCACTTGTGCTGGGGACTTCAGCTCCGCAGACTTCTCCAATTTTTGTGCCTCTTTTGCCTCCCCTTCATCCTCCTCTTCCATCGTAAGGTACTCCAGTTCCGTGCTGGCGTAGGCGTTGTCCTCCACCAGTGAATCCGGTGGCACCAATTTTGGCTTCTCCGATTCAATCTTTGCAGCTTCTTCAAGTAAGCTGTCAACGTTCTTTGCAAATCCTGGAGAAATTGGACCCTTGTACCAGATGCCTCGGTAGACTGAACCAAACGCCCCACCACCGACTCGATTACCCAGTTTCAGCTGGTATTCAGGTATTATGAGCAGTGTAGTCATATCAGGCATTGTATCCTACAAGTACAATTTTGAAATGTTCTCTACAAAAGCTATACAAATGTGGCAATTTTAACTAATAGTAGCCATTATTTGTACCACAAATCTATTCGCAACATTCACAGTCATTTCAGCAACTCATCTCTGCAATAAAAGTGGGATTAAAGCGGATTAATGCGAAGCATTATGAAATTCGCCCGCATTTTCTAGACACAAAAACTTTCAGACTTAGCTGAAAACCGACGGTCCACTTACCGATTGAGGTGACACAAGACAGGTTTGCTCATCATCACTATTAACTGCGCTCGATCGCACGGGAAGTGAACGCAAACTTATATTTCTTCGCGATTTACTCAACTGTCTGTCGCTTTTCTCCTCCTCCGGTTCCACAACAACAACCGCTCTCATCCAAAATCGGTCGCACATAGAACTTATGCCACTTTGCAGTTGGTTCACCATTAGCCCACTCCTTGATTTGCGTCCACGAGTTACAACGCGTGAACACACGTAGCCGAAATAAACAGCTACAAAGAGGGCTAGAAGACCACAAAAGATAAGGAGAGACGTGGACAGCCAGGAGAGGCGGTTGAGCATCTGAGGACTGATTATTTCTGACGGGGTGCAGAAAATGAGACAATCGTCTGCCTTTCCTGATATCACTGGAGGAACGTGATGGGCGATCCCGGTATGTAGACATACAAACTCGACTGCAGTTGTGATGGGATTGAGTTCCACGTGAGCGCTGCTATCCAAAGGACAGGATTCGACACAGACCCACTAGGCAAAAATAAAGTGAAAGTTGTGTATTCATTTAAGAACGAGCGTTAGGTTTGAAACCATAGCACACGTACCGCCAAGTTATCTCCTAAGTAGTGTGGAGGGCGCATAGTTGGATAATTTGTTGAAATGGGATCAAAAAAGAATGAAGCGTAATTCCGTAGATTCCAAAGAACGCGGAAGAGAATACTTTTAAAGTAAAACCCTATCATTTTAAAAGGCAACAGTTTCATAACATTCATTGAAAATATTCTATCATCGAAGTCCCAACTTTGGGTTTTGATGAAGGGGCCACTTAGGTGGTCCCCCATCCTATGTTCACTGGGTGGGCTGGTATCTGAGCCACACCGGTTGCCCCAAGCCCAACTGCGTATTGAATATGCATATTCTGCCCAAGTATTGTCTTTGTTTGTCTTCAGTGATGCCTTGTGGCACCATGCTGGCGGTAGCAGAAAGTGAACTCGACCCTAAAGGACATTTAAGCCTGATTTTTACTGTTGGGTGATGAACCTTAGAGGGGTGGAAGTGCACAAACTACGAATGAGTAAATTGGTGACTCCTTCTAACAGAAGGTCAAAAAATTATGCTTGCCTTAGACAATTACCTCGGTCCCGACTGAAGCGACTACCAGTGAACCATCAGGATAAGTTTCGCTACGGGGCTGCCTACCATAGTAGCGTGAAGATATCCTACATGAGAAAACTCACCAATTCCCCACTGGGTGGATAGCGCCAACTTGGCAAGGGAAGATAGAAGCAAAGCCTTATCCCTATAGAATAGTATTTAATTCTGTCCTTTATCCCTTATCCTTTAGATCAGTATTTCCACAAGATATGGACATGATTTATGGCTGACACGCCTCTCCGTCTCCAAACCGGATACCTTACGGGATGGAACTTCAGATCCAATGCAATTACCAAGGATAGCCAGTGATTTTTTCTCGGTTGCACGCAAACTTGATGACCGTCTCGACTGGCTCGTGGGAAATTTACCTTATAGCACCGATAATTTGTAATTGCTGACTCTGGAGGTTGACCAAAGGGAACGCTGGGAACGACCTCCAAACACTGCTTTGGTGGCTTGTTTAACTCTAGGCTTTTGTACCTCCGCCGAGTGGAATGGCCTTCAGGATGTGCTAATTGCCTTAAGTCCTACTTTACGTCCGCTATGCAGATTCCACCCGAATGGAATATGTCAAAATGTCTTGCCACAGTTGTGGTAAAGGTGGACTAGAGTAATTTTATTTACACTTCCATGAAGTATAACTGCATAGCTCGCGTGTTTATGGACACCGCCATTCAATAAAAGGTACAGTTTAAACGTTTGCCCACAGTAGTCCTCCCAGAGGGTGACAATATCAAAGCTAAGAGCGACTAGCCCACCTTTGTCTTCTCTTTGTTCAGATATCGTTTGTAGTGCTGACAGAAGAGGCAGTCGCTAGCTAAGGGTCCAGTACAACTCTGACTGCACTGCTCGTGACAGGGTCGACATTGCTTGCCTCCATTGGTCGTATTCGCCACATAGGTGCCTGCCGACATCAAAATATTCAGTCAGTTGGGCACTACCTACTTTACTTTACTAAAAAGCATAAAACTGAGGTGTGAATGTGCAACAGAGGAAAGCGACTCGGTTTTGCTAGTAAAACTAAACGGGTGCTCTAGCTACTGCTATTTCCATCACCATCTTGTTAGTGCAGTGTTCTGTCACAGTTTTTACTAACCCACCATCCCTTCTTTATAGCTATTTTAAAAAGGTAAATCCGTGCTCTTATAACCACATTAGAGAGGACCCAGGTGCAAGAGGTCTGCAAAATCGACTGATCTTGGTGAAAATATACCAAGTGGCAAAATGCCAAATTTTAATACAGTAAATACCTTTCAAACTTATTTGGCCATAAATAGGGCTATTCAATTAAATAAATGAATCATAACACAAAATGCATTGGTTTAGAAGTAGACATGGTCAAAATGGTTGCCACGTTTTCTTGACCAGCTGGCAAGGCCATCAAATAAAAGAATTTTCGACAATTACAAGGACGGCAACTAACTCCAAATGTTGCACTTTCCTTAGGATGCTTTTATATCATTGTTACAGGATTTGCACTTTAATGCTGACTATTAGCAGACGATTAAATTGGGAACTAGACTCGACCATTTAAGCCAAAGAATAAAAAATGACTTAATTTTTAACTAAGACCCCACAAAGGTGGCATAAATTATTCAACCTAGACGCATCACAGTTAATTCGTGGCTGAGTATCGAATACATAAAATTTGGATTATTTCATTATGCAAGTGCCCCATTTCCCTACAACAATCAGTAGACGTCAAATTTTATAAGCAACATTACAGATCTGGAAATTCCGCTTGCCTTCATGGCAGGTGGCCACGCAAATTCCATTAAATTGGGCATTTCGACATTTCACGCACTGATTGGGCGAGGGACCGGAGCATCCGTCCTGGCATTCAGGATGACAGGGAGCACAAACACGCGCCATACTCACGCTGGGACTCTGCGACTGATGGGAGACCAACCAATCAGCGAGAGGCGCCTGGAGCTCGAGTGGAACATGGGCAAGCGATATGTCCCCACTTATTTCCAATTTAGGATCTGCCATTTTCCCCTTTTTTCCACCAATAAGATGCAAGAACGTGTTGTTGGGGCAAGGCTGAAGAGTATTATTTAACTTTATTTTTGCATGAAAATATTTGTGTAGCCTTAAGTAATTGTAAATTTTTTTTCGGAAACAACAGTAATGAGCTATTACTATTTCCTTCGTAATGGCGAACCTGGTAAGGCGTAAGGCACTTCAGTGCTGAGTCGTGTCCCCCATTCTTCGATGCCGTAGCAACAACCTGAATGCATTGCGAACAGCCGTTGTGCCCGAACCAATCTCCAGGTCCCGTGCACACTGTGCTCCAGTTGCTCGACTCTGCACCGTCCAAAAGACCACGTGGATGTGATGTGCAAACAGCCGCACATTCCCGACAGATATTCTCTTCGTTGGGGAACTTTCCCAAGGGACATTCGGCGCGACAGTAATTCCCGTCCTTGTGAAACACGGAAAGTGGAGTATGGTCAAATGAAATAGATAACCATTTCCCTCTCCAAAATGACCGCCACTCCAACTTCATTATCCAAAAGTGCTTAAGAAAACCTTTAACAATTATGGGTTTAGTAATACCGATCACCAATTCAATTCTTAGGTAGATTTGAAGTGACTCCCTTCTAGGGGTTGATCCAGCCATCATGTAACTCACCTTGACGTGTGCACAGCCATGGTTACAATGATTGGCATGAGGTCCATAACAAGCTCCAGGCATAGAACCACACTCCTTGTGGCACTTTGAACACGACTTTATTTTCAACGTTGTATTCGCATCGATTGTTTTAGTGATCACCACAGGGTAGTAGCCACCTTCAGCCAATGAGCAGTTGAGCACACATCGACTGGTCTCACCTCGACCTTGAATGAGCCAATGAGCACACGTGCGACAGTTTTCCGGTCCAGGACCCCAGCATCCTTGGGAGAGCTCACAGACGCTTGCATCGCATTGAAGTCCTTCAGAAACTGGATGAGAAGACAGTTAAGTTCAATAGCCGAACCTGACGTGCATAGTAAATGTACAGAGTTTGAGTCGAAGGACGAAAAGTAGCATAATTAATTTAACAAACGGAAAAAAATTAAACGCTAAAATCTCAATGCTATTTTAAAGTGTTTATGTGGAAAAATAAATCATTTCAGACACTATTGAGATAACTGTATCTTACAATTTACGGCAATTGCTACTGACTAAATGAATTAAGTAGCATTGTCTCAAGAATAATAAAAATACAATAGTTGTCGATGAAATTACAGTTTTTTTTTCGAATATTTTGATGAAATGCCCGACTGAAAAATGCTGAAATTCATCGTTGACGATGAAATTAATCAAATGTCAACATCCGCTGCTAAAGTGGTTCCTGAAGCTCACCACAATCCATGGCTGTGCGATGTGGAATGACCACAGGAAAGGGTACCGACATGTTAGCGGTGGTTTTTGGTGCCCACATGAGAGCTCGCCAATTGATTGTGTCTGCAAGACAGAGCCTAGGATTTTGGACGATTTGAATGGTTCCTCTCTGTGTACCGACAAACACCAGCGAGGCAAGACCGAGGTATTCCAGATAGTTGTTGTGAATTATTTTCAGTGGGGAGTCGTATCCTGGTGGCACCTCTAAATGTAGAGTAAGACTTTTTAGTTAAATTGAAATTAAGTAAATGAATAAGTAGGCAATTTATAACCTAGGATGTTCTCGTAAGTGAAATTATCCTTACTGGTATGAACCCACCTCCTCCAATGCGTCGCAATTTTGAGAGAAAAGTAAGATTCCTTAACCACGGTGCCGCGTTGTCCGTTCCAACATAGAGAATACCCGTAATTTCGAAGAGACCTCCAAGGCCACTTTTTAGGTCTCCAAATGTCACTGCCTCCTCTTCTTTCGTCAGGTTGTGGAAAGCATCACTGAGATTTTTTGAAGATCCAAAAGTGTATTAATGCATTTCAAGGCAATGACAGCTCCTTCTAGAGGGAGTACATTTCTTTAAACTATTTATAATAAATTAACTTTAAAAACACCATATGGCATTGGTGTGAGATCGCTGGCAATAAGGTAAACTAATATATCTCGTCATTTTTATTTACAATAATTGCTCACCCTTCGAACGACTGCTTTTTGAGGATGACATTGCCCTCCCAGAAGGTGCAATTCACCATTTTCCTCAGGAGACTTTTGTGAAGGAAATCAACTGAAGGCAGCTGAAGCTGCTTGGCTGTACAAGCTTTAAATTTAAAAGAAGTTGATAAAACATGGTGATTACTTCAACGAAGAATTGTTTTCGTTGTACATGCTAATACACAGAAACGAAGTGACAGCCACCGAGTGTGTGTTCAGAACAAATTTGGTTGTCTTGTCAGAAAAGTGGCATAATAAGTAAACTTAATCGAATGATTTAAACAAAGATGAAGATTGGAACCCACTTTTTGGGCATCCTGTCGGCGGACACTGAACACACATGTTACGAACCTGTTGAGTTCCAGGACGCGAACATTTGGGCACACAGTGGTCCCCGTCCAGGAGGAAGCCATCTGTGGAGGTGAAATAGGGCGTTTACTCAGTCTACAAACCAAGTTGCTACTTACAATAACCTCAGTAACTGACATACCTGGACACCTCGAGACGCACATATGCCCCAATGCGACTCTGCCCCCCTTGTTTACCTTCCAGGATGATGTGTGGACGTCATAGAAACGCGTGGCCGGACATGCAGAAACACAATTCCCCTCGTGGGAGTACCTCCTACAGGCCTTAAACATAGTGAAAATAAATTTTATGCATATCAAGAGTAGGAGACGCGGTATTCGCCTTAATCACAAGATTTACCAAGCATTCATTGGCTCTTGTTCCGCTGCAGCCACCGACACATTCATCATGGCAGCACTCCTCCACTCCTCCCTCTTTGACACATCTGTTGGGGCCACTGCAAACCCTAGTCTGGCATTTTCTAACTGTACAAGTGAGAAGGAGGCGGCTTAATAAAGTGTTCTTTTACAGAGCATAAAACACAGACAGAGGCATACGCATTTGACACTGGTTAGCTCTAGGTCCCCAGCAAAACGACTTTCCGTTTCGTTTGGAGCAGCTGTCATGACATTTCCATTTCACCCATGGTCCAGTTCCCGAGGAAAGATTCCAGAGAACACGGAACGTTTCGTTTGTCAGTATTTCCTCAAACTCACGTGAAATTCCCTCCGAATCTTGCGTTGTGTTTGTCAAATTTCGAGCGTGGCTAGGGCTTTCTTAAGATAGGAAAATAACGTGCACAGGAATTAGAGAAAATTAGGTAAAAGGCTTACTCGAGTTATTCTGGTGTCCCTGGTTAAATCACGTGTACACAGTTCCCAATCCTTAGGCATCAATCATTCAGGGAATGAAGAATGACATTTACAAAAACCAGAAATCCTGTAATGATAGTACCTGTTGTGGTTACAATTGTGTCACCTTCTTTTGGATCCAAATCCTTATTTTTATCCAAGTATACCTCGGGATTTGCATCGTCTTTTTGTGTCCCACTGACCATGACCTCGATGGGCACGACTTCTGTGGAATTATTTTCGAAGGTGTTGAGGCTCCCAGCAGCTGGGTGAACATTTGCCACCGGATCCGTTGCATATGATGGTTGTATGTTGACCGCAGTCACTGCTGTCGTCAAGCCTTCACTTGTTTCACGTCTTAGTCGAACTGAAATAAGTGTTTTCATAATCAAAGGAGAATTAGTACCTAAGTACCTAAATGCTTCTTGCATTAATGTTTGAACCCAAACCGGGGAAATTCGATACATTGCACATTGATGCATGGTACTAGAGATCCACTGCATAAAACCTCTAGATAAAGGCATTTCTGAAACATAACTTGTCAGCTGAGTTAAATACCACCTTCAATTTCGGGTAATAAAAATAAATGGTTTATAACATTAACACATTTTATTGGGTACACACTTGTGGAATGTGTTATCATCCCTATTCCCAAGATTCAACAATTGGGCAAAGCAAATAACGGTTCATTATGGTAAAAATAGTTCAAGGTTGCATAAGGCCACCTACTTGTTGTAGATTGCTCTCCCTCACCCGTATCCACAAAAGACGGGGGTGTAGTGGCGTGAATGGATGCTCTTGAAGCATCGCCGTACCGAGTGGCACAAGCCGTGATCCAGTGAGTGATTGCGGATCTACTATTCATGGGGACCAGTATTACCGGCTGCAGGTCCGGATATTCCAAAATATCATCCCAGTTCACCGAAAATGGCGCGTAGCAGAGGCCCGGATTATCAAAGAAACCCACTCCGTGCATAAGGATAGCTGAATCATAGTTTTATTTTAAAATTATATTTTCGCAATTCAAATCGGTACAAACACTCATGTTGTGAATGGTACGTAATGACCACAACCGTAATCATAAAGAAACTTAACCAACCTTCAAGAGAGGGGAATTCGATGTCTGACATGAAATCCTGATTGGAAGCATAGGTTTCCGTCACAAGAAGGGTGAAGGCTTGGCCACGTATCTGAACTGACTCTTCACCACGTATTACTCGCAGGTTCGGTAATCCAAAATGCGGTTTTGTTACACGGCGGATGAAAACGTAACCCGATACCTCCTCGATACTGTTCAAGAATTCGATGTCCTCATCTACAGAACAGTTGTTTTGAAAGACTGATGTACAATTGTGACTGGACAAAATCCTCCAAAGTAATTAAGTCATGTTTGAATTAGTAAAGCAGACAGAAATGACTTCATTCCATTAGTAATACGTACGCATCACTATTTATCTCATTTAAAAGTGCAAACATGGGACATACAAATGCAAATTTTTTTGGGGAGGCAGAGATAATGAGAACTGTGGAAGCAACGCACCAGGACGTATTTCAGAAATGATGAGGTTGCCAAGGATGTGGCTACAGTTGCGAGCAAATTTTGTTTTCAATTTTGCGTAATTATCAAACAGAGCATCCTGCCAGGTTGAGAATCCTTTACAAACTTAAAGATACATAAAAGGCAGTTAGGGATGGTCTCTCCAGTAAAACAAACTGTGGCGTTCCCAGCCACTCACTATTAAAGTACAGAAAGGCATGTGTTGAAATATGTACCAAAGTTAGAGAATGAAGGTGTTGACTGAATACAAGGCCAATGATAGTAACCAGGTACGTTTATTTGAGTCTAATCAAGAAAAATACAAATTTTGGCATCTAAATGAGGTTATCATTATCATTCATACCTTCACTTCAATACAAAATAACTTACTTCTTTTCCCACGATATTTGGGATCCCTAAAGTAGGGTGTGAATGGATTGATGAGTTCGTGGGCAATTAGTTCCGTCTCGTCGATAGTAGGGAACTCGGCATCCCCCATTGCCACCATGTGAATAAAGCAGAGCAGAAGGACTAGCAAGTGCAAAGCAAGCATTTCACGTAGAAATGATGGTTTGGGGCAAGATAGGTGGTCCGGACACTCACATGTGCCTGGTGTAAGTGAATATGCAAATAGGGCTCGCAGGCGTGTGCACTACTATTAGTACCCTTGAGGAATGTGGGGTGTGCACACAGGTCCGGTGGTGGTCGTGTCATCACAATGATTGGATTTGCATAAAACAACGGACTGAACATTGAACAATGAACATTTAGACGTGGGTCCGAGTCTCCTGCTCTACTAGTTACTATTGAGACAATGGCTAAAGTTTGCAACTGACATCCAGTTCAATCAGTATTCGCATCAGATGAACTAAGGCGAAAAATTAAAATGTTTTTCATCAAAGTCTCTGAGCTTTTGGTTACTGAGCGAGAACTATGGTCGGACAGCTTAGACCCGGATATTACCCCAACTCAACCATAAGTCTAGCCCATTTCTAGCCTTTGCTAGCTTGAAAAAACTGGTGTTAGTATCAAGATGGTGGCATTCATAAAAGAATATGTGTAAATACATCGCCTTACCAATCAACAGCATACTTAAAGGTCAGCTCTCATCTGGAATGCCTACAACTTCTTTTTCCTAGACTCCTAAGCATGGGAGCTCGCACGTCAGCAAATTTACATAGCGGCTGTGCGTTGACAGTCGCCATTACCAAAGGAAAACGCCAATCATGTTGAGAGGGGTTCAGGGGCCCAATTAATTTGGACACTGGGGTGTTGTTCTGTCTGGTACCAACACTTAGTCACAAAGGTGTTCCGTCCCGGAAACACGTGATGCTCTAAAAATCCGCTGCAGTCACAGTGTCGTTGATTGGGTTCAAACCAGTACAAGAGATGTAGCAGTATTTTTGGTTTAGGAATACTTGTTCTATTTTTGAGGAGTACATTTTTTTTAAATTAACAGCTATTTTTAAGCCTGTAGGAGCCGAAATGCATTTGAGATCCTAGTAGAGGATGAATGAATTAGCACAAAAGGAAAAGAAACTGTTATGTGAATCGAATGTTCTATGTAGAGTAAACAAAGGATTTAAATGTCTAATAATATTTTCAAAATTCTTTGTGATTTAACATGAATCACAATGGTTGTTTTGGCCTGCCAATTTCAGGTACGGGGACTTGGGTGGCTGGGTGATCGGACCTCCGGACCATGCCAGTAGCCCTGATCCTTTTCTATTTGCTGAATATATATGTTCTGTCCAAGTGCTATGCCTTCTTTTGGCCTTTAAGGAAGTCTCGCGATCCTACAACGCCTTCATTCTTATTTTTATACTTTGCAACTTCTTTCATGCTGCACTACTATAAACTCCATCCTTTATGACCTTGGCTCAATTGGAAGGTCAATGGTGCATTCCAACCTGTCAGTGTTGATTTTATTCCTGTGGTACCCTACACTGAACCACCGAAATTACATACTCTACATCACATGCGCCATTCTAAATGCTTTGGTCAATACGGAGAACTTTGATGTATGTCCTCCTAAGAGAGTGCTAAAGTAATTTTTCTTCTGACTTGTCGGTTTACTCAACTTTTGCGAGTACTCTTGAGATGAAAATCGTAGCAACCTAAAAGAGCCTTGTCGTAGCAGCATTTTTTTACGTTTCAACAAAAAAAAAGTAAAAAACGACTAAAAGCGGAGAAAGAAGTGCATCACATGCAATAAATAACTCCTTTTGGAATCCCAGTAAAACATCAAGGTATATCGCCCTCTATAACAGCGAGTTAGCCTATCAGTTGATCCTAGATGTGACTCAAATTTAATTCATCCAACTCAACGTTTTGGCTAAGATGGTAAGATGTCACAGCCTTTAATAGGTTGTCATGGGGTCGCAACCACTCAAATCAGAGCTAAAAGATCAGCTTACCCTCCGCTCTTCGTTGAGCATGTGACTGATGGAGGGTGTGGCTTACGATAAAAGTTTAAAAGGAAACGATTTGGTTCCTTGGAGAAGCGTTAAGTATTTTTGTTCCCCAATAAACATTTCTGCGATTGTAAGTTCCTCTTAACAATGAATAGAATCAAACTATTTCCTTAGTTATAGAAGTAAAATTGAACAGCATATGTAGACTTAAGGAAACCAAGGCTTCCCGAAATCATTTGAATGTGAGTTAGAGAAAGTGTGAAACGTTAGATCCTTGCTAACACTCTCTGTTAATAAAAATAAGCCATGTTCACTTCGGTAACATCTTTATGACAGGTGCGAACTTTTCCAGACATGTCACGGGTGCGGCTGGTGTCGCTTCAGTTGGCAATAGCATTCCTATAGAACACAGAAGTGAGTTACATGCCGAAGTTAATTGTCACCTTCAACCCTTCTGTTAAGAATCGTTGCTGATTCTCCTATCCTCATCAAATGCTCTTCTTCCGGTACGCGCAAGTTTAGTAATCAGTCATAAAAGCTAGAATACTTGTTACCTAATGTATCGGGTTTGCTTGCCGACGTCACTACTGTAGTGCTTCGAGACTATACTTACAGAAAATGCATTGAGTTAGAGGATCTATAGGCATGTCTGAAGTCCTAGCCGCCCATCGAATGGCATAGGCCGAGCCTTAGATGCCCTCGAAACCAAAACTCCTCGCCTCGGTTATGCAAGCACTGAAGGATGCGCTAATTGTACTTCTACTGAATGGCATGACCTCTGAGCCATACCGATAGCCTCCAGTCTTTCTGTGTGTTGGCAACACATTCTCCAAGTTGTAATACATGGTTTGTTCTGACTGCCGCTCTCGGTTCCGGCCAATTGGGTAGCCATATTGCCCTATCCGGGCGCGGCTGGCCTCTGAGCCATGCCAGCAGCCCTATTCCCTCTGTTTATTGAATACATATTCTGCCCTGTTATTATGCCTTCTTTTGCCTTCAAAGGAGTTTCGGAACACTACGCAGGTCTTATGCCTTCTTTTGCCTTTGGGAAAATCTCAGGGAGCTACACATTGGGTCCTTTGTGCTCAGTCTTGAAGAAACCGATTATTCCCAATGTAGTCCCATTAGTAGTCAGCTGGAACTAACTAGAATGATCCAATAAATATTAACATTTAATAGAAAAGGTAATAATATCATAGGCACCCTGCATCTCAGATGAAGTGGTTGTGTTTACCAATCCATTCCAGAACAATGACAAGGGTCACAAGTGTCTTATGATTGGGTTCCCTATCGTTATTTTTAAAATGACCTCCTATGTTAAATTATCTTGTTGAGCACAAAGCTAATTTTAATTGCATATTTGTGAATGTATTCCTTCAACTAGTACGCATTTATAAGCCATGATAACAGGGATGCCTGCAGACTATTTGATCTTGTAAGAGCACTTACGAAGAGTTTAGACATCTTCGAAGTTTCCCCCACCTCCTATGGGACATCATCCATAAGGACTTTGGTCATTAATAAACAACGATAATAAATTTCGTGTTTATTTATCCAAACCACAAGGTCTAAAGCAACGAATAACACTTCATTATTAAACTACTGATTACGTGAAGCAGTACAACAACCCATGGGTAAGCTGATTATAACTACTTTTTGAGGCTTACAAACTCGGCAAGAGTGTAGCACACCATGTCTTTCCTAAAGATGTAAGAAGTTATTACACTAGGACAAATATTGCATTACCAACTTATGGAAGGATCAAAGGGAGCTACTGATATGGCTCTAGAGGTCATGTCGCCCAGCGAAAGAATGAAGACAGAACCTTAAGCGTCTGATTATACAATCGAAGCGTTGCATGACCTCCTCCACTCTTCATTTGAGTGCCATGCCATCGCTCTCTTGTTCAGTCTTTCGCGTTGCCCATCACAACAAAACAACGAATCATTTGCACCAATAACCGAACTTGAACGCAAAAATGAGAAGATATTCGCCAGCAACGTCGCTGACTTATCTTAGCGATTTTACTAGATCTGGATTAGCATCCTGTTTTGGAACGACAGTTGAAGAAGGGCAACGTGCCAATCATCTCAGATGTTCAGATGTTCAGATGTATGAACTCTGGCCCAAAAGCGGAATCATGTAACAAAGTACGGGATCGAGCGTAGTTCTGTCGAGGTGAAATTCCACATTTATAAGTCCTTGCAATTTTTCCTCACCTCAGTGCTGCTTAAATACATCAATCCATCTAAGTCCTATCCAACTATTAAAGAGGTGACGAAGACATCGCCATATCACTTCATTGACACCTCCATACAGGTACCGCGGGCAAATCGGCAGCAAAATTGCAGGCTCACGATTTGCATTGCTTTAGTCGTTAATAGCACTCCTGCTGATGATGGACTTCATTACAGGCCTTTTCATTAAAGGTTGTCGCAGATTATTCCATCAGCATCACTTACCTTTCCTCCATCACTTTTCACTTAGCATTTAGTAGTAGAAATCAGGGTAGCTGCCCCTTAGGATTGGGTTTGCCAATCGCTGTCAACGGAACAGCATTCTGTGAATTCAGAGGATCGAAAAGGAAGTCATTATACTAGAACAGTTTATTGACGACGTTGGAAAGGGCTCATGAGGACTACTGGCGTAGCTAGGAGGCCTTGTTGCCCGGCATAAATGCAATTGTAGAGCTTTGCGTGCTTGCAGAACCGCAACAAAGAGCAACCCAAGCAATCAAAGCAATACAATGACATTATAAATGACAATACCCTTACAAACGCATGGTTAACACCACGGTAACAATTACCCATTTAATATCTTGTCAAAGAAAAAAAATCAGAAAATGAATGCAATTAGAAGCACTTTTGATGTTGTCAGCTGCAGAGAATTAAATTGCATGACATTTACGGAACTTAAGAATTCCGATTTACAAAGTGAAAATAACGCTCTGGAGGTATTTGAATGGGTGTGCTACAATACCGGACAAAGTGGAAATACTGTTGACGCAAAATTTTCAGGGGCGGAGCCACATGATTTTCTGCAAACCACGATAATTTCCTGAACTAATCCTTCACTCATTGATAAGAGCTGCTGAACCTTAGGCTATCGTGGTAAATTTTGAGTCTGCTGCTGGTATTTTATGTAGGAAGGGGAGAGTTGAATCGTGGCATTTGCATGGAAAGAACTGGCAGTGAATTTACTTCTGCAATTTTGTTTTCCAACTCCGAATTGCTAGAATCCTCTAGTGGTGGATTGTTTAAATGAGTTGGTAAAAATTGACACTTGTAGGTTTCATTAAACTGAAAAATACTAAAAGTGTCCCTCAAAAAATACTGATCGCATAGATATTGGTAAAATCGACATTTCCCCATTTGTAATTGCGAAAATTAAGTGATTTTTATACTTTGCAGTCTGGCGTAGGACGACTTTGAGCTTTGAGCAATCGGGTCAGAGAATGGCTCATTATTTCTACCAACTCATTGCCTTTGAGGCCCAAACAGCATAGGGTAGTTCTGTAGAAATTGAATTCTCAAAATTGACACCCTAGCCACTAAGCACAATTTTGTAAATCCAGCGAATGGGAGTGAACATCTCAGCGCCGCGGGTATTCGGTGTCAGCGACTCGTTGAATTTAGTGAAACATTCTGTCATTCCGAAAATACACTCGTTTCTTCGGTATTGGCCCACAATGTCAAGGCGTCCTGTACCTCCTAGGACCCCGTCATCTCTCTTAAAGTGGTGCAGCCGCCCCTAAATGGGTAGAAAATGAACTGACATGTCCTAATAAATAGCATTATTTTACAAGCAATGTATATCCATGAAAATTATTTTTTAGACATTTTACGCAAAATATGAACTTAAGTAGTAAAACACATACAAATCTGTGCCGTAGGGAAGCATATTACTGCCCCTACGGGATTTGGTTGATACCTAGATGACAGAAAATGACATTTTGGGCAGCCATTTTTACGAATCTAATTCAGTGTGGATGGAATCAAACAAAATTTCACGTATACGATTGGCACCACCATAGTTGAATGCACACTTGGCATACACTGCTTACTGAATTATGAAAACTAGAAGTCTCGCTTATGGGCAGATGGAACAAGCAAAATTGGCCATTCTTAGCATTGCAAACCATGGCAGATTCGACAGCACTCTGTACCCACCGGTCGCACCCTCGCATGCGCATCAGGTAATTACACGGTGGAACCCAAATTTAGTATCATTTTTCAATTTACGAAATTATATTAACCCCTTTATTATTAACTTGGTGGATTTTTTAAAGTACATGTAAACTGTGTTACTGTGTGTTTATTATGAATCTATTTACTTGACTATTAGATTCAAGAACTCATTCTGGGAATGTTCGTGTCAACTGAGGACTTTTAATTCGCATCTTCGGTAATGTTGCACACAGAAGTAAATGTCAAGTGCTTCCTGGTGCTTATAACTGGTGCATCTTCCGCGGGATGGTCCCTACGTCACTAACCAAAATGATGAAAAAAAATCCGTTTAGCCTGCGAGAAAGCGCGAAACCCTCAATGCTCATTGGACTCACATGGAAGATCTCAAGCACTGCGCGACGACGAAGCCCTGGGTCAAAATAATATAGACATTTATAGAATACCGTAGTGATTTTCAGGTTAAAACGGTGGGTATTTTCGAATTCCTGTCTTTGCAATAAATCCGTTGTGGCGGTGAGAAGCATGATCACATGAGGGGAGAGGCACGATTTTGGCTTATGAGACTGTACATGGCCTGGGTGTTTTATGGATAAGGAAAACCAAACTGAAGCTCTTAGTTTTTGTCCATTTTTCTGTAAAGTTAAAGCGTACAAAGAATACAAAATTTTTGTAATTAAGGGCCAAAACAGTCATTTTTCATCCTTTTAAGGGATCACTCAAGCCGTACTCTAGCATTACCACAAAACGACGCTATGTCAGTTTATCCTTGCAAGCTTTAATTTATTGCATTATTTTAAAGTAGTACATTTTACCATCACGGATAAAGTGCAATTTAAACTTTTTCATGAAATTTGCTTTACTTCGGCAAAGGAATTTATGCGGTAAAGTCAAGACGCCAATCCAATCGTATTTAGAAAATCTGCTACTTATATTTTTCAGTAACAATTATCTTTTATCGATGCCTACAAAAAATTTGCAACGGAGTTGATGTAACTCCTCAAACCGTTGTGCCAGCATGCCATCACACTGAAAACACTTGCTAGAATTATAAAAGTGTTATTGCAATGTATGATACACAACAGATCCAGTGTTCATCCTTCCCACTTCGGCCCCTATGCCCTTGAAACAGGCAGACGAGTTGGAGGAGATCAAACTTCATTGGGCTATGATGACTGATTGGGTGCAGGTATTTTTCCGTTAAGCGCTATTCGGAGATCGTTATCCTCTCGAGTTCCGATGACGTCCTCATCGTCATAAGACTCTTACTGACTAACTGCCTCTCACCCAAAAGGCACGCTCAAAACACATGTTTTACACGCTTCAACTGTCCCCACATTCAATCCATGAACTGAAATAATTCAAAATATGCAATGCTATTCTTAGCTCGGAAGGGGTGAGAATTAATTTTCGCCCTGAATTGATCAACTTTTGGATTAGTACGCATCATACAAATGAACTTCGTCTCCATCGTAAGCATAAAATCTTCTCATTATTGTTGGTGCTACAAATATTTGTCCAAAATGTCATCATCGCATTTTGATGGCCTAGAACAGTACAAACTTAAGCTCAACTATATTTGCTCCTTCTCCCTTCCACATCAGTCTTCATACACTAGGGACGAAAGAATGAGATGGATGCTTGTTCGGAGAAAATTATCTACTCGGGAGTCGGTGGCGTTCTATCCATCATGAAGTTATTACTAGCTGACCACCTGGTGCTCAAAAGGTAAACTCAAGGAAATATATATTACAGAAAATGCTTGCATGTAACATACCCCGCAACTTACACAAATCGCTGCTTACCTATATTCACATTTTAGACAGTCCTGCCGATAAGAGAAGGCCTAATACTCGGGTTGAGTGTGTGTATTGTTGATGTAGGCTAGGGCTTCAGATTACTGGCGTGGCCCGGAGACCAGGTCAGATCGCCTGTCAGGGTAAACAATGGAGAAGCGCCTATGTGACTCGTAGCTTAAAATCGAGGGTAAACCAAACAGTTACCGAATTAATGGTGCTGTCAAGTAAGTTCATTCATTTCCGGTGCAATCAAAGCCCACCGCTTACCGAACTCTTAACATAAAACGATGCACCACTCAAGCTTGGAAAGAGACTTCACCACAAGCAAATCAAAATCAGATGAAAAGTAAAAACGCCAAAAGCACAGGAGAATAAAGCTATGTTTTGCCTTGTTGGCAGTTGCTTTTTTGGTCGACACGCTCATATGTTCTATGTCTCCATCTAAGGTCAGTTGGTGATTGAATACATTACCTTGGAAGTGAGTACACTGCAACCAGAAAGCGAATTGGAGAGTATTTTTAAGGAGTGCTCAAGCCTAATCCAATGATTGGTTTTGTTAGAGGAAGTATTGCCACTAATAGGCATTCGAAATTGTCTTTCTCTCTAGTATTAGAGTTATCAAAGCACGGAATTACGCTCTCGAGATGGCTCAAAATTTTTTCAGTGTTGGAGTGCTATGCCACTAGTGCTCTTCGTTGGTGCTTGTGTTCGAATCCGTTTCGTGAAGCTGTGTTAAACAATGTGACTCATGTTTGCATCATTCGTCCACCCCCACATTCAATCTATAAATTAAAATAATTCAAAAGGTATTTTGCTATTATTAGATCCTGAGGTGCAGGCGTTAATTTCAGTGTCCCGTGTTTACTAAATTTTGTACAGATACGCATCACGTGCGATAGCTTCGTCTCTGAAGTAACCACAGAATCGACTCTTCATTGTTAGTAGTAAGTGTAGTACTTGGTTTGTTCGGACTGTCAGTTTCGGTCACTTGGGTGGCCATATTGTACTAGCTGGTTGGCCGGCCTTCGGGCCGTGCTAACAGCCCCAAGCCCTCTGTTTCCAGAATATATATTCTGCCCTAGTACTATGCCCTCTTTTACCTTCAAGGAAGTTTCGGGACGCTACAGTAAGAATGTTTGCCATGTTTTCTGCCATTACATTTTGATGGTCTAAAGCAAGATGGAATTGAGTTCCACCACATTTTAAATGGAATGAATGCGGCGTTTCACAGACATAAGCCGAGTTGACCTGAGCGAATATACTTAGACAGTGTAGACATTGATGTGGCACGTCGAGGCTTCCCTGACGACGAAAGTGGGCACAATGCCTGGGCAGAATATGCGTTACCTACGTATAGAAGGGCTAGTTACTGCATCACTATCCCAGATGTCATGCCACTAGGGAGAAGTGTGGTGGCAGAGCCCTTCAGTGCCCGCAAAGCCAAAACAGAGAAGACGAACGCACAACCAGAGCACCTATTTATTTGGCGATAGAGTAAATACGATTTGTTGAACAAACAAACCATGGTGATTTCAATCGTTAAAGCAGATCCAGGCCTCCTCAAACACTAAAACGAATACCGTTTTTGATGAGGGAATTAGTTTGACACAAACGCCTGTTGCATTGATAAGAGCAGCCCTCATTGAGTGTTAATACTGGAAAAGCAGGTTATTTTGGGTCTAAGTTATGAAGAAGTAAGTAAGTTGTTTGGAAATTCGTAATATATCGTTAGTGCAGAGAGACCACCAATAATGCCCCACTGGTCAAGCCGCCACTTTTATACAAATGAATGACAGCGGGAACCACGTTTAATTGAAGTCCTATTAACTATTTCTGGACCTGTTCTAGCAACTTCATTTAGTGGAGAACCAATTGTATTTAGATAGCGTTGAGCAATAATCTACTTCTTATATTCCCATTCATTAAATGAGTTTTGCAAAAGAATTGGGCAATAAAAATTGACGTTTTGCAGAAATTGGCTCTCCAGAAGCAATTTACAAGAAAAACGCGATGCGCTACTACCTTGAGACCAGATAATGATTGTTATAGGAAGTTTCTTTCACGCCTCAGCTGTATTGGTGAATGCACCCAAAGTCAGTTTTGATTGGTTTACTCAAGGTCATTCTCATAAGGGTTGCTCCATTCGTGTTACTGCGTCATATAGCCGTAAATGATTAGGTTTTGTTCAATCTGTATTGAACCAACCAGTCCAAAAGACACTAAGTTTTACCTGCAAATATGACGAACATGTAATAGAGAAATACTTCCAATGGAGCAATCTCTCACGAGCATTACAGAAATGCAGAGATGATGGTGTATCCGAATTGAATTAGTACAAATAGCTTTCTTCAAAGGCCGTGGAGCATTTGGAATAGGATGCGAGAACGAGAGAGGACTTACGTGAGTGACACTGTGTAAGATACGAAAGCGGAGTTCCACCCTTAGGTCTCCTGGTCCTTCACATCTGACAAACCATTGTGGGGCCACTATGTAAAAGGCAGGTCGTTTCAGAAAAACACTACTGCACTGTACTGTGGTGAGCTCCACCCAGACCACACAACACATTGACTTAGCATTGGACTGATTTCCTAATCCATCTCGGAAACGGTATTGCGTGGATACCAAATTGTAAAGTTCCTAATTTACCACCCAGTTTCAAGGATGGAAAATGCCCAGAAGTATGCAATGTTAGCAAATTAGTTGCCATAAAATATCCACACAATGAGCCTAAATAAGTAAATGGCCTTAAAATCTTTAAAAGCATTATTTAGGTACGTGGGAAAACAAGTTTTTTGGCCAAAAGGGTGATTTCACATAAAAATTCTTTATAGTAGGAACCATATAACCTTGTATAAATCAAGTTTCCAAGCAGAGGGGTTGAAATACAGGTATGACATACTAGTTTTCGAATAAACACGTGGTTTTGGGTATAGGCTATCCAAAAACAAAAACTTTTCTGTTTGGAAATAAGATCTGTACGAATGGCGTTTGGAACAAAGCGAAAATGCGTTTAGGGACGTTTACTAAAGGTTTCATTAGAATATGGGGGCATATTGAAGGTGTTCGGCATTTCGCGATGTCCCTTCGACACACGTATCTCCTATTAAGGAATTGAACGAAAAGTCGTTTGAAACACTCTTATTTTATCGCAAACATTCAAACAGCCAGGCGTTTAAGTGCTCCACAAAATGTTTAAAATACAGATTTTTTTTTGTTTACAGCTAATAATGCTTTATTGACTGTACCTCCCTCTCCTATTCTTGCCCACGGTATTTGAACGCAAAGGATTTGTGTACCTCACTTTCACTATGTGTTGCTAAGACTGTGAATTGGTTGCTAGCCCATTCAGAGAGCCCCTCAAGGGTGGCCATTTAGAAATGCAATGCGTTAATAAACCCAAGAGTACGTGGAGAATGGCTTCGTCAAGTTCAACATACAGACGCCTGTTTATTTACTACCATTCAGACATGGATGACGTTAGAGGTGCTGGACGCGATGTAAACACAAAGTTTGCATGGTTGGTTAAGATGGCTCAATTTTTATGTGGAGAGGCTTCAAAAGTACGTACGAATGCTTATGCTTCATTCCACAGCCGTCTTCTATCGTGCTTCTTTGCACTATTCTCCTTCCGTTCTGGTCCCTTATTTCACCACCTATGGATTGGGTCTGTCAGGTGTGGTGCTAGCTTTCTCTCTTAATTTTACAACCGTTAGAGCAGTTGTGGTATGCGTTAGCAGAGCGTTAGCCCTCAAACGGTCTGAGTAAAGTGGGTGTTGTGCTGAAGCACTCCAAACTTTTCGTACTCATGCAAAATCGTGCCACTGTTGGTACCATAACCTGCAGGAGCAGGTGGCAATCGCTAAGTCAATCGGTGTCACGTGGATTAGCAGGTGACAAGCCGCTTTGGTAGCCATCACTTTGTGATACATCCACTGCACGCTATTTTGAGAGATTTCTTTTGCCTGACTAACAGTAAAAAGGTGGTATTTGCGTCACAGCACCCGCTAAACTAAAAGGCTACGTCATCCATACTCATGTCCACTTCACTATCCACTATCCGCTTCAATATTTTAACACACCCAACACCCCATTCTCAGAGGACTGTGTTTGCCTAATGTGCGTGGGCGTAGCTATGTGCCGTGAAGAACAGACGCAGTCGCCCACTTGATGAAGTTCAAACGACATAACGACGTCTGAGATCCATCTACCAGACACAGCACAATGCAAGCCAAAGACGTTGGAAGTAAGTTCTACCATTGCGCTCCCAAGACAGCCTCTCACTTGGCCTCTGGACGTGTCGGAACCTCTCCCATGAAATGACTGCATGCCAGAATTTGGGATGTGAGAGATGCTACATCACGTCTACCCCAGCCCCACTTCCGTTATCTGTATTCGTCTGAATTATTCTTTTAAGGTGATTGCAAGTCTATTTAAGCAATGGACATTCGCTTGCTCAAATGCGCAATGGAATAGTCAAATGGGAACCAAGTGGACGATGTGAGAGCAACTAACCACCAATCCACTTTCCTCGTAATTATTGCCCAAGTGTGCACAAGCAATGTAAACCAAATAAATGTAAACTTTTTCTAATCCTTCAGCTCAACACCGATTTCTAATTTCACTCCAACTCTCAAATTTCAGTATTTTTTAAAGTTTTGTTCGTCTGTCGAATTACGGAGATTTTATCTGATCCAATTAAAACACATTTGGATACTGATTATCTAGATACCCCCAGACCAGAATTAATCTAGCCTCATTAAAAAAATGAGTTTTTTAAGGCAACATTTTATGGTCTGAAGAATTTTTTTTGCATTACCACATAGAATAGTAAACTGTAACAATTTCTTGAAGCGAATTGCACGGATTCAGTATTATGCTTTCTGTTTCCTCCTCCTTGAAATAACGTTTGGTTCATTGCTGTTTCAAACTCGGGCTTGGCCGTGAAGTGGTATTTCACCACCTGCTTTCCTCAAATGGAATCTTTTGCCCTGCATTCATTCCAAGTAGTAAAATTAACACGATTTTTACACCTCCGTTGATCCCATGTAGATCCATACTGGAGGTCCACCTCGGAAGAAAATTTGCGCATACTTGGGGCACAAGAGGGCCTAGTACTGCAAGCCAGACCGCTTTTGTACAAAATTTGTGCACAAATTGCGTGGGCTGGTTATTCACCTTAATTGCTAGCATCCCGACCAGCCGTTCTAAAGTTGGGACAGACAGAAGCAAACCCTCAATTAGGCATCTGTGCGAGTTAACAATCCAGATCAGACCAGTTTTATTGTTGTGTTTACCCGTTAGGAGGGCGTTGAATATTTTAATGCTACACATAGATCGAACGTTGTATTGTCTAAGTTTCTCACGATGATAGAAATGGTATGGGTGTGAATACGATTTCGATCAAGCATTTGACACTTGCTTAAGCTATTGCTTGTTTAAAACCATATTTAATCCATCTTTTTCATTTTCTAATCAAGTCTTTCACGAAATTCCCATTTATAAGAGGAATTTCAAGAAAAAATAAAATAATTTCTCTGAGTTTTAAGGAAAAATTTACAACGACCACCAGTAAACCAAGGATTGACAGTGAAGTTCCGGAACTGCGAAAACCAGAGTAGTAATTGCTAGAGGGGAACAAGTGGGGCAGAGGCTGGAGGTGAGCAGAGTTGGAAGTCCCTCCAACGACGAGAAATCATATCTCCTATGTAACGGTCTTCAAAAGCGATGGGGATGGTAGCGCTGGGACATTTGACATCAGGGCGAATGGAGTCGCAGAATTGCTCCACTTGGCCAAGAAAGTGGAGACTTGGACCAACTGCGGAGCGGAGGTGATTGACCAATGTGAAGGCCTCCATGACGGTGAGTGATGAGTGTGCCACGAGGTAAGCGATTACTAGACTCGGCGACCGCGACACTCCCGCCTTACAGTGCACCAGCACCCGTCCACCCGCTCGCATTGCCTCATCTATTCACAAAGGCAAGCCCTCAACTTATGTCTCTATTCAAATACACTTGTCTAGTATCAAACGATCCAAGGTACCACCTTATGCAACACGCTCCACCTTTGTTTCTATGCAACAGAAATCACACGTGTCAGATCAAACCGTTTCCTTTTGCTTGCAAGTCATCGCATATGAGCCCTATCGCATTACTGCTACGGTGCACGTGCTATTAATGAAAAGTTTTAGCAACAGTTCCTCAAGTCGGCAAAAAACAAGTCACCTTGTGATTCATTTCACCTTTACTACGCCCATACCCTTATGTTTGGCATGACTGTGCAGAAACGTAATTAAAAGTTTCGCCAAGTATTCTTCAACCTCTCCTTGTAGCACAACCTAGATCTGTAAAATGTGTAAGCTCGAATCCGATTTTAGGATTTCGTGGTTATAAATACCTGAAAATTTGATTTTCTGATCTTTTTAGACTTCTGATAACGGATGTTTTAACAAGATGTAACTTTAGTGTCCCCTAATTTCGCATAGCTTCTTTTCGCTTCATTCAATGTAACAATCAAGGTTTTAAAAGTGTCCAACCTCGTGTTTGCTTACTGAACAGGAACTTAAACAATCATCGTGAGTTGGTAAACAAGCGACACAGTAACCAGGCTATGCGACCAAGAGAAGCCTTACCAATGAACTCGATGGCTGGTCTGAAATAAGGCATAAGATCAGCCGTATTATTGTCATCGACGGGTACGCGGAGATATTCTACTTTTCCGCCTCCCTCAAAGAAGTTGGATTGCTCGCGGGTGGCGTTGATGATGTGTGTGATGCTCCTCTCCTCCATTAGTCGGGCGTCTCCAGAATCTCGTGCATTCCCTAAACATTGGTTAACCGTCAGTGCTTAAGTATAGAACCTACCGAGATAGAGGAAGTCAAGGATCTCTGAGACAGGTGGATCCACAGGGGATGGTCGATGGAAAATGCACCTCGAGTCGGGCAATTTAAGGATGGGCTTGAGCCTTTGTAGCTTTACACAGCACCTTTCCCGCAAACTTCTATTCCGCTTAGTAACCTCTTTCGATTCCACCGCCTTTGATGAAGGTGCCTCGTTGCAGCTCACTATCGGTGCGTCAAATAAGGATTTTATTTCTTGACAAATCACACATGCATTAAAACTACAAAATCCTACACCCGTTTATTAAATTATCCATTCACTTGGCTAAAACCTACTTAATGTAGTGTCTCGAACAATAAAATCTACTTGCTCATTTTACACCTTAGAATAACCAATTTTTCTTTAAAATATCAGAAAGAAAAATGCACCCATTGATGTCCCAAAAGTACATATGTGCTACCTGGACATAACTGGACCTCAATGAGACTCCAGGGCTCATTTTGAAAGTTTGTATAGCATTGTCTGTTCGTATCGCTGCCAATGACTGTCAACCATCTGGAGAATTTGAGTAGTGGAACTGATAGAATTTGGGGATCCTGTCGAAAGACAAGGAGGAATCTCCTCGAATTCGCATTTTTTTGTCTTCTTCCTGAGAAATTTTGGCACACGTTTGATAGTTCAACTGATCGAAAGTAATCCATTGACCTTAGCGCGGGATTCCGGGGAAAAAAGTCTTGCTTCTGTAAATATTTGTTTTTACTAGACTCCATTAAAATAGAATTCACGCTGCCTATGGAGCATAAGAAGAATTTATATGAGGCTACCTAAAATACGATTGGCTGGAATGCATTAACCAACGCACGCAGTGAACACATTTAACACAGTGCAGACCTGACAACGTAATTCTTATAGTAAATCTTTGCTTTAATCATTAGCACTGTCTGGATATGGCGAATCCATAAAATTTCCTGCCCCACTAGCAAACCAACTTATCCTTTGTGAAACAACAGTCGTACTTTCCATTAAAGTGCCACAATTCAATGACATAGAAGTTAGGGCTATGTCAAGCATGAATGTACTTAAATTAAATTAACGCACTTGTTTATTGCATGGCACAATGCCTAAAAATGCACCCAGAAATTTTCACACTTGATTTTTACAGAGAAAAGTCAGCTGACACCAGCGGTACGCGCCTTGTCAAGTCTAGCAAATCGCTTCCAGATCGCAAATTTTTAATGCTCATTTAAGGTCTGCTATGAAGTGTGGTGGAACTTATTACTGTTTGCAGGCAAAAGCAGACTTTCATTCATTTGTTGTACATTATTTATGTCGATAAAGTGTTTTTTTAAACGATGATTGGGCACTTCATTTTTGAAGCAGTCTCATGCATGTGATAGGTTTCAATTAGCGGTTTTATTTAGAATATTCAAAGTTGCAGCGAAGAAAGACATTTGTAACCACATTTTCATTGTTATTTGCTCATTTCTATCGTTCTCCTGCATAAAAGTGCTCACCAGTCCCGCTTTGTTCTAAAATATGCAGTGACTCCTAGGCCATTTGAATTCGCGCAATGGAGTGGAGAAACCTAACACACAAGTAAGAATTTGATTCTGTTTCAAAGTGCCACTCGGTTCTTATTTGTAGTGCCTGACTGCCACCGAGCCCCATGCCAGACAGGGCAATACACACGCCATTAAAGCCTGTGTAACTCGTATGTGATCCAAAATTAGAATGGCATAATTGTGAAATGGAACTAGATGTGTAAACCATGCCAAATGGAAAATGTGAGTCTAGAAATACTTCCTTTGCAGTTAAAGTGCTATGTGATAATTCGGAATAGCGATCGCGAGGTAAAAAGCGGGAAATTAAAGGATTAAAGTAAAACGTATCGACTCCACACCAACTGTTGCAGAGCCTTAGTTTTAACCTTAGCTATGCTTTATGCACAAACTCCAACTATTTATGAGTTTGCCCAGGTGGTAGTAGGTGAGGTCTCTGTGTTTATGAAATGAGTAAAAGGTAGCTAGGGAATGTTGAGGAACTTCTATTTGTGGCGTGAGAACTCCACTACAGTGCTTGCAATTAAACCTGTTTATCGGGGGTTGAGAAGGCGCATTAAACCAGATTCAATTAGGCATAATGCTAAGAATAAAATAAAAATAAATCATGCTATTTGTGAATAGTTAAACCTGTGGGATAAGTGGCCTCTCGGCCCTCACGACCATGATCTCATTTAGCACTGTTTAGCTATTTTTAAATTTACACGCGCCCCAAAATAGTACAATGCTTTCAGAGCTAGTAAAGTAGAAGAGAGGAGACCGTGGTTAGGCACTCTAATTCATTAAAATTACCATGCTGGTGTGTTGGTGGTCATCAGTGTCACCATTAAGTCTTCATTTGGATCCTTCACATTGTGGGTCATTTAGCATTTGTGAATACTTGGGGTATGCAAAATTTTTAGAGTGATCTAAGTTTCCTTCGGTATCTTTTAGAGGAACCTCTTTAAATAAGCCAAACTAATCAATAAATAATCTCACCGAATTACAACTTTATCAGCAACAAATGCATAAATTCGTAAAATATTCCTCTTACTGAGGAGTGGTTCATCTTAGCTACTTTGAGTGTAGTCACATTGATGGGGTCATGGTGATTGAAATTTTTTCATTCCAACATCACATGTTGCATCGAGGTGTCTTAAAGCTAATAACTGTTTCATCATGCCACCAAAATCACTGAAAAACAACCTTGAGTTGCAAAAGGTGATGAAGCGGATTCCAGTTATGGGCAGTGGTGAGAGGCTTGAGCTTACACTTTTTGCCCACAAATCATGAAGTTTCGGCAGGTGAAGCACATTTGAAGAGATTGAAACATATACGAAAATGTTAAAAAAGGTGCGGTAGAAGCAATGTTACCTTTAAATAGGAAGTGTTTGCGTTTCGTGTTTTAGTATCCTCCCCCCTGAAAACATTACAACCGGATACAATAAATGCAAATAGATGATTTTACTACTCAATTTCAAGAAAATGGTTCAAATCATGAGATTAGGCAGAGGACTTCTAAAAAAGCCCTCGATGGATTGCAAATAACCCCACTAAGTCAACACAAACTTCACCTGGTTTTAAGGAGGACAAAAGAAGAGGTTCCCATGCAACCACAAGAGACTCAGTACCTATTTGGTGCTAAATCGTTGGGTGGAATGGAGAGCCAAAAAGTGCCATGTGAGATGCCTTGAGATCAGATAGTTTGGCTTGTGATGCATAAATAGAATGCAAGTAATCAAGTCAAAGAACAATGAGCACATTCGAATTCTTTATAATTATTATGGTTGCAAGCATCTGGCAGTAGAAGACTGTAATACACTTTGAAACTTCGTCCCTCCGCAAAAAAAATCACCAGCCTTTATTGGGAAGTTAAAGGCTTCTTGATAAACTGTCAAGTTCAGGAAGCAAATCGAAATAATACCATGGGAATAAAACGTACTGCCCTGTAATATAAGAAAAGATGTGATTTCAGTAGAGTAGAAGACTGTAATCTTGGCTTGAAATATTCCCATCAGAATTTTGGAATAGTGCTCACCAAAAAAAAAAAAGGAATTCCCGCAGTTTAGAAGGGAAGATTACAAAGTTGATGAATCTTACTGCATCACTTACTACTATGATCCAAGGTTTTCTCCCAAAGACGAAGTTTGATACCGGTTTTGTGGACAAAACTAAATCCGGCCACTAAGAATGGAAACGTGTTCTTGCCTATCCCGCTTGTTATTAGTGTTGAATAGCCTATGTTTGATCCCCAAAAAGCAATTCCGATGTGTACCTGTTCCTTTTCTTAAGTTCTGCATAGTTTAGTTTTGTTTTTTTAATCATATAAAATAGGCAAAATGGTTGCAACTTTGCTAATGCATAAAATTCAGACCCAGCCTCCGCTACTTGACAGCTTATTCCATGAAATACGCATCACATGGGTGTTAAGGAAAGCTACGTTTGGCTAACAGCAGATTAGAAATAACCTAAGCTTCCAGACCAAAAAATGTGCAAAGAAATTGCAGCATCGACTTTTCAAGGGTACTAAAGCCTTTTAGAGTGCTTTATTTTGCATTTCAAGGGCATATGGTCGCAAAAGTGAGAGTAGTGTCATGGATCATGTGGATGGAAAAATACTCAACCCGACCTTGTTTTTAAATGGTGAGATACAAATGGTGGAACTCGTGTCCTTAAAGAAAAAAATTAGATGTCATTTAACTGTAAGGTAAATAAAAATGGAAGTTGCATCTAGTAGTAGTTCCATTGGTTAAAAACAAACCTTGAAATTTGTATTTCTGAAAACTAGGTTACGTGAAGGCGATGTTTTCAATCGGGAAAACAATAAAGCTTGAAATTGAGGCAATTGGGAGACAATTTTTAAGGACTAACAAGCAAGAGAAATTCAAATGTTCGGATAGTTTCAAAGGTAGACAAATAGATTTTATTGTATACTCTTCATTATGGACTTATCTCTTTGTTTGGGTCACACGGCCATTTAAGGTTCTGCCTCCATACTTCCGATGGGTAGCATGGCCTTTGGGACATCAACTACCCTGAAAAGTTAATTACAGAGCTGTCTAAGACACTTATTCGAAGTTGTCAATTAAAAGAAAACACCATACCTTTTTTATTTCTCTACTAGATGGGTAGAATCCGGATAAATAGGGCTGGGTAGCAGTTAAGGGAGAACAAAGTGGTCATTGCCTCTACGGTCAGCAAACTCTCCCTCCCTGAATGCACTCCTTGAAGGAGAAGAAACTCAAGAACCAGGAGGGATCAGCGACGGTGTGGTCAAATATCTTCCCAGCTGCACGGGAATTAGATGACCGGTGCAATTGGTTCGTATGGGCTTTCCTTACAGCACCGACTACGACTTGGTGCTCCACGCGACAGGTTATCCGCGCGGAGCGCTGTAGACAGCACTTATTTGTTTAGCTCTTCATTTAACTTTTGCAAGCCCTTGAGGCTCCGAGCCATACCAGCAGTCCCTCCACGTCTCCTCAAACCCTAAAATTAAACATGCGTGTCTCTACAATGCAAATGTGTTGCTTCATGTCTCACAAAACACTACGCATGAATCACTTTATAGAAGCTTCCAGTTAAAGTAATGGGTTTCCACCAAAAACTGCACAACGTTTAGGTGCACCTACAGGAAACAAGTTTGTCCATCTCCAAATAGTGCCCAAATTGCACCAGAATTTCACAGAATTTTCAAACGAAGCGGCGTTAAGTGGCATCCACTCTGAATTTTAATGGTGCGAGTTTTGGTGTAAGTTTACAAATTTGCCTCGTAAGGAGTGGAAAAATTCGTAACTAACAATAAATGGCCCTACAAAAGGCAGCAGAGTGGCACTGGCATAATGAGCTTGAGATTCGTAGGCGACAGGTTTGTAGGTGCATTCAAAGTACTTAACACTGTCTGCAAAAATTGCATACCATTATTTAAATACCGATTGAAAGGCGTACGTATGAAGGAGATTTTGTGAGTTTAGACATTAATCCAATGCACCCTTCAGATTTTTTCATAAAAAGAAGGATAAATGAGAAAAAAATACACAAATGCATGAATGGCAATGGAGCATGAGAGTGTAATTTTTGTTGTTTACGATATCTTCGTGCTTAATAACTAAATTTTTGAAACTGATTGTTGTATCTTCAATTTGTAACATTGGCAGAAATCAATCACGCAGTGTAGAATGCACTCATGAAGGTTCCATTTTCATAGCTGGCTATTGAAGCCTCATCCACTCATCTGATATTGCTGAATGGCTTCAAATAACCGAAGTGAGAAGTTAGCCAGGACAA
Organism: Taenia multiceps; assembly: GCA_001923025.3. NCBI lineage: Eukaryota > Metazoa > Platyhelminthes > Cestoda > Cyclophyllidea > Taeniidae > Taenia > Taenia multiceps. Next base: position 75,292,667 of record CM010311.1, on the reverse strand, counting down.
TTTTTGTGAAGAAATCATTTGTAAATGGGAGAAGTAAACGCTATTCCGTCACAAGCGAAAAAAATAATGAGTCTGTGAGGCCTTCTAGGCGAAGAATAAATCTCTAAACCCAATAAGAACACTAATAGAAATCAAAAATTGCACACTTAAAGGCAATGGACCAACTCAAGCTGAAAACTATTTAAGCAATAGTTTTAAATGGAATATCGAAGTTTGGAGTATTCAGTCTGCTGAGGGCTAAATTGATGCCCGAAAGGGAGAAGTGCTTACGTACGCAGTGCATTCTTCTGCTGGTTCTTTCTCGTGCCCTTCGAGACACCCTTCCCTCTCACCTTCATGGGATTTCTTTCAACCGCTACCTCCTGTTTTACTTCCTCCAACTCTTTCTGCTTAAGCAACGACGCAAACCCTCCTCCTTTTTGCCACTCGCAACAAATCCAGATTCATTATAATGATTTAGCCCTCAGTTCTTGTTTATTCACATCGTATATTTTCGGAGTCTCTTACACATTATTGCGGTGTTTCTTAGCGTATCACCTGCATTCGTTTTCAAAGCTAGCTCTCGTATCAGGCGGATTGGCGTTGCAAATTAAACTACTTTAGACGTTATAAATACATCACTTAATCTTTGAGTGCGTAGGAGCCATATTTTTGCTTTGGTATCCAAACTCGTGCCTTATGCAGCCAAATACAAGATTTGTTATGTATTTCGCCAGCATTGGACTCTGGAGTTATAAAAGATATTTGGAATGCTTCAAAAGAATGTGAAAGTTCACAAGGTTTTCGTTGAAGGGCTATGGAAATGCATGCATTATAAAGCATGGGCATGCATATTTCTATAGCTCAGGTGTGGTTATAGCTTGCGTGCTGTCTAATTTTAAAACTAGTTTCAAGACTACAGAATTTCTTCCTGCATTATTCACAGCATTGAGAGGTGTGAGGTGCGACACCACAATGTACCACCTAGAAATGGTCTCAGTAAATTGATTCTTCTATTGAACCACTCCATGGTAAAGTGGTACATATTAGAAAGAGCTGTTCTTGTTAATGCAGAATTGTGTTCACCTCTTGGTGCCAGAACAATTTTCAGAGGCTTTAAGTGTAATTGTTGATGGGACAGTTGACTTTATTTTATGCCACCTACGAAGGAAACGTGGCAATTACTAAGCGGAGTGGTGCCACGTGCGCTAGCAGGTAACTAAAAGTACACCATTTTGAGAGAATTTTTTGCCTGACTCATAGTAAAAAGGTGGTATTTGCGTCACAGTACCCGCTAAACTAAAAGGCTACGTCATCCATGCTCATGCCCACCTTACTATCCACTATCCACCCCAATATTTTAACGCGCCCAACACCCCATTCTCAGAGGACTGTGTTTGCCTAATGTGCGTGTGTGTAGATACGTGTCGTGAAGAACAGACGCAGTCGCCCACTTGATGAAGTTCAAACGACATAACGACGTCTGAGATCCATCTACCAGACACAGCACGATACAAGCCAAAGACGTGAGACAAAAGCTCTCCGTTTCAGAAACTGCCAGGACTAGTGAAATAGTTGGAAGCAAGTTCTACCTTCGCACTCTTAGGATAACCTCTCACTTAGCCTTTGGAAGTGTCGAAACCTCGCCCACATAATGACTGCATGCCACAATTTGGGATTCGAGGGAAGCTGCATGACTACAATCTTTTTAGGTGATTGTAGGCCTATTTGAGCATTGGAAATGAAAAATTTAATGAAAAAAATGTTACCTTATTTATGATTTATCTTTAGGCTTTGTAGCACGGTTTGCGTTTGGGCGCACTACATGAGTAGGGAATTTGCAGCTATTATTCGTCTAGTGGAGGAAAATAACAATCATTTTTTTAACGGTGCCCATTCTGCTGTATAAACCACTCTGCTAACCTTTCGGCGTTATTTAAGTTTGGTTGCAGAGCTACATAAGCTTCATTTGGTGGAACTGGTTAGTGGAGGTTAGCATTTTTACAAAGTTGTGCTATCCATTTGTGTCTTCGTTCAAGCTAAAGCGCTTTGTACCTTCACATTCCTCTGCAATACTTCAATGGAGTTACGTCAGCGAGTCAATAACCAGGAGCATGGGATGACATAATTATTCCTAACAAACAAAAATGTGCCCCAAGCACGATTTGTTTTTAGGAACCGTTTTTGATCTGAATAGACGCTCCACATTTGCCATAACGCGCCAAAAGCCGCAGCAATCATTAACTGTACGTTGTTCACATCTGAAGGTGTGATTAGCGCAAGTTAAGTGGTACGCAAAGGAGAGATTCAAAATGTACTACTTTTAGCTATTAATAGTACCGCCAAGCTTCTGTTCACACGGTTAAATATAACCACTGACTCAGGTCATTCTCAGCAGCCAGGTTTATACTCCTCCGGTATAATGCAGAAAATAACATTTTCGAAATGAGGGCAAGCCAGTACGGCCTTCCATCTGAACGCATCAAGGGAACTAACGAAAGGTTCACTTAAACAAAAAAAGCAAATACAAAGTACTGATATGTGCAATTGTTCGGCAGACCCTGATGTGATGGCTAAAACGAGGAAGAGCATCGAAAGTGAGGCCTGCCTCACCAAAATCCACCATCCATAAGTCGGTCCTGAGCTTCCAGACTAGTGTCATTGAGGCAGCTCCCCTCTCCATTATGGAAGTTTAGCTTACACTGACCTAATCACAGAGGACATTTCCAGCTTGTTTCGGCTTCTCATTAAGATGACTAGCCTGTGATTACGTTTCCTATTAAATGCATATGTGACACTTAAGTGATTGTGATGATAGTGTTCAAAAATTACTACAAAATCAGGCTTAAAACACACTCATTTCCAATGGCTTAAAACAGTTAGTTAGCTATAAGTCGATTTGACCATGAAATGTGTGACAAATTTTAGCTGGCCCATCACAAGGCAATTTGAATAATGAAACGAGGAATAGAAAGTCAGCGATTCAAATGAAGGGCAATAAATAATCCGATAAATGAATTCTGGAACCTCATCAGCAAAGTATTTAATGCAAAGTCATGAGCCTCTTGGGACCTTTAGTAGCGTTTATCTGAAGAATCGTGAGGTGGCATAAATTCAGTGAGAAAAATAGCACATTAAGTTGGTGGTCAAGCAAATTATTGCAGCAAGTCCTAAAGGGCATTCCTTATTTAAAATTGCTGCTATCAGCTTGATTAAACAACTACAATGTGTAGTTTTAAAAGCACACTGACGCAAGAAAAGATAATCATTTATTCTTACCAATAGAACTATAAAAAGTCCGGAATTATAAGCTAATTTTCGGTGACAGGCGAGGACTGTAATTGTTAGATAATAACCTCAAATAAAAAATAAAGCAAATCGAACCATCCTAAACATATCACTCGAAAGTTGCTGGCACGCTCGTCTTAAGCTGGAAGACACTAGATTTTTGCAACTACAAAAAATGGCAAATGTCGCTTATTTTAGTGCCTCTGAAGTCGTGGCGGATCAAGACAGTATGCTACTGACATTGCTAGTAGTATGCCACCAAAGTGAGATTAAGAATAATGTGTCCAATTCGTTCAGGTCTGTGTGAACCGGTGGATTTGAGGAAGCTGATGACTGATAGTTAAGTTATCAAACTCTCTGTGTAAGCTGTGCTTTAGCTCTCATAATGTTGTTATTTAAAACTTCATCCACGTTCTTTTAGTCCACCTGACTCCTGGTATGCTTTTTATTATTTTGGAATGTCTGATTTTTTACATCACTGATGCATTTGAGGGAATCAATCCAAGTGGAAGGACTAGTTGAGACTTTTACCAGGCCTCTCATTTTTTGGTGATTACACCAGTACAGCAAAATTTTCACTTAGCACTTAGATACTATAAGATTAAAAGTAGGTGAAGAAAAGTTAACTGTAGATCTGTTAATTTCATCTAGAGAGCAGGATATATCGACAGTCTAATGAACGACTTTCCATTAGAAAGATCTTAATAAATTGTTTACTTTTTAAAGCCACTGGCCTCAAAAGAAACCCTACGATGGCTTCAATTAGCTTGATTATTTTTAAATTATTTTATTCTCCTTACAAAAAGTTGTTTTCTTAAGTTTTCCTGCAAAACCGGTTGCTATTGTAAGAATAAGTTTATAGAATCTCATTTTTGACCACTTACTTGACCAAAAATTGAACTATGGGTTGGGATTGCCGAATGGAATTTATTAGTGTTATTAAATGTGATTTCATCGCCTACATATAAAATGAACGGCGATTTAACAAATACACATCCCTGTACTTTTTAAATTTTAGTAGACTTTTTTATCAGAGCATATGTGAACGTAGACATTTGAGTTTGCGAGGAAATAAGTCGAATGACGCTCATTTTTTGCCATATGGTAACAATTCGATCTGAAGTTCAGGGACTTTTCGAGACCCATAGTGACCAGTAAACTGGAAATGAGCTAGTGCAATATTCATCGCACAATATACTTTTTATGCAACCTTACCGTTCCCTACGTAAATGCTAGTTTCATCATGTGTCTGTTAGCACTTCCATTGTAAATCATGTCCCGGTACTGCTGGAAAAGGGTAATTGTGACCTTCGGTGAAATCGACACGGCCATCACAGCCGTATGTTTGCATATTATAAATATCAGGAAACAAGTGCTTCCACTACTTGATTGAAAGTCCATGGAAATACGACTCTGAATAGCATCAGTGAAGGTAGTGAACGGTATTTTCGTATTCGGTTACTGGTTTATTAACGAGTACATGGATTACCAAATAAAAGCAGTGATTAGAAGGTACCCATACAAGACCATTTGCGTGCTGGCCTGTAGCTAAATGTTTTGATGGTTTAAACAACCATTTTTGGGTAGCGTGACCTCAGCCAAATTCTTCTCTATGCAAAATTGTTCCCAAATTCACCTACTAATACTGCACTGCTTTTTTTATTTATTGGCAAGATTGTGGAAGCATGGATCCTTGTCGTTCTGACAAAACCGACATAATCACATTTCATGTCATTTACAACTGTTTTTGACTGCGCAAAATAGTTGCCGCTTTGTAACCGTTATATTACAGATCTCTGAGAATTTCCTGGTTACAAAAGGATGCATGGTACTGGGAAAATGTGTGCCGCTGTCGTACAGGCGAGTCAGGGGTCAATGGCATGGCTTAAAGGTCATGCCACACAGCGGAAATGCAAATGCGTAGCTTAAAGCGCCTGTAAAAACAGAATGAAGAGTAAGACGAGCAAATAAGGACCTCATCCCGTTTTGCATGGCGTCTCCGGCGGTCTCTCTGTTCGCAGTGCCGTGTTTTAAGAAAAACACCCACTAACCAACTATGCCCCTAATGGAATTTGTGTGCATTTGTCAATTTCGCTGGATCGGAGGTTTCGGCCTGTTTAAGCACAATATTAGAGGGAGAAGAAAGATGCAGATCGTCTCGTACGTCTACCAGTAGTCGTATGAACACTGACGTAAAAGAAGGGTCATGCAATAAAGAAAGGGGTTTGAATACCTGTGTGAGAGCAAGGTTTTGCGTCGATCGCTCCTCACTATCTTGTTCTCACTTTAATACAGCCTAGCTATATCAATTTGAGTTCTCCCTAGCCCGTTAATGGTTAAAGAGGTATCCCTTTCCAGTTGTTTTTCGTTAAATTTACATGATTATTTGGTTGTATGCTTAACTTTATTGCATTTTCTTCAGAAAAGCAATACACCTTAACCAAACAAGAAACAATTGCAATGTACCAACAGCAGAGTCTTTCCAATTAGCATCAAAACTTTTTAAGTTCTCATTTTACCCTCCTTTTTAATAGTGATCCGTTTTTATATGTTCCTGTTGCTTTAAGAAAAGTAGTTTGCCAGAACGGGTAGGCAACAAACCATGACATCACTTGAGCTCCTGGGAAGGAACAAATATTTCCTTGAAAGGAAGGGACATCAAAATGCACAAGCTCTGCAAAAACTATTATACATTTAATTTTCTACAGTTAAATAGGTCAAAAGGAAAACAACAAGTTTGCACTTCAATCAAACTCTGGGGTGTGTGTGCAGTTGGTTGTTGTTTTGTTCTTTACCGTTTGCATCTCCAAAGTTTGAACCACTAATCCTCTCCAGCTCATTCGTGCTGAGAGTTTCATTTCAATTTGATTCTAAAACCTTCCAACGTAAATAAATGCGGCTTTTAAAAGTTATATTTGGTCCAGGACTGCTAAAATGCGAGGAGCAGACAGCCTCATACATAAGGGGCTTATGAGGCCATCGAAGTTAACGACTTATCAGCGTGATTGTGGCTCCCCTTTAAAAAGTCCTCAAAGAACAACGGTGGTCCCACGACAAGCATTATTGTAACCGTTCCATGACAAAAAAGGAAAACCTCCCCATGATAAATAATTCATTAAACTCTTGGGTATTTTGACGATAAGTTAAAATAATTTTTTTCAAAGCTTTCGCCTTTCTCGTTAGTAAGGCGGAGGTTTTGGGGCTTGAAAGAGGCATGTACATTACACTGTAGTAGTATGCATAGCCACTGGAAGCGAGTTTTGAGATCAAATGAAATTGACTGCAGATGTAGCTCATTTTCATGATCAATTTAAAATCCATTTCTTCCAAAGTCGGTTGAATAAATATTTGCTTGCTAGGTAAACTAGACTCGTGCTTGCTTCAGCAAGGTATCTCAAATACTGCAACTGGCTGGCAAAAAACACCTTCCATTAATGGAATAAAATGTGTAGCTAATGAGCACACATATCCAAATGCTGCTCTTTTTTAGAACTGACATATGACGTCTTAATCGCCGTAGTCTACAGCGGCTTGTAGGTGAGAGTGTGTATCGGCTCCTTCCGCTGGAGTCATGAAAGCACCCGTAGAGTGTAAAGATGCGGCACACGTACACACACCTTGAAAGGACAAGAATTTGGGGTTGGGGGATGTGGTGATGACAATTAATTTTCTTCGCCATTATGTTTCGTTCACGTTCAAAGGAAGCGAGAAGAAACGGCTTATGCAATCGGACTATTCACTGTCCTTGAAATGGATTGTGAAAATATCACACTGAAATCACACCACTCCTGAGGGTCGCGGTTGCCTTATTGATTTTCAGGGAGTGGATTTTCAATAATTTGTGGAATTTTATCTTGACATTTAAAAAAGTAAAGGGTGTGACTCCTACCGTATTTTAATTATATGTTCTTCTACTTAAGCAAAAATCTTGTAATACACTAGGAATTTATTTTCCATGTTTTCACTAAAGCAAGACCTCAACAATCGTATATAATCCACCAACTCGTTTACTTTTGTGAATTTGTGACAGCTAAGTAAATGCATTAGAAGATTTGGAATGTTTTAAATAAATTGGCGAGCTTCTAATAAGTTCTTTGGTAGTAAATTTTCCTATCACAAGGGTACCAGTTGGACAGCATTATCTAACCAAGGGCTTTTAGCAATCCCTCCAGTCATGGTCAGACGAGTATTTCCTATGTAGCACTTCAAAACTTTCCACGAGACAAGAGAGAGCTTATCACTAAAGCAGACTATGCATTACTGGTGTAAGGAAGGACTGGAGGCTACTGGAATGGCTACCATAGCTATACACAATATAAACCTAGCGTTTTCACTCCACTGAGTGCTATTTCTTCATGGTTTTATCAATTTACTAAACAATATCGCCCAACTAACCTACCCTAGGCTTTGGAATTCACCCTCTTATCAATTTTTAAATGCATGTCGTATCACTGGCGTAGGATTGTTGATAATGTAAACATGCCCTTTAGGTAGCTGTCTGATTGTATTCAATTTTTTAAGAAAATTTGATCAACTTTTTTCACAGTCCCATCTTCGAGATGCTGCATAGGTTAATATGGCGGGATATTTTACGGATAGGTGCTCGTGTTACACGGACTCATAATTGACGTTCTGATCGCTCAGCTATTAACATGACACGCAATTCAACGCACGTGCTAGCGTTGTTTATTGGAGGCGTGGGTTTCCAACAGCGTTCTACTGTTGCCATTCGGGTGCACATGATACCACAGAAGTACATAAGTACGCAGCACAGGCAAATTGGGAACTTGATTCTTCAGGATGCATTTCTGTGCAAAAAATCCTCTTAATCATCGAATCAACTTGTGAACAGCATCAGTATGGAGTTCAACTCAGGGAAATTACTTCCAAATCCAGTAAACTTTCGTAGAAAATATGTAGCGACCCTTTGAAGCCCAGAAATTGCATTTGCGTCTGCATTATAGGTGTGCGCAATTTAATTAAAAATCCACATCAGTAGTACTTGCCCATCTGTTTTAATTAATTCACATTAATCTTTTTTGGGTATCTGGCAAACGCAGATTATGTTATTATCAAATTAATTACGACGTTGGAGTGATTATCACTAACCGACTGGAGTAGTAGCCACACTACGACTGAGATTATGCTTGCATGACGAAACACTTTCCACGAAGGATTTCAGGCTCAACTCTAACTGAGAGGTGACCTCATACACTATGGTCATCCTATGAAATGACAATTTCAAGGTTACAGTTGCACCACAGGTAAATGATTCTCCACTCACTGGAGCAAATTTTTCATTACCTAACTCTCCAGACCAACCACTTCCACTGTGTGGATTCGGTAACATAGATAAATAGGCAAGCCTATTCGGATGTGGATTTGTTACACATTTCAGCTAAAGGGAAAACAATTCAAAAATGGTTAAGTTTCCTTCTCTCATAATTTAATCTTATTATTATATTTTATTATTGTCTTTTACTATTTCAATAGTCCGATGACATGCTCTAAAATAGAAGTTTGGCGGTTTCGCGAACTTGAATGAGGTATGAGCAACAGCACAGTTCCGACTCCTGTTCCCAGGGGAGGGAGGGGATCGTGGGCAGTACGGAAGCGGCGTTTTGGGATTTATGAATGTCATTACTTTTCGTACCAAATTCTATAAACTAATTACGAAATAATTATTATTAAATTCCGCCTTGAAATTTCGCATTTGGAATTGCGGAAAGGAAAAAATGGTTAAAATGTGTAGACAATAATCACTTTACAATTACGATTCCATTTTATGTTTATGACTCCCATTTTAAGCTTGCATTTAGTGTCAAAAAAGAAGGCCCCTTTTTTATTAAAGCCTTGCATATTTTCTACGTTTGGCTTACAACTTGAAATGGGGCATTTTACGTTAGCACACTCGAATTATGGTGATTTTGTAAAAAAAAAGCAACTTCAGATCACTTGACTGAAGCGATTAATGCGGACATCTTACAATCTTCTGCGATTTCACCTCGTTTTCTAGTCAGACAAACAAATGACCATGCCTTTCAGATCAACTCATTATTAACACGCAGAATTGTAAATAGTCCCTTTCATCAAGCAAGCAAAGATCGGACATTTGATGCGTGCGCACTATAAGAACATTATGGTCTTTGTCCGGCTAGCCATTATTGTCAACTAGTTCGAGTTTAAAGGCACTAGGTTTTAACCGGCGTCAATTAGGGGAAGGTCTACGATCACACGGTTACTCGGGACACTATGATCCTTAGCTGATGCGTGGAAGCGACCAAGTAGTTTTCAATGAAAATGCTCTATAAAGGCTTGCCAGCATTAAAGAGGCGGTGTTTTCCCGATTTTCAATCCTATAAAACGATAACGTTAATAGAGTTGATAGTTTTCCACATCAGGTTTTAGTGAGCTTTTATAAAATATAGTTAGCACCTATTCTTCTTAATTTTTATTAAATTGATTGCATGCTTTGTCTTAAAGGGAGCCATATTAACATGGAAGGATTCCTTTTTTGAACATGACTTTCTTATTGTAAAATAGCACTTTAGGTAACAAAAATGATTTGATTATTACCTTTTATGATGCGTCTTTTAATCCTGCTTTGCATTTGCTTGTTCTGTAACACTTTGAACACATAGTCAGGTTTCCATATTGGATAGCCCCAACCGACCCAAATGCTGGTAGATTGACGGGGTGTCTGTGGGATTGCCTCTTACTTTAATGGGTCTTTTTTCTAATTTAAAAGGTCAGGCGGGTTCGGTAGACGTTACTCGTTTCAGCCCACATGATATTGTCTTTTGTGGGCCTTTTTTTTGACAGAATAGTAGTAATACATCCATACCACTGTGGTACCAGTCGATCTCACAGCTAAACACATTGTTTCGATACTAAAGGACAAAATTCATACCAGTGAGTGATTTGTAGAGAAAAGATCTATGAGCTATGAGTGCGCTGGCTGGCCCCTGAAGTGGCTCCACTTGTTTGACAGAAAGCAAGGTTTCCACGTTAAGCTCATCCCCACAGCGAATCGAAAATTTTTGGCCAAAACATCCCTGATACGGAGAATGAACGATTATTTCCACCTTTTGATAGCAGAATATAGCTACATCTTAGCAAATTGTACAGTATTACAAGGGATCATTTCCTTATAAAGGACAGCAAAATACTTCCACCTTAAATTAATGTTACCCGTAATTAAAAACGGAGCAACAAATTGATTAAATGAAAAATTTATTTATTACGTGATTGCATTAATTGCATTACCCCAGAGCCATTAATTCTCATTAGGTCAGGAAAAACTCCAAGCTAGTGTCTAAGGGTGTAAATTTTCCAAACTTCAATGGTACTGATTCCCTTTCAGTCTGAGAGCATAAATGCATGCAAGTGAAACGCAAGACCACATTCTCAGTAGTTATTTCAATCATGAGTACTTTGTGTCTAAACGTCTTTGTGAAATCTTTTGCACAGCTACTCTGAATTAAAAAAAATATCGATGAGGATAATCACTGAATCTTCTCCTCAATAAAAAGACTATTTTTGGAAGGTACAAGTTGTATTTCTTATAAACAGGATTGTGGTAAGGATAGCAGTGATTTCCTCAGACGAAGATAATGGGTCATTCAGGAGTATTCTACTACTGTCTTATTAACCGAAAGATTTAGCACATTCGTCGATGCAACATTTTGTGTTCGTGGTTTACGTTTCTCCTTCATGCGACGATTTTGAAACCATGTTCTAATCTAAAATACATCAACAAACGGACGGTCGGATATTGCACTTAATGACAGCATTTAATACGTTGAGCTGAAATAATTTAGCTGCATAAGTAAGTAAAGGAATGCTATTATTAAGGGGTCGGGAACTCACCCTATCCTCTGATAGGCCCAGTCTCTGAGAGAGCACTTCCCTGTCATGTGTTGAAAGGTAGGTTTGGTGCTTGTAAAAGCTCTCCAACGCGTACAGGTGATGCGGTTGAAAGTAGGCACGTGCCTTGCGGTAGCGTTTAGCACGACTGCTGCGTTCTTTTCTATGTTCAGTGGAATTAGGACCTCCTCTGGATGTCTCAGTTGAAGTTTTTGGTGTTACACATGCACCTGTTGATGCTGCTGTTGCCGTGGATGATGGTGGAGAGAGGAGAGATGACGAGGTTGTAGGAGAATCGGGAGGGGAGCAAGACGATTCCTTGAAGGTATTTTCATCTGATTCTATGAGGTCTTGAGCTGCCACTGTTTCGTGAGTGGATGATGTGAGGTAGGAGGGAGTATCATCAAGTACGTGGACCTCTCGTTTCGTTGCAAATATCCGCCAAGAACTGACTAAACCCTCAAGGAGTTTGACATATTCTAAATTGAATATGCATTAACAATTAACTCGTTATAAATTTTTCTATTGTAGAAGAGCAACTGTGCTAACCTCTGGGTCGACTGAGTCCCCAGTTGGCAGAGAGCAGTTCCTTGGGTGATGGAACGGTAGGAACCACACAGGGCGCATATTTGTCTGGTAGAAGTAGAGAAAGGGGTTTAACTGCACAACTCAAGGCGTTGCGGTGATTGCCTAGGAGGATGGAGAGCGAACAAATAGCGTCTCTGTCTGCGCTACCCAACATTGTTGTCTCTTAAGTCTCGCGCCTCGACTGGCGTGCTTTAATAGGACGCGGTGATTTCTTCTGCCGTCTCATTGGCTCATGGCCCACAAATTGGTGAGTAAATTGTTGTGAATCAAAAAAATGGAAAGAGATAATTGGAAAACACAGTCCTGGGTGCACCTGCACCTACGGTGTGTGCGTGTGTGAGCACTTTTGTTTAAATTATGAAAGAGGTAAAGATGGGCTTTCAACATTGACGCCATGCTCACCTACGCTCTCACTCACTCTCTCTCTCACACACACACACACACCTCATCGATTCAATGCCAAGCCTACAATCTAAATGTGGGCGTTGCGGCAGAATTTATCACTTAAAGCAAGACCTAGGTACACACGTCCTTATCTGCAGTAAAAAGCATTCTTTGAAACAGCATTGACACTTAAATCCTTAACTCGTCAAATAAAAAAACTGGAGATGAAGTAAAATTAGGTTGCAGGATCTGTTTTAGAATTAAATGAAGCTCATTTTACTAGTTCTATAAAATAATAATGATTAACAAAACTAGAAATGAGGTAAAACTGAAAAATCAACCTACTTGATGCAGAGAGGATGGACATAGTTGCATGGTTGCTTAGATAACGGCTAACTGTTGAGACGTATTATTCATGCATCAAGGACGAGTGTATCATGAGGAATTTTAGAGGCACCCTCAAGAACTTGACAAAAATGGTCACGTTCAGCCCACAATTTTCGATGGTGGCTACACCGATGGTGGTGGTCGTGAGTGTGGGTGTGTGTGCGTGTGTACGTGAACCCCCCTGTACTTTAATGATTGGGCCGCAGAAAAGAGGTGGTACCGATCTAACCAAATGCAAACGCAATCCTTACAATCCATTATCTTTTTCAATTACCCGCACTACAACACTGCCATCTGGCTACTACCGTTACATCATCTTTTTTTTCGAAAGAAGCATCGTGTGAAATAATTTGAGTGCGCGTCTACTCATCGCATGAATGTTGGATAAATTCGCACTGGCAGACGCTGTTGATCATTTGACAAGATAATTGAATGCGCGGTATTCATGAGACGAGTCAGTGTCTCCAAGGTCATTTTTTTGGCAGGAATGTGGAAATTAAAGCTTAATATCCTGTTGTGAAGACGAAATAACTAACCGAAAACGTTCTAGAAGCGGTTTTGTTAGTTCTCATCTAACTAAAATTTGTAAGTCTAGAAATAATACGAAAGTAACAAAGATCCTAGCCTAGTTTATTTGTGCCTTGTTACTGCCGAAAAATTGTCATGCTAATATCGGAAATAAATAACAAGGGAATATGGAGGAAAACTCCACCTTTTGTTAATAAAAAGGATTAGAGAATATCTGTTGAGGATCCTGCGTCTAATATCCTAACGCTGATAGGTCTAATAGGTATGACCGGGTTTAAGGGCTCAAAAATATGGTGTAATCTATGTTCTCTGACCTCGAGAACGGTGCTAGTGACTGTGCTTTTGTGCCTTAACAGTTGGTCATATGAGCTTATGGTACATTAACATTGCAATGAAGAGTAATAACCTTATCACTTTTGTTAATATTAGCAGTACCATGGAAACTCATGCGAAATATTATGCCATTAAAACGTGGTCCCACATCCAGTGACGTGGTATTCATAAAACATAGACACAAGAGTATAAATGCAAAGAGGAGATAGGCATGTGTCAGCCAGATTGGGATATATGAAATAATTATATGTAAAACTGGGTGTTGTGTGATTTCTCAGCCACATAATGGAGGTTATTACACGTAGGTTCTGAAAGCATTCAAATGTTGTTTAATTAAATTTCACCGCCAGGGATGATGAGATGGAGTACTCTACGCCTTCGACTGCATTTTTTATTTAGTCTTGAATGAAGACCTCGCAAAGTAAAGAACTGACCAATATCGTGATTAATCCAGCTTTAGATGTAAACCATTCAAATGACGCTTAAATACAAAGCCAACCAACAGAACTGGAAGGACTACATTAACATGTCTTTTGGTCGTACTTTAGTTATCTCGACTTGGAGACAGTCGCTATCTATCTGAGGCATGCGAAGTTGTTTATTGCCATATAGTGTGGCGCCCCGAAGCTTCCCTGAAGCCGGAAGGAGACATACTATTCGGATTGAATACGTACTTTCGACTTACAAAAGGCCATAGGGACTACTGACATGGCCTGGAGGCCAGGTGTCCTCGCAGGTGTACAGTAGTGGAGCCTTGATTGCGCCGTTAACGAAACCGAGTGTTAAGCAAATAAGTGAAGCATTATGCTACATTCCTTCCCATTAAATAGGTTTCTGTAGGGCCTTAAAGTGTGCAGAATTCGTATAAACGTGAATTCATTAAAAAAGTTAATGCACCCAGGAATACAAATAATATGCGACATACATGTGTTTCCTATGACTATGACCGAAGCGGTAGCAAATAAATCAGTTTTCTTTTTCGCTAGGCTTCCGTTGGAAAGTAAGACACATTAATTTATAGCCAACAACTTTTTTTATAAACAGTATGATAATGTTTAGAACTAAGGGAATAATATTGTTAAAATATTTTTCTTTTATTCTGTATCCCACTTTCCCATGACTCCAAAATTCTCTGAAACCCATAATTTAATGTGACTACTGTCACCCCAATTATCGCAGGTAGAAAACTCACATATGGTAGTGGTGACTAAACCCGAAACCGTCAATTAAAAGCTCAACTGACCCATTGGTGAACCGGATTAGCCAAGGAGTGGCATGGCTAAAACCACCCCTCTGATTTCACTAACCTTCCTCACCGTCACCACCATCACGACCATGGACACTGCCTCCTGTGGACTAATTGAATGGGGTCTAGGCAGCTGGATAACATAAAATTTGACGCAGTTGATAAAGTAATTCATTAGCAAATTAGGTTAATTCTTAAGGAGGTCAAAGGTGAATTATTAAACTCGGCTTTTTAAGGTGGCAGAATTATTTGCACGTGTCGCTAAAACCCCCTCAAGGAATATTGTTGAAGATTCGTAGGTAGTGAAGTGTGGGGTGTGTTGCCTCAAGTAGACTAATCGTGTTTCTATGTTGAGAACACGCTGAGACATGAAGGTAAAGTTGTTGATAATTTGCTACAAGTCCATGGTGCCTACGGCAAGCATTTGGAACCAGAGAATGACCCCCAATTTCCTAATTGTGACATAACACTAACATCTGCATTTTTCCTCCGGGCAGGCAAAAAATTGGTCTGCTGAATTCCATTACCAATGAATTGTGTTATACATCCAATTTGTTTTAAATGAGTTCTAGCCTTCACGAGTTCACTTGGGGCTTCTGGTTTTGCGTTCTGCGTGAAGGAAATCCCAAAGCTAGATAAGAGTTTCAATGAGTAAAAATTACCTATTACCTCTTGGCTTACATTTCTCCCCTTCATGAGCTTCCAGACCGTCAGCGAAAGTATGGCTTTAGGTTTCTTTCAAATAATTTCATAGTTAAGATCAATCGGATGACCTTTAACGATCATGCTCTCCATCCAGCCTTTTCTCAGGAGTAGGGTGTTTCATATAGATGAACTTGATGGGTAAACATGAAATGGATCAGACGTCAAAGTCCCCAGAAGATGCGTTGATCTTTTTTATTTGGTTTATTGCCTTCAGTTTGGAAAACCCTAACCGACGTCCCTCTTCCTACTCTCATGCTTCTAAAAGGCGTTCATCATTGCTACATAGACCGCGTACATACGCTACATCTGCCATGAGTGAAGTTACTTAGTGCTTTCCAACTTACAATATCGGTTACCATATCCTCTAAAAATCTATTTCGAATCCCCAAACTCCCAACGTATTCAGCCACCTTGTCTGTCAAAATAAGCACATAAGTAATAAAAAGAGGTTAATAGTGGTTATAAAAGCATTATGTATTAGTCATGTCCTTCCTAGGTAATTTTTTTAACGCAGGTATTCATTAGGATGCATCGGGCAGTCGGATGGATTTGGGATCGAACAATGCAGTTATTGTTGCCCTCCAAATGCTGACGAATGGGTGAACCGATTATATGAATCCAAATCAAATGCAATATTTGGCATTTTAAAATTCATGAAAAATTGAGCAATCTCCAATGAGTAGAGTTTGTATTTGTTTGTTAAAATGTCATAAAAACGGCAATTAAAAGTATGTTCCCAAGTTTAAACAGCATCACGAAACTGTGTTTTGCACATCAATTGCTCAATTCTTCATTTTTCATGCCTGAAAAATTATGAGAAAATACCCAGAACCTATTCTAGACAAGTCGCTTAGTTCTGACCAATTCTTATCCTTGAAAGTGCACCTTACTTCCATTTTTTGCCCTACTTTTTGTCACGAATTGCCTTTAATTCACTACTAGTTAAGCTACATTATTATAAATAAAGCGGTCCGGCAAGATATAAGCGTAGTTAACTTTTTCCTTGGTTTAAATCAGGCAAATAAATGTGATCCTGAAGGATAGGAAATTTAAAGGAACCAAATCACAGAACTGATTCAGTCATTAAAGCCATTGCTGCATCAAATTTCATTGAAGAATACGAAGAATGCAACGACTTTTGCGCTGAATTCCATTAACATAAAATGCAGATGTGCTAATTCCTACCACTTTTAACTTCATTTTCATTTAATTAATTTTAAAATCTATTACCGATATGTAGTGTGTGCTGCTGTTAATGAAGCATCTGATTGACAGTATTTGCTATGCATGGAAGAACTCCGCAATTTTTAAGTCTAGATGATCACAGGAAACTGTCCAATTTTACCTGACTTGTTCGTTTGTTTGCCAAATGTTACAGTGTTAGTGTGAGTGTAGCACTTTTAATATGGAAGTGATTGACACACCTAAGCGGACAATAGGTAAACTTCTTTTCATCCTTCCTTTGCAGGTGGTACCTTACCACCTTCTTCGGATATTTATCATGCACTTTGAAATTGGATGAATCTGAACACCGGCGGTGCAGCAGCGTGAACACGTTGCGTCACAGTTGTACTTTTAAATTTCCCATGATAAGTGATTTAAATAGGCTTTCGACCTGTGTGCATCTGCATGAAAAAAGCGTCTTCGTATGAATGGAAGACGAGAATGCATTTACGGGTTCTTGAGCTCACTGTAAAATTATGAGTTCTGCTGGTGGAGTTTTCAATTATTCATACTTGATTACACTTTTTTGAATTCAACTCATGGATATTTAAGTGAGTCAAAGCTGCAGTTAGGTCAAAGGCATTATGTCTGGAGTTAATATCTAGACTTCAAGGAAAAATGAACTTGATGGATAGCAGGTAATAACTAACAGTTTAAACCACTAAGGACTTTATCTTGTGCGATTTTAGTTCTCCAATTTCAATGCTTGATTTGTTTGTCTACCATCCAGTTTTGGTAGCAGGCTAGCTAGGGACCACGCTAATGTACCTTCACCCGGCGGCTGTTAGTCTCAATCCCTTCTGTATGTCGACAATGCGTGTTCTGCCCGAGTATTATGTCTTCTTTCGGCTTCATGGAAGTCTCAGAGCCCTGCATAATGAGTTACCTGATTTAGTAAAATCCAGACATCAAGATTTTTATCAAAATAAATATCTTTAAAATTTACTGAAAAATTCATTGGAATTTTTTGGCAGGGTTACACAATTTTAACAGCGCTCGCCTCGCCTTCCCTGGTTAAATAATTTCTCAATTAATTCGCCAGAGTGGGTTTGGCTTAGACCCCTACCACTTTCACATTTCCATCCAGGGTTCCCATTTGAAGAATACCACTTCGTGAGAAGTAAAGGATTTGTAAATACTTAAAATCAAAACTACAGGAGGGATGGCAACAACTACTGCCAACTCATTAAAGAGCAATAAAGGCATCCAAAGCCTTTTGTATCAAAAATGTGGGAAAATTGACAGAAGATGGCCTCCGTCGTGTAGAAATTGCTTTAATGCGCATTATAATCAGTTAATAACATTTATCCTCACCATACGGTGTGGGAAAATACGACGTTTACAGAGGTCCTAGTAGAACCCATGGAAAATCCACCTCACATTATTCAAGCATTGCTGATAATTTAAAGAGGTGGAAAGGTAATAATGCGTTACTGCGTTATTCAATTATGCTACCTGAGGAATTTTAGCACCAACAAATTTGTTAGGCGCATAAATAGTCAAAGAGTATTTGCCTAATCTCATCGCATTATTCATTTATTTATTTTTTGCTTTGTGATTCCCTTGTATAATGGAAGAGCCTCTTTCTTCCCCATCCAATTTACAGAGTTTATAAATAGTGTTTGCTTCAATCGTTTTTGACAAGGCGGTAACTTCACCCGACACCATGCAAATGCGCGGCTTTGTTTGTGAGGAGCAAGTCAAGGTGGCGACAAAATCATCGATGCAGTGCGTGCTCCTGGAGTGTTTCGTCAGTTATCCAAAAGCTGTCGCCACTGAAACTGTACCCATCGGGTAATTAATGTGATTGAGAGTCAAGTGCCCATTTTGCTTTGCCTGAGACTTTAAGAATACAACTGTTAACTTGAGTTATTGTAATTTTAACCAAAATTAGTGTTGGAAAAGTAGAATCTGAGCTACCAGCATGGTGTAACCGCTAAGTCTGTAATGACTCGAAAATTTTTAGAAGAACTTGCTTGAACAGAGAAAGCATGGAAAGGACGCACCAGTACCAGACTAGGAGACTTGAGAAGCTTGAAGGCCTCGTGCCTAATCATTGGGCTTTTTTACTTGCCAGGAAAGCGGATTTAAGTAGTACATGTAAATAATTCCTATTTGGAAATAAATAGAGCCCGAGTTCAAATATCGTTGATAGTTGAATAAATTCTGCTCTCAACCAACTCACAATTGTTCTAATGCAGTACTTGTACTTGTGATTCATAATTTGCGGACATTTATGAGCATTAATTCAAATTGTTTAATAATTGGATGATGGGATCGCGAAACTTCACTACTCTAGCAACTATTGTTTTCACTTCGGAATCCTAACATTGTATTCATTCATGTGCTAAAGGCGTGAAGCAAAGCTTGGACGCCCGTCCTAAAGGTTGAGCAAATCCACCCCATAATTACTTTACCCAGAGCTGTCAGTTAAGATTTAGAGGGCATGTCTGTTTCACGTGACTCAGCCGTCTGTCCGTAATTGTGACTGTCCAGGAACTCAGATCGTCATTACGATTGCCTCTTGAGGGAGACGGTTGACCTATCTTTCCAAAGCTTCACGAAGCTTAGAATTACTAACGTCCACTAGTGTGTGCAAAACTATGTACTCTGTGCTGATTAATTCAATAGCAAATCTAGTTCGGTGGCATGCAAAATCGCCTAAACCATAGGAGAGACCTTTGAATATATGTATGCGCATGAAAGAAAAGCACTTTTTAAAGGGAACTTCGTGGGGACAAAGTGAACCACGCGACAGGGAACCGGAAAATTATTCACCGATCCAAGATGTGAAAAATAGGTGAGTAGACATTTTGGATCCAAAATTGAAGAACTAACTACTAATGTCGATTAGTTTACCTATCTTTTGGTTGATGTCCCTACAAACTGGGGGCCACCACGAAGACGAGCATTTTGCAAGTGTGTGATCAGGACGCGGTATCATCAAGATCACTTCGGGATAATTAGCTCTGTCAAAATTTTCCCCGCTGGTTCACCGATGTGATGATTCCTTTGACCTCCAAAACTGTTTAACAGAATGCGGGTGGAAGGTGTTACACTAGTTCCACCCATTTGAATTGCATTAAAATGTCGTCCAATCGGGAGGCAATGCATCCCATCGAGACGCTTTCGATGACTCGGAGGAGAATCGCTGCTGTCACTTGTTTCCCACACTTACAAGGGGTAGAGCCAATCCCCCTTCCTGAGGAAATCATTGTTGATGTCGAGAAGACATTACCAATGTGGAACACTATTTGTCTGTCTAAATCAGACTTCTCAATTTGCAGAAAGAAGCACCAAAATACATCCTAGCGTATGGGCTGTAAAGTTACGCTTGAATATTTAATGTAACTTATTTTATTGCCATTTTTAATGCATTTCCATGTTTATGGTTAGACACTTTAATCAAAATAATATTCTCAAGAAAGTTTGGAGGTAAGTTTATTATTCGATGCTCAGGTCAAATTAAACCAGTGAGAAGCTCTGAATATATTTATGATAGCCCCCCCCGCGATTGTTGTCTCAATGAAGGGGAGAAAACGTGCAATGACCACCTGCAAACTTCAAAACCAGTCATCCATCCATTGTCATCCAAAAAATTTGGTGCATTGGTACTTAGGGGTCAAACACTCAGTGGAGTTCATATTCATAACCCAGAACTGTCAAACAGACATAAGACAGACGTTGATATCAGGCTCCTCACAAAGCACTCAGTCAGACCTCATAGTATCCAACCGCACAATTTCAACTCTAATTCTCTTAAAAGTGATTTTATTACCTTTTTCTTCCACTCCTGAGCCTTCCTATCAATATTATTGACACATTAGCTCATTGACCGAAGAGAGACTTCCGACTACAATTGAATATCTTCCAGCTTTACATTGCAAACGTCCAGCCGTTGAATGGGAAAAACAAATTTCCCGAACCCTCTAACCTTACTAAATACCAGTTTTAAATATCTCTTCCAGTAATATGTTTGTAAGGCGTCAATTACTTGTTTAAACCTAGATTATAGTACCGGGCCACCCAGAATGGTCGCCATTGTGCATCCACTAGACAGTCTGGTCTCTGGGCCATGCCAGTAGCCCCAAACCCCAGTGTGCGCCGGCGATACGTATTCTGTTCATACATTATGTCCTCACCCGTCTTTCGGGAAATCTATGGGCGCCACGCTGTACAACTAGAACAACCACTTACAACAAATCCTTCACAGGCTACTTCAGCACTGCAGAATGCCCATGACACCCAAACGAGGCCACCCAATCTCTTTTAAGTGCGAAGTAGTCGCCGTTGTCAGTCTGACTGCCTTCGGTTGACTCAAATGAGCAACCAATCTGACATCAATCAAGCAAGCATTAGTGATCAATTTTAAATTCCTTGTCGACCTCCAGTGCCAGCTAGAATCAAAATCCCCTCAATTATAGGTTATTAAAGTAAAGTGACAGAAAAGTTGGCACGAACAGCCACGGAGACAAAACCATTATTCACGTTCCATTGGCATGATGCCAGTCGCAGCTCACGACCACTGCCACACTTTCTTTTAACAAAAATACCAATTGTAGCATTAATGTCTCCCTAACTTACTAGAGTACTTTTTTAATGAAAACTTATGATAAGAACAGTTAGCTCTGCCTTTGGATTCGCAGTTACGCCACTGAATTCGCGGTCGGCTGCAAAACTCCACAAAAAAAGGAAAGCGATAAAATTGCCCATAATACGGAATGATCAAATCAAGGGCAGCAGTGCTTAATCTCGCCCATCTAAGCTGAACTATTCAAAAAAAACACGATGACTTTGTAGAAATCGGACGATCTTTCAGAGCACTGAGAATTCTATAAAGTACCTCGGGCATATCATGAGGCCCGGTCAAGATCGGGACTTGAAATTTTACCAAAAACTGGAAAAATAGCGCAAACTCTAGCCGAAGTGACTCACTAACTCTAAAAAATTCCAACAATTTTAATTCTCTAAAGCAGCTCATCGGTAAACTCTCCAAGAGGAGACAAATGTGTAATGCCTCACGAGGATCGGTACACCTGCAGCTGGTTGTCCCAGAACAACTAGTGTGATCACCCAAGCACTCGTCTCGTAGTGGGAAAGAAGAGCTCTACTTATAGCACAAAGTGAAGGCATTGATGGTTAATGTCGGCTGTGTAGGATCCTTCCTTCACCCTGCTACTTACACAAAGAATGCTAACTATAACGACTCCATCAAGAGGGGGGTTAATACGACAGCAGCACCTCTGCCTCATGCCATAATACGTTATATTCTACTAGTTTTCACTAGTAGAAATGAAATAAAACCGAACGCACACACTATTAGATCCATGGAAGAACACAACTGTTTATGTTAGTACGAGGTCTAATGGAACACCTAGGCGCATATAATCAGTAGTCTACTCAGAATTGACCATACAGAAACCATGTTTCTTAAGAATAGCTTTTAAAAAGCACAGCTATTTGAGGAAATGCGAGTATGCGTGCGTTACCAGATCGCCAAGCTAATACACTAAGATACAGGTTATTATGAATTCACATTAACTTCACATTGACGCGGCAAAAACCAGAGAGAAAATAAAAACGTTTACATAAAATTTGGGATTGGAGTTGAAAGCGTTCGATTAAAATAACTCCGTTGAAGATAGCTTTGCTGGCCGCGAGGAGGTCAGGTCGGCAATGAGGTAGCAGGATAGTCCAAGCTTAAGAGTAATCACACCCAAGACTGTTGAAACCGAAGCATGACTCACCTTCAGCTTCCAAGTCATTAACTCCAAAGTGCACGAAAGATCTTGTAAGAAGGGGGTGACACCCATTCATTAAGGTATTAACAGTTTGGGCCGTACTATAGGCAATCGATTGTGAAGGTAAACTTACCGTGACTGAAAATTGCACTAGTCCGAAGCATGACAGAAGCATAGTTAAGTAATGCGCAGGAAAGCCGAATTTAGCCCAACGATGAGTGAAACATTCGCATGGGTTATGTACTTTTTGAGAAAGATTTCTGCCCCAAACAGGAGACGATAAGGAGCATGCTGAACAGCAGCAGTGCAGAGCAAATTCCAGTGCGTACCCTTGAAGTGGGTTCAGAGGGTCATCAAAAGGTAGCGATAAGCATCTAGATTGTGCATGTTTTTTATATGAGAATACCCCCAAGTAATCCTCTCACGCAAATACTATGAAAATACGCTCTGTTAGATAGAACAGTTGGAATAGTTGTTAGAAAAAAACCTAACTAGCACGCAAACCAAGGCCTGCGACAATCGCAGGACTAAATGGCAGTAAAGCATTTCACCATTTCTAACTTTCGGCAACTAGACCTGTCTTTCAATACTTACCACATACTCCAAGCCACAGTCAGAAACTAATCAAGAAAAGGCCAGGAAAATCGTAAAACGCCAGAATTTAAACACTTCTGAGGCACAACTCTCCACAACAGACATAAGCTGACAAGACAAGGCTAACTAAACATCAGCTGCTAGATCTGAGAAACAGTAATATCATCATCGGTTGTAGAATGACAACTATGGTGTGAGATCATGCTATTTATAGTTCAAAAATGCATGTAAGTAATGATGTTTTGAAATTTTATTTCCATGAAGGCTAGACATATTAAATAATTTGTAAAAAGCATTTAATTAGTTTACAATTGTAAAGAAATATAAAGACCCTAAAAGAGCAGGGGAAGTAAACATGGTTTTACCAATTAGTTGATTGTTTTGGATCGCTCTAAAATTTTGCATTTAGCAAGAATTTCTAATAAGTAATATGTAGCGGTCCGAGACTTCTTCGAAGACAAAAGAATGCACAACACTAAAACAGAATTCATATATTCAGAAAACAGAGGGAACGGGACTGCTGGCTTGGCTCGGAGGCTAGCCTGCCCGGCTCTAGCCATATGGCTACCCAAGTGACCGGAACCGGCAATCCGAACAAACAGTGTATCACATAGTATTTAGTAATATACAAGCATAAATAGTAGGGAACGGTAGCTACCAGCCACATTTTGTTCTAAAAGATGTTAAAAAACCAAATAACGTGTTCTCTTTGCGCGGATCTCTGTCTTAGTAGTGAACATTCGCGCAATACCACAAGAATTGCCGACCAATATGCTACGCCTTTCCCACTTTCCTTCCCTTTTACAGCTTCAGACTCCTAGAGTGGTAAAACTGATTGGAGCAGGACAGTATGTGTAATAATGCCGGTGTTTATATACGCTTTGTAGGTGAGAGGCGGGAACACAATATACACGTAGTCGATAGCCAGCTAGCGTGTTCTCCCCCAGCGCCGGATACCTCAGCCCCGTAGACTGGACGTCCCTACCTGACCGTTTCTCCTTAAATAAAATCATGCCCAGAAAAGCTTGGTCTTCTGCTAGTAAGGTAGAAAGGAATGAGGAGGAAGAAAAGAAGAACCCTGTTACAGTATGAGCTGTAGAAACATAAAATGTACCACAAATTTTAGTTCTACGGAAAAATTTGGATTTGTTTCCCTTACGCACCCCAAGGCGCCTCCTCATTTAAGAGTTTGATCCAAGCCGCTTACATACCACCAAATAGACGCATTTAAATCCATGCACATTGTGCAGCTTTATTACTGTTTAGAAGTCTGTCAATGTACGTTGAAGATTTTGTTTCTTTATACATCATTTCAGTGTGCTTCTTCTTTTAGACGGCCCGTAGAATCCATTCTTGTATCCAACCGACGGTATAGGGATCCATTTTGTTACGACGAACCCGTGTATTGTAGACAAAGGAATTTGTTGGTTAGATAAATTATCCTTACCACTTGAAAGGCACTTTTACTGCAGGGTTGGTGGAACCTGCGACATGCGAAAACCACATTAGAATTTACCCTCGCTATATATTAAAAGGTTACCTTTGCCTTATCATACCCATTGCCCGACGTTTGATAGGCATAGGTGGTCGTGCTCGAGTTTAAATATTTGGTGAATCTCTTTATTCGGTGGCATTACGCTCTTTGGAGTGGTGTGATTAAATACTTCATACTTTGGCAAAGAAGATATTGGTTGGCACTGCCACCTTGCGGTAGGTAAGCAGATAAACCGGCAATGTAATGGTGGATACGTGGGCTGTAGCTCTACACTTAGGGCTACATCGAACTTGGCGTAAATCTTAGTCCTTCAGCTGGATTCTCAGCAAAGATCTTAAAAAGTGTGATTAACGCGTGATTCGTTCTTCCCACTTGATCTTTGCGTTGTGAGTAACGCAGTGCGTTGCGTGCCTTTAGGATACCGAAAGTAGTGTGTATTCTCATAAAAAATAAATTCAGGAGGCTGGCTTACTGGTCGTCGTTTGCATTCTCGGAAATTCTGCGTCCACAAACTCACTGTTTGAAGGAAACAGGAGTGACCGCCTCAGCGACTTAGCTGTTCAGAGACAATCACTCGGTGACTTTCACGATTTTCTCCCTTTATAACCGAGGGCGGACTCGCAATATCAATGCCCTACGAAGTCTGCTGCCACCCAATGGCAAAGATCAACATGGTGTAAGGATTGTAAGGCAGAGTCCATTAAAAATGGCGAGTGGTAATGTAGGTCCAACATAATTCATGCACAACTTTGGCAGATTACGACCAAATAGTGTCTTACATTTGAGGAGTCTAGTGTCTTTCCTCCTCCTCTTCTTCCTCCTCCTCCTTCTGCATGGTCAAAATTCTCATAAAATTTTGGAAGGCATTTTGTACCAGCGAACTCGTAACTTATGAGCGCTTAGGTACCCTGATTTCATTTTGATAATACCAAGAATTAACATCCTTGAGACCCCTTCGAACATTCCTAGCCGTTACACTTGGTAAAGACGATGCTTTTGCATTTTTTTCTTCACTTATGCCTAGTGTATTCTTTTAAAAAGATGGCATTTATGCATATGTTACTGATTTCTTTAAAATCTGATCTGCTAGAAAAGGCGACAGCATTACCTTTTTCATGCTGCCGCAATTCCTCACACCAGTGCACCATTGAATGGCCTATCCTCTCCATTGCTTTCAACCAGGTCAACGCTTGATCCTCTGAAATTCAACGTGCGCGATCAGCAATTTTTGATCCTCTTCTATCCAATTCGATACTTGCCTAAATAACGGCGTATTCTCGACCTTGGTCGTCCTTTTCTTAAAGCACAACAACCATAAGTGTATTACTGGTCCGAAATTAAGCAGTGCTAGAAGCGATGTCTAGCACAGCATTTCTTTCGGGTCTTTAAACGCTTCATCGGCTTTTTACTCACGCCTAAAATTTGTCTTGCTTTGCTTTCCGTAGGTTTATGCGAAGAGCCAGAGTTAAACAGAATCTGACTCACTTTTGTGGTCTCCTGTAGTTGCTGCCACGTTTAACGAGACGCTGCATCTCAAAACGCCAACAGCTTCGTAGGAGCCGACAATTCTTTGGGGTTGGCAAAAAACATGCTTTTGTAGACGGTTATACACTAATTTTCGACCAACATTGTGCTTCTGCATGCCTATTACGAAAAGGAGTGTGTCGTCAAGGTACATTATATAATGTGCTGGGAATAGCCCAATCAACAGCACAGTTTGCATAGGTTGTTAGGAAGCGGTGCCTGGATTGCAGGGTCCAAAAGGGTCCGACTAGGATTTATGCAAACCATTGTGCAATGTGAGAGGCGTCCCTTATCACCCAACACTTCCTCTTCAGCTTCTGTAGGCAGTCCAACGAACCAGCTATAAGGAATTAGAAAAGACGTTTCTCTTTGTTGCCAAATAGAGCTTTCTACAATCGACGCATAATCCAGTTTTATGACCTCGTCTTTGAGCATCTCTTTGGCTAGGCGGTACACCCTTCCGGTGGAAAGGGTGGTGTGTGATTGGATATTTACCAGACTGGTGTGGCCTTTGTCGGTGCCAGGTGAGTGTTTACTACGATTTTTCTTCCCACTTTGAAGCCTTGCCACGAAACAATGCCTCTGCACGTATCCATCCACCCCTGACCTTCTTCTCCATCAATGTCGGCGCCGTAAGCTATTAATAGGTATTGTCGAAATTCGGAATGGAAAATCACAGTTATCCCCATACCTGTTTTTGGTGGCTGAAAATATTTGCAGTCCCTTATAATACTTGGCATTTATTAAATAAAATGTCTCAACCTCTTAAAAGTACGCACACTATGGACTAAATGATGGAGTACGTATTTACACACTGAATGTTAAATATTAAGCAACAATAGTAAGGGGACAAAGGTACCAAGGTGGCAAATTTTCCTGGTAGTGGACTTTAAACACAATTCGTCCCTTAAAAGGTGAATTTGAGCGTTTCTTGGGAAAGAGTAGACTTTTTCCACCCCGTACATCTCAAAAATTTCGTTTTTGACTACCCATCAGCGTTTTGTTTAAAATAGTTTACTATTCTCTTTACAAAAAAACAAACTAAGGGGACCGCGCGAAAGTACTTAGTGTAAAAACATTTGAATAAATAGTCAAGTATAAACGTCGCGGAATCTCGGCAGCGCCATTGAAGGCGGAAACACTGCACTCTTCTTTTTTTATTTAACTAGATAGTTGCTTGTTCAAAAAGGATATGTTTGATTGCCCCATAGAGCTTTAAGCCATTCCTACAGCCGGAACAACACACACTACCATAAAGATTAATCACTAGCTTGCGGACTGACCGGGAAGCTATGGGCATAATTACGACGCCTAGGAATTTCATGTAGTCAAATGAATAAGTAAAGCAAATAGCAATGTTTTGAAGCAACACAAAAAGGAACTTGTGCAACTCTTAAGTGGCTAAATGTCATCGTGAACAATCGACCGTGTCGACAGCCTATCTGCAGATGCCAAATTTCGATCTGAATGCAGGTCTACTTTAATTAATATAAGTAGAAGGCCTGCAACTTTAGTGCACATCAAGACTAGGAAACTTGGACGAGTAGCGGATCGTTGTGCTGGTGAAGTGCACCCACCCATACAAACATCTGGGATTTAATTGTGAAGGTTCAGTTACGAGTACAGCTGCAATTTAGCATGCCTAACCGCTCGAGAGATCTTAAATCTATGTCACAAATGCGTGAAAATTTATGGGTCAAAAAAAACAGCAAACCCCTGATATTTTTCTGGGTTAAGATGGGAGAAAAAATAACAAAACAGGTCTGAGGGAGGGATTACCCAAAGGAGAAGAACTAATGTGACAATTTTCATTGAACAGTGAACAGGTTTATATATGCCCCTCCTTCTGGCTGCATCAACTTCAAACACAACTATCGGTGGAGTTGCAGTGTGTCTTATGAAAGCAGGAAAAAAATATCCGAACTGCCTACCAATATTCAATTAGAGGAAAAAGAGTCAAGGTCCCCATTCAGAGGTGTCCAGTCAACGAGCATGCAAACCAGGCACCACGCCGCTGCATTTGCTGCTACCCCATGTGCGTCTGATAGACGGCGTTTATATTTAGGTACGGACGGGCGGCACTTTGGACGACCAGTGTCTAGGTCATAGCGTAGAGCGCTGAAACTAAAAAAACGTCTAACTCGCATGGGTGGTCTTGCGGTTTTAGACTTGCGATCAGTTCGCCTGCTTAAATGCGAGTATTGGGTGTGGTGATTCGGCCACCACATTGTCGATTCCAAATGTGATGAGTGCGGGAATTATTTCTGAGCCACTTTGGTGAGAACACAATGATAAAAGTTTCCAAATGCCTAAAATTTTATTTTTAATTACAGTGAATTTGGCGTTACTGTGAGAGGAGCGAGGAGGTAAATTTTCCACAAGACTGTGCAACAATGGGTGAACTACAAGGTCATTTTAGATTAATTAAAGTAAATCTGAATTTAATTTTCACTGACAAATTGTTCACAAACGTTTCGTCTTACTAAATTTTTCGTTATCGCAAGCGAAAGTAAGTTTTTGCTTACATCTCCTCCAAATTAATCCTTCCTTCTTACTTTAATAAATGGTAAAGCGAATACAAGAAAATGCATAAGTAGCAGGTGAACTATTTCCTCCAGATCCACATTCCCTTCTACTTTATTAGAACTTTTGTCAAGAATGAAGAATTTGACATTAAAGTCGTTCGAACCTAGAAATTTTTGTCCTTGCAATAGCTAGAGCTCCCTGAAAGCTGATTACCTGGCGACCTGCAAGAATTCCATCAGAATTTTAAGGCCAACCTCGGAACAACAATATCTGCTGACTGCTATCAATGCCTTCTGCAAGGCTACCTGTTTCTGTCCCTCAACTGCCTTCACCGTCGCCAAGTGTTTTGAGAGTATCATCTATTCACAATCTTGACAAAAGTTTTGAGGGTAGTTTAACATTCACTTTTTGCTTCGCCAACTAAAGGTACTGTGTACACTTCCAGGCGGGTCTTTCAGCCATCAGCCTGGCCACAACCACATGAGTAATAAAGGAACATGGAATGCGACAGTTTCAGTCTACGGCCTTGACGTGCCGACTCAACTTCCGGACATTCTGCCTATATCAGCGAAATATGGTCACAAGTGCGTTGAAAAGAGTGCGATGGTTTTAGTGCTTTAATTTTAAAGAAGGGTATGGAAAGCATTTTTCTCCTACTGAGGTGGTTAGCATTATTTAAAAAGTCCCCTGGCATTATCTCACTGTAATGAATAAAGAGTATTGCAGCTAACACATTTTGCTTTGTGTTTGGGTAGTATTTGGCATAAAGTCACCACTTCACATTTTTGGCTAGCAACTCCCAAATGCGTGGGTGGAGTTGGCATGGCTGCATAGCTTGCCTTAATGAGTGGAAGCTTGACGCATTCCTGTCGAATAACATTGCTGTGTTGTTGCTCTAACAAGTCCGACAATTATTTTTGTGTCGTAAAGCTTGTTTGAATGTCATAAAAATGGCACAAAATACAGCAAAAAGCTCTTACCGGGCTATATTTTATAACAGAACAGTGCAACTCCAGACTTTTAGGGGCACCCTTTTTGACTTCACAAAAACTTTAATTAAAATCATAAATTTATTCTAGCTGTCAAAACACGGCCCTTAAGTGTTTGTTCTGACGGCTGGTTTCGGTTTTGGGGACTTCGGTGGGCATATTGGCCTATCTGGATGGGGCCGGCCTCCAGATCATGCCAGCAGCCCTATTCTCTCTGTTTATTGAATATATGTATTCTGCCCTAGTATTATGCCTTCTTTTGCCTTCCAGCAAGCCTAGAGACGCTAGAATGCTAACTGATTTTTAGAAATTCGTGCAGTATAACCATTTGACTGAATAAAGCTTCTTAATTGATGTGCATGAAATGTACCCCGAGAATCCATTGGAGTTAAAAGTTGAAGTGGACTTGACAGTTTTAATTTTCATGATTTTATTTTGGCCAAGTTGTCAAAAGTGTTGCATTGGAATTTGCCCTTCATGCCTTTAGGTGGGCGTATGTACAATCTCACAGTGGGACTCGGAGGAATAGTGGCCCTTAACTCCATTTACTTGTTTTATATCGTGAATAACGACCAATTATTCTATGCTATAAACTGTGAGATCACAGCCTCTGTGACTTCCGGTCGGTGACTTGACATTTCACTAGAAAGTTCGCCTGGTGATTTCTCCAACCTTCTCCAGAACTACATTCAAAGTGTAATAAAGTACATTTGGTTAAATTAACTTCTAATTTTGTTATCTGTATGGTTCAGCACCTCATCTCAATGGCCCTCCAGACAATTGATTAAATTCTTTCCTTTGCGTCCCATCCTTGTGGGCGGTTGTAAAATGAAACACAACTGCAAACTGTGATTAACACATCACCTCCAAAACGATAGGTAAAATTTTATAAGACATGGGAACGCAAAACTCTGACGTGCGATGTTCAATACCTTGTTTCAACTTCTATAACGATGAAGGCAGTATATTCAATAACTAAAGTGAATTCCATTCAACAACAATTTTGCATTAAGTAAAAACTATTTGGCGTTGTACACTTCAGTCAGTTTAATCTCTCTCAGCTGCGTCATTTGGATAGCAAATTCGTCTTTAATATCTTATGTGAAAAATAATAGATGCATTTGGCACGTCGGTACATGAATAATTAGCAAAGCTACAACATTTCTGGTGAGCGAATTGTTATTCCTCAAAGCCTCTTAGCGTCTACTAGTTAAAGTCCCATTCTTACATATCGCTGTGACTTTTATCACATAACAGCAAATATATGAAAAATATGGTGACTGGGCTGTGTCCTTAATAAGCGCGCCATAGCAAAAGAATGCAGTGAAAATAAGTTTATGGAATTCGGAGTTGTTTTATAAACAGTGAAAAGAAAAAGCCAAAACACCCTTTAATAATTTTAAGAACTCACCAAACGATGCGTCAGTAAAGCTTTTTTAAGAGTGACTTCACAAGACCTTGATTTTGCTATAAATTAGCCTCTCACATATTAACAAAGGCAAAATAACTGTTTCGAAATCCAGCTACACATTTAGATCCATATGCAGTGGCTAAGACACTTCATTTTCCCTAGATGGCAACATTGATGTTCCAGTAGTCAGATGATATTTATCCATTTATTAGTGATCCTCGTTGCGGACTTTAACGTCTTTACTCTCGATTTCCCTGAAGACGAAAGAAGGCATAGTACTTGGACACAGTGTATACATTCGCCATAATATAGGACCTGAGGCTACTGGCATGGCCCTTAGGTCAGTCCGCTGGCGAGGGTGCAATAGCAGAGCAGCTAAGTGGTCCTATTACCGAAATCAAAAGTTAAACAAGCGCTCAAATTATCATGCAGGCCCAATCTTTCTTATGAACATCTCCTTAAGGGCTTATCTTGTTCAGCCATCACAAAGCAGTCTTTACTAAAAGGAATCACTCATAAAAGTCATAAAATTTCCATGCAAATGAGGATATACTTGCCCACAATGCTATTAATCTCTCTTGGCATCCTGCCGAATGTGGATTTTGTCCTGCGTGGGAACTGGAAGCGGGGACGAGGGAATGTTCAGCCATCACGCGTATCCATGGCTGGTAGGCGAAACACTGGCCCAAAAACAGTCATGTAGCAGAGGATGGGAATGAACAGAGTCGTTTGGGAATGTGGTTTTGCTTCTCTTCCTCCTTGTCAAGCTGTTCCAGCTTCAGAGCCAGCATGCCATCCCTATCTGGGTTCTGTTTAGCTAGAAGCGAAGTGAAGGAAATGCCGTACATCCACATTTTTGAAGTCTACATGCAGGTAATGCAAGCAGCTCTGTAACAAAGCTTTCCGGATTGTTCATTGTCAATATTTTGTATTGCAGACTAGGATAGTTGTTGAAGGTAGATGTCGATTTTGGTCCTTCTATTGGGAGTCGTTGACGATTCTCCCATCCCCGCCAATGCTCATCACTTAGCAGTGAAAATCAGTTTTGGTGTCCATTAGATTGAGTTTACATTCCGCTGCCACTAAGTTGGCGCCATGGAACTTTCCTAAAGACAAAAGAAGACAATACTTGGACAGAATATGTATTTTTGGCTTACAGTAGGGCTTGAGGCTACTGGCATGGCTCAGAGACTAACCTACCGGGCAGAAGTACAATGGTGGAGCAACAAATTTGACCTGATAACGAAACAGAAAGTTAAACAGACAGACAAAATGTTTTAATCTAAATACCTTCCCCAAAGTCGTAATGCGGCAAGGCGGTAAGGAAGGCCGCACCACCTTAAACAGCTAAGAGGCTGAAAGACCGTGCCACAGAATGGAAATACAGCCTAGGAAGAATAAAGGTACTCTTTTTGCATGCATTATTCTTTTGTCCCACCTGAGTAGTGAGACTTAGTGGGGTTGCTATTCCAGCTAGGAATGCAATGTCAGTCAATAGACTCGGAAATGCAAATTTGTTTAGTCGGATTTGTAGCATGCCAAAAAATCCCATTTAGGGCATAAACAATTGGATTACAACTAAAAAGTGAACAGCAATTCACAAGAAATAAATATATATATATATGTATCTATACAAATGATTTTTCTGTGTTTATTGACCTTTTCGTGATTGTCTCCTGACACAATTGGAGAGGCTTATGCTTTCTCCGGTAACACCATTTAAGGTGGTACAAAATACGGGATAAAAGTCAAACTTGCGTTTTACAAATTCATTTTTCCTGCATGCTACTTATCAAATAAGCTTTCATGATGTCAAAGTAATGTTGAAACGTTCAAGCACTTCACTCGAGGTCGAAAGGGAACACATGCATTTCTAAATATAGAAGTGATTAATGATAATTTTTCGGTACAAGAATGGGGTACACTGGCATGAGAAACGATTGCTTCATTTTTGACAAAGTAACTGTTTATTTTTCCAATGGTTTTTTTAAGTAAAACCATCTTGGACTTTTGAATAAATAGCATAGTTCGTTAATCGACAATTTTACCATAGCATTCCGGAACCTTCCTTGAAAACCAAAAGAAGACATGATGCTAAAGAGGAATGTCGATTATCGAAGTGTGGAAGTGAAGCCTTTAATGTCTCGGAAACCAAAAGAGGATTAAATAACTTATCAACATATTACACAGTGTCCGCTCCTTTAAAAACGTTATCCGTGGTACTCCCATTGATAAACATTCCATGACGGTCACGAAACAATTGACCCCGTCATCGAATTTCCATGCAGCTGAGAAGGTTCGTGACCTTAACGTTGCTGATCCCTTCTGATATCTTCACAAAATCTAGAGATTTGTCCTGTTTGGGAAATGCGTTAGGGATGAGAAACATGCTGGTCATCTCACATGTTTATTGCTAGTCGTAATGCAGTCATTAAGCAAAGGATGGGGTATAGAAGTTTCAAGAGGATAAGCATTCGCATCTGTTCCTTCGTGTCCCCTTGTTATCACTTTAGCGCCATCCAACCCAGTCTCTTTGGATTCTATCCTACAGGTAGGGAAGCGAGGGAGGTAACGCGTGTTCACTTCATTGACATCATGCAGGTACCGCTGGCAGCTTCGTAATGAACTTTCTACATTGTTTGCGGTTACAGTTAACATCATTTCCAGCAGAACACGGCCTGGGGTTGCTGCCGGTAGTAGACGTCCTATCTTTACCCGCAGCATGCATTCTTCCTCCGCCAACATTAAATGAGTCAACATCAGATCCACCTCCCGCAGCCACTAATGCAAATCCCGAAGCATTCGAACGAACTCGTAATATGCATTATCGCCATAAGTCCTTAAACCGTAGAAAAGAGTTTAAGAAATTATCAAGACATCACAATGCTATGTAAAAGTTAGATTTGTGATCATTATGTCATACTTTAGCCAATTAATTTTCGGTTTTGTTAAGGGACTACTTTGGATCCCCGCCATAGGGTTGGCCTTCGGGTCCAGGCAGTAGTTCGAAACCCTGCTGTTTCTCAAATCAGTACATTACGACTTCTTCCATAGTCAAATAAGTCTTGTTAGGCTGCAATTTAATTCAATTTAACATGCGACTAATGAGGTGCTGCATAACTTACAAAATTTATCAAATGTGTAAGGATCTAACTCTGTATGTCTAACTCAGGTCGACTTAGAAGATTACTCAATAAGATCACCCTCAACTTCAACCACAGCTACTTTCGTCTTGGCTCCCATTTACTTGATTCTCTTTAATTGTATTACCCTATGTGTCACACATCAGCCAGGCTGTTGAAGCAACAGAAGTCAAAAAGTATCAAACACGGTTCAATGGGGAACTTGCTAAAGAATCTGTGAAGTGTGATAAGCAGTGAGCTGGGGTAAAAACTGAAAATCTGATGAATAAATTAAGGAAGATACAGATGCGAATTTACAGCTTCATCATAGCCTAAATTGGAAGTGACGAGTGTAATAGGTAATAGGGAGTGCTTTCGTTTACCGGGGCTTCCGCAATAATGAAGTACTAGAAAATTTTAAGACTAACCTGAGTGAAGTGAGAACTTCACATGGAAATTATTTTAGAGTTTCAAGCATTTAGCACCAGTAAAATCTTCAAAAACTTGTCAAGTGTAACCACTCATTGGGTTTTATCATAAAAATAGAAGGATGAGTTTACTAACGGTCAAAAGCTTTAAATATTGGCAGTGCAAACTTCTATAACTCTCAGATACAGATTGGGAGAGTAAATCACTGAAACGCAAAACTTAATGCAATTTTGAAGACATTTTGCTGCCCAGCAACCTCTAAAGCAATTACTATCCCATCTTTCGTAATTACTGTTCCATTTTTAATGATATGCTGCGTAAAACAGCGGTCACTAATTCGAGAAGTCGGAAATTGCTTCCACCAATTACTTGAGGAGATTGCGTAACATTGAGTGATCACTTTTACGTCATAGACATTTAATTAATAACTTCTTAGGAGAAGAAAGGAGGCACAATGCTAGGATAGAATACACAATGGCAGCATAGAGAGGGGCTAAAGGACTGTTGGCATAGGCCGGAGACCATGCTGACCGGCGTAAGCACAATTGCAATGCCTTAGGTACGTTGTTACCAGAACTGAGAATTAAACAAAAAAGTATTTTCCTTACTGCTTATATGCAAGCACATCTCTCACATGCTCCCAATTACCCAACGGTTCGCAAGTAGATGGACACTGTTTTGGTGGAGTGAGTGTTGCTAGAATTCACCAATCTCTTTAAGAATTTGGGAGATTACTAGAGCTTAATGGTGGAATTTTGCGGACGTTAAACGAAACCTCACTGAGACGCTTAAAAGTACACCAAGTTTGACAATTATCTGTATGATTTTTTATCCGTACCACGTCAAACTGTAAATAAATCACGTATTCTCTGCGTGAAACTGATAGGTAGTTTATAACCCATTAACTCGGCTCTGATTAGTCACCACTTCAAATCATTATAACGTTCCGTAATCACTAACAAGGCGTAAGGTTAGATTTTATAAACCCATACAAATTCTACCGTGCCATAGCAACAAGCTTCTAATACGGTTTCTTGTAAAAGATTACTAAGAGTTAAGTGCGATGGCAGTGGCAGTAGTGGCGCAGAGTTTCAATGGCATGCATAAGTTCGGCGCAGATTGTCAAACATACATTTTGGCTTCGATGTCGGCAGAGAACCCGCATTTAAGGCGCAAAAACTATGATCTTTCTAGCATGCCTATTACTATCATGCGCTTTACAGTGGCATGAAAAGTGTGATTTACGGCGACCGGAAGTAGTTTTCAACACAGTATATCTGGTCGACCATTTCAATGATGGTGAGAGTAAGCCGATCCGCAGAATAAATAAAAACCAGCACAATGCATGAAATGAGGAGTAGAATGTTGCAGAGTTGCAAGAAAGACGAGAAAATTGGCTCGGTAGATCTGGAAAAAAACTGAAACTGTTGGATCTATCTAATCGGGTAGGAAAATACTCCTCCGCATTGAAGAAACATTGTTTCCTTAAAAGTTGTGATCATGCTTCGGATACTTTCAGAGTTGGTACATGAACAAATGCAAGATGTGAAAATGATAAATGAAGAACCATAGGTCACAGGTAAATGAATTTACCAGTCTATGCCGACATGGTTAGATTAATCGTTCATAATGTTATGAACAGATTTTTTATTTATTCCTGCCTCATTCGTAAATTTATGTAACGGATATATAAGTATTGACTAAAAAAACATATTCGGTTAACCTTTGATGAGCTTTGAAACAGGGAAGTAGTTGTGAACCATTGGAGCGATTTTAAAGATTCCTTAGTCGGAGTAATAGGAGAAGACCATAAAATCAAAGAAGTGAACCGAATTTAATTAACTAATAAATGTTTAGTGTGGATAAAGCAATTGTTCAAGGCTTCCGTCCTTTAGTCCCATAATGTCAGGAAAGCGCTTATGTGACCGTAAGCGGCACAATACAGTCACAATAAAGTTTCTCCGCTGTGCCTACGTTTGCTTGGCTATCAGCGGTATTGTGACCTAGTGTTCAATGCCCTCTACAAGGTAGCTTGGAAGCACAATAAGGATGAGTCAGTGTGAACTGAAGTTGTTCCGTTTAGGTTCTTGGCAGTCATGAAAGGTTAGCACGACGTCGAGAACACTAAGAGTTGAACTGTCCCGTAAATTTGGTTCCAAAATACAATCAT
Source organism: Taenia multiceps (assembly GCA_001923025.3). Taxonomy (NCBI): domain Eukaryota; kingdom Metazoa; phylum Platyhelminthes; class Cestoda; order Cyclophyllidea; family Taeniidae; genus Taenia; species Taenia multiceps. Next base: position 75,256,138 of record CM010311.1, on the reverse strand, counting down.
TTTGATCTAATAATTATCGTCAGAAAATTTTAGACCATCATACTATCACCCATATAGCCTTAAAATCACTCCTCTTACCCACAATTGTTCCAGGGGGTATTATCAAATTGACTTACTCGTCCTCGAGAGGAGGCCTTTCGAGCGTGTTCATTCACCGGTATCCCGTGAATTGGGTGGAAGCCGTTAAGGATATTGGTTTATGCTTCACCTTACACCCTGTGCTGCACCCAAAACAATTTGTGTTTGGCGTGGTTTGTTGTTACGCAAGAACCGATGGCACTGTGGTAGCAACTATTGGAATGCAATATGATTTGTAGCTATCAAACATTGTTTCGTGATACTTTTCTCACCAAAAAGTGGAGGTTAAAAACTTAAACATGTAAACTGCAACCCTTTTTTCTTCTTCTTAGCTAATTTTTACGCATTTTAAAAAGAACGAATCATAGCTTTTCAATTTCGGACAGTTGATAAGTCGAAACGAGAAGATGAGAGCTTGAAAATACCAATGGAGTTAAAACAATTATCTTCTTACTTTTTATAAGTTATCAATTTTAAGTATACTCCTTCAAATGTCAAATAATTTAATCAGACATTAAGTTGCTTTGACAGTTTCCACCTTTATGACTTCCTCAATACCAGTCGCATCATTGTCCTTAATGCCGTCCTTGAATTTAGAACCATGCACTATCTCCAAAACTACTTAATGTGTTTAAAGTGCAAGAAACTTTTGTTTTTTAATAGAGAAATCAAGTGTTGATACGGAGAAAGGAATGAATGACAAGGCACATATTTTACGAAATAATATGGAAATATGTAGATAGTTGTCATAATTGTTTTGGTCAGGAAAAGGAATTCCTCAATGCATCGTAGAATGTTTCAAATAAAAATTTCTCATGAACCACTTGATGCATCGAACCGATTTTTGGGTCATAACTTTGGCAGCAATATTTTACACTGAAGTGGTTTAAATGCATTAAGTTCGAGAAGCTGACGTTGGCTCCTGCTACCACCATCAAAAAACCAACCCCAAGGACCATTGAAGTGACTGAGTAAATCGCTTAACCCGCATGCAAAACTTTTTCAAAGGAGTTTATAGAGTATCAAGCGAATACTGCTTGTCATAGAAACAAGATTAAATATCAAAAATTGACGCATATGAAGGACATAAACACAGACGTCGCCTTGTTTGTTTATGGGCAAAAATGTTAGAGATACAACACAAAGTGTTATAATTCAACCCGACAACTATAGATTAAGTTCAGTTGACTACTAGCATCATAAAATAAGAAATTAATTATGAATTCCACTCATGCGTAATGAGTGAGGTACGTAGGCCAAAACAATTCGAGCATTGTAGGACCTGAGTCTCAATGCACTACTTTACTTTTTGCCCATCTAACCACTTGCAGGATTTTAAAGAAAAAAAAACTTTTCTCTGCAGCGCATTTACTAAAATCATAAAATTTGGCCCTCTGAAGCTAGAGGATGACGTCCAGCATCGTCGAGTCCCTTTAGGCAGTGTTAGTCAATTGAAGGCACAGAAACTGAAATGGTTTTACTGAGTGGCGAAGAAATTGAATGAAAATGAAATATTGTCTTTTACACAAGTATTTGTAATCGGTTTGGTTTAATTCAAGCAGCGCTTTTTTCCCAAGGATTCAACACCATACTTGAGCCGAAGTGGTTAAATACGTTCGCCACATGTGACAGAGCGTAATATAATGAAAAGAAACGCCAAATCATCTCATCTTCAACGTTCTTAGTCATTTATTGGCTCGGATGTTACAGCTATTCCATATTTTAACATACTGAGGCTGGTCAGTTTTTGACGCTTACCTTCCAGCCATGGCTAAGATTTTTGTGAATGGACACTCATAGTACGGCGACCTGAGAAAAAATTTAGACTGAGATTTCAAAGCATTTTTTAAATGTCACAAAGCAGGATCAAAAGTGGCCTCCAGTTGTGACACACAAATGAATGCCCAAGGGCAACAACAGACCATTTCCATCATGCAACATTGCAAAACAAGTCGTAGAAAAATTATGCAATTTCGTTACCTTGGAAGTAAGTACCTACCAGAACAATCCTCTCGGATCACTTTCGCGGGAAAGCAAAGCCCTTTCTATAGCACCAGATGTTGGTATTTTGTGATGTTTGAGTGATCATTTCGTTAACATAACCTCTGTTTGCCTATTCAAATAGAAGGCGCATTCCACTTTGAAAAGAGCAGAGAATTTTGACTACATAGAGCAACCAGTAGGAACTATGTAAAATGCTGGCTGACAATAAATCCCTCACACCCTTGAGAATAAATTTCGTTTTGTTTATACATAATTTGCACCGCGATTAATATTTGTTTAACTCTAATGCCTTGAAGGTAAAAATGCATGTAGTGCTAATGCAAGCCATGTCTGGTTGTTGAGAATAGCTTCTTCAAATAACCAAGAATCAAATTTGAGTTCGATGGGCTTGATACTGGGTTTGCAGATTGCTTTGTGTCTAATCTTGATCAATTCGGTACGGAGTCTCATCTCAAACACAACTGTTTGGACGTAACTTGTAACAGAAAATTCTTGCATTCATTTTATAAACAAAATTCTGTGCGTCTGAAGACGCTCAAGGTTTACGCACATAGAATGTGCCAGATGCCTTTCATTTAAAGTATGAAGAAATTGTTGTATTTCTGCTCCGTCAGATGGGTGGAGTGCAAATGGACATATTTCCTTTGGTGAAAATGAGTGTGAAATTTTACTTCAAAGTATCGTTGGGGATTAGCATGAACACTAGGCCGCTTATTAATCGATCCTCACATTCGCAAGTGCAAGGGGTGTTCTTGGTCGAAAGCCAATCCTTTTTAAAACAGTAATTATGATTTTGTGTCTGTAGCAGCATTCCAGGGGCAGGGAAAAGCACTACGCAAGTGTCTAATCATAATTCACGCGTATAGCCAGACGCCAGACAATCGTCTGTAATGTGATACCAATTGACTGGTGTCGCCTATGAAATTGATGACGGTGGTACGAAGGCCACATATCTGCACACGGAAGACCCGTAAGATATGCAAAGGTTTGTGCGGCCTCTATAACTCTGCAACAGTCCACCAAGAGTTGCTTACGGGGAAATGCCGCCATTCAATATAGTGAGCCAGACTATGTACGGGGGAACCCGAAAGCATGAATTTAAATTATTTGCTCTGGGGCCAATATGAAAGACGTTAGAGGCGTTTTTATACTTGGGTACAATTTGCATGTGCTAAGTGCAAGCGTGATGAAATATTTCGCTTTATGCACCTTTTGTTGCATGATGTAGGAGATGAGGATATCAAAGTAATTCAATAGTTGATTTAGGAGATAGCCAGATGAATTTCGTAGATCTGTGTGTGAAATTTGGAGCTGTTTTTATTCCGTCATTTGTTTTCTGGGAATAGCATCCTAAAACTTGTTAAGATCTGCCTCACTTAAAATTTTCAGTGGCATAACATGCTTGCTTGATATGTTTTCAGGTGGTTATATTTCTTTTCAGTGTGAGCTTCTGATAAGTATCAGTTGTAAGTATGTGTATAACATAAATTGGGTATTTGGAAGCGCTTAAATTTAAAGGATTAGCCTAATTTAAGGCCAGAATATGCATTATCGGAGCACAAAGGCGGGATCTTGGGTGCCCTTGAATTCAAGTAGAGAGTTAAACAAATGGTTGGCGCAGTACAGTAATACAATCTGTTGATACCTTTGTTCAGACTGCTTGGAAACACTTGTATTGCTTAAACATCCATTTATCCTAGCTGATCTAATCGGTAAGGAATAATTTTTGTATGGGCATGTTTGAACCCACACTTAAAGAGGTGAATTCCAATTAAAATTCATTAGAAAAAAAGATTAATCACCCAGCATGGCAAACTAATTGACTTCCTATTCTCCTTCCCCTTAACTAGCATCAGCCTGAAATCGCACATTAAAATGCCATGTATTCCTGGGCTGATGTGTAGATGACATCAACTCCGATTAACCTTTGAAAAGGAAAACTTGCCTAGAATCTTTGTCACCTCTGTTCAAATTTTCCAGGGGTGTAGGTCTTGCATTTGTCTGTGAACCAAATTCACTTTTTTAAGCATTGGAGCTATTCTGTAAATAAAGCTAGTGTTTACTGATGCGCCTGGAAGCCGCAATAGCGCTTAATGAGCTCCTTTGTGAGGCAAGAATTACAACTGACCAAGGAACACAGAGTAATCATGAGTCACTCTACTCATTGCTTTCTTTGTTTACTCATGCGCACAAAGAAATGATGAATAACTTAAAAAAAGCTTCACATCTTACAGAAATCGGTCAGTTAATCAAGCCATAGCTGGAAAACCTGCCAACGAAATTACGGTTTGCCAAAAGCTGGTTTAAATAACAAACCTGTGGGACACAACAATGCCTATCGCTTTTCATTTATCGTAAAATATCGCGAGTGATTGAGAGAGGTGGGTTATCAAATGGCCGCATAGCTAACGTCTTCTAAAGGTATGTTCTGCATAAAATGGGCGTATACATGGACAAGGTGTGGGCGAAGCTATTCTTTTAACAAAGATGAACGTATCGATGCTACAAGATGCGCTGAGGAAATTAGAGTGATCAAGTCGCAAACATCGAAAACAAACAACACCTTTTCCGTACAGCATTTACAAAGAGACTCGTATTTTTCCTTAATTGGGTTTTTTTCTTGCTCTTGAAGGGCGTTACATGGCCGTAAATATTTCCGGTATGAGTAAGCACCAGCAGTCCTCATTCCCAAAAAAACAAATTACCAAGGTTTTTTGTCCACCAAAATTGGGAGTTAAATCCTTCTTATGAAACTCAACTTAACTTAGTCGTTATTAATGAGTGGTTTACAATAAAAGTGAAGATGGGAACCGTTTGCCACTTCGGAAAAAATATCATTTGTGCATCGAGGAACCAAGTGACTAAAATTATCTGAATGTGTCCCATGCACCTTTACACACAGTTACGCGGGTGTTATATCTAATGAATTGTATTAGCTTCAGCATTAAGCAAAGAATTAGGAGGATTAAACCGAATTTTGGAACAAAACAATAGCAACTTCTGGTGCTGTCGTAACACATGTTTGTTTGAACGCACCGCTTAGGCGACTTGCGATTGGCAAAGACAAACGTCGCGACGGATAGGACACCATCGGCCCCCCAAAGAGGGGATGCACCCTGAACTTGCCTAAACCGTAAAATCTGCATCTCCTCGTCTATCGCTGCTTAATGAAGCATGTCCTCCTCCAACGAATGCACGCGTGCGATTGTTGAAAATAAGTTTCACCGTAATAAACGGTGCTTGAGCTAATATTTGTTTCCCCATCCAAAAACGATTGAAAATGTTAATGTTATCAATCAGTTATTAATCATGGATTCTTAAGGCTACGTCAACTCGGTTACCAAACTTTGGTAGGCAGCATTTACTTTGAGCTGCATAGCCATATTTACATTTAAAACCAAAGGCTAATGCCTACGAAACTTGTTTGGAAGCCGACGTTCTCCCACAATGTTTCTCATCTTACGATTTGTTTAAGCCAACCAAGATGAGCGGCATTCAATATCTACAATAACTCGCTTTAATCGCAGTTTGACCTATTCCGGGAAAATTTCATCCCAGTGGTCAACTTTTGTACAATAATGCTAGCAATTTTAGCATTGGTTACAAAACTCTGTTTCGTGAGAGTCAAGAAGTCTACCTACACATATTTACCTTTGGAGTCACGAAGTCCACTTTAGGAATAACCAAACACCCCAGAACTTACTCGGCATTGTGTTTGCTGTTTAGAGTAAAATACGTAGAGGTCGGCATTTAATTCACTATTTAGGACTTCCTTGAAACGGATTTAAAATATGCGAATGATGTTCAAATGGGCTTCCGCTTTATTTGATTGATGAATTGTTTTACATATATGAACGCAATTTCGGTAACCCCATTTTTTGAATGCAGGTTTATCCCTATTTTTGGAATGAATCTTAGACGCCTAGATTACAGGCTGTTTAGGGCGGGAATGTACGCAATTGTACACTTGGTAATGTCCGACCAGGGAATATTAAGGTATTTTGCATATAGCTGCTGTAAACCCGTCCATCCACGTTAAACCATCCTGTGACCAAACCATCTTGCACATAAAACTTTCAAGCATCTGGGAAGGAGTCGAAAAACTTGTTCAGAATTCGGAGAACAACTCGAAATGAGAATTAACTTAAACATGTACGATACAAATGTGTTTACAATTGTTCCTTGCATCAATGGTGCTGTATATTCGGACAAATAAGGTGATATTTTCTAATGGAATGTGTCTGAGGTAAATTGCATTCTAGTTCTAGCGACGCTGACAAATCTATTTGCTTAAATCAGCAAGAGTGGAATTAATTTGACGCATATGACAAAGGCTTGCCCTTTTAGCATAAGTACTTCGAATTCAGATTGCATCGCTCACAATTTACAGTGCCAACACTCGTTTTGTCAGTCTGGAAATTTTTAATAGTGCACTGAGCTGCATGTTACTATCAGAAAACTAAGTATTTCAAAATTTCACAACTTCTTTAGCTTCCTGCTTAAAAAGCACACTTTATTTCAGCATTCATTTTAAATTATTTACGCCTAATGGGGCTTATCTAGGGTAAGATTTAAATACGTTAATTTCGTTGTCCTTTGATTGGACTAATCGTGTTAAATAATGGGTATCACTTGCCACACCACAACGATGCCGATGAGTCAGCCTTCCTACAAAGGTAATTCGTACAGTTGAAACAATCAAGGCGTCGCCCACGCAATACTTTCGCATCCCTTGATGTATCTTTCACTCGCACTCTAGGAGTCATGACTTTTGTTTAGCATCACCTCTCGGCCGAACTACACATTGTCCCCCGCAGCAAAGTGGGGGGTTCTGCACCAGAAAAGCGGCTTGAATTAGTCTTCTTAAGAGTCACTTTACAAGGCAAATAATAATTTTGGAAGTATTAACCAGTAGCTCCCGGTCATCAATGGATGTTTTGAATGCTGACTTAACTAGGCAGCTATCCAAAGTGGCTCTTATGGTTTGAGCTTGGTGTTTCCGACTCTAGTGCATATCCTTTGCCATAAATCCAGATTGGCTAGGAAGAAACAGTCTGAAGGCTAGGGTTGACTTCCCTCTACTTTCCCTTGCTCCTCTTAAAACACTGTAATGAAAACAACACTGCATGACATATATGCAAGTGAGTTTTATGATACTCTTGAAGTAATATTCGAGCAGATTCATAATCGTAAGGCCTTTAAAAAAGCATCAAGAAACGATTAACAGATTTTCCCTCCACATAACTTTGCCTGTTCAATTCAAGCCAGTTTTGGCAATTTGATTAGAAAATAAAAATAAATGTAGTCGGGTTTCTGAAGCCACTTATCAACCAGTTGATAAAAGGATGCCCGTGAAAAGGTAATGTACACACAGTTATAGAGTGTCTTGCATGGGAATTGGTCGGAGTAGGCCGATGTTGCCGGAGCAAGGAGGGAGATCTTGTGATTTTAGTCAGAGAGAGTTGGTGTCAGTGGTGATGAGGGTGATCATGACGGTTGTGCGTACGCGAGAGGGGGTGTTGGAGGAAAGCTAAGGGAACAGAGATCGTGGTTGCGTGCTCAGTCCACTAGTTGATCAACTGAAGTGCGTAGTCGCGGCACGTCTTGCAGCAGTTGTACTTAAAAGTATGGAAAGAGCACCAGTGTCGGTACTTTGGACATTGCTCCGACAAGTCGATACACACTACAAACGTAAGCAAAAGGTTAACAGCGCTCTCGTTTGATCTGTGCACCGCATCAAACTATCACCATCTTTCCACCGTACATCCATAGTACACTTGTCAGTCAATCAAGCCAAATGTTATTCTATGTAGTGGATCGTTTAAGGGTAGTTTACTAATCAGTTATTTGTAAATTCTTTTGGAAAATTGTTCGTAGTTGTGAATGACGATTGTGAAGGTGCCCTGGCTTTGCTAGTAAATTCCTTGCTTTAGAATATAGCTAACTATCAGTCCAAAAAGTACTGATGGCAGTGCATCAAATGTAGAAGTCATTTTTCCTACTCCCATCAATTTCACCTCCAAAACTACTATTTCCAACACACTGCAACTGTTGTAAGACATATTTCAGCAGAGAACATGCGTATCATGGAGAGCATTCTTTCGTGTTTTTTGAACTGATTTCATTCAATGTTTTATCGACATGATCCATGTCAGCAAGAGGATTGAAAGTCAACTATGTTCACTTATGAAAAATGTTTGACCGAGTGGAAATTTGCGTAGATTTCGGGTTTGCCCACATTCATTGCATATCGCAGAATTTTCAACAATTATGACATTGTGATCACTAAATAACTAAAATTATGAGCGACGTAGCTCTTAAAGACACGCGTAAAGGTTATGAGGATTTCGTCTGAAGCAGTTTAGCCAGGAGGTCAGCAGAGAGGGTAGGAACTCACGAGTTTTGCAAGGCTTAGTATAACACTGCTTAACAGCGGTGGGAGCCTCAATTTTGGCATCGTAACAGGCGGATCCAGCGGATTGGCCAGAGTGTTGCCACACACATTTCTGCTCTCGGTACTGATATCCTGTCCCTCCACAAGATACGGAGCACTAAAAATGATTTATCCCAAGGTTGACCGCTTAAATTATAACTTATAACTTTTGCTTGGATGTAACACAAGGAGGTAAAGAGCCTGGCAGGTACAGAGCACCACACTGTTACTAACCTTAGACCACTCGGAGACATTCCACTTGGCCTGGCAGAAGGAGTTTTCGCAGGAGATATCAGGTTTGGTCATTTGCTCACAATGGTGTGATGGAATCTCCACACCCCCCAGCATGCATGCTAAATGGCCGCCGTAAGTCCCTCGACCCACGGAAATACAGTTGTCTGTGCACTAAAATCAAAAGTCTGAGTTTAGAAGCTTTTATTATAAAACAATCCTGCTTGGGACTAGAATTAGCATTACCGCTTGTGGCTTAGCTGAAGCTAACCACCAAGCAAGACTACCTGCAGTTGAAAGCCGCCACCTAAAATGCCGAACTATTAGCCGAATATTGGATTAGCATCTGTAGGGCTTTGCTTCATGACTAGATTTCATTGTAAATCAACTCGAGCATTTATAGGATCACTAAGTATTTTTGCGTAAAATAAAACGATTTAAAGAACTATTTTTGCAGCCTTAAGGAATCCTATTTTCTGGCACAGTATATGATGCTCGATAAGAATATGAGACAAGCTGAAGGATTCGGACACAAATAAGGATATACAAGACCTTATGGTCAGACGGTGTGCTCAAATGACGAAATTAATCAGTTTTGTGCCTTTGTCCTGGCAAGCATCTTGGAGGCTTGTTGTCAAACAGCAAAGTAAACTGAAAACTTGATGGAGAAATGAAACCCGTTTCCAGTTTCTTCATGCTTTAAACACAACCTACCGCTGAGGTGACACCTCATAGTTGAGATAGTCTTCAAGCTGCCTAGGTGTCACATGTTCAGCAATGTGCTTGTTGTGCGTGGTTCAAACTCATTTATTCAAGCTCACGCCCAGGGCAAGTACTTCGAACTGCCACCTGAGGTGCATGGTGGAAAAATACGTTTTAAAAGCCAAGTATTCAACTAGCACAGCTATCAACCAAGTCATCTGCTGGCAAAGAAGAACTTACTCCATTGGCAAGCATGAAAAACGCGTTAAAAATAAAGCATGTGGCTGCCAAACTATTAAAATAATTGTATATTTGATTGACAATCAGTACCGTTGCAGGTTTTGTGGTTCAAAAGTCGGCGTCATGTGTGAACAAGAAAGAAATTACTTATTATTAATTACCCTGAAATCGATAAGAATGAGTGCGGAAAATCTCATGAAAATTGAATAAAAGGGAGGTGAGTTTGCAAACGGTGCGAAGGAACCACTCAATATTTGATCACTTTTGCCATCATAATGAGTTAAATACTTGATTAGCAGCATAGTACCACAGTAAAAAAGTAACAAAATATCAGAGTCGCGGGTTTCACTATTTGTGGCAAAACCATTAAAGCAATGCCAAAATATAATAGCAAAATAAAAATTCTAAAAGCACCAAATGTTGGCGTAGCTCATTTGTTGGAAATTTTGCATTGGAGTGTCAAGTGTAAGGTTCAGTATTTCCCTGCGGACTAGAAAATGGCTAACTATTCGAAGTGATAGTCAAAATTAGGAGTTGGATCAGATCCAAGGTGTCAAAGGTAACAGACATACTGGCTATTTAAAATGTCACCACAGCAATTATGCTTCAGAAGAGTAATGGTATGTGGTATGTGGTAAGGAAGTGGATTCCAAGATCCGTTTTACTTAGTGATACCACGTGATTTAGAGTCTAATGAGCAGAGAAATGTCGTAGCCAACCAGTTTTAATGTCGCCAATCTGCTCGGAATGCAAAGCTGACATTTGGTTATCAGTAGATTTGGTAGCAACTTGAATCACGAGGTTTGTGATTACTATCAATGAAAGGTGATTGGGAAATCCGTTAAAAAGAAAGATTTTTAGGTCCAAAAAGTCGCTATGGCTCACTTTTACAAGGGAACCGAGTAGAGAAGAAGCTAAGGTTGAGTGAAAAATCAAAGTCACTTTGATGCAAAAAGTTGTCCACATATTGCAATGCTTTATTTTCGTAAAGTAGGCAAGTATAAAAATTAGCAAGTTTAAAGGTAGCAGGTTATCGCCTTTAAATCGCTTTTGATACCAAGAGCGAAAAATATCATTGAATGTGATAGATGTTCTAAAGGGATCATTTAGTGGTAAGAGATCTGTGACACCGAAACACAGGAGGACGGCAATGGCCCGACGCAAAAATGGCAAACAAATAGCTACATGCAAAGTGTTGAAGAGGGTAAAGACAAATAGGGCTAGTTTACCAGACGGCAGAATATTGTTAGCGTGAATTCCAATAGAGCCCATGGCGATGAATTGTCAGAATTTGTAGAACCTAGTGAAGCGTATGCGATTGTTTATACGCACTATAGAACGCATGCATATTTCATCAAGTCGGTGATATTAATTGTGATTTCCATCAACTTCGTGCCATTCCGAACTCTTGTACTCTCAAACCCCACACAACTTATGTGCTCCAAGGTCCTCTCCCTCAGAGGTCGACTTCAATTCACTTCACAACTTGAGCCTCTCATCTTTCCATCGAATTTGCTGTGCAGCATTTGAAGTGAGGCGTGTGGTGGCCGAATGTACTCGCCAGAGCGGTTCTCATAATGTGGTCCCATAAATGAATTACTCAAATAGACCACACTAAGAAATGCGTGTCTCTATTGCGCAGAGTCAGTCGCGATTGATGTGTCATTAAAAACTTTCCATGCGACTTGATTTGAGTGGTGTAACAAGTCATTGGCACTGACAACAAGCAACTTCGTCTTCACTTTCCTCATGCGCGCCACGAAGACACGGCATCGATGCATTGTTTGCTCGTGATCACACTTGTGACTGCAAGTGGCCTTGTGCTTTGTCTTCCTATGCACTTTCAACACCATGGATGGACGGATGGACAAGCACACAACAGTGACCATCCAAATGACTCATTTGTCACCAGCCTTGCACATCAAAGCGTCCATAACTGTCGTCTTCTCTCTACGTCTGTGTGCGTGTGTATGCGTGTTTGGGATCGGGGGTGCCTGTGTGATTGTGTGTGTGTATGTGTGTGTGTGTGTGCATGGTGAGTGGCAAACGAAACTGCTGACTTGTCAGAATCAAACAAACACGACATGATCTGACCGACTCGACACGGTGCGAGTTGAACGTGTCCAAGAAAAGCGTCTTTGGAAACAGCCTGAAGCAGTCAACCACCAGTGGGAAGAAAGCACCTCTCCTCAACGGACAACGTGAGAACGCATAATGGGGAATTCGGTGGTGAGGAGACGCGCACGTTGGAGGGAGAGGAGGGTGTCGCCCGACCCTTCTCCCCATCCTTATCCTCTGCAATCCTCTCATGCTATATCACTCTGCAAGCGATGACTACGATCTTCACTCGGTACCACAATTCGAGGTGCCCTATTACACGCAAAGTAGGGGCGGCAGTTGGGAAGTGGAAATGAGGTGGGAAAGCGAGTGACGAGGGCTGGGATAGTGAGGTTTAAATCAACCCACTTCATGGGAGCGGAATTCGAAAACATGAGTCTTGATGATAGATGACTATATCTATTAGTGGTGATGATTTCTACAAATGTGATGTATTTCTACGTTTCTTGGAGTTACCGAATTCTCCCTTTTGATTACATAGTACATTTGATTGGGTAACTTATTCTCAACACATATATTTATTTTGGGAAAAATAATACATTCTTTCATTATTAATTTTCGTCACTTCCATAGTGCTAAAAGTTTTTGTTTAGGCTTTATTATCTGTAAAGAGGTGGGGCACATAAACAAATCCTTTAGATACGTTACAAGTAGCACACGATGGAGTAAGTACCATATCCTTCCATGAGTAGCCTTGCACAAGTCTTAGTATCATAATTAGCGTTCTCGTCAATTTTTTGTCGATAAATATAAGTGTAGGAAATTAAAAGGAAAATTAGTGAAGAAAAATGAACATCGAGATACATTTCAGAGTCTATAAACTAAATGCTAAACATCGACTGCGATTTTGGCGTATCATGCCTGAAAATTTTAACACTTATGGTCTACGAATAGGGATAAAATCCTGAACCCGATTTGCCTTCCTGAAAGGCAATATATTGTCTAAAATGATGTCTACAATACCTCTGAGTAATCAGCATTGCGAAGCTTCCACATGGGGCATTTTGGCAGATTGATGCAGACCCGTTGAGTCATGGGTTTCACTAGGAATTGTCGTTTGCACTCCTCATCGTCCAGCACATGGTAGACACCAGTATCAAGAAGTTCGCAGCGCACAACACGTGTTTGAATGCCCTGACCACCACAGGGGACGGAGCAATTTGACCACGGTCCCTCTACCCACTGGACTAGCTTCTGACGGGTCATGATCACTGATGGATCCTCGTTCTGCATCTCTGTGTTACGTTTCGGATTTCTTGCTTCCCAGTCGGCTAGACCCCGTGATGGGAGGTTGTAGTGAAGCAAGATAGAGGCACTGGGCCCATCTTTACCAGCCTGGCAACGCCACTCGCCTTCGTCTGAACTGGAGAAACGTCGAATCACGAGATTACCGGATTTGGTTACGAAGTGTTGAGGTGCCTCATTGGCAACACCACCGGTGTGATAGGAGAAGTTTCCGAGTTTGCGATGTCGCCAGATGAGATTTGAACCAGGAAAGAATTTCACTGGACACTTTATTGACAATCTAGTGTCCGGCAAGATGTGAGCCTCTTGACCCACACGGAGACGCATTTTACGAACCTGAATAACCGGTAAATACATCTTGAAGCACGTAGCTCTGTGATCTTAAGAAACGAAACTCCAGTACTTTGATAAAACATCAACCACTCTCATCGACTTAGAGAAATTTCGTAAACTAATGTTTAATTATACCATTTGTTTCTGTATGGATCAGCTATTTCCTACGAGTTTTGCAATTAACTGTAAACTTCTTTGTGATTAATTTTTTCAATTAGTATTCTAATTGAATTTCTTCAGTGAAGTAAAAATATTAGTCAACTAGGATCGACTTTAAACAATGCAAATTTGGAGTTGTAACCTACAAAACTGTAATGAAATTACATTGGGTCATAGATTTTTACCTTTTAATTCAACCTCTTTACGTAATATTTCAGAAGACGAATCTTTCATTCATGTATATGGAATACAAGGTGCGCATTAAATTGCTGGTATTCATGGAAGCATTGCCACGACTTCAATAGCCTGATTCGCTAGAAATTTAGCACCAGTTTTACTATTTTCAGCGAGAACAAAATCAAGCTAAACCCAATGGGACGGGAGGTCGTAGCCCTAGATTTTTAAACTGGGTTTAAAATATGGTAATATTGACAGCTTCTTTAGTTTCGTTAAAATCTTAAAGTCGCAAAGAGATTAAGTGATGATAATTGCGGGAGTGATAAAGTGCAAACTCATCAGTCCTTTAGCGGAATCTTTCAACTTCTGAATGATGGAGACAGAGCCACACTGTTACGCCCTAACAAGTACTGAGAGTCTAATCAAGTGGAAAGCCTCATTGATCTTACCGCTCGCATTTGCACCACCGTCATCTTCATCTCGTCGATGACCGGTGGGTTTTGTGTACACTGAGCGCTGATCTCGGGGATGTAGCACCTTCGCCATGTCGATGGAGGTGGTTTACGACCCATGTAGCAGGCAATTTGGGGCAGTTCTACGTACTCCCCGCTGACAGTCAACGAACGGCACGATAACAGACGTGTCTGCAGGCCGCTTTTACAGGGATCTTTTTGTTCACACTGAAAAATGATAGGCTGTGAGGTATCGGATAGTCAATGGGATTGGTGTTTGAGCCATCACTTGAATCTCAGCCAATTTTAATTAAGTCTCCGACTTTTGTAAGCCTTCAGTTTAGTGCTGCTAATTAGGCATGCAGGAGTGAACGACTAGGGAATTGAAGGCTCAGGACACAGCTTGTCGGTGATTCAGGAGACAGCATTACGGATCAGATTATGCAAAACACTAGAACATTTAATCATGCTGATCACGTGTTGCATCAATAAATGAGGGAAAATCATAAAAGAAAATAGTTGCTTTTTTAATAATGGAGCAACTTTCAGACGTTTTACCTATAGTTCCGTTTTGATAGTGCGTAAATTATGCCCATTTTGCAACAAGCAGTAATTTTGTTGAACTTGTACGTGTATAGCTCGGCTTAGCCCGATTTCTTCCCGTGGAGTCGCTAAATTAGTGTGACGTTAAGGGCATCTAATGTAAAATTTTCTCTTGAGTGGGAACAGCTTCATTTGTCTACTAGCGTTGATATTTGGCTAACGCGTAATTCATTAGCCTTTCCTGAATTAAAGTGGGCTCATTATTCGACGGAAAAGGATAATAAATTAACCAAACTCTTAGAATCATGTATTCCAGTCAAATTCTATAAACTATACCAACAAAGTGAGAGATTCAACCGTAATTAAAATCAAGTTCTACAGTAGACTGTATTCTTAGGCACAAAATGAAGCCTTGCTTGTATTGAGGCCATCTAGGGTACAATGCTCAAGAATAATACGAGATCATGAGGTAGATGCTAGAAACAAACCTTTTGCCAGTCAAGAGCTTGAAATTCGGCCGGACAGTTAAAACGATTACAGGGACCTCGTGACTCAGGTCGTTTATTTGGATCGCAGAAGTTGTTCTCAAATTCGTGACTAATAACGATCTCATCCTCTTCCCCAGCCATCACACATTCGACCTCGCGGTTGGTGTAGCCCAGGTTTCCACAGGGCTGCGAGCAGGCAGACCAATTGGAAGCCCTCCACCAAGAATTGCTTTTGCAGTCGCCCCAATTGCACTCACGAATTGACTCAGCTGGCCATTCGGAGGGTTGAGGACCACAAAACTTCTCTGGTCGGATCATAGTAGCATTGTAGCGGTCGTGTTGAACGCAGACAAAGACCTTATGTTGACGGCCCGGACCGCAGACTGCCGAACAACGGTCCCAAACATCGGTTGCTATCCACTCTGGACCTCTAAAAAAGGATATTCCAAAGTAAAAACTATTGAATTGCGCTAGCACCCACTTACCTTAGACTAGAGTTTTAAACAGGCTGCGACCCTACTACTGATGAACATTTTTTCTCATCTCATAATCAAGCCAACCCTCTGATGCATAATTTATCGTCTTTATTGTAAATTTACTAACAACTTATACTGAGAGATTTTAACTGACGTTATGAACACTTTAAGGTGTACAATATGAGAATGAAACTTTGCTGTGCCAGTTCATTCCAGGTTCCACTACATTAAGAGTGACAACAACGGGATTTGACCGATACTTTCAAAATAAACGACCTGTTTATTCTTGTACTCTTTATGCGACTGACGCTAGATTTTTTATTTGCATAAAAGTGGCAAAATTAAGTGAATCGAGACCGGATTTCGGTCTCTTATTAATGGATAAGATAGATGGAAAATGGACTTGTGAGACTTGCTTCATAAAATAACATGCACTTCTCTCCCTTCGAATGAGAAAAATAAGTCAGTGTTGACTCAGTTTTGCGAGTAAAGTGCTACAATAAATTTCGATGGGTTGTATCACATACGACTTGATTTTCCCACTTTAAAGAAACCATTTCACCAAGCACTCATTTTTAATAGATTAGCACTTGTGCCGATTTAGATGAATTGCTTATGGAAGTTTTCACAACCATTAATTCCATGCAATAAAGCACCAGAATGAGAATGAGGGAGTAAAAAAACAAGTGAATATTGTATTTACCTTTTCTTAACTACTTTACCCACTGCAATTTCATTTACTGCAACGTCCACTTATGTATTCCTTACAATCCATTTTTATCCCTCTTACAGGATGACATTCATCCTGGCGGATGTGTATACTTCCTCACATTATTAGCTCTCTTGGCTCACACCTTCAAAGTGATGCAAAATTTGTACCCAATAGGAGTATACCCAACTTCTGACAGGCGTGAGTAATAGCTTTATTGCCTAGTAATTCAGTCCCTGGTATGTCAAGGCGTGACCAATTACTTAAGAGATGTAGTTTTGGCATATTTAGTTTCAAAAAGTAACAAAATTCACTTCCTTTTTCGTTACTTTATTGCAAAAACCTTCCCAGATGTGCTGATGTATTATCTTTAGTCATTTAGCTCAAGGGATTTCAAAGTGAAGCAATGCTTTAAGTATGTCAGCTATCTATTAAACGCATTCTTGGTTCGTCTAATTAAAAAGGAATGTGTGATGCACAATGCCACGATACTAGAAGAGATCTCACTTAACATAACCAAACAGGCACTCACACAAAATCGCTGTTTATTTGCACGAGTATGTGTGAGATGTCGATAAAAGTCGTGGTGTTGTTGTTTTCATGCGAATAACTTTTGTCGTGCAGTGAAATCTTACCCAGATGAGCCGATGTTGCATTGGAGAGCAATGAAACAGAATAAAAGGATCCACATCGAAGAAAACGAGGGTGACGCCATGAAAGCAGTGGACCTTGGATTGCGAAAAGACGAAGGAAATGCACTCTAGAAATAAGACAAAAAGACAATAAACCTTATCAGCAAAAAATTCGTCAGTAAATGTATAAAAATAACAGAGAATGGTCTCCTTGCGGTGAGAATATTAAAAAAATTAGTCCCAGTCATCCTTAAAGATAAGCTATTCTTACAGACGCCAATCAACCTATAGGACGGTAACTTCAACCTAGTTCACTATCCCTCATCGCCTTAGATGGCAAGAGACTCTGTAAGTTGAATGACATAAACACACCTAGTTGTCAAAATTGCTAAGATGTGGGAGTGTGAATCAAATGACGCTCACACGTTTTATCAATCACGCCATTATTTTTCCGAACAAACTGACTAGTGTCAGGCTCACTTCTGTATCTTTTGATCCATACAATCAGCTGGTTGCTAAGCTACCTATCATCAGGGCTGACACATTCGCTTCCGTGCTAAATCTCATTACGATGTGGAACACTTGATTCCTTGCGCCTGAAATATTGAATCGCTGGATTGAGTATGATTTAATAACACTAACATTTAAGCATATTCATGATAGAGGAATAGTGATGAGTTCCGAATAGAAAATGTAGCTTGTTTTACGTCAGCATGGAACTTGTTCTATGCCCCCTATGCAAATGTTCCGACTGAAAATTTTCCGATCGTAAGGCCACGCTGGTGCCAACTCCATACACACAAAACACAAAGTAGCCAAATGCACCTAAAAATTGAATATTGTAGTAGAATTACAACGTAGACCTGCTTTGCTACAGATAGCATCATCACGCAAAAATTGCATTAAAAAATTGAAATTTGCAGGCGGTGAAACAATGATATTTATAGGATGGTTCATGGAATTCCTTTCAGCCAGTACATTTGTGGTTGTTGGGCGATTTTTTCAAAGTGCGCAAATAAAGACATAGTGGCAACTTACAATTAATACAACGACTAATAACGATTACGGAGATGAGGTGACACCTCAGAAGGATAATTCCATCCTACGGATGGCTCAGTTGACAGAGGTATATCCGATGCAGCTAGTGTGGTTGTTGATTCTTATAAGAGTTCTTGCGTAACTGATATGGCGAGACGACACAAATATGAAAGCTGAATTCAACTGCCCCTTGAAGGTGCCTAACGTCGTTTGGTTCCTGCAGATGTGATAGTATAATGAGTGTTGGGTTGGACAAGCAAGAAATCGCTTTACTCCACCCACGTCCTCTGCCTTCCATTGGCTAGCACCTAACCAATCATGTGCTAGGAACGCAACAGCCCAATCTGGATGGCATGAAGAGTTGATGCGCGATACCCTCGATGTTCCTGTCAGTTAGCGCGCTCGAGAGGCAGGAAACACGCGCGTGTGCTGTAAAACTGCAAAAGTGTCGCGTCGACACCTCTGGTTACGCCAATCCATCCTGTCAGACGTCACGGTATTCCCCGCGGTTCAAGTGTGGTTCGTTGTCAACGTTTAAAAGTGAAGTGTCAGAGGTCTAAGTTCACTTAAACCATTAAAAATGAGAATTATTTGCCTGTTGCTTTGCAGTGAATTCCCTTCTTCCTACGTGGAACACAAAAGCTTGTAACTAAGACAATGGGTACATTAAAGAAATGTGCATGGCATATTGGGTTAAATCCACAAAAAATAATTGGATAGCAATTCCTGGGATGGCCCAACGCGATGTTTTGTTAAAGCCCATAAGAACTTATGAAATCTGCACGACTGCATGTAGACACTATAGAACTCATGCATATTTCATCAAGTCGGTGATATTAATTGTGATTTCCATCAACTTCGTGCCATTCCGAACTCTTGTACTCTCAAACCCCACACAACTTATGTGCTCCAAGGTCCTCTCCCTCAGAGGTCGACTTCAATTCACTTCACAACTTGAGCCTCTCATCTTTCCATCGAATTTGCTGTGCAGCATTTGAAGTGAGGCGTGTGGTGGCCGAATGTACTCGCCAGAGCGGTTCTCATAATGTGGTCCCATAAATGAATTACTCAAATAGACCACACTAAGAAATGCGTGTCTCTATTGCGCAGAGTCAGTCGCGATTGATGTGTCATTAAAAACTTTCCATGCGACTTGATTTGAGTGGTGTAACAAGTCATTGGCACTGACAACAAGCAACTTCGTCTTCACTTTCCTCATGCGCGCCACGAAGACACGGCATCGATGCATTGTTTGCTCGTGATCACACTTGTGACTGCAAGTGGCCTTGTGCTTTGTCTTCCTATGCACTTTCAACACCATGGATGGACGGATGGACAAGCACACAACAGTGACCATCCAAATGACTCATTTGTCACCAGCCTTGCACATCAAAGCGTCCATAACTGTCGTCTTCTCTCTACGTCTGTGTGCGTGTGTATGCGTGTTTGGGATCGGGGGTGCCTGTGTGATTGTGTGTGTGTATGTGTGTGTGTGTGTGCATGGTGAGTGGCAAACGAAACTGCTGACTTGTCAGAATCAAACAAACACGACATGATCTGACCGACTCGACACGGTGCGAGTTGAACGTGTCCAAGAAAAGCGTCTTTGGAAACAGCCTGAAGCAGTCAACCACCAGTGGGAAGAAAGCACCTCTCCTCAACGGACAACGTGAGAACGCATAATGGGGAATTCGGTGGTGAGGAGACGCGCACGTTGGAGGGAGAGGAGGGTGTCGCCCGACCCTTCTCCCCATCCTTATCCTCTGCAATCCTCTCATGCTATATCACTCTGCAAGCGATGACTACGATCTTCACTCGGTACCACAATTCGAGGTGCCCTATTACACGCAAAGTAGGGGCGGCAGTTGGGAAGTGGAAATGAGGTGGGAAAGCGAGTGACGAGGGCTGGGATAGTGAGGTTTAAATCAACCCACTTCATGGGAGCGGAATTCGAAAACATGAGTCTTGATGATAGATGACTATATCTATTAGTGGTGATGATTTCTACAAATGCGCAGTGTTGCTATGTTTTTTTGGGGTTACTGAGTCTCCCATTTTAAAACCACCTTATAAGCGCTCAACTATTCTTTTTGAAATTTATTGTCAAATTTTAAGGCAAACTTTAGGCATGCTACGGCCTTCTCGATTCCTATATTAAAATTCGTGGCAGTCTCGGGAGGAAACTTTTTCTCAGGGAAATATTTGACATCGATGTAGGGTATATTGAGTGCTGTGGGACTGGTATTTGCATCCAGAGAGTCACAGATGAGGCACTTGGTTCTTCTTAACACATGTTGCAATGTGAATTTGCATAAATGGATGTGATCCAAATCCAACAATTGCCACGTCCAAATTCGTGACATCAAACCTAGCATGCTTATATCATTTAATGCGTCAGAGTAGCTGTTTGTGCATATCATTCCAGATTCTGAGCCAATCCATGGGTCATAGGATCTTTCGTAAAATTTTTTTCGAATTTTATAATAAATCTGAGAGAAAAATACGAGATAAGAAATACCATGATTACAAATATTAAGCTGATTATGAGGAAAGTTTAAGTTATTTACACCCAATATTCAGCAGGAAAAAATTAAAATGACTTTGGTGGCATTTTTATTGTAGAGCTAAATAATTTTTATTGAGCTCTTGATTTTAATAACAGGCCAGTTAGGCGCTCCCTCATTGTCTGGTCCCCGGACCACCCCAGTAGCCCCTGAGCCCTTTTGTACACTAAATATACATATTCTGCCCAAGTCTTAAGTCTTCTTTTGTGTTCATGGAGGTGTAAGAGCGTCAATCTCAAGATAAAGTAAATGCCTTTTAACCGGCAGAATATTTAATCCGACCTACCGGCTTATTTAATGATTCATGAATTATGGATATCATTTATTTCACACCTAGTCTCGGGATGTAAACTCAGAGTGCTAAACGTTCACTTAGAAGTTAATTTTAATATCGTTGGGAGAACCGTGTCTGGAAGCCTGAAACACATTCCAAGTGCAATGCTTATGTGTGAAATTTCGATGTAAAGGCACTATGAAAAACGACCCCCGTGGTCGAACCCATGATTGGACAATAACTAAAGACACAATTAACATTTTGGAAGACTTCTTAAAGTTTAATGGTCCTGTAGCAGGCTGAAAGGTAGTAAATTCCACACACCAAACGCAGTTCATTACATTCAAAAAAAGAAAAGAGTGTTCAGTTTCTGATCTGTTTATATGTAATGGTAGTAAAGCGCCAACACATCACTATGCTACTAAATAAATGAAAATGGTCCAACTCCCACACATGAAAACAGTTAGTAATTCTCCTGATTCCGAGTGGGCGGAGTTTTATAACCCATCGTAATTCTTCATAAAAAATACATATATTGTTGTTCAAAGGTGGACACGCTGTGCCAACACGTAGCAGAGGCAGTGGGGCAACATAGGGAGAGTCTGTCACACAAGTCATCTCGAAAAGTACCAAATTAACTTGAAACACTTACTAGAAGGCAAAAACATCGTGTTTTACAAACTCGTTACAAGGAAGAACTGGATCGGTTTGCATTTTTAAACAAAATTACTGAAGTGAAGAGTTGATGCTCGATCTGTTAAATAATGAATCAAAAGCATGATACTAATGGTAACCATTTCGGGCAAATATTTACTACCAGTGGGCAAATGAAATGAGTGAAGTAGTTTTTCGGCTGCAATTAAAATATGTTTATTGATAATTGTGCAATGGGGACGTAGGCAGAATAAGGAAATGCCGTCCTGTTCGCCAGACGCTTTTGCCCATCACCGTGCCTTTAATTCCTTATCCACTCTTTCTCTGCAGCCCTCATTACTTTATTACCATGGTTCATGAACACTCTGGATAAAAATGGAAAGTAGAATGTGATAGCTTTATAAGATGTGGAAAGCGTAGGTAGTTGTCAACGTAATTTCCAGGAATAATAGGTTAGCATTTTAAAACTACATTAATGTGACTTAGCACCAGGGCTAACGGTCAAGGCAATGTACTCTGTTTTACGTCATTTAGTCTGCAATTACGATCATGGTTCACGAACTCATACAGACCATACAGAGGAGCTTAGTGTCACCATTCAGTTTATTTGTTTATGACCTCCACAGTATCGAACTCGTACATGTGCGCATTTGGACATATTTTCAGCGTGAGTGCTAGGGTATAAATTGTGAATGTGCATTCCCACGCACTGACATTTTTCCAGCAAATTTATTTCAAATCTAAAGGAGAAATGAAAAAAGAAGGCATCAGTGGCGAGCCCATTCTTTGAAAAAGACTGATCGGTGATGGTAGGTGCGGCCTATCCCACACTGATGACTTCAACACTCTCTGTAGGTAGGTGGGTGAACGGCAATATCTCAAACAAATATTGTTAAATAAATTTCAGATTCGGGAACATAATATTTTAAACCATTGTGCAATTTACAAGCAATCATCCAGTGTTACGGGGGTGTCCACGGCAATTTCGACTGCCGAGCTTTTTCCACCATCAAAACTACTTCACCGACCATTCCTTGCAGCATTGTTCTGAGACACCTAACAATGCAAAATCATTCCCATCCAAAATCCAAAATACAATTTTATGGCATTTCTACCTATTGTCTGTTCTTTACTTTTTGTTGCGCAACAGTTGTAGCTTTAATAAATCAAAATGCGGCTCCATGTACATCCCGAGACGCAGGACAGAAGTCGGATTACTGCTATCATCTGAGATCTTTTTTTAGTTTATGCTTTAGCTTGCCTCGAACTTACACTGTTCGTGCTAACTTTGCTTGAGACATTATTGTAGGTAATTGCATGCAAATGACGAGGAGCCACCAATTGTCTAGACGAGAGCTGAGTTTGAAGAGGGCGTATGGCAGGGATTTTCGAATGATCTATGGCATGATCAATTTCCTGAGGACGGTTTTCAATCCACCATCTTCGTGATCATGACGTAGACAAGTAATGGAGGTTCCCACTAACACCCCATCTCTTGATAATAAAAAACTTGCCAACATTGATGCCGAACAGGAGTGAACCCTACAGTAGAAATACTCAAATTAAACTCATTAATAAGAAGTTTTGGTTCTGGATATAAATAATTAATCGTATTTGCCATTGAGAATCATTTTATTTAGCATATTTGACAAGTCACAACCATAAATAACAATTAGCAGCCTTATATACCTTCATCTGATTTATTCTGCGTTTATGCTTGAAATATCGTTTGAATTACTGGGCAATGGAGGCTCAAAGGCGTGTTTTTCGATTGATACCCCACTGATTTTATTTAAGAGGCAGTTTTGGACGCGTATAATCCGTATAATTTTTTGTTCATGGAACGAATGATCCTACATCGAACAGCGTACAAATTTTGCTGGACCGAGCACTTGAGACTTCCTAGGGAGCAGTCCTACACACAAGTACAAACGCATGCTCCGGAAATGGGATTTGAACTAGAGTACTATAAAGGTGTTTATGTTTATGTGCATTGTAACTTCCACTTTCCTGCATGTTGATTACGGGACGGTGACATCAACCGTCCGTCCCTTTGCAGGCCATCGAAAACTTTTAATCCACATCAGGCTAAGTGACCGTCAGGGATTATTCAACATCTTCTCCAGCCCACAACTTTTAACATTTCTGTAAAACAGGCGAGCTAAATTTAGCCTGAGTATGTAAAACATTTGACGCTGCGAAAATATCCAACTTTCACTTTTAAATGTTAATGTGTAACATTTATCGTTATAAAAGGTCTTTTAAAAGTGGGTTGGAGGCGTTGTCCTCTTTTAAGTGGAGGTACAGTTAAAGTGCATCAACGTCAAAATGTATTGTGGCAGTAAGAACTTAGCCGAGAGGCTTACCTGCGTTGGACTGTGTATCATGATATTAGGATGCGGACGGAAATGTTAAAGTCATGTTGCAGCTACCACTCCTTTTGTCAAAATGTAGCAAGTCGAAAATGTTCCAAAAGTGTTATTTCTTTACAAAACGACCTTATGAGAATAGAGCATGATAAGCTGCAGTAACATCCAGAATTAATTTGTTAGCAAAGTGGAATTACTTGTACGCCATTGGTCAAGGTTGTTAATCACTACTAACAAAGGAAGGTAAGGGACGTTGGTCCTTTGGTTGTATTGTCACTCTGGGCAATCCTGCTGCGGCCAGTTTCCGTACTTTTTAAAGATCCGACGATTTTGTCACCTGATTAATCAAGTGGATTTAATCATTGCATTGTTATTGCACTAAAGGACTTGAATGTGACCATAAGTGCCTATCTACCAAATCCTTGCTATTAAAAGGTTTTAATAAACCACCTTGCCAATTGTACTCACATTTTTGGCAACTTATATTCTTACGAAAATATGTTGCACGCCTATGTGTAAAGTTTGTCACTTAAAAAGGGCGTATTTTTTAGCCTCTCTACTAGCCCTACTTTCTATTAAGGTGTCGGTTGTAAAGTGAAAAAGCAAAATTTGGTTGAAAGAAATTAGCCTTTTTGGAGTGAATCATACCGATTCAGATTTTGGCACTGGTTGCTGGAGAGGTATTTGGAAAAGGCAGACACTCACTAGCGTATGCGCTAAGTTTGCATATTTTCAGCATTTAAGAGCACAAAATGTGCTCACTTGGAGAAGCTGCATAGAAGTTTACATGCGTCATTAAGTGGCCTTTGCCATTCCCCCAAGGCAGTGTAACTGAGACTGAATGAGGCACCGAGTCACTATATGGCGTTTATCAGTGAATTACTCTAAAATGGATTTTGATAACAAAATCTGTGAGCCGCCGTTTGAAGGTTTGCCTACGGGTCACATTGCCTTATATGGCAGGGGCATTACTGAATACAGTAATTTGAAGGCATTTTAAGGTTTTGGTGCACAGAGCACGGCACTTTTCTTGGGTCTAATGCTTAAAAATATGCTCATCACTTTGAATTCGAATGACTGCGCTTCCTGCAATTATAACCAACTTGAGTGGATTCGCAACAAACGATACAGCGATATTTACACCCTTTGAATCCAAACAGAGGAAGAACTTGTAACATATTTTGATGCATTAAGTTACAGTTTTTAT
The DNA here is from genome assembly GCA_001923025.3 of Taenia multiceps. Taxonomy (NCBI): domain Eukaryota; kingdom Metazoa; phylum Platyhelminthes; class Cestoda; order Cyclophyllidea; family Taeniidae; genus Taenia; species Taenia multiceps. Next base: position 75,231,012 of record CM010311.1, on the reverse strand, counting down.
CTGCGCATTTCTGTCTGATCACTGCTTCCATTTTCGCCTATTTTGATACTAAAGCTGATATAGTTGGGTAATCAGTGTGTTGGGTCTGGACTGCAAGTTTCAAGCACGGAACCATTTTGCTGTCGCGTGAACATGGAGACCATTGAGTCCACCCATCCATATACTCATATTCATTGAAGTAGCTTTACATGGAAGTGACCTATACTAACCTAGACAAAAGTAAAAAGCGGCATTTGTTTTCAATCCCATTGTGCATTAAATGCGGCTAATGGAGTAAGGCCAAGAATTCTGAAATCAAATCACATTGCCTAAAACTTTTACTCTACGCAAATGCATTGCTTGCATCAACTTGCAAATATTCCTGAGGTCCATTACTTTTATTCATAAAGCTCTTTTTTGTCTTAGAAATGGGATTACGACAAATTTCTTTCAACATAGTTGCGAGAGATGTGTCATTCTTGTTTATCCTTATCGTTGTCTACCGGAGATACACCAAACATCTATGCTATGTGCTAGATCATACCGATAAATAGATTTGACATTGACATGAATTCAACCTTTTTTCACCCTCTAACACCAATGTGCTGATGCATTACCTGATCCTCATAGTGCAATACAGAGACGCTCTATCCTGTAAATAATGTACGTGGTGCTACATTTCGCCTACTTCCTTCTTGTCCTTCTTTGAGTCCCTGTTGATCTCATCAACCCACCTTTCGGTTGGTTAGGTAATGGGAAAATTTCCAGCTCTGTGTGAAGCCCAAGTCAAGCCTGCTTTAAGATGCCAGGATTTGTCTTATTTGGAGAAAGAGTGTTTCTAACTTTTGCTTTGGTTCCCATCCGAGAAGTGAGCTATTTTTGTAAAAATTGTGCTTCAGTTACTGTGCTGTCACATTTTTCCGCCGTTTTTCATATCAGTCAGGTTATACCGAAAACTACTTATTCTAATTGTTGCCAGCCTATCCATTGTTGGAAAGAGTGAGGTTGTAGTTGTAACACTAAATGGTAGTTGCATTTGTGAGTTACAGCCTCTTATGCCTTTTAACGCCTGACAAGCAGCGCAATTTCGGAGTGGCCTAAAAGTCGGCAAACTGTTTACTTGTCTAGAAAATAAGTAAACTAAGTGTGACATATGTGGCCACATTTATAAATAAATTTTCATCTTAGCCAAACTTAAACAAAATGCATCGCCTTATCGTCCTTAGATCAGTGTGATAGGGGCAATCTACTTTTGCTACACATTTTCGTGGAATCTCCAATTGGTAGATTCCAGTGGAACAATAGGGGATCAGGAGCGCAAACTTACCTGGAATGTCCAGAGAGACGTCATTTGTTCAATTTATGCATTGCTGGAGCAAAATTAATCCATTTCCAGCACTTTAATGCAGTGAAGGTATAACGATAGACATGGACGAAAAATATAGTTAAGTTGTTCAAACGGGGAAAATATATCTCCGTGGTGCACGCCTGTTCGGTTGCATTATTGATAGTCTGTTTTTGGCTCTGGTATTTGCGCCCAATTTTTTATCACTCGTTTGAAATATTTGACCATTGCTTAAGAAGGTGTTGCAAATTTTATTTCTCGACGCAGGTTGGCGAAAAATTCCGCGAAATAGTCGGTTAGCCAAGTGCGCTCAACAAATTAAAGTCTAAAACGCTAAAGAAAACTGCAATAAAGTAGCACTAAAAAGTGACGATTTTAAAGTTAATGTGGGATTTAGTTTTTCAGGATGCTGGATTTGAAGTTCCATTCACTCTAGAATTATTCCTCCTGTTGTTCGTAAGTCCTTGCGATTGTGTTATTTTAACTCAAACAGATTAGTCAAAATGCATTTTTACACGAGTAATACAGGAATGACTAGATTGGGCATAAATGAGAGTTCATGAAATTGACCTAAATGTCTCGAAACCTTTACCTTTACTGTCTGGTAGCAGCCAATTCAATTAGCATTGCAAATTAATTGGTTCTTGGAATGTCTTCCATCAATTGAACATTAAGCCCAATTCAAATGATTGAGGATAATTACAGTTTGTCAGACCCAAGGCTGGAGAAAATTGGCAAAGGAAAAAGGCGCTACTTCAAATAATGGACAAAATGTTTAAATTGGGTTTGATTGTGAGGGCAACAACAACACAGGGTCAGAGACGGATGAGGAAGGATTCAATAAAAGACAATCAGCCAGGTGGCAGTGGAGATGTGGCAGCGGCTCAAGACATGTAGCGGTCCTTTTATTTGGCCATCCTTGCATACAGACTGCAGTGTCCGGCAGATACGAGAAATTTTAAATAAACTACCTCTTCCATAGTAGCTTTGACAAACGCATTGGAGAATGCAAAAGATTACCTAGGATTATATTACGTGATGGATAAACTGCATCAATAACTAATTTTACAAAATTCTTAGCAATATGAAAACAACTCATAGAAAAATTATTTAATGGTATTATTTCAATACGTTTGTCGTTTATTTAACTCTCGGTTATGGGCACCTAATTGGCCGTTTTACCTTCTCCAGGTGGGCTGGCCTCTGGGCCATGTCAGTAGCTTCAATCCTTTTTGTTCGACAAAAATGTTTCCGCCAGTGTATCTGTAGCGTCCCGAGGCTCCCTTTAAGGTAAAAGAAGGCATAGTGCTGGGGATAGAATACATATATTCTGGAAACAGAGGGCTTGGGAGCTGTTGGCACGGCCCCAAGGCCGACCAACCGGCTCAGTACAATATGGCCACCCAAGTGACCGAAACCGGCAGTTCAAACAAACAAAGTACTACAGTATCGGGCTTTTTCAGCTTGGATTAAATCCCAGGGCGTTATATTACATCAAATATTTGCCGAAGGGCCAACAGAATCTACAATATAAACGGCAAGGAATTTTTATGCAAAGCTCAATATATTTCTACATCTAAGTATGCGCACCTATTCAAAAACATCGTACTATTTTTAATCTTAAAAATTCACGTCGAAAATAGGGTCTCATTGTGGTGCAAGTACAAAGACCATGTTTAATTTAACTTAAAATAAGCAAGCCTACAATACTTGAAGAGATCTTTTAGTATAAATCAGGATGAAGCAGAGAAATTTGCCCCAAATTTGACAATCATGGCAATATGTGAATAATCTCACATTGTGCGCAATGAAGCTCCGACTTTACGTGAGCTTCAAATAATATAGTTATACCCAATCTGATATTTGCATAGCAGCATCTTCTGCAATTAAAGTCTTTCCAAAGGTACAACGTCGCTGTATTTAATGATGTGCTTCATATGATCCAAAAAAGGACTAATCTATTAGCAAATTTTTAAATGAGTCAATGAAGACATAAGCTTCCGTCTTGCTGACTGCGTTTAGCGCGTTGGTCGAGGGTAGTCACATTAGATGTTGCTCTGTCGTGTCTCGTTGCACGATATTCGTGGGCATGTCACTGCTCACAAAAATTTAGTCGGTCCGGTCGATTAATGCTGTTTATATACTTTCTTCTATTAATTTGCTTTACTCATCAGTCAGCTGTTGAGCTATTTTATCAACGATGCACCAAATCCTAGAGACAAGAGCTGCTAAGGCTGAAGTCGAAAACTTTTGTTCCTTGTCGTTGTGAAAACAGGGCTGACATAATTATCACATTGCACGTCTAGCTGCTCTCAAGTTCTGGGTGCGCCATTCTGGAAGTAGCGTCTTCTTACTCCAAGGGTGCACCGATTACCTTCTCTCACTTTCTCTTCTCCATAGATCATGGCAGACGAGACCCTAGCCACGACAACTTTTCTGTTTGGTGCAGTTCCGGACGGTCCCGACATAGTTTTGCGTCGTTTTCAGCGACTTATAGCCCTGGAACAACAACAGCAAGAGAGTGACGTTACTACTGGCAACGATGGAAGTGAATGGGTAGCGCGGTTGTCAACCATAAAGGAGAATTTGCATGAAAAGGAGGTCTGCTTTGAGCGTCGCAATACGCGTCATCAGAAACAGCTTAGGGAGGTCGAATTTCAGGAAACAGAACTTCGGCGACTCCGTGACTGGAGGGTAAGATAGACCCTTTCTCTTCAAACGGAACGCTACAATCAATCGCGGGTGCATCCAACTAACCTGTTTCACGTTGTTGATCACCTTTTAGGATACACTTAAGGAGCAATTGGAGAGTCTATCTCACCAAAATGCAGATGCTGCCGATAGTACCAGCACAATTGGCTCAGAGATACGCCGTCTGCAGGAACGCATTTCCATCTACGAGAGAACCTTTGGTCTGGAAATAAGGCGTACCAAAAACCACAATAATATTCAAGTTGTCATGCGTGGCTGCTGCGAGGACGATTACGATCTCCTGAGCTACGTGATTTTACGATTCAGTGCTGATTCGACTCCAATGGAGCTAGTCAAATGCAATCCTCCAGTCGCCGACGTACAAAAACTTGTCGAACACTTTAACAATGTTGGCGACTTCCGCAGCTTCCTCCTCGTTTTAAGGACCAGATTCATCAAGTACTTCCAACTACGAAAGAAGCGCAAGAACTGAAACCCTCCCTGTGGATTTTACGAATTTCTAACACCTGTACATTGGTCTTATTTCACCACAAACAATACTTTCTCAAAGACTTGCATATTTTGTCCAGAAGATCAAGTACATGAGGAAAACTCGATCACCATAGGATTTAGCAGTTGAGTAGGAATTATGAAAGAAGGGGGGATTGGCGAGAAGGGGCCTTTATACATTAGGAAAAACGACATTCGCCTACGCACTGCGGGTATACTTCCCCCAAAAGTGGAGCAGAAAGACTGACACAATGAAGCAGAGGCACATGACCAAAACAGGAACTGGTCCGATCTTGATTCCAGGAGAGTCCTCTGAATAAAAGAGAAAAACTGGGCTCTTCGGAGCAGTTGTAGCGAGGGGGCGCCTCGCCGGTGCCGCAGTTGACTAAGGCAAAAAAAACTTAATTTTAGGAGTTAAAAGCACAGGAGGTAGAGGAGAAAGGATGACTTACCCTTCTTTGACGAACACCGCTGCCACTTCCTCTAGCTGCAGTTCCTGAACTAGACCCAGATTTACTACCGCCACCGTTCACCTTGCGTGATTTTTAAAAAACGCAAGTCACGTAGGTTGTGAATGCAGGGTATTCAAGAATGTTACAATCCTCATCAAAAAGCAGAATTCCCATCCAAAAAACAACTGTGAGTTCACATTTATCACCAATGTTTGCAGCAAACCACTGACGAAAACTCAAACCCATAAATAACTACAGCGTGGACACCAAAATGAAGAAAGAGTAGAAAATAAAGTCTCCTTCATTAAATCACAAAAAAGCCAGCATTAAGATGGAAGAGACCTGACTTTGGTAGAAAAAAGGAAGGGCGAAGGCACCAGCGTAAGCTGCCAACTCACCATCTCGTATCAGAATGCTTGCCAGATTCAGGTCAAGGTTAGCCTGGACAAACAGGGAACGCGCATTGTTTAACAATTCCCGTCTAACAAAATTTATTAGAAAACAAGAAATAATTAGTAAGTTTTGATTTAAAATCTATGTTCATGAATAAAACTCAGCTTTGCGGATCAGAAAATCAGGAGAACAAAGCTTAGGCATGAAAAAATTTAGTGCCTTTTGGTTAATTTTCATAATCATATTTTCTACTGATTTTAAAGATACTTCAAATTGTCACGATTTTTCCGTCCACATTAAACTGCAAGACTGGTTGAGCAAATACGCGCAGCGGTACATTATATCGCAAAATTCTTTTCCTCATAAAGCCTTAAGCTCCCTTAGGACCCTTGATGCCTAATATTTTTTAAAAGAACGTTTATTTACTCGAGCTTTTAATTGCGGAGTCCTCTTGCCGTGCCATGATTCTATACTACTACATTACCCTTCGCCTAGTAATAATGCATGTTTTATTCCATTGTAGCGTCCCGAGGCTCCCTTTAAGGTAAAAGAAGGCGCAGTACTAGGGCAGAATATACATATTCTGAGAACAGAGGGCTTGGGGGCTGCTGGCACGGCCGGAGGCCGACCAACCGGCTAGAACAAGATGGCCACCCAAGTGACCTAAACCGGTAGTTCGAACAAACAAAGTATTACACCATCATCGATTTAGCTTCCCAAGGCTTCCTTGAAGACGCAAGAAAGCATAATGCGAGAGAAGAATGTATAAATTCAGAACAAAATGTTGCAGTTCAGTTAATATTTGCATGTAAGTTATGCGCACATCGAACGTTAGAAGTCACCAATTTCTTTAGTCCATCTTACCAAGGCCGCATTAAACTCTACCAGCTTTAAGCATTCTTCTTTAGCGTCCAGTTAGACCAGGAGGCCATAAACACAGTTTAAAGGAATGCCATCGGGTGTAACTATAAAATCCACAGACTGAAGTCCTACTCCTATTAAATGAGTCACCACAGTACATTTTAGGAGAGTTAAAATTAGTTAGTATTTTTTGCTCATTTTTACACTTTATTGGTTTTTTTGCTTGGTATTAGTGGTAAGACTGATACGAGGCTATTCTCTTTAATGCTTCCCAAATCGGCAAAACAGAAAACTTGGTTATGCGGTTATAATACTTTGTTTGTTCGAACTGCCGGTTTCGGTCACTTGGGTGGCCATATTATACTGAGTCGGTTGGCTGGCCTTTGGGTCGTGCCAACAGCCCCCAAGCCCTGTTTCCAGAATATATATTCTGTCCCAGTACTATGCCTTCTTTTACCTTAAAGGGAGCCTCGGGACGCTACAGCGGTCCCTTTATTTTGATTAGAACTCTGTCGTAAATGCGCGAACATATTGTAGCGTCTTAATATTGCCTTGAAGACAAATTAAAGCAGTCCTCGGGAGGAATATGCATTATCAATCGACGGAAGGGCTTGGAGGGTCGCGGTGGAGCCCCCGAGGGTTTTGTTTTTCAAACCAGCAGCTTAAAGTGAACATTTCTTGTCTACATCGGACTGAAAGAGGGAAATATAATGAACTATGTTAACAGTAATTCCTCCTTGCTTTCTTCAGGCTGTTTATGCTACGTAAGATACATATAGATACATGTGTGGCAACGCATGCGGTAGACGCACAGTCTCCCATAGTAAGTGTGCGATCACAAAGAAAACTGTTTCGTTCTCTTTTACAGAAAATCGTGCTTGAATGCTTAGTTACTCATTTTAACTAGATTCCATGCGTAGTTGGTTTTATATTACACACTCCGGAAAATTGCCCAGTACGAAAAGCAACTTAAACATTACAATAAACAACTGATAATACATTCGATTACTTTAACCCCTTTTAATTTATCGCCCAATGGAGTCCACTTTATGTCCCGAGGAAATGTTCCACTCCCACGAAGCGCTAAAATGCAAAAGTTCCTCAGCAATTTGGAGGAAAAGGACATTTATAGGTCAGCTTAAGCGCTGAGCCATAAAATCTCGCGAAATTCGAGTATCTTCGCCCCCATTCTGTGAAACCGGCCGAATTGTAAATGACGTTGTCTTATGCTACAGTGCCGTTCATGGATTATTCATGAATTAGCCAACAGAGGTAATAAATAAGTTAAAATGGTTTTTACTGCACACTTATTTTCTGATTTCATTTCAAATGTAATATGAGATTTAGGTTTAATAGGCAAATCCATAACTGTAACGATTTCACGATCACAAAATGATTATCAAAAGAAGCAAGACTATATAAATGGTTTGGTTACTTTTTTAGAAATTTGGATGAGCCCAAAGCTACACCATCTTTGTCAATCATACATTTTAGTCGACGAGGATAAATAAAAAGAGCGGACTTAACTTCCACACAAAATACGTATATTTCATACCGAGAGCATGGAAAGTTTGCATTTAAAAATGATGCCAATACTGAATCAAAGGGGAGGATTAGGAGGACAGATGGAAATCGGTTCGTCAATCACACATATACGCGACACGACTAGTAGAGCAAATCATCCATGCGACCTATGTGAGAAGACGGACAAAATGCAATTGTGAATGAGTTTTATGAACGGATACCGTGCATTTGTGTTACGGATGGATTAAAACCCACCTGGTCCACTCCCTGTTGAGTGGTCATGCATCGAGTTAGGAGGAAGAGCATCCTCATCAACAAACAACTCCTCGTTTGCCACCAAATCCAGTCGGTCCTCCGACCGCCTTCCAACACCGATGTGAGCAATCTGTTGTGCTAGATGATGAGAAGTACCCAAAGGCGATGCGACTGTCTTGGCACCGCCAAGGTCGCCACTGGCATAAAAGACGGTGTTGGAAGCGAGGGGGTTCGTCTTGAAATCATTGCTGACACCAAGATGAGAGTGCCGCAGACGGCGACGGAAGATTTCGGTGAAGCGTCCATGCCGAAGCGACATGTTAGAGAAGACGGTATCTTTGCGACGGAACCAGATGACCCCTCCCACACAAGCAAGGAAGATCGTCAGCGCGACTGCTGTCAACATAATTTTGGCTACTGTTCCAAACTATAGAGTAGAAGGAAAAGCACTTTCAGAACCTCCACATGAATGCAGATCAAATTTAAAAAAAAGGGATCCACCTGCAAGCAAAGTACTAAACTAGTAAGAAAACTTGGGGTGCTGGAACAAATGCTAACCTAATCTACATTTAGACGACTCACGTGAAAAACTGGTTTTTTTGCTTTAAACGACTTAGAGTTTATTACTTTTCTTTTTAAGGAAATAACAGTAAACTTCATCCTGAGAAATAAGGAAAAAACGGCAACATTTAAACTAATGCAACTGATACTGAAGGGTGGTATATACTTGCTTATGAAGGCAGGAAATGATAGAAATCTTGCAGAGGCATTGAAGGAAGCTGAAAGCCCATGCAATTTCTTAATCACAGACCAAGCCAAAAAAAACTGCACAAACGTAGGAAGAATTCAGCTGTCAAGGCTAAAGAAAGTTCCGAATCGCGTTCTGGTGGAATTGCATTTAGAAGAATTCTAGTGGATGAAACAGAACATGCATCTCAGCTATCACGATAGTAATTTGGATGCAAAATGCGAACAATTACGAGCGTATTTATCTCAAAATTTGAAAATTTAAAGGCATACTTTTATAGTGTACGAATGAAAACGACTGCAGTATTATTTCATTGTCTGTGATGAGAGCAATTGGAAAAAATGGGGGCTACAAGGATGATATGTAAAATGCCTATTTGGTGAGCTCGTTTTGCGAAAAGCGTAGACTTGTTTATTTTAGATGTAAGCAAAACTAGCCAGTAACTTTTAAATGCGATTTTTAGAGATAACAAAAAGAATTGTGTTTCCGCCAAAGAGTGACCAACATGAAATTTGGCCAAGAAGGAAAAGGAATAGATTCCTAGAACAATTAACTTTTACACAAATTTCAGTTATAGCTCAACAATTCAGCCATTTTGGAGGCTAAAGTTTCCAAGACAACAACTGGGATAAATTGGCATTGATCAATCAGAGAACAAATTTTTGGTCCTTTGAATAAATAAATAAATAGTATTGTCTTCTGAGTAGAAGTATCTCCAGATTACACCCGTTCAAGACACCGCTTATGAAAGCAAGACTCATAGATTTCCCAGTTTATTCCTTCCTATCCTGAAAGACGCGACAAAATCTCGATAAAAATCACTCCGTTTGAGCGAAAAGCATTGTCATCAAATAGTAAAAGATGAAAAAGGGTAGAAAAATACCAATGATGACATAAAATATCGTGCGACTCAATTGGAGAGTGTATGACTCACCAGTTTACGATAATATTACTGTCACTATCTCCGCTAAGCAGTAAGTTCACCATTTCACCCTCAGGCAAGCCATTGTATGAAAAAAAAAACAGTGAGGTGCACAGATTTGGTAATCTATGGGATCTCAACGTCTTTAAAAATGCAAATCGCACACCTGAGCTTGCGTGGTTGACCTGTTAAATGAGGAACCACAGTTTAATGAGAGATACAGGCATTACAATTCTCCCCTCAGTCTAAGCCAAACAAAACAAGGGTCTAAAATCGAAACATTCGTTTTTCTAAAATGCTGCCCAACCTAAAAAGTGTACACGTTATGGAAAGCAGCATAACGAGTATCATGAGGTATCGCATGAATGTCCGTAAAATGAATTGGTAATGTAAGGTCAGGAAGAGTCTTCCAGTATTTTGGAACCAGAACATAAAGCCGAATTTTGAGTAATGAATACGAAAATCAAAACACGAGTCGTAATTTACCCTATACTAAACGAAAACAGCAAGCAAATAGAGTAATCTGAAAGGATTAATTGTGTCTTCAAAGATGTTGTGTTTGGAGAACAAGGACAACGCAAGTGAATGATCCACATAAACAGATTGGGTCTGTTACTTTTAGGCAAACAACCTCCATAAAGATCTACTGAAGTGACCAGGCCATTCAAAGGTTATAAAAGCCAAAAATAGCTTTGGACTGCCCATTATAAGGTCACAAGTCCAACTTACGGGCTTTGGCTTAGGAGGACAATGGCTGACGAGTGCCTCAAAAGTATAATTGGAGCGTGGAGGTTCCCAACCCCCCTGACAACGGTCGCCTGGGATTAGTCGATAGCCAATCATTTCGAGAAGGTGTGGATCCACCTCCTGATCCACTAGTTCACAAATGTCAAGCGGGGGTGCATGGGGATTCACCACGCATTTTCCATCACCGCCCAGTTCACGCCAGTAACCGTATGTGCTAAAATTTAGACAATCGAAGTGATAACCGCCCACAACATTTGGAGAATTAATCTAAACACAAAAATCTTCTCCTGAAATGCAGCAGTTTACTTTGAAAAAATGTAGATATCAGTTTAAGGGATCAGAGGTCCTTTAGCTAAGGCAGTTACAAGTAGTGAGAGATGAGCTACGAAAAAAAACAACTGACAGGTAATATTCCTGGGGCATGGATACGTCCCGATAGCACAAAAGCATTGGAGTTTGGTAGTAATTTAGTGCTACTCTTTGATAATAATTAACAAGCATCGTGTTTAATGGAAAAACATACGGTCATACAAATAAAGAAGGAATGCAAAAATCAAGAATGCCACTTTTGGGGCAAAAAATGTTGATTAATTCTAAATGATAGAGCTTACTGAAAGAACAAGAATCAGTGCTTTAGGATTTGCCATATTTTAACCACGCATTGGCGCTATTTGTTGAAAAATAGGTGTTAAAAAGTGGAAGTTTTGCAAACAGGCGTGGGAACCACACAAGACGGGAAAAACAACAGCAGACCTGGGGAATCTGATCAGAAAGCCCAAATGCCTTTACGACTTAACTGTTCACATGAAATCGACTTTAAAAGGCGTGTTAGTAAGTTTTTAATTTATCAGTGGGGAAAATGCTCCACTGATGATATCAGTGGCCGAACCCAAATATTTGGTAACAAGATAAGTCCCGCTCCTTTGATGGGTGATTTTAAAAATTTTGACACACCATTGCAAAACACCCCACAGTTGCAAAAATAAAAGCAGTAAAGCGCATCCCAAGCAAGTCATTTAACTCTAGATTAAAAATGAAATAGGTCGCCACTTTCAAACATATATCCTCTTACTAATCCTTTTAAGTAATAAAACGAGAGTGAAGTTGAATGTCTAACAGCAATGTGGAAATGAGAGATGGGGACTCGCTTACCATTCGTAGTCCTGTTCCGTGCAGGAGCAAATTTCATAGGACTGGAGAGATCGGTAGTCTGAACTGGAGAAACACCTTGAAAAGCATAAATGTGCAGTTTTAGGGTTTCATGAAGGGATGCGTTTAGCAGCCAAAAAATAGCGGTGGTTGCGCTAGCTTATAAGCCTGCTGCATTGCCTGAGCAATCTCTACTTTAAGCAATAACCTCGGTATAGATCAATGAATTCCATTTATGAAAGTTTTTGCATTTTGAAGTTATAAGTTGTGCTATGGCCACACGTGGGAACTTAAACCGACACATTGTAAGGCAATAATCCTCATTTCAAAAAAATAGATCAGCTTCAGAAAAACCCAAAGCAGACCACTCTAGTGAAAAGCCAAGTGTGGCTACTGAGAGAACTACGTTAAAGAATTTATTGAGCGAAGGAGAGACAAGCCATTGCAATTGAACCTACAGCGAATCTGCCTTCAGTCGATAGGACGTCTCCCGAACACCAAGTAAGCAGCCGTTGCTAGGATCTTTGCGGTTGACATCAGTCTGATGGGGATACCAGAGTTCGTAGTCCTCAGCAGTGCCTTGATAAGGGGTAAAAAGAGCCGACGTTATGAACGCGCATTTCGCTTGAACTGCCTGACCCGGAGTGACACCGGGTGACGAGCGATTGGCATGAATGCGCGTACTGTTAGATGCGGGTTGACGGAAGTGTAAACATGTTGGGGATAAACAGTGTCATGAAGCTCATATGCTGAGAGGAGGAAAAGAACACATGAAATACAAATTTTCTCATGGAGTGGTTGCCATCGTTTATCAATTGGAATGCGTTCCGCAGGTATCGGTGGAGCAGTAAAGCCTCGATGCGCTTTTTTTGCGATTTTGACTTCGCCGCGATTTTGAAAGCAAATTTTGACCATATACTCTGCACAATTAAGTTCACATGAAATTTAAAGGAGTTTTCACTTAAAGCTGGTGTTTACTTTATTATCAACACTTTTATTTTAATAGTGTTGTTAAAAGAAATGCTTATATTTCGGCATCAAATACGCTTGGAAAGGTAATGCATAATTCAAAATTTACACAGAGTGAGGATTTGAAAATTGCAGACAAAGGACCCCTTGAAAAGCAGTTCCCTCGCTCACTGACTTACCCTAACTGAAGCAGCACAAAATGTCCAAAAGTTGGCCGCTACATCCTTAAACATGTCAAAACCCATATTTACACGAAGATTGACTCCTCATCCATCAAGCGTAATGTTTAATTTACTGACTTGAATCCACACACACAGGCAAAAAGTCTTTGCATCAATCGTCTCTCAAAAAGCGCGACTTTCTTTCTTTGGGTTAACGTATGAGTGACAGAAAAGAATGCTAGAAACTGAACGTCCCTTTGGGAAAATTAACTCAAGTCAATGAATTCAAGAAAAGTGAATAAAACAGGCCAGTCTCCATCGCCTCCGAGCGCCAAGAAATTGCCACACGGGTGTTTAAAATTCCACTTTGCAATTCGGAAGCGTACACAAAATGTGCAAGTAAACGCTCAGTGAAAGGGGAAACAACTTCTGCCTTTGAGCATCATACAGCATATAATTTAGGGACAGAAGATCAAACTTTAGACCAAAGTAGATGTTAGCTGCGGAGTAAGGCAAAGCGTTTTAGGCATTTTCTAGGATAACAAGCCTCAGAAGGCACATTCACACATTCAAACTAATTCCAACCGCCCAAGCAAAGTAAACAAACGAATGGCCAATTATTAACCGGGATGAAAACATTTATAGTTTGTTCATTCACTCGGACAAACACACAATTGACCTCCGGTAAACAAACAAGTCATTTTTTGTTCAAGTTGGCACACCTTTCCGTGGTTGACGGAATTTTAGATCTGAAGACATTTAAGAAACATATTACAATAAAATTAACCATTGTTCGTATGAGATTGCCTGTCAAAAGAAGGCAATCTCCAGTCGGAGGAACATGGCAAGTTATATTTAACGAATCTTGCCTGCCATCATCGGCGTAGCCAGCATACCACGCTAGTATGGTGGGAGAATTTCCGTGTTTTCGAGCATAACCAATGGATGTTTGCGTGAAGCACACTGCACGCCTGTCCCAATACCTTGTAGGCTCTGGCGTCCACATAACCTCGTCGCATCATGCGGTCTTTTTGCTCGTGAGATAAAGCCCTCGAACTTGTGTGCATGTGACACAAACTAAATCAGTGGTGGCACCATATGGAATAAACAATCAGAACCTCCCTGCCACACAGATGCAGTACTAGACAAACAACACTACGACGACGACGTGAGGATAATAAACAGGTCGTGAACTTACAGTTCTTTGTAATGAACCCGTTGTTGGCGAAATCGACAACAGCCACACGCCAGCGTTGACTGACCGTACCATAGCCGTAGACCGCAACAGTCATCGCACGACCGCCAGGCTCGGTGACAAGGCCGGTGAACACAACCGTCTCCTCATCCATAGGCAGAAGGGGAGAAGACGTGGTCTGAAGCGTGGCCTTGTCCGGTGAGGAGGTCGACTGCTTTGTCGGTGGAATTGGAGAGGCCTCATCGGTTTCCTCGTTCGCGGCTGCAGAAACAGGCTTAATGGAGGGTGTGAGGGGAATGTTGTGCCAACAGCGACCTCCATCTGTGCTAAATCGCAGAATGTCCACCCAAAGGGTGTCTGCGGGCACGGCGACTATGAGACCGCCTCGATTTGCTATCTGGTAGTGGTGCGGTCCATCCAATCCCTTATAACAAAACAAAAAAAATGTTTCCACCCTCTCACAAAGATAATGTTACCACTCCAAACGATATTAGTTGTTATTTATGATGGATAAACTTTACGCCTCTCTACAGGACACAAATTCATTTGTGGGCGAATTTCTGGTAGCAGCAGTTCTGCTCGTAAGCATGATAAAAAGCATGCAGCAACTAGAAACAATCTAGTTAGCGAAAGTGAAAGTGCTCTGAGCCTGAAGTCTTGCTTAAAAAACATGCTTCGCGCTTGCCTCAAACAGCCACTGCAGAAGAGGACGAGCGAATGTGGTGGACACGGAAGCTTGTCTACTATGATTTTTAGCTACATGTATATGTATATAGTCCTCGCTGATTCTGGCAAGGGGGTTGAAATAGTGGAAAAATATTAAAGCTACTTCATCTCCACGTTAGCTGCGTCAGTAAGAGAAAATCCACGTAGAATTTTTAAATAAAGTGAATAGTTGATGATGTTGAAGTAGCGAGGAAGAAAAAGAAATTAGGTACAAATATTAGTTTACAACACCAGGAAAAATTGAGGAAAATGCTCACTACCAAGTTATTATTCCTATCCCAATAAAACTGTGAACAAATTCCAAAATAACAAAACATTTGATGAGGACTTGAAAAACTGGATTGCAGCATATGTTTCCAAAATACAAGAGAAAACTTTTCAGTGCTTAAACACGACTTAAAATCACCACAGAATGAAGCAACTGCGAGATCCACCAAAATACGAGAATGCTCAATTTCCGGGCGAATATGTGGGGATCCTGTAGCAAAAGAACAAATACTGCAGTTTTATGGACACAAAATTTACTTAACCGGAACTACATCAAAATATTTAGCATCGCTGTTGCAGCATACCCTCTGGGATTTTTGGGGAGCTAGTTTCAGTGGCAGAAGAGTCTGGGGTTTTTTAGACTTGATGCGGACGAAAGATTTCATTGAGTGAAAATCTTTCCGTTGCCAAAACAATGGTAGACTGTTAGCCTATAAAAGCAGTGCGATTAGGCTGTTCACTCACTAATTGACATTTCAAACAAATGAATGATGTCTCTTGATTTAGGCCTGAGCTGAAAATCACAAAACCAAAAATAAGGTGATAGAAAACTTAACTCTCCACAATTTATGCGAAATAAGGTTGAATGTGCCAAGTTCCATCGAAAAGATGCAGTTTTAGACCAATAAATTTGATTAGTGAGAAGGAAAATGACCTTTTAGGGTGGACCCTACCAAACTTATCGTAGGTGACATGATTTTTCTGGTAGGCTCCCTTCTTCGAGAGTACAGAAGAAAGAAAAAGAAAGACAAAGAAGCCACAGAGTCACACCTTCGAATGTGAACAGGCAAATTGGTGGAAGGCTGCAGTCATTAACCTGTCTGAGACACTTAGTCTCTAACTAATGGGTCCCTTCCGCGCACACACGGATGGATTTAAATGCGAACACAAACTCACAAAAGACAGTTGCAACCACAGTTAGTGATGGCGCCTCTAACTACCCTGTACAGAATCTGCGGATTCGAGGGAGGTTGTGGAAGCAATTGTTTGAACTAAAGACTCCAGTGAAAAAACACCAGTGTGGAATTGTGGACATAAAATCGGGAAAAAAATGCTATTCTCAACAGAGTTAAAAAACCTCATTTCCCAATTTTTAAATAGCAGAGAAAAATTTCAGTCCTCCTCTGGGTTGGACAAAACGATGCAAGAAAAATAACAAGGCAACTATGCTATATCAAACCCTCCTAAATTATTCCATTTCCAAGCCCGCCTAAACTTCATTTTGAGCAATATGCAGAAAGCTGGAAAAAAATTTCCGACTCTCACGCTAGCTCTTCAAAGGCCATATTTCAAAGTAAACGCAAACACTGTAAAAACGAAAAAAACTTTTGCGGTGCTTAGCGAAAGCGTTGGAAACCAGAAAATAAAACATAAAATGTATTTTCACATCTAATATGCACAAAGTGCCATTATGGGTTAGTATTTGCAAATATAAGGCGGAACTTGGTGAATTATGATTGACAGAAATGTCCGTTACAGGTAGCACAAAAAATTCCTCGAAAACGCTAATTTTTATTTAAATATAACGACAACTCTAGAAGAAAGGTGTTTGGATAATTAACTCACTAATATCAACTTTTCAGTGGTATCATTCTTGGAGAGTAGACAATTATTGCAAAAAAAAACAAAATGAGCTTTTAAAGGGCATTGATAACCAGGAAAAAAACACTTGGGGTTTAGCATTTTAGAAACGCGTCAAATTCCTCATTTCCACTTGTTATTATTATTATCATTAGATGAGGAGTATTCAGGAACAAGTTTCCATTGGGAGTAAACCTACTTGTCAAATTAATCACCAAACAAGCGGCTCCAAGTAAAGCCAAGTTGGACTGAATTTAAAAAAAATCACACGGTTCGGTGGCTTATTGTGATACCTAAAACAATCACACTCAATTCATCCATTCACACTCATCTTCCGAACTGAGAAAATCTACTACAACTAAATAAGTTACCTGTCATTAATTCTGCTACTGATGCGAGACGTCGTCAGAAAGGGTTTGCATTACCCTCGATACATATATCAGAATAGCAAAATGTGAGAGGAGGAAAAATTGAACTGAGACTCACTTTGTGCCAGGTGTACCCACCGTCGACAGATATGAAGACATCAGCGGGAGTGGTTTTGAGGTGAGTGGCGACATGTCCATGCACGAGGATCAGCCCACGAGCCGTTGATGTTGCCAAGGGCGGTGAAGCGACTACACGTTTCCGGAGGCTAAATTGGTTGCTCACTTGCAATCCACACACCTACAGGGAGAGTAAACACGCCGTCATGGCCCACGTGGTTGAATACGTCACACCCTTACTTGACATTTGCAAGGGCGATGGGAGGGTATGTAAACAAGGTCTCGAAAGCGATGGTAATTTGGTAAAAGAACATACATGCCGAATATTCTCACTTTCCAAAGGAAAACTGGCGCCGGTTTTGGAAAGCAGCGATCCAGACTGCCACCCCATATCTTGAAGCATACCATCAGACAATGGAAGGAAATCCACAATGCATTTGCCAGCCCTTATTAGTGAAAGGATTGCAAAAAGGCATTATTTTAATGATTTGAAAGCTCAATACTACCGAGTACTAAGAGAACATTTTGACCTCAACGGTTGCCCGCTATCCGGATTGTGAGTCTACCAATCACAACTTTTTTATCAAATCATGGTGTGATCTTCGCAAAGATATCAACTGCGTTGAGCATTCGTGCGAGGTTGAACTGAGTCTCGTGTTTTAGGCTAGACAACTTCCAGGCCGTGGATCGTTGGAGCGTGAAGTCTAGCCCCAATCGTCAATGCTATCAACGACGCCAACTCCTCCTCCTCGCCTCATGTCCCACATGATTCACACAAGCGCGTCCGCGTACTGGGGTTAATCACAAGTGTCCTGATTAATAGGAGACGGTAATTACCGGGAGCAAATTTGCAGCCAGTCCTCAGCCAGCCAGTCAGCCAGTTGACCAGACAGGCTGCGGATGGGCAAGCAGCTGAATAAACTTCGTCCCAGGCGCTGATAGTAGATGGTGATGATGTTAACCGATGGCAGTGCCTATTTTACTGGCACTTTATCGCATGTGCCATTTAGAGAGCGATAGTGGGGTGGTGCATAATGTCTTACAAACTTTCAGCAGTGGCCCAGTGGAGAGGTGCTGTGTAGCTGTTAGTCAGCCGTGGCAATCATCCCAATTTACATACCAAAATAGATAGAAATTAACATCATAACAATATGACCTATTTTCGCATAAAAGTTTCCAAAAGGTGCCGCTTTCCTACGGATTGTGGAGGCGAGTGCACAATTACTCATACTTCTACTTAAAACTTTCGAAAAAAACTAACTTGCTTACGCTTATTTATTAGTGCCAATATTTGAAAAGGCAAAGATGACAGTTGTTGATTTTTCTTTCTGAAAAAAGGAGACCTTCCAACTTTCGAAAAACGAAAAATTGTGCGGTGAAAAGTATGACTTTCTAGTCGACCCTAAACATAGTGGTTTGAGTAATGGTATAAACACAAGAAGGGTGGATATTTATAGGCTCTCCAACATACTTCAGTACTTCATAAACTAGATATGACGCAAGTATAACTTTTCACTGATTTTTTGCATAGGAAGAACAGTATGATAAGTACACTATCAAGGCAACCTGTTTGAAGGTAGTTCCTGACATCAGGTTCAACATATTGTAAACGAAGTATATGGTCATCTCGCATTAACTCCTGAAATTCAGCAATTCCACTGACTGCGAAATGATTAAATTAGTAAGAAAGCGGTTTACAAATAAAATAAGTTAGTAATTAAAAGAGAGGAAGCCCAAAAGACGTGACAAATGATGTCCAGTATATTTTTTTTAGATAAATGGGAGGTATGAATCAGGCTAGCCAAAATAAAAATGTAGCGTTTTATTAAGCAGCTTGTTCCTTGGACTTCCGGTTTTAGAAAAAGGGTCACTTGTGCTATCATGCCAACAACTCCAAGCCATACTGTATTTCAAATATGTGCGTATTCTCTCCCAGTATACTATCTTCTTTTGTCGTTGGAGCAATCTCGAGAGGCTACATTGGTGGACATCTATCATGATTTCGGCCGGTGGGTGATAAACCTTAGCGGGGCGGAAGAAGGGCACATGCTGCGGGTGGGAGAATTGGTGACGACTCATAAAAGGGAGGACTGAAGATGAAATCCACCTTGGGCAACTACCCGCAGGAAGGCTATAAACAATGAAAGCAGCACTAGCCGCGAACCACCTGGAAAAGTTTGTTATAGAGCTATGGGTCGTTCTTTACTGGCTGGATAGAGCCCAGAGAGATATGGGTGGGAAGCTCCGCAGTGAAAAAAACATGGCAAGGTGAAAGTGCAAACACTATGTCACTTCGGATGCCATAGGCTCTCGAAGAGGAGGAATCATTTCTCGAACATGCTTAACCCACAATATCTATGCCCCTTTTACAATCACTACCCAATGAAGCATGTCCTCATCTAACTTGCCTATTCATTGAAAGGGTGTGAAGATCAAGAAGGAGGAGGTAATAACGAAACCAATTACAATGTGTTAGGAAAAAAGTCGTCACCTAAACAATTTGATAATGCACATTATGTGATGAATTAAGCCAACTCCTACACCTGTTGCTCAGACTGAAGATGTGGGTCACCATTTTTGGAACCCAAGTTCGGTTTTAACAAATTCGTGTTTAAATACGGCCTAGGTGAGAATTTGTGTTAAAGGCGACAGCACCCGAAACTTTCACAGATTGTCAACAATTAATAAATGACGACTTTTAGCACTTACAACTGTAGTGTGGGCTGAAAACCTTTGTGTTCCAATAAGGACGATATTAATAATGAGCGTGAAGTTATGTGCCCCAAATGAAGCCTGTACAAATAGCGTTTCAAATGTTGGACACACATCAATGGGGTCGTTGTAGGACATGGACATTCTAATAGCTGGCTTTCACTCTTTTATTACCATCAGTTGAATAGGGAATTTATGACTTCCTGCTTAAATTGGAACCAAGCTGTGATTAAAAACCAAAATGCTAAGCAAAAGCTCATCCTAACGATTCCACAGACGCGAGCGCAATGTGGAGTTAAAAAAAACTACAGTTGTCTAAAAAACCGAACAAAAGTTTTGCCTACGAAAATTCCCCTTTTGCTTCCACGCTAGGAGAAGGAATGACGAAACGACTGAAAATCACTAAGACGTACTGAAGGGAAGGAGTGAAAAAAATATAGGAGCTAAAACGGGTTTGCATAAATAAAGCGCCCAACAAGAAGACGAGTAGATCACGAATGATCCAAAATGCATTTACTTTTAATGCTTACCAACGGTCATACAAGTATAAACGAATTTTCCGTCCATTGTAAAAGAAAAAAAGTGAATTTGAACATTAAGCATAACAAAAGCTGGCTTACGGGTTCAAAAGCTTTACCGGAGGTGTTGTCAGCAGCAGATTTTAGAGGTTCTGTAGAGGCTGTTGAATCTGAGGAGACCACACCGGCCTGTTCACCAATCATCTTGCTCCGCGAGGGTAAGTCACAGGAGAGCCCCTCAGGTACAGGAAGAGGTTGCCAAGTGGCACCTCTGTTGTGGGTGATAACGGTGCGCAGGGTGGTGTCGGGATTCATTTGAGTGGCCAGAAAGGTGCCAGGAATGGAGAGGATGCGGAAAAAGTCAGTGACGGCAGCGTGATTGGGGTAGAAGTGACGTCGCAGTGACTCTGTAAACACGGTTCCTGTGCTATCCGAAACATAGAGGATGCCGTGACCGGTGTCTGTAAAAAAGTAGACATTTAAATACGAGTATCGTCTCTCGGTGTGTTCATAATCTCTACTTCAGGGCTGATGCACCTCTGTCAAGAATATTTGTGGTGAGACTGGAAGTCAACAGTCGCATGAAATGGGATAGATTAAATGCATCGTGGATGGAGTAATAAAAGTTAGTCATTTGACAACCAATTCCCCACAAGCAATTCCTGTGTAGTTACTGCGGCAGGTGAGAAGTAAGTTACGATGCATAATGAAATGAAATAAATGGGTGATGACACACTGCTTGCTACTGCATGGCCGAGAGCGATAATACTAATGTTGAAAGAGACGGAAATAAGCGGCATTTTGCACAACTTTGGTTTAGACGAAATAGATTTTGACAATCAAGGCAGTAAAAAAAGCAATACCATAATACACTCTCCAGATGTATAAAATTAGAAGGTATGGAAAATTGGGTTTAATGTCAGCATAAACGATTAAATACCCAGAGAAAATTTCTTCGCCCGTGATGTAAAGAGGCGTGAAGTAGACAATAAAACTAAAAGGAACTAATTATAAAGAAAATTTGGAAGTAAATGTAGGTATCTTGCATGGTGAGCTACAGAGTAGGATGATTTAGAAGCCGGAAGTACTTTTGACGATTACCTAAACCCACTTCCACAGCATCTGTACCAGAGGAATTAAACTTAAACTTCCTTTCGAAGACTAGAATGTTAATGGTAGATTTTCCAGCCAAGTAAACAAGAGCTGCAAGTTATCAATTTCGAATAATGGATGTGCACTAGACATTAATCTTCGACACGTTTGGGAAGTGGCAAAAATACTAGCGTACTGAAGCAAATTTGATTGGCCACTTGCCTGCAAACATCAAAACATATTTGTACAGCTTTCACAATTCTTTTGTAAACATGAACTTCTCTAGACACAGCGAAAAGCCCAAATTAGAAATGCTGAAGTGGTGGAAACTTTCCAAGGAAGGAATATCAAATAAACTTGCTACATGGCAGTATATTAAAACTGCTTGCGTGTGTCTCCAAATTAAGTGACTATATGGTTTTATAATAACAAGTTAATGCACTAAAATTGGAGAAACGTTATACAGTCAGTGAGCGAAGAGAGTGGTAGACTTCGAAGCATATCGTCATCTATTCCAACTCTAAACCTGAGAAAAAGAATTATAAATACTAGCCCGCAAAGGTCACATACGGATGCGCACATTGGGTGCGAAAGACAAATCCGTTTTGAGCGAACAAAAGGGCAGAGTAAGGCCAGCGATCGGATTCGCAGTTTGGACTAAGGTCGCGCCTCCAAAGTAAATGCGACCATTCTAGAAAGGCTAACTTTTTTAACAATGAATGTAATCTGCACTGTTACCACCCTTGGTGTTATCTAGGTGAGCGAACTAAGCGCACGTTCACGATGTCACACATTCGGTCAACTCTTGTTTCAGCAACTGTCGTGTTTCCGAAAAAAAAAACAGCAACCAGTTGCAAAACTGAGCGCAGCACTGGAAATACAGTTCATCGACACGTCTGGAAGCTCTAAATACGTTGCTCCGAACGCGCAAATGAAACTGCAATGGATGAAAATGAAGTATCGCTGCAAGACATTCCGCAGCTCTAGAACCAAATTTTAAGGCGTACGTGTACGGGGATCGAAATTGCTTTATGTAAATGCATACCAATACTAAGAACACTTTTCAGACAAATCCGTTTCACGGAAAAGGGGACAACTCACCACCAGGTTCGTCGACATGAAGAAACACACAGTCCTTCTCGATCTCTAGTACGCTAAAGAACTACAGAGAGGAAAAACTTTGCATGAAAAGCGTCTTGAAGTACTCATACTTAAGTGTAAGATTTAAATAAACATTTTACTAGAAGATTAAAGAAAATACACGTCAAAAGTATCCCCTCCCCCCTAAATTCTGCACAATATCAGAGTTATATCCAAGGAGGAGCATATGAATAGTGCATTGGTATTTTAAATAAGTTTTATCCGATAAGTCCGATTGAAAATAAAACAGTTTTTTGCTTTTGAGACCAATCCCTCACAAATGTTATTTCACTAAGGCTTTAAACTTCCGGTAACGTAATTTTTGCAACTAACGGGCTGCTGCTAGTAATGCCGAAGAACAATTAGCTAACCAAGCCTTCGACAACAAACTAAATGAGTACTCCATGAAGTCGAAATTCTCAGAAGTAGGGAAATTACTTTAAATCTAAGTCAACTCATAAATGAGTTAAGTTATGCCGGGTATCTTACTTGATCGGAAACAACGGTAGGAAGATAAACGCGCCGGAAGTTATTTCCACCGTTATCGGAAACGCTGAGTTGAAGACGATTCCTCTCTTCGTCCACAAAGTGCGCAACGTAGAGGAAACGGCCAGAGGGCTCGTACTGCGATTCTCCGGAGTCTTCTTCGAGATCCGCGTCACTTCGTATAGCCTCGGGGGCCCAAATTTTACGTACGTTCTCCAAGATAACCCTCCAATTTCTCCCACCATTCTCTGACTTGGAGAGAGTGAATGCACCCCGATTGCTGACTACTGGAAAACAATTTTTGACGAAATTGGGCAAATCGTTAATAGAAATAGGGATAGCTGAAAGATCTATGCATGCAAAAGACTGTGGAGGGGATTGAAGATCTTATTTTCGAATAAGCAAATTTGTACGGAAAAAGGGGAAATAAACGGCTTATCGATTAGCATAGGCTTACAAAAGGTGGTCACTTACAGAGTAAATCTTCTATACTACAAGGCCGAATTATTCAGGCACAAGCAACTCCAGACTTACATTTTTTAACGGCCTTTCCATGGAGGGCATATAGCGTACTTTTATTATCAACGTTAAAGCCGGACCAGAAACACTCCTGAACATTTTGCAGTGCCAACTTCCATGTAATGCCACCATCCTTGGAAACGAACAGAGACTGTTTGATGGGGTCAAAAAACTGAAACTATAACTAACTTTTGTGTGGCCTTCCAATGTAAATACCAGATTGGACTGAGAATCGCGAGCAGAAAACTTGAGCTTTCCATTCAAGATAAAAGGCAATGTAGATTTCCTCCAACGCTTGCCAGAATCAACAGTTGAATAAATAAGTGAATTATTCCTGTTGTGTATGTCATGGCAAATAACATAAATCTTTACTTAAATTCCATCACGTTATCAAACAAATACAAACTTTTCTCATTTTGTGATAAATTTTTCGTGTTTGGAGGCCATTCTCGCGCTTTATATAAATTTCCTCCCCAAGATTTTGGGTTATCTTTTCAAAATTTTTCCCATTGTCAGTACTACAAGGTGCAAATAAGAAAATAGACATACCTTCGGTAAATATCAGAAGATTGGCCAAGTCCCTGTTCGCTTTCACTCATTGTGACCAAAATAATGACCTAGAGATGAAATCAAATGCACTATCATACGCCTATTGCGTCACCAGCCCATGTTAATTGGATGGTCTCCTTCGTATCATTTTTGAAGTAGTACTGAAAAATACGTTAAACAAACCTCACATACAAAATCGATGGGGTGACCATTTCTGGAGGCATTAGCGAATACAGTTTGCTGAGCCTTACATTTATCTGAAATTGATGCAAAAATGGACGAAGTTGATAACAACAGAGCGACAGCAACAACCACACACCGATAAACCATCTCTACAAATATATTTTGTAAAAGCGCACGTTCATTAGTCAAGGTCGAGGCAATTTAAAGCTATACGTCTGCAACTAACTAAATCATGTAAAAGCTTTGTTGCTACGCTTTGCCTAACTTAAAAATATTTTAAATAGGACGTCAGCAGCTATTTATATATTTGCCCTGTATACTAAGTTAGCATTTGCTGCATTTGTAACCCATTTTCAACCATCGTGGCTGTGGTTTGGCATTGTACTCCTGATAAAACAATAAAACATGCTATGCATAAGGTTGAGTTTCCTTCACGATGTTTGCATATTTTTTTGAAACATCTTATATTAGGATCCTTGCAGTACATTGGTGAGCAGAGCGAAAAAAAATAATTCAAAAGATGTAGATTTAAGCCCAATGCTGTACAAGTGCATTAGTTTGCTAGGACCTATTTTATCTCTAACTTCCAATTTGCTTTAATGGATCGATATCGTGGGCGCCTTGTATGTCTCCCGTTGCGCTTCTGTAGACCTTATAGCTTTGATGGTAGGGTTGGTGGTGTCTTTAGTTGTTTAGTTGTGCAAGTGCTTTTGTGTGATTTCGTTCTCCGGTTGGAGCTGGTTCCAGCGAATGATTCACAACGTTTTCTGCTTCTATTTATTTTTATGCGTGTTAGTCGAGAATGAAGCATATGGGAGAGCAAGCTTACATTTAGACTACTTGTTGTGCATTTTTATTTTGATAGCAGATGGGTTCCTACATTTTTAAGAGCGACAGCCTAGACTTCGCCGTTCTACCCTCAGAAAAGATCGAAGGCCCACTTGGACTAGGTTTGTGTAGACGCTTGCGCTGACATTTCCTTCCTAGGCTTTCCCGAAGACGATAGCCTAAATCGGGTAGAGAAGGAGACTCTCATTCCTGCTCTATGCATGCAACACGTTCGAAAGAAACTGTGTGCTGAACCTTGGACGCGTATGGCTCCTTCTAACTCCCTTATCACATTATCACACATGTAGAGCTGGCTGAATGCTCCAGAAAGTGGCATTGGGCATCCGTGGCCATCTGTCGACGACAATTTGACACTGCTATGGGCTGCACCAAGCAACAGTAATGCTCACTTTCCCCTCTTTCAAATTGCAATACTTCTAGCCTTCTAGATCCCGAGTTCCAAGAGCAGATGAGGAAGCACTACTTGGAGCTGCGCGCGACGTATAGATCCACTGGTATCGAACCAAAATTCTAGGGCCCTTTATTGTTTCCATAAAATAAACCTTTATCACCATACTGCTATCTGTGGGGTCGAGAGCCGAAAAGAGCAAAGCAACACGATATAGTCATGCAGCAGAGGGAATATTTATAGTAAAAAGTGATGCGAGGTGGAAAACATGTGGACGGGTAAAAATAAGGGGGAACATCGAGGCCTCAAAGGATGTAGTCCAGCTCGTGCCTTACGTAGGTATTTTTTTCCTCATCCCTAATCCTTGGAAAACCATAGACTAATCCATCCTGGTTGCCGATGTAGATGGTATTGTATACCTTCCACATAATGTCCCTCACCTTGCGAGCCGGATGAAATAGCCCTTGGAGGGCATACTGGATGATTTTATTGGGTCCGAGGGCAACTCTGAAGCCCTCAATGGCTGCCATGAAAGCTTGGACAACGTGTGGCGACGTCTCAAAGACGTTCGGCCAGACGAAGTTGAGGAGATGGAGCAAAGCGTCCTCGCAACCGAAACCATAGACACCAAGTGCCATATGGCCCACTGCCGACATTGCCGTCTGCCGATGAACCAGATCCCTAAAGTGAGACAAAAGTCAGTGAGTGCTCGAATCTTGATTAAGGGATTATCACTCTTCCAGGAGAGGCGTACCTGTCCATTAAAGCGTCCTCAAGGAGAGGCGTGACGGCGTAAATGTAGTCCTTGCTCATCTCGCCGATGTACTCGAACATAAAGGCCAGCGATTTAAGTACACCATTCTGCACATTCAGCTCTGGAACTCGGTATTCGTTCATTAACCCAGGCAGAACAGTGAAGGGAGAGCAGGTCTCAGCGACGATGGCGATGGCAACTGTGGTGCACACACGATTTTGACGCTCTTGCACCTTTAGGTTGTTTAGAAGCGTAGCAAGTACGTCGTGCGGACCAATAGCTTTAGCAATGTAACCGAAGGTGTTGACTGTGGCACGACGAATGGATTTCTTGTGGGCTTTGATTAGCTCCAACAACTCGAAGCAGATGCGCATCCACTCGCGTGAAGAGACGTACTCGGACCCACGATCAGCTATTCTGCCTACAAGGTCAATGCAGTTCTCCTCGACTTTTTCGTGCCTGAAAAAATAACCGCAGAAATAGGATCATTATGCCGATAGCTAGGGGCATTGCTTCGAGAAATAGACGAACTCACCGATTCTTGAGAATGGGTGTAAGACGTGGAAGCAGCTCCTTGATAGGAGGGGTCATTTTGGTCATACCGATTACATTGACTATGCTTTTTAGTGCGCCCAAAATAGATCCAAGGACTTCTGGGTACTCCTCACCGAGATATTCATAGAGCACAACACCCAAATGACCCATGAGCTTCTCCTCCTGACAAACCTTCATGACACCGGCTATGCGAGAGATCAGATCAGCCGCCTGCTGACGAACCTTGGCCGACTTATTGTTCAGACGCCAGAGAATAGTACCGCATATCTGAGGTAGATAGGGCTTCACACGCTTACCCAGAGCCTGAACAACCGTCCCGAACCCAGTCAACAGCACTGCATCCTAGAAGATAACAGACAAGAAGACACAATCACCTACTCTGATGCACATTAATATCCAATGAAATATTGATGCGCGGACGCCTCAGATGGGATTGGATGGGCAGAAGTGGGCAAAGTCAACGCTGTTTAAGGTTCCAGCATAGTACTAAAGGTGAGATTGACTGCTTTAATTAGCTTAATTGGAAAGAATTAATGTATTGCGAGAAAAAAAAACAGAACATCCTGCATAGACCCACGAATTAAGCATTGCAAATCGTTAACCGCCAAAGGAATGTGTACAAACAGATTGACGTTTACTAAAGCAATGACAACAGGAATAGCTGCTAGAGGGCAACTTGTTGCCTCGAGCGTTATTTTAACCATGGAGCGCTCAAGAGTTTGCTGCAACTGCATCGCTCAGGAATTCCCTTACTATCCGATTCAATTAGAGCTGCCTGCAATATGAGTAGTGAGTTGGGAAGAATAAACCCATGGCATGATACACTCAATAAAATCTGTAGCACGAACCTGGAGCCGTTAGAGAGCTAACTTTTATGAGATATGAGGGAAAAAAAACGATAAAATTACATGGACCAAAGAAAAGTAATCATTT
Source organism: Taenia multiceps (assembly GCA_001923025.3). Classification (NCBI taxonomy): domain Eukaryota; kingdom Metazoa; phylum Platyhelminthes; class Cestoda; order Cyclophyllidea; family Taeniidae; genus Taenia; species Taenia multiceps. The sequence goes on along the minus strand of CM010311.1, from coordinate 75,203,374 downwards.
TAAAAACGGGTCTGATGGCATGCCGAATTAGGAGTCGCCGATGCGGCTATCAGCTTGAATAGGGTCAGTAGGCGGTTGCATCATATTAAGTGGTAGAAGCGCACAGCAAATACAGCACTAAACGAATGGACATTTGTGAAATGCAGAAAGCTCGCATTAGCAGAGAATTTCATTGGAAACGTTTACCAGAATTCGCATTCGCAGGGTCGTAGCAAACACAGGAATGAGATCTGCTTATTATGCCCGACAAGTCGTAACTCGCAAATATTTTAAAACTACACCGAATTCATAACAGTTACCGACCCCATCAGGTTTGAAATACCCGAAAGATTCCAACTGGAAGGCAGGGCAAAAACATCACCCCCAGACACCACTATGACCTTTTGGCTTATCTAATGGCTAAGAACAATGCGGTGGGACGTACCTCAGTAGTCTGTTCTTGAAAAGCGTAGAGAATGCCATCAATCAACTGTTCCTCCAACCTAGCGTCGATTTCATCGCTGCCCAAAGCGGACATGACCTTCTCAATGGTCTCCATAACCATTTTGCGGTACTGCTCCGATTCGTCTTTCAAGTCGTCAACAATACGTGTGATAATCTCAGTAGCACCTACCTTTGTCGCGATTTCCACAGTAGTGTCTACCAACTAAAAGTGACAGTAACACATTGTTAGGGTGGTTTCAACAGTTTTGGAAGTAAAATCTTAATCACCCACCGGTCGGTAATTGCGGCGATCAAGAGCCATGCGCTGATTCCAGAAGTGTCGGAAAAAGGGAGGCAGAATTTCGTTGCGAATATATTCAGGTTCGACACCCTCTGTAGCGCAGCACTGTTTTACTACTTTCAATACAATTTTCTTCATCTCCTCGTCAGGTGAGGGGAATTCGCGGATCAGCACCAACATGACTTCTCTCGTGTAGTAGTTAGCGTACTCTGCGTCCATCAGAGGAATCAAGTAGCCAATAGCTTTCAAGAAGGCGGCAAGGCCCTAAGCAAAAAGAAACGGAAAGACCAATGAGTTTAGTGACTCTTTGATTGAGGTTTGAATGGAAACGGGAACTCACTTTGCCACGATGACTACGAATACCCTTCCAAAGGGGCTTGAGGACAGAATCGAATGACTCGATACCGTAAGGTGTCGCTGCTTCGGCCAAAGCAGCGAGAGCAAGAGCTGTGATAGTACGAACCTTCTGCTGCTCATCGACGAGACCATGTTCAATAATCTCAACGAGAGAGCGCAAATGAGGCAAGATGGCACAGCCCATAAGAATGGAAATCTGTTGCACGATCTTGATCCCCGTATGTCGTGCCTGCCACGATTTCTTCGACTTACAGACGGCCTATAAAAATCAGAAAAACATGGAAGCATAGAGAACGATTAAAGGGTTGGAACTTAGAGAAATCGATAGACGCACCTTTAAGAATGGCAGAAGGCTAGGAATACCGAGGGCAGAAGCCACAACGGCAAAAGCACGAGCAGTTGTATTTCGGACGTACTCGTCAACGTTGTCAATATCCGGACGCATTGTCGAAATCATGGTCGCCAAGCCTGCTGCCTAGAATGTGGAACAATGAAATAAATGAAGTGTGTAATAAGATGCAATGAAAGACAAGACATACCTTTGCCAAATTAGAAATAATTTCACGACCCTCGACACGGGCGTAATAGTCCTCATCAATAAGGAGAGGCTCAATGACGACCAAAATCTTGTGCACATAAGGTCGAACTAGGTCGTCCAATTTGTACAAAATGCGGTCGATGACCTTGACCAGTAAATGCCGTTCCTGGTCCTCCAAAGTTGGCGACATTAAGAGGGGAAGAATCTGATTAAACAGAGGTCCCGCACCGAACTCGCGTGCCTTGTCCGTGATTTGGCGGAGAGCCGACTTGCGCATCGGTGGTGTGCCATTTTTAATTTTTAACAGAAGCGTCATGATTTTGCGCTCTGTTGCTTCCTCAGGAGGCAAACTATCTTCGTCCACGTCCTGGAGCAGTTTATCGAAGTATTGGAGATCGTCAGGACGCATCATTGGCAAATTATTGCCCTTCGGCTGTAGATCACCCAGTGCGACTGCATTTCCACCCATTGCAGCCGACCCGATACCGGCAGCCGTACCAACGTCAGGTGTGGTCATGTGGAAGCCAAAAGGCGTACCAGCTACAGGGGTGGGCGTCGCCAATAGTCGACGAGCTGGCGTACGCAGAGGAATGTATCCAGCGGGTGGAGGAAGAATCTTGTAGCCTGGAGGCAACATCTCATCCAGTTCTTCATCAGTCAGCGGTCGATTTCGATCATCAATTTCTTGTTGCCACTGCACGGCCCGCATTTGTTCCGGTGTCATTGGGATGCCTGTGCCAGGGACCGTACTAGCAATGCCGAAAGCTGGAGTTGCCATGGACATAGCTTTCGGACCAGTGGGGGTGGCACCAGAGGGAGTGAAACCGAGGCCAGGGGTACCCATTCCCGGAGTTCCCATAGATGGCGTGAAACCACTCGGCGTAGCACCACTGGGAGTTACACCTCCAAGTGGAGTAGCACCAGCTTTCATCGGCGTCTCATCCCAACGCGACTTGCGTTTGGCTATTACAGCTGCAGCTGTGTTTGGGGTCTGACCGAAGGCCTTGTATGCAGAAGAGGGCGTATCCTGAATTGAATTAACGCCGCTCGGAGTCTGATCCGCGCGAGGTGTTTCTGCCCACCCAGCGCCATGACCAGGGGTATCCGCGCCGTAACGCTCTGAGTGTGGTGTCTCGTCCCATCGATTCTTACGAGCGCTCGGCGTACCCTATAAATGTTCAAAAGACCGCGTCAAGGTGCCACGATTCATTTCCCGAAACAAATGCAGGAAGAGGCTTACCGCTAGAGGATCGCGACCAGGAGTTGCTGCACTAGGTACATAAGCCGGGGTTTCAGCCCACTGTCGCGACCCCGGAGTGGCAGCAGGGTCACGCGGTCGACCAGGAGTTTCTTCCCATTGGCGACTACTCGGGGTTGCTGCACTGCCAGGTGTACCTAATGGCTGGATTGGTGTCGCGGCTTCATCCCAACGCTTAGCCGTAATGTCCTTGGGAACGGTACCATTAGTTTCAGCTGAAGGTTGATCCCAACGACGACGCTTGACTGGGGGAGCAGAGTCCACCACCTTTAATTCCCCCGCCTTAGCCTTTGCAGCAATTTCCGCACGCAGAGCACGTTGTTCCTGTGTAAGCTTTTGATTGAGCATAACATCTTTGTAAGTACTAAGCCTTGGATCAGGAGTCTTATCGCCTGCGACAGATGGGCAAAGAGAAAATACGAGGAATCAGATGAATCAGGTCCCAAGTACAGTGCCTTTATGAAGCGAGGAAGGCTCAAATTAAGGTAAGTATTAAAGTATGAAGATGTCATACAAGCCAAAGACTACCGTGACACGCACCATCCCAAAAGCTCTGGGGCCGATGTTACTCATGTCAACCGGCGCAAATCTATAAAAAATCGAGTTTAACACAGGACTATGGATAACTAATTAACTTGGAAGCGCAAAATTAGTTCTCGAGGATGCGATGCGTATCGACATTGACTAACAGGAGAAAAAAAAACATTAGTTATAAGTCGGAAAACGGCACACAGACTTATCCTGCACATACCATCTTTAAAAGGGTCCGCACGAACGGGAGACAAGACGGCTTTAAGCCGTTGAGCATGATACTCGTCTTCTCGATCAGCAATAACCTTACGCCTGATTTCAGGTTCTAGAAAGAGTCAACTGTAAAACGACCAAACATACCCTCCGCCATTATTCAGTTAAGTCAAATGAAGCGCATTCTGGGTTGAAGCTCAAGCGGCAGCGAAAATCATACATTATGATGTGATTCAAATAAATGATCCTGCAGACAGAAAATTATTGCCTGTTTTGAATTTCAAGTGAGGTTTTTAGGTTTGTATTGTAAACAAACTAAACTGCGTTTAATACCGAACAGCATGTAAGGTGACTGACGTGGAGTTTAAATGTGACCTCATTAATAACCTTTTCGTCCTATCTAACTATTCAAAAGTTTCTTTGCGTTGACCATTGGACATCGGCTTTGGTAAGTAACTTTATTTTGAAACATTGTGAGTATGTTTCAACTCTTCTAGTCATGGCGCCCGCAAAAGAAAAGTTGTTTTACTTGCTTTCAAGTGATGATTGTATTCTGAAAAATGCTGCTATAATGTTTCTTTTTGGGTGTAGTGCATTTAACTGCTTGCTATTCTAAAAGCCAAATGGCGTTATCGTTAAGCTGCAAGATTTGCTCTTCACTTTGCTAAACTCGTGTCTTCTAATGCAAACCATGTAAAGTCAAAAGTTTTGGAAGCTTACCTTCCCTCTAATTAGTTCTATCCTACCACTGCTGGATTCCAATGGAAACAATCAATCAACAACTGGCGCCTTTTTAAAATAGTTTGTCTGCGCAGTTTTTATTTACTCTAGCTAAATGGTTAGCTCTGCTTTGTTAACTTCATACTGTTTAGTCTTCCACTGCAAAAAAGTCCTCCACGTCCTCTCTCCTCAAAAAGAAAAGTGATGGTAACTTTCGGACTAATGCCATGGAGGTTTGTCTAATCCTTCTGCATTTATTCCCCTAGACCCAAGAAATCCAGGAGGCATTTGAGCTTTTTGATGTTGACAAAACTGGCTACATAGACACGAAGGATTTAAAAGTAGCCATGCGTGCTCTAGGTTTCGAGCCAAAGAAAGAAGAGATTAAAAAACTAGTAGCTGAATATGATCCTGAGGGGAAAGGTGTTCTCTCTTTTCCCGACTTCCTTAGAATGATGTCCCTAAAAATGCAAGACAAAGATGCTCGCGAAGAAGTGCTGAAAGCATTTAAACTGTTTGATGATGACGAAACTGGTGCAATTTCGTTCAAAAATCTGAAACGTGTTGCTAAAGAATTGGGAGAAAATCTTACTGATGAGGAACTACAGGAGATGATTGACGAGGCCGATCGCGACGGTGATGGTGAAGTGAATGAGGCTGAGTTCCTTCGCATCATGAAAAAGACTAACATGTACTAATTAAGTGGGTCTAAGTTCGACTCAGGCTGCATTCCATTGAAGTCCACCTGTTTAATAATGTTTTTTTTTATTTACCAATCAAGATCTCTTCTGTTTTCAGCGCTTCCATTGTCCCCTTTGTGACTTATTAGTTTAATCTATCGGTGAGAGTGCTTTATCTATCGTAGTGATAATGAACCCTTCACTTTCATAGGGTTGCTACCAAAAGCAGTGTGGATGAATTCCTGTGTAATCACCAACGATGAAATAATGACCCACTCTCATCTAGTTCTTAGCACGCCGTTAGAACTAATGGGCCTCTCGCTGTATCCCTGCCAAACTTTTTCCTGCCCTTGTACTGATGTTAAGAGCTGCATGAATGCCCCACACTATTTCATAACATTTTTAACAGTTACTATACTTGTAGACTTAGGAAGACGCATTGGCGAGCTTGAATTGAGGACACAAATAATCATGTGAATCGCTCGATAAATAGCTGGAAATTGGGTTTAAACCAGCGAATCTTGGTTGGAGAACAGCGAAGCATTCTAATTTTTTTCTAGAACGGCCATGCAAAGCAGCGTCCGGCTGCTCTGGCGGCCTGAGTGTGATTTCATTGTTCCACTTTTGTCAGAATCATACTGATACCGTGAAAAGCGTTGAAGAGAACGCCTACCCACTCAAGCAGTCGTTTTTCCCACTCGGAATGCATTTAATATGCGGTTCCGACTATGAGTTAGTAATTGAAAACACCGTAAAACAGCCCCAATCGTGGGCAAAGAATTTTTTTGTCCCATACAGCCATTCATATTATGTCCAGTAAGTCAAAGCTATAATTACCCCAGATGGGCGTACTTTTAAGAGGGCTTCAGTGAAGGAACTAGGTCATACGAGCGTAGACTCCCCCGTTAGAACCTAAACAATCAAAAACCCACTTCCCGTAGACTTTAGGTCACATTCCACAGCCTGATAGGTAGTCGATTTGACATCAAGTAGATCCATTTTGCTTCATGCTGTGCCTCCCAGGTTTTCGCAAACTCGTTCTAGGACTCATTTTTGATCAATCAACTGGGAATAGAGTTTGATTCATCAATGCGTCAAACACCCCACTTTACTGCAGGATTTATTGCGCCTCTATTCAACAATTGCAGGACAGACCAGCCATGATTTTCACAGTAGAGGACTTCGCTGGTCCATTCATGTTAAGAGAATGCCTGTTGACAATCCTCTCAGTGGTAATCCCGACACGGAAGTTCACGTGCCGCTATTAAGGGGAAGAGAAAACCCGAATGTCGGAACCATCAGCCACCAATTATCTTGGCCAATCATTCAGGTTGAGGTAAACAGAGGGTAGGAAAAGACTATAGTTGAGAATTTGTTGGACTGTGAGGAAGGCCCTCCCAATGGATATTGAAAGCACACTGACCACTTAAGAGGGAGAGGTGCAGAGGAATCCAGGAACGGTGAGATCTCCGAGTTGCTGCAACTGGCGGCAACAGAAAGGGAAGTGGCCCTTTTACTACCTCTAAAAAGGATACAGCAATTAATCAACGTTCGATCCATCAACACTCCAGAAAATTCTATTTCGGGGATTTGCTCACGCGGTTCATCGACCATGAGTAAAAAGTTGCAGAATTTCCACACCTCTAAGTGCACTAGCATTATAAAATCAACCTCATAACCCTTAATGAAGCCACATTTGCAACTGAATTCAATAAAAGAAGAGAAAACGTTCTCCCTTGGTTCCATGCTATTTAAAAAGAAAGAGCATGATAAGCAAGTTAAAAGTAGTGAAATGCCAATTCCAAAAGGAGAACGATGACGCGGTGAAGAACTTAAAGGCAATTATAGGCGCTGACCTTTGAACACCGAGTTAATGCGACAAAACAGCGGCTTATTTGACTCGGCAACGACCACCAATAGACATATAGAATGAATGAAGTCTCAACTGATGCCCCAGACATTGATGAAATTACTTGGAAAGGTTCAAACCCAACTACCAACATTCCTACATAGATCAGAGGGATAGCACAGGCATTACTAACGACCTTTGCATGAACCAAAATGTGTAGGTTAATGCACCGATTTCTTGGTAAATGAAGAGCACCGCCAGATGGAGCTGATACTGCAATCATCAGCACTCTTCGCCGCAAAGTCAACGCGCGTCAAAATTGCATTAAAGTACCTCAGAAATGCTCACCTAAATTTGAATGAAGCACTTGTTGCGTTGCCTTCGAATAATTTGTTAATGGATATCTAAAGCAATCGCGTTTAAAAAACTAAGATGAGGAATTTCGACCGAGTCAAATGGACAACAACTGACTCGTTTGAAGATGTGGATGTACAAAGCCATTTAATCAAAGCATCGCCAAAATCGAATAAAGTGAATGCAAACTCAAACTACACCTAACAGACACTTAGGTCGAATTACCCGGAGATGAAAAAAGCTGGCTTCAAGAGATCAAACTGCTACTAACACATTGACTAGTAGGTCGAAAAATCATGGCCAATTCCGAGTGCTCAAAGCGTAAAGCACTCTATCAACTTCACTCAACAAGGAGAATCTCCAACGAAAACACAGACACGACCATGCATTGCATACTCACCTCTTGAAACCCAGGAAAGTCTAAAGATGAAAACGGAGCATGAAAAGAGGTGTCTTCTTTTAAGACAACACAAGGTACACAAAGACCTAGGAGGGATTGACAGCTCCTGATGATCGAGATTTGGCCACCTGTAAAGGCCTTATTCGGATATTTGCCTTCGCAACAAGGGCGCGAATGTCTTCACCAAGAGGTGCTCTGTGGAACACATAAAAATGTATCGAGTTGGTTATGATGGGTTGGAAAAAAAGTCGTGCGACCTTTTACCTGGGACTGAAGTCGATCACACTTGGATCGTGCTCGATTCGCTTACCTCTAGAGTGCAATAGTGCACCATTCCTAAGGAAAGAAAACAATAGGACTGAATTGCCTTGAATAAGTTAGTGTTACCACCTAGCAAAAAGAAGCCTTGGGGAGATCCAAAGTTGACCCATAGCAGGTAGACTTCGGTCTGAAAGCGTTTAAGCAGGTGATCAAGCCAACAGCAACGTCTCATTCATTAATGCACACATTAACTGGTTTTACAACACCAATTGAGCGGAATTAATTCGGCTACGTCAGGGGAGATTGTCGTGAGAGGAAACGCATAAAACACCAGGAAACGACGGATTACCAGGCAACCATTACTCCATTATCGGTGCATAATCGCGGTGGAGGTGCCACCAATCGCATTCCGTAGTGCGCAGCCACTTTGGTTAATTCATTCCGTATAAACAGATTGCTAGCTACGCCACCAGATACAACCTAGATTACAAATTAAATGGGAACATTTACTCGAAATTACAACTAATCAACCAATTTAGAAACCAAATCGCTAATCTTGGGACGGGGATTTGACGAACATACTTACCAGAGCGGGTGCAGAGGAGTTAACATTCGTGGGAGACGAGGGAGTAGGCCAGGAAGTTTGAGGAATTTGGACGGAAGATGGTAAAAGCGAGTTGAGCACACAATACTCAATGGCTCTCTGTACTCGTCTACAGAAGAGCCGAGTCACAGCAGTCTGACAGGAAGCACAAATTGAAGCAATAACGTCAATAGGTAGAACTCCATCCGCATGCTCCTTTTCTAGACGAGCAATCAGTCGATCAGCTGCTGACCGAATGCCCGAAAAAGAGAAGTCACAGTCGCGTGCGACACTTCGCGGCGTGGGCATGGGATAGATTTCGGGTCTGTAACTAGTACGAGCCATCATCTCGATTGCCATCCCACCGGGGATTTGACTATACATCGCATTGTTAAGAGACGCAAGATGCAAACGACGAGCGATCTATACCGTCTGAATGATTGTACAAGCCTCACTTTATCCAAACAGTCACCGGGGGACATATCAAGTGAAGTGCCAAGCAGGAGAAACTCATCTATATCTCTAGCGAGGGTAAGCAGCGAATGTCCGCCACTTACTAGCAAGGCTAAAAATGGAAGAGTCAAACTGAGAAAACGAGTCAGCTTAACACACTTGTACCTTTCATCTGTCAACATTGCTGTTAGAGCATGAGCCTCCATGTGATGTATTGGGATGATGGGCAGGCTAACAGAAAAATCAGCACACTTCCAAGCTACCATACTTGTGTTTCACGGCTAGTTGCTTAGCATACACGACACCTATCTTTAGGGATAACGCCATACCAGGTTTGACAGTAACAGCAATGGCATCCAAGTTGTCCCACGAAATACTCGACTTTTTCATGGCTGTTGAGACAGTCTCTTCAATATTTTCGACATGCAGCTTTTGCGCAATTGGTGGGACCACACCGCCCATCCTGCAAATGCATTAAGCACTGATTACGTCCAAGGATTCGAGTAATCAATGGATGGCAGATGATTACTTGATAGATGTGGGCGTCTGTGAGGCAAGTGATTCTCCTAAAACCATTCTTTTGTTATTGACCACAGCAGCACCGGTATCATCACAGCTAGTTTCAATCCCTAGAATAGTTGAGAGAGGTCGTGAAGCCACTGGATTTGGGAATCCAAAGAGACGGACTGAAAGCCATGAGAATGAGAAATTAGCCAACATATTAGGCCGCGGCAACTCCCACACGTGCTAGTATCAGATAATTGGCAGTTTAAAATGAGCCGCAACTGTGAACAGGGTGTTTGAAGATGCACTTAACGGTGATGAACAAAACAAGCATTCAAGTAATTCATTAAACATTTCATAAATTTAAATAAAATTATTCATTTTTAGACGAATTTTCGCGTTGCTAGTGGACTACTAGCCTGTTCCTGTTCCCAAACACACTAAATCATTTATTTGTAAGGTAAGCAAAGGAAATAGTTTAACCAAAGACGCTGTATTTCACCAGCATCAAATGTAATCCGCTGGCTAACACTAGAACTTATAAGTGCACGACCGCATCATTATAGGGGTTTCCTTTTCTCTGCTTATCCTAGATGGGCAGATTAGGGGCTTAGAGAATTTGCAAAGAGTTGTTTAAAAAAGCTGAATGTAAAAAGCTGAATCTGCTGAAAATTAAGATAACGTTCTCTAAGGTCTTACGCCGATTATTTTGGACTGAATGCATTATCTACCACGATACTTCTAATAGATTTACCAAACGTCGAGAATTTCCTGAACGCTTTCATTAATTTCATTTAATCTCATTATCAAATCCCTCACTGGTGGCTAAGTACTTCGTTTTAAAACTTGTGCCAAAAAAATTCAGCTTTAGAAGGGCAAGAAGTCCATCTTTAGTAGATGCTTTGCATCTTTGAAATGCATTTCTTGCACTTTGAGCTGTGACTTCCTGAACATCCATGATGCAAGTCATGATTTGGTGTACCACTACCGATGAATTGAATTTTCCCGAATAGCTCGTAACACTAGCATGCAATCACAAACTAATGCAGAAGAATTTTTCTGCTAATTCTGTGCGCTTCAATGGAAACCTCTTAGACTTTCAGTAAAGAACCGCCTATATATGGCCATATAAATTTATGATATAAGTGCGTTAGGTGCAAGTGTGAAAACCACTTGCTTTTAATTAACAACTCACTTAATAATAACTAATTATGTTTTCATAGTGTGAGATTTTTCATGGAGTTTTAGGTCCTAGTGGCATTCCCTTTACCCACAATAATTATCGCCTATTAAAGTGAACTTCCAGTCGGGGTGGTAGGACCTAACACCGCCGAATTTTATCTTTGCGGGAATTATTCATGCCCAATTTTTGTTTCTGAATAATTCAGTAATGTTTCGTTATGCTTACTGAAATGTAGCTATTTACATCAAGCTAATGCAGCTCCTTGGTAAACCTTCCTTACCCTTTACAAAGGTGCAATTGGAAAGCGAAGGAGAATGTAGCAAAGATGGCGATTCGGTCGTGTTCGATGCACCTACATTTCACAGAACTTAGTCCACCATTCTGCTGTCAAGGGGGCACAAGATTACTACCAACATTGCTTTAAGATCTTACCCAAAATTGGTAGGGACAAATCTTGTACTCAAAACTCTGAATTCGCAAACATGGGCTTCTTTGTGGGTGATTTAATTTTAGTCAGTGTTTTTACCAAGAAAAAATACATATGTTTGAGAAGATATTCAAGAAATACACCAGCGAACCAAGTGACAAACGTTTCAAAATCTTCAGATTAATTTCACGGTGAGTTCTTGGCAGGTGATAAATGGGAAAATCTTTTGAATTGTTTTTAATAAAGCCTCCAGGCTGACTGAACCATACTCAAAATTGATTGACGGCTTTAGCAGAAGTTGACCAAACATTGAGTCAACTAGATTCCAGCAAAAACAGTTCATTTCTAGTTTTGGTTAAGCCCTACTCAATGCCACAAGGGTAAGATGCGTACAACTTCATCCACAGCAGGCCATTTCAGTGTGCTCGCTCCATTTGTGACAGACACAAAGTTGTTAATTGGAGTCTTGCAAATGAGGTGTGAATAGGTCTGCTACAGCATAAAAGTCAATTAAACGGAGCCAAGGAAGTCTGCTATGCTGAACATCGTCAGACTTGTAGAGTAGAGTGGCACCTAACAAGTCGAATTAATCCCTTCACATACACTCACACGCAAACACCACCTAACACTTTCAAGCGCAGGCACACGCACGCGAACCGCGCCATTAGTAAAAGGCAAAAATTCAATTAATGCCTCAATATCCTACGAAAATCACACTTGGCAGGAAACTCTAGAAAAAAATTCGCTTTGTCTCTCTGGCTAATTGGTTTTATAACCCCATCGAAGACCCTCTAATCAGGGAACTTTAAAGTTCTTTACTCACTCAAAATGATGCAGCAAACAGCACACTCTACTCGATCCTCTACAATCACGGCAATTCAAAAGTGATTTCATCATATCTCTTGCAGAAAGCTAAAACAAAATACAACTTTAATAGAGCATTACAGTGGTGTAACTGGATGAAACAAATAACATAATTGTTGATCAGTGCTCAAATACACTTTCGAAGTGTGAAGTGAGGTTTTTGACGAAAGTAGACTAGGATAGGATTAACTTCTGCTAGGCCCTTACCATTAACCTCACTTGCATGATTAAGTTCGAAAGTAAGAGTCTATTAACTCGTCTTTGCATCCTCGTATATTCCCATGTCTAATGGGAGGGGTTTTAAAAAATCCTGCACGCATCTACAAAGCTCTGTCTGGTGGGGATGAAATTCTACAAAGTAAAGTTGTTGTTGTTGTTGAATGCCGACAATCTTTTACAAGGAGCAGTGCAAAAATTGAGGTAGGATGTAGGACATGCATGCATTTATTTATTTACTCGCCTTGAATACTGTTAGGTGGTATTTGGTATTTTATTTAGTTTCAAAAACCAAAAAACCAAGCATAACAAGAAACAATGACGTTTTTGTAAAATGCCATTAGTTCTACAACTTCATTAGACTGAATTCAAGTCTTAAACAGGATGCCTGTGCAAATGTTTTCATGTGTCTAAGAAAATAGTGAAATCTAGACTAATGATTTAGCAGTTTATCGACAAAAAAGGCGATTGTCAGTGATCGACGTTACCCAGAGAAAAGAGCCAGACGCCAATCAAAGATCCCAGTGGTAATTAGCGCAGTTCTTATTCATGTCAACCTGGCTTACCAGGTTTTCATCTTATCGGGGCGTTCGATAGTTTAGCTTTTATTTTCTTTAAAAAAGGAGACAACTTTGGAATGGACGTTTATTAGTTAAATCGTAGAAATACATTGTAAGTAGCCCGAAAGACTGTCAAATGTGTAGGATCTTAACACACAAACAAAACAGGAAGTGCGATCGATGGAGACGAGTGCGTTGGAGAAAGTAAATTATTAAATCACAACTGACAGGCACTTACGTAGCGAATCTAAGTGGAGTTTGGCATAGTGACGATGAAATCACATGGCTTTCGAAGTCCATTGCATGAGCCCAAATCGATGCTTGAAGAAGGCTTCTGAAGCAAACAAATATTATATTTACGGCACACAAGTGGGTGAGAATACAGTATGAGTATGGTAGAATAAAGGTTTAGATTCCTCTAGTTCCTCTTTTTGGATCACTTTTTGGTTATAAGCATTTATCTCCGTGGTTTACTCTAGTCACTTTTATCGCAGAGAATAAGTTGCTCCTCACCACAAAACAAGGCATCCCTTAACAATTCCGTTGTTTTCCATGTTGCATCCTCGTCAATACTTATGGCGTCTATTGCATTGCCCTAAGTAAGAGAGGTAGAAGAATGCGCTATTTTAAAACTAATTTTCATCGTAATTCAACTAATACGGGTTGAACGTCAACGAAGTCTTCCTAAGTTGTCCACCTAGTGCACTTACATGTCGTGGGTAAAATACCTTTTAAAAGTGAAGGATTAAGTTTACGATGACTTTTATCAATAGCTTTCTCAAAGCCACAAAGGCATAGAGTGAGGCATTCAATTAAGGGGTATTTTTAAGGAACAATTTCATTCTTGTCAAAATATTGGTAGTTAGTATTTTCTCCAGTGACGTGCTAACGATGGGTTAACGTGGAACTCAAACCTCGACTCCTATAGTCAAAGGAACTGCAAATGTCAAACAACCGATAATAAAAGTTCATGTGATTAGTGTATAATTAGATTTCAATGTTGGTTTTGCACTTATGCAAAAACCGAACCCCAGCTTTCAGTTAAATGCATAGCAATAGCATGCTCAAAAAGTTCCATTTTCTTCCTGGACAGCTCTCACTTATCGGACCTCAAAAATTGTATTCCCAAAACCACTAATTACTTTCCCAGTAAAAAATTTGAAGCTTATGACAGATGCACTAGCAAACTAAACGTGTAATCCAGCACGACAATTGTGAAAGTTGAAGAGACAGCAATTAACAATTCATAAGTGTCTTAACACTTTTTGAGGTGGTAAAAGCAAAGAGGTCACACTAACTTACTATTTTGCCTGTAATTTCACTATGGGGCCTTATTTATGTAAAAATTTGACATGATCACCCAATTAACTGAACTGACAGAACGATGCGATGCGGGTGGCTCATAAAAGTCGTTGTTTGAAGTTGATGAGGGAAGATGTATTTCACAATGCATTCCAAAATCACAGCTTGAGCCCTCAAAAGTAATCCTACATTTGAGTAATTATTTGTCATTGCGATGCACTTAAAAATTCCCACTTAAACTTCGATGGCTAGAGTGCTCTGCCTTCGTTATAACACAGAAGGCTTTTGAGAGAACCAGGGTGGGTTTGGTAATGCTATCATATAATTGATTGATATCTAAAGCTGATTCGTATATTTACTCACCTAAAAGTAGCACATTGTATTTTTGGTGGCTGAGTTACTCGAAATCGTTGCTTATTTTCCGAGACAAACAGTTTCATGGGAAAAAGAGGGCATGTAACGCTTTCGGGAGTCCAACTCTCGCAAAAGTCGTGAGCTTTAGGTTAAAATTGGGACTTTTGGGTAGAGTCCCACTTAGTTGGTTCGGTGGGGGAGTTTATCTCAAAGTGTGTGGAAACCAGGTGGAAATAGAGAAATAAAAGCTTTGGCATGCTGAAAACGCAGAGCTGCTCGACACATTGTGTTAAGGTGTTTGTAAATTTGCTAAAAAACCCACTTGAAGGCCCTTTATTTCAACACAACAGGTGCAGTGCGGTTTAAGCCTTGAAGGAATAAGAGAGGCAATGACACATAATACGACTGTCTTTAAAAACACCTCTTTTAAGCACATATGAAATTTGATCTGTGGATGAAAAATTTGAGGCGCCAAAACTGGCTTCCAAGAATTCATTTGCGTTTTTGATAGTTTTCGTTGCAATTAATGCTACCAGTTATTACATCAGTTGGTAAAACGTGTTGCTCTAATTGGGAAGATGTGGAGTATTTCACCCAACTTTTAAAGTGGCTGCATTATTACAAGCAATACTACTAATTTATCTTATGAAGTGCATAATATTGGCTTACAGCTTAGTCACATTTGGCTGTATCAATGGTACAATGTTTGGTACAACACATGGATGCAAAATTTCGCAGAATTTTCGTTAAAAAATCAATGCCGCTGACACTTAATTGTTGGTGAAGGCGCTCCGCAGTTGACCCCTACAGGGCGCCCTGATTGCCGGATCAAGCCTATAGCCCCTAAGGCCTTCTACAAACTAAAAAACATTCCGAACGAGTATTGTGTCTTCTCTTAACTTCACCGAAGTCTTGGGACGCTAAAATTACACCAAGTCAGGAGCACAAGCATCGTCTCTAATCGAAGTACAAACAATATTTACCAACTACTTCGCTGATTCTACAGGTAAAAGAACATTTGATGTACTGACTTGAGGCCATAAACGCAGCAAACCACATAACAGAGACTAAATCATCAAGAAAAAAGAAAAGAATAGAGCTGCAGGTTAGAGACAATTGGTTTAAGAAATTCAAGATCCACATAAAATTTTTTAAGCCTCCTATTACAGAGTAGCCTATTTTTTGATGGTTGATTGGTGGAGCTGTCATACAAAGATGCGATTCTCCGTTTGCCTCCCTCAAAGGCTCAAATTACATTCAGAAGGGGAACAATCACACACAATGAACGATTTTCTCAGGTAGCTGTTTAGAAGGATTAAAGAAACTAAT
Source organism: Taenia multiceps (assembly GCA_001923025.3). Taxonomy (NCBI): domain Eukaryota; kingdom Metazoa; phylum Platyhelminthes; class Cestoda; order Cyclophyllidea; family Taeniidae; genus Taenia; species Taenia multiceps. The sequence goes on along the minus strand of CM010311.1, from coordinate 75,187,714 downwards.
CAACAAATGGTTGCACAAACAAACCTTACTTATGAAGCAAAATGACGTGAAAGAGTAAAACCGGAATTTTAAACGAGCTTACACATTTCTAAACTTCACTACGCACGAAGCCATTCAAGGATGAGCACTCTAACGGATCCAAAATTCGCTCTCACTATGTTCCTTTTTGTTATTTTTGTAAAACTAGAATATTTTTTTGAAAAAAGCGGCGTTTATGAAGGTGATGGTGAAGGAGGTCATTGAGGATCCTTGCAGATACAATGAAAGCTCTTATTAAGGTAGTTAAGTCTTCCTAGTTATTGGGACCAAAGAGTATTTACAAGGCGCAAATAGAGGAGTAGACAAGATTTAAAATTGCTTCCGTTGTTGACAAAAGTGAACACTTATAGAGGACGCACTTAAGAGTAGGATTAGTTCAATGTTTAGAGAGTTGGTTTGGACAGTAACCGTTTCCAGTCTCATACTTTTCATAGAGATGCTATTTTTAAAGCAATTTCAAGTCAACTCGGCTTTTCTTTTGGAGTGATAACAATGGGTTAATTTCGATAAGTTAAAAAACGCCATTACCTGAATAAAATCAAACGACATTCACTGTTATCTAAATTTTTTGAGGATGCAGATAAATAGTGGAAAGTGATGTGATGATTGATGCAAGGCACTAGAAACTTTAATTTGTCAGCGTGTCTCAATTCTGCATGTATAAACTAGGAATAAGACCCATGATTGACACGGCATAAAATTTGGAGTTTAAAACTGCCACGAGCTCAACGTAGACTGCCTTCTAATCGAACCAATTTAGCGGAAATATATTGACTTTAAAAAACCACAAATAGGGTTTTAAAACCAGCACTACGTCCGATTAAAGTGTCGCAATTTAATATAATGTACTATTTGAATTTTTAATAGACTCTACCACAGGTGATTTAGCTAAAATTCCTCAAAAATTACCAGCTGAAAACACTCACGACAACAAAAGGAATCAGATACGAGTTAATTGGTGTATTGACCCATGGTACAGGCGCACCGTAATGCAAGAAGGCGATCGAGACCACCTACCCTCACTGTGCATGTGACAGAGCAGCGAACACCTCACAAGTAGCAAAGTTCTTCTTAGAAAACATCAAACTAATTATTGCCCCTGCTTCAAGGCTTGGAATTTCAAATCTAATTAGATGTCAATTTGGAAATCATCGCCATAATTAACGTCCCGGTTATTGGCAATACATTGAAGAGACCGCAGTTTTTTTGGCATCGATTACGATCACACGCATCAAATCTCGGTAGCCACTGACATTTAACCCCCTGTACCATTGGCTGACGAAGAAGTGTGCTCACGCACAGCGAATTTTAATATATAGTGCTACACGTCATTTTGCATCGTCATTGCAACGATTTACAACTTACGAAAAAAGAGAGTTCAATAATGCCTTCACGTAGAACGCCAAGAACTGGTAGGATTTTAACTTTACTGTTTTGTGTGTTGCTTCCCTATATTCTGCATGGTCTACATCTCTCTGATGCAAAGTTTGCTCCAAAAACTGAGCAACTGTAACATAATTCATTTCTTTCAGCTAACCCCAAGGCACGCGAGGAACACTATTGGAAGAAGCCCAGCAAACACGGTAAAACGATTTTCTTTACTTTCGTAGGATCTCCTCCTTTCACAAACACACTTGCACCTAACCAGCATTTACATCATCTTATAGACGTCTCTGATAACGAATCAACCAAGAGCAGCGGTAAGAATTTGCAAGGCTACTTTAATGATTTTGATAAAATGATTTCATAAGAACATTTGCAAAATATTCTCCTTCAATCACAGAAGCTTCTGCAGCCTCTGATGATGATGGAGAGGAAAAGATCATGGTTGAACGCTACTGGAAGCGAGAGCCATCGGGTAAGTCTTGACACGAAAAGGCGTGCACCTACAGAGAAGGAGAGGTACTCTGACACCAGCTTCCTTTCAGCTCACAAGGGATGCGAAGCCCCAAGTGGTGAGGAGAAGATAATCATCTCACGACTCTGGAAGAAGAAATGTGAGACAAATGCAATGCTTACTGGGAAACACTCTGACAGAAGTAGGACAAAATTAATACGCGCTTTAACTTTTAGCTGGTGGCAATGGCGAAAACGGACGTGATAAGGAAAGTAAGTAGGAAACAACAAGTTCGTCTAACAGCTCACATTTGCCAACACCTCCACCCCATGCATTTAGTGCCTTCAGCCAACCAAACGCACTCCGCCGGACCCTACACGTCCTCGTCCAAGTCAGAGACGTCGTCGTCCTCGTCCACATCGTCGGAGTCGTCTTCATCCAGCTCGGCCTCTTCTAGCGAATCTGAGAACTCTGCCTCCGATGACAGCTCCGAGAGCGACGGCGAATTCATTGAGCACTACTGGACACGCAAAACACGAGGTACCACGCTTCTCTGCCTCGCTTCTCCCTCCTCCACTCCCTCCAACCTAACACTTCCCTAAACTCACTATGATTAATCCACCACTTCGGTCGTTCAGTGCGTCCTAGGAGTCGTCACCCGGAACCGAAAGGTAAACGCTCACATGGTAAGGACAACCTCAACTTAACCGGAGCCATTCCAACAGACGTAGAAGTCATTCGACCTGACACTACCCCTAACATCCTCATGAGTAAACACTAACTACCAAAACAACTACTCCCTCCCCTCTCACTCAACTGTCCTTTTTGCAGGCCATAGACCCGAGTCACGCGGACATCGACGTAAGTCGCCGTCCCCTTCACATGCTTTTTACCTGTCCATGCGACGCAAGCCCCACTCCCTTCTCCTTTCTAGCACCAGTGTGTCAGAAATGCGGATCCTACAAATATCCTCGCAAGCACTAGCCAGCACAACCTAGCGCTAGCAACACCATGGGCTGTTTAATGGAATTGACATTTCTTCCCTGTTCTGCTTTCTTCTGTTTGGTAATAAACAGTTCTCTCTGTGGGAGTCCTACTCATCACTTCTCGCTTTGTCGGCGTTCCCCCTCTCTTTCAAATAAAGCCGTCTCCTGAACAGAGACTTCCCTCTTTCCCGACCACCTCATGACTGTAGTCTTGGCTCCCGAAATGCAGAACAACGCACTGCTATCGATGTGAGATCCCCGAGAAAGCGGAAATGTGGTGAGGCAGTTGGGCTAGCGACGTGAGAACATTGCGCAGCGGCACTGGGAGCGGCTTACGAGAGGGCGGTGCCTAGCCCACACAACTAATTGAATTCATGAGCTAAAATACCTAATTAGCGTTAACTGCCCATGCATTGAATGGAGGAGTGGATAAATGAATGAGTTAGTGAATGAATGAATGAAGGAGTTAGTGAATAAATGAATGAATGAATGAGTGAATGAATGAATGAATGAATGAGTTAGTGAATGAATGAATGAATGAATGAATGAATGTATGAAGGAATGAATGAGTGGATTGGTTAATCCAATTTACGGAATCCCGCAGACACACTATGTGGACAGTCAACCTCACGCTGTCAATCATCCATGCAATGCTGTGTCTATGTTCACTAGTGGAAGTGGCTCGTATCAGTGATACCGGCCAGGCAGTCGTATCAATCAGCTAGCCCAAAGTGGAAGTCAAGATGGCCTTTGGAGCCTAGCACCTGCTCCACGACATCCACCGTCATCATGCGCCACGAGCTCTCCATTCCCCACCCACCAATCACCTCTCTGTGGTTCACTGCTCTGCAGTGAGATGTTCACTCTAAACGCCTCCATTTCCAAATTTATGCTTTAACCACATCCATTCGCAAGTATTCACCAAGTCGACTTGTGAGTTGTCCCACCCGCCAGTGGGAGAAACACGTCAGTGATGTGGACAATCCCTAGTGTTGTCACCCGCACCTCATGCTTGATGGCAACACCACGGCCACTTCAATCGTTTGTTTGCAAAACCACTTTAGACACTATCATCGTCGCTGCAAATTGGAATCACCCTGACGGATTTAGTAACCGACAAGATGCAGCCGAACCCCTAGCATTTGTTGAAACTCCTCATTTACCACTTCCGATCGGCAAGCAGTGTTAGCTGATAAGGTCATTTCGAGTTACAAGCCAAAACAACCTCATTTCGAAAATTTCACAAACACAGATGGATACGGAGTGGAGCATGCACAGGGGAGAACTTCAGCGATGCGCTGGCGTCTTAAGTGACTGTGCCAAGAAGACGCTTTGTCAAGTGAAGCAAAGTAGAAAAAGGCATGCTAAGAAGGCGGTTACAGATATCCGCGTGTCTGTAATAGTTTCCTCGGAGGTGTGGTAAAATTCCCTGTTCACATGGAAGCGAGTAATTGATGCGATGGAAAGTTGGGTGGCTGTATGTTGGCCACTTCAAAGAATCGCCCAACAGAGTGAAAATGGAATGCACATGATTGGGAGTCAGGTAGTGCATCCGGTCTTGATAACCGGGGGCAGAATTTACCATGGCTGACTAGTCAGAAGCCCTCCACCTCTGTAGCAGACTTATCAGCATCACGAAGTGTCTATAGGCATCGTTACTGAGTCAGGCTTGACTGCCGAACTCACATATTCTGATAGGCCTTGGTAATTTAGTGATGGCGCAATGGATATCTCGAGAAAGCCACGGCGTGATTGCGACCATGCTCAGGTGCACACTGGCAAATGAGACGTCTTTCTAATTCAATTAATTATCTCGCAAGCTGATTACCACAGATGCAATTCCACCGGGTTCGCTTACACGAGCCTGTGCTGCCAGCATTCCATATTCATCCAGTTGCTCCCTCTTCTGACCCACATTCTGTCAGAGCTTCGACCCTCATTCCAGCGTAACCATTTTCGATGCTGGTTGTCTGAGCACTTCAACTGTCGAAGCAGCACCTCCACACTTCCTACCATAGACAGGCACAGCAACGCAGCGCAAGTCATGCACTGCAGTAGAAACTCGCATATTCTGGACCACGACATAGCCAAAGGACACTAGCGGATTGGGGCTGGTGCAATCCTCCTCTCCCTCTTGAAGTGAAGGCTTGCTAATTAGATTGTGGTCTTTGGCAGGATGAACGCGAAGCTTTGATTTCATTATGTAAATTAAACTGCTCCTCTAGCACAATTAATGTGAAGTGGGGGACTAGAGTGGTGCCGGGCTACGGCGTGAGGGACAAATCCTTGCGGCTCACACTAACAAGCGCCATTTTTTGGTGATACAGGGGTAAAAATTGATTGGGCAGTAAACATACTACGGCAGCTACAATATGGATAGCATAAGTGAAAGGGAGGAGCAATTATCATGCGTTCGTATGCTAAAGAACTGACAGATTTGAAATGGGGTGGCATAATATGGGTAAATGTTTGCTTTAAGTACTAACAACTAGTAAAAGAGTGAACTGGACCGAAACTGTTGAAAGTTCTCAAAACATACACGTAATAAGCATTACATGTTTTGTATTTGGATCCCAAGTAGCCTATATTAGAAATCTCACGTTTCAGATGCGACTTGTTTTCACACATGCTTAGACTTCCCCGAATCACATTTCGGGTTGCAAGTCTGCGAAAATAAATGAAAGGCTCATCACTGCATTCTCTGTACCCTTTATTGTAGAAACGGTGGCCATTCACGGTAGCGCGAAGTCTCCCATCGATGGGCCCCAAAATAACCACGAAACCAAAAACTTGTCAATTTTTCTGAAGAAATTGTCAGGTGCGGTGTAATTTAAAGAAAGAAAGGAAGAAATCAAAGTAAGTTTATGTCCTTGTTAGCAAACGAAATAAAGTGAATTTTGAAATTGTGGGATCATTAGAAGCAGAACTCAAGATAACTGATGGCTTCGAAAGGCTAATTTTCGAAGTGAGGGGAAAATTGGCAGCAACTGACTACAGGAGTCCCAGGATTTGCAAAATTATGCTATTGTGTATTAGAGCTGTTAGGAGGATTTAGTAAAACTTAAATAATAAAAGGACCAATGCATTTCGCCTCTGCAAGAACCGAATTCCACTTTAGGACACTTCAAATCTCCTTTTTTCTTAAGGGTGGAAACTGATTGCATCCATTGTTTTCAATTTAAAGAATTGATTACTCAACAGTGCTTAAAGTAGGATGTAATTACTGCTCTACTCTCCGAGATGAGTCCACATTCCTAATATTTTAGTAGCAACAAAGAGCCTTGTAAACGATACTAAAAATATTTCCGCTGCAGCAAACAACGGTTTCCTTTGTCATGCTTTCCATTGCCCCATACTTAAGTCACCTGAACATTTTCCCTGTTGACGAAAATACCCATGAACGGAAGTAGGAAAGACACGAGTCTGGAAAGAAATCGTTTGTCGACTGTTTTTTACATCATTTGCTCGTTCACTACCAAGAACTCAAGAACCACCATTGTAACAAGCAAATCGCATCCTGGAGTCTACAAATGCAAGTACACAATTATAGTCTTGTTCAGTTCGCAATCCTTATTACAGCTTGTGCAGACTTGTGCTCTTAACAACATCTGACAAGTGATTACGCTAATAACTTTGGATGAGTAAGACAAACGGGTGGAGAATCTAGATGGCAGTGACAAAGCAGTCTGTGAGTAAAACTCTAGGCTGATGCAAAATATCACTATACAAACTGTTTTATACCAGACAACCAAATAAGATGCTTTTAGTTATTTATGTAGATGAAGCTCAGAGTTTTTTGCGTGTTAATAGTCACAACCGATTTCCTTACCCGGATTCATTTATACTTTCTACCTGCCACCTACTTTAACGCTGCAGTGGACCTTATAGCCTCTGAAGGGTTTGGTGTGCTCCTGCACCGTGGCTATGAACTGAACAGAAGCTCCTACTTAGAGGACAGCATCTATCATTGGAAAAACTCACATAAAATTTCCAAAGCAGGTATGTATACAGTTAAGAAGACCTTACCCAAAAGTAAATAAAGTCACTACAAAACGATGGATCGGCATATTTTACTAGAAATATCACCTAACATCAGATGGGTTAAGTACTAACAGTTTGGATTTGTCAAGAAGAATGTACTTTCATTTGACCCTGCTGTCAATGATTTTGACCACCTATGACCCCAGATTATGTAGGTACTCAATCAGGCCGCTCTACTGACCCAATTCCCAGTTCTGATGTTTTCTACAACCCATTTAATTTTAACATTCTAAAACTGTCAAAAAAGAGTAACCACTTCTTGACGGATGCCATCGCTACTGCTAGTTCACCGCCCGAGTTTGATGATTGAAATTCACTAAGTATTGGCCAATTTTTAAACGATTAGGCATTGTACCACTTAACATTTCTGGAACTAAAAAGTGAAGGGGCGATAACCGTAATTTATTTATTGAGCATGTTAGTCTATCTACTTTTTTGGCATGTTGGCTTCGTTACAAAGGCAGCTTAATGCTTGATCGCAAAACCATTAAGTGGTAACTGGAGTCTGTTTGGTAAGAGTAACCCAAGGTAGTAAAATGTACAGTTTTCGATAAGGCCAGACCCGAAATCAATTTAGCAGGGTGAATGAATTTTAACAATGGTGCAATACATTGCTTGTTCTGACTGGCGTCTTCGGTTTCGGTCACTTGGGTGGCTATATAGCCCTAGCCGGGTGAGCTGGCCTCTGGGCCATGCCAGCAGTCCCGTTCCCTCAGTTTTCTAAACATATGCATTCTGCTTTAGTGCTACGCCTAATTTTCCATTTGAGGAAGTCTTGGGATGCTACTACGGCTTTAGTAAGTCACGAAGCAGAGGCTAAGTTGTTGATTAAAACGACCACATTAGTCTGATTACTAAATACACAAACAATCTGCTTTATTCTGAGAACTAACTAACTTTCTTTAACATCTGTGGTTCTAAAACTTGCAACTTAACAAATACTGCCCCGAAAGCATCCGCACACAACACCGAAGCGTACTTATTTTTGCAAAAATCTTGGGGAGCAATATTTTGTGACCATGGATGTAAGCTTGTGCATTCATCAAACTATGCTTGCAACTGGTACTGACACTTACGCCATATTTTCGAACCAATCTTTTTTAAGAGATCCCAAGCAAAGCCTTTAAAATGGATTACGGATTCCAGAAATGATGTTAAACCTAATCATGCAGTTTTTTCTCAGCATCAGAAATTAATTTACAGATTGCTTTTGGCGCTGAGAAATTGATGAATTACCGTATCAAACATTACAAAAAGCATTAAGAATCCTCACATATAATCGTTTGGATGGTTTTCAACCTCTAAACCCTCTTCGAATTGCCATTATATGTACAAAATCTTCCATTTTTGCCTGGGCTTTGACCATTACTCATTGACACTCCTTCACCATCCCTAAGGATGATGGACAAAGTAGGCATTTCAATAATTGAAGTGTCAAACCCTTAGTATTTTACGTAAATGCACTATTTTCACTGCAGCGTGACTGTCTCGCACTTTATTCTACAAGAGATTATGGATATTGCGAAGCCTTGCATGGCATTCAAACGCAGAAGACATTGTGATGTGAAAGTGAGGCAGATTCATGACAACTAGTTTTATATCTCATGCACAGTACTGATGCCTGTTAAACAAGAAAGAACATCTAAAATATCACCCTTTTTGCTAAAACTTATGACTATTTTACTTTTGCAGTAGAGGATGGTCAAGTTCGCCAATCCAAGCTTAGAGATCAGCGCTAGATCGGAAGATGTTTTGGAAATTTTAGTGAGGGGTACAGAGACTGCTTTATATCGAGGAGAGAAGACGAATCCCTTCATGTCATCACAATGCATAGCTGAGTTTGGAGTCTAGCGACTTTATTTTGCAAAATTTTAAAGGTTTATGGGAACGAAGTTCCGCAAATTGCATTACCAGTTCACTGAATAGCCACACACAGACCAGACAAACTTTAAAGAAGTGAATTCCATAGTCACTTGCTACAATTGCTTCCAGCGGATTTTAAAGACGTGAGTCTAATTTAGCCACTGAAGCATGCCTCACATCAAGTCTCGTGCGAAGATATAAGGCTCATTTGCGAGTGATAAAGGCAAGGCTATTTTGGTTCCCTTTTTCCTGTAAAAATGTTGGCTCCCAAAACATGTGAAAGGAGAAGCACTGTGAAGCAATGCGCAAACAGTTATTTTAAGGCCAACATTTGGGTTAATTATGTGAGGCTGGTATTTCCATTTTACCAGTAGTCAAGACTTCAAAAGGTGGGAATATAGAAGCTCTTAAGGCCTTAAACAAATGTTAACATGGCGTAAAGCCACTCAACATTATACGTGGAAGGATACCAAAGAGGCTTTAACGTGCTTTGATAATCCTCATGGAAAAGAAGGGGCATTTAAAGATTGATATCGAAAATGATCGACAAAATAGGCGAATAATACCCGTTTTGTAGTCTGAACTGGAACCAAAAAGCTAAGATCAGGAAAATCTCAGGAATTCTAGCCCTTACACGAAATCTAGTCAGCAATTTACTGTCAAGAAATCAAATTTCAACACGATGCCTATCAGTGGTAACTGAACTGATGAAAGGTATAAAAAATACTTTTATATTCTTTGAGTTGTCTCGCATGTAAGCACAGATGAATTCTAAATGCAAGAATGATTCCATATGAAATCATTCGGAATTCAAGAAGAAATGCATTGAGTAAATGAGAGAAGGCCACATTTCCAGCCATAGATTTCGTAAGTGTTACTAAAGAAAATGCACTATTTGCACAGTATTAATTGTATAATTTTTCCAGTTACGAATAATTTGGAAAACTAACTAGAAAAGGAGTAATGTACAAGAGCATTTCTCATGGGACTTAAAGAAGTTGAAATACACAAGGGATTTCAAAAGCTCCACTGAGTCAACTCTTGTTTGTTAGGTCAAGTCAAAGAAGTTTGTCCGACCTCAAAAAATTTGACACTCACTTAAAATTTGTAAGTGCCACACTTCGTAAGCTGTCATGGGGAAATACTTTCCAAAACTAATTATTCTCTCCCTAGTTAAGACACTTGCCGTTCAAACCAACCAACAAGGATAAAGGACCCTGGGTTGGTATTATGCTTTATAACACCTCTTCCGAAGACAAGAATTGTATCGATGTATACACTACAATGCTTTGAAACAGTACCGACCGGTGTGGTTCACACAAGGCGTTGAAAAGTGGCTACTGCGTTACACAGTCTGAAAGGAACTGTCTGAATTAACATATCCTAGGATCCTACTAGGGTGCCTAAAAATTTGTATATGTGGGGTAGTATGAAGCATACTTTTTGTTGCTGCTTTCAACTTCCTCTGATCAACGCACAGTGAAAGACTTGTGTCCTTTCCACTATCGCAATGAGTGAGGTCCCTGATGACTTTATGACTTCGTCTCCGATCACTTATTAAACCAGACAATGTGCTTTATCCAACACAGAAGGCTGTATGCGTGTAAGGGCGTGTTAGGTCACTCCAGCTTCACTGGTGAACAATTGGCTAGTAGCTCTCAAAATTCCTTCTCTAAATTATTTGTGACATGAGTTAGCTGCGCTAAGAGGCCATTCAAGTTCTTCTTGGGAATAGTTGCAGCTTCAAGCGGAAAATTGCAAATGCTGTCGGCTTAGCTTCAAAGTTGTTTTGATCAGGAAAATGTCTTCCGCAAAATTTCTAAGACGGCTTCGTTCTTACACGAAAATCGACATCAAAAGTCACGTTCCAGGCCAATTTCTGGCACGAAATTACCCTCACTGCCATGATTCCCTTGCCCATACTGGCCTTTGAAAATCTCTCACTTGCAACTGCCAAATCCTCTCCTTCTGCTGAACGTAATCTGCTGGACAGGGACCCCATTTGGACCTTTTGAAAGAAGGTTAAAGTAATATCGAGAGTTACCACTGATCATGCCACGTTGGAATCAAAGTGGACATTGCTTGGACGTCTCTACAGTTTGTTTGGATTAGCAAGATTGTTCGAACCACTTTGGAGGCAAACAAGGTAGGACAAAGAAGGGCTTACTTCGTTTCAAGTTAGAACGCAGAGAGCCTAGACATGGGAGCAATGAATATGGTTGCTTGTTTCATATATTGCAGTGCAGCTTTTTAACTCACTCCTGATGCATCTTCGTTGCCAACTTTACTTGCGTGCTGGGGAGGTTAGCATCCATGAGGCGAAGAATCTTGACCATAATGGTGGGCAAACTCTATGTTTGAACTCTATGGCTATTTAGTCAGTGAGTGTGGTTGAAGTTGGAGCGCAGAAGATTCGGTCTATAAGAAGTTGAAGATTTTTTACCCACTCTTAGTCGTCTTTGCACATGATGGAAAAACTCTCTGCTGGGTATCCGTTGTTTCTGGTAGATGACAATTTGGGCAAGGATAAGCTTAACACAATCCCTATGATGGCAGAGAATAGGTTTTGGTTTTGGGTGTTTTCTGACTTTGAAGGCAGAAGCAGAGGTTAAGTTGCAGCGCTAAGCCGTAATATGAGATAAATGCTGTCTTTAAAAAGGGAGAAGGCGTAGCGTTTGTCCCTTCAACCTTGGCCGTCATTCCCCCAAAACGAGCCGGCTGATTGGATAAAGGCAATCTTAGTTAATAATGCTACCAGCAACGTACAAAGATCAGGATTACTCCTGCTTAGAGTACACTTCTTCCTTGGGGGTGGATGACGTTCCTTCTAAGCCAAGACACGCGTCCGCTAAATGCTCCCTGCCTAAGAGGTACATTCAAACAGACATGTATCACTAAATTTATGTAATTGTTTAACAATAGCATACCTCTGGCCCTTAAGCAAATTTAAGAATTCTAATGAACAGATTGTTTTGAAATATGCAGATAGGTGTATGTCCTTCCGAAGGGGGAGGGTAAAGAAAAAGTGGTGTAAGGTAGGCAGCTTAAATGAACAGGACGTAGGCAGCTGGAATACAGACTAGAGTTATATAACATTTTAAAAGCGCCGCCCTAATTATTTTTATGCTATGCCATGAGTTACAATAATTAAAGTGGCCATTTGTAAAGCAAATATTAATGTTGTAGAAACTTCAACATTGTATCTCAAAAGTAGCCTCCATTCCAAGACGACAAGAGAATGAGGATCAATGCTGACATTTGCCATTGTTTGTAAATGTGTTGGCTGTATCAAACTTCATGGCTGTGATAAAGACATGGAACAAGTCATCAACGTAATTAACATAAATCTGACAGCACCTATTACAAACCGATCCTAAAATCCATGCATGAATGTTCCCGATTTTATCATTATAATTAATATTTCCATACATTTCGTTCAGTCTGCCGCATTCGAAGATGTGGGCTGTTAAGAGACTTTTGGAAATGGATGAAGTGATGAATCAGACTGACCACTGTAATTCACCAAATTGACAAAGTAATGGGGTTATTATCGGTCTGTGCGCGGCTTCACTGTTCGCGCTCCAGATCTTAGTATAACGTCACTAAAGGTTTTCTGTCTTAGGAAAAGAGAAGACTAGATGTGAGGAAATATCCACAGTTGATAGAACTGAGCCGCCGTGAGATTTCATTCGACAGGCATGTGCTTCTGTTTTGCCGCCTTGTAGCAACCACGCCACAACTATCTTTACACCTTGTCAATCAAGATGATCCACAAGCAGCATCCGTGCTCGTGTTTGCCTAATTTTGTCCCGATTTCTGCTTCCTACAAAAGACGAACACTACCAACAGCTTTTTAGTAATCAGCAAATTAAATCTTTTCGTAGGGGACTTTGGTGGTACCTTTGAGGCGAACGATGCTATCAACACTTTAAACTCTCCAAAGCTTATCAACTCCTTTGCACTAGCTCAGTAACGATGTACATCACTGACGCATCGCAATGTATGCAGGAATAGGGGCTTTCTTCGATACTTCTGCACTTGAGCAATAAATGGCAACAATTGACGGGTCAATGCTCTGCTGATCTTGGCTCATCTGGCCGATACTCTCAAATTTAATTCACATTTGTGAACTTTACAACCGCGATAAAAATACGGCAGAAAAGCCTATCAGTATACGCAAGCTGATTTTAAAATCTGTGGCGGATGAGTTGACCAAGTTTTAAGAACTTTGCAACGGTATTTCTGCTTTCATATATGATTTCCTGTGCCTTGTGTGGTTAGCGAATTTTTAGTAGAGACCTCAGGTAATTATACTCTCTGTGCGTCAGGCACTCACCATGTAATTGTTTTAGCCGACAAAGATCTAATGACAGTTCAATTGCTCCATCAAAGCGGAAATAAATGTTGGGATTAAGACAATGCACAAAAAGTGGGCGAATGGTTCAACATTCCATGATTCAGTGCTAAAAGGGGATCAAAAATGAAACCACCATTGAAGATGCTTAAGACGTCCACTTGCTCGTGGAACATTAACCTTATTTTTACGATTATCTTCCCACATGGCACGATTACAAGGCATGAGTACGCAAACCACAAATCACACAACCCTCTTTTGCGATAATAATAGCACTCCATAATCAATTAATTTGTGTAATAAACTATGCAAGAGACGACGGTCAAGCGTTCATGCTATCAGAGAGCTAGGTGTGGTTCCATGTCCAACGGTCGGTAGAGTCAAAATGAAGGTCCTGTGGCAAATGAGAGTGACAATGAAATCCAAAGCCCACCGTGTTCAAAAGCGGTAGCAGAATCGCATTTTCCAAAACAATTGGTGTGCCTCTTCCCAAAACATCCTCTGGTGAGCTTCACAGTTCTCCATGTGAACTTCATGTTCAGGCAGGCCACTTAAACAGCATCAACAATAGCTATTCATACGACAAATAATACATGAACACTAATAATATCCATTTGGAAACTAAAAATTACTACAAAGCAAAAGTGTTGCGAATCCAATCAAGGTTTGTAAAGTCAGCATACCAGCATCGACAGGCTGCCATCAAAGTAGCTTCACCCTAGACAAACATTACTTGATACGATTCACACAACCGAAATTGTTGCGATTTATTGAGGATGTTCGAGAGTAACAAATGAATGAAAATGTATTTAGTGCAGCTTAAGAGTGCCTAAAAAGGAGAATTCTTGAAACTAATATAGAGCCTTTGTCAACATACTTTAGCATTCATATTTTATCATTGTTGCTCCTATGAAGATCAAATTAAATGGGTTTCACTTAGCAATTACATGTTTCAACGGAAAAATACCAAATTTGTGTTTGAATTTTGATACTGGCTTTATGGAGTGCTTTAGCAACATCTTTGGGATGCATGAGACGTCTTCGAAACAGAATGCGTACATGCCTTTTATCCCTAAGTCTGCTTGCAATTGTCGTTGAATAGATCCTGCTAATGAATGGAGGAAAAGGAGTAGGTGCTAGTAGCCAAATAATACTTTATTCTGTTTATGCAAACGGTGAGGCAAATTGCTCCATTGAACACTTAGTTAGCAAGATCACAGATGTCGATTGTATGAAGTAAGTTGAAATGATACTTCATGGAATGTTTGGGTTACAAGAGGAGAATATGAAACTAGTATGGGTATTTTATTATCAAAAAGTGCAACGTTGCATTTTGACGATTACAAGAGCACTGAAGCGCATTGGTGATCTGCGAAACACGCATACAAGGCTCTTCATATGATTCATAGCCCGCGGCGGTTGGATTATAACTGTTTTCTATACTCAATGAACGATTCAATGCTCTCTCAAAAACGCTCATCTCAACAGCACAGCATTGTTACAAATACAACAATATCCTGCAATATCCCAAGGAATGAGGGACTAGATATTCATGTAGCATGATAAAGTGGCGTTGGTATCAATGCAAGATTAACTACATGCGCATTTCAGTTTCCACGATTTATTCACTGCTTCAATCTTCAGCCGCTTAACACTTAAAATGAGCTGCCAATTAACAAAGCTCAGTAATTTATAGCATTACTGTTGTGATGATTTAGGTCTGACCTTGTTTCATTTGTTAGTATCGTCCATCTACGGCATTGAAAGGTATATGGTACTGACCATGAGCTCTATATAATCTCTCAAATAGCGATCTTAATTTGTATTGACGTGCCACGGATAGAGTGCAAAATTTGGCTCACAATCAAAATCCAAAGAATATCTATTATTAATATCGCTTACAATGTGCAGTACTTATTTTTACCCTGACTTTTTGGGTCCTTCCAAATTCACCACATATTATTATCGCATAACAAAATGCAGACGTAGTTAGTGTCGGTACACATTCACGAACCGCTTATCTCTAATCGAGGCTCGTCAAATGCAACGTAAGGGTATGCTGAGATGATTTCTATCGCGACCACGCCCACCAATCTGTGCTCATTCATACCCCTTACTCAAACTCGAAATAAAACATTTTTGAAATCATAAGATGAAACGTTTTATTGTTACTGAAATGTTGCATAGTAGAGTCAGTTCCACATTGCTTCTCACACTGATGTCGTAGGGAGTACTTATTACGGTGGTCGTAGTGGCGGCACTGGTTGTGGTGGCTGTGGTGGTTGTGGTGGTTGTGGTGGTTGCTGTGGTGGTTGTTGTGTGGTTGCTGTGGTGGTTGCTGTGGTGGTTGTTGTGGCGGAGGCCAGAAATCTAAAGACGTACACATTTCAGATGAATTTAAAGCACACTGGGGTCCATGTTGCTATGCTTCCTGCCGCTTTTATCTCTTGTGGGATGAAAATAAAAGTAGTTGATGACACGAGAGTATGTGCAATTGCCTCCACGGTGTCTGAACACATTGTCGGAGTGTGGACTCTATTTTCGCCAACTGAGTCGAGCAACTCATTCACAACCGTTCATTGGTGACTAATTATTTTATTTTATTTTAGAGTCTAATAGCATTATGATATTGAAATAGTGCCAATTCTTGGGTGTTAAACTACCCTAGAACTGAACTGTATGAAAATAGAGTACTTCAAATTGAAACCCGATTTGTCGACCGATGTCAAAAACTTGTCAGCAACACGGACAGAGTAATAAGTAGCAGGTGAATGCATTAGAATTTAACATTACTTACATGGATATGGATAATACGGTCTAGTAAATACAAACAATTTCACATATTATCTGCATAGATATCAACACAAATGTATCCAGTGGCATTTTGGTGAGAATTTGTGTTATTCGTTAAAGAAAGAACTCAACGCAAGTAAGTCATTTAGGCTAAGTATATCACTGACCCGTAGAATGGGTAGTAAACTGCAATGTAATTAAAGGATTTTCGATCATTGGGGTTGGTGAGGGAGTTGAAAAAGCCACATTAGGTAACTCAGGGCCTCTGTCACTCACTGTGGTAAACCCGTTGGCTGTAGGAGGCAAATAAACAACGAGACGTTAAATCACTACTATCAGTTAAGCACTCTTAAATCGTTTTACAAGCTATCTGAACAGGCATAGAAATTTCTGTAAAAACGGAGAAGTTTAAGTGATTTGTAAATAAATTGTTTACCGAGAAGGGTAGTAACCGTATCTGCAACGTGGCCAGCCGTCTAAAACAATATTGGATAAGTTGAAGAATCACGTAGAATGTCGAACTTTGATACACTAGGATGCATAGTTTCTTTTCAAAATACTTCATTATTACATTTGTGTTTAGGATAATAGCAAAGTACCGACGAAAACTCAGGTGACTAACTGACTGCTTTACCTCATCTCAAGTAATTTATACAGAGAAGAGAGTTGCAAACAAGTGAGTAAAAGAAGAGGCACTAAGAAATTTAACAAAGGAGTACTCACACATGCTGTAGATGATCGCGTACAAAAATGAATACAATATTGTGGATCGCAATCTGCAGCCCGTGGACTAGTGTCTAATGATTGGCTAGCTTCCACCAAGCGTGTACCGAAGCGTGCAACGCAACTGTGCCTCAATCAGACCCTGCAACGTCATTTTCCCAAAGGAAATGGAAATTGGGTTGATTGAGTAGACGAGATAAGAGGGGTTGTGATAGGTTCCGAATGCACGAGGTGAACATGGAGGTGGGGGACTCACATTTGTGGGCTTGTTTTGCCAATTTTCATAACTGTTGAGCGGGTTTCTATTGTGGTTCATCGACCATGATACCCGTTGTGCAGTAATGCTTGCACAATAGTCTAAGCGTAAATGAACCTACTTAAAAATGGCATTCGTTAAGCAAACGCAATAGCATTTTTCGATGTCTTGGAACTCTAAAGTGAAGCACTGTGTTTTAGCAGAGTAACTTGTATTAAAATCTTGCCATTGGCGCTGTGATCGAAGCCTTTAAGGCTGCCGCAGGGTAGCTATCAGGTAGACATATGGGTAGAAAAGAGGACTCATCAACATACCACAAAAGGACCCTGCGAGTGTGTACATGAACAGGACGTACATTACGTACAACAAATGGGATTTGGGATACAAACACGGAATGGTTAGTACAAATAAAATTGTGATAAAAGAAAACCGGTTTATTACTGGTACCCTAACTTTGCAATGCTTCTCCTTCACACACCACGATTTGTGTTAATACACAAGGGAAAAATTGCATGTACTTTACGTAGAATGCTACCCAAGTCTCGTTATGGTAGAAATCCTAAAATTTTTAAGTCAGGAAAAGTGCTGAACTTGATGTAGAGATGATTAAAAGACATTCGAAGGGGACCAACCTAGCGTTCATTCGTCTGGATTTAAGCGATAGAAAATCTTTTCGATCACCCTGCTGTGTGTTGATATGTCTCCTAATTATGTGTTAAGAGGCTATGCAGAGTGGTGTTCGACTTAAAACCCATTTCATAAGTCATAGCGCACCCGTAGGTGTTTGAGCATATATTTAACATGAAAAGAGCACTCCTGTCGATTGTAATCAACAAATACATAATGCAAATTTCATTTAGATATAACAATAATGCGATTCAGCATTAAGGTTTGTTCATCAGTAGCGTATCTAGGAACTAATTGTGAACGCTGAAATGGTGATTAAACCACGGAGTGTAAAATGCACGACCGGTATCACTACAAGAGTACCATTCTATGGCAAGTTCTGATGTTATGCGCCAATTCGAAATAATTATTCAAGATGTTGTGAGATAACTATAATCCAGGGAAACGCGCAAATGGAAAGAGTGAAAGTTGACTCACTGCAGGTGAATTTTAAGGCAATGGAATTAAAATGTTAAAACCATCAGTTGTAATGGGAAGCAGTAGGTACTCAGTCATAGGTATAATGAATCACACAAAAATATTGTTTTTGCATTTCACGAAATGCTTATCTTATGAAATGAAAAAACAAGGTGTTTTAATGTCCCGTCAATCGTTACAAAGTCACGTTGCTTGCATCTAGCCATGATTCATTCACTCGAGCGTTGCACTCTTTCCTATAGCACAAGCATTGGATGAATGCACCGTTACAAAAAATCCCATACAATCTGCATATGCTGACTAATTGACTAAGCGTTTACCCAAAAGTAAACGCGCTACATGGTTGTGCGAGGGATAAAACTGATAGACCTCAAAAGGCTGACTTGCGTCACTCATTCTAGAAGCAAAAAATGGGTTTTATTTTCATCACATCACCCGGACTTTCCTCTTGATTCATTATCGAGATCTATGAGAAGAGAGCGTTCAAAAGTTGCGTCAGCTTGACAGATTCGATGAAGAACGCTGACAAAATAGCTTTACCTCAAATAGTTCTTTTCCTCTAACTGGTCGAATATTACAACAAACTCGATTGTGCCTTGTCACTGTTACTCTTAACCTCACAACTAGCAAAGGAGGCATCTTAGCGGCCTGAACTGATGGCCCCATGTTTAGCAAAGTCCGACTATCTGATCAGCTCAGCGTATAGTATTGCTGCTGCATTCTTTACATCTCCTTTGTTAGGGCGAAGTCTAAAGCAAACCTTTAACTATTAACCCACCAAACAGGTTGGATAGACCCAATCAAGATAAATGATTTCACGCAACTCTAAATTTTTCCCTCTAAGCTGGGATGAATCCTAAAATAAGTTACACTTCTACTTAAGTCAAATTTTCAATGTTCAGGCATCATTGTCACAGAAAAACACCTATTTTAATTAGCTACTTATGCAAAAGACGTTTTAGGCTGCAAGTGTCATTCATTTAGAAGGCACATTTTTGATGGGTTATCTCTTAGCATTTGACGTGCAACTGCGAACAGGCATCTTGCGTCAGGTAAAAATAGCCAATACGGAAGTGACAATTGCTTTGGATAATAAGTAAAGCAAAGAACTCCAACCTTGCCTTGGGAACCACCAGGTGCTAAGCTGATGTTTCAATGCAGTTTGTGAAGCTAGCAACGGTGCACTAGCACTTAGGCATTAGCATTATTTTCTCTGAGTCTCGCTAGTTGACTGCGAAACACAGGAACAGAGTTAATGGCCGTTGAAGAAGCGTTGCTAAGTGAGGCGCGAGTAAGAATGACGAAGACCATGCGTTTTGAAGGGACATTAGTTTCTCTTGCATATTTATATTAACCATTTGGCCTTAAGAATTTTCACACCACTTTTTGTACACAATATATGCATCGTTCATACTCGCACAACCAGATTATAGAGTTTTAGTAAGCCTTTGATTCCACTTGTGTGTTACTTTGATCACGTAGTAAAAGAAAAGATTAGCAACGTCAAATTTGCAATCAAATGGACCTAGTCATGTTTGGTCTAATATGAGGATCATCACTGTATAACGGGCAGAGTGGCCTCTGAACGAATTGTGCACCACCTTAACGTTGGGTAAACACGGCAAAACGCGACAACGAAAGTGATTTTCCTAAAACCATACCTACCGCAGACAATAAGGAGCCTATCAGAGTCACTCTTAGTTTGTCAGCTCAATCGGACCAATTTTCGTTCACCTTTACAGGTTTACGCCGCAGAGTTTGATTGAAGCACGAGGTCCACACGAGGTGAAAACTAGCCAATCGTCAGACACTGGTCCACAGTCTGTGTGCTGTGATCTACGATACCACATTCATTTTCGCAACCGATCATCTAAAGCATGTGTGAGTACTTCCCTCCTTAGCTCCTTAACACTTTTCCTTTTACTCACTTGTTTGCAATACTTGACATCATTGTGAATTCTTTTTAGCAAGGCAGACACACCTATACGTTACTAGTTCTTGCATACATATATTGACGCCTTGTGCTGCCCTTCTCCTACCTTGCAGGAAAATTATTTTAAATAGGAAAATCGCAACTTAGAATGTACTGAAGCAGAGCTTTTGCAAGATTTGTTGCCTTAAAAAGAATCATTTTTTTAGATTGTCGGCCACGATATGCATATCGTTGCTACCAGCCTCCGTAAGCACCTTGTTCTCACTTAATTTGAGTCGAATGTAGTTGGAGATTCCTAATATAATTTATGCTCATTTATTGTCTCATTGCCTCTTTGTCTCCTCTAGCACATACGTTTACCACAGTGAGTGGCGGAGACTTTGAATTATCCATTAGCCTCTTCACCAATGGCAATGATTAAAAACTTTTGCTCACGTTTTAGTTTATTACCCACCCTATGGGTTAGTTATTCAATGAATCTAACTGCCTAATTTTACCCTTTCACTGCCCATGATTGTTTCTTGTTTAATTAATGAGTGAATCCTAAGCACAAATCACAAATTTTCACACATTGCAATTATGCACATTTTGTATTGGTTGAATGTCTAGGTAGCACTTGCTTGCGCAAAGTAAAAAAATTGTCTATATTTCCTAGACCTTATCCCTACCCAGGTAAGTTACTATAATATTTCTATTCAGCTACCCGCGTCCACTTTCGATGTTGGCGTCGTGTTGACGATTGTTAACAGCCTCATTACCCGGAGATTTCGCACCCCAATAATAGATATTATTGCAATTTTAAGAGTCGCATTCCGCTCAGCGCCTTATTGTACTGCCCAAACAGTTATTGATACCTACTTTTACATGATATGGAATTTTAAAGAATCCATTTATCTTGAAATTGTATATACCTTTAGGTTATAGACCGCCGCCAAACCAGCCCCAGCCACCTCAAAATATGCCTCCGCAACCACCACAACCACCACAACCCCCACAACCCCAACCACCACAGCAACCGTAATATTCGCGCCTTACAAGCAGGAGATTAAGAAAAAATGCAAAATTGACTCTACTCTAGAACGCTTCAGCAATAGTAAAACATTTCATCATATGCTTTCGAAAACAAATGTTCTAGAAAACGTATTTATTTTGAACTGGGCTTGAGAACACTAATAAACTTGCAAGACGCACAAATTTGTTTTGGGGTAGATTGGAGGGTGATAAAATTAACTTGTCAAACATTCGATGCGCACTTACGATGCATTTTGAAGGAAGCAGATTGGAGTTTAGCGATTCAAGCACGTCAATGTGCTAACAAAGTGAAGAAAACTGGAAGTTCCTGAAACTGAAGTCGATCACACTGTTACACTTTATGGAAGGGATGAGTAGTAGGCATCTCAAGAGGACCAGTCTTGGGCCTATTCATATGAAGTAAAATAAATGACGAAATATCACAATTTAGCGAAGAAATGTACAAAGCCTAAAGCATTTATTGTGACACTGTTAGATAACTATACCATTCCAAACGAACTGTGAATGCTAGGGGGAAATAAATTTCAAAAGAGTGAATTTTGGCTCAACGCGAGTGAATTTTAAGGCAATGGGATTAAGATGCTAAACCCAATAGTAAAAATCGGAAGCAGTAAGCACTCAGCCATAAGCTCAGTTAAATGGCATGAAAAATATTGTTTTGCAATTTACGAATCGTTAATCTGATAGAATAAAAAAGCGTATTTTAATATCCCGTCAATCGCTACATTTGCATTTAGCTATGAACCACTCACGCTAGTATCACGCTCTTCCCTTTAACATAAGCATTGCAAAATAACATTATACAATCTACATATGGTGATTAATTGATTAGACGACTGCGCAAGGGATAAAACTGACGGGCATTGAAAGGGCGATTTGCGTCATTATAAAGCCAAAATGGAGTTTCTTTCATCCAGCGCTCAGATTCCTTTCTTGATCCATGGTTGAGACCTATGAGGAGATATTTGCATTTGCACTTGAAAGAGAACGCGCTCAAA
Organism: Taenia multiceps; assembly: GCA_001923025.3. Taxonomy (NCBI): domain Eukaryota; kingdom Metazoa; phylum Platyhelminthes; class Cestoda; order Cyclophyllidea; family Taeniidae; genus Taenia; species Taenia multiceps. Next base: position 75,165,755 of record CM010311.1, on the reverse strand, counting down.
AGTTACGTCAGCTTGATAGATTTCAGTAAAAGACGCTGACAAAAAAGCTTTATCGTGAAAACTTTCTCGTAACTGGCCGAAAATTGTAACAAATTTTATTGTACCTTGTTGTTGTCACACTCAATTTCACAAAGAGGAAAGGAGAATTCATTTTGCTAAACATTCAGACACTTCTTCAGGCTGTAAAGATGCCTAATATCTGGGGAAACTTACGCAAAGTCAGCTTTAACTTATGATAGTATTGACGCGGTCTCTCCTCCAATGCAAACTCCCTTCACCTCACTCGCTTATCAGATTGGATGAATTCAATTAAAACCGAATGTAAACAAACTATTGTAAATTGTTTCACTAAAAGTAGGGTATTTTATTATTCAGACCTCGTTTTTGTGCAAAAAACTACACCAGTCAAGACTAGCAGGCATTGCCAACAAGTGTTGCCAACTATCTATGCAAAATGACGTTTTAAGCTGCACCATTCGTTTAGAAGGCATTCTTTGGTGGGTGTTCTCATAGCATTTGACGTGCAACCGGGAATAAGCATCCTACTTTAAATAAGAATAAGTAAAAATTACTTTGAGTGGGAACTGTAACAAAGAAATTTAACCTTATATTAGGTATCACCAAGTCCTCGGTTGAAGTTTTAATAGGAGTTAGGTAATTAGTAATGGTGTTCTAGCATTTGGGCACTAACGAAATATTTGTTGAATCTCGTCAGTTGATCACGAAACACAGAGATGGATTCGATGGTCGTAGAAGAAGCGTTGCTAAGTGGAGCGTGGGTAAGGATGACGGAGGCCATGCATTGTGAAGGGATACTAGTTTCAATTGCACATTTATCTTTACAAACCCTTTGGTCTGGCCAATTTGTACATCATTTGATGTACATAATGAACTTATACGTCTATCCGACCATGCGTCAAAATAGAGCACAAATAAAGTTATTTTCGTATTTAAATGGTCTCAACAAAATTCGACCTGGCGTGAAGGTCAACAGTGCATAATAGTAAGCATGGTCAAAAAAACCGATTCGGATACAATCGTGATCTTTCTTTAACATGGCAAACACGCCAATAAAAATGAGTCCCCAAAGTCACCTTCACCGCAAGCAATACGGAGCCTATCATAGCCGTTCTAATTTTGCCAGCTCTATGAACTCAATTCCTGTTAGCTTTCACGGGTGTACGTTGCAGGAGCTGATTGAAGCACGGATGTTTTGGGAGTTTTAGTTTCAACGAAAAGGAAGCCAGCCAATCACTAGACCATGGTCCACTATCTGCAGGTTGAGACCAAAGATCCCTTTTTTACTCCCAAACAAGATCACCTGAAGCATGTGTGAGTGTTCTCTTCCTTCGCTTCTTAGGGTTCCTTCTTTTACTTACTCGCTTGCAAACACTTTGTGGCGAGGTGGAAATGGCTATGTCATTGCCGGTCCTCGCATACATGTGCCGAAGCAGTGTGTTAACATTCTCCTCTATTGTAAAAGTTGAATGAATCATTTTGGATAAAAATCTTGCATTTTAGCATGCATAATTGCGAAACTTTTACACATTTCATTAACTTACCGAACGTTGTTTTTAGATTGTCGGCCACAATGCAGATATGGCTGCTACCCGCGCCGGTGAGCAATCAGTTGGTGTATTGTTTGAAATTTCCTAGGTTTATAAAAGAACTTTGTTTGCTCTAATCTCGCATTACTTCTATGAATTTAGCCGTACAGCCATTTACCACGGTGAGTGATGGAGACCTTAAATTGCCCATGACGTCCCACAAACTTATTCACCAGTCTCAAAGATTGAAAATCTTTTGGTTGCATTGTAGTTTACTACCCACCATATGGGTTAGTGATTTACCTATTCCAACTAACCATTTTATGTTTAACCATCCGGTGTTGAGCTGGTTCTTAACAAATTTCACAAGCTTTTACCAGAATGTCACTGCAAATAGTTGTGTCGCTTATATACTCAAGTTGCATTTATAAATGAAGATTAAGGTTCGTTTTTTACAATTATTAGGCAATACTACCCCTATTCAGGTAAGTTATTTCAGGTTTTCAGTGCAAAAGTCTGCCATTTATTGCACCGTACGTTTGCGGTTGATCATTTTTAACGTTCTCCATAGAACTGGGATTTATTTTGAGAATTCTTCATTCTCAAAAAGTTGCAATCCGGAGAATTAGCATTAACCTAATTTCAAAATTTCCATTTGAAAGCTTCTACACCTTCTTTTGTTACCTAAACTCTCCTCTGTTAAGTAATGTTCAGAACGGAGTCATTCAATCACCTTCATGAACCGGTGTGAGGAAGTCAAGTTTTTAGCACCATGGGAAACGCTGCTTATTTTAGCCTTTCGTTAAGTATTTAACGTATTGCTTACATGAGGCAATAGGAACAAGAGGCTAACGAACTAGACTCTTCTGTGATTAACACATTTTGCGATGTTTCCAGAATTTCAAATTAAATATTTATAAATTCAAATAGCTTAAATAATTATTGAACTAAGGTGAAAGTCACTTTCCCTATTAAATACGGAAGTAGATACTCTTTTAAATCAAACAATGTTGGTATGAAATGTTCCACTTTTCATTTATCACCTTATTCTACCGTCCAAACAGTAAGCGATGTTTTCTTTTAGACAATAAAGGGTTTCAAAGAATCTATATTTCCTTGAACTATTCATGCCTTTAGATAACAGACCTCCAATGGCAGCCCCGAACCAACCACCTCAAAATGTGGCTCAGCCAGCACCACCGCAACCACAACCCCCACTATAACCGTAACATTCTTCCTACAAACAGGAGTGTGAGAAATAATGCAAAACTGAATTCGCCATAAAACATTTCGTTAACAATACTAATAATGCCAACAATGAGTTTCTCTTAACAATCTCATTAATAAATAATTATAGAATAAGCGTTCATCTTGAATTTGGTCAAGAATTTGAATGAGCATAAATCAGTAAGCGTTGGCTGCAATATCAGTTAACTGAGCAGGCCTCGCCAATATTGCCTTGAGAATGGACCGGAGGTGGTAAAATGGCACCGCTAAGCAAGTAATGGCACATACCGTGTCCGTCTTATGCAATATGATACTAATGCATCTTGAAGCTGCAAATCCTTAAAATTTGAGTCAAGAAGAACGCTGCACTTAATATAATGAATTAAGAAAACTAATTTTGGCTGTATTAATTGCTTGCTTTCAACTAGTTGACCTGTAGCATGTTGAGCTTGCGGTTATTAAGAAATTGTTGATAGAAGAATCCTTTTCGAGAACGCTGACATGCGTTTTAGCGTTTAAGCAAGCCTTCGCTTGAAATGATTTCCTTTCTAGAGCAATACTGGCAAATAAAACCGAGTCAGGTGTATGCTTACTTGGTGATAAGGCAATGCATCTATGCGATTTGCTTAGTAGCGACGCATTTACAGTCTGGTAGGTAAAAGACTTAAGTGGTGACTGAACCACGAAGGCTGTGTTGCCCATACGGTCAACATTACAATTGATACTAACACCACCACACCATGCTACTGCATGATGTGGCATTAATGTGTAAGAAGAAATGAATATACATTCGTCAACACATTATGAGACAGTCAAGCAATGCTAAATCACTTGCTTCCACTTGGAAGATATGTATAGGAATGGGTGAGATACCCGAAAGAGTGTGAATGCGATATGTAAACCATTCATAGGATGTTGAAAGCAGTGGATATGTTCCCATTAGGGAAAGTGGTTCCCATCCAGGGCATTATTTGTGCCTTTTATAAGAATCAATTAGGCAAAAGAGATCGACATACCTTAATCTTCTCTCAATTGTTACAAAGTCAGATTGTGCTTAATTGAATATAAATGAGCTACACTAGTTTTGTGTTACTTACTTGTGGCAAAAACATTGCTTGAATGCACCATCAAGAGATAATCTATGCTAATAACATCCGCATTTTTTGATCAAGTGTTTACTGGTGCCTAAACCCACTGCACGCTTGCACAGAAGAAAAGTCGCTCTATATTGAGAGTGAATTCACCTATCAGAATGGTTAGTAAATTAGGAGGGGCAATTCGCATCATCTACTCTGGCTGTAAAGTGGAAAAAATATGGTTTAGGCTTTATAATTCTAGACCAATGTTTTTTCACTTTGCAAATTTGTATTCATTCATTTTTGGAACAGTCCGTTTTTCAAATGCTACAATATATTGCCTAGATTTCCCAGCCTTTTTTTCTGTCAATTACCTTTTAAAACAAAGAAATTTACCACCACCATAAACCGGCTTAAATGGGTCTGTCGAGTTGATTGACAAAGATAAAAAACCGACTTCCTATAATGTTTCCGGTCGCCTTGTAAATAATTCTAGTGTTTTTCCAACTACTAGGATGCTTGGCCTGCACGAAAGCTGAGCAAAATAACTACTTTGTGAACGGCTGGATTTGATTTGATTGTCGGCATTCCAATTTAGGATTGGATGAATTCGCAGGATTGTGGTGAACTTAGAACAAAAAGGAAATCCCTTTCTTTGATGAATAAGTAAAATGTTAACTTTTCAGATTAAATAAAAAGGGACTAAATGCACCACTATTCTTCAAACACTTCACTTCGCTGGCCAAGGAGTTATGCGTATTTAGGCATGCATGACTAAAGATTTTAAGTAATATACACTCATTTAAACTTTACGCAGCTTTGGACAATGGGCTTCCGGCTGTGGATTTAAACCTTCCACCGATTAGCAGTAATTATTCCTCACCGGCTAAGTTGCCACCCCAGCCATTACCAGTAACATCACTGCGGTCGCTACCGCTACCACCACAATGACTGTAACATTCTCTTTTTATGAATAGGAGTAAGGGAAGCAGTGTGGAACTGATTTGATAAAAAATCATTACACCAACAATTATGTAACTCCTCACGCATTCAAAAATTTAATACTTTAACTCGTATTTGCCTTAGAATTAGAATTTTAGAGCATGAAGGCTTTTGAATCGGCAAGGGTTAGCTACTACGGAATTCACATTAACGGGGATGGAGCAGAGGGTGGTTGAATGAATGAGTTATGCAGCATGCTACCAATGTGTCATGTTCCTAAAAAATCCTCAAAAAGTCGAATGAAAAAAGGTCGCACCGTGTAAAAGGAATGAATAATAAGTAATCTGAATAGATCAACCTTGAGTCTATTTGCTTAGAATTGAGTCATAGAACTGAATAGCAGAATCTACCCCTTAAATCATACTAAGCTCCCAGAATTCGTGTTGAGGTATGATGTGGAGCTCACAACTAGTGGTGTGTCATTTAATAAGAACATCCTTAGAGAACAATAGCATACAGTTTTATGCTTTGGCATACGTTCAACTCGAGGCAAGTGTTCATGCTGAACGGTAGAGCCAAGCGCACTCAGTGAACTTCGTACCCATGTAACAATAAGTCGAATCAGTACTAAAAGTTGTTCTGCAGTAGCTCAAGACTAAAGCAGTAACTGAACCACGGAGGCGAAAATGCGCATTTAGTTGTCTTTACGATTGACGCTAATGCTCTTTAATCGTGCTAGGGTACATTCCAACATTCAAATACAGTAAAAAATGTAGTGCCAATTCGAGGACATTTCTCAAGATATCATGAGAAGATCATGCCTTTCTTTAACGAAATCTGTATGCTAGGGAGACATGCGATGTTGAATGAGCGGTAGTTGACTAAAATGGACGAGTTCGTGAAGGAATACGAGTGAGGTGTTGAACTAGTTAGCGTGGGCAAAAATCAGTGATTATGCACCCGCTAGGAACAAATTATTACATGCAGAACACTTATTGTGTCTTTCACGACTTTTCAATCAGATTAAATGGCAAACAACGTGTTTTAATGCTCCGTCAATCGCTACAAATTCACAGTGTTTGTCTAGAAACTACCCAATCTAGTTTTATTTTCTTCTCTTAAAATACACGCAGCAGACGAAATTCAGATAATCGACATTTGTGAACTTGTTAGCTAAATATTTACTGTGGAGTAAAGTCATTACACACTAATGCATTGGTAAAATGGCTCAAACTTCGACGTGAAGCTAATTTGCCGGGTTACCTGGTTATATGAATAGAGCGTGTTGTCTCACCCATTTAAAAAAGGGTGAGGTAAAGTATCATTTCGTTTCCGGCACCTAGACCATTTTAGGCAAGACTAAAGGCCTGCATCACGTATGCATTCTGTGTTTTGAAGGCATTTCATGCATCCCAAGTTTGTTATTGGAGCACTCTCCAAGGCAAGCATCTAGTTTTAAAAACGTATTTATCGTTTTTTCCGTTAATATCTGCAGATGTTTGGTGACGATCACTTAACTTGATTTTTACTGAGTGGAAAAATATGTCCACAGAGGCGTTGTATCAGCTGCATGTGTCCTCCGTTTTTAACCCACTCTATAGTCATTTATGTAAAATTTTATTCATTAGTATCATTCCATGAATTAACAACAATTTCGTGTGTATGCAAATTGCATCAACTAATGGCTATCCGGGGCAAAGTTACTTTGATAGCACTATGTCCATGCAGCCAAATCAAATTCACAAGCCCTGATTGTATTCTAACCGAAATGCATATCACAGCAACAAATTTGTGTTGTGATGACTTGGAGTTGCTAGAGGAAAGCCCATAATTTACATGCATAAATTAACTGTATGAATAGCCACTACTGATGTTGTTTCGGTAGTCTACTTGGATATGGAGTTTACATGGAGGTACACCAACTGTTTTGGAGATTGCGATTCTGCCACCACTTTTGAACGCAGCGAGCTTCGTATTCATTACTGCTACTACTTACCGCAGAACCTTCGCTTTGATTTTACCGACTGTTGGACATGGAACTACACCTAGCTCTCTGATAGTACAGACGTTTGACCGATGTTTCCTGCTTGTTAGATTCAGCAAGATAATCAGTTGTGGCGCGCTGCACCCACCATTTATCTTAAAGGAAGGGTATTTCGGATGAGAATTACATGCTCATGCCTTACAGTCGTATTACTTGGTAAGTGGTCATTCTTGGTATTTGCGATCGTGGTTTCGTTTTGCATTAGGTCCAGTTTTCCTGCTCTCATTTGTTATATTTTAAACCCCCTTTGAAATGGTTGCTTTCTCTAACCATTGTCATGCTCTTAAAGCCTATTTCCGTCTTGAAGAAGTAACGGAATTGCCATTCGGTCTTTGTCTGCCTAAGCTCTTCCATACCGTTTACTTGAAGCACAGAGTGAGTACGGATGCATGAGTCCTTTGCTAAAATTTTGCTACTTAATCTAGGTATACAAAGTCGCATATCGAGGCCAAGGATAATTATGTGAAGTTCTTGAAAATTGATCAAATTATTTGCCACACATTTTAAATCACTCTATATTTTAAGACATTTCTGCCATACTTCCATAGCGACAATGGAACCTACAAATGGTGCTTAATTTTTAAATTCACAATCTAGATGAGCCAAGATTTGCAAGATAGTGACTTGTTAATTGTTGTCAGTTATTTCGCAGATACATAACTGTCGAAGAAATCTCCAATTCTTGCATGCTTTTAAATGTTCCAGGGATTTAATTCAACGCTGAAAACGCTGGTTTACGAAATTTAGTGAGTTTAAAGTGCTGATAGTGCCTTTTGCTTCTAAGATACTACGAAAATATTCCATGGAAATGGCTAATTTGCTGATTACTGAACAGCTGTTGGCAGTGTTTATCCTTTGCAGGAAACAGAAATCAAGGCAAATTTGAGCAGACATGAGCGCAGATGCTGCCCGTCGTTCATCATGATTGACAAAGTGCAATGATGGTGGCAGCGCGGTTGGTACAAGGGATCAAAACGGAAGCACATATCTGTCGAATGAAAACTCACAACTTGGCTCAGTTCCATCACCAGTGTACATCTTAACTCTAGTTGTCTTTCCTTTGTTTACGACAGGGACAATCCATCGACATGATACAAATATGTGCAGCACGAACTGTGACATTGTCTACAGGCAGATAGCAATCCCATTTGAGCCCATTTATGTTCAGAAATAGGGTTAGCGATGATTAAATCAGCCTAAATACATAAGACATGAAAGCTCTTTTAAAACCAAACACCTGTTACATTGATACATGTATGTAAATCAGGATAACAGACTACATTAATCTAATAGGATAAATGGAAACTTTATTTTACCAGTTGAACCATAGGTCTAGGCAAAAAATGACTTTTTACAATCCGGCACATCAAGAGAGCACTGCATTTTTGGGTCTAGGGGTGAGAAAGCGGGAAAATGGGGTGATACAGTGAAACTTTAAAATCGTCTATATGTCTTAACTTGCATAAGATTTATAAAAAGCATATTGACACAATACTCTTTTCAACAGGTTTTTGGAATAGTGCATATTTATGTTAACTTTGTTATTGATTCCATGCAAACGATAGATCTTCAGCAGTGACACTTACGGAGCCCGATGCCGCAAGCATGTCCTTCTCAAATTTTGGTTGAATTAAGGAATAACTACTAATTATTATGATATAAAATTATCTGCATTCTTTTAAAGTGTAGCTTTTAAAAAGATATAAGGTATGCATTTATTTACAACTTTAGTCTGCTCAACTACCACAGGAGGTATTGCGTTAAGATTTAGTTATATGACAGTCAAGTGCGGATTAAAGCACAGCTTATTCGCATAAAGTCATTTAGCCCCTGGTGCTTGCAAATTGCTGACTTAGGATATAGCTCTGTGGCAAAAATAAACTCGCGCCCTTACAAGTCCGTCTAAACCAATATAGATTCTCATAATCACACTTCCAGTGTTTGTCCAGTGCTTTAATTAGAAACGTGAGATAAGGCAGCTTTACTGCTGAATGTCTTTAAGGTTGTACAAAACAAAGTATGCAGAGTTTGAATCCATCTACTCACCGTAAATGGCATGAGGAACTGGATCCTGAGTCAGCTGTCCAAAAAGTCAGCACCAATTCTCGACCGAAAAATGACCTTTCCTTTAAATGACGAATCCAAATATCCTCTGCTGCAAATGTACAAGTATTTTTGATTTCACCTACAATAATGGTACCACTCTAGAACTCCTTTCCCATCTACCACTAATAACCAGTGTTTATAAGACATAACATTAGTAAAAAGAGAACTGTACTTTTTTTATTTAAATACCTTCTACAGCCGAGAGCTATGCGAATCGTCGCAATACCCACAGCTTCTTGTAGGGAAAGTAAGAGGCAGTCATGCGACAGTAAAAGCAGTGCATCTGTGTAAAATAATAAGTTGATATTTTAATTGTTGACCTAAAAGTGTCAATAAATAAAAGTCGAAGTTCAGAGTGAAGGACATAGTTCAATGGTTGAGTAACGTTTCGAAAGGAGCGTGGAGCTTAGAAACAATCGTTGAAATGTTTTATCAATTTTTTATTGCCGTAGACTACCCTCATTCTTATTCCCAGTACTTAAACAAGCCAAACACAAAAATAGGCGAGGAGTCATTTTATAAACCTTACCATTTATTTAGATTGCTTACTTAGGCTCTAATAAAAGTGGATTTGGTACTACCAAATAAAAGTCAACACTGCTTACCATCATGGCTTCAAAATTTTTGCTATTTAGAATCCATGTGATGCGGATATGCTTTATTCTTGTGTAAGGCCGCATTCGGGATAGCGTTTACTAAGCTGCAAGTTTCAGAATCAGTTCTGTTGTAAAAAATGTCATATAAGTGAGGACTAAACTGGTGCGCGCTGGAAAAGGCACGACCGATGGCAGTATTTGATGCTTCGTTTGCAACTTGTTCTTAAAATGAAACCGCTTGTTAAAATTATTAAATATCTGACATGTAAAAACATTTTAATCAGCAGTACATCATTCTTTGCTGCATAATTAAGTAAATTTGTCGGTAAAATCCCCTACATCTAAAGTAGACCAGCCCATTTATTAAAGTCATCACGGTTTGCTATAAGTTGACTTCAAATATCACCAATGTATTGTGCGTTCTAGCATCGAATATTCGTAGCTTTTCACAATAATTTGAAAAAGCTTGCCTTTGTAACGAAGTTGACACACTAAAAAATGAACACATCAGTGCTTTAACGGAATCAAACGCCTTTCCAGTTCTGAACCTGACAACTCAACTCATCAGTTTTCTTTCAATCCAAAAGCGTTAACTATCATGATACTGAGCCTTTGAGAAATTTCAGCGTTACTTCATCCTGCTTATTAAGGTGGATATTCAACGGTGCTTTAAGTAACGGGCAGTATCCATTTATTCTCCTTTTTTCAACTTTGCTAAAAATTTGTCGCCAAAATTTGAGTCTTATTGGTAGCATTTGTGTTAATCGTGCTACTGATAGGTGGTGGTGATGGGATACGTCAAGCATTGCTTACTCCTTCTTGATTAGAGGAGGTAGTTATAACTTAAATAGGGTGAAGGGAATCCTGGGTCCTTAGGAAAGTGGAGCAGGGACATTAACTGATAGAAAAGCCCGGTTAAATACTTGCACAAGTGGAGGTCAGACGTGGTCAAAGTCATAGGCTCTAAGGCAAGTAAAGGCGTAGTCTTCTTGAAAAAGTTAGATTGTCAGCATTTAACCATCTTGATGTTTGGTGATAATTCTGATATAAATTGCGCAAATGCGTTTGATTATTTTGACACACCATCAAAAAGGTGGTCTGATAAAAGGTTCGGCAACACTACAGCGGTTTGTCGAGAGAGTGTTTCGTCCAAAAATTTGTCGTCAAAAATTATATTTGCCTTTAATTATGCTTTTCTTAACTTCTTACTCATTTTAAGACTACTAAGTCCGTCGCTGTTGCAAGGGTCAGATTATTTTCAGTGTATTTTATTTAATGCGTAAACATGCTTAGTGGGGTATACCATAATCTAAACGAAAGCGCTTAAACCTTTGATTGGATAAGGTGCAGTTTGAGTTGCAATGTCCACAGCAAAGGTGGAGTAAATGGCATACCAAAACTTCTATGAAACTTGGGAATGCAACTTTGCGTAACTTCTAACATTCACCGAACATTAAATGACACAATAATAAATTAAGGATGACATCCTTTTCAATTTGCTAATGCAAATCGCAGGCGATTTTGCCATTGTGGCCTATATTTCCCAATTCTTTATTTTACTCATCTGACGTTGGCAGTGCGACCATTAGTCAGACATTTATAACAGCGCAAATCCGACCGATTCTTATTGGACCTGTAACAAAGGTTCCAGAGTAAAAAGCACTAGATTCATCAGGTTATATTCATAACGTTACCATCGTAAAAATTTGGAAATGCTATATCTTTTGAAATGCAAAGATAGCTCAAAATATTTCGCTTGACACATTGCGCCATTCTTGGCTCGTAAGTGTTAACTTTGGTTTTTCAATAAGCCAACTACTTTCGGCCTCATGCCCACTCATTTTTTGCTTGCTATTTTAATTACTTTTTAATGTCATCATTAAACCAAAAATTTATGTAGCTCAAGCATGGGTCCATGGGAAGTCAAGTGACGGAAATTTTCGTTAGGTACCATTATTTTTGCATAACTATTAAAGACAAATAATTTTTCTTGAAAGGTAATGCAAGAAATAAGACTAAGTGAGCACTTCTTTAAAAATATAGAATCGGATGCAATTAATTTCAGACTTAGAAAGACGGAAAATTAAAGTATCTTAAGGTGAAACAAAGTTCCAATAAAGTCACATTGTTGTGGTGCATCTGTCGTCCAGTTTTACAACCTCCTCTCAGGCATATTCTTGACCTACCAGCCTCATTTTGCAAACACCAAGGCTCCTGTAGTCAGACGCTGTCACTAGTCCCCTTCAATCCGAATATTAGTCTTTCGAATTCATTAATGAAGTGTTGACTTAAAAAGCTGGTGCTCAAAGTACATGACAGTTCACGTAAGCATTGAAATTTTACAAGTATTCCTGCTTCTGGCGACCCCACTACCTCAACTCCAGTTTATTTCTTTATCCAAAACAAAAACTTAAAAATCCTTATATTTCTGTGATGCCGCAGGGCAAGATTTCACTGTAAAATCACATCATTTTTGGCGAGTACTTCAAAAAGTTAGGCAAAATTTGGGTTTTTTGGTTATTTTAGGCATGCCTATAAAAGACTCCACGACCGTGTATAGCTATCGTTTCCATAGCAAAAGCCATGGCGAATGATTTATAATGAGATTTTCACTTATTTTGGCAGACTTGTTACCGAAAATGCGATTCACTGGAATCCAAGCCTGGACGAAAGAAGCTGAATATGAACTGTGAGTTTTAAATCTAAGTAATTTGGACACAAATACAACTCATTTAACACTCATTATGTGTGTGTTTTCAGAACATTTCACTGTTTCAGTCCAGTCTAATTTTATCCAGTAATAACAATAAATCCAAGCATTTGCCCGTGCTATGCCACCTCGATTCAACCTTAGTAGTAATTTGACACATGACAATCACGGTATATTTGCTGTCGAATCATCTTTTACCTAGGCATATATAAAAATGGTATTCGTAGGTACAAACTGCAAGGATTTGTCCCCACGCAGTAGCCTGGCACCACTCTAGTCCCCCACTTCACATTAATTGTGCTAGAGGAGCAGTTTAATTTACATAATGAAATCAAAGCTTCGCGTTCATCCTGCCAAAGACCACAATCTAATTAGCAAGCCTTCACTTCAAGAGGGAGAGGAGGATTGCACCAGCCCCAATCCGCTAGTGTCCTTTGGCTATGTCGTGGTCCAGAATATGCGAGTTTCTACTGCAGTGCATGACTTGCGCTGCGTTGCTGTGCCTGTCTATGGTAGGAAGTGTGGAGGTGCTGCTTCGACAGTTGAAGTGCTCAGACAACCAGCATCGAAAATGGTTACGCTGGAATGAGGGTCGAAGCTCTGACAGAATGTGGGTCAGAAGAGGGAGCAACTGGATGAATATGGAATGCTGGCAGCACAGGCTCGTGTAAGCGAACCCGGTGGAATTGCATCTGTGGTAATCAGCTTGCGAGATAATTAATTGAATTAGAAAGACGTCTCATTTGCCAGTGTGCACCTGAGCATGGTCGCAATCACGCCGTGGCTTTCTCGAGATATCCATTGCGCCATCACTAAATTACCAAGGCCTATCAGAATATGTGAGTTCGGCAGTCAAGCCTGACTCAGTAACGATGCCTATAGACACTTCGTGATGCTGATAAGTCTGCTACAGAGGTGGAGGGCTTCTGACTAGTCAGCCATGGTAAATTCTGCCCTCGGTTATCAAGACCGGATGCACTACCTGACTCCGAATCATGTGCATTCCATTTTCACTCTGTTGGGCGATTCTTTGAAGTGGCCAACATACAGCCACCCAACTTTCCATCGCATCAATTACTCGCTTCCATGTGAACAGGGAATTTTACCACACCTCCGAGGAAACTATTACAGACACGCGGATATCTGTAACCGCCTTCTTAGCATGCCTTTTTCTACTTTGCTTCACTTGACAAAGCGTCTTCTTGGCACAGTCACTTAAGACGCCAGCGCATCGCTGAAGTTCTCCCCTGTGCATGCTCCACTCCGTATCCATCTGTGTTTGTGAAATTTTCGAAATGAGGTTGTTTTGGCTTGTAACTCTAACACTGCTTGCCGAACGGGAGTGGTAAATGAGGAGTTTCAACAAATGCTAGGGGTTCGGCTGCATCTTGTCGGTTACTAAATCCGTCAGGGTGATTCCAATTTGCAGCGACGATGATAGTGTCTAAAGTGGTTTTGCAAACAAACGATTGAAGTGGCCGTGGTGTTGCCATCAAGCATGAGGTGCGGGTGACAACACTAGGGATTGTCCACATCACTGACGTGTTTCTCCCACTGGCGGGTGGGACAACTCACAAGTCGACTTGGTGAATACTTGCGAATGGATGTGGTTAAAGCATAAATTTGGAAATGGAGGCGTTTAGAGTGAACGTCTCACTGCAGAGCAGTGAACCACAGAGAGGTGATTGGTGGGTGGGGAATGGAGAGCTCGTGGCGCATGATGACGGTGGATGTCGTGGAGCAGGTGCTAGGCTCCAAAGGCCATCTTGACTTCCACTTTGGGCTAGCTGATTGATACGACTGCCTGGCCGGTATCACTGATACGAGCCACTTCCACTAGTGAACATAGACACAGCATTGCATGGATGATTGACAGCGTGAGGTTGACTGTCCACATAGTGTGTCTGCGGGATTCCGTAAATTGGATTAACCAATCCACTCATTCATTCAATCATTCATTCATTCATTCACTCATTCACTAACTCATTCATTCACTCATTCATTCATTCGCTAACTCATTCATTTATCCACTCCTCCATTCAATGCATGGGCAGTTACGCTAATTAGGTATTGTAGCTCATGAATTCAATTAATTGTGTGGGCTAGGCACCGCCCTCTCGTAAGCCGCTCCCAGTGCCGCTGCGCAATGTTCTCACGTCGCTAGCCCAACTGCCTCACCACATTTCCGCTTTCTCGGGGATCTCACATCGATAGCAGTGCGTTGTTCTGCATTTCGGGAGCCAAGACTACAGTCATGAGGTGGTTGGGAAAGAGGGAAGTCTCTGTTCAGGAGACGGCTTTATTTGAAAGAGAGGGGGAACGCCGACAAAGCGAGAAGGGATGAGTAGGACTCCCACAGAGAGAACTGTTTATTACCAAACAGAAGAAAGCAGAACAGGGAAGAAATGTCAATTCCATTAAACAGCCCATGGTGTTGCTAGCGCTAGGTTGTGCTGGCTAGTGCTTGCGAGGATATTTGTAGGATCCGCATTTCTGACACACTGGTGCTAGAAAGGAGAAGTGAGTGGGGGCTTGCGTCGCATGGACAGGTAAAAAGCATGTGAAGGGGACAGCGACTTACGTCGATGTCCGCGTGACTCGGGTCTATGGCCTGCAAAAAGGACAGTTGAGTGAGAGGGGAGGGAGTAGTTGTTTTGGTAGTTAGTGTTTACTCATGAGGATGTTAGGGGTAGTGTCAGGTCGAATGACTTCTACGTCTGTTGGAATGGCTCCGGTTAAGTTGAGGTTGTCCTTACCATGTGAGCGTTTACCTTTCGGTTCCGGGTGACGACTCCTAGGACGCACTGAACGACCGAAGTGGTGGATTAATCATAGTGAGTTTAGGGAAGTGTTAGGTTGGAGGGAGTGGAGGAGGGAGAAGCGAGGCAGAGAAGCGTGGTACCTCGTGTTTTGCGTGTCCAGTAGTGCTCAATGAATTCGCCGTCGCTCTCGGAGCTGTCATCGGAGGCAGAGTTCTCAGATTCGCTAGAAGAGGCCGAGCTGGATGAGGACGACTCCGACGATGTGGACGAGGACGACGACGTCTCTGACTTGGACGAGGACGTGTAGGGTCCGGCGGAGTGCGTTTGGTTGGCTGAAGGCACTAAATGCATGGGGTGGAGGTGTTGGCAAATGTGAGCTGTTATACGAACTTGTTGTTTCCTACTTACTTTCCTTATCACGTCCGTTTTCGCCATTGCCACCAGCTAAAAGTTAAAGCGCGTATTAATTTTGTCCTACTTCTGTCAGAGTGTTTCCCAGTAAGCATTGCATTTGTCTCACATTTCTTCTTCCAGAGTCGTGAGATGATTATCTTCTCCTCACCACTTGGGGCTTCGCATCCCTTGTGAGCTGAAAGGAAGCTGGTATCAGAGTACCTCTCCTTCTTTGTAGGTGCACGCCTTTTCGTGTCAAGACTTACCCGATGGCTCTCGCTTCCAGTAGCGTTCAACCATGATCTTTTCCTCAAAGTCATTAAAGTAGCCTTGCAAATTCTTACCGCTGCTCTTGGTTGATTCGTTATCAGAGACGTCTATAAGATGATGTAAATGCTAGTTAGGTGCAAGTGTGTTTGTGAAAGGAGGAGATTCTACGAAAGTAAAGAAAATCGTTTTACCGTGTTTGCTGGGCTTCTTCCAATAGTGTTCCTCGCGTGCCTTGGGGTTAGCTGAAAGAAATGAATTATGTTACAGTTGCTCAGTTTTTGGAGCAAACTTTGCATCAGTGAGATGTATAACATGTACAATGTAAGGAAGCAAAGCAAGAAACAGTAAGGTTAAGTTCCTACCAAATTTTGGCGCTTGCCGTAGGGTTATTACAATAATTCGCTGGCAAACATCGCTTTCCCACTGAATACCCACCGTTTCCATTATAAAGGGCAAATTGAGTGATATATAATTAGCCATCCATTTTAATCTTGCTGCGATTTGTAAGAATCAGAACCTACCTGATTTAAAACCTTATCTGATTTGGTCCTACTAATAACTGATTCGGATACTAAGGAGCGAATTTTCATCTAAAGTATATTATATTATTATTACACTTTTAGGTTTTTTAATTTTTTAATCTGTCGGGGTGTAAGCTGATTGTGTCAACTATTAGTCTTTTAAAAACTGCTTAAAATTTATCCTTCTTAGCTTTTTTGATAAATAAGAAGGAGGTTTAAAATGAATTATTAAGATGCAGTCTACTTGACGCATAGTATCTTCTTTTACCATGCCTATCATTGTCGCATGCTTGTGTTATTTAAATTGTTGATATAATGATGACAAATTAGCCTGATTTTTTGACCCGCAAAGGTAGAATGTATTTGACTCTAGGGAACATTTTATTCATGTGTTGTCTTTAAGTCATCATCCGGTAGCCTTTAGAAGACCCAGGTTCACTTTTATGGGCTGAGGTTTACACATGATTTACGGGAGGCGAATCTTGACAGCCGTATCTATGGAAATGATATGCGTACGGAATGAAAATGTAAAGTTGTTGCTGCAGTGTCCCGAGACCTCCTTAAAGCCGAAAGAAGGCATGATGCTTTAAAAGAATATATACATTCAATGAACGGAAATAGACTGAGCTACTTGCATGGCTTGGAAGCCAGCTCACTTGACGACGTCAAGTGAGCCACCCAAGCGACCGTAACCGAAACCGCCATCCGAACAAAGTACTACAATTGCTTAATTAATTTTAAGTTTGGATTCATTATTGCAGTTGCGTTAAGACTTGTCAAGATTTTTGTCGCCAGCAATGGCTCAAAAATGATTGTGCTGATTACCCCAAAATGCTTAAAGTGAACAAGAGGAAAATCAAAGTCGCAATGTCAAAGCGATTTTTGATTAAGACACAAAAGTGATGTTAAGTCTTTTCATCAAAAACTGAATCATGCTTGCAAATTAAATGAGATGCCTTCGTCTATTTACCAATGTTGTGTCCAAAGCTCTGCACTTGTTGGCAGTAACAAAATTTGCATTTTTCGGATTCGTAGATTGTTTTGGCGCCTTGCTTTTCCAAATTCTGCAGTAGACAACATAGCGCGGAAATCACTAATAGTTATTCATACTAAATAGAACAGATGCAATTTATATGTATTTCTCTAGAGGCTTATTATTATTACATTGCTATAGTGTCGCTGTAAAGAAGGCGTAAATGGGAATCCGAATGGGGTATATGAAGTTGATGAGGTTTTGTAGAAGTAATTTTCTTATAGCAGCTATCAAATGATGTGGCTTATGTTTACTCCAAAGTGTGGTCAATTAATGAAGAGTTGGGAGGGTAAGAAGTGGGCAAGATTGTGTTCGGTGCAATTTACGGCAGACTGCAAAAGAATTAAAAATGAGACCTACATAACGTTTTTCACTTTTTATCGTTTTAACGTATACGCCTACCGGAAAACTAATTTGAATAAATAGCGTTATGCTAATGAAAAATTGGTGAAAAAATGGCGATCGTGCCTTCAAAATCAGACGCCTGCTCTAAGGATCCTCCAACGCCACCATTTAAATGCATGAGATGTTTTTGTTGCGCAGGATGAAGGCATACTTTCCGTTTTAAAGCCAATCTGCAATTGTCATCTAATAAATCTTAACTGTAAAATAAATGAAGCTCTATTTTACCTCTTAAATACGCAGTACGAATCGCCTATTTAGCGCTGCCAATTACTCTGACAAGTTGACTTCAATTTGAATGTTGCGCGGTTGTGCCTTGGTACAATCGTGTAGCAAGTTTACTCCCCAGTAAGTATGCAACTAACAAGATTGGAGATGCGGATTATATGGAATTCTTTGTAATGACGTAATTGTGAATTATTTTTGCTACAAATAACCAGTGCAAAACTAGCGAGGATGAATCAAATTCAGATAAAAGCAATGTAAATTTTAAAGATTGACGGGCTATTAAAATGCGTTGTTTGTCATTTCATCAGGTTAGCATATTTATAAAACGCATCAACAAAGCTTTTCCTGTGATTCACTGCGCCTGTTTCCCATAGCCACTGACCGTACTTACCATTATGAATTACACACTTCCCTAGAATATGCACTTTGCTTAAAACTGTGTTGTCATGTCACAATAGCTTAACAAATGCCCTCAAAATAGTACCCGACATCTTTGCCTCTATATTAGTGTTCGGCCATGCAGAATCATGGTAAGATGGTATAGGTGTCAATTCTAATGCCAACTAAGTACGCTTTTGGCCCTGCGGTTTGGTCACTGTACTTTGTAGTCAACCGGATCTTAAAAGCCGTGCTACTGAACAAACTTCAGTAGTAAAGTCTATCCTTTTTAGTCCTTTTTCCGTTCATAATGTCTATTGTTCATTCCATTTGCAATCGTAGCATCTTTCCCTCAGTTTGACTTTTAAAAGATCCCCAGCCTTTTGATATGCTGATGGCATATTGCTGCTTTACAATGGAAAAAAAGTGAGAGGAGTTAGTCCCTAAATACCACGAGGGCATGTATATAATCTTAAGAAATTCATTTAACCACTCTTTGGTCCACTTGTATGACAATTTCTGCAAAACTTATCATTCCAATTCCTACTGCTATTAATCTTTACCAGTTAAAGTTAACTCATATTCTTAACCCAAATTTAAATTAACTTTTGTACATTCAGTGTGAGACATGTAAGAGTAAATGTTTCACTGCTGATAAGATAGTCGGTGGTAAGGTCAGTTTCATATTGCTTTATAGGAAACGCGTATTACAGTACGTTTGGATGAACAGCAATGTTGTTTTCAAGTGGTGGTACATCCTGTCCAACTGCGAACCTGTTTGAATCGTCTGGCTGTTGAGTACTTCCTAATCAGAAAGTTTGAAAATATATACAAATATCTACCCAATGTAACTTAAATTCAGTCACCGTTTCAAGTGTGGGTAAGGTGCTAAGAAAATGGTGACACCCTTTGATCTCCATCTGGTTTATTTGAAAGGATTTTTACTTTCTTACTAGTTATCGATAAAGGATCCCTTCTTGGTTTTACAAACACCATAACCCTGCTAAGTTATGCGCGTTTGAATTAAAATTTTAGTGAGCAACTGAGTACCAGTCTATTGTGCTGTCCTTTGGTCTTTATGGTTTCGCACAGGCCGAAGGTCAAAGTAGCTGACAAAACAGTTTGCATTGACATTGATTCACAGTAGTGATTGATTGCAATATTTTAATTTAAAATGACCAAGGCATCCCTTTTAGCTGCGGTGATGCTAATTTATGTGACATAAATTTCCCCAAAATAATGTAATAATTGTAGAATTCATTGGGCCGACTCCGGTCTATCAGAGAATGTTTAATAACCTCAGAAATAAATACCAAGCAATTACATTGAAATCATGAAATGACATACCTTGATTACGCTGTGGCCTAAAACGGATTGAATTAAGGCAAAAAACATTTATAACGTAAAATAAATGCAGGTTACTAGGAGCTTTAAGGAGAAGAATAACTTACGGAGGGGGCAAATGATGAACTATAATAAACAAGCATAATTATTACCAATGTCTCACACAAAAAATTCACCTCCTTGGTTGAGCTTTAAAATGCATAGAAATGAAAGAAACAATAATCGCTCACCGTAGTAAATGTTTCTGCTATTAGGGGCGAAGAAGCAATGAGACATTAAGTCAGTGCAAACTAGGCATTCACTCTCAAACTACTTTTTCCTTTATCAGAGTAAACATAGTATTTGTTATAAAAAACATAGAAAATAAACTGCATTAAGATGAAGTTCTTACGAAAGTGGGCGGCGACCATAAAATCCACGTCGTTGATAAACTAAAATGATTCTCGGTTATTTGATGTGCCGTGTGAATACTTCTTGATTGTGCATATTAAGAAGTAGGTTTCCTACTCAAAATAATTTACCAATCTCTTAAAGGTAAAAGGGCTAGCTCAATGCACGACATAATGAAAGTGTAGCAAACGAGTGAGTAGGATAGACAGGACCAAGAAACGGAGCAAAGGCGTACTTACACATGCTTCAGATGGTCACAAGTGCAAATGAGTTGGGGATCTTAGATCCCAACTTTTAGACCGTAGACCACCGCCGAATGATTGGCTAGTTTCCATCAAGTGTGTACCAAAGCGTGCACATCAACCTTGCTTCAATCAAACCTTGCAGCGTGAACTTGTGCGAGTGAGGTGAATGAGTTGACGAAGTAAGAGTGGGTTCGTTAGGCTTTGAATGGCTTGCAGTGAACGTAGCAGTAGGGAAATCATTTTCACTTCGGCAACAGCGAGATGGGCTCCGGTGTGGTTCTGAGACCACGATATCTGTTGTGCGGTGATGCCCTTTATTCCAGTCTGCTCCTGACTGAGCTTAATTAATGTTAGCGTTTAATGAGAAAACATGCAGCCATTTAACAGTATCCTGATAAGCTGGAATAAACGATAGGGATTTCGCATGATAATTTTGCCGTCAAAATCTCGCCACTGGTGCTATCACTAGTGCCTTTAATATCGACTCTTAAGTAACGATCATAGAGACGCATAAAGGAAAAATGTTTATCAACCTGGTACAAAAGGTCCTGCATTGTGTACATCAAATAAAGTACAGACCGCAGAAACCTAACTGATGGCGTAAAGGAATAGGCCGTCGAAACAAGACGCCTTTACTACGCAGCATCTTTGTCGCCCTTTAAACTCTATCACTGGATCTCCACTTAACAGCGTTTACTTTTCTCGTCCAACAAACCTATTCCAGCTACCAAACATCGCAAAGACAAAGACAATGTTCAAATGCTAGAACACAATTATCGGCTATTTGAATGCCGCTAAAACATCAACTGAGTAATTCATAGTTCCAGATGCATGACTGGAGGTTCATGTTCTATTTCCATCGAAAGTAACTTTAAATTAAGTCGCAGACCGACTACTTGCGATCACAAGAAAAGTACAGTAAAATCACCATTACAGGAATGTTTTGTGGAGAAATAACGTGTATAGTTGAAAACGCCTGTTTGGACAATAATTTAAATACTTTTTAATTCAGTGAATACTGTATTAAATAGGGGTTGCCTTTAAGCACAATGGATGGTCAAAAGCAAAACATTGCTTTTCGGAAACAATCTAATGTATTTAAGGACCCCTTGCCTACTCGTTTGATCTTATTTGGGTTCGTTTGACTTGTCTAGCCATTGACTTGTTGTGGGTGTAGCTACGAACACTTATATTGTGGGTTAGACTTTTTGACCAGCATAAAGAAAGGGGATACAAGTTCCAGTAATGCCATGACTTGAGCTGTACGGTTAATTGGAATTAGCTACGCATACATGGTTGTGAATGCATGGAGGGGCAATAACAATGTAAAATCGAATTTCGCGTTACTTTGAACAGCTGTATCAGAAATTCACGCCATAATGGCACATCTTTTTGTATAATTTACCCCTTTCCATTCAAGCACAAATACAAGTATAGCAATAACAAGAGACCCCAATTTTCTTCGTACTTTGGATTAATCTAGCAAACCTGCTTTGATTTTAGTGCTGTTTTGTTTCCTTTCTTAATTAAGTGTGTAGCTAGCTTCTCTCCCAATTAACACTTAGTCAACAAATTCGCAGCCTTGGATAATATGCTCTACCTTACAATGTGGCACAAATGCACCGCCACAAGAGAAGCGTATAAGCCTAGTGTGGTTTTATCAGATTTAAATAAAGTAAACGAGGCTTTATATCAATTGACGGAACATTAAAACACTTCATTAGTCAATTTATCTGGCTGATAGTGTGTCAAGCGCACGAATAATGTCAATCCTGCAAGTCGCTGCTTTTTAGATGGCTAAGTACTGATGTTGGAACCCGCTATACAATTTAGAGTCCCAATCGCATTCCATTTAGAAACACATTTATCCAGTCAGCTTTCATTCCATTAACAATACATGTCTCCCAAGCATATACACTTTGCTAAGGATCGCATTGTTATCTTTCAGTGCCCTTGAATTCGTACACTTTACTTCTTTTAATGTATAAGGACCTAAAAATGCTGTCACAGAGTAAAAATGTTGTTGACATTAATAATAAAGGCATCCACATTTTCATTTCAGCTTCTGCATTTTGGACACCATTTCAATCTTTGACCAACCGACTCTACAATGCGCTACTGAAGAACAACTCTCATTAATGGACTGCCTTATTGTTAAGTGAATACAAATCTAGTGTTATTTTTTTGCTATCCATATTGAACACATAAATTCATTTTAATCTAGAAGCATGCCCAACTACCAAAATACCTGTCAATATTCTTTATCAAATCTTACACTACAGTTCGTGATGTCTGCTCAGTTTCTAAAAACACGTCCAGGAGGCTCTTTACCATGCCAAAAAGAGACTGTAAGTTTTTTGTTTATCTTCTAGCTACATAGGAATGGGCTTGAGGTCTCTCCTTTTTAATGCCTAGTTTTTATTCCTTTTATAAAGTGTGGTCCTTTTGGATTTCCAGCTTCGTGACATGTTGCACAAATGGATAAAATTTGTGTCGGTTTACAACCAACACGAGCTGTATTGTGTGGAGAAGAAGCAATTCTAAGTGAAACACCAGTGACCAAACTTGAGTGAAGACAAAGGCCCTAAATCGCAAAAAAGTCGCTTAATCGCATATTTAAATGCGCCGTTCAGTCAGTTTATGCGGCTTATACGCCGGCATGTGTACGTGATGCACATCCCGTTCATGTACATACGTTCACGATTACACAATTATTTTGCAACCGCCACTCATATACTCGTCAGCTTACGTGTTATGAGGTAAAATTGTTTAGATCATTTGTAGCTCTCCAAGACGTCCCTTAAGACAAAAGAAGCTATAATGTTTGGGTTAAATGGATATATTCAAAACACAGATAGGAATTGGGGCTATTGGTGTGGTCCAGAGGTCAGCCCACCATGCGAATGCGATATATACCCAAGTGACCATCCCGATATCGAGGATCAAGCAGACAACAAAGCACACTACATCAATACTATCAATAAATGGTATCAGCCAAGTTCAGATTGGTGCAAAGAGCATTACTGTACAAAAGTCGTTATAACTTCTGGATCATAGAGGAGACCTCGATGATACTATGGTAATATGGCACATATTGCCATCACCCTTATTCTGTCAACTTAAGAGTCCAACATTAGTTTGCCTTCACAATATAACGTTGCAGAGTTTGATTGAAGTACGGTTGTGCTACAAGCGAGGTGGAGACTAGCCATTCGTCAGCCACCGGTCTGCTGTCTGTAAGTTTCGGCCCAAGATCACCTATTCGTTTACGCGTGAGATTATCTGAAGCCTTTACGAGTACTTCCTTGCTTCGCATAAACGTGTTACGTCTCTCATTTAATGCTTTCACTGTTGTGAACTACTAGATGCAAGGTGAAACAGTCTCTTCGTCACTTGAGGTTGCACTTGTGCTGGTACATTGTACTACCCTATGCAAATGCGAAGTTTCTGCATTGTTCATAAACCAGCAAAGTATTATTTTTAGACTGCCAGCCGCAATACGGGTATGGCCATCAACAGCGGCAGTAGGAATCTTCCACTCACTTTAAAGTTAGTCAATTTCATAAAACTATCATATTTTGTTAAAGTAGAAAATGATTTGAGAATAGTTACCTAACTTACAATGAGGTAATGTCTTGGTACCTCTTTGTTTACCTTAGCGCAACCTTTACCATAGTGAGTAACGGAGGCACTGAATTGCTTATGCCGTTTCATCAGTCCCTTCACCGATCACAATGACTGAAAATCTCTTGGGGGCATTGTAGTTTACTGCACAACTCATGGGTTATTTATTTAAGTAATTTGAGAAATTTGCATTAAACCTCCCAATATTGGGTTTTTATTGCTCATCATAGTGCTGTTAGGATTGTATATGTTGCTAAAACACTTAGGTCACAGTTGTACATGCAAAGTGGAAATTGTTTGCATTTACAAAACAATTTATCAATGCAGCTGCCAGAAGAATCGGTTTTCTACCTGATTACTTTTACTATTATATACATTGTTCCTCAGGAAATCCGAATCCAAAAATCTAGCATTTGTATGACTCAGAAGTCCATAGTTCAAAACTTTTCACACTTTGCCACCTATCCTAGAGTTATCTCTGTCGGTGAACTTTTAACATGATTTGAGGGAAATTCACCATAAACTGATGGAACTGAGGCTGCCCGCTAGCTGCAATGATAGAGACATCATTTCAACGGCACTTTTGGAGAACGTGGGAACAACTGTACACTTTAGTGTTTCTTGAACTGTTTTACAACTCGGTACACACGAGACCATAGAACCGGGAGGGTAGCAAAATTGACGCCCAAGTAAACAAAGTATTTTTTTTGTTCACTAGCTTAGCCCCATACATGTAAGTTATTTGTAATGGCAAAACGTCATTCTTAATACCACCCTTTTTATTTTATTTATAGAGCAAGTAAAACTGATCATAATTCAACATCTTCTAAAGTATCAGTTTTTAGCTCGGGAAATTTACCAGTATGAATTTTGTTACTCTGAGAAATTAACTCCGAAAATTTGGCATTTTTCTGACTCAAAGAGCCCTTAGTTCAAGAATCCCCTGCTTTGCCTCCCTTCCTTGACCTTTCTCTGTCGGTGAACTTATGACACAAATTAGTTTATCTCCATTGCAAAAAACCGCACATTTAAGTGTTTCTTAAACTACTTTGCTGCTCGAGGTATGCGAGGTTGTAGAAACAGGAAGGTTGAGAAGTTGACTTCTGTGTAAATAAGTGGTTTTGGTTTGCTTGCTAGCTTATCCCTATATGGGTAGGTTAATGTAATGATAAAACATTAATCGTTAGCATTATTTTCTATTTTGTGTGCGTCCAATAAAGCTGATCACGATTTAGCATTTTCTGAAGAATCAGTTTTTAGTTTGAAGATTTTGCCGTTATTATTTTTGTCCCCCAGAGGATTCAAATAAAAAATGCCATTTATTGGACAGAGACTTTCATCTGTCGGTAAGCTTTTTACATAAATCAAGTGATCTCCACCATAAACTGGTGGAAATGAATCGGTTGGCTTAATTTGCAATGGTAAGGGCAGCATTTCTTCCAAGCTTTTGGGGAACGTTGGAACAAATGTACACCTTAGTGCTTCTCGAACTGCTTTGCGCCTCGGCATGCACGAGAGCATAGAAACAGAAAGGTAACAAAATGGACTCCCATGTGAACGAAGGGTTTTAGTTTGTTTGCTAGCCCGTCCTTATCGGGAGAGGTTGTTTATAATGGCTAAACATTGTTCTTTACTACTCTCTTTTAATTTATTTGCAGCCAAATAAAACTGATCATGCGTTAGCATCTTAAAAAGCTGTATTCATCTTAAAAACTTTTGCCCTTATAAGCCTTGTGTCCGAGAAAGTTCGAACCCAAAAATTTGACGGTTTTCTGACTCAAAATGTCCCTAGTTCGAATTTTGACTCGCCTTACATCCTTTCCTAAATTATTTTCCGTCAGTGAATTTTTGACACGGCTTAAGTGATCTACGCTATAAACAATTATGCATTGTGTTGCTACTTGAAATGAAACGCGGCTCGACGCTGGAGAGCACAGAAACAGGAGAGCAGCAAAAAGAACTTCTATGTAAATAAAGCGTTTCGTTTTGTTTGGTAGCTTATCCCTATCCAGATAGATTAGTTAAAACATTTTCCTTTATCACTGTTATTTTTTAACTATTTTGGTCAGTATTTGAAACTGAATATTGCTTGAACTTCCCAATGCAAGAGAACTTGGTTTCATCCGAAAGCTAACCAAAATGTTGAATTCCCTCTTGATTGCTTACCAGCGAAACGGTCTTTTGTTTTGGATAGGAACTATATATATATGTATATATATACATATATATACAGTTATTGCTCAAGTAGCTTAATGTTAAATTTGTGACAACCTAGGTGACTAATTTTTACGCCTTCTCTTATGC
Organism: Taenia multiceps; assembly: GCA_001923025.3. Lineage (NCBI taxonomy): Eukaryota > Metazoa > Platyhelminthes > Cestoda > Cyclophyllidea > Taeniidae > Taenia > Taenia multiceps. The sequence continues at coordinate 75,139,613 of CM010311.1, read as the reverse complement.
TAGATATTTTTATCTATTTATTTATTTATTTTTATCAATGGCAAGTATTTTAATCAAAATATGAGCATCTAATGAACGTCAACGCCTCCAACAGTCTAATTACGCTGGAACAAATTGCTTAAGTGAAATTTCTTCTTTCGTTTATCCCTACCCGTACCCACCGCCGATTCGTCGATACGATGAAAATGGTCGCTTGATCAAGTAAACTGCATCGTCAAGCTGTTTCTTGCATTGCTTGCAACTTTCGCTAAACCTGTTTTTATAGATTGAAACCATCACTTTAAAGCGAAAATATACTTTCAAGCATCAGTCCCGCCTCACTTCAATGCATGCCATGGCTGGTTTAAAAAATTGTTCCCAGGACCAGGAAAAAAATTTAAATTGGAGGTGTTTTTTTTAAGCAAAAAGTTTACCTAATAGACTTAGAATAGGTCATTTTGGAGTGTTATACTTTCAATTTTAAAGGCCCAAATTAATCCTCTACGTGAAACCCTGGACACCGTATACTCAAAGCTAAACAAACGCATTAAAGATACGACATTAATAGTGCTGTCTCACCAAATAGGTGCCAAAGCGTACGACAGCCGTGTATCAGTCAAACGCCACCACGAAAACGTGCGAAATCCGACCAGAGATTGGCTAATAGAGTTGACGAAAAAGGGGTAAATATGGTAGGTTGCAAACAACTTCACTGCAAGCAATGGTAGGAAGCTCAATTTCAATGGCTACTTTTCACATTTCGGCAACGAAGTCCGCTGCGCAGTAATACTCCCTGCAATGGACCAGACCCGACTGGACCCATTTAACACTATAAATAAAAAACAGACACATTTATGGGAAAGAAATCTTATCAACTCAAACGGAACGTACATCGTGTACACCGAGTAGTGTAGAGACCGTCAAAGCAAAATTGTTGATGGAAGATTGTTGAAGATCTTATGCTACCTAGCGCATCCGTCATTTTTTGAGTTCTGTTACTAAGACTCCACTTGGAACGGATTATTCAATTTCCATGGAATTTTATTCCAAGTCCTATAGTCAAAGGCGAGACATAGGTGGTGCACCATCGAAATAAGGAACTAGGTCTCCGATACTTTCTGCTCAAAAAAAAAGGGCTATGCTTTAAGAAAACTGACCTTGTTCACCTTTATCTTAAGGCAACGTGAGACTGAAAGATATATATATTTTGTAATACCTTGTTTGTTCGAATTGTCGGTTTCGGTCACTTGGGTGGCCATATTGTACTAGCCGGTTGGCCGGCCTCCGGACCGTGCCAACAGTCCCCAAGCCCTCTGTTTCCAAAATATTTATTCTGCCCCAGTACTATGCCTTCTTTTACCTTAAAGGGAGTCTCGGGACGCTACATATATGTTTATCCTCAGACACTAATCACAACCCTCAGGGCTAAAGCTAAGATGGTCATAATCATGCGATGTTTAACAATGTGTGTATGACAGTAAAATGTGTGTCATGGAAGAGTGGAAGCTGACGTAAAACATAGGGTTTTAAAACGATTGTGATTAAGACGTTATGCGTTACAGTGGGTACAGGAAACAGTAAACAAGGAACCACAGGGACAATAAATCAAATAATAGACACTTCTCGTGCTTCTAGTTAATTGCCATTCAGCTAAAATGACAGGAAAACTAATTTTATGTTCTGTCAATTGTTACGAATCCACGCTGTATGTAAAAGAATGGGAAGAGCAAACAGTATTTATGTCCTACTCTTGTAATATAAACAATGCACGTTCAAACCATAAAAAAACCTTACATCGATTTCGACTACGATTAATTCGGTTGCGTATTAAGTAAAGGGCGAGCATACTATGCTTCCATGCAAAGCAAGATGACTCACTATTTAACCCGAATTGAATTTGTCAGATTAATTTGTTAAACGAAGAAAGAGATGCGAATTAACACTTCCGCCTACGAAATTTAGCTCTATTTGCCGTCCAGCACCTAGAATTTCATTTTAAATCGTCGTCAAAATCTTATAGAGGATCGGTAAAGGGTTTCAATACGAATTGCACCTTCGCCCAAACTCTGCTCTACTAATTGCCCTAACGCAATAAAGAATGCACTTTTACTTTGGTGCTGTCACTTAAAACTTTATAAATGGCAAGAGGAAGCTTACAGTCCGTGGGCACATAAGATTCCCAGCATCCCTACAACCTAAACAAACCTTAGCACATGTATGTAGGCAAACTAGCTTCACAGCTCAATATATGACAAAAACAGGCTAAATCACAAATTTTTCATAGCCATATCCACTACAATTTGCACTCCAAGCAGGTAGAAGTGACTTAATTTAGATCCATTACTTGCATGAAAACATTTTTTTCTGTACAACTAAAGGCGATTCTCAACTAACTCAACGGTTTGCTTTAAATCATTGTTGTGCTATTCAGACATTCTTCATGTCCAAAGACATCGCCCATTTGCCACAGAATTTATCGGTCACAAACAAACCATCTCCTTTGCAGAAGGACTTTTTAGGCTAAAAGTGGCTTTGCTACAGGAAGCAGTTTAGCAATAAGTAGATTCATAGTGTATGACTTGTGATCGCAAACGTTTCGAGTTCCACTTTCACCCTACTCCAATCACTCATCCAAAAATCTCGATGATTTAATACAATTTAAGAGGCCGGTACTCTGGTTTTATAACTACTTCCTTAGTGTGTGGACAGCCGGTTGTCAAACACAAGGATAGGTTTGGTAAAAGGAAGGAAAGTAAAGTTAGTAATTGAGCACCAGTAGTGGAGTTTATAAGAAGACGATGATGCTAGGTAGTGAAGAATATGTGTTTTAATTTAGCACACTTATTTGCGCCAAATACTCAAAGTTCGCACCATGTACACTATTGTAAATTGCTTACGTCACATTTATGTACATGTATACACGTCCACACAGTCCTTTAGTAGCATGTTGATAAGTCTATCCATCTGATCACGAATTACTAGATGGCATAGCTTGCACTATCATTTTTAGGCGGACTTGGTAAAGCTTGGACTAAAAGAGAGAGTATTACTGCGCAGCATACACAGTGGTCCCTAAACTATTTCAGAGATGCCCCCCTCCCCTAAAATGTCAAGATGTGGTAAAACAAGCCAGTGGCAATGAGGCCCTTCCTTCAGCAGAAACATTGGAATCCTACCTTATCCACTCTAATTTTGTCACCTTGTTCGGCCCAATTCCTGTTCGCTTTCACAAGTTTACGTTATGAGGTTTGATTGAGGTCTGACTGCGTTGCACGCTTTGCTATACACTTGGTGGAAACTAGCCAATCAGCCGACTCTAGTCCAAAATCTGTAAGTTGCGTTCCAGGATCCCCATCTCATTTACGCTGGGGATCGTCTAAAGAATGTGTAAGCACCCCCTCTCTTCGTTTCATAATCCTGCTACCTTTACTCGAATACTCGCAACACTTTTCTATGGCGTGAATATTTGGAAAGAGGAGAAGTTTGCTGGTTACCTCCTTTTTGCATTGATACGTTAGTGCATTGTACTTCCATTCCAAAATATAGTCAATAGCTCATGTTGAATGTACCAATGCAAAGCGAGTTCACACTTCTTGACCTAGTTGGGCGTTTTTCTAGATAATAATTGGGGTTCGACAGATTCTTCTCAGACTTCGTAAGTTTTTTTACATCGACTTCACCTTCTACCGAATCACTGAATAATTTCTAAGAATGTTGTTCATCTCAAGAAAACTTATATCATTTTGTTTGCCTAATTTCTATTTTTCTTGTATAGTTCTAACCCTTATGCGGGTATGTTTCTAGCTGACTGTTTCTCGGGCCTAATTGATTTTATTTACCATTTTTGCATGATCGTTTACCCTATGTATTATTTTGTAAGCAGTTCGGTTGACTTTATTTAAGCTTACTACCAATATTATGCGTGAGTAATACATTTGTTATGCGAACAAAAGAGTTGCATTAGCAATGCACCATTCTTTGCCTAAATGGCTCTATTATCTTCTGCGATTTGGCTACTTTTTGCTTTCGTTGTTTTGCTGCTTTCTACTACATACTTAAAAATATACCAGTTTAATAAATTTAAATGTTGTTTGCACTTGTTAGACAATACCGTCAATATCCGAGTACGTGAGTTGTTAATAAACCTGATCCGGTAGTTGTAAAATTAATCTCCAAAAGATGGAATCAAATTTGGGGTTCTTATCTATTCTTACTAAACATGAACTAAGTTTGAGTATGTTAAGAATCAAAAAACGTTTTTAATCCTCTACTATCCAAACTAGTCAATAATAATTAAACTTTATGCTCGAGTGCAATTGTGAAATAAAAAAACCTGTCAGCAAAGCTTTTATGTGGCTTGGAATAAAACTAGGCGATAATTTTATTACATTTTTGAATCTTTTCTACCAATTAACCTTTGAGATCATGTAAATAGTAACCACTAAGAACCGGTGTGGTTGAGTCTATTGGCTTGGATGGCAAAGATGGAGCTACACTTTGGTGAGATTTTTTAGCATCATAGAAACAATTAAACATTTGATCTATTCAAAAGCATTTAAGTGGGAGGACAGTAAAATCGAATCCCGTGTAAATATGGCGTTTTGATTTGCTGATGAGAGTGGCAGAGGTTGCTATAAAGCTATGAGGGAGGTCCCTACCAATACCGAATAGGAAAAAGGTAAACTTCCTCCAAATCAAACAAATGAGGAACGAAAATTACATTAATGTCTATTTGGCACTCTAGTCTAATGTTGAACCAGCAGCCACAGTCTGCTCAATTTTAATGGAAAAATTTTGGGAATTACTTTTGTTCAAACTTTATCCTGCTTTAGATTATGCACCTCTGGATGACTCAAAGTTTTATGCAGTTAGGTCGGATCTAGTGCCGCTTGACAACAACACATCTATTTGTCCAAACGCACGGCCTTAGGCGGTGTCGCCATTACAACCACGGTGACGAACGCTCACTACAAGCCATCAACTATGAAACATTTCTTTTTACCTATTTAAAGTCGAATGATTTAAAAGCTTGTCTATCTTGAGACGCGAGTTCAAATTCCAATATGAACTTGAATTGGTAAGGAGTGGGTGCGATATAAATCACTTTAACAAGGTGTTTCAAAGGTGTCTTAAGAACAGCTTAGAGATCTACACAGTAAAACTGTTGAACCCTCCACGGGCACTTGTGCTGTATTAGAGATTAAAGGTTAACATTTGGCAATTTAATTGGCTGTAATCCAATGCATACTTTACATACCGATGCGCAATGAATATGAAAATTATGAAAAATTAGAGCCATGTAAAAGTACTTCCTCTCATAAGTGGGACGCATAATAGGCGCTCTGAATAGTCAAACTTTGAGTTAACCAAGTATGCTTCCGTACTTTAGGATACGTCAGCTTCAAGATTTATAGCGCGTCGAAATAGTGAATGGGCCCATAATTTTATTTAAGATAATCATTTAATTCAGTAAGATAGATTTAACAAAATTTTCACGCAATATCCGAGATGTTGGCACGAAACCTCAGTCGCATGAGATCACTCGACCATTTTCATCATATCGTCTGATTGGCAGTCTGGTCGAATCGGCAACATCTTTAAAAAAATTGGCTTGGTTTTATTATCAGTCAATGAAAAGTTTTCAGGTTCACATAGTGCATGAGATCTTGTCAACCTACTAGGCATTAATAAATTTAATTTGAAACACATCTTACACAAAAAACGCAAACACGACTTACATCGGTTGTCATAAAAATGACCTAAAATTAAAGATACGGTAATAGCAAGCGGATGGCGAGGCATTTACGTGCTGTCAGATGGTCACTTACGTGTCCCATCTACTTCTCTGTTCATTACGCATGCCCTTTCCATTGAACCTAAAGCAATTGGCATTGTTGACTTTAACCGGACATGAGTTAATCAACACCTGATTTGCATAATAATTGGACTTGAAATTTCTTTAACCTACTGTGGGTAGCTGTTGAGAAACCTATGTTCATAGGCGGAGGAGGGTAATCTAAAGTAGACGAAGAAGTTCAGCCTCGATTGGATAGTTTTTCACAATTTTAAAACTATTAGACTTTGACATATTTTTGCTGCTTGAACAGTACTCAATAATGACAACTATGAGGGCCAATTGCATTTCCTCTAAAAGGCACAATTCGGTAGTGAATAATCCAGCTGCTTCGTATTCAATCTGTCGTCAGTGCTCACATGATTTTCCTTTTATATTAAGTCAGATCCGCTGGGACAGTCGGTATTTTTTTAATTTTCCAATTTCGCCTTGAAAACGATGTGATTATATAAATTCTCATGTTGCTCCACAGTTGGTCACATCATAATTTAATGTGTATCTATTGGCATTTAAGTAGTTATTTGTGTAAAAGGTACTGAATCCAACAGTCCTAAATTGTTTGTTGAAACGATGAAAACAAACTTTCAATGGCTTTGCTTACTAAATCAGCTAAATTAAATTAAATTGTTTTGTTGAGTTGGCTATGAATTGCGTGAGTTTGAACTCAAAATAGTTTAATACTGCGCAATTTAAGAAGCCGTATACTTTTGCAACCACTCACAAGGGTAAACATTATGGTTTGGTGGAGCCAAAACACGAGTTTGCTGTGCGATTTTCGGATAATCTGCAATGGAAGCAAACAAGGCCGAATGATTATGACTGCATATGGGTAAGTAAATGAAAACCAAAATTGTGCGACAATATGAAAGCCAACGATTGTAATATAGCTGTAAAATAGGGGACATTAGATTAGCATGGTACTAAGAGGCATGTGTATATACATTAATATTAATCATATTACATGGGTTGTAATCCCATTCCACACGAGACAGTATTGCGTCGCGGGCTTTATGATGATCTAAAATATTCAATAAAAGGTAAATCAATGATCGAATGCCACAAGGACGTTTAACATATCTGAATATGGCGTTAAAACATCAAATAAGGAATTGTAGCTTCTAGTGTATGTTTAAAGCTCTTCGTTTTGCCTTTTATCCAAAGCAACTTCAACCAAAATGCTCATTGACTACTCTCATGTGAAATAAGGTAGGAATGGAGCTCTACACAAGTGCAGTTGCAAGTAAAGCAACATAAGGTCACCCACCACGAGAATGCTCCTTGGAAGAATGGCATTTGCAGCCTAAAACGTTCATTTCATTCCTTTGTTATAAGCAAATACTATGACGAGTAAGCGTTGGCGTTGAGTATGAAGGATAATTAAATAACAGATCACTAAACTTGGACAACATTATAAATAATTTGCGAAGTCCTCTCATTTTCTGGGAACACATTCATTTGGACTTAAACTTACAGTGCGACTTGGATTTTTTGCCTAAAATTTAAAAGCAATGAAAAGGGAAGACAGTAGAGACAATTAATGGAGTGTGTTAGGATTTTCGCTTCTTTTACGGTGTTAAATGCAAAACAACTTCTCTTAGTGCAAAGATGCTTCTGCTTTGGCATCACTCACCCATTGAGAAGTTACTCCTTGCGGTTTGTGAAGTGCACTGGCATGAGCATGCGTAATATGCCTTGTGGCCTTAAATGCCATCCAATTGGTTTCATACACATGCATTCTCACGGTAATTAGATCAAATTCGACGCAGTTCAGCCTGATTGATGTGCGCTTTTTTCACCGGATTCTAACCTTCAAGCACCGGTCTCATTGCACTTGGCTGCTATGCCATAATTTCAAAGATTATCCTGTTAGCGTGCTAAAAATAAAAAACATGAATGTATTTTCAAAATAAGAATTTGACAAGTCTTTTGCATTAACTGGAAAATTCGTTGTTAAAAATACGTTGAATTGGCTAGGGCATAAAATTACTGCTAGATAGGAGTCTGTATGCCTCATTTGAATACACATAATGAAGGTAGTAAATCACGGCTTAATATTACACTTTAAAATAATTTTATGATAAAAATAATGAGCAGGTTTATACATTTATAGCGCACGGATACATTCCTGAAGATGCAGAAAAACATAATGCTAGGGCTAGCATGCATTACCGATGTGCAGATAGGATAGGAGGTTACAAGCATGGCCTGGAGGCGGACTTACCTGGTGAAAGTGGAACTGCCTTAACCATTTAGCAGACAGATGACCAAAAACTAGGCAACCATAGTACTAAATAGCCCTCTCCTCTTTTGAGTCGTATTTCCACATTCGCCTTGACCATCACAGCGCAGTTGATGCTGTGGGAAAAAACGTCCACAAAGCACCCTGATCAGTCGTCAAATCTGAGTATAACTAAAAAATACTTGACTGAAATGTCAACATTCCCTTCGGCGATCCCACTGTTCTAAAGTTTTGTCTTTTTCAGGACCGCATTGGGGACAGGATGACTATGCAGGTTACCGCGTATGTCTGAAATTAGTGGTAAAAATATTGACCTAACAGCAGTCATTTATTAAATGAAGGTGTTCAAAATACTTTCATAAAGACAGGGTTTCGCATTTATTCCTTCTAGCTGCTTTATTTTCACTTGATGCTGCCCAACCATATCTCTCTGGGCTCCTTTTTCAATTGTAGGGAGGTAAAAGAGGTTCCACGAGATCACCCACTCAAAAGCTTAATGCAGACACCGTAGACAGCTCTCCAACGTACTTATTCTGATGGTTAACGAGTAGTACCGCTTTAGTTGTTAATGGCGAATCTGCAGAACACGGGACCGAGATGATTACCAATGGCGGGCATCGGTTCAAGAATTCCATGCGTAGTGGCTACAAATTCTCCCATTTACAGCCTATGCCCTACCTTAGTGGCATTAAGATTTAGCAATCAGTAACTGGAAGTTCGGTAGCTGTCCCTTATAACCGGGTTCGCTTCCCTCTGCCATCATTGCAAGCAGAACATGTCTACCTTTATACAGGGTAGCTGACGGGGGACTACTGGAAAGTGCGGATGCCATGCTGATGGACGGAAGCGCAAGGCCGTGCTCCTCAGTGTATGTGTAATCTGAACGGAAAGTTAGATAAGGCCCTGCACATATTTACTATTAAATATATGATTAGTTATATTGTTATTATCCCTTCCTCCCAACTTTCTTCCCTTCTTCCTCTGCCTCTCCCATCCCCATCCTAAAGTGCGTATTTTCCCAAGTGTTATCTTTAGTGCTTCCAATACGCAATATGAGATTAGGCACTGCCATGTTCAACAAGATTCGTGCTTTGTTTACACCATTCCACTTATACTATTTTCTGTTACAAGTTATCTCAAGTTATGAAGTGTGCAGATATCAGACGTAGTTGTTGGTTAGCCTCAAATAAGTAAGTAATTCCTAGTGATCGATTCTGTCTGTAATCCAAAAGACGCATAACCACAAACACACGTATAAATGCGGCGAGACAGACATGCACCAGTGCAATTCTAATGCTGGGTAGGTAAAGTCGGTGATGGGTCATTTGCAGATGGCCATTGACAGGCAAATTACCTTAGCGATTAAATGAAACATCGTATCCATATTTTGTAAGGTGCACAATTTAGTAATCGTATTTTTTATTAGGGATTACGTATCTTGATAGATCACAACGAGAATCCATGCCCGAAACCTGCTAAAACCCTTGTCTGGTGTAAAATGATTAGGTTCGCTCTGAAAGTCAACCACTATAAGCTCTAAATGCTGCCACACCGTACCACAAAAGATCCCTAATAAGTTTTAAGATGACGGTAAAGTTACTGTTTTTTAGAACAATGCCCATTTAGAGCTTAAATTGCAAGAATTAGCTAAATGGTATTATAAGAGTCGCTTTAAAATGGCAAACTAAAACCCTATCGGATGCTAAAACTTCGTAAAATCTACAGTTAGAGTGTCGCCTACTGATTAGCCCAAAATTTTGGAAGAAAATAACTCCATTCTCAATAAAAACAATTCGTTGTTGACCACACTTAACTCAACAATCCCACCCCATAACTGAATCTAGTAGAAATGGCAAAACAGTGGAGCAAGCTAACGAACCGTTTTGGAAAACACCCAGCCCATTTATTCCCTTTTCCGAAAGCCACTTTATTTATGTTGAGCTAAAATTTAAATTGAAGGATTTGTTGGTCACTTACATCAATATGTGATGGCAATTTTCATAGGTGAAGCAGCAATTCCTCATCAGGCTGTTTTTATGCCGCGTCTTTAATCTCTACCCGTATTGCACATCCACTTTGGATTAGTTTTCGCGTTAAAATGCCATCACTTAAAAAATTGATGCTGTTGTGCTTGTTCATGTCATTTGCAGAGGCGCATATTTTCAAACAGAATCATACCTTCTAATGCCAATAGCTGTACGTTGTTTAACTGTTAAAGTTATATTTTCCTATATTTGTGGTCTAAAGAAGCTAATCAAAGTGTCTAAGCAAGTAATTTACACGATCCACTTGTTTTAATCATGGCGCCATTATAATATCGCGAAAAAAGATGCAAACGACTTTAAAGTGGTTGTGTTTAGTTCTATCCATTCAGCAGAGTTGATTAAAACAAAACGCTTAGTAATTTTAGTAGTCAAGGGCCTTTGGTGTTTGAAACTCATTTATATGAGAATTCTGTAGCTTTTTGGGTCTTTTTTGAAGAATAGGCAGAGTGGATATTGCCGACATACAGAAGGGTTGGGTCTACTGGCACAGCCCGAAGACTAATCCACTTAACAGAGGCTCAAAAACCGAGCCTTACCTGTTTACTAAGCTAAAACTTCCACCAAACAACCGAAGCATTGACATTCCTCTCAAAATACAAACAATTTTACGTTTTATGCATTCGGAGACCAAATACAATTATGGTTTCCAGTACTTTGGATTGCATAGAGTAAGTCATGCTAGTTTGCTTTTTGGCATAAACTATGCTTCTGAGTTAATTTGTTCTCACTTTAGTACTGTGCAACCATGTCTGCCTAGGTTATACTCCAGCTAGTGGGGAAGCAGAGGATGGCTCTCCAACAGACTGAAGTCGCTTCAGTTACAATAACATTTCTGCAGAATATGGGACTGGGTTAGTTACCAATGGTGGACGTCATTTCAAACCGTCTCATGAGGAATCGTCACAGATACTTTTATCTGTTGCATGTGTCCATCTTCGGCGAAGATGATGTTTAGCCTTCAGCAATAGAGATAACGGGACGGTTCAAATGATAGGGTTTGCTTTATGCTACCTTTAGCATAGCAAACCGAAACATTCCTGAATACAAAAAATGACACAATACTGGGGTCAAATATGAATTATCCATGCATAGACGGGCCGAAAGGCTACAGGCATGGCCAGGGGGTTAGCCTTTTTAGCTGGGCTACAGAAGAGAAACTAAAAGTCTTCGGGTCAAGCAAATAATCAAAGTGCCACATGAGATAGGCAACTTGTGCTTTTCAAGGGCTTTATTAATAATGATAAAAGAAGTTCATAGTTAGTATTGTCCCGTATTATTTCTGGCCCAAAATTGTAAAATTGCTCAAATCTGGCCCCAAAAGTTACTAGTGAAGATTCACTTATTAATAATTAAAAATTATAAATCCAGGAATTATTTTCTACTACCAAAGATATTTACAGACTTGGCTTCATCAAAAAGAACCATCCTCATTAAATGTGATGTCTGCTGGAAGATAAAAACCGCATATATTGTCCATTTTAACATCATATAATAATAATAATAATAAAATTTGATTATAGGAACTTTCTCTTATTTGAAATTTGATCAAACAAATATGCTTTAACCATACTCTGTCAAGCATTTCTAAGAAGACGGTAAGTGATTACACTGATCAGTGGCATTGAAGGGGTAGTTTCTTTGCAGCAAATGTACTTATTTTAACTGAATGCACTTAATTTTGCACTGCTCACCGTCGCAAACACTTTACTCATAAAATGAGAAATGTTCCATTATGCGTCCATTAATATTTTAATATCGCGTTGCGTAGTCGGTTTTTTGATGGCATACCATTGTCACTATTTAATCAAAGCTGAACTTGTAGCAATTGAGTCTCAGGGCAACAGGGTTAAAGGTATTTTTTTTGAGCATAGTAGGCTTGTCTCTCTTATCACGCCTCGGCTATAGCTATTTCAACATTGTATTTTGTGGCAATAAAAATTTGAGCAATAAATTTGATTGAAACTTTACATTCTACCCTCCATTTACGCCAATTAAGGCTTGGGCGTTATTCGAAAACCGACCCCATTATTTTAACAAAACACCCCTTTCTTTTGCTATAGTGCATTCAACGCTTTGGCACATAAAACTCATTTTGACACATAAAATTTTCTTAATTTTTTTTCGTATAAAATCCAACTTTGGTTGCCAGTGCATTCTGTTCCCACCGTAGTGTCAATAATAATATGGTTATTGCAGTTTGCTCAAATTTTTAGGCAATCCCATCGTTTATTTCGAAAGTTTACACCTTATATATACATAAGCCAGATTTTGTGGTCAGTAGCGAGTAAATACCAGCATATTAAGCCGTTAGTTTGGGACAAAAACTGTTGGATCTTAGGGAGCCTCCAAGTAAACGTCTTCAGTACTACTCAGTTTTTGACTAAAAACTAAAAAATCTAAGTTACAACACGTGTGAGCCGCTACAATCTTGGGAAATAACTTAGAAATGGGAATTAGCTGAGCAAGACTGATTCGATATGTTTAACCAGGCATGAGAAGAATCGAAGTGTTGTATCAAAGTAGTATAATGATAGGGATGATTTCGCCAGATAAACAGAACAGAACAGCCTTTTAAGAAGCTTTATAGTGAGCTGAAATCACCACTCCGTTTTAAATATGGTTTCAAAAGCACTATTCGACCTTACTTATGGTTGTGAACAATTCAGTAAAAGTGAGTAAGCAAATCAAAAGGATTAATACAAATGGACGAGTGTTAAAGTAAACATAGCTAAATGGAATTATTTATCCGACTAATGCTTGCAATACTTATTTCACTTACTTTTCATTCACCGCATCTATTTAAAAGCCAATCATTCTCTTTTAGCTTCAACTCCTTCCACTACCACCGTGGACACCAGGTCTGGCTTGAATGTATGTATCTATCATTGAATTAACGCATCGGGTGGACGTTACGAAGGCTCATTTGCGCATTCTAACAGATCACTTAAGTCGATCGTCTAGATTATCTCAGGCTTAAACTCTATAGTAGGTAGACAACGACTCTAAAAGCGGTGATCTGCTTCACAAGTCACAGGAGGACCTTGGTCAATAGATCATCAGAAAGCCGGTTGGATGGAAGTTAATTAGTGGGCTTTGACCCGCCCAAATCAAAGCTAGCCAAACTCCTCCTTAGGAGGAGATTATTTTGGGTAGATAATCAGTAAATTGCGGGGAGATCGGTTTCCGAATGACTTAATTACCAAATTTATTTTCAAATAGTTCACGTTTATTTTAATGGGGTTTGGAGAGGGTATTTAATTCCCATTCGAATCGAAAAGCTATTTTTAAGGTATGACCTTTTGCAAAACGTTTCTGTGACTTTCGAATATGTTCCAATGTTTCTTCATCCATGACTGCAAATAAATTCGGCTGTCTGGGAAACCGGGATTTGAGCATAACAAAAGGGGTCTTGACTATAAGTCGTCTTCATCATGAGTCATTTTAGCTGAGTGGATAAGTAATTGCGCATAAATCGTTAAATGCGGTCTTGTGGTGAGGTTTCTTTGTTTCCTTACACTTACCGAGCACTTTGGTGAGGATATTTTTTGGTATTATAGCCTAGACGCAAGTAATTTTAACAAAATCAAAATAAAAAATTATATGAGTCTGTGTGCTACTGCTGGATTCCTGACGATAAGCAAAGTCAGCCATACCCAAGATTAAAGAAACTTAAAATGAATAAAATAAATTTCCATCATTTCCTTTCTCAAATTCAAGGGATCGTAGCGTCAAAATGTCCAAAAAGTCATCCTCAACCGAATAACTACACCAGATTTCTAAAGTATGGGGCGAAAAGGCCATTTGCTATCAAGTATTCCGCGTCTGCAAAAGCATAGTGAGCATAAGTTCCAATAATTTTTCAGTAAACGGCTATTAGAAGGAGGCATATTACTCCTGGTGCCATTCATCTTTATATTATAAAAAATTATTTTAGATGTGCATTTTGCCTTGATTTTCTTGCAAAAAGAGATGCGTGTGCAGTGGTCAGCCTACCGGATGATTTTTGGATCTTCCGTGGTAAGTAACCATCGTTTAGCCGTTGCCGCTTTTACCCTAAACAGTTTTTGCATGTCCACAGGATTTCGAAACATCCCGATAAATCTTGGCGAAATATGCGCGTCATTTATCAAATAATTCTAATAATCTTCTTTTTACGCAACTCATACACAAATAAGCACTTTTTGTTCTTTGAGAACCCATGTTTTGCCACCAAACATCATTTTAAGCCACTGCGTCAGTGTGGAAAGTAGTATTAACATGTTGAAGGGTCGCGAATAACAATGCGATATCAGTACTGAAGCCTAATCGGCTAAGATTGAAGGGTTCGCGTGGTTAAAGCTACCAGTGAAGTGGGTGTGGTTATACAGCAAAACAGTAGAGATTTGTGCTGATTAATTTGTGTTTTAATTAATAATTAAGACAAATATATACATAGTTTGCCAAAAAATAACCTTCCAACCGATTTGAAGTTTTCGAAGTGTGGGCATGACTTATTTTCTTGAATTTTCCTTTGAGGCCTTTTTGGTGTCAAAAAATGCAGTTTACACTCAAAAAAGAGAACTTACACTCGGTGATTGGCTCAGTCTTGCCGCGGTGATGCGGTTAGTACTCCAGTTTTATTATGTGCTCATCATGTAGAGTGAGACCCTTACATGAATCTGGATGCTTGGTAAAGTGAAAGCAAATCAATCAAGTTGTAAGCTAACTGGCTTTATGAAAAGTGACGTATGTATGTCTGTACGACTAAATTTTATTGGAGTTTCACTACTCGTCTCCAAATTTATTGCACCTTCTTGTATTTATATAATGCCAGAAATCAAGACGCAGGATCACAATGGGTGAGTGGTACTAGAGTTGGAGAATCTTTGCAATTTTTAAAATTAACTAAAGGTTTGCTTGCTTTGATTCAAATTTTAGACCAATTTTTCAACTTGTTGAAGTGTTACCTTACCATTTTTATAATTTTAGGCGGGGGGTCTGGATGCTGCTGTAAGTTCTCGTACTCAAAAGCTAAAATTCAAGCACTGAGCAGGTTTGATTTAAATAAGGCCTTAAAGGTTTCACGTTAAGCTTATATAATGTCACAAAAACTCAAATATTATAAGGATAGAGGGTTACTCTTCAATTAATGTTTTTAATGCAACATTGTAGGCCGCAACTCTTGTTGCAAGAAATGTTGTTGTGGTATGTGATATTACATTTGTTTTATGCAATTACAATCCTCTCTTCGTTGAAAAAATGCAAAATCGTTGCAAAGGACTCCGTTACCTTGGGAGGGAGATCAGCGCTTCAATTCAATTATTTAGTGGGATTTTATAAGGACATAGTTTATCGTAATATTTTGACTTCATTGTTTTTCCTACACTTCAGAATGTCCAAGTAATAATCGTCCGATGATAATATTTGCAAATCAACCATGCCCATGTAAGATTTCTCAAAGTAACATTTAAGTGTCATCTCTTCCAACGCTGCTTTTGCGATACAAATTACCATCAGCCCTTGCTTAGTCTTTGTTTAATTGTTCTTAGATATCCCTTATGAGTGTCCTCCTGAGCCGCCGAATGAGAACGGTTTCATGCCGCCTCGTAGGTTACTCAAAATACTCCAATGTTTATTTGTGTACAATCGTTAACCGGCTAAATTAATTTTAGCTCCATTTCCCTTCCCTTGGTGTAAGATACTTTTCACTTCACTATCCTTAGTATTTTCATTGGTAATCAGTAAAAGTTGATTCTATATGTTTACATGGGGCCTGGTCCTGTGTACTTTTGTGCCACAAAGTAGAATTAGTTGACTTGAACACTTTATTTAGATGGAGGATTCTGGTAGTCCTGACGACTTGTACGCTGAGAATTCCCATGAAATCGATGCCAAATATTTCGATTATTTTTCTTCTCATAAATGCTGCCAAATGTGTACAACATTTGTCTGACAACATGAATTCAAGAATCTAAAATAAAATTTTAATGGTCAGCTCGTCCTTGCTCAAACTGCTGCTTGTCTCCATGGGAGGTTGGTTTTATAAATGCGAGTTTTCTGATAAGTTTGTGTCAAATGATAATTGATAATTCGTTTGAGCTTTAATGTGAGAAAAACCTTACTTAGCTATTTTGTCCTGCAACTATTTCATCACTTCACTGCTACTTAACCATATTCATCTGGGTTATGTTTAGCTAACAGGAAAGAGAGGGAGGTACTTCGTGTCCACTTAATCGACATCTTTATAGAGGCACGGTTGACAGCTCTGTAACGAAGATTTCTGGTTGCTAACGGCTAGCGCCCCGTCCGTTATTAATAGCTTTCCTGCTGAAGGCTGTCATTGTCCTCATCATTTCTGTTAGGAATCCTCACAGGTTCTTCTCTCCGCTGCTTATTCCCTTCTTCCGTCACATAAAGGTTTAGCCATGAGGAAGGAACATCAGAGTAATCGTCTTTTGGGGTCAATTTCACGCTTTGCTACCATCCGTTTGGAGGTCCGAGTCTTTTCAAAGGATGAAGAAAGTTGAAGTACTAGAACAGAAAACATTGGCGACGTATAGTAGGATTACAACTGTGGAGCCTTTAGTGTTTGAGTAACCGAAACGCCGAGTTAAGCCGATAATCAATGTATTGCAACCTTAAAGTTCGGGTATGGAATGGTCTTTTATACAAAAAGCAAATATTCATAAAGTGTTGGCGATTGTCACTTGCATTTATTCTTCTTGAAGATCGCTAAAAGGAATTAAAACATCTTTTGTTTATTGAAGAGGTGTTTGTATTGCCTTGAGTTCACTATTAAGAAAATTTTAATAAATGAAATCCTTTTGTTGTTCTGCGATAAGAGACATGTGTACAAAGTTTTATGCACCTTTTTATGGCCACATTCACATTGCATTGGGCCAAAAATGGTATAAATCACCTCTTTGTTTATATTTTTACTCTCCTTTAATTTTGTAATTTTACGTAAGCAAGAGAATCACATACAAAATGGGCGTATTTTTTTAAATAAAAGCACTAAGTTTTTAGGAATCTTATTCGTTAGATAAACATGAATACTAGCCTAAATTTGTGCAATGTCTGTTTGCTTATCAAGTCAAAGTTGACGATTCATAACGTATCCCATAGGTAAAAGATGAAGTGATACCAAGGCCGAAAAAGGAACGCTTACCAAATTACAGTCATAACATTTAAAAGAGGTTGAGTTTTTGTTACCGAAATGCTAAATAAATAGAGAGCAGGAGACATGATTTGTGGGCAATGGTGATGTTGTCACTTTTGTTTTCTGTATCTAATTCATATGACTTGACAGACGACAAAACACGTCTCTAATCTACATTATACATCAGTTTTTATAAATTATCAAGGATATCATGAGATTTATAGGTAAAAAGCTTCTGTAAATCATTTTACAGGTGGTATTTATGTCCAGGCGTAAATTTGCTTAGGTGATTTAAAACTCCCAATTAAATTGACGCAACTGGAAAAACCCTTGTTTCAGCTTGATAAGATTGGCATTGGTTGTTTAGGGCTTAAGTGACCGTTGGACACCTTACCTTGATAAGCTTTGATCCCCATTATTAATTAACTTGAGGGTATTCTTATGGGAAAAGAAAATTGTTTTGTCTAGGGACTCCTGCTCCCTAAGAATCAATTTAGGCCAGCAAGACTGACCAATTAGTTAATTCGAATTGCAAATTTTCCCACTTTATTTAGTCACACACTATTGATTATCAACGACGTGGAGATTACGATTCTAAAGCTTATGAAAGAAGGGATAAAGGAAGGAGGGAATTTGATAAATGCTGAAATAACTATCGCTTAAGGCCCCCAATTCATTACTACAGAAGGTGTTAATGTAAAGATTGGCCACAGAGCCATCTTCACCCTAAATGGAAACAGTTTTTATGCTTTAGATTATCGCAGTTGTTAATTAGGTGTTGCGATTGTAAGCAATAATGGGGCCCTTATCCCTTCACTTACTAAGGATACTTAAATTTGATGTAAGCTAAGTACTCTTAAATTCTTCAGGCTCTTAGCGTACAATCAAAGATAATTAATGCTGTTGCAACTATACCTTTTGACTACACATTAAAACAGACATCTTTAGACTCTCAAAAAATTTTCAAAGTAAATGTGGATTTTATTTCTGCAACACCGCTATTAGACAAGATCAAGAATTTAGCTGGACAGTTGATGGATAAGTAGTCGTTAGACTCTACTGAACGTGCTGCATGGGGGGATATATTCAGGTATTTAAAAATACTTAACCAAGTAGTCTAAACGAACAGTAGTACACTAAGAAGGAAATCAACTCACAGAGAAAATGAAAGTTCACTTATATATTTTTAATGTATACTCCTCCCATAATTTGCAAATTGGGGCATAATGTGGACCAAGCACACAAACACCACAACTGCCAGTCGGGATACCGGAAACAGTGGGCGACTCAAGCATGGGTAGGCGGTCAGTGTGTTTTCATGGTCCGCACACCAGTCTCCCACATATTACCCTTTCCACCCCTGCATAAGCTTTTTTGTCGAATGCACTAGGCAAAGGACAGTGACATGTCAATTGGACTACCTATCTACTAGAAGCATTTGTCTTTGATCTGGCTGGTAAGTATGCCACACTTCTCCTCAATCTGCCCACTACTATGCTGAACTTTGGGTTTGAACAATAAACATCGTTCTGAAATTTGGCTCCGTCACATTTTGGTTTTAAAAATATATGGTTCTTTGCACCAAAGCAGAAAACTAAATATACAAGTGGTCGCTTTGCAGTGGACGTCTTATTGTGAAATGCTGGTTCCAGTTTCATAAGTTATGGTTGTTAGGTGCATTATTTAGAATTCGTCTTCTTCCCTTTTGTTTTGAATATTAAGAGAACTGCGCAAGTCAGGCCCCCAGCTAAACAAAATGCCTACTTAAAAAGTTGGCTACCTCATAAAATAAACGCCAGTCAACTTGCGCGAACTAATGAGTGATAATATTAAGCAACCGAAATTCCGACGTAAAGATTTTTTCCACGCAATTTCCAATGTATAAATCGGTTTTTATTTTACTGAATGCTCTTCTTAGCAGAATCTCTCCTTCGGAATCGCTGACAGGCCATTAGCTTTTCATTTAAAAGTCAACTTGCGTAACCCCACGCCTAAGGCACGCAAACGTATGAGATGACAGCAGGGTAAGTGGTCGAATCTAACAAACCCAAAATGACAATTGATGTTGTAATATAACTAGAAACACAGATTACTGTGCTTTGTAATTGAATATTTTTCAAACCATGCAAACCATGGCTACCTATAATATGTCATGCATTGTAAGAAGGTTGCAATACTGCGAAGTACGGGGTACCCAGACTCAGAATAAGCTCGACGCACCAATGGTAATACCTTAGAGTGTCAAAAACCAAAACAGATTGCCACTCGGCACCATTGGTATTCCATAAAAGCAATGCACTTAGGCAAGATAAATGAAGGGAATCAGAGCCAGGGCATCCCATCTCTGTAGGTGATTTGTATTGATGGACCGTGATGTCAAAAAACATTGCATATAACAGACCAATAGTTGGAACTTCACCCATTGACTCCTTAATAGTCAAAAACATACTCTATTATTTTAAAAAACCAGAGACCATTTGCTTTGCAGAACTACATTTAATTTGAAGGAAATGATCTTTCCTCATTGAATATCTCTCGTGATACTTGCAAACAACATTTTCCATTGGCTTTAAGTCATAATGTAGCCTTCCAGTTTGTTTGTAAGTCAGTGGTTCAAATTTTTGGTACTCGCCATGATTAATTAGAGGGCAAAAGCAAGAACTAATAAAAGACCTTAATCTTCAAAGAGGATGGCAAACCCAGTTCGTTTGCGTTGATGCTGTTAGGTGTCTTCCTCCACGATTAACAACTAATGGCTTTACAGCCTCTGCATTTTGGTTTCGCCCTCATTGACTTGGTAGGCGAAAAAGCACCCTACGTCGATTCCTCTTAAAAAAATGTGCATTTTGGATTCAACTTCAAAAGAGCTGCGTTAATTTGCTTTCAAGACAGTTATTGAATTAAAGTGTCTGTAAACTGCACGTCTATTAACCAAAAAATTTAGAGAGCTATTTTGATAATAAAGCATTAAATTATCATGTGACGAAATTTAAAACTACATTTGGCTATTCAACACAATTAACTATTGAAACGTAGTTTGGATTTTTGACAGTCACGTTTTCGCAATCTCAATTTCTATGAAATTGGCGATGGCTTCTTTGAGCTTTTCTTAAGGTTGATTACACAATGAAGTAAAAAAGAGTTTTGGTTCCATTTTGTTCTGATGAGGATTGAAACTCATACCGGTGCCTAAATCATTTTTACATTGCCCCCCAATTTAGAGATTTTTGAGCTTCGATGCATGACAGCTGCTTTCGTTAATAAGCTACCATGATTAGGAGATTGTTTAACCGCCTCGGCCGTTTCGCGATGCTTCAGAGCCATAACCTCCGAAGCGAGGGCCATTATTTGACATATAGCAAATACTTTTATTTAACTATGCATTTCTTTTTCAGACCTAAGCGCTTTTTTAAAAATTTTATCTAGAATGTAAAATACTGAGTGGAAATCCTTACTTTGCTGCTATGTCAGAACCAGTACCTAAGAATCAGGTAGAAGTCTGGTGGTTTTTGGCTCAGAACAAACGGGCCTCTAAGACTCATCTTATTTCCTTTTTAATGTTTCCTTTCACACTCACAAAGCAGTTACATAGAGAGCAAAGTCCCAAAAATGTTGCTCACCCTTATCCGTTTTTAAATAACTGCAATCAACTCAAGTGCACACTCAAACAGATTTATCAAGGCTGGAATTCAAGCCACATGTATGACTAATACCGATTTTATAAGTAGGGCTTGAATTCGCCCAACCTCCATTAGACGTGTGCACTTATTTGACCTTATAAACTTCACGCTCTTCTTGATTCTAACTCATGCAACGATTACTTCATTCATTACTTTGGAGCAGCCACAGTTAGAGAACCCTCCTACATTAGTCAAACAACAGCGGCTATGTGAACTGGGTTTAGTGAAGCCCATCACACAACTTCAAGTAACCCTAATTCCATGGAATACTCATCTTATCCTTTGCTCCACGCAATCAATACCGGCACAATATTCCATGCAGACATACACAAAGTGGGTCATTTTTCTCGTCAGAAAATATCAAGGTCATATTTACTCTTTGATAGCACAACACAAATCCCGTCACCCAGCGGTAGGTTTACAATACTACTTTACCTACAGTTTGATCCTAGTCAGATGTGAATAGCACTGTGAATTCATGATGATGGCTCTTGTGCTCCATTGAACAACAACTCTTCCATTTATTCCTAGCTATTCTCACAGACGGGTCTGCTGTGTTAATTAAAGCAATGACTTCACAGCCATTATTTTTTGTTGAGATATCTTCGTTGGAAAGACACTGCCTTATGAAATCTTCTCCATAATGTAAAGCTTAGTAACATCATTAAGGTGTTTGCTCCTCGTATTCCTTACTGTTATTAATGCCAATAAAAGGTATAATACTTTATAAAGGAAATGTACCACCTCCTCATTAATACTTATTACTGAGGCATGTGCTCACTTTACGCAAAAATCCTTCATTACTTTAGTCTAGGGCACAGAACGGCACACATGTTCTACCTCGCCTAAGATCTACCACAGATTTTCTCAGCTTGGAACAGGATTCTAACCTTTGGACTACATCATTCCATTCTGCTATGGTCAAGCTTCTACCGCCAATGTCTCTCACCTGCATTGCATAAGAATGCTTGTGGGCGATTCAAGTTTAATTAGAAATTCGAGTCAGCTGGCCTCTGCCGTTTAATTTCTTTATTTTCAAACAAGATGATCGCACTTCACTCAGGCCTCATGTTGCCTGTTAATCGTATGAAGTTTAATCTCGGCCAACATTTTATGTCAATTACATTTTCCCAGTCCCACTTTCTTCGCCAGCACAAGGTACTTCATGAGTGTAACTTTAAATAGTGCAACTTTTCCTGCCATCTTATAATAAATACTCGTTTCTTCGTCAAGCGTTTCCTGCATACTTACGATTCACTCGTAATACAACAATAACCTGGTATTAGAATCATGATGATTATATTTAATTTTAAATATCATACAAAATAAATGAGATTTTTACATTTGCTGTACAAGGTTCACTTCATACTGGTATCCAAATTACAGCTGATATATCATCAAAGTGGGTTTCCGAAGCTCCTACAATCCCTTAACGTTTCTCGTCCATCTAAAATTGTAAGATTAGAGCTTTGACATCTACCAATAAAAAATTCACTAACATATCGAATTTCCACTAAATCTTGCTGCGGCTTGCTTTACTCCTATGGATACTCCAAAATGTTCCGTTGGAGAAGCGAAGAAAGACCTTAAACAGCTGTTGCAGCGCTCATTTTGAATTTTCATCGTATTGTATGAGTTGACTCCTAATTTGATATGTTTTTATGTTAGATAGTAGATAAGTCAACGCATCCCTTTAAAGGGGGGAAATTATTCAGTAGCACCCAATTGTGGTTTCGGTTAATCAAAAGGTATCTTCTAAAGTTTAGCCAATCGAAAGGAGCAATTGGACCGAAATGGCGTTCGTCCACTAATGTTCGCATAGTGTATGATTGTACAAATTTTTTCTTAAATCGTTGTGTTATTGACTTAGTGATGAGACAAAAGTTAGCAAAACCTCTTTCTCACTTAGAGGACATAAATCTGTTAAAATAATGCGCTTTTAAGCCAATAATTACAATTTTACCGATAATCAAGGGTACCATGGTGCAGGTGAGTAAGCATACAGTGGGGTAGATCCAAATAAATAAGTTTGCTCTGCTTGTTTTTATAGAAATTAGATGGCAATAAATGATGCGGCTTTGCTCTAGAAGCAGTTTTATTCCGAAATGCCTACGTTTAATGTGATTGTCTAGTAATCAAGAGGAGGCAATGATCACTTGAGGAATAGCGTTAAGAGAATGCGAAAATGGTACTACAAATGAAGACAATGCTGGAGATGAAGGCAAGGAAACGGATGGGGCACTGCCTTTTCTCCTCCGTCTCTCTTCCTCCCTTCTTCCACCACTCAGCCTTCCCCATCCTAAAATGCACGCTCTCTCACGTGTCACTTTTGTGGCAT
Source organism: Taenia multiceps (assembly GCA_001923025.3). Taxonomy (NCBI): domain Eukaryota; kingdom Metazoa; phylum Platyhelminthes; class Cestoda; order Cyclophyllidea; family Taeniidae; genus Taenia; species Taenia multiceps. The sequence continues at coordinate 75,116,340 of CM010311.1, read as the reverse complement.
GCAATATAGGGTCAAACATCGTTATGCCCAACAGGAATTGTGTTTTTATCCCTCTAGTTCACGTGTTCTACCTGCTGCGTCAAGTTGCATTCAGCTGTGCAGTGCTTGAACGTCAGTCATTGTTGTTGGTTAGCTTCCAGTAAATGAATAATTCCTAGTGCAAACTCTGTCTCCAACGCATCAGACACATAACTACGCAGCAACGCACATCTATAGGTAAAGGGAGGGATACAGGCAGAGACATACGTGCATCCAAAAACACAAATGCATTTTTAACGTTGAAGCCCAAGAGAGATAGTAATGCAAATGCTCGTCCAACAAATCTGGGCCGCTAGAGAACTCCCTCATTTATAGTCAGCCAGTGAATAAGCATGTCAAACTCCATAGAGCATTCTCATTGAATGTGTGAAAATAGAGAAAAGTGGTAGATAGTTTCTCAATGTAAAACTTGACCATCTACTGGTCGAAGCTCGTGTTGTCTCTACGTTCGGTAGCCTCCACCACAGCATTCTCTTCCCGTTTCATCACCCGCCTTATCGTCATATTCTTTTTAAACTGCTTTGATATATGGCGACATCAACTCTCCTCCCATTAAAAATGAGTCAACTCCCCTAATTCACTTGATGCACTTAACTTTAGGCTGTTCATTCTCAGATCTAATTGTGTGAATTTATGAGGTTTAGCGGTGCTTTTCAAAGTCGCGGTTTCCTTAAGAGTTAGTCGATGAACCATGCAAGAAAACCCTGCTCTTATAGAACCGTGAGACACCTAAATCGTAAAACAGATCAACCCCGAATTGCACCGATTAGATTTGACCGACACTTTGTGTTATGATGATTCAAAAGAAGGGGGTGCAGCTCAGACTGGTGCACAGGGAACTGAATGGACCGATTATAACATAAACCTAATCACGTGAACTTCGTTAATGGCTGCATGTATAACAATTCTCTTTGACAGGCAATGTTAAAATTCAAGTTTGCTTTATTGCAACACCTTGGGGATGCTTTATGCACTTTTCCGATCCCCTGGGACACCAATCCCTTACTGCGTTGATTATGACCACAGTGAAACGTTTGGCGTTTAAGCATCATAGTGAGTATTTATTGACATAACTCAGAAAGTTTTGCACAACTAGTCATCTACTGGTGTCAAATCGCAGATTTTCAAATAAAACTTCAATGGCTGCATCATCAACTGAACTAGCCGGAACAATTGACCCAAACAATGTGTCACTTCCATTTATTTCGTTTTGTGGTCAAATGGATGCATACAACCACTTTACGATATGCTTTTATGCTCTAGACGCTGATTAAAATTTTGATTAGCCTGGAATCAGATGGCTGTTTTGGGAATCGCTTACTTACCATTCTTATTTAAAATAAAATTAACGGCAATGCACCAATTTTTTAGTTAAACTAATGTTTGAATTTAGAGAACAACCTCCAATTTTACAACTCTTGAGTTTAGTGGGCATAACCACTGCTGTGTGTACCAAAGCCATCTAATGTGTAAATGATTCATACAGGAGCCCCTTAAGTTACTAGCTTTTCGAGCGGATTTAAACTACGTGGATAGATTATTTGAATTTCACATAAATATTAAACTTACCTAAGGCACACTCATTTTTGATTTGAGTTGTGCTGGTTGATACAAATTCACTTTACTCATTTCCATTGAAATTAAGTGAAATCTAATTAAGCACACCCATACAAAACTACCTTTGTGTTTTAAACTGAATGCTGATGCACTGGCACTACTGACAATAAAAGAAGAGGATAATGTGGTTCCGTCAGGGACCGTTTTTCCATCAAAATAATAAAATACGCATTTAAACATGGTGTGCTTTTCTGAGAATATTCAAGTAGTTCATAAAAAATAAGGTCCAAATCCTATTCTTTTATTCTACGAGATCAAGATTGCGGATTCGCTGACGCTTGGTGCTTGCTAATTGGGAACATTAAATGGCAAGTAGATGATGGAGAAGCCTTTTCAAAGTACATTTTTGATGTGTGGCAAATGAAATTATCGAACTATCCCGAAATTCAAATCCTTAATTTGCCCGAATTTAAAAATACAAAATGAAGATAAGTTATTTTGAAATCGATTCGATCTTCTGTCTGGTATAAGAAGCGTGAATTAGGCTTGCCTTTTGGATTTGAAGACGGGCAGATGTTCGTTCTAGAAGACCAATCCATAAATTTTAAGCTGAAATAAGTTGGGTCTGGTTTTGTCAGACAGCCGAAGGTAAATAAACTTGATATCATTAAGCGAATTTCGGACCCAATTTTAGAATAGAGCGATTACACCCCTCATATAGAAAACTTTTAGCTTAGATATGCAAATTGTGTTTATTTGTTAATATGATAGCACTTTTTAAGAAATGCTAGTGAAAGGCGCCAGTTGGAGTGTCCTTATCAGATTCTACATAAATTTTTAGTGCCGCAAGAGTGGAAGGATATTTCAACCAAAATGATCCATTACAATGCAGCAGCATTCATCTTCCACAAAATTAAATAAATGTAGTGGTAAAAACACAATTAATTGCTAAATGTACTTTCGTGCCGTTATCAGAAATCACAGAGATACTTTGACAGATTTAGTCTACTTTTACAGCTTTTCTTCTCCATAGGATACTCATCATGCTTTTAAATATTTATTAGGCCGCTTTTATGACTCCGGTTACATCTCAGCTGAAAATGGTCCTTATAATTTAATCATGACTTTTGCACTGTTGTTTTGAAGTGGAGACGTTTTAGACATTCCATAAAACGATAGACACGCAACCTTTTCGCCGAACGCCTTCTCACTAAAATTTGTCATTAATACCGATTGGGTCCACTTCAACATTAAATAGTTTTTGTCTATTTGGGAACTAAAAGCTGTTTCAAACTTTTGCCCTAAAGGATGCTTGCATTGGAAACTTTCTGGATTTGTCGAAACCTTTGCAGAATGTCACTTGGTTATACTAACTCGTTCCGTCTAAGACAGGCCTATTCCAATTACATCAAAGCATTTTTATTCAATACTTCTTACAACGATTGGGTTAGTCGACGAAACCGTTTAATGGAATGATTTATACCACCACTAGTTATGCCTTTAAAAGCAACTTTGCCCATTGCTAGGAATCGTTCTCTGTTAAGGAAATCTAGAAAATCTCCTTGAGATCCACCGTCAACAGGCATATAACCTTGAAAATTTTGTTTATAAGCATGCAGTTAGCTTAATATAATTATCTCTCCCTTCCTTAATTTTGACTTTTTTCCTTGTTCTTTAATTCGGCTACACCATTTCCATTTTACCTCTACACGATTTCACTTTAAGACAATTGTGATTTCAATCGCTTCTTCCTCCTTGTGTTTTCCGTCGTTCTCCAAGTTAACTTTTTTCAACAACTCGTTTTGTCCTCCAGTACTTGCATTTTTGTTAGTAAAGATGTGACAACCCTTTTCAGCCCGCATACATTATCGCTTCCCACTTGTACTGCATTTACTTACGCAGAACCAAAAAATTTTTTAAGCAAATAACCATTTCATTCTCACTTGATTCTTATTCCATTTAAAAATCTAGGGTGTCTGGGCTCTCTCCTACGAAGTAGCAATTCCATACTTTTCCTCTACGTGGACGATTATTTTCGGAAAGATTATTTGCCTAAAAATAGCTAAACATATAAGGGGAACAGGGAAGAAAGTTTAAATATTGTAACGTTGTCGGTAAAGGCTACATACTTTTGATGAGGACTTTACCATCATCCATCACACTATCTTCTACAACAAATGCTAGTAACAATTGTGACTGCTGACAAGCCTTTATGACTGTTGTAGGGATGCGGCAACCGAAAGATTGCTAAGTTTTAAATTGTAGGAGAAACCCAATTGCATTGTGGTATTCTTGATGCTGTTGTAAGGCACGTCATAGGTCAAGCATTTGTTGGCAAGGTTCTAAAGTTTGTCACGATAAAGGCAAGAAGTATGGACCTAGAATTTGTTAAATTTCTTAAAAATATTCCGGGAAGATGGGTTTACATATTGCAATCTGCGATCAAACATTTAAATTAGCGATTCCTTAGCAGTGACTTTAAAAGATCATGATTTAGTTGCTATTGTCCAAAATTCTAAGTTAAATCATTTTGATTAACTCCCCTTTGAGGAAATTAGTTTAGAAAATCAATTTTCCACCGAATTTGTGCTGGCGTTTATTTAAGGGAAAGCCAAGGCTCAGAATGTAAACTAAAAGGCATTAAAAAGTGAATGATTTTACTTCTTAAAATTAATTGTATTACTCATGCGTTATTTGCAGTTATTTTATAATATCAAATCGGTTGTCGCATTTTGATTTCATTGATGGGTATGCAGCTGCATTGTTACTATTACCTTGTGGAAATGACTGCATCAAAGCAAATGCAAGACATTGGGTTCTGTTCCAGATCCTAAACCGAATTTCAAGCACCTGGACCTCTACACCAATGACTAGGGAGTGTCTGTGGTATTTTTGCTTTGTAAATAATAAAATAACCTTTTAGGTTCGTGCAGTCGCAGCCAAACTGCCAGTAGCAGAGTCAAGCATTCAGATAGTTAATAGTTCCAAAATTTGTATCCATTTATGTAAGCCCAATCAACTTCTTTGGCTTGGCGAATTTTTTCATAAAAATTTTGGCGTCAAAGGGAACTGTAAAGTGATGCGGTAGCAAATCAGACTTGGTATATTTTTCATGTAATTCATTTCACAGAGGACTAAGAAAGCCATGATGTTTTAGATCTAACAGGCATATGTCCCAACTTTTGTGTGTTATAAAAATTCAGATGAGGCAAAATCATTTTAATGGCTATAAATTTGCACTTCAGCGAATTCAATTTAATCCATTCTCTCTCTGTTTCAATTTGATGCATTAGAAGAACGCAGACAAAAGAACAGCTGTTGGGAGGTACATTTGTTCGTATGGTAAAGTTGAATGAAAAAAATTGGGGTGCCTTTTAAGTTCAGAGTCAAATTAGGATTTTCCATAACAGAATTTTTTAGAAGTGAAAGCAAACTGCTTATTAACTCAACTGTCCTGGTATTGTTGTGGGTAGACTAAAGTTAGTTGAGCGTTTTTTGGAGGGGGAAATTTTCACCTGGCATATGAATAGATTCTTTGGTTCCTGACAGTTTTTTGCCTTCAAACAAAAGTATTCAAAACCAGCAAAAACACGAGTTTGAGTCAAGATGGGAAATTAGAAAACATTTGTTATTTGAAATCCAAGAATGAAAGCATGCTTGTTAATGCGAACCCCAGATAAGAAACTAGAATACCTAGAAGCTACAGCAATAATTGCCGCGATATAAATTTATAAAAGTTGTTGGATTCAAACTAAAAACATTTAAGCCTCCAAGAAATATGATGTTAACTTTTATTCGCTTCTTTCCAAAAGCCAAGGGGGCCGACTTTGATCTCTTCCTTCCTTGACTTTGTTTTATTTTATTGCGTTAAAATTACAAAAACGCAAAGTTTGGAGCTGAAACCTGATGAGTTGCCAAGTTCACATAAAATTGTTAATTTCTATTCCAGAAAGATGCAGAAATGCGAGCCGTAGAATGTAGTGGTCTCGACTATTGAAACCGGTAATAGTTCATCTGATATATCGTGACACGGTTGATATCTCTCACCAATTTTCCACAAGAGCCTTCCACCTTTTTAAGGCAACCTAAAATTACAGCATTGGCTCGGATATTACCTATTCACTTCACCGTTTGTATTGTGTGGATGTGGCTAAGAAGAAAACTAGTCCCCTTTTGTTCGACAAATTGATGCTTATGTTTTTAAGATGGTCAGTCGCAAACACGGGTGTAATAAGTAGACATGTTAAGTCAATTCTTCTTCTTCGGTGGCAAAATGCGGCATTTTATAGTTTAAACTTATAATTGCTGGAGCGTATCTGTTAAAATTGCATCATGGCGACACTGTCACAATCGCATTTATTTTTCATCCATGAATAAAACTGTAAAGCAAACGTATTGCCCAAGACGGACTTGTTAAACACCAGAACAAAGTAGTTATGAGTATTTTTGGCATTCCTATGAAAAATACCTCCTTAGTGATGCAATTGCATAATGGTAAGGACCACTTTTCTTTACCCAGCACACATTTCATGCACCTAATCTACTTCACTTATTCAAAAGGCATCCCTCGTTTGGGGAGAGAACTCAAGCACTTATAAACAAGTGTGTATGCAAAGACTTCATTTGGTGTTCAGAGCACCTTACTTTCATCCCTTTATCAAGATTAAATGTTGTCTTGCGGCGGATGACATTTCTTTTGTGATAGCACTAACGTACCATACAGTTAGCGTTGGCAGCACTATTACTGGATTGTTGTTGCTGACCCTGCTGATCCTCTTTTGCTTCTACCGTCTGCTCAAGGACGGCTAGGATTCATACTCCCTTGAGGAGTAGCAGAAGGGTTCTACCACCTCCGGTGCTTATATGCGTGCTCTTGGTCACGAATTTTATCCCCCGTCTCATTGCCACATCATCATCATCATCACCCACCCTTTGGTTTTACATAGGCTTCTATTCATTGCATGCTTTTATTCCTCTTCCACTCCCTCTTCTCTAGCCACACCGTTCGCTAAACTTCCTGTATGTAGCCTCATCCAGCATCAGTCTCGATTTTAACTGACATCACTTTACCTTTATTTCCTTGCTCCTTTTCTTGCAAAATTTGATTATCCAGCTTTTGCAATCAACGCTTGTGCCTCTGATTGTGACTACAAATGTGTGATTGTTTTCAGCTTCCGCAGGCGCAAGGCATCAGATGTGGTGGATACTTACTACTTGTAAATAAGCATGCTAATTTGACAGGCATTAACACAAAGAAAAGAGTCTATAGGTGCTCTTATATTCTACCAAAGTTCTAGTTTATCGGTAGCTCTCCATAGTGTAAGTGCGTTGCACGAATGCTTCAAATGCATTTGATGGTTACATCGCGGTGTACCATGCCACTTGGAAGTCTAGTTTTCCACACATTGGGGCAAAGCGATGTCTCTAACAAGGGTTTGATCAGGTAACTTATAAACTTATTTAAATAGACTAAAAGTATGAACCACTCGACCTCCCTAAAAAATACTCATATCAGGTACAAGAAGCGCACGAAATTGCTTTAAACTTAGGAATTAAATCAAAAGTAACCAAAAATATGAGGTTTCTACTTTTCTTTTTGTTTGGCTTCTTGTCCTTTAATAAAACACAAATCATCCTAAATTTTGCCTTTTCCAGACAAGTGGAAATTCGTATGCAATCGGAATACATTTGCTGCAATTCCAAATTTTGTACGATACGGACACAATCAGAATTTTCGTGCAGTTCCATGCTTTGCATAAAAAATTAGATCTACACACTATCCTCAAGTTTTTTATTGCGATTCACCTAAATTTTGGAATAGGCATCAAATAAGAGCATTATTTACCAAGCTTATTGTTTCTGTTAGCAGATTGAACATGATTTTTATATTCGCATGAATTCATAGTAGCCTGGCGGATTAATAAATGGATCCACCATATTTACGAGTTTGGTTCCTAATAGTTATACCTTTTGTACCATTTCTTCTAAAAGTTTTCAGCTTTTCGCAGATGAAGTGCCATAGCGATAATAAGTAAATCTTTGGTACTGATGGTATTTCGAATGTCAAAAAGACTCAGAGGCGAAGACGGCTTTAAAATAGGTTAGTTGTCATAATAAAAGCTCTTCAAAGGATTAAACACTAAAACAGATTTTAGGACGATATGATTGATGTGATTATCCTCACAAAATATTCTTTTCTTGGAAAGCAGCCATTATAATTCGCAGGACACTTTTGCGCTTTGGAGGTAATTTCATAAGATTCTGTTATGGTTTGAAACACATTATATATCAATCAAGCGCAGCTCATTTTAAAGAACTGCCTAACGGTTGAATGCATTTATTTATTTATTTATTTATTCTTACTTTAAGGGTTAGTCGTCTTCGAGATTTCCTTCTATTCTGGTAAGAGCATACTGGAATACAACATTGATTCATTAAGACCTCAATTCTCTTCAATGCCATTTGCTGAGAAAAATTTAAAAAATAGTTTAGTTTTCTGCTATTCGTATCAATTCCCACTCGGTACGCGAGTGCTTTACCGTAACTTTGCCGACTCGGACATGTTATGCAAATCACCTAATTGGGCATCATAGTTTAGTTGTTATGCATTGTCTAAACACTTTTGGGAATTTATAAACTATCTTAATGCTTATTTTGCTGATTTTTGCAAAAAAACTAAAAAAATTAAGTTGAAGAATCTGAGGATATCGATTGATAGATGGTTCTCATACCCCAGGGATACTGCTCCTATCTACACCTTAAAATCATCTCCTTTAATTAATATGCATCATTTCGTTTATTCAGAAGTCATTTGAGAATAGGCGCGTTAGCTATAATCTAGGATTGTTTTAGCGTGAGCAAGATCTTAAAAGTCTGGTATGAAAGGCAAATGCATTGATTCCTCATCTGATAGTGAAGTCCATACTAGTCCCTTAAGGAACTTCAGAGGTTCAAGTAGAAAATACATTCATTTATCCATTCTACACACGCTGAGGATGTTGCAAGAATGATTGACCATATGCCCATTGCATAAAATGGGAAAGTTTTAGGGGTGGGAGTCTTGAGTAGCTCCAAAATAATAAATAAAATAAAGGGTTTACCGACAATGCTGATCATCCTGAATCCTTCCTAAAGTCGAGGGGAAGGAGAATGATGATAAAAATGAGGATTTAACAGGACATTGCTTTGATACAAGCGACCAAGAAAGTTGGAACAATTAATCTAATTTACAGAACTTATTAAAAACGTGAACAAGTTTATTTGACCAACTAGCGCTATTTATCAAACGAAAGATGTTATTGGCCATTATTTGGGATTTTTTTCTTGCAAATCCCGGTTATTTAAAGGAAGGATGTTAGAAATGTGAGGTGTTTTATTAATGATAGTCAACGCAGTAGTCTTACGGACATCTTTTCGCAACAAAACAGCCAAAATCACAGTGTCACCTTGTAATGTATTCAAAAGTACTGCATAAATATTGCTTATGGGAAAAAAATAAGATGCCAATATGCCTGAATCCTAAAATAATTTTGATGCCAGTGCAATTTCTTGAGTAAAAAACTCCATGCATAAATTTAATGCGAAATCATTCCATCTGTCATATAGCTATCGAATTATTAAAAGGACATTTATGATTTACGTAGAGCTTTCCAACCATCCTGCTCTATAAATCATTTCATGAAATTGTGTATAGTAGCATTAAGCATATCATGTATGGTGTATTAAGCAAAAAATTGCATTCTGACTTCTGGTTCTGGGGGTTTTTAATACCTCTTTGTTTTTGACAGTGTATTTTTCGGTTGAATTTTAAAAAAATAGTTCAAAATAATTTTAATAGGCCTTTAAAGCAGCTATGCTTAAACATCGTGCAGTTATATTAAGCAATAGCAAACTTTTAAAGGAATGACAACTTTAAAATTTCATCACTGGTCAACTTTGAAAGCTATTTAAGGACCGTTACAAAATCATTTTATTCCGTAGAACACACTTTATCGAAGATTTATACGTTGAGGTAACGTTGGTTTGCAATTGAGTTACCACACACTTTTTGGTAAACATCGATAAGCCTTCATGCAAAAAAATATAATTTCTCAAAAAACCGTGGCAGTCAACGAAGTCTGCACTGCTTTTATTTAAAATGTGCACTAATTTTGCCCCGCTAAGAAATGTGACATCATTTGAGTGGTAGGATATTTGAACGAGACTTGAATTATATTTAAGTTTATCAATGCAATGATAAAGTTGGAAAAGATTTGCAAACTTTAAGTAGTCTTATGGAAAATTCGGCTCTATTACTCCCAATAATTAGGTTGAAAAGTGCTTAAAATCAGACACACTTGGTTGACTTTGAAATTTACCATGAATGCCATTGTGTTTTGTTTGCATCAGCCATGGAACGGTTTCAGTGCCTCAGTCTCCATTCCTAATGGCGAAGCATAGCGTAGCCGAAGATCCATCGCTTCATTAAACACTTTTCCTCCCCATCGGCTGATCATTTCAATAAATTTGTAGAAAGCATCGTGGATTTTCCTTTGCAGTGATGGCTGTTCTTGATAAAGTTCTATTCAAAAATTATGTAAAATTTGGCAATGCTTTAGTTTACCTAACTTATTCCAAAACCTTTGTTATGGGAGTTGCAAAACTTCTAACATATATCACAAAATTTTCTTAGTACATTAGCGGTGCAATTTTTAAAATGCGTGAAAACGCGAGGACTAAAGTGAGTTATGCTAAATTTGTGCTGTTAAGGCCTAGCAATTTGTGTAAACATTTAAAATTTTTATGTATTAATAGTGGCTCCTTACGCAAATTCAAAACTAAAGCATTAAAAGCAACTTAGATCCTTAGTGGCTACGAGCAAAGCTGATTGTCACCAGAAGAGAAACACGTTTTTTAAAAACGTGTTTTATTAAATGAAGGTATAACATATCCACCAAATTACCACTTAACACTTGCTTTACGCCAATATTTTAAGACACCTGCTGATCAACTTGACACATTTCTTTCCCTATTTAACATCCCTCTCCAACCTGTTTTGTGTTCACAAATAGATCAACATTTGCGCTCAAGCAAAGTGGACAGCTTTAAAGTCCCCAATTTTTGGCAATTTTTACAAGTTTTCAGGTGTAAAAGTCATTGCTAATGGGCCACATTTGTCACAAGTTTTGTCTATCTTATGCATTTAATAATTTTATTGCCCCACTTTTTGCGAAGAGGAACAGAGCATTCCTCATCTTTAGATTGGTCACTTAATGTAGGACTCAGAATCGTAAAATATTTCATATTATTACCTCCGTCTCATTTAGGGCATAGCATAATGAAATTCTGGGATTCAAAAAAGGGTTAGCCAACGTAAATTTAAAAAAACAGGCGGGGCGACGCTTGTTTATGTGTCAGCAGTGTAAAAATACCATCTAAAGTGCAGTACGTGGAGCTTGAAACATTGCTTAGCATTAAATCTAAAGTATTCCCAAAATTTAAGAACTTACGCGGAAGCTTTTTAAACGCATCACTAAGTTGAAGTCAGGTAAAATTAACGTCTTAACTCCAATCTTTTAGTCTGCCCATCAGAGTGCAAACCGATGAGCGGTGAAATGCTTCAATTGCTTGTTTAACTCTCGTTTTTGATATTTAGGCTATTTGGAGTCTCCGCCATTTTGTCGTCCTTAAGCGTAGATTTAGTGTGCATTATTAACTCTGCTATTACATCTTTTTGTTTTTGAAGAAATCATGGTGAGCTATAAACACTACCATCTTACTTTGTGCACATGTTTGATTAAATTCCCCGCCAAAAATTTGCTTTGTACTTTTTACACTTGTAAATTCATCATTGAAAACCATCTTTTTAAAAGTGGCCTTGGATTGTGCCGACTTATTCACCGCAGTAAACTTTGCAGTCATTTTATTATTTTGCATCACATAATTATTGCTCCGATGCATTAATGCATAAGGACGATTATTACAGTCAATACTTAGACAAACGAATGCCAAAATCATTAATTTTCTGAGGTCAGATAATTGTAAATGGGGTTTTGAGTTTCGTTCCATTCCACATTAGTATTGAAACACTCAACATGAAAACCACCTCAGTTATTATTTGGGTTCAAAAAAGGGTTTTATTAATGTGCTGAATTTTTGGGGTCATAAATTTAACAACTTGCTCATAGGTTTTTACAAACATCCAAGCACAGATGAGTCACTAATTAATGAAAATGATTTTACCGTTTCACTTTAATCCCCGTTTGCGTTTAGTCCTTTCTGATACAAAGTTGTTAGCTTTAAATGAGGCAAGTGAATTTCCCATCTTTCCCGTTTACAGTTCTTTTTCTTTTAATGCATAAAATGACTGTTTTCCTTTTAAAACGGCCTTCTTCTCTGCAAGTCTTTGAATACAACTTTAATTGTTTGCTTAACTTTCCATTTTGGTAACAGATGACTTAAGGCTCTGTTTTTGCATCTTTACTAAGGGTTCTGACATCCAGACCGTACCAATGGCCTCATAGACCTTCTGCAGCCCCCTGATTTATATTCTACCCAGAAGCTATGCCTTATTTCAATTTCAGAGAAGTCTTGACACACTGCATCGGTGGTTGCAAAAAGTAAATCCGCTCATGAAGAACATCCATCCTGAGTTCTATTAGTGAAGCAGTGCATTTGCTGTAGGCGGAAAGGCTGGAAATGATGTCTACCCTCGGCAACGAAACCAGCCTCGTATTCTGCTGGAATGCCATCAACAAACTGTGAACCACTTGAATAAGCCCTTTGAGGGGCTGCCTACTACACCCCTATGAAGATGTCAATTATAGAAACGCGCGGTACCTCCCCTAATTCCCTAGAGCTAAATTGAATCCAGATGAATACAACTCATGTGCACTGAAATGAGGACAAGGTGTCAGAGAGAAACATGCCTTATCCTCACAAAACTAATTTATACACCGTTTTTCATTAACTGGCTCCGTTTATGGATCATTTTTTTTCCAAATTCAGTATCTGCCAGAGCAAAATCCGGGTGCATTAAAACCGCCAAAAGATTTTCTAAATATTGTAGTTATGATGGGAGAAATTGCTGACCTTTTGTTTGAATAACGGATTTATTTTTATGCTGTCTTCGAAGCACCAATTATTTCACAAGAAGCACAAAATCGAAACATTTATTGGCTAAGATAAATTATTATGCCACAAATTTGGCATGAAAACTATTAGACTGGAGGTAATCACATGACTGCTAAAACTTCCCACTAAATTAATTTCCCCAACTGCCTCCATTTCTTTCACTCGAATATGAGACTGCTTTTATTTCTCATTTTCTCTTTCCCTTACTTTCTGTCACTATACCCACAACATGTGACTTCTCGCAGCAGTAGATTCAGTTCTGATAACATTCGCCCATTCAGTTTATATTTTATGATATTTCGTCTCGTAAAAGTAGGTTACCTTGCCTTCGGGAATAACACTTGTGCCTGTGAACGTGTGTTACTTAAACGTCCTGTTATGCCCTCAGCGTGCGTATGGCCTGTTTGTCACTTCCACACGATTTATTTACATTTCATTGCTAATAATTACATCTAAATATATATGTCGACCCGATAGTCTATCAAAAATGAAGGCGGAAGCCAATGTCTTGTAAGTGTTGCTACGAAACTCACATTTTCCATAACCATACCAGTTTACAAATGCAAAAGCATACTTAATCCACCAGTTATGACTTCTAATTTGAAAATCACAGTGAATCTCATACTTCACCTCATTCTCACAGGTCACTTTACCCAATCTATCAAAAACCTGAATAACCATCAGCACGGTTATCAAATCCAGAGTTGACAGTTTGCTGCAAAGAGTACCCTACTGCTTATTAATAAATGCAGAATGGAGAACTATTCACTCTATGCGCCAGTGGTATAAACTCTTAAGGAGAAGGTGGAGCATTTCCTAGATTAGGAATTTCGAGGAACATTTGATAAGCATACCATCCTAAAATGGGCATGTAGTCCTTACAAAGCCTATTTTTTCAGACACAGGAGGACCTCGCAATTATTTGCTAGCATTAAAGTCTTGGATGCAATAAGTGGAAGTGTAATACGCCACCGTATGCCTTAGTAACCACTAAAAAATGTAATTTATTTGCTTTAGTTTGGTGAGTTTTTCTACAACTGATGTTTTCATTATGCTGGAACATTTGAGAGAGAATCTTTTCGACTCTGAATAGTGGCTGAAAACGACTTGAGTGAAACCATCACGCAAGCGCAATTGCGCGTCATTAGCAGCCCCATCAAATAAAACGATTAAAAACAGGCCTAAATTTCTTTGGTACGTAATAACAAATTCGTCTGTGCAAATCTTAGTCAATGTAGTTTTCAGATAAAATCTTAAGCTAACGTTCTCAGTCTGCATCAAAAACTCATTTTAACTGTTTAATTATAGATGTAACAAACCTTTATATGAATGGCTTAGAGCATCCAGAGGAATAATTCACTTGGTGACCTTGATTAAACTAAAATCACCAATGCCTTCCACCTTTGGTTACTCTATTCAACCAAAATTTATGTCCACCATTGCCACCCATTTTACTAGAAGGATTCATGTTAACTTCGCACAAAATAAAACGTGTTAATGGATTACCCACTAAGGCGGTAAAAACCACAATGATGCAGAAACGTGAATGTTGAGCCGTAGCTAATCCAATTCGAAAGGTCTCAAATTTTCTATATGTACCGGGAAAATTAACAAAATTAATGCTATTTTGGTGTTTTAAACAGTGATGTCACACTTTGAATAGGTCTGCTGGCAACACACTTATAAGTTCTCTACTGGACCTTAAATTTGCTTTTATGAATATTAAGTAGGTGATATACTTCTGGCTATACCGGTGGATCCTTAGCCCTTATACACGTCACTAATGCATATCCGCCCTACTATAATGCCTCATTTTGTCTTCAAGGAAGTCTTAAGAGCTAAAAAGTCCATAATTTTCCCTTGAGCGGCCTTCTGACAGCACGGATTTTTTCTACACACTGAGCAAAATAAAACTGAGTTAATGTTTTTTGCAATTTAAAATTGATCTTAAACTTTCAATAAATATACTCGCGACATATCTACTAAGACTTTGACTTGACTTTACTATTCTCTTTATAGTTTGGAGTGAGAGTAACGGTTTATTATTTTTCCGTATGTACTAAAGGACTCACAATTGTACGCCTGTTTAGCGGAGTGACCTTTGGGATATGCCAATGGGTCGTCCGCCTCTCTATATGCCTGTAATACATATTCTACTCCATTACACTGTCTGCTTTCGCCTTCAAAGAGGTTTTAAGTGCTGCCTAAATTCCAGCAGTTCCTTTTATTTCCAAATATATGACCACTTATGGGAAGTGTGTACAATCTTTGATTCTTTAGCAATAGCGTGGACATGGTGATAATTCAAGCACTTCTGTCTGCAAACATCCTGTTTCGATACCACTGGTTCCATTCAGCATGAATACTTGCATCAAAAGGTGGTCTCTTATGTATTAATAATCATAAGCATCTTTTTTAATAAGGTTATTTAACGTGGAAGACCTACAATGCGCATTGTTTAAAATAGAGATTTGAAGAGATGTTACAATATTTGAGTTTCCTCGATATCGGTTTCATTTAAGAGCAAATTCCGCATTGGATCCAGCAATTTACTCTTAACAAAAAATGCACGCAAATCGACTTCCTTTAGCCATGAGGGTATGATAAGTTTCTTGGGTTTACTGTATGCTTTTGGTGCCAAAATAGCTTTTTGCGTGCAGACGGATCCAAGAGAAGACAAAAGTAAATAAATCAGTTAGAGAATGTATTCATTTTATAATAAGTGGCGTATGCATTTGCATAAATTAGTTCTGTTAAGGCTTCACCAATCATTTCCGAATCTGTTGCTCCTTTTCGTATCTATATAACTCCAAAAACGTAGTAAGGACTAACACACAATAATTTTGACTAATTTAAACTTACAAATTCATTGCCCTCCTCTTACAACAGAATCTTGAGTGCATCTATGCTGGCCAGCTTGTCAACGATTGATGTTTTCCACAGAACACCCTCATTAACTTCATTTTATCAAATGAATAACAGAAAGGTTAGGACAATAGCCAAGGATGCGTTCGAGTCACAGAAGTCTACGAGTAAAGGCACGAACCCTGCTGACTTATCAGTAGGGACAGCCAAGAGGCAAAGACTTCCGAGACAGACACCCTCAACACAAGCTGCTGATGCACAACCACAAACTCCGTAAGCGTCTACTGGCCTAACCGCTGAACCATGCGGATGATTCTGCTCTCATGCACCTACCCTCCCATCGCTTTCCGCCTTCGTATCACGTGGCAATGAGCAGGCAGGAGAGACTCAGATACCAAGTCAACTGCGAAAGGCAACCCAGAACATTCGAGAAAGTGAGTCCCGTATAATCTTCCTGACCTTTGGCACGAGGACACTTTTTCAAGGATTAAAGGAATCCCAGCAATGAGGCAAAGAACTCGTTCCCATTCTTTTCATCGCATACCTCGATTATTCGCTTCTGTGTCTGCCAATAAGCAGTCAAGTTTGGCGCTACAACTTAAAAGAAGCTTTCTGTATTTAAATTCCTTAAACTACACATTTTGACACACGGATTCATGCCAGTCATATCCTAGACTCTGCTTAAGGATACTATTTTAACCGCAATCGGAAGGGGAACTTCAGCTCATTCCACTCCAATGATCGTCCAAATAAGGCGCTTGCTGCATGCGCCAAGGAAAGACAAACATTACAGATAATGAAATACTCGCACAAGCATTTTAATCCAATGGCAACATCAGCAGTTACACAATGGTGCCTGCACGTATCCCTAAGTTCGGTGCCATAAATGCCTGTCAATATGGTTTGGCTCTGCAACAAGTCACCCTGCAGCTTGCTTTCTAGCCTACGTAAGCCTCAACGCTATTCCGCAGGGTTCTGTCAGAACACTGTGACCAAAAATTGTCCCTGTATCTTGATTATCACAGTCGCATGATGGGGTTTGCTTTTATGTGTCTCCAAATGTGTTTACATGCGCTAAGTCATGATTTATGTGTTTCAGTGAGTCACTGTCCAATTCCACCCATTTTCTCACGGCACAAATGCATGAATTCAAGGCTCTTTGCTGTGAATAGCATTGCATTTCCATTTATCTCCCCCAATCACAACAACTTGACCGAACCACATCAAGGACAGTGTTAGTAATGCACAACTACTTATCTGTTTACCACGATCTGCTATTGCTTGTAGCTGTCTCTTGCGTCCCCCACGTAGATGCGTCTTCCTCTCTCTGTTCGGTATTCACAAAGCGAGACGTTCTGATTTGGTGTTCACACCTCCTTTCCGACCGTTCGTTTAATAGGTCAGCGCTGCCACTCCCATCGCCTACCATTGATTCCAGAGTAAGTACAAGCATGACCGAGAAGTGATCCCCAGTGGAGCGCAATTCTGACATTTGGGGACGCAGGATCTGTGCCAATGAAATGCCGAATAGCTAGACAGCAGAAGCCACAGTTCTGTTCCAGTGCTGATGTCCCCTCCCGTTTTCTACAGCTGACCACGCATTGCATCTCTGCTTCCGCAACACAGACTGCTCCAAGTGACTTGACAGACGATGCCTCATCTACGCCGTTCAAGGAACAAGTGCTTCCAGTCTCCAGTCTGTGTTTTGCATCCCCGTCTCTTTAGCGAATGACAGTGCGTCTTGTGTAGCAGTTGTCACTGCTTCTCTTGTCAGCGAGGAGGTTTATTTTCGCTATTTCAGGGCACGTATGACGAGGTTGTTTGCATCTTCTTGATAGAGAGGACGCGATACGGAAATGTCTGCTTTAGGCTGAGTGCTTTAACATTGGTTACCTAGAGTTTAGTCAGCTGCTGACCACCTTGCTCAGAGAACGCTTGAGTCCCATTATTTTCTGATTGACTTCTGGCATTCTTTTCGGAAGGGAACATTGCTTCACCCCGAGTCCACCACTTGTTGAGAGCCTGTCAGTGTCTCCAGACCACACCTAATGTTCCATTCAAGTTGCAATTTCTCCCACTTTGTCCAGTTACCAATTGCTCATTCTCAACCCGATCACATTCTAATGAAGTAGGTATGGTGATTCTAACTCATCGTCCCTAAAGCAACACCGCCGTAATTTAAGCGAGTGCTGATGACTAGCATTTGCAGCAGATCATTCTCCTTTCGTTGCTGCGTCCTTGCATACTGCCCACTTCCAACTCCGGAAAGGGTAGACACAAGTACCCGACAAAGGCGTTTCAGATTGTACCGAATCAGGCGAAAACTGCCACGAGTGCCTCAAATCTAACCAAACCGGTCAATTTGTTCTCTGCACCTACTTAGCATAGAGGATTTCAAAAACACCAACCAACTACTTCGCCTTCTCCTCTGTGTTACTCGTCAAATTACACCAGTAGCAGACGAAAGCAGTGTCGCGTCCGTAACATTGGTAACGTTGGGGCAATTGTACATGACCTCGCCTAAAGAACGCTATTCCGACAACAATCTAGGCAGTCTATTGTGATGCACGCCATTAAGAGGAAAATGGTACAATCCTCTGTTGTGACTAGGCATTTAGGCAGGCATCCGAACACTCACCCAGACTGCCATTGCTAAAAGAAGGCATAAGTAGTCTAACAGCGTCAGTCCTACAAAGTAAAATTAACTAGCTGACCAATCACTAGGCAAGGAAACGACTGTACGAGTTCACCGAATGTGACGCACGGGCGATGTATTCATGCAACCCATGAGGCCTATCCGAGTAATTTCAATGGATGGAAAGCCAATGGGGAGGAGATTTCACAAAGACCGTGACAGCAAACACCCGCTCATTTCAACACTTTTGTTTGATCTTTCTTTTTCGATATTGACGAATTGACACACACTGCGCGGAGATCAGAGTAAGACCACAAGTGCTAGTCGAGACACCTAAAACGGTGATTGGCTCACGCATGACTAGGCAGTCAATATTCCTCTTGACCCACAAATTGGCTGCCTGCATTTTACTCCTCACACTTCTGTAGTCTTTCTTGCAAGCACATAGGGTTAAGGACATACTTCAAATAGAATGCATCTCAACTTCAATTTTTCTCTTAGTCCATCTGGTTTTAGTGCTGCATTCCTTCTTAATCCATCTACCACAATTATATCCTTTGTTTTCTTAGTTAGCTCTACAATTTCTGAAAAACATCTGAGTTTCGGCACCATTCATCCTTCTAAAATCCGTCCTCTGATGTTTGGAACCAACAAATCGCTGTTTGCAACTGCATGTGCCATCAGTTCATAGCTAAAACCTTAATATACAGGTGGTTACTTTTTGGTTGTTTCTAGATAACCCTCTTTAGTTGTGACTTTGATAACTTTTCTTAATCAAATTTTCAGGTCTCAAGGAAATGGAAAGGATACTTCTTCTCTTAAAACAAATGCTTGCTAGATGGCAATTTATGTTCTGAAATTGACAACTTACTTTCCTAAGTAATTGATTCCCCACTTCAGGTCTTCGGTCCACGTATTTTTGATGCTCGAGTGAATATTCATCCTGCTGTAGACTCTGTTACGAAAGATCTTTCCTTCTAAACCACTGGCAGTTCATGTGCTCTTGTGAGATATATACATATTATGCATAGGCACATAAAGTGATAACAATAAACGTGGACAAATTTGCCGATTTCGAGGTGACACTAGAAACTGTACTGCAATTCAAACACACATTAACGTTGCTCCGCATTTAATGTAATTTCAGATCATAAGAGTGTTATGGATTCCTAGATCTACTATGTCAGTTATTATGAGAGGTCTGTAATATTTCCAGCATGACAGTACTAGAGAGCATGAGAAACCTAAACGTTGAGCCAGTTTAACTCGTCATTTATATCACCAGAGCCAGTAAGTTAATTTTTATCTGGGATGATTATCATCCCATAATAGCAGTGCATTGAGCCAAGAAAAATGAAGGACATTAGAGTTGCGACTTCCATGCTGTGTATTCGATTTTCATTAACGAACTATGATATTTAAAGCACTGCGAATAAATACCTGATAGGTGGATGCAAGTTATCTGAGTCCCATTAAAAGACCGAAAAATAGCGGATTCGGCTTTCATCCTTTCGTTAATTTGCGTAAGGTGATTAGAGCAAATTTTAAACTATTTAAGGTGCACATTCTGCCGAGCTGCGAAACCAAGTAAAAATATGAGCATATTCTTCGCCTCGTGGTCCTGATTCTCGGAGAGGATAAGATACCCTGTTGACTTCCATCGTTGGTATTAGTTCTTCTGGTCCATGGTTAACAACCAATGGTTCTACAGCCTTAGCATTCTAGCTTTGCCTTCAACGACTGGTTCGTCTCCACTACAGAAGTCGCTGCTTCCCCTTTTAGCGAAATATTCCAATTTGAGTGCTAAAATGTTAGTTTGAAGTTTCGACCACCACCTTCTGCTAATTTTATTCTTTCTTTGCCAAGCTTGATGTTTTTCCTCAGGCTGACTCCGAATTAGTCGCATCTTTTGGCTCCGATGCCCAACCGAGTAGCATAATGCAATCCAACTACCATTCTTTTCAACTATTGTCAGATGGTCTGTTGCTGATGCAAACTGGTGTTGAAACTCAAAGTATTTTTACACTGTCCACAATCAGGGAACCTAGGGCTTTGACGTAAAATAACAATTGGGAGCGCTACGTATCCGTAATGCAAATAAGTGCGAGGTATTATTTTGGTGGTTTTTGACATAAGACAAATAAACTACTTCTTTTCTCCATCAATCCTGCCAGCCAATGTAAGTATGTACTTTTGCCCGAATCATCCTATCCAAGCTGTGAGCAACCTCGTGATTACATAAGAAACTAATCATTTTATGGCTAAGAAGCCTACAGTATATATATTTACTCTAGACTTACTTGCATCTGAATGGGTAACACAATAGTTTCGCAAGAGCGCATGAATTGGCTCTAAAACTGTCCTTGGAAAATGGAAACACTTCGTTTGTGAATAAGACCTCAGTCAGAAAGCGTTCACAGAAAGCTTAAATTACAATAAGAAAATCAGCTTTTTGTGATCCAACCGGGCTGACTTCTTTAGTGCCTTGTACCTTGCAATTTTTCCGTTTATGCTTGATATCATTGGGTAGATCCAGAAGTTGATGCTACACTAAAACCATTCATCAAAAAATGGAAAAGATGCCACCTGAAAGAGTCCTTTATGAGCCCTGATTTTCCTACCTTATTCATACCTTTTATCAAATTTTGCCACAAGTGTGCACAACTTACTTTTTAAATAAAGGACAAGCTATGGACCTTGATATTTCATTTCTGATATCTGATGGTGCTGCTTAATATTATCACTTTTGGTTATGCAGAACACTACATACAAAGCGAACGTTTAAAGTGTAAACTAGGCCATCAATTTTTTCATCTAGAAGCATTTATTTGGCATCAGACGAACTTTAAAATGCTGCTCATAGCTTTTCCACCATTAAGCACTCTAAATCGCGTACTGCTGGATGCCAATTATGTAGTTTCCGTAAATGATCGTCATAATAAAATGCGTTCGCGTGAACTTCCATGCTATTTATCAATGCTAATTGTCTATTTAAGTTTGGCTTCACAGAAATTGCAAATTGATGCTATCTTTCAGAGAGACTGACTTGCTATAACTCCACGAGCCTCCTAAGCTATAAAGGGAGCGCTTATAATTTCGCTTCTTAGACAAATGAAGGCAAACAAACAAGTAAATGTATAAGACTTCCACGCTCTAATCTCTTATCTTCGCGTTTCATTTTGTAAAAAAGTCACAACTCTATTTAGACAGGCCAATCAAATGTGCTCTTTGTAAGAGTACGAAAAAATGAAACAAATGGTACATACGTTTATTAGCGTTGTTGATATCGGTGTCACTTATTTAATTTATCTCAGCACAAAATAATTAATCGGTCATTAATTAAAACATTCACCATTTAATGCTTGCATTATTCGTTGTGCGCCATAACATTTAGTAAAAAAATCACACAGCTACTACGTTTTCCCTTGACATCACTAATTATAATGCTTTGCATAGTTGCAATACGAAGCGACGAAACAAGATAAATCTGCGTTGAATTATGAGTCTACATTATGCCTCTTCAAAGTCGTTTCCATTATCTCAATTTTGTGGAGATACATTCATACATACGTAAGTGTATGCATGCATACATGCACAGATATGTAGAAAAAGCTGCCTTTTTTATTTCCAATGCATTTGGCCAAATGATTATACAAGAGGTGAAATCGTCGTGTTTCCACACTCTCGAAATTTTGTGGGATATATTTACATGGCTAAGTGGTATTTACAATAATTTCTTCGGCACTCTAAAGGAGGCCACACCGAGAGCTCTCCCCCAAAATGCTTGTTTCCTCCAATCTACGTGAAAATGACTGCAGTTAACACAAATGTAAACTTAAATAGGTTTAGCAGGACGAAACATCAACCACACGCATTCTCATTTTCAAACGTGTGAACGGGATTTAACTCCTCGAACCGCCTTTTAGATAGGTGCATTTATACGACGCCGTAAAATCCTTGAGTTTCGTGACCCTATCGCATGCGACGATTTTTACATTCATTAGCCTCGAGTGGCTACAATTTTGGAGAATCCGCGAACACAACTGTGTGAGCATGTTTGTTCGAAGTCCATTACGTAACCCAAGTTATCCGAACTTAACAGAATACTTACTTTGTCTTTCGTTTTATGTGATCAAAATTGGTAAAGCAGACTATGCACATGCAGTTAAAATGCTAGCCTTCACTTCTTCATATCTGTGAAGCATCTGTAGGCATATTCTCGTACGGATCCAGGTGATGTCGGACCAGTTGGAAACACATGACCTCACCAAGTTCAAACATGATGGCATTGCCTCTGTGAAGTCTCGTGGAATCAGCCGGTCACAAGAATTATCATCTTATTAACGATTCTCAACAATACATTCTTTTAATTTTACCTTAGTCAGCAAAACTATGCTTATTTTAAATCCAATCGGCAAACGCGACTTGTCCTGGTATCTTAGCATGAACGCTCATTATCTTGTTAATCGTTCCCTCTATGCTTACAACACATTTGAGCTAAAATGACAACTCACTTCCAGCGCCGTTGTAACGTAATTTTCTTTGGATTCGTACTCAGTAAGTGGCTCCTTCACACTTGCAATTAGATATTGCACTTTACTGGTTCACAAATCTTTAATAACTTTGCATTTTACAGCTTATTTATGCATTCCAACTTGCTTGTTGAGTGTATTTTAAAACTCTAGCCATTTCAACTTGTTTTGGAAGATGTCAAACAGTCCCATAACTAAAGCATTTACAACTGCTTACAAAAAATTTTCCAATGTAAGGTAGGAGAAATTACTGCATTACGCTTCTTGATTCTGTTAGATTAAAGGTGACATATTTACCCGTTTTGCACTCATTTTTCATAAGCCTTCTTCTTCTTGATCACTGCACATAGAAGTAAACCTTTGTGGCCTGTAGAGATAACCACTTTCAGTGACTGCGAACGGCAAATGAAGATCTACAGGCTACAGAAAGCGCCACCAAATGACCCAGTTATAAATTTTTTAAGGCCTTCCGTCAATGAGTTTAATTTACATCCTTTAGGCTGTAATTTTCATGTTTAATGAATGCTAAATGGTGTTGTCCCCTGAATGTCTGCCTGTTCCCTTTGGTTAGTAACAAAACAATGTTCTTCAACAGCATTTTGCATTTGCGCATTATGTAGTTTTGTTGCTTTTTAGACTACCTGTCTGCGTTCTAATTTGTTATCTACTCAATGTTTTATTGCTTTTAATTATCCTAGCTTCAATAAGGATTTTACTAGAGTTAATTTATCTTCACCCATATAGAGAAATTTTAGGCGAGCTTAAGTTCTACATTAAAAGGCAACTATGGGGTCCTCGCAATTCATTGGACAAATTAAAATCAAACTTATTTGACAAGTCATTATCCTAAGGAATCTGGGCATGACTACAGTTTTCAACTTTTACAAAATCATGCCCTAGTTTCCTCTCGCCTTTGAGTGGAATACTCAGTGAGGTGCGTGAATGTTTTTTGGTATGATTTGATTTTTCCTGCGCAGCAGCAACGTTTTAGATTTGGTGTAGCACAATGATATCCATTTTGTTCCCCTATATGTAAAAATCCTTGTGTACCTTATACATTCCCATCATTAGCTTTAATCAGTTCGCTCTATATTATTTACCATAAAAGCATGCACCTTCATATTACCACGGACAATTATAGTGCTTGATTGCATACGTTATTTCATGTACAAAAGGAATTGCCTTTCCCCAACTTACGCCAACTAAATGAGAAATCCCAAGAAACAGTATTCTCAAGAAGAAAAGTATCGCAACTGATTATTAGCAGTAATTTCTTGCCTCCCAGGCTATGCAAAAATCATAAAGAAAACCCTTTATAAGCATCGTGTTACCTTATTTTCTACCACGACACGCAGCCATTAAATTAAATTGGTGCTTCAAATCAAATTAGTGCCTTAAAATCTTCCTAATTCTCCAACTTATTTTAAGTGCCTTAAAAAGATACAGCTTACGAACTCACCATATGCATCATGCATTACGATTTCATTGTGCAGATGGGAATCTCCGTATACCAAAGGGAAGTCAATCTGATGGAAAATGGAAAGACATTAATCTCAATTATATGGATGCGAATGCGTAAACTTCATTGGGCTTTGAAGTATCGTTTAATGACTTAGAATGTTTTTTGTACAAAATGTCGCGAAATTCCTTGTCCTGCTATTAAACTCTTTGTTTTTTGTCCGAGGCAACAACTACTTGCCACAGTATCCGTTGTTGGCAAATATATCTAGTTCTGCATGTTAATAGACATTTTGAGCAACAAGTGTTATTTCTTTGGGAAGCATTCTTGTACAAAGTTCTACCTCCATCTTGCTGAAGTTAGGAATATTCGCTTGGTTGCATTTTAGAAGTCGTTTTAATGGAGAAGTAAAAATGAGAAACTTCAGTCATGACAGGAAACACCATATCCTCAATTACAGTCTAGGGCCTAGTGTTTGGACACCATTATGTGTTGGAGCTAGTAGACAGCTGACAGCAACAAACAGGAATGATCTTAAATGTCTAAGAGAGGAAGGATCTTTGTGGAGGAATGGAAACGATGCTTATAAGTAGGTATATCTGTTTCTTCGTATCCTTTGTTCCCCGTGGTCATTGTAACTCCGTTCCCGAGCCTCAGTATTCTTTTTGATTTTGACAACTTTAATGCTCCAAGACAGCAAATAATCACATTTGCTCCCTTCTTTCAGCGACAGAAAGGGCAATACACCAGCTACTATTTTAGTTAAGTTTAATACGTCAAGTGAACTTAATAGATTTCAAAGTATATGGATTAATTAGATGCCGTTTTTTCTGAGTTGTTTTGCCGTACTGTATATAGACTATCAAATATTCAGTCAGGTAGTTTTGTGACGGAAGTCAAAATAATTCACTTCATTTCTTTTGTCTTATAATGCGGCTTACTAAAGTGGGCGAAGGTTACATGATACCTTTAGAATAGACGTACTCGCAATACGTTAAAATATAAATTTTTAGCCCATGCTATTTATCCCATAGTTTGTTTATTTTAGGCGCTTATCAACAGCCTCTTATAAATTCAGATTTGCTCGTGGTTTATAGGCAAGTCTGACATAAGTTTTTTTATTAATTGCGACGCTCGCAAATATTGAAGCAAAACTTTCCGTGCCTGTTTAACTTTAATTGACAATGCCTTTTGTGGAGTATGTCGCATCTGTGCTTTCGTTTGTTGCTCAATATAGCTTAGCGGTTAGCAGATATGCAAGGGACATTGTGAACCAGACTAAGCTGAGGTAATAGCATTAAGGAGCCATAAAATCAACAACGAAACAAAGGCGAGCCATTAGCATTGGTACAGTTGCTAAATGACAAATAATTTTTCTGATATAAATGCAACACAACAAATAAACTAGATCATTTCGAGTAAAATAATTTGCTAGCCAACAATTTTAAGCAACGGATATTTTGATTTGGGTGTTAATCAATATTTTGGACCTAAAAGGAAAGAATTGTGGTTTGTTTTGTTGAAAGAATGAAGATGTGAAGGTCTTAAGAGAGCTCTGTGATGGGGATTTATCGAAGATCCGTGCTTACGATTCCGTACCCATAAAACACTACTACTTAGCAGAATTCCATCAATATACGTCTACTATTTTGAACAAAAAGAATCTACTAAGCTATAACTGCAATTAAGTCATTTTTATGTTCGGCTTATTTTAAACTTAATGAAACGTTGGAAGGAGTTTGTAGAGGGTGGCGTCCAGAATAAAATGCACTAGAAAGTTAATTTTAAAAGGGGATCATTTAAAATACCTATGCTGCAACACAAATGGAATATGCACGATAGCATTATGAGCCAAGGCGTCTACTTAAGAACCCTTGCAGTGTCTACGAAACTTTAATCGGTGCATTCTTGGGTGCAGGGGTTTACTTCCTTGTGGCAGGCAATTTCGAGGAATTTATATTTTTGCTCTTTTAAAAGTTCCCTCCGACCTGCATGGCATTTTTATGCAGGCAGTTTCCGATAGTTATTCATAGTTATCTCTGCAAGTCACGAAGACTCACGCGGAAATGTATTAATCAGTGTGAAAGTCCCTCGGGAGGTAAAAAGCAGGTAGTTAATTGAGGATTAACAGTTGCCGAAAAAGGCTAAGTGTAAAATTTGTTTGATTGTGTTCTCAAATTTATTCCCCATCTCTAAATGCGGTGCATATTTCACACTATTTTAGCTCATTAATTCTACTGTATTATGCTGATGGCATAAACAGCCCCAAAATGTCATTTCATTTCATAGCTAAGGTTATAATACTCTGTTTGCTTTCACGAATGTCAGTTTAAATAAATAAACTTTGGTGGTAATCGCCAGAGGATAAAGGATATTAGTGGCTCCACAGAGGCTGATTGAAAATGAATAACAACTAGAACTATGGCTATCCGATACTTCCATGCTCATAAAAGAAGACATTACACTTGGGCAGAAAGTGTGCTGCGAACCCAAAGAAGGGCTTGAGGGCCACAAGCAGAACATGGAAGTCAATTTGCTTGGTAGGGGAACAATGGCGGGGCCATAAGTAGCCCACTACCACAACCAGAAGGCATTACACGAAATTCTTATTATACGATAAATGTGGCAGATGATTTAAATTTGTTTTTAAAATCTGTGCAATTCTGACTTTGAGATCCAGCTTTGAACTACCAAGATCAAATCCACACTTTGTAAACCTTCATCACCTGGACTTGAAGGCAATCAAATAAGTTCATTTACAAATGCCTTTAACGTGCTCGTTATTTGTGTAACTCTACGTTTCGGTGGATGGCCACTTAGTAGGCTATTGCAATTCCATCAGGTGTACTAACTTTTGCGCATCAAGAATGCATTTTCAGCCCATATTTTCGTCTTCGGATAAGTCTTAGGACACTATATATTTTCCTAATTTATATTTATAGTGGCCATTATGCGACTTTCGTTTCATTAAATAGGTTAGCCAACGATGCTGACATGTCGCTAATAATGTGACTGTACACAATGCCTAAAATTGAGCATATTTGCTGGAAACCTGCAAAGTACTATATCTTATAATTACTGATACCGCTATGTACGAAGGGATGCAAAGTATCGCGGAAAATACAAGGTCATTAAATCTTATGGGATAACTTACTTTAAGACAGCATAAAAATAGATGTTTTTATGAGGGATGAAGGCTGCGCTAGGCTTAAACCACAATCCCGTGTCGATCAAAAACGTCGGTAGCATACTCACTCCGGGGGGCTGGTGTTCATATTATCCTCTTTAAGTATGCATGCCTGCTCGAATGGATGGATGGCAGATGTTCCGCCGACAAACATAGCACCATATCCTTGTGGTTAGAAATTAAAAAGACAAAATGAGCAAATGTACAACTTACCTAATCGATGCAAGTAGCTTCCAAAAGGCAGTCAACCTGTGCATTAGTGCGACCGCTTCTAACGTGGCTTCGGCGGACTAGAGGACCGTCTCCACCAGAAAGCATTTTGCGAACAAATGAGGAACTGAGGTTTAAGATATGGAGAACATGGAATGCTCTAAAAATTCATTACACATCTATAAGCTATTCTAGCGCAAATATTTCATTAACTCTACTTTTCCTTATTTAATTATAGGCTATACGAGTCACTGAGGCGTAAAACAAGTTTTAAAGCTAACATTCAGATAAATAAAGGAATGGTGAAACAAACTTCGTTTTGCTAAAAATAAAGTAGCTCATATTTAAGTGAATAACAAAAGATGGAATGAAATTGGACACATTTAGGAGCAACATGTAACCCTAACTTATCTGATCATTCCTGAATTCGAAAATTCCTAAACAAAATTGAATGGGAATGGTAGATAGCTGCAAAAACTCTAGTTAGGCTTATGCCAGAATACACGACACATTCTCACAATTTTCGTTGATAGGATGTACGCCACTTCCTCTCAATTCTTGAAACAGTTTAAAAAGTCGAATCATAGGTTTTTCTATTCCACACCGAAGGTCATTTACGCAATGCAAAATGCTACCCTTCATAGGGACCTTAACGATCCAGGCGCATGTAGCAAAAATTGTATGATCACAATTTTTGGTAATTTGAAGCCTAGTTCTCTTCTGGTCACCTCGTCACTGCAGTAATAATGGCAACTTAGCAGTCACAATTGTCGCTGGTATTTTTTGTGGAGGACAGTGGAATAAAAATGGATTAAGTCTGCAGCACTATATTATTTAACTTCTGTTTCTTAGTTATCAAAATCAGATTTTAATCCTTCGTTGGAAACTATAGTTTTTAAACAACTGTCAGCGTTGGAAGAATAGTCTGAATTTGCTAGAGTGTAAGAGATAGCCTGTTAAAGCCAAAATTTTTGAGTTTTGCATGGATTTAAACGAATTGTGAAAAAAAATTTCAGCACCGGCTAATTAAACGTGGGAAATGTTGTAAGCGGCAATGTATGCATGCTGAAAAGTTTATCACTCATTCGCTGACACAATCGCAAGTCCAAAAGGAGAAGCAGCATTTTTAAATGCAAAGTCGGAGAACGAAAAAATAGGAAGAAAAAGCAACTGAAATTACAAATGCTTCTGAGTATGAATAATATGAAGGAGCAAAATGAGAAGGAAACAAGACACAAGAAATAAGGGAAGGGGAACAGATGATGATGGGTTGGTTGCATGATCTGAGGCAAAAGTTACAGAGAATCACATACAGCAACGATAAAACTCGTGGAAGTCATCCAGTTTTCCTTAACGGAGTGGTGCTTTTGACGATAGGGTTACAATTTTCCGATAGCCGTTTTAGATTCATTTTTTTAGCGAGGCATTCTTAATCAGATCTTACAAAAAACCTTTGCTTGCTTAAGTGCCTGTCCAAATCAAATAGAAGGATAATTAGCTTTAGAACTAGGAAATGTATGCTTCTTCATGAAATCGCGGGGTTGTTCATAACTTAGATGAGATGATTTAGGCAAAAGTACATGGTCAGGTCAAATTCATATATTGAATCGATGGAGATCGCGGTCTTAAAATTAGTCCTGATTGTAAAAACGTCTTAAGATAGAGAACATTAAACGTAAGATTTGCCTTGGTGTTTCATTCGTTCTGAGCCAAAGACCACTAAAATACTATCTGGTGCTTGATTACTGGGAGGGTCACTGCATTTATGATTCTGATATTACGGTGACTTAAGTACTTTTACTCACCTTTTTGCATTCTAAAAGAACTTTAAACAAAAGAACTATTAATGGCTGTAAAAGAGGTGCTAAATACATTAAATTGGAATTGACAATCTTCATTTAGGGAGCTATGGCGCTAAACTGTCGTAGCAAACAGACTTTCAGGTTGCATCATCTACTTTTCCTTTAGCTTTGCTTGTTTTACGTTGATTGTTTGTTAGTTATTATTTTTGCCCTTGAGCAATTCTTGTCGTACTCGCATCATTGCCAGTAAGTCCAAAGTACAATTGACATCGTAACCGAAGGGTGATTACTTCTTTCTTCAATCATGAGAATGCTCATAGCTCAGATAGGATGATTTGGGCAAAAGTACATACCCATATTGGCAAATGGAACTGGTAGGGAAAATAAGTAGTTTATTTGTTATATGCCGAAATTCACCAAACCAATACCCCGCGCTTATTTACTGGAGGTTTTGCTGTCCACAATTCTGACATTATGGCGACTTAGGCGCTTTCACTCAGTATTTTGCATCGAGGTCTTAGGTGCTCTGATTGTAAACAGTGAGACAATATTTCGGGCTTCAGCACTGGTTTGCATAAGCTGTGGATGAGCTGGCAATAACGAAGGTGAATGGTAGTTGGGTCACACTATACCACTTCCTATTTAAAACTTAAAATTTTAACTCTGATTTCCTTAAATCACTTTGAAATATTAAATTGCTGTTATGAAATGCTAATCATATTGAATAAAAATCGGTTCTATTGGCGCTGCTGACGTATTTAGCTCGTTTCCAGTTTAGCATCATGTATCCCGTCTTAGTGCTGCGTCGGAATGTTGCAGTCATCTTATGATAAATGGTATGCTAAAAGTATTCATACATTGCTTGAGATGTTTGCTTAAGTATGACTTAGCTTAATTACAAAAGGATAAAGTTACACTAAAAGTTCAAAGCTACTTTCGAGTCTGCAAAGTGGACTTGGAAACCAAAGACCTGCATTACGTTAAGTGGTATTCCATTTGAGATGCCAGCGCCCTTCGCCCTGTGCATCTGGCAAGAAAGACTACAGAAGTGTGAGGAGTAAAATGCAGGCAGCCAATTTGTGGGTCAAGAGGAATATTGACTGCCTAGTCATGCGTGAGCCAATCACCGTTTTAGGTGTCTCGACTAGCACTTGTGGTCTTACTCTGATCTCCGCGCAGTGTGTGTCAATTCGTCAATATCGAAAAAGAAAGATCAAACAAAAGTGTTGAAATGAGCGGGTGTTTGCTGTCACGGTCTTTGTGAAATCTCCTCCCCATTGGCTTTCCATCCATTGAAATTACTCGGATAGGCCTCATGGGTTGCATGAATACATCGCCCGTGCGTCACATTCGGTGAACTCGTACAGTCGTTTCCTTGCCTAGTGATTGGTCAGCTAGTTAATTTTACTTTGTAGGACTGACGCTGTTAGACTACTTATGCCTTCTTTTAGCAATGGCAGTCTGGGTGAGTGTTCGGATGCCTGCCTAAATGCCTAGTCACAACAGAGGATTGTACCATTTTCCTCTTAATGGCGTGCATCACAATAGACTGCCTAGATTGTTGTCGGAATAGCGTTCTTTAGGCGAGGTCATGTACAATTGCCCCAACGTTACCAATGTTACGGACGCGACACTGCTTTCGTCTGCTACTGGTGTAATTTGACGAGTAACACAGAGGAGAAGGCGAAGTAGTTGGTTGGTGTTTTTGAAATCCTCTATGCTAAGTAGGTGCAGAGAACAAATTGACCGGTTTGGTTAGATTTGAGGCACTCGTGGCAGTTTTCGCCTGATTCGGTACAATCTGAAACGCCTTTGTCGGGTACTTGTGTCTACCCTTTCCGGAGTTGGAAGTGGGCAGTATGCAAGGACGCAGCAACGAAAGGAGAATGATCTGCTGCAAATGCTAGTCATCAGCACTCGCTTAAATTACGGCGGTGTTGCTTTAGGGACGATGAGTTAGAATCACCATACCTACTTCATTAGAATGTGATCGGGTTGAGAATGAGCAATTGGTAACTGGACAAAGTGGGAGAAATTGCAACTTGAATGGAACATTAGGTGTGGTCTGGAGACACTGACAGGCTCTCAACAAGTGGTGGACTCGGGGTGAAGCAATGTTCCCTTCCGAAAAGAATGCCAGAAGTCAATCAGAAAATAATGGGACTCAAGCGTTCTCTGAGCAAGGTGGTCAGCAGCTGACTAAACTCTAGGTAACCAATGTTAAAGCACTCAGCCTAAAGCAGACATTTCCGTATCGCGTCCTCTCTATCAAGAAGATGCAAACAACCTCGTCATACGTGCCCTGAAATAGCGAAAATAAACCTCCTCGCTGACAAGAGAAGCAGTGACAACTGCTACACAAGACGCACTGTCATTCGCTAAAGAGACGGGGATGCAAAACACAGACTGGAGACTGGAAGCACTTGTTCCTTGAACGGCGTAGATGAGGCATCGTCTGTCAAGTCACTTGGAGCAGTCTGTGTTGCGGAAGCAGAGATGCAATGCGTGGTCAGCTGTAGAAAACGGGAGGGGACATCAGCACTGGAACAGAACTGTGGCTTCTGCTGTCTAGCTATTCGGCATTTCATTGGCACAGATCCTGCGTCCCCAAATGTCAGAATTGCGCTCCACTGGGGATCACTTCTCGGTCATGCTTGTACTTACTCTGGAATCAATGGTAGGCGATGGGAGTGGCAGCGCTGACCTATTAAACGAACGGTCGGAAAGGAGGTGTGAACACCAAATCAGAACGTCTCGCTTTGTGAATACCGAACAGAGAGAGGAAGACGCATCTACGTGGGGGACGCAAGAGACAGCTACAAGCAATAGCAGATCGTGGTAAACAGATAAGTAGTTGTGCATTACTAACACTGTCCTTGATGTGGTTCGGTCAAGTTGTTGTGATTGGGGGAGATAAATGGAAATGCAATGCTATTCACAGCAAAGAGCCTTGAATTCATGCATTTGTGCCGTGAGAAAATGGGTGGAATTGGACAGTGACTCACTGAAACACATAAATCATGACTTAGCGCATGTAAACACATTTGGAGACACATAAAAGCAAACCCCATCATGCGACTGTGATAATCAAGATACAGGGACAATTTTTGGTCACAGTGTTCTGACAGAACCCTGCGGAATAGCGTTGAGGCTTACGTAGGCTAGAAAGCAAGCTGCAGGGTGACTTGTTGCAGAGCCAAACCATATTGACAGGCATTTATGGGACCGAACTTAGGGATACGTGCAGGCACCATTGTGTAACTGCTGATGTTGCCATTGGATTAAAATGCTTGTGCGAGTATTTCATTATCTGTATGTTTGTCTTTCCTTGGCGCATGCAGCAAGCGCCTTATTTGGACGATCATTGGAGTGGAATGAGCTGAAGTTCCCCTTCCGATTGCGGTTAAAATAGTATCCTTAAGCAGAGTCTAGGATATGACTTGCATGAATCCGTGTGTCAAAATGTGTAGTTTAAGGAATTTAAATACAGAAAGCTTCTTTTAAGTTGTAGCGCCAAACTTGACTGCTTATTGGCAGACACAGAAGCGAATAATCGAGGTATGCGATGAAAGGAATGGGAACGAGTTCTTTGCCTCATTGCTGGGATTCCTTTAATCCTTGAAAAAGTGTCCTCGTGCCAAAGGTCAGGAAGATTATACGGGACTCACTTTCTCGAATGTTCTGGGTTGCCTTTCGCAGTTGACTTGGTATCTGAGTCTCTCCTGCCTGCTCATTGCCACGTGATACGAAGGCGGAAAGCGATGGGAGGGTAGGTGCATGAGAGCAGAATCATCCGCATGGTTCAGCGGTTAGGCAAGTAGACGCTTACGGAGTTTGTGGTTGTGCATCAGCAGCTTGTGTTGAGGGTGTCTGTCTCGGAAGTCTTTGCCTCTTGGCTGTCCCTACTGATAAGTCAGCAGGGTTCGTGCCTTTACTCGTAGACTTCTGTGACTCGAACGCATCCTTGGCTATTGTCCTAACCTTTCTGTTATTCATTTGATAAAATGAAGTTAATGAGGGTGTTCTGTGGAAAACATCAATCGTTGACAAGCTGGCCAGCATAGATGCACTCAAGATTCTGTTGTAAGAGGAGGGCAATGAATTTGTAAGTTTAAATTAGTCAAAATTATTATGAGTCCTACGTGTATGTGTAGATCCTTACTGAGCTCACCCATTGTGATTCTGTTACCACTTTTTCGGGATTACGGAATTACGTAAAAGCGCAGTAAATTGGAAAATAACAGATGCAACCTATTGCCCATGTCCATTACCATAAAGTGGATAATCTCCCAACGTATTGAGCACATAATTAAATTGGAAAACTCTTTTTTTCAAAACAGCTAAATTGATTTTTATGCTTGAATTGAAATTTATTAATTAGGTATCTAATTTTTTCGCAATACTAATTAATATAGAAGCCGCTTAAATATTGTAAATAGTGTGCTGCATTAATTTAATGCTCTATTGCTCGGCAATGCTTCAAAACTCCATTTCGAACAACAGGGATTGTCCGTTTTCTAAGTAAAATACTTTTAATAAAATGAATCGTTACTTATTACTTTTAATATTTGATACAAATGCAGCAAAAGAGACGCACTTCTTCAATAGTGGATCTCCTTCAAATTTATGCGTTCATGCTGAATGGAAACAGTGCCATCGAAACAGTACGTATACAAACAATTTGACGACAAAGTGCTGGAACTATTACTATGCCTACGATATTGGCAAATGACACAAATTTATGCATACTCCCTATAAATGATCAGGTATTTTGAACTAAAAGGAATTAAAGGTGTTTTGTAGCTTCCGAGGTCTCAGTGAAGACGAAAGTAGACATTGCGTTGTGGCAAAATATTCATTGGTATGGACATACCAAAAGGTTGAGGTGCTACTGGCATGGCTCAGAAGCCAAGTCACCTAGCAAAGGCATGATGTTGGCCCATTTATTGTAAAAGAAGAAGCAAGCAAACAGTCGAAGTATTATCACTTTAGAAGTCACTCTATTAACCTATTTTTATTTTTATAAAATTAAGCCGAATTCATCATTTGAGACATGTGATAGTGGTGGACAAAAGTTGACTTGAATGACATCGGTGGAATACATGGAATTTTTTGTGACTCAATGTAAGCCATGTCACCTAGCAAATAAGTTCTTTGGATGGTTTTAGCAATTCACTCGAATGTTATCACAACTAAATCTAAAACTTATGGAATAGATTTTGATACAGGCTAGTGATGCCGGCCTAAAATATTTTCAGAATTTTCATTAAATGAGGTCTTTAGGCAGCACTGCGATTGCATGCAGAAGGAAGATATTTTGATTTACTTGTTCGTTTTGCCTGATAAATCTATCTCTGATCCAAAACCGCATTTGCGTGATGGTTTCACTTAAGCTGTTCCAAGCCATTATTTGTAGTTATCGCTGCAAGTCAAGAAGACTTATCACCAGTTGCCCAGCATGATCCAGCTACTAGTGTCAGAAAAACTCACGAGTTAAGGTAAATAATTTGCACTTTTTATGGTTACTGAAAAGTACAGCAATGTAAATTGCTTTCATTTATCCCATCCAAAACTTTAACGTTGGCACTGACAATAAATGGGCCACAAATAACTATAAGGTCCTCATGTGCTTGAAAAGATTGGTACTGCAGATACTACTTAGCCGGTTTTCAAAACTTAGTCATCATAAGTTCCTCAAAAAATTCTAAGTCTTAAAAAGGCCCACCTTATCCTCAAAGGTTCAAAAATGATGAATAATAGAGCGATTAGGTGTTTATGCTACATTTACCCATAAATAATAGAAAGCTCATCCACTGCTAATTGTCAAACTTGGTTTCGAGGACCGGATCGATGCACATTCAGGTTTTAGAAAATTTTGGAAGAGCACCAGTGGGAATGAGATACAGCATGGGAGTTAAGAGGATTTTAGATGAGAATATTAGCAGATGGGATGAGGTTGACCATAGCTTCTACATAAATTAGATTAAAAGATTATAGCTATATAAGTTTAATATCAATGCTCATAAGTTTTTAACTTTTGCCTTTATCATCGATTGTCCATCAAATCAAAGCATTTGTTCAAGCATGGTCGCAGGGAAGTGATAAACGGATTATATGCAAACTGAAGGCACAGCAAGGCATTCATGCTACACACATTCACAGGCATAAACATTATTTCCCAAGACAAGTTAACCTACTTCCACAAGACAAAAGACTATAAAATACAAATTGAATGGTCGAATGCTGTTGAAGATGGATCCACTGCTGCAGTGAAAGCGTATCCAAAGTTTGTTCTTTGCGGATACTATATTATGAAAAAGAAGTGATCCAATAGTGGAGCCGTTTAGTAAAAAATGGTGTTTAAAGCAGTTTTGTGGGAATGAGGTTCGTTTCTCCCTGTCACTTTGTCCTCACTTCAGTGCAAATTAGGCGCATTTATCTAGGCTCCATTTAGCTGTAGAAAAGTAAGGAAAGTATCGCGCATCCTGATGTTGAATGTCTTGATACAGGTAGACAGCTCTGCAACGGGCTTTTCAAATAATCTACAGTTAGGTCTGTTTCACCTGTTGATAGCCTTATGCAGAACGCAAAACTGGGATTGCTGCCATGGGTAGACGTCATTTCCAACCTCTGCTATAGGTAGCCACAAGTGCATTCCGTCTGCAGCAAATGCTCTTCTTTAGTAGTAGAATTTAGCATGGATGCCTATCATGAGCGGATTTGCTTCATGTTGTCACTGATATAGCGCGCTAAGACTCCCCTGAAATCAAAGAAGACAGCACAACAGCAGTGTGCAGCGAGCCGTAGAAGGAATTGAAGGCCATCGGCATGGCCCAGACGTCGGACCTCTCGGTAAAGGCTTTTTATGTGGTAAAGCAAAGTGTTTTTGTGAATCTGATGGGAAATTCACCTAATGTCAGACATTCTGGTAAAGGTACAAAGGTAGAGCACTCAGTGGTCCGCTGCCAAAGCAAAAAGTTAAGTAAACAAATGATATTGTACATTAACACCTCCAGGGTTGAGGTTCTATGTTCCCACAAATCTAAAGGTTAAGCAAAGTGGTAATGTAAGATGATTGTGAGTAGGAAAGGTGGAAAATTTGCTTGCCTTAATTAAAGTTGATGATTTTTATCTGAAGGGAACAAATACAAACTTTGAATAGCGAGAAAATTTTCATTTGCACTACATGCTAGCAAGGAACCTGGAAGCAAGTATAAAGCAGTTTACAGTAGAAACGCCTTATAGGGTAGTAAAATTTCAAATCAATAACTAACTGGGGCAATTTTTGTGAAAAATATCACCGAATTGATATAGACGCAACTGAAATGTGAAAACATGTTTACTATCTTCGCACCCTAGAAAATTTATGCTGCTAGCATTGATATGCCAAAAGTTCTTCCTGATCATTGACCTTGTGAATTGATGCAACAAAGCAGTAATTAGCTGATTCAAGGAAGTGAATCAAAAATAAATTTCTTTGCACAATTACATTGCTTTATGAGAGACGAAAGGCACAAAATTAATTTCAACAGGAAAATTATTCTGGTATGCGCATTTTTAGCGCCTTGAAAATAGCTTGAAGACAAATAGGGCACGATATTAGAGCAGGATATGTATTTGGGACATGTGGGAAGAATTAAGACGACTGACAGAAGTCATAGGTCTGCCCGTTTGACCAAAGTATAAGGGTAGAGAACACACTCGTGTCTGTTACCAAAACCTAGTGTTTAAATGACACTTAAATTATCCCTGTGTTTGCCATTTTATGCCATAATTGAAAGGCAAAAAGTTAGTGTACCAAAATTTAATTTGGTTGTAATATAGACATGCGTTTACAAGCCCTCCGAGCAACCCCCCTGAAATTTGTAGATGCAGTGGGGTTAATAATAGCCAATGCTTCTAAATTTACCCATTGCACTCGTAAATGCTATTGTTATTATTGCTGACACCCAAACGAACAGCGTTTCGCCTATTTTAGGTTCTGTTTTGACGAACCATCCTACAAATTTTAAGAATTCTAGCATGTTGTGCAATAAACTAGACCAGTCCAACGATGGAGGTCATTCCGCTCTGTTTTGCACAAGTGAGAAATTCAAAACGGGCTACCTAAAAACGCTAAAATCGCATGAAATACTCATCATACAAATGCAGACATATTTATAAACATAGAACGGGGGTAATGGAAGCTTTCAAAAATGGGAAGAGCATTTTTTTTTAATGACTAGGCATGTCAAAAATTTACTGTTCTAAAGTGTTAATACCAATAGAGTGCCGGGTCTATGCCTTTCAATAAGGTTTAGCAGCACTAATATTTGACCAAACGTAAACTTCCATTTCATGAAACGCGTTTTAAGGCACGGATTTCGTCGGAACTCATTCATTTCTACGTATGGTCAAGGGGAATTAATGCTACTTGCTTTTAGCGCCTTAGTTCTGAAATCACATAAGAAGCCGCTCTTACAGGATTTTAAAAAAACCCTGAAATTTGATTTAGACTTTTTTGCACTGGTTTAAGCGTATTTACTTCCATTTTTACATGGTTTTGCGTATTTTGTACAACGCAGCATTTTTTAAGAGGAAGGATCCATTCGTTAGGTTAAGCTGAATTCTAAATACATTTTTAAGGTTTTTAATGTATCACGAAAAGTTATAGTAAAAACAGGACTAGAAGTATCATCGTTACTACAGTTGGTTTAAAATAAGTTAGTTTTCTGGGTTAAATTTTCTTTACTACGATACTTCTACAAAATAACTGTAAAATAGAAAATATTTTCAAGGAAGCAAAACATCTCTCAAGCTAACTTCGCGAAACCGAAGATGAAATGGTGCTCATTGAAAATATGTAGTGAATTTTTAAATGGTATACTCAGCTCTATTTACTCTGCTTTTCATGAGTCAAGCATTTAACTTCAAATTGTGCTACTTGTGCAAGTTTTTAATAACAGAATGAAGTATTCACATGTAATACGTGTTTGTTTGGCTGTACCTTTGAGGCAGAGGTAAGTATGAACCTTGTGACTGGCCATACGCCATCTTCCCCAAGAAGGTAACCTCTCCTGATGTCTGTGATGTCTGGATTGCTCCTTGTTCATTGCTACCAAATAGAGCGTTCCGCGCCCATCTTGTCACCTTGTAACTTATTGTGCTGGCACAGCATAATTTCAAGCGATTCATTTAAAATATACGGGAAGATAAAATTATTGCTTGCAGTCCATTTTTTCTCAATGAAGGAAGTGGTGTTTGATCAATGCTAAAAATGCTTGCTAAATGCAGAGTCATAGAGACATCACTAAAGAAAAATACTTTAAATGATAAGAGTGAAAGACTTATCTAAGGAAAACTTGGCCACCCGTTGAAACTTAAACACTGCGATACATTATTTTAGAAATTGAAACTAAAACGTTCAATTTCCACGGAACGTATGTTTTGCCTAAAACAAACTGCTCAAGAAATGCTTCGATTTTATCAATACATGCTTAAAAAGCATTTCTGTAATTTAGGAGGTGTCAAGAATCAACTATTTTGCTTTACTTTGAAGACTAATCCATTTAAAATTGTGTCGCTTGCGCATTAACAGCAAGGTGATTCGCATCAGCAACGCTTAAACACCACTAGTGTGAAAATCTGAGCCCTATATCTTGTCATCAAGGCAAGCAGTTTATCCCGGAAATTGTAGTGCCTTTCGACACTTTGTAGTCCATTTGGAAAAGATGTTGAGAATTCATACCACAAATTAATCAAATACTGAAAAATGCGCACCCTTTGTGGGGTATGAAATGAACAGTTTTACTTTTCCAGAACAAAAACCAAAAAAAGCGAACACAAACCAAGGTTGTATGGTGTCTTGGGTACAAACATTAAAGAATTTCATGAGGTGCTTAAATGTCCACATATTGTAACCCAGATTCTAGCTAATTATGGGAAGTGACTCAGAATAGGAATCAGTCAAATGTAGAAAGTTGATGAAAACCCTAATCTTCGTTCAACTTAGTTGTGTGCCTGCTTATCCCAAAGTTGGTGCTTGCTCAAAATGCAAGGTCTATTCGCAATTAATGAAGCTAGACGCGGCTTTTAGCTTTATATTTAAAAGCCATATTTGCCGTCGTCTTTGGTTTTTGACCACTTGTTAAAAGTATGATTTCGGGGTAAATCTTTTTTCTAAAGCTTTATTGGCTCCTCATATTAATTTGTGTTTACTAATGGTTGGAACTTATTCAAAATTAGAGAGGCTCCAATGTACCATTTACTTATCTGTCCCACCGCCAGCTCACATGTGTTTTTATGACATTCTTGATGGACACATAAGGTGAGTAAGCATTAAAATGATTCCCTCTTAATCGGCGCAAACTTTGGCTGAGGCTGAGTTCAACTGGATCCGTTTAAACTTTTCCGTGACTCAAATGATTTAAGCATAAAAGCCGAAACCTTTTAAAATGACTGATATTTTTAGACGACGTCTTACAGCGACGGGTGGTTAAATGTCAAAGTTCTTTCTATTAATACTAACTTCGTAGCATCTATAAAGCGTACTCTAAAGGGTGTAAGCTGGGGAGAAAATATGCAAAAAATGGTGACTAATTAAAATAACAGGGTTTACTAAGGGGGGTATGGCTTAGAAGGCATTCAAAAAAGGTGACTTAGCAAACAAGGGCAAAGTGTTACAAAGTTTCACTCTTTTTTAATAGTACGTGACTATAGTTGAGACAATGTATTCACCAATCCCCAAATTGAGGCAGTTTTCTTTTCGGCACGTCAGAGAACTTTGGGTGCTGTTTCGTTGATAATGGTTAAAGCTGCTGCGAGGCGACAAAAAAGGTTATAATGGCCAATAATATCAATCAGTCGTTTAATAAATATAGCTTTATTTTATGCTAGAAACATCACAAGTTTAATTATTTGGTGAAATTTATCTTTACGCACTGGGTTAGCAATAAAAGCATAAGAAATTACAAGAAAACAACCGCTCTTGAATGATGCAATTACTTTTCAAGCATAAAGGCCTATTTATCAGGCATCACAACCCCTTTTTCACGCTTTAGTTGTTTTTTTATCAGGCAGCAGGCCGGAATATTCTGCCTTTTGCCAAACTATGACGATAACCGTGCCACACAGAATTAAAAGTGCTCTTCTTAATTAAGTTTCCGCAAAGTGCTTAAAAAAGTTATATGTATCCTTAGTCACATGAGGCATGAATATTAAAAAATGGGCAACACAAGCAATCATAGCCATGGCATTGCCAATTTTAAGATTTATTCATTTTCCTAGTTTATTGAACCGAGCAATTTGCATCACAACTAAATTTAACTCCAAAAGTTCTACTGTTTCTCATTTTGGTGTAGTATCGGTGTCTGTGCACCATAAAATGATATTGCCTAGAATGCGCAGAATAGCACCTTAGACGTTAAGTTTTAGGTTGGTTTCTTAGTTGGATTGTCTCAAGAACCTTCGGACACAGCTTGAGATCGTGAGATCATCTGAGTTATCATTGCAGTGATGGCTTCTCTACAGTGTTGCTCTAAGTTTGCTTTGCCGCCCTTTGAGTGGACTTGTATAAAATTCCCCCATAAGTTCCCACAAACTTATTTAAGTATTCAACTGATGGGGAGAAATAGGGTTTGTGAAGAGTTGAGTCATGGCCTGCACTATGCGTTCATGTAAGGAATATGTGCTGATACATTAGAACCAGTCCGAGGCTGACGCAAACCTAACACAATAGCATGCATGGTAAATCTTAAAATCAAATCAGTGTGTCGGATTTTGAGCACTTTTTAGAGTTCTTATTTGTAGTACCAGAGACGATATTTGCATTAGAATACTTCGAGTGTGTAAGTCTTTTCAAATTTATAAGGGCTTACTTTACACCGCTAGGATTCCCCAATTAGTTTCAACGTAATTTAAGTCTTTTAAAATGTTTTGCCAGTTACGTGAAGAGACACTTTTTGACAAGGCTGACTTCGTGCTTACCTGCAATACAATTGGAAGAGACTTCAAACAGCATCAAGGTTTTTCAAGAGAGGAAAATTGGATCCATGAATGTTGATCACTGTTTATTAAAAACTGTAAGGAAGCTCGGTTTCCCTTAAGTTGAAGCTTTACTTACTGCTCAACATTCCTCTAATGATTAAATATGTGACACGGTCTGCACAACTCAAGTTGCCTATTTAATGGTCTCGATTTACCCTTTGAAATGAGCCGTTTTAATAATTTTTAAGTTTAGTTTATCAAAGGTATCACTCCCTTAAAATATAGCTT
Organism: Taenia multiceps; assembly: GCA_001923025.3. Classification (NCBI taxonomy): domain Eukaryota; kingdom Metazoa; phylum Platyhelminthes; class Cestoda; order Cyclophyllidea; family Taeniidae; genus Taenia; species Taenia multiceps. The sequence continues at coordinate 75,074,690 of CM010311.1, read as the reverse complement.
TACTTAAAATAACAGTGGAGTAGTTGTTTGTAAGTTTTCTTCAGGGTACGGTACTGGTGCGGTTGCCGGAGGTAGGCGGCATTTTTAGACCTTCCGTTAAGTGTCGTCACAGTTCTTCCCACCCGTAGTTCATACACTTCTTCCATCAAATTAGGATCTACCAATCATCATTATAAATCTGAGCGATTGTCCTTTATGATCAGGTTTGTATTTTGATGTTACCAATGTAATGCGTTGGAACTCCCTGAAGGCAGAAGAGTTCATGATGCTAGGAAGACAGACATACAGGTAGGTCGGGACTAGCCGAATGATCCAAAACCATGCTGGTGAGCGAAATAATCGTGATCGTGTCCTTCAGTGCTTCTGCGACCACAAAGCAAAGTTAAACAACTAAGCTATCGTAAGTTAATCTCAGCTGCTTGAACATCTGCTCTCCGGCTTGGGTTCCCCACCGTGTCTGCAGCGTCTCAGCCCTTTTTAAATTTTAAAGACCTAACGTTTCTAGGGCTTGAGGGTAAAGAGCGGGACAAAGTTGACCAATCAACCTACAAAAATATTTTAAATGTCCATGTGGGGCTTACGATCATTTTAAATTGGCCAGTAATAAAACCTAAAAAAAATTTTGGTCAAGTGTAAAACCGAGGTAATTTTTACCACAAAATTGTGCCAGAATGGGATATTTTAATCACAAGCACTGTAGAGTCATCACATTAAGATATAAACTTGATTTGCGTAAACTGAGCAAATTGGTGTCATTGCTTTATCCTGTATCCACTTTGACAAAGCTATAAAAATCGGATTTATGCATTACTGCTTATTTGTCTCATGAATTTAGAAGCACAGTGGTTTTAAAATAGAAGTGTTCTGGCTGCAATATTTGGCCAAGTGGTGAGCAGCATAGAAGAACCTCAAGGCATATAGGACCTAGCTAACTCGTCTAATTGCTCAGTGGGTCTGATGACTAATGTGAAAGGTGGGACAGCCAAGCCTATTGCATACATTGGCATTCATTAACATTAACTAGCTTGGCTTTATTTTCGACACGGATTTCTCTGTTTTTTTAGTATTGACACCTATCTATTAATTGGTTTAAAATACAAAGACAGCTAAAGCTAATGACGAAGAATGTAAAAAAATGTGAAGCTAATGTTCCATTCCGTTTTTTGGCTGATAGAATTATTGTACATTTATCGAGTCATACTTCATTCGGCATCATAGTCTTTAAAAAGGCGCATTAGGGTAAATACAGATGTTTTATTCCAGATGGCCCTTTTAAATGTATAGTTTGCTGTCTGCTACAAGTAGGGATAAGTTCGTGTTCACATTATATCATACATGAACTGCTAACCATTGCCACAAATCTTTTCATAGAATGTCTTATGAAATCTTTTTGGTCCGAAAGCTTTGCGAACCGCATAAAGTCTATTTCAATATATAGATGAAAATCGAAACGCATTATTGTTGAGTTTATGTTCAGAGTTTGTTACACAAAAAATGCACTGGCAGGTCAGATAAAAAGTGTGGGTTAGGCAAACCAAGTCAAGGGATTTAAGTCCATTTGCGTTGCATTTAGTGTCTGCAAATGATTATTCCGCAGTATTTTTGTAAATCTTGTACAGAACTAGCACAACCGTGCTGGATCTTGTTTTAAGGGATGGCTGTTGGTCTGCTAGATTGACAGTATGGAAAAGCTTTTATAAAATACTATCTGACAGCTAGAAATATTCCTACTATTAAATGCAACTTTAAAACAAGGAAGAATTAATTGTCATTTCTTGATTATTCGCATTAATACAATGTCCTGTTAAAATTCCATTTCCATCTTCTGAATCATTGTCTACAACACCATCAAGGCCTTTAGGTGGGACGACACGAACGAATTCTAGGCAGATTTTGTGGCACTAAGCGGTTGTTCAATGATAAAACTTGGTTATAGAGTTATGAAATAAACCTTACTCTGACGGGAATAATAATGCACCCATAATAAGGCAGACAGGCCATTTACGAGCATAAACATTAGAGCTATTTAAGCCACCCACAATCTTCTTTTACTACTCCCCATGGTTCACCAAATCTACAGGATTAAAATAACGTTGACTGAGACCGAGCAGACAGCCTAGTCACCCACAAAGGCTCATTTGCAAATGTACTAGCTTGGTCTGAGCACCATTATTAAAAATAATAATATAGCTTAGCACTTCATGCCTTGCACACCATGGTCCTCGAGACCAAAGAATGCTTTAACTTTTTGTGTTTGAGAACTGTGATCAATAAATTTACTCAAAACAAACGGTAGATATGGTATCATTTGTTCGATGGTCTGAAACATTTTTTGTTGTTTCTCAGTTAATGATATCTTGCGATGTTTAATGGAGGTGGAGATTTTGGACAACAAATACGCTATTTTTTAAAGAGTCATGCAATAATATTCATCCCTGCGGCGCCACTTTAAAGTCTTTTTAATTGTAAATGCCATCAGTACTTTGCTGACTTAAAAATATTTACGCTCAACAAGCACAAGTATTCGGCAAATCGTAACAAATCAATCCATACTAATGAGGCAAAATGCTGATTTTGAGATTCCAGGGCAGCAAAATTATTCAGATGAAGTGGGTGCCTAGTACTACCATAGTCGAGCAAACTATAGAAATTATGAAATTTCCGGCATAATTGCTGCCTAGGGGTACTCTTACTTATATCAAGCACTACCGGTATCAAAAACCTTACATTTTCAATTATTATCTCATCCGTAGAATAATTTAGACTTCAAACACCTTAAATTGACCCGCAACAAGTTGACTGAGTGGAATTTCTACAAAAACTCTAAGACACCAGCAAAAATTAACTGTTTGTTGCTAAGTATTCCAGTAAATCAGACAATTACAAAAGCGACTGACTATACAGGTAGATTTCTTTAAAAGTTGGCATTATTTTAGGGCTCTCTACGAACTCACAAAAATCCTATACATTAAGTTAATCTGGTGTTGTCTGGACTTGTTTTGAAGTATTAACTTTAATAATAAGTTTTAAATAAAGGGTTATTGCCTTGAATTAAAAAATTTTTTAGTAAAGAGCAATAAATAGCTTTGGAGGAAGTCTATAGATCTAACTTTCCTTAAAATCATAGCACTTTGCATCATTTATGCTACATTTTAATTTTTTTATTTGTTATCGATAGCCTGCAAGATTTTGAATTGTATCTACTTATTCCACTTCGGCATAAACTTCTACTTGACTGGAAAGACAGGATTCAAATCCAAAATATGTTTTAATTATAGGGCCAAAACCGGACTGATAGACAAATAAAATCTGGCATGTTTAAGTTTTGTAATTAAATTTCCGCATGCAAGGCGCTTTTGCGTATTTAGTGCATCTAAAAAAGGATACTTTTAGGTAAGTCTTTTGAGTAATGCATACTTTTTGTTTATTCCTATACGGCAGTAACTTACCAGGTCAAACCCTCCTTTATCTAGGTGTAAAATTAAGAAACTCGAGTAGTGCTGCATACTGTGCCATAGCCAACCATTCATTCAAAGCATTTGAACAAAACTACTGCATCAATCTAGTCACTATGACGAAGTACGACGATTCAAACTTTCAAGAACATAAGCAGATCTGTAGACTTTTGTATTCGTAGAATGCTTATTTACAAGCAGTGGTAATCTATTACACGTGATAGCCTGCTTATTCGGGAGCTCGAAACAATCACATATTCATACTCACAACCACAGGCACGTACTTTGATTGCAAAGGTTTAAATGAACAAATTTTATGCGAACAGGAGCGAGGAAATGGAAACAAAGTGCTGTATCGATTAAAATCGAAACTACTACTGGACGAGGGCGCATGCAGAAAGTTTAGTAGACGGTGTGGCGGAGGAAGCGAGATGAAAAATACAAGAGCCAATGTCCAAGTGAGAGGTGGATGATGCTGGTGTAGTGGTAGGACTAGGCGTAAGGTTCGCGACTGGGAACACGAATATAAGCATCGGAGATGGCAGAACCCTTTTGCGGCTCTTCAAGTGAGTACGAATTATCGTCTTTCTTGCGAAAATGGTAGATGCAGAAGAAGATTAGTAAAAATTATTACCACAATCCAGCGATAGTGCCACTACATGCAAAATTAAGTAACAACGAGTCTAGAGACAATGTTGAAATGCCCATTGAGAGTCTTTACCCACACGCGTAAAGTTGTAATTATGCTTGTTACTCTTGAGCAGCAGGACCTTCCTTGAGTAAGTAAGGCTTGCCGTAGGTAAAAGGAGTCTTCTCTGAGTATATGCACATCTTATTATCTCTAAGGTGAATTCAAAATGTAAGGCAACCTTTAATACTTTGCGACAACATCACGATGAGACGTTTTTTAAAAACGACCAAATGTGTTCGTAAATACTTCATTTTGGTGCTTGACGAGTTTATTTTGAACAATTTGTTTGTTCTCAAAGCTTTTGCATGGATAGAAATGTAAGTGCTGTTGTCAAATCATTTATTTATTTAAGTTCAACAAGCATGGCCTTGTAGGTTTGAAATTCTTTAAAAAATAGTCCTCTTTCAAACAACTAAAACAGGGCATTTAATATGTTACATAAATTTGCCGTTCAAACAGAGGAATTAATGGTATATGTTTACCTGATGTGACCAGAATTTGCTGCTGATAACCTCAAAAAACATATGTTCCAAAATACCATTCGTCCGGCAGCTGGTTTTGTCTTCTTAGCCATGTCCACACAATACGAATAGTGAAGAGAACATTTTTCATTAAACCCATAAGTTAATTTTGAAGCTTTAAGTTGCGTCAGAACTATGTGAGGCTTCTAGGAAGGAATTATAATTTGTTAAATGAGCTATAACTAATTCCATTTGTCGTAAAGACAAATTTTCGGCCCTTATTTTCACCTCTTTGAAAGTGGAAAATGAAAATAAAAAATAATAACTTAGAGTAGACTTAAAAGCAACATAGTTTGGCTTTAAACGTTACAGTTTTGTGATCTGAACTTCTAAGCAAAGAGTCTACAGAAGTTGGAAAGTCAACGCATTGGATTTACAGAAAAATTTACCCCAAGTCAGCGGCACAAATCATGGAGATTCACGTACTTTTAATGAAGATTCAGCGCGTCATAAAACTTACTTCAGAACAATTGGTTGCTAATTGGAAAGGGATCAGTGTTTGCATCAAATTTTAGTTTTTCTATGCATCTGTACCTCCTAGATTTTTATTTTTGACTAGAATTCACCTTATTAAGTGTACTTTTGGTCTTAGTCACCAATGCCAAATGTCTCCCAATTTCGCATTCTGATTTAAATTTGTGGTTTTATTAAATTAGCAACTCAATAATTCGATACTATTTTGTTGATTTCAGATACCAAGCAAAAATTGTTCTTTTAAAACAATGCCATTCAACTTTAGCCTACCGACAATAAAACCTAGTTGGCTAAGAATAAGATAATCTTGCTGCACTGGATCTTTCCTGTTTCAAACTCCAAAAGTGCCCTAGTTTCTGAACCATTTAACGGATTCGGAGGAAGATTATATGAAATGTGCTGCTATTTTTATGATATAGCTTATAAAAATTTTTACAAAATGCGCAAATTACGAGCACAGCTTCCATTTCTGCAACCTCAGCATTTTTTTGTAGTCCTCTTTTATCAATAATTGCACAAAAACATACCGAGTCAAAGAAAATAATTGAGCTTACTAAGAAGGAAAAAGCATTCTGAAAATGCTCGTCAAATTGATACGCAAATCTGCCATTAACCGATGGGCTGTAGCAGCATAAGAATAAATTGTTTTTATTATCTTAGTTTTAAAAACGCCTAATATTCTCTGTCTTATCGAACTAGGCATCCAGATGTTGCTTTATTTTGGTTAAGGATCTAGAACAGTTTACTCACATAACGTGCTTTTATTTTAATTGTTTTGATGTAACAATCTACTTGATGAATTTTGCATCAACCAATGAAATCAGGATAAAACAACAGAAATCACATTATAAATAACTGCATATAGGCTCAGAACAGTTATAAAAACGTGCAATCATTAAGGCCTTACTGCCTACCCCCCTGTATGCTTAACTTTGATTTTTTATGATTCGAATAAATACATGATCACATTTGATGCAACAAGACCTAACCTAACGATGATCACTTAAGTCACTGCAAAACAATTTTGAATTCTATTTCTCAAATGCAGATTGTGCTATGTAAATCCGTTTCCTTAGGATGATCTGTGAGAATTTCAGAGATTCATGTCTACAAAACTCACCTGCAACTGAATTAATAAAAGGAGCTGGCCAATAAATGCTTGGATTATAACTTAAGCTTGTAATACTATCGATGGTTTCTTTGTACAACCACGGTCTCCCCATTGCTTGATATCCAGCCCTCTTCTGGTCAATCTATCACAATGATAGTGTTAAGAACTAGTCCGCAGTCGCACTTTTCATTAACACCTTTCATTAAGAACGGTAGGACAGATAGTAATTGCGGCCACATCAGAGAGGACGCGACCTTTATTAAAAGCATTACATTATTTAACCTTTATACCGTATTCGAATTGTAATACTTATTTATTTTTTGGCAAGTAATGGTTCCACAACACTATTCCAATTAAATCTCACGGCTTTTAAGAACCTAGTGTTTATAAACTCCTATCGCAGACTAACGAGTTCATATTCTCCCTCTCCATGGATGATATTTAAAAGAGCGCTAAAATGTTCATTTGGCAAAAAGTTTCTGGTTATGCTTGAATAAATACGGCGAAAGTGCCAAGTGGCAATGTATGCAGACTAAATTGTGTTATCTCACATTTTTAACACAAATGAAGTCGCAAATAAGACGGTGAGCTAAAAAGAGAAAAAGTGAATTAAAAGCAATTACAAAGATAAATGCCAGTGAGTATGGTTGAATGAAGGCAAACAATAAATATTGTAACGAACTGAGAGGAGAAGGAGACGAAACATAGGAACGGAAGAAGGAAACACAGATGTTGGAGGAGTTGTGATAGGAGTAAGCAGAAAAATTACGGCAGGAATCACATGAGTAGATGATGGAGTACTAAACCTCTCCGTCAGAAATGGCGCCTATGGGGATGGTTGAAAGTATAAGTAGCAACAGCATAAATCATTGTGAAATGCAATGAGGTAATAAAGGGTTTCTTGCGCCAGGCAAATCATTTTAAATTCCTTTGACTAGAAACGCTCCATTACAATAAAGAAAACGAGCTCTCTTAGGCAGATCGAGTTAGTAATACCGGAAGAGGCCCTGTGGATAATAGCTGCAACCTCCGGAATGCTTTCACTGCAGGCTTCATACATGACATAGATATAAAAGTGCCAACTGCTAAATTACGCCGCATTCGAAGCATTTACAGCTTCTTTGACGAAAAGTTCCAGCCAAAATTAACATGCTTACTGTTCTGTCTAGTGCTAAAAAGTTTTTTATTTTAAACAACAGCGCAAAATTTTATGGTTCTAGCATAAGGTCTGCCTATGCTTAAGATGTAAATTAACATTAAAAGGCTGCCTAATGAATATTTAAATGCACAGTCTGGATCCTAGGCAGGAGAGAAGTTGTAAAAGTAGAATAAACCTGTCAACTAGCCTTTGTGGTTTTTAATAGTGCTTTGGAAGCTCACTCTGCAAATAAACAGGACTTCTGATGTAGCATTTCGACTATTTTTTGGAAGTTAGCAATGCCGCGTTAATGTTAGCATTTTTGTTTGAACTATCATTTCATCGTTATAATGCCACTAAAATATGTGTACAATAGGAGCACTGCGACTGCATCTTCTTACTAGTATTCCTCGAAGAGTTCTATCGTACAAACTTCTAATAATATTGTGCATATTTAAGCTTAGCTTTGTCCATAGAAAAAGAGTGGACACTCAGTTTCGCGATTCGGCACGAGATTCGCTTCATGGGGTCATCCTTAATTGCCTGCAGTTACACCTGAAAAGAACTAATCCTACTGACTTCCCTTTAAAGCTCAGTTGTAACAAGAATATTGCAGTGATAGAAGAGGTTGAAGAAGTTATCAAAGCTTACAAATGTTTAACTGCTAGCTGATGAACAGTTTGACGATCAAAGATAAAACCTCTTTGGATGCTTCATAAACCATTTGCTTAAGCTGGATGCCTGTGTGTATTTAAATCAAAATAATCAGCCTAGTTGGTGTTTTGCTTACATCCGATAAACAATTTTAATAAATTCTGTGATTTCCAATCGTCTTCTTACTTTGTTCAGACATAAGCGGATCCTGCAAGTGTGAGTGCTAATAGGAAAATTTCTAAGGGGGTTTGTTTCGGTATGTATCATATCAACATAACGATTCGGAGGGATTTCTCCTTGAATCCATTAAATCTACCATTATTCTGACACTCATTACTCAAAAGTGTCAAACTCAGGTTAAAATTATATCCAGAAACTTTATTTTGTTTTTAGAAGGATAGATTAGGCTTTAACTTGGAATCCTCTATTAAATGCTTCAATGCAATCAAAGGGATGCAATCAGCGAAATCGTTATTTTATATTTTTTTTGAAAAATTGGTGACCAATGCACATTTGTTATATAAACTTTAATCCAAAACTTTAAAACAGTAATTTTAAATACACAAATGTGGTCATAATATGTATGCACATACCAGAGATAGTTAAAGAGACTTCGAAAAAGTTAATAAAATACTTTAATCAAGAGGAACGCATCATTGTATGCGTGAGCAACGATTAACATAGATGTGCTTCAGGCTAGTATAAAACCTAGTAAATGAAGATGCTCAACTATGAATAAACTATATTTATCGTGAAGTTTTGCAGTTCAGCTAAGTCATATTTAGCAGCTTCAGTATCGACAGCAGTATACATGCCTACTGCCCTCATAATTTGATAAACTGACGTTTGTCTTCAAGCATCGGCTTCGGACCATAATAAAGATCTGAACGAACTGAATTCCAACCCATTATCTTGAGTACTGGCTTAAATGAGAAGGCTAATTTGGTGTTTTCCTAACTCACTTTATTTTAAAATACCAAATGTTGTACAAATATCGATAAGAACATCAAAACATATCATGAGGCGGTTCCATAAACACATTTGACCACGAACCGAAATAAATGGGAACGACATGGCATCTGAGTCAAGTGTGCCGGCAAGTTCCTTTGATTATACTGTCTAAAACGCGTCATGGAGCTTTATTTGAAGTTCCGCGTTTCGGTCCTAAAACCTGACTAACTGTATTAAATGTATCAAACCAAATCAGCATATTCTCATCAAGACAATTCACTCAATCGTTAAATTTTACTGCTGTAGTGACTAAACCAATGCGAGATGGGTGTTGCCAGAGATTGGAAAAGAGGCATGGGGCGTCTCCATATTTTACATAAAGTAAACTGCCGGTTAGTCCAAACAGGTCAGCTTGAGTTGCCACGTAGCATGCCAAAAGGGCATGCTATAATTTGTAGAGACTGGTCAGGTTAGCGTGGCTCTTAGTGTGCCATAGACAATCACTTTGAAACCCTATGGAGTGTTTGCAATTAACCTCTTTTTAAGCTTAAACTTTGCAGTGTCGAATGATACCAACTGCTGTGATTCGAGTTTATCCATTTTGTGAAGCAGGTCTGTCCTGGTGTCGAAAGTGCAGGATGTTCTCGCATGATCCGTCGAATGGCACTAATAGTTGCCACAGTTATGAAACGCACCATCCAGATTTCAGTGATTGGAACAATGTAGTTTTGACAGTGGATGCCTTAAAGTTGGGTCATGATGGAAGGGACGGAAGCCGTTTACTTTCCATGAGAAGGAGCACGGTGTGGTCATGAAATAGATTTGTTTAGGATGAATGTGTCAAGGAAGCGAGCGCTGAAACGGTTAGTTGAGACCTACGTCAACTGGAGGAAAAAGTCGTGGAGCAGGTTGGTAAGCAAAGGAATCATGCTGTCGTGCATCAGTTGATGGCAGGCAGTTGCCTTAAAATCCACCTGCGAGTTTCAACTGCTTTTACGTAAATTATGGTGAACACACCTTGCATTTTGACATGCTCATTCCGACTTACTTTTAGACCGCCCGACTGAGTGAGTGTGTGGGTGACTGAGAGGGTTACTGCTTAGCAGACTAATGATGAGCGAGGTGTTTTGCATTTTCAGGTCTGTTAGGCAAGCATGCCTTTTATTGCCTCTCTTCAGTGGAACAGCCATCAGCACTATTTACTTCACACGAAAAGTGAGTCATACACCTTCGCTCGCAGAGGGCCTTGATTTTATTTCCTTGCCTGTGTCTATCTGCTTCTCTGTCTGACCGTCTGTGTGTGTGTACCTGTCTGATGAACTCCGGAGTTTTTCACTAGGACTTAATCACCCTCTAGATGCTAACCGACAACTATAACTCTCAACTGCCCATTCTGGAAGTAGAACGTGTGGACTAGTGGAAAAAAACATGATTTTTGTCGGACATAACATTGGTTGACATTATAATGCATGCTACAAGCTCAAAAACTGACATGTGAAAAGTTGCACCTTGGAATGGAGTATGGAGTGATGACTGAAAAATCACATGCTAAATAAGCAGTTTGGGAAGTATTAAGATAAAAATGATTGCTGGTTGATTCCTGCGCTCCTGCAAAGAAAACTATGTACAAGTGAAAATGGCAATCTTTCATTCTCCATGGAAGAGCAGTACTTTTTTGTGCTGATTATTTTAACGAGCTTATTTTTTAAAGGAGCTTCCGACACTAATCGAATTTGGTTGGCTTAATCACAACGGTCAAAGTATGAATAAGTTTAGGGGCAAATGTATTAGCAAGACGAAATTACATCTAATAGGCGAACGAGAGTGTCTGTGAATCATTATCGCATTATATACCCACCAGCACGGCAACCGAAGTGCGGATAAATTGTAAAATTATGCAAGAAATGGCTAGTATTAAATGACTGTCAGTCAGGCTTACTCCCTCCTTCCAATAGACAGCGGTTTCGATGAAGGTAGTTGATCAAACAAAGGTAAAATCTTTTGTTACTTGGTTTTTCATGCTACGATAGAATGCGTTGACTCGTCCATTTTCTAACTACTTAAATCTGCCAACATGAAAGTTAACTAGTACAACAGACTGAAAGTCAAATGAAGGTCATAACGCCTACTTAAATCTCTCATTGCATTGCTCCAACAGAGCATGCTGGAGTACGCAAGACAGTTCTATAAAATATGGCAGAATTTTCAACAAAGATTTCTTCTGACGAATAGAATGGCATTCCGTCTAATTTAAGTAACTTGATATCACGTGATGAACCTTTGTGCAACAAATCCACGTGGTAGCGATTCTTCAGAGTCCCTATTCCTTCCAGTTAATACTCGAGAGAGTTCTAAAAGAATGGTAGATCTAGTGAAATAAAAAAAACGGTAGTTTAATGGGTTGCAATCATGAATTACGCGACATTTTGGTGTTGAACAATTATACGCAACTGGAAGACGTTTCGATACATCAAGATCTATTCATCCATTCGGTAGTAGAAGCAGGTGTTATATGACCTTTCGTTTTAATAATTCAGGTTCATTTTTCACTTAGTTTAATCGCACCTACTTCTGATTCGATGAAAGGAAACTAGCACCGTTGAGAGACTTGCTTTCTATAGGGCTGCCTTTCGAGAGCGAAGGAAAGTTTTTGCCACTACAATTCAAAAGCATAACTTGACCCAACCAGGATCTCATGATTTTCAAGCGAGGTAATTTGGTTCTTCTGCAAAACACTCGTCCACTTGTACTAAGACTGAAAGAAGACAGCCTTTACAATGCATCTGTGCACATATAATAGTGTACACTTACGAATGAACGGATATGTGCAAGTGTGAATGCGTATTAATGTACTCAGAGGTACAGTGTGAACTCATAACCCAATCCACGTTTATTAGTGTTTCTCTGATTTTATTTTGGAATGCAATAGATGTTGGTGATGACACTTAATGTTGACTAATACAGGTGAGGTGGATGCAACCAAGTCCCACCAAGCATTACAGCCCACAGCAAATTCAATCCACTTTGCTTAATAAATATTTCATGTGGTGATACAGCACTTATATGGTAATGAAACCAAACATGTCTAAGTGGTGACAGTAGCGCTAATGACCGGACTTACCATCATTTTAGCACTTAGATTACCAGGAGCATTTTTAATCAACTAATCTGAAATGGTTTGTGGATTGTTTTCTCAGCGTAGGACCAGATGGGAAAATAAGGAACAGCTGTGAGACAATCTGTTTTCCCACTCATTTACTCATTTCAACTGTTGTCTTTTTAAGAGGCAGAATGAAATCAAGCATTTTTGTATTTTAAGCTGAGGGTAAAGATGATGGTGACAGAATGGCAGCAAGTCAGTTTCCGTGAGAAGCAGCATTAGATCGCAACTTCAGTGAAGTGAAATTTAATTAGACAATAGAGTTGGCAAAAGCCTATGGAGTTGTAGGTCGATGTACCTGATTAAGGTGGTTGTAGGTGGGTTAAATTCTGTAACTGGTACAGAGGGATGCATGAATGAGGTGACGTAATGGTGTAATGGCTTGCAGCAGCATTTTAAATTCTATCAGAAGGGAAATCAATTTGTTTAGACGGAAAATTGGTAGACCAGCTTAGAGTTGTGATGTCTACTGTGTACTCAGCACTCTTAGCGATTGGAGGGGTTGGTACTAAGTACCCCAGTCAGATACTAGTAGTGGAATGTTAAGCGCCATAACACATCATGAAAAAAGCTAGTTATGCAAAATTTTCTTAAAATTGGGTGGAAACGAAAGCACTATTAAAGCCGGAAGGTTAAGTTTTGTCATATGTAAATAAATCAACTTTCCTCTATAGAAGTCTTGATAATGGCCAAACCACTATTCAAGGCTACTCGTAAACCTTGCATTTTGTTTCCCTATTGTCTGATGGATATAAATTTTGGAAAATAATCATTTGTTGCTTCACTATTGACCAATAACTCAACTGGTGCTAAATGAAAAAGCCTGGTTTTAATGCGGCAATCCCTTCTCGATTTATTTACCCATCTTAAGCACAAGCTAATTTTTGCTTTGCTCAAAGATTTTAAAACACCATACACCAGATTTGGTGTGTTCAAAGTCAGCTCATACGCATGCAGGTATTTCGTAGGCGAAGTGTATAGAGAATGATTTCTGAGCGGGGTGTCAGACATCAACCTTATGTTACAATTTATCAGTAACCGTTTTGATCCACCTCCGGCGAGGCATTCTTAGGTAGATCTTAAGAAACATCAAATTAAATGAAAGTACAATTAGCTTTGGAACTAGGAAATGTATACTTCTTAAAAATTAGCCCTGATTATCGAAACCTCTTGCGATAGGCTAGTAAGATACTACCTGATGCTCAGTTGCCGAAGGGTTATTTGAGTTGATGATTTTGATATTACAGCAACTTAGGCACTTTCAATCACTGCTTTGTGGTCTAAAAGAAGATACGAAAGAAGTGAGTTGGTAGCTGGAAGTGTTTGCTACATTAACTTAAACACATCGATGTGGCAGTCCTTATCTGAGAAACTACGGTCATAAAATGTTGCAACACAGTCTCGTAGGTTGCACCATCTCTAATCCTTATAAGCTCATTAAAGAAAGCAATAGCCATGCATAAGAGTCCTAAGGGATCTAATTTGGGATTCAAATTTTTGGCAGACGACCCGACAATGATGAAGGAGAAGGATAGTTAATCAATACTGTTGATTTGTTGTTCATAAAATCCAACAGATACAATCAACCTGTAGGAACCGTCAGTGCAACCAGCACTCATTTCAAAGGGAGAAATCAAAAGCATTAAAGTAGTCGTCATAAATTTAAACCATAACATTTCAGTAGTTAATTAAACTTAAATCCCCAAAGGTGGGGTTTCGAATTCGCTGACTTAGTGGTTTGTTATTTTAATTTAAGGCACCATATCAATTGCGCATCCAAATACCATTAGTGAAGTTAGGAGATATTTCAAACAACAGTTCCTACGTCTGAAACAAACGAACGTTGCGCGTTAAAAATTATAGTCCAAAATGTGTGTTCTTTGAATAAAGCTGATGAAGAGTGTTTTAATTAACCAGTCATAAAAAGCAAAGGTGAGAGAACCCAGTAACAACGATACAAACGAACCGGTTTTTAGGATTGTTTAAGGATTGAAAACACTATGAGGAAGATGCACTTAAGGTTTTTATTAGTTTCGTCCCTGTTCTTCAATTTATGTTGCCGATCACTAAAAATTAGGACCAGTGATCGACTACCAAACCGGTGGAATGCATTACACCTTCGAGCGTCAAGTTAAATATAAGTGTTGGATGTTGCTTGTAGAATTTGCGGAAGGATTCGAGGCGTAGATAGAATTTTTTGTAAACTTTAATGCGCTTTTGTATAGAGAACTGCCTAAGCCATATTCCATAAGTAGAGTACCCTTGTACGAATTAACGGAAATATAATTCTATTAAGAAATAGAGTGTGTTTTACTTCCTGCAACTCATTCAACATGGCCACACATCATAGCTTGATGCCAATCCTCGACAAGGCCTTCATTGATCTCGGCTTATCGCCTTAAGGTCATGGGTCGCAAATCGTAAAAATGTGAACCGGATTTCGGTTCCGATAACGTAAAGGTCCTAGCACTGGCAAAAGATCTAGTTCTGAGTTTGAGTCTCTCGTACTTTACTGCACTGATATACGAAAGAAATTATAGTATTCCCATAAAAAATAGCATATTAGAGGTCGACAATGTTGATCTATGTTTCAACTGTGGTGACGCAACCTGTACTCATTTAAAAGCGGTAGATTTGTCCCTTATCCTTCAGTCGCATCATATGTATGTGTGCATAAGGTGCATGATCGCGCAAGTAAAGTTAAAATAAAACCTTGTTATTTTAAAGGAAAAATTTTTCTAGGACAGGGTCTGTGGCAGAATCAACAGTGAGCCTTAAAATTATTTTTTAAAGAGTAATCCCAAAAATTCAATTAACTGAGGTGACTAATGCGGCCAGAAATAGCATTTCATGGCCCTATTGACCGCTAGGGAATAAAATATGTCGAAATGCAAGCGTTCCCCAGAAATTGTGAGACTAGGTAAGACACCGAAGGTCAAAAATGTGGTGTTTCTGGTGTCTAGGTTAAGGAGAAGTGCGGGACTCCTACCAGACGCATCAAGAAAAATCTATGGTAGGAAGATTATTCATTTTAAGTATGTGTTCTTTGCCTAATGATTTTGGTAAAACTTATAACGCGGCCGTGTGGACGGCTGTATGCGGTGGCTGGTGTGCAGACCGTGAGGGGGCATTGGCTGTCCAGTTATGCGTGAGTCATCCGTCGTTTTGGGTGTTCCCGACTGGCAGTCGTAGTGTTGTTGTATTCACCGTGTACTATGCGTCAATACATCAATTTGGAAAGAAATTCACTATCAACTTGTGAATTCAGTAGAAATCACATCGCAAATTTATAAAAAGTAGGTCTTTATTTCCTTTGTAAATTGTCCTTCCCAATTTTGTCTTTCTTCTTATTTGGATTATTAAGTTGGGTTCTTTTGATTGCATGAAAGTATTCCCAATGCCTCATAGTCATTGAACTCTGACAGCCAAATTTCTGTCCATGACTTACTCAGTTAATTGATTTTCATTAATACAACTGATGCTTTTAAACTACTTGTACCTTCTTTCAACGATCGTATGTTTTATAAGTCTTTGGACGTCTACTTACCTGTATGGCCACAAAATGGGACTGTGTCAGGAAAACAAAGAAATATTTGGACAGGACATCTTCGGTTTTCTTTTTAGTGGCTTACTTCCCAAGAGGCTGCTTAGACTCCTATTATAACCACACTCCTTTGGCAAGTAAATGTAAAATCGCAGTCTGTCCAAAAGGACTATAGTGATTACAAGCCAAAAACTGCTTTTATCTGTTACCAGCTTCCAGGGAAGGTCGCCTAGTGGCTCGTCAATATTCCAAAACTTTTTACAGCACCCAACACTAGACATTAAGTTGATAGTTATTAGGGCGCACGAATACAATTTGGTTAAAGTTAGAGCAACCACAATAGCTTCCATTTGAAAAGTTGTAGTTCTTCTTGTCTACTTTTATTTACCCGTTCAAGAGCTGGAAGCAGACTGTGTTTAAGGACGCAGCAATTAACGAAGAATGGTCCATTGCGAATGTCATTCACTAGCACGCAATTAAATTGCAATAATTTTGCTTCAGTAATGATGTGTTAGAACCGCAATGGCTACTTCATTAAACATTAACCAGGTTGAGAATAAGCAGTGGGCAGCTGGACGAAATGGAAAAATTTGCAATTCTGATTAACCGTTTGTTTTGGCCTACAAATATGCATTGACTCTAAGCATGCAGACCCCTTTGGGCAAAACAATTATCTTTTCCCAAAAGAATGCTGCGAAGCTAATTAGAAGGCAATGAAAATCAAATCTTTTCAAGGTAAAATATCCAGCAGCTACTTAGGCCTAATTGACCAGAGCTGATATTCTTAATGCAAAGCATGAGCTTCTCTATTGTGTCAAATTAATAAAGCGATACAGTGCATTCAGCAGAATGTACATCGAGATAGCGGAATTTAGACTCTAAACTGCCCTCATTAGCTGTTTTTTTACAAATAGTGTGTAAAGGTGTCGTACATCAATTCGCTTTGAGTCTAGCCTACATGGCAGGAGGAGAGAGGTCATACGTGTTCAGTCTCAGAAAACAAAAGGGACAACACCATCTGTGTAAATGTGGCGCATTTCTTCGTTAAGTGTTCTGCCTTTCAAGGTGTCAAATCCACGATCCCTCAACCATGTCTTTTTGGTTACGGTTTTCTTTAATTGTGACTTATGGTGAGCATTGCGAATCGTCAATAGTGAATTGCTTGGCCAACTGGCTGAAAAAAATACACTGAGCATTAAATTGCACTTTTATATCTCTTTAGGACACAGAAAGAGACAGAAAAATGCGCCTGCTTAAAGGATACAAGAGGTGGCTATAGGCAAAGGATGACTGTGTTTAACAGGTAAATAGCCATGCCTTACTAACACATCCCTGAAATATTACAGTGAAGATCATGCATCTGAAGGAACCAAACGTATATGTACACAGCAAAAGTATCATGATTCAATACAAATTTGTCAGGAATGTCTGAAACACATAAATCATGACTTACTGTACTTAAGAGCGCATTTTGGAACTATAGTTTTCTAGAATTTAAGGAAAAGCTTTTATAACAGCACCTTACGATAAACTTTGGGAGTGACGTTAAAACTTTTCAATGGCAGAGAGTAGAAAGTGGGGTGAAATTTGCAGATAATCGGCATAACTTCAAATCAGTGTCTAAATTTACCACTGAATTAAAATATTTGTTGTTGGTGTTTGGCTTCATATATCACACTATATTAGCGCTTTACGCAGGCGATCACTAAAATGTAATATGTTTAAGTCCTCCTAGCAATTTCACTAGAAATATTTTCCTGAAGTAAATTCTAGGATAAAATTACCAACAAAGTTGTAAGTTGAAGTCCTCAAGCATGAATGACCTCCTCTTTAATAGTAAGATTCTAACGTTTCGACGCTGATAGCCATTTTTTGACGCAAGTACTTAAAGTGTACACTGAATGAAATGAAGCCGAATCTTGCATTTTATTTCCAGCGGTTGTTCTTGTTTCCCAGAAAATTTTACTAGGTTTTTTCCCATACACTCCAAAAGGCGTTTCACAATTAGAGTTCCTTCTAACTGCTCATTACTGTGTGATGATGACCAAGACCAATCTAAAGGGTAAGGATGTGAAAAATGAACTGCTTTCATTACTAGGCATTTGGTCAGAGGGGTGTGCAGAAGTTGTAGTTGGAAGATAATTGTTGACATTAAGTGTCTTTGTCTCGCAATATTTTAACTCATGACTGCTCTTACCAAGGATGCAGACGAATTCGCGCCCGCACTCGTAATCATAGGCTAAGAACATCCATTTCTGGTTCTCCTCATAATCTTTGCTTAAAAGCTTGTAAACATAATCAATAAAGGTGTCTCATTGTGTGCATTAACCACTGGCGTTATTGACTATTACAGGCATGTTCAAGTTTCCATTATGACGGGATGGCAAAAAGCTTTGGGATTGATTTGACAAAGATATTAGGTTTGCGTGGTTACTTTTTTAGAACTTTATTGAGCGACTTGCCGTTGTAATTTGTTAATAATGCGCGATGCTTTGATTGCTCATTTAGCTCTCGGTTACGGGCTAGCTAAGGCTCCATGACTCTACCTTAACTGGGTGGTTTGGTCCTTGAGCCATCCCAACAGCCTCAAGCCCATCTATATACTGACAATACGCATTATGCCTGAGTAATATTTCTTCTTTCGGCTTTGGGGTAGTCTTCGACCACTGCTTATGAGGTTCAAGAATATTTTACTCGATTTTACTTGTTCTTTTAGCTATTTCTACAGTGAGGCTTCCAAGCCACAATATAAGAGAGAAGAACACAGGATCAAAACTTGTATTTTGGTTAACAGTAGTCTAAATCCATTTTAACATTAACATTGCATTAATGCAGAGCATCCATTTGCTTACAAATATAAATTATTCTTTTCTAGTAATGACCAAATAAAATTTGCTTCCAACAGATGTTTCATTAGAAACAAATATTGCAAGAGTGACTTCTTTATTGTCCAGATGATACAAATTTTTCGTCAAAATGGAAGTTTTTATTTTAGTTTTATCCTGCCTGCATGCAGAAGATGAATGTATTAATAAATTCCTCTGTTTTTACAAAATAGGAGGCTGATAAAGAAGACTTACCGAAAGATTGACAGAATATCAAGATTGAAACCCAAACTCCATTGCAGCTCTGGCATCGATACAAATGCAACACACTTTAAAAGATTATTTCGTTAATATTAAAACCGCCGTCTATTGCACTGGAGGCTACTTAATCAACAAAGTGGGTTTAGAGTGTTTTTTTTTTGCTAAGAATGAGCGTGTCTATATCCTGCTTGCCGAAATAGGAGACAATCACCTTAACACTCTGCAGGATAGCCAATTTGTCAATTGCTTATAGGGCAAAAACTTCGTTACAACTGACTAACAAAATTTTATTTCAGATTTTCCATAAAAATGAGTCACGCTGGTTGGGCGGAATAAATTCCTATCTTTTTATTGTATAGAATTATTTGTAAGTCTCCTAAGTCGACGAAAAATCCTAGACCATTCGCGTAAATTGCAACATTTCACTTGTACAAGAGGTTTAGAATAGAACACAGGACACTGACAAAAGAAGCACTGGAAATTTAACAGATCTTATTAAAGACTGTGCTCTTCCAGTAAAGGCTCGATATTTACATCTAAATTCGTTATCCTTGAAATAACGGTTGAATTGTTTGGTTCATTTCCTGACTACTTTCACCACAGTAGGTTCCTGGTTTGTCTCAGTACCAGCCATCCAAATAAAAGATTTGCAAGGTTAGTGCTCTCGCTTTACCCCATTATCAAAAGCACCTTTGTTCCTTTTATTTATATTTGTTAATAAGTGCTAAACGAGTGAAGCAAGACAAACTGATCTTACATCAACGTGAGTGACTTGGGCCTAAAATGAGACAGACGACTGAGGATGGGACAGCACCAACATGTAGTGTATATGGAATCACTTACGTGTCAACTTTACTTGACCGTACCGTATGCAAGGGTTCCCATACCTATCTGAAAAAGAAATTGGATCTCGGGCAGACGATGACCAATTAGCAAATTTTTGTAAAGATGCCCATCATAACACCTAAAGAAAGTGTAGTAGAGTGTAAAAGGATAATAATACTAAGACTTTAACGATGTTGTGAGCTATAAAATTAAGAAAGCTTACTAGTGAGGCACGATTTTCTTATGCAGAGTGCTTTTACACTGAGATTCTGATGCCAAACTGTAAGTTGACAACACAAAAGTTAAATATTAAAGCATTGAAGGATAAATCCTCTATCTTATGCTGCTTAAATTGTTAAATTAAACCATTCACATTTTTTGGCAAGTGGGTTTTTTGGAATCCTAACGCAGTAGCAAGTGGAATCGCAAAGATAGAAAACATGTCTCTGTGATTGTGTACCATTATTGCAATTTTTGTGGGGCATTTGCAGTCTGAAACTTTGGGGTTAGTGGTCAACACCAAAAGAACTGAAATAAGCTTTATTATCATCCTACTAGATCCCGAAACTTGAATCAGGGCAAAATGTGCTTTGAAAAACATAAAATGAACAGGATATTGTTCTGTTTTTTCAGCTATGCATGGAAAGTAGATGACGCTGGAAGACTTCGTGAAGTTTAAATAATCAGAGTTTTAATTCGTAATCCTAGCTCTTAGTCGCCTCAGAGAACACTCATTTATCTTATGCTTTTGTACAAAGCTGAAATGAAACCATCGATTATTACTGATGACAGTAACAGGCATTATGTTTAGCATGGCTGGATTCCGTGAAATAAAGGAGAAATCTCAATGGATAATTCGAGCAAGACAACAGGATGAAAAAGAATTTTAGATGTTATAATTAAATGGTTTAGGAGTGTGAAACTTCCAATATAAGAAAAACTTTAAGTACACATAAAATAACGGGAACGATTGATAGGTGGCGCCAAGATTACATTCTAAAAGTAATATATTTTAGATCTATTTGCACTTTTGCTGTTTGTGAGGATTGTGAATTAAGATCATGCTTGCGTGATGGTTTCAATTAAATTAACCTGAGATGCTATTCGCAGTTGTCTCTACAAGTCAAGAGGATTCAATTTCAAATGCCTCAGCCTAATCAAAACACTATTCCACGAAAACACACAGATAAGTGTGAATAATTTGGACCGTTT
The DNA here is from genome assembly GCA_001923025.3 of Taenia multiceps. Lineage (NCBI taxonomy): Eukaryota > Metazoa > Platyhelminthes > Cestoda > Cyclophyllidea > Taeniidae > Taenia > Taenia multiceps. The sequence goes on along the minus strand of CM010311.1, from coordinate 75,053,868 downwards.
TGTGTCAAAGGATGCGGTAGCGCTTTGCAGCCCTAGTTATTTTATCCCAATACTCAATGCTGGTAATAACAGAACATTAACATAGATGTGAATTACTTTCTTCCAAATTAGCTAGACCTCTTTAACAATTTTCAGCTGCATAGAAAGCACTCTCATCATTACGGATTTTGAGTAACAAGGAAAAAACAACTAGCTGCGGATATTACATTTACCATTTAACAATTTAGTCTCCCTCCACTGCGAATTGTCATTTAGTGCCTTGCTGACCATGTTGGTGCCCTTTAAGCTTCAAAAGTCCATTGCAAGTACTAGTAGAAATAGGTAAAGCATAAGCTTTACTACGATTATTAATAAATGACTCGTGGTAGATATAATAGGTTTTGTTGTAATATGTATGAAACCCATTTGTTTAAAGGCTATTGAAATGCAACTTTTCCATTAGTGCCTTAAATTCTTAACTTTTTTCTATTTTATTTGACCATCAAGCCGAGATATTTATTTACAAACGATTGTTATCTTTGATTCACAAATTAGTCTAATGAAAATGATATAAAGACAAAGTAAGACCCATAACCTGCACATAATCACAGGCACTGTCACTTAAAGCCAGACTAACTAATTTCACAAGGAGAGGGCAATAAATTAAAGTAAAGGAATGCTACCGAAATCAGCACACGCCATGTGGATAGTGATGCTGTGGCAGAGGAGGGAAGATAAAAGAAAAGAGGGAGGAAACGGAGTCTAAAATTAAGCGTAAGATATAAATTGAAAAAGTAATGGCATCCTAAATAAAATCTTAAAAATTGGAGCTTGAATTTGGGTGTTACTATTAACGGAACAATTCTGCCGCTCATCAAAGGGAAAACGAACTTTTAAATGTCTTACGCAGAAGATGGATGAACGAGGAAATAAGCGGCAGCAGCAGTAACGACAGCTCAAGTGTGACGCAGTGCCGCAATCCTGGAATAAAACTAAAATGATCGAAATGAAAGCTGTTAAGGGTGCCAATTTCGAGTAAAACTTAAGCAGAGGTTTGATATATTTTACTTTACCACTTTCGGTGATAGAATCAAGGCGAAAATATTTTCAGATAAAAGGTCAATCAATCATTGCTTTGAATTGAATTAGTTGGCGTCCAAACTGACTCAAGTTGCCAACTAATTTATTGCACAAAAAATTGTGAATTACTTCCATTTCTTAGATTGTAACGATAAAACTTGTAAAGTGCATTCAAGCGTGCACCTTCGTGTACCACAAGACTTTTGGTGATGCTTTCAACATTAAACAAATCATTAGGAATTTTTGATTAAATTGCATCATCAAAGTGTGTTGACAAGAGGCACTAAAAATGCAATTTCTGGTGTATCTTTGGGTTTTACTGGGCGAAAACGCTGATTCTAAAGTTTTAAGGACCCAAAAATTTCCAAAATATAAATGTTTGGGGATTTTAAATCGTTTTGCCATTTGTCTTACAATAATCATTGTAAATGAGCTGTTCAGAGCTGATGTAAATTAAAATCATTTCTACTGTGGGCGCCATACCCTTTTGCGATGGCGATGACGACACCAATAAATTGCTCAGCGAAACCCAAAAACAATCTCTTAAGGTATAGTAATTTCTAATGAAACGATTCGAGTGAGTAAAATTTACTTAAGTGCTTTCAAGGTGCGCAATAATATCCCAAATAAACATTGTTTTGCTTGCGGTGGCAAGCAAGTGGGTTTCAATTTCATTATTTTTATTCTGATCAGAAGATAAGACCGTTTTGCATATTATAAAATACTAGTTTCAACTTTTGTTTATTTGTCCTGAGCAGCAAGATGTTCTGCGAAGTGTGAAACTAGATTGGGTATGTCTAGGGTTGTGCGATGTAAACAGCTCATTCTATGCTATTATTTAGTTGTTAAACCTCGCACAAATGTAAGGTGTTACTTTCATAACAACTAAAAATTGTTCCAAGTGATAAAATAATGTAGCCGTGGGCAACAAGATTGAGAAATAATCTTAGCTTATTTCAAGTTAAAGGCTATTTACCCTCCAAGGACATGAAATAATGAATTACTTTACTGCTAGGTTTTGCTGTTTTTTTAGCACTTGAACGCTTGCAAAGAATCGTAAACCAAGTTACTAAGGCTAAATGTTTCAAAATTCAATAAATCTACAATGGTTTTAATGAAACTCAACCATAAGTGATGAAAAGCTTACAAGCTCATTTTCTATAGTACCACATGATTGCTGAGTACTTAATAGCAATAAAAAATGTTCAAAAATTTCCATACTCAAGAGCATTCAAGAAATCGTTATTTGTCCACCAAAAATTAAACTCTTAGCACTGCCACTATGCATCAAAGCAACTGGGCTATTATTATCTGATCAACAATAGAAGATAAGTCATAAATCAAACTGCAATGACTGATCCAAGGTGAGTCAAAGTCACCTTATAAAAGACAAAAAAGAAAAGCAAATAAAATTTTGACAGAAAATTAACCAAATATATCACTGATCCAGGATAATAGCATTCGCCATTTTGTCAATGCCGTGCCCGAAGACTTCCCTGAAGTCGTAAGAGGATATATTAGGCGGGCAAGACATGCACTTTCGGCTTGTAGCGGAGCGTAGTGCTACTGATATGGTCCAGAGATCAGAAGTGAAATGACGCAACTCCTCTGCGATCTGTTAACAAGTTTGGAACCTAAGCAGACCATTAACAATTAACCGTTCATGCAGCCTTTAAAATTTTGTGGATACGGTGGAGTTGACGTCAGTCAGTGTTTTCAAATCTAGCTGATGCAATTCAAAAGCCATTTTTTGGACTACAGACGCACAATCAAGCCTCATTCCGCCTGTTTAGCTAATCTGTTTTGGCTGACTCTTTTACTAATTTTGGAAGTCCATTATGTCATGTACTGAGTGGGACAAAGGCGACATTATGTTTTTTCTAAAATTTCAAGTCTTGCAATAAGTCATCGTTATAAAGATGGGGGCCTTCGTACTCTAAGTTGCGTAGGATGTAATGTTGAAGTTATTAAACGCGTAAAAAAGAGAAAAAAGGGTTAAAATAGCTCAACGGAGATAGTGTTCAGTATTAGAGGCTATAAGACCAAACATACGGCCTGAATACCATTAGTAATCCATTAATAAATGCTTAATCTGTTTGTTAATGCATTGCTTTTAGTAGGAATGAGTGCTGCTGCAGCAAAATATTCAAAAACTTTGCCAATTTTTATAAGTATCAGTACTAAGTACGTGTTATTTACAGCCCTTTTGTCAAGAATTTCCTAACATGTTATACCTGGCCGGATAAGATTTAATAGCATGCCATAAAATGTGCATTAGTAAATTTTTTCTTCTGGCAGTTCGTTTGATTTTAAAGCCCTTTTTGCGTCTGAAACATGCAATCTTTGTGTGTCTAACATAAATTAACTTTGGTCCTTATCTACATAACTTCAAATTAATTTACTTTCCTGCCTCGATCGTGTGTTTTGTAAAGCATATTATGATCCCAAAATAAAAAAGTCCTGCAGTAAAGCAAAATAAATATTTAACTGCGCATTTGAAGCACTCAGAACAATGTGGAAGGTCTATGGAAAAACTAAGATCTTAATTGTCGTCACCATTATGTTTAAAACATAATGCATTCTTAGCCCATGCTAAATTCTTTGGTTAAGAAAAATTTTCGTAAAATGTTCCAGCTGTTTGACATAGTACTCACCTTAAAATGTTCATAGAAATAGACTCCCCGAATTTTGTTGAGTTACCTAAACAGGCATTTGTTTAAGTTGGAAAATATGTTCGAAAACTGCTCAATTTGTCTCAATTGAAGAATAATTCATTTAAATTCGAGTCGTAGGTCAATGAACAACGAAACCGTCTGCTACTGAACATTGAGGAGCGAGCCTAAGCATTATTGAAACATAGCTATGTGAATCTCTTATATTTTGCTATCGAAGTTAACATTGCCACCGAAGGTTGAATTTAGAGTAGTTTTGCATCTTTTACGGTTGGAAATTTTAGAGTTAAGCAGAATCAATCAACGTCTGTCTGTTTAAAACCTTATTCTGGCTGATTGTAAAAGTAAATCTGATTGGACGTTAATAACATTCAGTAAATAAGTGAAAATTCAAATCTTATTTCAAATTAGTAGGGCACAATTTATGGCCATAATTGTTTAATATTTTAAAAAGCAGATTTATTCTGAAGTGATGCAAGTGGATTATTTTAGCTTTATGATTCAAAACACCTTTACACTTAATATGCCCACCATACCCTTCCTATTTGACGAAATGCTTATGTTGTGCCATCTCAGTGCAACTTACACCTAAAGCTTTGAATGTTTTCCGTCCTAATTTGAGTTGATTAAGAGTGAGGGTCTGCGCCTTGATTCTGAGGCCACACTGTAACATCCACTTAAAAATCCGATCTGTGTACGACTCCCCTGATGCACAAATAAGGTAAGTTGACGTTAAATTTGCACCTTTTAATCGACACAAACTTCTCTCTGAAGCAACATTCGTGAGTATCTGTTTACACTTTTCCGCACTTTAAATATTCCGAATGTATGAGCCGAAACTTTTGAGTCTTACTAGGGTTTTTTGATGAAAGGGTATCAAAGCAATCCCACAAGTGTTTTTTGAGTTTTCGATCTAAATAGGACGAAAATTCGGAACCAAAGTGATATGCATCATCAAGCATTTAATTAATTATCTCTCAAATGAGCATGCGCCCAATAAGATTCAATGAAAGAGAAGATGTATAAAAAAGCTGTGATTAGCTGAATTAAAAGAATTTACAAAATGTTTATAACTTGGAACGTTACCAAGCAAAATCAGCAAACAGATGTTTCACAATCTAGCACATCTTTTTTAGTGTGGACACACGGTATTATGAGGTTTCATTTTTTAATGATGAACAAAGTTTCGACAGCGTTTCTAATAACTCTCCCAATTGTGACGATTGTTGCTTCCTCCGTGCAAAAGAAAAGTTGATTTAAATCACTGTTGAGAGATTGGAACAGTTTAGTGAAATAATCTAGAACAAATTATAGAAGGAAATAACACTTAAGGGCAATCGACTGTATTCCAATTGTCTCCATTAACCCTTAGACGCACCAAAATTTTTATTGTTTTAAAACAACCGTTAAACGTAAACGTAAATCCTAAACGCGTTTTGAATTAAGGAAGAAAATGCTTTTAAAGTTACGTCCTTTGTTTACGCAGAATGCGTTATTTAGAAGGTATTATAATTATTTTCAAGCTTTCGTCATCATTGTATTATATAACAAACCAAAGGTTTTTCACCAGCAGAAGTTTGATTAAAACTGTGGAAGGGGTCAAAACAGGGTTTTATTTTTTTTAAACGTAGTTTGAAGTTGGTCGTAGAATCGAGGGGCCCTGTATTTAAAGCCACAAAATATTTTCTTTTTAAAGTATGCACAGTATAAAGTAATCACGACTTTAGAGCTGGCAATTTTAACTCGTGTTCCTTTTAGCGTATTAAAATCTGCACCAAAGTTAGATTTGTTTTCATACATACTTTTGTTTCCCCAAAATTCCTTCTTTTTATAATCTGCATCATTAGCCAGTATTACTAAGAATGGTTGCAAATTTTGCGCTTATCTTAATAAAGGTCACCACAAAAACCATCTAGTCACTGTTCTTCCTCTAGAAAATGACCCATAGAGCGCCAGAACAGTTTTACTGAACTCATCGACAAGAACAAATGTAGCGAAAGTAGGTCATGTGATCGTATTTGGCAAAAATTCAAAAATGTTTCTCATTAGCGTAGCAAAATTCAACCTACTGAGAGGAAATTAATTTAATGAATCATTAAAACGTGACCAATGCTGTTGTAGCTAAATAACGGAAGGAAACTTAATCGCCGAAGACACTCCAATGCGGCAACAAGCGGTACGCATAGGCATTGGTGATGGAACCAAGGTCTAGTCACTTTCCGGATTAAGAGCACTCTTAACCCATTTATTCATTTTGAATGAGCCAATGTTTCACCAAATGTCCGTTGTCTGTTATGTTATTGGACTTTTTCAGCTTATCCTCATGAGCTTAGGGCTCTCGAATAGCCTTCCGCTTAAGTGATGAAATTTTTTGTCGGTGCTAAAGTTGTGATGATCCACAGTAAGGTCAGGCCAGACTTTGATGGTTGTCACCATTTTTTGAAAAAATAAAATTTGGTTATACGAATGCCGATCACTGTTTACTGGTGAATATGTGGAAACTCCTAACTTTTATTTGGCTAATAGCAGCCGAACTTAGAAATCGAACTAAAGTTCGGTAACTTCTTTAGGCTAAACTATGTGATAAACAGTGGATCCCACAAAAATAAAATGACTGATTAACAGTCCTGATTTTTCGCTTAATTAGCCAATCTTGACTTTCGCAATGGCAAGCGACTAATAGAATCGCTCCTTTAAAACTGTACAGTTGTACATGGAGCAAACACCAAAGATTATTGAGTTAATTTCCAATTAAATCTAGAAGAACTCACCCTTAAATTTGATCGAATCTGGAAATTTCGACTGAAATACTTCAGTATCTTAGAATTTGTTCACTATAGAAAGAATGCATAAACTTGGGCAGTTCATGTATTATCAACTTACAGATGGGCTGAGGACTAAGGATATGTTTCTGAGGCTATGCTGCTAAGCAGAAGCAAGAATGGAAAGTAATAAGTGTCTGTGCCTTTTTGAGCATCGTCACTGGCATTCTCCTTGGTCATCTCTGCATCAGCCATTACTACAATTTCGTCTTGCTTCGGAGCTGGATTCGAAGACGGGAAATGTGCAGGTTGTGGCGCATGTCCATCGCTAGTCTTTTGGTAAAGGATGATGCTTAAAAACTAAGTTCATCAGAAAAGATTTCGTGTCCATTCTCGTTCTACCTGGTTTATATCTGGCTATCAGAGAAGTAAAGGAGAAACCCCAGGTTACGTAATAGACTATTATGCAGGCACAACAGACACCTCCAAAACGAAAGATCTAAATGGTTTGTGGTCACGGCTGGTACACTTTGGCTGTTAATAGTTTTCGTGCAGACCGCGATCTGGGGTAGCTGTCAGAGACAGACGTTGTTTTCAACCCTTTTCTGAAAGGGATTACAGATCCCCTTATCCGCAAAATACGCTTTTCATTGATTGGGTTATAATTCATTACTAGTTAACAGAAGTCGAAGCAGCATCCCTTAGGATCGGGACTGTTTTTCGCTGTCCCTAAAATGAAGTGGCTGGACTTTACAAAAGAAGGGCTTTAGGACTATTGACATGACTTTTAGGTTATGATGTTTATTGAAGGTATCCTGGCCTTGCTTCCGGTGTCCACTTAATTCGAACGAAACGTTTAACAAATAATAAAATACTTCTTAAAAAACGTTCCGTGACAAGGTTTTCTCACCATGCCGATTGCATCTCAGATGCCTATTAGTTATGCAGACGATAATTTTTGACGTTAGGATACGTGCAATGAAAAAATTTACTTACCATACCATACATGCATTGAAAGCTTACTAGTAAATTTTGCATTCATTTTATTTGCGCACTTATAGGAAAATTGTGTTTCGGATCAGTTGAAAACCCAAGATAACCCTTTCAAAATAAAGTGTCGGTCTAGGTAAACTTAATTACGTGATTCACCTTTGATGATGGAATCTCAGTTGTCCCTGTAACTGCATATTTAAAGCACTGCAGGAAACTTTGGAATTTATTTTTAGTACGGAATATGAGTTAGTAAATCTGTCTATTTTGCTCAGGATCAAAGGAATATGTGAAAATAACATAGCAGTCGCCAACACTAAGCACCGCTGCTTTATTCTCAACACTGAAAAGTTGATTTGAATTAGTCCACATCAGTTAAATTAGTTATGGTAGTAACTAATATTAATTATAAAACATTTCTCTAGGCTAATAAGAAAGCAGATAAAATTTGGCTAATGTTTTAGGAGCAATAAAATTATTCATTTCAAATCCTTAAATTATGCTGCAAGCCACACAAAGGTGTGGGAATAGGGGATAGTATGATAAACATATCCATTTAAAAGACAAATTATTTATTTTGAACTTCAAAGTTAAATTTTAACCAGAACCGGGGACCCTTTGTTGAACGGCGTGCTTATACTTTTTCGAATTCCATTTTCTACCGCTATTAAGAGTAAAATTTTAGAATTAATATGCATCCCACATGGCATACTGAACCCTAATGCAAAATCTGCATAAAAGAGTCCATAAAATCATCTCGATTAAAAGTTTCTGCATAACTCCATAAAACCGGTTATATATTTTAAAGACTAAACGACAAAATGAATACGGTTGAGTTGGGGTTGCGAAAAATGTGAGTGCGCCAAAGCATTTAGGAGATCTTCATTAAAAATTCACACCATTCTAAAGTTAATTAGAGGACAAATAGAATAAATTACTAAGCTCGGATTCACACTGACTTCATTTAGTGACTGGAACCAATATCCTTACGATGTGATACGAGGGTAATACAATTATGTTTGCTGTTTTCCCCTGTGGGATGGCTGCAAGTCTAATGTGTTGGCTACTAGTCGTAGATAACATCACGTCTAGCAATAACTTCCGAATTTGCAAGGAAACAAAAATTTTTGAACTCCAACTGATGGCTAAAGGTAGTTTTATTTGAAAAACAAATTTACTTGATCAGAAATACTTGTAGCAATAGGAAATTTGCTTTATGTACTCCCATTTGCGATCATTTTCGTTAACGCAACCTCCTGCTTTACTTTTACTTTGCCATCTTAGTAAAGGTCGACGGGGACATTAAGACCACTTTGTTGCATAGTTATAACCAAATTTAGGTTAATTTTGATGATATGGAACTCTTTATCTCTTAAAACTTGATCGAATTTTAACCTGACTCATAGCATACTCTAAGGAGTATAAAATCAACCCAAAAAGGCAGCCAAGACGTTTGCAAGCAAAAAACACTCAGGTAATTTTAAGCTCCCACAATTCGTATTTGCTATATCCTATGGTGCGCTAGCCTCAAGGGAATAAAATCCCTTCGAGATGATAGCTTTGTTTGAGGTTGAGTAGGCAGCTTAGTTCTCCTACGTAAAATTTAAATTGCGAGGTGTAAAAGTGTAAGAATACAGAAAACAGGTAACAGTTAGATTACGTAGAAGAAATAATCATAATAATTTGTTGAAAATTCTACAACTGAGGTGTATGGGGTGTGTAAGAATAGTTACCTTTCACTTTCTGCAGTGGCCCAAAGAATTGATTTAAATAAACTTTTAGACAAAATGCTAAAACACTTGTCATAAGGAAGTGCCTAACTATAATTCTTGCTTGAAGTGACTTGTCAACAAGCACAAAATTGACTATTACTCTTTTGAAGTAAAAGAAGTGAGTTTATATTCATATGCTAAACTAAATAAGCCTAGAGCGTTTTTAAAGCATTGCCACTTGCAGTCTAAAAGTCCATTCTCATAAAAAGTGACTATATTTGGGCTTAATTAATGTCATATTAAAAGCGTCACTTTATAACTTAACCTTGGTCAGCCTTATGATTTTTGAATTTATTATGAACACTTTACCTTAACCTAACATGCTTTAAAATATAACAAAATCTCCTTGACTTTTTTAAATGTTCGACAAAAACACGCAATATGATTTAGATCTTTGTTTAACTCATAAAAACAAATCTGAAATAATTCGATAATGTCCACGCATTAGGTGCTATATTTATCCTAAACTTATTTGATCTGCTAATAATTGTAACAGCCATAAAGATGCTAGAGTTTAGTAGTATTCATTCATTGAACTTCTGTTTCCGTCCTTTTGGAATTACATACACTCCTGGAGTGGAATAAATTTGTGAGAGACAAGTGAGAATCTAATAAGCTTCATTCGCTTGTTAACACAACTTAGAATTAAGTTTGCGAGCTTAACTACTTTTAAAAGCCCCTTTACGGTTACGTGAGCACTTAGGGGCCCGCCTTTGCACTTCCTCTGAGTAGTCTGGCCGTTAGGCCATGCCGATAGCCCCTAACCCTTCTTCATTTCAGCAGTATATTTTCTTCCCTAGTTCTATGATTTTTCTTTGGTCTTTAGGAATGGCGACAGCGGCAGGCGAATCCGATTGTGAATGAATAACCCCTGATTTCCATTACTAAATACTAGACCTTGACAGAGGGTTAATACACTGCAAAAAGGGAAAATCTGTTATTAATTCTAAAAGAATGGTTGAAAATTGGGTTCACCTTTGGCAAACGCAGTAGTTTCGTGTCCTTAGGGAAACTCATTAACAACCAAATTGGCACCAGTCGGTAAACCATCTAGAAAACTTTGCCACGAGTTGCCCACGGTACATGCATGAAGATGGCGATCGGATGAACATGCAATGCCTCTGCACCTTTCTAGTAGCTTAATTAAACCAGATAGAGAGATAGATGGATGCTATTTAGCACCAGTGAAGTAGAAACAGTGATGAGGAAGAATAGATGCGAATTTTTGTACTCATGAAAATACTTCATTAAATAATCCTGCTTTTGGACTAGTGCTCTTTACAGTCTTATGTGTGTTGTTTCCTCAATACTATTCCTACACAAAAAAAATTTTCTAACCCAGTAAAGTTGTTGAGGTTAAGCAGTGGCGTTGCAGCCAGATGTCTCAATTGCATGCAAATTCTACAAATAGTGCGGATGGTTTGTGATTGTTCATCTTAGAGCACTGACTATGATGCGATGGCCGTCGAAGGGATTGGCCAAGGGAACCACGAAGGACGATGCTCAAAAGCACAAAAGGACTACGTCTTATACAATATTTGCTTAAGTCTACGTCATTGCACTTCGCTGGACAGCACGGCATCCGGGGCATGCCAGTGGCCCACCACTCCTTCTGCATGCCAACACTCCCATGCAGTAACTTCTTTCGCCTTCGGAAAAGACTCAGGCGCTGCAAGAAGTCCATAAACATACCATTGGGTTTATTCATTGTGGGACGGGTTTAGGCTCTCATTCTCGAACCGTACTTATATTATATGATGGGTACGCATTGAAAAATTTTTATGCTTTTGCCAGCATGCATAGAACGCCTTAAGTAATAAATGCATATTCGACTTAAATGCCTGATGTCACTTAGAGAATCTGTGCTAAACTTCCTACCAAAATATGGTAATGGTCGTTGAAAATGGTATTTTAATTGTCTCAGACGCTAAGATGGTTTATTTTTGAAGTCTTTATTTAGGATTCTCTAATTCGATTACTTTTACAAAAAATAAAGCAGTTCTACGGTCAGTCAATTAAATGTGGTGTAGCAGATGCGGCAATTCTTAAGATTTCTCAGAAACAAAGTAAAATTGATTGATTGAGGGAGATAATTACAAAGAATGGTTGAGCAGTAACATTAAAATAAAAGAATATCATGTGAATCGCGTTATTTCGTTAGCATGATTAATTTTTGCAACTTTCTATTACAAGACACAATAATTAGGAGCGGTTTAGTTGAGCTCAAAAAGTGGCTAAAATTTAGCTTTAAATAGATTATATTGTCAAATTAGATGTTTTTAAAATGCATCAAATTGATAATAATCACGATACTACCCTCGTGAATAGGGTATAAGCTACCACCGAAAAGTAGGGAACGGAAAGTATTCGTTTTATTTTGCTGAGGCAATAAATAGACGAATGGCATAGTTGGGTCTTGAGACTGCAAATTTTATAGCTCAGCATTCGCTTTTCCACCTTAATGATATTATTCGCTACTTTTTAGGACATTTCTTTGGGATGGAAGGGGATGAGGCTAATTAACTACTTAACTCTATCTTAAAATGAACTACGCTTAGTTAAATTACAAAGTGTATCAAACCCTATCACGCTTAATCGGACTTAATTTTGCTATGCGAAATAAACGATTTTGCAAAAATGGCATGAATTTTGCTAATTTAATTGGCAATTTGGAAAACGACACCGCCTGGAATTCGTTGTGACACCTACTTTTGCGAATTGGACCCGACATTCACGACCGTGCCTTTAGTTGGATAATATATTTCGCCTTGTGATGGATTCTCCTTTGTGCTTTTCATAGCTTTGTCCAAAGGTGCGGTTTCAAGAATGACAGCACATAAATTATGAGTTAAACATCAATCATTTTATGAAATCTAGTATTTCTCGTAATCCCTCAAATCATGATAATTTATGAAGCCTGGCTAGAGCCAAACTGCTGAACAGCAAATGCGGCATCTGTAAAAAAATCATTAGCACTTTATTTGACAGCATCAAATTAAACTTTATAGCTATGATCATCAATACTACGATATTTTAGTAGTAGTAGAGCATATCAACGAAAATTTTTGGGCTTTCACCTCGTGGTATTGCATACTACGACACAGCCATCGAATACACTTTTAGCGCTCATACAAAACTGTTACACTAATCCAGGCACTATAAGGATCCATTGGTAGATTAGAAAGTTGCAAAAATATAAAAACACCTGGAGACTCGTGTCTTCATGTCATTGCCTGTCAAATTGGAATGCTTATTTACAAATGACAATTATCCATTACACTTGATAAATTACGCATATGGGAGCTGAAAACAATCACACATTCGTACTCACAGACATACGCGTTGATCGCAAAAGCCGGATAAACAAATTTTACAAGAAAAGGAGCAAGGAAATAAAAACAAAGTGCGACATCAATTAAAATCGAAACTACTACTGGACGAGGTCACATGCAGGAAGTTTATTGAACGTTGTGGTTGAGGAAAAGAAATCTAAAGCACGCAATGATAGGGGAGAAAGACAGAAGTCTATGTACAAGCAAGAGGTTAGTGGTGGTGGTGGTGGTGATGGTGGTACTGGTGAGACTAGGCGTAAAATTCGCGACTGGGAGCACGCATATAAGCGCCGGAGGTGGCAGGACCCTTCTGCGGCTCCTCAAGGGAGTACGAACCCTCGTCTTTCTTGCGCAGACGGTAGATGCAGAAGAGGATGAGCAGGATCAGCAATAACAATCCGGCAATGGTGCTTCCGACGATAGCTAAAAAGCAAATTAGTGCTATTATAAGCTATTGCAAGCTGCCACACGTCAGCAGGTAACATTAATGAAGACACAAAGTTATTTAGAATGCCAAATAAACAACATTCCATGCATACAATTACAACTTCTTGAGTCTACTTATCGAGCGATAAAACACCTTTTGAGTAGGCCGATAAAACTTTGGAATATTTGCTCTGGATGTAAAGTAGATGAGTAAAAATGGTCTCAATTATTTTCCGATGGCATCATGAAAGGCATTGTTCAGAGAAGCACAGGACAAGTTCAAACTTTTTTTAATCATCAATAACCCTACATTAAATAATGCATTTGATTTCAGTTGATTTTACAGTTTCATGCATGGATAAGTAGATAAATAAAGTTGTTTAATTGTTTTTGTGATGAGGGTTCAACGAACATGATTCAGTAGATTTAAACTTTCACTAAAATGCAATTCCTTTAAAAACAACTTAACCATTTTTAAAGATCATTTTAAAATTTGCTGCTGAAAAAGAAAAGTTAATGAAAATTGTCTATTTGAAATGACCAAAGTTTGCGGCTAGCTGTCTCAAAAAACATGTGTTTCAAATTATCATTCCTTCGACAATTTGTTTTTTCTTTCCAGTCATATCCGCACAAAAGAATGCTAAAATGAATGTAATTGAAGCTATAAGTTATTGCTTTAATTCCTGGCTGTTTCATAATAGCTCAATACCATCACCTAAAATTATGCGAAATTATCAACTGACTTATAATTTGCTAGATGAAGTATAGCCAATATCACTCACTGAAACGACGAACCTCTGAGTCCTGCGTTTTTTTGTCAAACTAGTGAAAGCAAATAACCCTTCTTTGAAATTACAGCACTGTAACGTAAACGCATCTTTACTTTAAATCCAACATATTTTTAAAAGCTTCTGTGACAGCTAATAGTCAATCAAAAAAGACCCGTGACCTATATTAAGTTTTGGTATTTTTACACCGCTTTAGTTCTTAGGTTTCCCGTTTCCTCGTCTAGAATTCGCATCACCAAGTGTACATTTAAACTAGGTTGTCAATTAATTTCTCAACCTTACGTTTCAATTTAAGCTTGTGGTTTTTTAATTCGGTTAATTATAACTTGACATTGTTTTGTTGATTTCAGACACTTTTACCCGCCAAGTAAAATGCTAACCGAGCAATAATGAATCTATTCACACTACCAAACGGAAATTGTTCCTAGTCAACATTGGCCTACCAGCGATAACACCAGGCTGGTTGAGAATTTCCCGATGTCTCCAACTATTTTGAACCGCGAGTTCATGAGCAGTTTGCCGAACAGTAATGGGGTATCGACGATTGCTTCCAGGATAATCCTGTTGCGGTGGATCCCTGCCCGTCTCTGAATCCAAACGATACCCCAATTTTATCATTCACCTTTGCTAAACAATCAATTTAATGTCTGCTTGCTTGTCGGCATCTTTTCAACACAATAAATTAAAGCAGAAGATTTGAATCAATCAGATGTATGAGCGATCAAAGTTGTGGCTATTTACCTAAATCTTCAGAAAGTGCACATACCTGTAAGCTCCACAACTTCATCACTTTTGTAGTCTTCTCTGATCTGAAATTGCATTAAAAATGTACCAAGTCAAAAATTCCGATCGCGCTTATAGCAATGGAAAAAAGCCTGAAACATTCATTTAACGGATATGCGACTCTATTGCAGGCGACCGGGATGCAACCATAAGATTTGCTGTTAATTTACCTTTCTAGAGCAAAAAAATATCACATATACCTCCTTCGCACTAGAGTAGACGTCCAAATGCTGTTTGAAATCTGGGTCAGGATCTGAAAAAAAGACACATGACATGAAGTGGCTTCAATTTAGTTATTTTCACATAAAAAATTAGCTTGATAAAACTGCATCAACCAATGAACTAAAGATAAAACAGGAAATTTTCACATTATAACTGACTATAAATAGATTATGAACAATTGCAAGTAAGCGCGATTGATCTCAAGAAGTACAATCACTCGTGCCCTGCTGCCTACCTCTTTGCATGTTTAAATTTATTTTTTTTTCATGACTCAAATGAGTACTTAATTGGATTTGATAAAAAATAAATCTGCCAAATTACTCCACCATTAAAGAAATTTGTTCGAATATCGTTGTCTCGAGTTTTGGATGAAAATAACTTTAGTCATCTAAAGCTATCACAAAATTGTTTGAGGTTTAAACTCTCAATTGTTGATTGCGGCATGCAAATTCATTCTGTGAGAAATGCAAAGGGTCGAAGAGCAAGCAAGTGCTTGAATCATGGTGCAACCTTACAATACTATCTAGGGTTCCTCAGTGGTTTTGTGACACAACTCTGTCAAAATCTTTTTTTAAATTGACAAACGCATCCAGAGTCCACTCTAACGCCACTATTTTTGCAAGCATTAATAGAAATCAAACCCATCTTTGAATAACTTCAAAGCTGTTTACACTTAAATTATGTTAGCACAAGTAAATAAAAAAATTAGACGTTTTATTAACCAGGTATAGCGGCAAAATTGAGGCTCTTATGTGCGCCTCCTCCTACAGATAGTTTATTTAATTTATCCTATTTTTGTTTAGGATTAGAAAATTGCCTTCTTAATTGCATCAAAAGTCATGTCGTTTTTTGCCAGATTAATTATCAGCAGATTTAGTCTTAAGCCCTTTTATTTATTAAATGATGTTTAATTCCCCTAAATCAAAATAAGGTAGGGTTCTCTACTCCCTAGCAAGACTGTTTTCCCTGGGATGCGAAAACGTATGCCAAACCGAAGACATTGCCAAGATTATTGCGTCCAAAAAGTGTCAACGAAAAGTCCAAGAGAGTTTTTTTTATAAATTGGTCCCATTGCTTGTAGTCACTTCCCTGTTGTTTTTTAAAGTTACTAAAGATGAAGTATCACTAGGTAAACAGCACGCACAAGCTTTATTAAATATGCTTAAAAAGTGTGCATAACTTTAAGCATGAAGACCTTAAAAACTTTTTGTGCTTTTAAATAACTCCAGAAATCGGCAACCCTTTGTAGGAATTTCACTGCTTTACCAGTCCCAAGAACGGAAAAAGATGGTTGGGCCTTTCAATGTGAATTTGGGTTGAGATTCTCTTCATTTCCAAATAGCGAATCTTTTACCAAAATTACTTCAACTAAAACAAAAAAGGTTTCGAGTGTCTTAAGAAGGATAATAGTCAAACGAGATCAAAGTATGACAACGTTCCTTTCAATTGAAGAACTCGGTGTAGAGTGCTTCGTTCCCACTTTATTAATGTGAACACTTTTTCAGACCAAAAAGTGCAATTTAGATGAATAAATAAAATTCACTTGTCATCCCCTTATTTTGCAAGATAAGTTGTCATCTTCGACAGCCAAAAGATACCATGCGCATCATAAATATTTTAAAGCGTCTTTTGGAGACTGGGTATAGGCATAAAGATATTAGAGTAGCACCCCATTTTTTATCAAACTCAATCAAGAAAGCGCAATACAATTCAAAATAAAGCATTTACGAGTTGGTAACTGTTGTAAACGTACGCATTAGGATACATGCTACAGTTTTGCCATGCGTCAGTTAAAATGGCACGTTACTGAGTCCGTGAGTGAGTTCTAACACCTGTGGTTGTTTTTTATGAATATTTAAAGTCGTTTAATAAATGTAAAAAACCCAAAACTGTCCTAACTTTGCTAATCTCAAACCGGTTCAAAATATCGTTGGATCGGCACCAAAGAGGTATTTTGGCTATTTGTCAACGTTAAAATACCCCAAAAACATCGCCATAACTGAAATTTTATCACCACCAGCACCAGTTACTATTAGCATCTGTTTTATCTTCGATTGAACCAGTAGGAAGACGCATATAATATGAGGGAGTAAAGAAGTCTTTTAAGCTACGGGATGCAATTGCCATCACTAGAGATGAAGAGGGATAAAACCGATTGTGTTTTGCTAATCTTTCCCTTTGACAAAAAAATTTGGGCCACACATTTCGGCGTCATGCCGAGAGCCCACTTATCCAACAGCAGTTCCTTTCTCTTCCAAAGACAAATTAAACTTTTTGAACGCTCGCCAAGCAGACTAGCAAAAAACCTAACTGCCTTTTAAAATGACTTCAACTCTCGCACCGCATGCTATTTGGACTTCCAATTTTATGTAGCAAAATAAGGATTGATGTGGATCGTAACTCTGTGAAATCACAAGTATCATTTTAGCCACAATTACGAGTACTAGTTGCAGCGTCTACAAGCTTCGTTAAACAGGAAGTAACACCGGTATCACTAAAGACATTTAACAAAAAACGCAAGTTTAGAACTGCAAAGAAGTGTCAGCGATGGATAAAAATTTTAAACTTAAGCAAATCCTTGCTGAATTACAGTAAATTATAAATTGAGGAAAAAAATTCACGAAACCTGGGCATATATTACTGTCAGTGATGATGAAAGGCGACAACAAAAAGGAAGCAAAGCTCTCTATGCAAGAACTTTCGAATCGACGCACAATTACCAAACGGAAAGAAATAACGAAAATCATGGAAATTAAACTGTTAAATGAGTAAGCACCAGCTAAAGTTTTTTGTCAAGTTACTATTTTTTTGACACATCTGAAGGGAAAAAATCCACGATCCTACTTTTTAGCCAGTTGGCATGCTTGAATTCATACTTCGATAAAGTGCAGACTCTTCACTTCAATAACTTCCATTAGAAGCGCTGACCACCAGAAACTGAAAAATAGGTTAGCATGACATTCAAGCACCCGAGCGTATCCAAAGTTGAAACGGCGATCACCCGTCGCTCAGCAGTGTCAATATTTGATTTGAGACTGAATTCATTAAAAGAGAAATAGACTGCGATTCTCTCATTCTACTTGCATTAACGTTGCATTGTATCAGATGTAAAAAATTCTTGTTTCAGGATACAAATGTTAAATACTCGTACCAGGAAGGCGTTAAATCAGTCATTTCTGTGAGACCTGAGAGGGATATACTAAACACGCCTAGTTTCCGACTATGGCTAAAATTATATCCAACAGGTCACTAGCAGGACAGGGAAAAATGCAACCTTTACTAAAATAATCCAAGTTGGCTGACTACCTACCGGGCATGCTCTCCTCCAAGCGCTGAACGTAGCTGGCTTCAGGATCGAGTGATCCAAGCCCTGGCAAATAAGCTTCATCAAGACGGTGCTTGATTAGCTCCTCCAGATTAGCCAGAGTCTTGCCATGACCGGTGGAATAGAGTATCACCTCAAAGGTCAGTGCACGTCCGTTGTAGTCGGGGTTTGGGTGAGTGGACAGACGTCGAACCGAAGCGACACGCTGGAAGCCCGTGGATGCGTGACAGAGCTCTTTTAGTGCACGACTGATACGTGCCTCCCAGTAAGAACCAGAGTCTGCGGCAGATGAGGATGTGGCTTTGTAAAAGTGGCTAGAGTAGGGAGTCGTTACACTCTGGAGTACCACGAGGTGAAGCTTCAAAATCGCTGGAGGCATAAGGGGAACAAAACCAATATCAACAGATGTATCCTGCAAAGTTATAAATAAGTGAAAATTTATGCATCTTTCCGCCAATGCAGAGTACTTGGCAGTTCGTTCGTCTACTTTTTTGATTTCTGAAAAAAAGCACTTCTAACTTACCACCAAACATCTCACAAGGTGTTAGCAGTTACTTTCCTCACAAGGATAGTTAATGCAAAAACGTTGACAACCATACGCTTGTTTTAAAATTAGACTAATGACACAATAGGTTACCTCTCCAAAGACCCTTAGCGTTATCCCCTGAAGAGAGAAGGACAGAAATATTGGACAACACTTGTTCATTACCTGTAAATGTCTTAAGTAAAAGTGACATGAACTGGACCCATCACCTTATTACGTCTACCAAGCTGTACTTTGATTTGGATGGTTAAAGTTATTTAAAAATTATCTCTGACGAATTAGGATGCATGGGAATCAAAGTATAGATCCCAACATTGCATTTCTTTTTTCTATGCTGGCTTCACCTATTTCACTTCACATCTGCATACTGGTATTAGTTGACAAGGAAATCACTACTTTGCCACAATAATTGCTGCAGAACCTCATTTTAAAAATATTAGTGGAGCTGTCGATTGTTTATGTTACAAAAAGTAGGTAGTCATGATGTGTTATCGACAATATGATTAAAAAACCAAACACGTACATTACAGAATAAAGCTAATGGAAGCGAACTCGGATGAAAAAAGATTCTATAAGAAATACACAAGCAAGTACACAATTAAGTCATAGGCCTGCTTCGTGTTTCATCATATACGTATAATATTGCAAAAAAATGCAAGAGAGTAGTGTGCATTAATGGAAGCAAACCGACGATCTTCAAAATGTGGTTTTTGTTCACCCTGCTCCTCGACAGAAGCATGAATGCTTGTGGCTCGCTCGACAGATCTGGACCCCTTTCAAATCCAAAAGTTCAATTTACAAAGTAACTTTTGGACAAAAGAGCAAAGTAATTCAATTTCTGAGCAGAAGATTTGCCTGCCTTGACTGGCATCAGAAATGGATTTAAATCCCTTCGGCGCATTTACGACCGACCGAAAGGCGAATAAAACGAGGGCACTTTTGGGGACAACTTAACCAAAACTATCTTAGAGAGCAGGCATCTAACTCCAAAAAAATGTTCGGAAATATGCTTAAGCTCGGAAAAAAAAACCTAGTCGGACGTTGACCTGCATGAAAATCAGAAATCATGTATTTAAGCCAATATTTTACAAGAACTTTCTTTGGTATTTAAACATTAAAGTGATTGAAGCAATATACGCCTTTTACACATTTCACTTTTGATCTAAATAATTGAGGTTAACTTTACCGGTGTCAAATAGGATTAATTTTTCGTATTGAGTTAGGTAAATCAAGCATACGTCTTTTCAGACGGAGACTATTAGCTTCTTAAACAACTTGCTGATAATAAAAAGCGTTATATTTGCAAGTACTATGTTAGGATCGGTTAACATAATGTTTTATGCTGGAGAACTAATATGGATAAATTCAACTGTTGACCCTTTGGATATTAAGATGCGTGTACTTGAACGCATTTACAGTTCTTCAATAAACCGAACAACCATCGAATAGTCCTCGAATATCTCACACGAAGGTAATTAAATGAGGGAATTTAATTGCTGAAAAGGCCAGCAGCTTAAGCTAAATATTTTTTCTGCCAATAAATACGGTTACTGTCCAAATAAAAACCCGGATAACTTCGTCTAGATTCAAAGCTTTAACTAAGAGTGCATAAAATTCAATAAATAGGGAAAGTGGCAGCGTAAAAAAAGCATGTCAATCTCAAGACTACAGTAAGTGTTTTCGAAATCAAATAAGTAAATTTGCGGAATTGAGACTAGATTCCTTTGGTAAGTTTAAAAATCACACTGCAAAGTTCCTAGCAATTTTCTTTTCCACCATTTAATCAAGGCGACTTAAACACATTCTTCCTTTACCGTAATTTCAACTAAGTCATGCATGCAGTTAAATTAAAGCCTATTAAAAACAACAAAGAACAGTAAAAGTTAATTCTTTACGCTACACAAAAAGGCTATCGGTTGTATAGCACTGTGAAGCTAATATTATTATGTAAGTTATTATTGCAGAAATGATCATTTATGGACATTTATGCATTCATCGCATACTCTCTTGCATCACTATTAATTTTGGGCTAAACATTTTAAGGAGCCCAATTTCTTGTAATAAAATGTGGACGAATTGAAAGTAAAAGAAATTTTAGCTTTTGAATGAGTGGCAAGGCGATTATATTGCTTGCTGTGTTTCTGAAATAAGCAGCTATTTCGATTATATTATTGCAATGGCACCATAGGAGTGCCCCAATATTTCCACATAAAATCGAATTCCGATATTTGTGGCAAAAAATTGAGACCTTATCATCTCCACAAACTAAAGTGGATGCACAATAAAGAAGACAACATTGGTAGATCACTTGCGTCAAGTAAGAAAACAAAGCTAAAACATCAACAATACCATTTCCCATGCATTGCAAAGTAAAAATTTGTCCCGCTTGCAGTTCTAATTTCATAATTGTAAAGCCCTTCCCATCTACTGCTTTCAGCCTTAGGACAAATTTGGGGTTTCAAGAGTCGTAGACAGCCATGAGGTAGAAGGGTTTTCTTAATCCAGACCATATTACTTGAGGCTTCATTTTTTAATTATCACTAGACACTGATTTATTTTGCAAAAAAACATCAGAAATGGGACCTTGGACTGATTAAAAACAGAGATTTGCTGTCTGATTAAAAACGATTTCGTTTTGAATAGGAGTACTTTTCCAAAAGTATGTGTCTGATATCTTCCTATTATGGCTGCAAGCTAAGTAGATAGATATAAATAATGCTGAGAGAAGACTGTAATCACAATGCGCTTTCCTCTGTGACGTAAAAAGGATAAGAGTATTCAGAAAGGTAGAAATCCATAAGCAAGGTTGGCCCCGAACACAGAGGTTGCAATCAAATAAATAACAGAAATTCGAAGTTTCCACAAAAGTGATTAGGCGGTTGTTTGAAATTTAAATACTGCAACTTAAGGCTCTGATCCAATGAGGTCTCCTAGCGTGCGGCATAGTCACAGTTTAAACAGCCTTTGAACAGCTCATCCAAATACCAAGAAGGCGTCTAAAAAGTACTTTAATAGCGTTTTATGCTGCAAAAAACGGGAGTCTTCAATTTCTAGAAAAAAAAAACCAACTAAAGGCCAAAAAGCTCAGTGGCGATTGCACAAAAAACAAAGATTGCTTTGATTTAGGATAAAGTAAATTAAAGGAAGGCCACGAATGGGAGTCCAAAGCGCGAATGACAAAAACAGCAGCAACACAGATAAATCTTACCTGCATTTTGCCGTCAATTTTATCAACTTCCCCAAATGTCAAGACTGCCATTTGGGAAATAGTTTGTGTATATTCTTTTTAAAAATAGTCCTGGCGTTGCATAGTTTATTCATGGTAAGGCCTGAAAACTCGCACTGGTGGCTTAATTAACAGATGGTAGGATACGTTGCAGTCTAAGACGAGTAAGAAAGTGGAAAAAAATTAGCAAAGGATCATTCGCTTGCGCTGCCCATAATAATAAATCCGAAAAGAAGCACGGATCAACGTGAACAAAATTTGCATTGATTATAATATGCAATAATAAAAAATTTTCAGTAATCTTTAGTAGGTAAGCCTTGATCTATCCCCTTCAATACGGTGTAGGTAAACTGCTGCTTTTCAGAAACTATGGAATGCTACTAAAGGCAACGTACATTTAAGGCGCTATGTTCAGAAACCCTTTCAAACAGAAATCACTTTCTCCTGTCCTATGAACAAAGATTTTCGAATAATTTCGCTAAGATCAGCTAGAATGCCTGCAAGAAAGATGGAAGCGTATTCTTTCAAGGCAGATTAAGAAAACAGTAGGTGGCAAGGTTAGCCAAGCGTGCTGCGAATATTTTCTTCCATTCTTGTGAAATGCATCATAACTTCTAAAGCTGTTATTAAAGAATGCAATTGATCTTCGATAAGCAAAAGACCAATGCTTTAAAAGCTCAGTTTATATGCAACAATGATGATGCTTCTCATCGGCAGTCTGTCAAGTGTATCTTATTTTAGGTAGCTTTTAAATCTGAATTTTTCAAACTTTTCATGCTTTGATTGCTATCCTGCCACATAATGGTCTTCGCCTTCCAGACTACAACTTCCGGTTCATAAGGTGGAGGTTCGGGAAATGTAATACCGTAAAATAGTTCATATTGTAATAACGAAAATACAACATAGTGTGTAATCGGCGTGACCATTATACTGTTTTTAAATAGATACCAGCACGAGTTAGCTGATTCTCCAGTACTTCCAGTTATGCACCACTCCATTTGCGCAAGGCTACAACTAACGTTCTTGAGATGTGCAACTTAAATCATTCTCAGGAAAAATATTTGCGCACTATTGAAGATAAGTCACTCCCTGTGATGATTAAACTAATACTTATAAGAATTATTTAACATACAATTGAAATGCATTTCTATATATAATGTGTTTCTTCAGGTTAACTCTGGAAGCAGCAAATCCGGACATTAATACTTGATATTAACAACGTATAATTGACAATTTTGAATAACATCCTTCAGTTCATTACTAATGGCATTTTTGACTATTGTATCCCTTGTACAAATCCCAGCTTTCCAATTTATCATGTTGATGACCATTGTTCCTCTTCCGCCTATGATTTATTCTTTTACTACCAATTTAAGCCAGTATAAAGGAGTAATGAAGATTCGTTACTATTTCAGAAAATGAACCCCCACGATCACATTGATTTGCAGAAAGTAAGACAAAATTATTTGATTTACCCTTTTCTGACATTGATAAATTACATTAGCAAAAGTCACCCAATTCACGAAACGCGTAAAATATCAGTCGGCAAAAGTATGCACAACGCTTAAGTGAAATTTGTCTCGAGTCATGATAACTTCTGCACAGACACGACTTGGGATGATCGTCTCCAAAAATGGAAGATTATAAATTTTAACGAAGATGACATTTAATTTTTGTATGAACACCTTACACCACGTCTGATTTATCACCGTGTTCTAGTCAAAATTTACTACAATTCATAAAAGTACTGAATTGAGTGTTTCTCGGGTTAAAGAAACTGGAAGAGGACTTGAATCCCTTTCTGGATCAACAATTCCCCGCTGCAATCGCCTAGACTGTGGGAGTCTGACAGTGTGTGAAAAAAAGGGAGATCATCCTACCAGTGCTGCAATCGACGAGATCCTCACTGCTGGTTCGCGTGCCAGGCAGAAAGACGCCGGTGGTGACGTTGACGCAAAAGCAATCGAGAGCGTTGCATTGGCGCGCCGTGTAGAGATCGGGACGATCCGAACGACATGCTGGCAAGCTCTCTGCGGAGAAGGCCATTCGCGATGCGGACAGAGACGATGGCAGGGGTGGTGGTGGGTGTGGAATGAGGGTGCCCGCGGAAAAATCAGATCCAATCACCACCTCCTTTCCATCGAAGACGGGTGCATGAGAGAGGAGGCTGGGGAAGTCTTGACGCACCCTCAGAGCCAATAAACGACGCAATTTGGCACATCCGACTAAAAAGGAATAAATCACATGTGGGATTTGGTAAATGGCTATTGTCTCTTAAGGGCGCATTGAAAATAAG
Organism: Taenia multiceps; assembly: GCA_001923025.3. Taxonomy (NCBI): domain Eukaryota; kingdom Metazoa; phylum Platyhelminthes; class Cestoda; order Cyclophyllidea; family Taeniidae; genus Taenia; species Taenia multiceps. Next base: position 75,029,671 of record CM010311.1, on the reverse strand, counting down.
AAATTAGTTTCAATGTAGCTCCTTCCGGATGACTCAGATTTAATCACCAGTAATGACCCTGACTACAGGTATTTCAACTCAATAGGGGGATAACTTGCACGCAAATCAAGCATAAAAGAACAGAGACACAGTCCAACGCAAATGAGGGCAATGCATGGCTGGTTTTTATAAGACAGTGATTGCTTGCAAAGACAATCGTTTTTAAGGTATTCTGCCTCCTTTCAATTAAAAGACAGGTTATTGTTATGTTTTGCGATCTAATGTGATTCTATTATTTCTAGGGTTTGACTTAATTTCTAAACAGCCCAGGGCATAAAGTGTCTGATTTAATCATAGCATTGATAGCTAAGTGGTATTCTATTCTCTTTTATGGGAGCCACGAGGAAAACCAACGTAAGCAATCGTAATAAGTAGTGGTAATCAAAACTCTTTGGTAAAATGATCTAGCATTTAAGGAAAAGGCATCCTACTTTCTGCCATGTTTTTGCAGGTATGTATCGCATAGGTTACCTAATAATTTAATGTATACCACCAGCGACACTTCACGATCATTGAATTCATTTGTTTTAGTAGACCTCGTAAAATTACTTGGAGAACCTCGCATTATACGCAATGTTAAAAGATGCACAACTGGAATTATAACTACTACACCAATGAACAAATAAAGATGTATGTCTCAATTTGAACGGTTACAGGGAAGCCTTGCATCTGATTTTCGTTTAAAGTCTTCCTCTCCAAGGTACTTAAAGTAAAACTAAGTGCGCTTTATTCGGATGCATTGAGAGAAGCGATTTGTACTGGCAGTAATCAGCTTGTAATAAAAAAGAACGGCATCTGCGGTTAATACTAATTTTCTGGTAGATACTGCTTGAAAATAATGTACTACACTTCAATCACTGTCAGAAATGTTGATAACGTAGGATGCTTTTCACCTCTTTGTATGCATCATGATTTGCAGGACCTGAGTAATCACGCACCTGTTGCAAATAGGCATCTTTTCTGCTGCACCTCATCAAAAACATTTATTTATTTATTTGCTTTGGATAAGAGTGGCAGATAGATGTGTCCAAGCATTCCAAATTTTGACAAGCAAAATGACGGTTACTTTGTCACGTTTTGAACCAAATCTATTCATTTGGGACGTGTATGTTTGATACTTCATAATAGTTGCAAGTGGTGCAATTTTTTTTGCCAAATTAAAAGTAGCAAAAAAGGTTTTGTAATGTAACTTTATTTTCAATTATCAAAAAATCAACTACGTTCAGGAACAAAATTTGCAATGGTCACTAGTGCTAGTCATTCTCCATTTCTCGCAGAAGTGAATGCTACCACTACGCCTAGGAACAAAGTTTGTAAATATACCTTGGGGAGTGTATGAGAGAAGTTCCTTCTCATATGCGAAATGAATGGAGTTTTCAAAGCATTCAGAGCCTATAGCTTCCAACCTTTAGCAGAACGACACTCGTCCGCAACGTAATCTGCATATGAGTTTTTGCAGTCTTCTCAATTAACGAGGTCAATCGTTTTCCAGGGCATAATGTCTCAAATTAACGGACATAAAAAGCTGCACTCTACTTTGTAATTAAAGGATACAGAAGCGCAATGCTGCAAAAAATAACCAAGATGTCAAATCATGACAAGTTTTTTTAAATTTTTATTCCAACTGAACTATAGAGTGTTCCCATTCTGACCTTGAACACCAAAAATAATGAGATTCTTCGAAATTTCCACGTGTATCAAGAAGGAAAGGCATTACCTGTACTTCTAGCGGGATAGCACAGCTAGAATGCACAACCTAGTGATTTCGATGTCTGGACTGAAAGACTATGTAATATATTGCTACCTTCTAATGCAGTACAGCCTGGGAAATTGTTCGTTTTCACGTTGTTGTGAACATTTCACTGGTATTCTGTTTATGTTCTATTCCGTCTTGTTATATTTCATTTACCGCAAATTACTGCTGCTCGTCAGTCAAATTTGTGCTCGACGGTCCTTATGTGAGGCACAACTACCATCTCCACATTTTATTTTTAGGAAAGAAAGTACCTCTGCAAATAGTGAGCCTAGATTTCTCTTACTTGACACCTAGACGAAGTAACAAAGAAAAAGGCGTAGGCATCAAAAGGGATCGTCCTATTTTACCATTTATAGGGTTTTAATTCGAGTTAGTAACAGTGTCTCGTTTTGTGTTAAACCAAATTAAACGTTACCTAAAAAACTATTCCAAATGAAATCCCAAAAAGTGACACTGCTGTGCACATTCCTATTTATCAGCAGATACGTGCTTATTGTCTTCCATGTGTTAAGTTTAATGCACACCATATCGCATTTCTTATAAACAATACGATCGCCAAGACCCTTAGATATTTCAGCAACCAACTGTTCAAAGATTAAATCTTTTCCGAGCCACAAATAGCCAACAAAATTCGTACGTAAGAGAGACAAAAATTATCTTTTATGGACAGAATGACCATTCAGACAATGCACCAAATCCCATATGACTAAGCGTTCGCGCACATCCTACTGTAAATATCCCAACGATTATGCTGGACCTATGTTTTAAGCAGACCTTTTTGTTTGTGGAAAGAAAGCTTCCCTTTCGCCATGCATTAAGTGGAAGGCACTCATTTGGCTACAGACGATCTAACCGAATGGTTTGCCAATCTTAACGGTCCAAAGGTTCATACAGGCAAGCGTAGTGTTGATTACTCTGAATCAATAGCGTTGTCGGTCTGGAAATATTGTCTATAGTAGAAAGTATGCGCTGGGGTTTCGATACGGACTCAATTGAAATGCGCTTTAGTGCCACAAGCATATTTTTTGAGTGGTTTTTATCTTAGCTGGGCGGATACAAGATTTATTTCGTACATTCTCATACAAAAAGAATAAATAATCGTTTCTCTTTGATGTAACCTATTTTGCAGGGAGTGGCACATCAATGAAATCAAAATCTACCACCCACACCTTCTTCAATAGCTACACAAGATGCCACGAAAAGCGGTCTTGCATTCATGAGACCGGGTTAAAAACGAGCTCGATTTACATTAGATTATGTTAGCACTTTTCGATATAAGAGTTCAAGACAACACAATCACTATACCAATAAAACGTGAATCATATCACTAGATTTGGGCACTACGCTTAGTACCCACAGTGCATATTAAAAAATCGTAGACGTTTTGTGAATTTCTAAAAGACACAAGCCATCGCAACGGGTCCGAATGGCAACTCCACGAGCACAGTTGAGGAACCGAAACGCTAAATGATGAGTCTAGTCGTATGACAAATATACAAGTCTTTGCGCTTTCCTTAAGCATGGAAGATTTTGAGTCAACTGTAGCCATCCTTTGAAACCTCTTAATTACACCTTCGCTACTGATGCTGACTATTACAAAGGTAGTTGAATGGAGATTAACTAGCGGTTGTAATTAACTGGAGACAGAAAAGGGGCAGAATTAGAGAAGAGAAGGAGCATATAGAATCAATTAGGAGTTGCGTTTTTGCCAACAATTAACGTTGTTTGGCAGTCTGAGTACCTAATTTGGAATATTCAATCACCCTCCACTAAAAATTTCCATTCTTAATCATTTCCGTGACTTCGGTAGCTTAAATCTGGAAAAACCATTAGCAACTGATGGCACAGTTTAAGTCCTTTTGGGCTAAGAACACATTTTTTGCAATTGAAATCTTTCATTGCTGAAATTTTATAACTAAGAACTATCTGATGTTTTTTTCAAGTACGTAAGGAGCCTTTTCCACGTAGCTTTTAAAAAAAGTGAACTAAAAAGGCATAAAAGGTTCCGCAAACGCGTGGTTCGTGTTCCTTCATTTAGAGAGTGCAGAGGTCAAGCCTATTAGTAAACTAACACCTTATCAATAAATCATCACAAAGTTTCTGGCAAGAGTTGGATAAACACCAAAAATGGGTGGAAGGTTTGTGATACTTAGCTGTTCATTTGCAGCATTACCTCGAGCATTCGTGAGGATGGGCTCCAAAACCAGCTGCGAATCAGGAGGAGTATTGAATGTTTTGCATGAGTCATCAAAAGTGGCAGTGAATGCCCAGTTCCAGAGTTTATTCTTTAAGTATAACTCGAATCACACTTCCAAAGTGCTTCAGGCACATATAGGTTAGCCCACTTCCCTTTAAAAAATAGGAAGATGGCGTGAAAATGGAGTACGGTACCGCCCAATGGCTGTTTGCCATATCGGTACATTTACAGCACAGTATGCTAATGTAACCCCTGCATTTTGCTAATTCAACCACTGTCCAACGAGCCGAACTCTGAATTTAACAATCAAGATAAACTTTATGTGCTGCGGAAGTCGTACAACGAGGGCACAAGTCGTTGACATAAAGAAACTGGGTACTGTTTGTATAATCAGCAAGATATTCGCATAGATCTGTGAGAAAATCATGACCGGAAATTGAAAATCCAGCGAAACACGAGACGCGGGCGCATGGAGTACTACGGTACGTAATTGCCGTTTTATGATGGCGTCCTTAAGTATCACCCACCACACAGTCTGAGCGCATAAAATTCCCCATCTGTACAGTAGCTTTTTGGGAAATGATATAAGCGATCTTAAAATTCATTTTGGTTGCATGTAGTGAAAATGATGGCAGAAATACTAAAATACGAGGCTTTTGGGCCGCTAATTTGACAGCAACATCGGCTACAAGTTTATTTTCTTTACTGTGCTATTAGTTCATTTTATTAATTAGCTGGAACCATCGCCCAGTAAAAAGGGGTGCAAGTTTTACAGTGAATTATTTTTAGGCATGCTACAATTCCGATTTCGGGTAAAAAGTGGTGGAAGAGCTTGCGTTTTAGTAAGTTCAAGATTCACTTTGTCCAAATAAGAGGTATACGGACACATGAATGATGACCTGGGTGTCAGTCGATGATTGCAATTCTTTCCCGCCTGTCTAAATAAGACCATTGTGAAGGCGTTGGCTCAGCAACGTTGGCAGGGAATGTAACTAGCAGGGACTAATGATCAGAACGTGGCGCCGAATGCAGGGAGTTTTGTGCTTTAACTGAATGCCACGCGCAATCCAACTCGTTGTAGGGCTTACAAATCTGACTTCCAAAAATGAGGGAACTTTGAGTTAGCTAACAGCGATGGGTAAACTCAGAAATGGTTGTTTTGATAACGCTCGATACTTGGGGACAAGAGTTGCAAAGTGGCAATATAATAAGCACAAGAAGAAAAGATCCATTTGGCCAAAAATTCCTTTTAAATAAAATTGTGATTAATACAAACTTTTATTACTAAATTAATTTTAGGGCATTGAATGGGTTTATAGATCTCTGTTAAATTCCTTTGGATAGAAAAGAAGTGCATCAAATATTCGTACTGACTAAAAAATCTTCCCAGGGCGAAGTTTTTTGGACAATTTGCCACCGTAAACTTTATTGGTGCAAGAAGGAAGTGTTTATCGCCCCGCCAGAATCGTATACAGCCTCAGGAACATCCATGCCTAGTCCGCTATTCATGTAGTAGTGTCATGGTTACTATCACTTTTGTTACACTTTTCGGAAGAGCAAATGGACATTTCAGGCCAAATAATACTCATTGCAATTTATATTGCATATTGTATGCATTTGCCTCTATGCATTGCATTTAATCCAGGGGTTTCATGCTGCATTCCACATACAAAAGTTGTAGAACGTGTTTTCCGTTTAGAATTTTTCCTTTAAAATTTGCTATAAAATCCTACAAGACCCACATAGAGATAGGAATGCCCTCAGTTTGGATGGGCAAAAAATCTTTATTTCTGGCATTAAGTTGTGGCAGGATGAATCAACGGGGCTACGAGGCAAAGAGACTGCTGGCAAACGTTATTTTTTTCCACGCAGACACATGCAACATAAAATCTCTTTCCAGATATATCGATGTAAATTCGACTTTAATCAAGTTTTATCACATCGAGAGATCTTTCCAAACTAAAAATAAGGTTTCAGCTCATTTAATGACAAAAATGTGGAAAAAAGCGGACAGTGTGCATAAAACAGTTGCGATATGATATAGAAGTGGGAATAGTGTGAAAGGGAACGACTGTTAAAATTGAGCCTAATCTTTATCCATGCAGTCTAGATTAGTCCTATTAAACCAACTATTCACGTTTGATGTCCTGCATGGAACACTAAATAAACTGTATTATTGTCTAATATCTTTGTTATTTTCGATAAACTTTGATATCTGAGGCTTCCTACTACCTTTTTTTCAAAAAGTAGACATGGTATTGCTTGCAATAAGGTCATTTTCAAATTTTTAAAACTCTATGATGGTGGGGTTATTTTGGCACCTACGTTTTGTACTGCAGAAATTTCTATACGTAACACCTACTGAAAATCCCACACTATTTTTTCCCCTTGCAAATACAAAAGTCGAATTCATTCCAAGTGCTTGGCAGTAGGTTAATAATTTACAGTGCTTAAAAGCTCGACTCAAAAGTTGACGTAGTAGGATAAAAAATGGATAAATGGATAAATAATTGCTTTCCCTCGATTTCCAAAGAACGGTGCATTAAAAATTTCAAGACTAGACTAATAACCGGTTTCTTTATCTTGTGTTTTGTGCCAGTAAGCAGAATATTACTTACTCGAGCTTTGTTGATATCGGTCTGTGGCTTAAAATGTCCTGTTATTAAAATTGCTTACAACTTCTCTCTTTTGAGATGCCTTAAAATTTAAATAAGTAAAGAAAGAGCCATGTGAATTACCGTAGAATTAGCGAAGGTCAATAAGTAGCATGCAATATGTTATTTCAAAAGCGGAAACGTACTCTGTTCCAAAATGTCAACATTATATGAGCCCTCTCCATTCCGTCGCGTAATGCCCAAAGAAAGGTTAATATTGAGAGTAAACTAAAAGAAAAATGGGCCACATCTAAGCTATGTTATACATCTGTTGCAAAATATTTCAAAAACATTAACCTTTTAGCAACGGATTATAAAAAGTATTAGAGAACAGATCTATCTACGCAAATGTATGTCATGCCGGGTGAAAAGACTGCGGCGACTTTTCGTCAGTATATGTAACTAATGGTTCTAAGTTAACAAATGTCTGTTTGTGAAACTAATGGGGCAGTTGAATTGTTGAAGAGCTATCAGCAATGCGGATAGAATAATTTAATAAGCATTGATCCAGATCGGACGATTGAGTGCTTCTATAAGTAAGCATCCAAACTGCTTAAGACTGCCAATTGTATGTAGGCAGCAAATAATTCATTAATGTCTGAATCTGAAACCAATTAGTCAGCAAATTGCCATCACAAATAATATATGCTTAAAGTCCTGCCAAGCGTTCCTTATTCTCCCATTAAAGGCACCTCAAATTGGAGCAAAAAGAATATTTTAAAATGCCATAAAATCAGCGCAAACTTGCCGCGAAGAAAAGAAAATGAATTCCTGGTTTCAAAAACACACACAGCATTGATGAAATGCAATTATGAGTCGCATTAAAAAGTTCGCAGCATTGAGTGATTATACAAATTAGTGGACTAAAACAAGAAATCACTTACTTAGATTTGCAGAGAAATAAAAGTCTTAAGAGCTTTTTACTTGGCAAAACAATGGTTTTTTTATTATTTTAAATTCGTGGTTGTGAGCATTTAAAAAGCACTTGGTCAACAATAGATATACTTTTACGAATTTCGCCTCTCGACTCCTTTGTTTTTGGAGGTAGAGCATGAAAAATAAATCTAACCGCACACAGCACTTGTGATGTTAGTTCGTAACCATTGATTTTGAGATGCATGTTTCAACTGTCAAATCTCGTCTTTAGTTATTTTTTAACACTGATTATTATAATGGGTACTAAAGTACCATGTTTTTAGCTCATACATCGTGAGATTGCGTAACTACCCTGTAGCGTCATGAGACTTACCTAAAGATAAAAATACTCATGTGGAATGCATATTGTCGAAATATACCATAGACTGGGTCTGCTGGCACAGTTGAGAATCAGCCCACCCAAGATGCAATGACCCTTTAACATAGCCAAAAGTTAAGCTATCAACGTTTTACTTACACTTTAGTTTAACTTTTCATCCACCTACTGCACATTTTAGGTAAGCAACGTCTCATAGTTGTGTTTGATCATAAACTGCCGGTACTGTAATACTTTGTTTGTTCGAACTACCGGTTTAGGTCACTTGGGTGGCCATCTTGTTCTAGCCGGTTGGTCGGCCTCCGGGCCGTGCCAACAGCTCCCAAGCCCTCTGTTCCCGGAATATATATATTCTGCCCTAGTACTGCGCCTTCTTTTACCTTAAGGGGAGCCTCGGGACGCTACATTGGTGGCAGCGGAAAGCGGACCCGACTTTGATGGATTTTATCCTGCTCCATGCCGCTTCTGGCAAATGTCGACGTTGTGAAAGAGGTACATGTGCTACGGAGGGGAGAACCTTTGGTATCTCGTAACAGAAGGGTCGAGGTCGACGTTCATCTTCGACATCTCCCTCGCTCTCGTGTTCGATAGGGAAGCTATTAACAACTGAAGCGACACTAGCCGTGGACTCCAAGCCCAGAGGAGGGCCAAGAGGCGCGCATTTGCTGCACTGAGTGCTACGCGGAATGGATGGCACTACAGGAACACATGCGCTCGAACCTCGACGACTGGGACGGTTAGCTCGTGGGTGCTTCTCGCAGCACTGATTACGTTGTGATGGCTGACGCGGGAGGCGGGCGAAGGGGAGCGTCGGGGACGACGCTCGAAAGAAGAAAGGGCTGTGTAATACTTTGTTTGTTCGAACTACCGGTTCAGGTCACTTAAGTGGCCATCTTGTTCTAGCCGGTTGGTCGGCCTCCGGGCCGTGCCAACAGCCCCCAAGCCCTCTGTTCCCGGAATATATATATTCTGCCCTAGTACTACGCCTTCTTTAACCTTAAGGGGAGCCTCAAGACGCTACAGTACATTTTGCTTCTTGTGCGTTGTCTGTTGGAGCACACTAAAACTGACGCACAAACAAACTTCCTCATGATTTGCTCGATTTTGAACCTGAACCATGAAGCTTACTTTGTAGTCTGTGTTCATTTGCAACTGTACGCATAAAATGTGCCTTAAATTTCATTGGTATATTGCTTTTTTCTGTTGATCGTTTATTTGCATTTTAGGCAAGATTCCTTGCACTTCAAATTAGTGGTTCCTTTCGCTCCTCAAAATTATGCTCCCAAAAGTTGGGAATTAATAGCATGAAAATGCCTTGTTCATACTAATTGTTTTTGCAGATGGCTATTACCCCGAGAATGCCATGTGTTCTTGAGGCTTTTTTCTTACAATACCGGAAAATCGGCTCCCTTGAACAAGTGACTTTTCTTTTACTTTCTGAGTATTTCTATCATTAGGTTTTTAAAATGATGTGGTTAAATATAGTGGTGCATACGCACCAGTATTTCCAATGTTAACCCTAACTGTGTTAGGTTTGCACCTATCTGTCCACATATTCCGAGTTTCGTTTTTATGGTATGATTAAATATGCCACCGTTATGGTCAGTGGTAATTTCTCGTTCCATCTGGGCAATGATGAGTCATCGCGATCAGGTCTTTTCACTTTAGTCACTACTTCAACTTATTAAATGTATTTCCCGATAAAATTGTTTAAATCCCCTCAGTATAAATATCCAGAAAGTACATGGATATCGATACATTCTTTTTTATTCATCGGCTCGAACGAATTTGCCTATCACCTCACCTCTATTGAATGAGCGCAATGAATGTTGATCTGGCCAAACCCAGAGTTGAGGTGGTGTAACGGTTTTACATGCTTTGATCATGAACTCGAAATGAGATATATTCCCAAACGAATGATGAAAAAATACCCTAATCTTATCTTCTTTCTAATTTCGAACTCTGTGTTGAAAAGTGTTAATCCGTTTCCTTAATTGGACCATCTCATACTGATGGTAGTAAGAACTGCCAGAATTCTTACACGAGTGTTTTAATGACCGTCCCACTCAAAAAGAAAAGAGGTCTTCTCAGAAAACTTAGTCCACGTGTGGGAAAGTCTTGCAACCGTCTTAGCACTTCCTAATTTAGCTGCATCCATTCCAACAAAAGGCACTAATGGATCTTATCAATTCTGCGAGTACCTTTTGTTTATCCCTCATTATTGAGTGCTCTGGTAAACCTCCTTCACCCATTCTCCCTGTTGATTCTCTAAAGGTGATTTGGATGCAAATAAGTATGCCTGAAAGTCAACTAAATTTAGCACATTTCGTAAGAATGCAAATAGTTGCCAAAGTCTAATAACCGTATTATTCAAACCAAGTTTCCTCCTTTCTATTCAACGTTATGTTTAGGCTGATACTCGTATTTTGTGGCATCCTTTCAAGTCAAGATTAATCAGAGCTGCCAGAATATGCATCACAAACAGATCTGACTCTAGATCATCAATCATGGTAATGAATATCCTTCGTGTGTAGAAAACGGTCAAGAGCCGTACTTATCTTCCCTTAAAGTACAAGGTCAATATTACTAATGACCACTTCATTCGGTAATGATGTAGATAAATACAGAATGCGGTCGCATTTTGCCCTAATTAATTAATCATGTCAGCGATTAAACCTACGCTTAACTGTTCATAATCAGCTTTTATGATTTAGCCCCCTCATTCAGCGAGTTCGGTCAATCCGGTCTTAACGCCCCAATTAAAGGCGCAAACAAGGTGGATTCAGTTGAACAACATTAGGGTAAGTAAGTGCATTTATCAGGGTAATAGCAACCCCCTCTGGAGGTGTTTTTCGCATCAGAAATCGCCCTTTTCAGAAACGTGGAAGGCTGCGCTCTTCTGCAGTTTAAAATCATAGGTTACGGGCGTGGTGTATTTTTACCGTAAATGTTAATGGAGCATCGCAATAAACAGAGGCAAATTGTGCACATTTTGGTCTATCAAACCAGACTTAGTCTATTCCATCTGTTTCTCCACTCATTCTCATTTCGAGACTTAAAAAATTGGGGTAGTTTGGAGGATTAAATGTTATGACTAGAGGCAAGATTTGTGCTGAGTGGGACCCAATAGACACCAAAAGTATTTTGGATTCCTACTTATTAAAATTCAAACGACTTAACATGAAGTCGTTTTAAATGTTTGTTTTAGAGGAATTCCCGAAAACCTCCATGCGTACTTTTTTACAACCACCGAATTTCTAGCCTTCATGATATTTTCGAACACAATCATTACATGGCTTGATGTTCCAAGTAATTGACATAAGTTTATCTTGATATTTGCACTATTCGTTTAATAAAATGGTATTTATTAAGGTTTTGACGAGAACTTCATCCTATGAAGACTGAATACAGAGACTATATAACAATTAAATGAATGTCTGCCAAAGTTGCCCCTCCATTCTTATAAGTGATGTTTATACGAAGTCACAGAGTGATAAGTTGGTGACAAGACATTTTTACAACGTATTATGGCAAATGAGCAAGATTTTAAAACATAACCTTCCCAACCCTCCAGATTATGCTTGTAATGGTGCAGATATTTTGAGCAATTGCGTTTTGTTCTAGGATCCTGACTTCAAATTCATTTGATTAAGTCCCTTTCAATGTTTTTGCAGTTTAAACTTTGGTAAATTGGCGCTTTCAAACTTAGCCGTGTCGCACTTTATTTCTTGTGAGGTCTGGTCTCCTAAATGCACATTTTTTCCTAGTCGTTCAGTGGGTTACGCTTCAGAACTCAGAGGCATCAAATAATTTCCTTCTACATTCCAGGAGCTCAATGTTCCCATCTGATTGGTGGATGGAGTGGTCGCCGTGAGATATATACGACCCCACTCAGTATCGGCCGTTCATTTCAACCCTCTTATATTGGTCAAATTCAACTCACTCTTAGTTGGTAAGTCGAAATTTTAAGGAGTTTTATTAGGTTTTTACAAAAATCCAGCTTTAAAGCTTACACTTATGTAACCGCCTAGACAAATCAGGTGGTGTAGCACATTAGTCATCGGTGGTCGCGGCATACACTGATGCGTGATCTAGCATTTCCATTGAGTTCCACTGTTAATTTTGCACTCTATTTTAATTTTATTAAGCCCTGTTAAGGTAGAATACTTAAGGCACGAAATACACTTAGAACTCCAAAGCTTTGTGTCATTTAAAAAAATTGTCCAAATTTGCTAAGTTTTAAAACATGGTGCTTAGTTCCCTTTGTATACGTTTTTAATTTAGTTTTATTTATGATTTTCACTTGACTACAAAAACTTGTTTGAAATGTTCTTTATCAAGTGGCTTCCTCGAAACCACGTCGATTTAAAAATCATTTTTGAGTACATGATTGCTCAGACTCTATTTCTACTTGCTATGAGAAGCGATTTTGATGCAAAGATGATGACTGGATCAATCAAATCATAATGAAAACGGGTTGATTGGTTGGCTGGTTTCAGGTTATCCTGCCATGAGATTAACTATATCAAAACATCAGCTGGGTGTATGAATGCAAAAATGAAAAACTGGTGTAGAATAAGGTTGTAATTGAAGCGCTCTCATATTTCTACAACACACTTCAATGGTTTGAAGTCAGCTAATTTTAAAGGTGGTTTTCCAAATGTAAGACTAACAATCTGGTATAGTAGGTGTCATATCGAGTTGTGTACACAAAGGTGTTATTTATCGCAGCGCGCTCTAAGACCGCTATGAAAAATTTTTGTGCATATTTTGCTATCAGGAAGTAAGTGTAGGTGTACACTAGCTCTACATCGTCCAATGACTTCCGTCTGAACGTCTTCAGACTCAAGCAATGTTAACTGATCATGGCGCCATCGAGAAGTGAAACCTGTAAATCCACCAACGACCTTTTAAAGCTATAACAGCAATTTACCTCAGAATTTTTATGACCTAATAAACTCCAATCATCGAGCACAAAGAAAACATTAATTCTGACTTATAAAAGAATTTTCATCATAAAGTCTACCGCCTTGGAATGAATTCGAGAGAGGAAGTTTTGTGACATGGTTTTTAGAGGAATTCTCATCCCAAGAGCAAAAGTTATGCACGCGTGACTAAAATGCATTCATCCAGCAATGACTTTACACTACCATTGGAAAAGCGGCAACCTTTCGACAGCAGAGCTGATTGCTTAGAAATAACTGACAAAATCTATGAGGCGTTTTATAATCCTGATATAAACTCACTTTCTGCAAGTCTTCTTATAGTTCCAAGTATTGTATTCACACTTGTAGAGCTACCGACAGGTTCATAAATTCAGATGTCTATGAGGGCTTCTGCATGATACCTTTTTTAATCACGTTACATCCAAAGCTATTTTTTGAACGGTTCTACAACAAAGCGCTTAAATATTTTTTGGACATGGTGAAATCGTGGCCAAAATGACCCTCTTAAAGTCCTCCCATATAAGCCTTTTTTGACAACTTCAAATGATCAAACTTTAAATTTATTCGGCTATGTTGGGCTACTATTAATATCCACTGCTACCACCACCTTAGCGGCCAGTTTTAACCATATGGGATATCAGACATCTCAGTGTTTGCATGTGTGTGGCGATTTAAACCTCCTTGATAGTTTCTGGATATCTTTTTTCAGCTAAAAGGAATGCCTACTCATGTTTAATATAGTTTTCCCATAAGATGTGATTAAATTATGCTACTTAAGGCATATTTCTGCTTGATCATTGTACTGTGAATTCCCCCAGGATGGATAAACTGAAACACCATAACCAATGATAGAAAAGTAAAATAACCTCGTTCACTAAGTTTCATGGGCTACAATTCATTTAGTTGGAAGATGGGTTGGCGTGCCTGAGATACCTTCAAGATCCAGCGTGAAATCTTTTCACAAGCCTCGTTTATTTGAATGCAAATATTGTGATATTCAAAAGCATTAATGCTTCTTGAAATGCAAGCTGTATTTTGCAGAAATGAGTGAATATGAAGTAAGAGTAACAAATGAGTGTCCTTAGCGTATATATTGCTGAGATTTTCCCCACCAATTCAAGCAAGATGCTTCATTGTCACCTGATTTTGCGATTTCACTGGTGAGTTGCAACCGTTAGATCGAATTTTTATGGTGTACCATCTGACTATTTAGTTGGAAACTGTTTTTTTCAACTTCATTAATGAGAGTTTTTCTGTAGGAGAATGCCCTTTGATGTACGAATGCTTGCGATAATGGCACTAGCCGCCTTCTTATTTCTCACATCAGCATCACCGATGGTAACTGAGGTAGGAAATGATTAGATCCCCATCTGTTAACCCAATTGAGTGAACTGGTGAAAGCGATTTTTTAAGTAGACGTGCCGTTTACCATACAACAACTGTTAAGTAGTAAATTGGGCTAGTAGACGCTGATTACAGCCAATCTTGACATATATGAAACTGGGTAGTCTCTTACCTAACAAGTTCTGTGGTTCTGTTTATTTGCTTCCTTGCCCTGTCTTATGTGAGGCTTTATCTGACCAAGCAATAAAATATCACTTGTAATGCTAAAAGCAAATATGGGCAGTTAATAAGTGGTTCAAGGCTCTGCCTTCTTCCTTTTTACTGCGCAATAGCCTTCATAATTCGTCCGCGGTTAAGCTAAATGAATTGCATGGTACAAGAATTATTTGATTAGTTATTTGGTGTGTCTATTTCCCAACCTCACAAGTAATATTTACCTTAAGAGATGCAAAACTGTGCAATGCTTCTGTGATATTAAAAGGGGCTATTATGCCTTCATGTGAAAGTCGGGAGTCTTTTTGACATTTCAGAAATGCTTTTCATCAGACAAGGCTATGATCAATTATCTACTAAAGAAACATGCCCTGTGCTATGAAAATCCAATGGATCCAGATTGCCTTCAGCTGGACATTGATAAAAAGGCAACACTGGCCTACTTCAAACGGAGCCTACGATCGTCCGAGCTGTCGCCAAGAGACAAGCGTGCATCGTTAGCATACTTCTAGATGCGTATATCGTTTCACTCACATTATTTACTGTAAATTCTCCTGTGAATGTGATTAAAACAGCTTCTGTGTGGCCTAAAGAAGATTTTCACTGCAATCATAGCAGTCACAAATCACTTTAACGCATCCTCGTGTGCATTGGATGGGTGGGAGGTTTGAAAAATGTCCTAACTCCATTATCTAGATTCGTTAGTTTAAAAAAGGTGAGATAATTAGATGAGGTAATCTGCGAGATTTGAACTAATTAGAATTTATGCTGTGTTCTCTTGATACATCTGTGAGTAATTTGCCGAAACTAGTTGATATAAGTGAGTTAATATTATAACATAGAAGGATTTTACTATTTATTGCGAGCCAGAAATGTAAGAGTGTAATGAGAGCTTGCATTCATAATGAATTGTGAATGGTTTTGATGTATAATCCTGTCACATTCTAAAAAGGAAAATTGATTTGAAGTCTTTTTTTAAAAAAGGTTAACGACGATCTCATTTCTCAGGTACACTAACTTGACGTGATGTTGTCACAAAAATGTCCATTAGAAATTTTAAAATGCAAGGATGTAATTTTGTGGGGACAAAACGGTACTGTAGAAAAGTGAAATAACGAATCTCTAGGAATAACCAGTAATGTGTCGGTTGGCTTGAAATTGGATTACCCGTGGCCTTTCTCAGCAAAAAGCAGTCAGGTAGTTAACAAATAGCCCGAAATTGCGCGTTTTTACCATGCACACGAAGGAAGGGAAGGTTTTCGTGTCTGTCACAAATTAATGCATGTAAGAGAAATGCAATTGTTCAGCTTGCACAACTTTCCTTTTACAGGTGATGCTGATGTTGGTGGACCATTTCATCATCATCCACCTAAAATCCAGATACGCAATTCTTCTTGATTGAAAAATAGAGTGTTAACTTTCCCAGAAGTAAAAAATCTAGCTTCGGTTGGTTTATCAATGCAACTAAAGTCTAACTGTTTGATTCTTGACGGCGTATTTTGGTGCTGCACATTTTTCAAGCACTATAAGAGAAGTTTCTGTAGCATACGAGTTTGTTAATTCAGAATAAGAGGAAGGTGAAAGATAACGCAGTAAGCGGTGTTGCATTAACAGAATGGCGTATACCTATCTGTGCTTCAATTTTTATTTATGTTAGCAATCGCTACGACCAAAATTTCGAGGGAATTTAGTCAGATAATATTTATTTAACTGCTAAACCTTCGATGTTAGAACCTTAAAACTTTTATATTTAAACATAATACATCCACTGCATTCAATAAATTTGCCTAAACAACACCTGAGGCTTCTTTAATTAAGGAACCGTGGCTTAGTTAAGTGTGGCATAAGTATGATGAGGACCTCCATTAGAAGTCTAATTACTTTAAGTAAACATGGGTGGCGAATCTTCATAATGACACTAACACTGTTATTAATGCCTAGCTGCCATTAATCCACCTTACATCACATCTCAAAGTAATTAATAAATTTATAAGATGCCTTTCATGCATAGGCGTTAATGCAGTTGCACCGGCGTCTTTATTTGTTATGGCGACTGAAGTCATTTTCCTCAAAATTTATCAGAGCGCTATCATAAGTGTCCAATAACTTTAATAGGCCTAAACAGTACCGCTTGCTTGTCAATTGTGCGCACGGCAAATAATAAGGAAAATTCACTATCTGCTTATACGATATTTTACCATTGGTTTAACTGATTCATGGAAGCATGTTTGAATCGTTTTGATTAAGAGCGTAAGCTTAAATTACAGCAGCGATGTGGACTATCGGAATCTTCGCTCCATAACCTTAAAATGGGCCTTAACCATTGTTTAAGACTTTGTAAAGGAATTTGGAGAGTGATGAGGCAGGTGACCTTACCTTTTACGGAGCATTGACACTTAGGGCTCTGAAAAAAGTGGTTTTTATAAGCACATGGGCACTCTGTTGTTTATTTTTCTGTGATGTTTTAATTGTGTGCTTTTATTGTTTATTGAGTGGAAAGCATTTATGTCGCGCTTAGTGCAAGAAATCATGAAGTATGACGTGATTTGTCAAATCTCCTATTTAAATTTGAGCACCTGGAGAGAATTTACTGGCATCGTGTTTTATTAAAGGTTAGAGCTTTTTTGAAGGGTTTAGTAGCTACTTTCTTATTATAAATTTGAAGCTTAAACTGAACTGAGGGTTCGTTGAGGTTTACTGCAAATATGAAATTCCAATGGAGTTTATGGTTTCCCATTTAATCAGTCACCTAATGTCTCAAAAGAAACTTTAATTAGTGCATCACTGAGTTTGGACTGCGCATGTCGAATCTGTTTTAGGTCTATTGTCTACAGTAGTCGAGATTCAGCTTTTCTGTTCTCCAACACATGTTTAAATTTAGAAAATTATTTTCGAGGAACATGATTAAGCCAAGTTGTGTCAATTAAATCCCACGATCGATGCTCGTGTGTTCATTGGGCTCCAAATACGAACACAAAATTATTTTGTAGACTTTGATATAAATCTAAACAGACTAGAAAGCTCGTCAAATTGGTTTATTTTCGTTGTCATTGCGTTTTTTCTCCATTTAGCCACCAGAACTAATGGTGGCGATTAATGGGTTTCCAAGTATGCACATTCTGCAGGCCGAAATCAGAGAATGTGAGCGTAATGGACTATCGAATACAAATTGCAATTACCTAACCAATGAAATAATCTTCAGATTTTGCACACTTTCCAAAATTTTAATCAGCTGCAAAAACTTTTCAAAGATGGACATAATAAGTGAATTTGAAGAACTGATCCTATTTGAATTTTACTGATATCTTAACTGCAAAACTTCAAAGCCTTTTACAAAAGTCGCATTGACGGTCAGTGTAACACCCCACTGTCAAACGCTTCAGCAGGATTCGCTTTAATTTTTTAGCTAGTGCTACTTTATTGTTTGAAGTGGTTCACACTAATATATGGTGTTTAATTGCTATTTCTCATGCCTAAGTCCCATTTCTTAAAGTCATAATAAAGTAAGTGGAACAGTCAGAATATGACTCAAAGCAATGGTGTTTAATCTATAGAGTTGGGTTTTATGTTTGGCTCCTTGTATCTCATGGCTTTTTATTCTTTCAAAATTTTGTCATGGTAATAAGAGTTTTATGGTTGAAGTGGTTGCTGTAGGACTAGCCTAACCGAACGCTTGCAAATGGGGCGCAGTAACTTCACAGTAATTATAAATCTAAAGGTTTCTTAAACACATCTCACTGTCAATGTACCCTTGGCTCTTCTTATAGCATTTGGTTCCACCGGTCGAATTTCAGCGGGGTTCCTGGCACAATCGTTATAAAATTTACATATTTTGCAGACTTGTAATTCAAATTACCAAACATAACTGAAATACTTTTTCAGTTCTGGGAAGTGATCCTGCTTCACTGGGGGCAGCAATGGATAAAAATTTTGGCTGATAAAATCGTTTTAAATTTACTTCCTTTTTCTAGTCATCTTTAAAACTTGAGAAACCTTGGCTAGAATGATGTAACGAATAATTTTTTTTGGCAGTGGATAATAGTTTGATTAAAATCGGCTCTTCTGGACACAATGCTCCTTCATACAGCTGCAATGAAGGAGTCTAATTTCTTAAAATTGGAAAGTGTTCTTAGCTCATAATCTAAAGTTCTAGATTTAATATAGTCCTAGCTAACTTGTGCTTAGCTTTCAATCCGCACTCCAGCCACTTGTTCATTATCTTGTTTAGCATAACGGAAGGGTGTAAAACCTTAAAAACATTCACGTATTTACTTTAAATCAAATTGGCTCTGGATGATTTTGTATCTCTTGCCATCTTGCTTGCATTCCCATCTTACATCTAATAATTATGTTTTGGAATGATGTAAAATTTTCTTCGCATTTCTTTATCGTGTGCAATCAGTTAAAGAGCATTTTCCCAATTAATCTTAAGAGGCCTTGCAGCTACAATCTTTATGCCACGCTGCTATTTTAATGTAATTTATGAGATTGAGATTGCTGAATGGTTTTCACTATTTTTAGCATTCGTAGTTTTTGACGTCTTTATGAACGGGAAATTGATTGCATTATACCAGTTTCCGTGCTGGTCGTGTAGGGACACAATTTAAGCTTTTGAGTGGCTTTGTTATTTGCGCACTGGGTAGAAATTTTGCATAATTTTGCAGCATTCTGTGTATTTTGCCATCCATTGTTAGCCTTAGAGGGGCGTTTTGTAATTCAGATGGTCTAAGTTACTGTCGCATGAATTACGATGAATGGTTTTATGTTAGAGTTGGTAGATGCCTGAGTTTTTATTTCATTTTTGTTCTGAACTACCGATGTGTAACTTCAGCATTTGTCGGGGTTCTTCTCGACAACTGAAATGCTTTCTTAATCCCATAGCAGAATCAAGCAGAATGCTTACTGTTTCTTACTAACTCTGGACAAGATTTGTCACCAACTTCTTGGTATTTTACTCATCGCCATCCCGAGTTCACTCAATATTGCCGTCGAATTGACGGAATGGAGGCATTACCTTGTTTGGAAAGACATACATGAATCTTTTTAAAAACCTATCTGGGGGCCAGAGACCTCCATGAAATGGAATTTACTATCCAATAGTGGGTCAGAAGATGCTGGCTACAGTTCCAAACGAATTTGTTTGAGGTTTATACGTCATTATAACCTTGGTAAGTCAGACTCAGGCTGTAAAACACGGTGCTTTTTTTAATTAACGTTACAAAGTAAATGTGTTGGCAACTTTTTAGCTTGTGACTAAAGCCATGGGGCTTTTCAGTTTTCCTTTTTAGCAGGAAATAAGTCAAGCATGATGAAGTTTAAAAAGATACGCCATATAATTTTGTGATTTTTTGTCTCAAATATTTGTACAGTCGTCAAAATTCCTAAAATTAAACTGCAGTTAGATGGTTTTGTTAGTGCAAGATGCATTAACTAAATTTACTTTCTTGAACTATTTTTTCCTAAAGAATTAATGCAGATTAATAACACTAGGCGGGTAGAATCAGTAAATTTGACATCATTTACCATGAGTTTTGAAAAGCTGATTAGTTTCATCTCAATTCCTGGACACCTATTTATATTTCCTTCCCGCATTTCAAAGAGCTCCCATAATATCACTATGTATAAAGGCTTTTCTCTCACCTCCGAGCCATTAACTTCTAAACTGCACTGTTTAACGTAAACAAGAATTCCCTACCCTTGTGGGCACTTGTATGTTTCACCAAATAAGCGCGCACATATGCACATTCCAAGTGGCCTTAGCAGATTGGCTGGGTGCTAGATTATAGGTTTCACGTGTAAATTCATCGCTAACAAAGCGCACCAGACATAATGCCCCGATGGCTACACCTGTGTCTACTTCTACTTACTCTTACAATCGCTCTTATTTCCCTGACGATCTTGCTGATCGTCTTTGAACGCGTAAAGAACCTCGTCGGAAATGAATCCAGCCCTTCAGCCATTATCTCTACAGACGAAGAATGGTTAAAGTGGACACGAGAAATTAACATTTCTTTTGAAAGCGAGGCTGAGGCCAAATACAGACACTCTGTGTGGAGAAAGCACTACGATATGATTCAGGCGCACAATGCACGAAAAGACAGCCTCTATACCATGGGGACGAATCACTTCACTCATCTGGAGCACTGGGAGTTTGTGGAAATGTACCTCAGGAGTAAGAAGATCGAAATTGATAGCTACGGGGTGAACGACTACTTCGAGGGCAATAAGACAGTGCGAGTAAATGAGAGTATAATTGAGGGCGATTGTTACTTGGAGAACTTTGACTGGACAGAGCGCTTTCCTGATCGCAAAGTTCGTGACCAGGTAGTACCACTAGATTATAACTTTTATGCAGCAAGTGCGAAGCATTTTTGCTGTTTTATTTTTGAGATTCAAATTGTGAGTTTTTAAATAAATGATAGAAATTGTGATATGGTAAGAGGCAAATGTTGAACTATTTTAACTTATGTATTTATTAAGGTATATTCGCCTACACTCGTTAACTGCTGTTTTTTCTATTGTAAATTCATTAATTTCTTATTTATCTTACAATTTACATCAATATTTAAATTTATTTTTTGTTACTATCTGACAATTATCTTCCAAAATATTTTGCTGTGTTGTTAAATTTTTTATTCCTAATCGTAGTCCTACAATAATACACAGAGCATTAGGCTGATTGTCATTTCCCAAAACCGAAAATTCAGATATTTTTATTGAACAAGCCTTGTGCAAATATAGTGCAGTTTTTTCTTTCACATATGTGTATTTGCATGCTTCAAATAACCCATACGTAGTTTTTAAACCCATTATAGGCTTGTCCAGTAGTACAAATTGTACAAAGTTAAAAAATCGCCCTTTCGGATTTCCGGAGAATTCGCTAGTGCCTTTAATCCGGATTTTATATCATGAACTAATATTGGCCACTTTATTTTGCGAACAGCTATGATTGTATTATAGTGATACGCCAAACTTGCGACAGAAAGTGTTTGGCACTGGGGAAATGTTTATAAAAGGGCAAAATTAATGTGTTTCCCCATATTTTTATGTACAATTCTCTATTTGATGTCTGTGCGAGCAAGCACCGTCAAAGCGTACATTCCGCCAGGAAAGAAAAAAGAACGGCCTTTCGTATCATTTCCTACAGAGAAGCGATGTACTTAGAAAAAGCTTGTAAATGCATGTGGCTAGTAACATAAGCGTGTCGGTCTATTAGTACGACACCCCTTACTGTGTGTCTTTCTTCCTCTTATTCTGAATTACCAATCTCGTATACTTTACAAATCATTTTATCCTAATCCCATTGCTGCAGAATCTTCTTGTACAACGCTTCAAAAGGCCGGGAAACTAAAACGCATCGCTTGGAAATGACGATAATTTAACAAACTTCTAAGATTAAATTTATGACGGTAATGAACCATTGAATCACAGACCTAAAGCTGACAAGCGATCAAACATTTGTCAACATGTATCCTTTAGCGATATTTTGGCAGCCCCAATTCATTATACTTTGCTATTTTTCTAAAATTTTCACCACAGTTTGACCTAAGACAAACGGATGCCTTTATTACCATTCTATATCACTGGCTTTCATGTGCAATGCAATGGACAATGAACCTACCTGAATACAACCACTGAACAGCATTTTGCACAAACTTTTATACGTATGCTCCAATTAAAATAAAATAGTGGGCTGGATGCGACAAAAACTAAGATGCACACTTTTACTCTAATTGGAATTCACTCCTCCCTCAGTTATCCTGTGGGTCTTGCTGGGCCTTCGCTTCAGTATCAGCAGTAGAGTGGCACCGGGCCATCCACTACGGTAAGAGCCTCTCTCTCTCAGTACAGCAACTGGTCGACTGCGTCCAATCGAACTTCGGCTGCAACGGTGGAATCATTGAAAACGCTCTTGCATACATCCAACGTCACGGCATCATGCTGGAGCGCGATTACCCGTACCGTTCCAGAGTGAGCTAAAGCATTCTGTTTAGATTCCCGGGCTATAAATTTTATTATTCTGTGCAGTCTATTAAAAGTCTTACAGAAGGAGATTTCATCGACCAAAAATGCAAGGTTTAAACAATGACCAAAGTCGGTTTAAGTTATCTTAAAATCTCTGCTGTAAATCATATGGCTTAGATTTCAACTTCTTTAGGCTGTGGATAAGAAAATGGCAACCATGCTTTTAAAAGGTGTGGTTTAGAAGGCACTGTGGCAGCACTAATTTATTTCCTTAAATCTAATGCCGCAAATTTTTCATTTTTAAGCGGTTCTGTGCTTTTGGCGGAAAGCTCATAACTAAGGCACTTCCAACTCTTATTTAGCCCCTGAGGAAAATGCAATTTAATAGTGATTATTAATGCATTCATAGAAATTTTGATAGCAATCCAGCCACTATTTAAAAACAAAACCTTGCTGTTCTATGATTTATAAAGTTTGTAAAATCCAGTTTACACACTCATGACACAAAGTGCAAGGGCTTCTGTGGATGTGATTTTGCTGAAAAATTGGTTACATGTGCTCTGCCAAACAACTATTGTTAATTAAGACAATTTTTAGGGTCTGAAACGATTTTCAGGGTTCAAAATGCTGTTGGTTTTGGCCAAATTGAGGGTTTTAACTACAAGCAAACGACCACGACATTAATTTTTATTGATGGTCCCTTGTTCCTTTTATGATAGGTGAGTAGTCGCCCAGCCGTCTAGTTCTCAAAAAAGTTAAAATAAGGACTTAAAAAGTAGATTCAAAATTACCTAACGTTGTGTGAAGTGCTTTGGGCTCGCAATGAACTTAATAATTGTGGGGACATTCCTCAGTGGAAGCAGTTTTTCATAAAGTGGTCCGTTCCTCCTTTAAAATACTAACGCATAGAAACGCGAGAACCATGTATAGATCCTTAACAATATGTAACAATCCTATGGGTACACATTAAGCGGTGTTAGGGGAATTCAAGTTCATTTAACTTATAAATACTCTATTTGGTGAAGGCAATTAAAGGCCAGCTCCACTGGATGAAACATCGCATTTGTCTGCAGACTCAAATATAAAATTTTGCCTCAAGAGGGAATAAATTCTCGCGGAAATTTTCTCACAAATGCACCAAATTCACTGCAACCACATGCCAAGATATATTTCCAACTAGCATTAATTAGGCTGCTTTTGTATCCTCTGACCATCATGGATGCCATGCATTCCCTGCATTTTAACGCTTTGAACATGAAACCAAGTTTTCCCCATTCATTCCCGCATTGGAAGGTTAAGTGCTCCTTTGTTTCATTGAGAGCGGTATCTAATGCTGAGTTGGAGGTGAAGAATTTATTAACAGTTCCCTGAGGAGGTCAAAGTACAGAAGTCATGTGGAGGCGAGATATTGTTTTTCCTTATCTCTTTGCCTGAATCTCAGACATGTTCCTATTTAAATTAGTGGGCTTAATTTTCTTTTATAAGTAAAGGTTAGAATATTTTACGAAGGTTGTAAAAAGATTATTGAAAGAAATAAAAAGGCTGCCTATACTTGTCAGAATGTGTCATGCATTTTAAAAAACCCTTTACTCAACAGGTTATCTAATGGCTTCAACTTCACAGAACTTGCTGAATACTTAAGTGAGGCAAAAGTTAAAAGTGCTTTCCCTATCGTCTTCGTTACAACATTGTAAAAGTGGGTCGTTTATTATTAAACATACTGTGACGTTTTCCAGGTTTGCACTTGATTTGATGTAGGTCTTACATACTTTAAATGCCAAATCTTTTGAGTGTTTCAACAAGGCTTAGATTAATCGCCTTCTTGCATTTTAGGTTATGAAATAAATTACTTGCAGGTAGCATATGACAACCACTTTGCGTGCTAGGTATGCAGCAGAAGGGTATTTCATTTGGCAAGTATTAAGACAAATCGCTTGTGTCCACTAAGTTAGCATGCTTGTTTAAATAATTTACTGCATTATTCTCTTTTGGTTATCATACAAAGTTTTTGCGAGACATAGCTAACACCCTAGTCTTGCATTTTCATGAAGTCCACCATTTCTAGTGGTAATAATACACTGCAAAATCCCGCTTCAGGTCAAGTTACAAAAACCCTTCCAGCATTTTACACTCCCCTTTTAGAGTAGAGGCGTTTCCCCTACCTTTTAACTAGTCCGCTGTCACATATGCTAGAGAAAATTGGCACTTTTGATTATCCATTTCCTAGGTGACGCAGTGCGCTGAAAATCCGGCTAAAGTTGCGCTGAAAATCAAGGGCTACGAAACTCTATACGGAGTAAGCGAGGCCGTCTTGGCCTGCATTGTTCGACGCGTTGGACCAGTGGTGATTGGATTCGATGCCAGTGGTTCAGGATTACAACATTACAAGTACGCTTGTGTAGGCATAAGACCGTCTCATTCTTTGAACGGTATTTCTTCATCCAGTTTACCGCTTGTATGTAAAACTTTCTACTTATATGTACTTTTCTGAGCTAACTTAGCCGTTTGCAATTCCCGCTGTTCTCATCTAGCACTCTTAAACGACCGCGATCATAAAATCAAAGTAAGTCCTTCATATCTGTCGGTGATTATACGAATTAAAAACGGGAAGCAAGAGTGGCTGATAGGTATTTCGAATCAAAATCAGTGCAGCTGGAAAGCCTTTACTCACTAGTTTGTTTGAATTTATCAAATAGTTAATTTGATATATGCTCACAGTAGCTGCTCGAAGCTGTTTTAGCTAAATAACGTTTCGTAAGACCAATTTCACTCCACTCGTTTTCAAATGCAATTTGAAAAAGTGCAAATGGTCGCGGTCTTTATGTGGAGTAGACATTTATGAAAATGAGTGGTCAAGTGCAGTATTAACTATTAATTTACCACGTTTTTCTCGCTGACCGCCTTACCTTGCTAACGGAAGGAATTTTGTCAAAGTATTTTTTTCGGTAGTTCCGCCATTTCCGAACGGATCGTAGGCCATTATGATTCCATGCTAATTTACAATTCCAGAAATTTTTTATTTGTTTTTCCACTTACTCTTATGGATTTTAGAACCATGAAACGCCTACTGCGAAGTATTTTATAACGGTGCATATTTAGCTGCCAATATTTGAAATGAAAATTCGCTATGATTACTGTTTCTCGTAACATGCTGGTAAATAATACGCAGGAAATCCTTTAATACAAAATTTAAGACCATTTCTTTAGTAATTTCTCCTCCTGAAAATTCATGATGTTTTCTTTAAATTAGATCTGGAATCTATGATGGCACGGACTGTAATGGAGACATGTTAAATCATGGACTGGTTCTACTAGGTTTTGGAACCGATGAACGAGGTAATAGATATTGGATCTGTCAAAATTCCTTCTCCCAACGTTGGGGCGATAACGGCTTCTTCCGCTTCAAATTCGGCAGCAATCTTTGCGGCGTAGCTGCTACTCCCATTATTCCTATGGTTTAAAATCCTTTGAACAAGAAACGACTTAAAAGTTCTTTTGTTAACTTGTTTTTCCCCCTTCCACACATACCTACATTTCAATGCATGGTCTGTCTTCTGTTCATTTATGCCGTTTCATGGCACCTTTTCTTTGAACTGTATATTTTCAAAAAATAGGTTTTTTTAATCCGTATTTTCTTTTTACAACATTTTGAGGATTGATCATGTTACTGAAAGCAATTCTTAAGTAGTTTGTTTAACAAAAAATTGAATAGGAAGTGCTGTCGTCAATAAAACTAACTCTACCAAACACGTGAACAACATTTACGCACGAGGTAACATCTGTGATGTTGCAAATAGTGGTACTCAAATTGCCTTCAGTAAAGTCTTTACAACTCAGCTTAAAATAATCAATAATTTCAACCTCTTTTAATGGCCTACTCACAAAAAATGTTATTTTATTCTAAGATCCCATCATGTGGTTTCGAAACTCGTATCATTCAATTATTGAGTACATACTGCGTAAAAATCCGATAGAACTCCTAAAACTCGCTACCTAATTACTTTTATCTATTACAAACAATTAGTTTCCTAATTACAAATAAAGGCTGGGTTGAAGCAAACTATTTAGTTTGCTTTTATCCACATACATAACCTATAAGCTACTTCAAATTTTTTCTCTTCTTTAAAATGAAATTACTAAAAGATTGTGGTTACCTAAAGGTTGCACTTACACCCACATTGTTGGCAAATTCACTCCATTGGATGCCGGCAAGGCAAGCACCGCGTTGAAGTACGAGCATGTGATTCAGAGGTGTATTGACTGGTGTGCTGTAAGAGGTGCAATCTCGGAGTTCTGCGTGCAAAATTAGGTAGTTGAGTTTACACCATTCTATCGAGATGACTGTTTGGTTGACCTTGCTGATCCTGATCTGCGTTTCAGCTCAAGAGATTAAACGTACGTTTCCAATTAACTACATTTTCCAACTAGTGGAAATTGACCCTTAATGTAAAGTGATCCAGTTATGCAAAAATATCGAGCTAGTAAATTAAAGATATGTGCTAGTAAAAATATAGCAGATCTTGGGCTATTTTATATTTCGGCAATTTAAAATGTAAATGCAGTACATTCTTTAAAGGGTAGTATGATGTGAAAGCCTTATGCTGATAAGTATAAAACAGGAATGATTTAAAATTGGCTTGCCTTAATTTCCCATCACTTGGGCTGGCGATGTAGTGACCGTTTTCTGCGTATGGATTTGGACCCTTGTTTTAGCATCGCATTTGGAGTCGTCAATACATGAAGCACAAGTGGTTTGGGGTGGTATCGGTGGGCTTTTTCGCAATCGGTTCAACGAGTCTTTACGCAACCCTTGCATCAATAATGGGAATGCGGAAAACCTGAGTAAGTGTCTACATTGAAATCTTCGGCTTAAAACATCATTTATCTGTTGTGTTTCCGTGGGAGAAATTGACACTTCGTAATAAAGTTTACGAAATTATGGGACGTAAATTTATTTTCTCATCACATTGCCCAACCTAAAGTTGTTTGCTATTTGACAAATACTTTACTTCCCCTCATTTAACCCATTACTGAAGATTTTTGTGGCCCACAAAAGGATGTTTAGCCCTTGTTATGATTACTGGCTTCGCTTTAAGATCTTTAATTTCATTGAATCGCAGAATCACTGACTTCTCTTTACAATACCGGGGTGCAAATGGTAACACATGGATGCAATAAGAGTGGTACGTCTAAAATCCTTTCTCATCCTAACAAGCTATCGGATTAACTTATTAATTATGTCTAAGCAATTGACATAGTCTTCGACTTCTCCGGTTTATGAATTTATTTATTTAAACTCATGTTTGTCGCACTGCATCAATGCATTTTTCAAAAGTCTGTCCATTAAAAATCGACTTATTTTTTGAAAGTTATGTGGCTACTTATTTAAAACCACCTACTTTAATGGGTGCAATTAATAGCGACTTGCAGGTTGCTTGAGACACTAAAAAAGTTACTTCGATGGCCTTTGAGAGAGTGGGTTCTTTCGAATACTTGTCGATTCGTGATGCAATAGTTTATGAAGAACCACCAAAGCTAGTTTCTTCTGCAGTAGAAGTTAACTAATAACTCCAAAACTTTTGACTGTCTGCGTCAGTTTTGTTGTCATCTAGCCGCTCTTTATCGCCTTATATCTCTTTAGCAATCACCGGTTTTACTTGGATTTCAATCAAATTAATTGCTCATGCTAATTGTGGTTTAAATCTTACGCATTTGTGTGCAAACCTACTTCATAGGTTACGATGCTAGCATGTCACCTGATCCTATGGCCCGTGGGATTTAAGTTAGTTTGCGAGAAAATGTTTCCTTTAACTAGTGGAGTCGACTTTATAATCTGCAAAATCTGGCTATTACACGCCGGTAAAAGTTTCCATTATGTTTCTCATTGTAATGTGTATGTTATAATAACCACAGGTAGCCAGTTTGATGGAAATCTGAAAAGAATCCTGGAGGCGATGAAAAATGTTAGTGATGCAGTCGAGCAGAAACCCATTGTTTCCGATACGGATAGGTGTACGCTGCAAAATAGTAAGTCTCTATGTACAGTTTGTCGTATTTTGCTTTTTAACTCTTTACAGCGGCGCTCATATTCATATCCCGATTTTGTAGGTGCCAACAATACAGAATAGCTGGGAGACTGTAAACATGGTCTTAAAATGACATTTTAACAAAATAGTAGCTAAAAATCGCTGTAAGCACAGAATCCATGTAGTTGAGCATACACATCGAGGTATACGCCGTAAATCCTCACTAAGAGCGGTTGAGGCTAAGTCAACTTACTCAACTTGCTCCATTCCATTTCTGGCATTCCTTAAGAGGGCACTCCGGAAATATTTCTAATAATCACAATGCCTTAAGGTCATAACAGTGATTATTCCCTTGGTTTTAAAATACCCCTTGCAAGAAAGCAGTAAATTTTGAATTCATTGCACCACTACTTATTGCTTATGATTTCACCTTTACATACATATACTTAAAAAGCCTGAATAGCACTGGAAATTATGGTCCTGATAAAATTTTTTTATTAGTCATCAAACACCTTGATCCACATGAATTTCCTTAATTGTTGTGCGTCTTTTCAGGTTTTTTATCAAAGACATCTCTCAAAATTTTGTCGAAATCTCTGGTAAACATGTTTCCAGGTATCCCTTTTCTGCCAAATCACACATACTTCCGAGTTTCTTTGTAGAATATGTTCGAAAACACAATTGTGGCTAGTAAAAGTTTTTCTGGCCAAGTTTTTAAATGTATTCATAGGACGAAAGTTGTTAAAGATTATTACGAGTGTCTAAAGCTTCCTATGCCCATTATTTGTGATTATGCACGGGTTGCCATGTTTTTGACTTTTTGTCTTCCTTAATCTAAATCGGATTAGTCATAGTTTTCTATGCAGATGCTTGTAAATAGCTCTAAAGGGAACTATGGATTCACTCTAGTTTATTAAGGCATGTCTTTGGCGTCTTCACACGTCAACATATTTTTTATCAGCTCATATTCTAGTACTTTGCTTATTACTGCTTATATATGCTACTGCGATGATATTGGGCTTTGTTCTGAAGTACTACTAACTAGACTACTGTTTGTAGATTCGTGCGAAAACATGGCCACCTTTAATGAGACTGTCGCTAACATCACGAAATGGGTGGATTCGATTCGATCTAATATTACCTACAGGGATTCATTTAAGTCTGTTGTTAACGGCACTATCAATGGCAATTACAGTAAGCTTTGTTAATTCCCGCTGAGTTTATCTTTTGACCTATTCTAAGTTTATCTCCTTAATTTGCAATTTCGGATACCCTGGTATATCATTATTGTTACAAAGCGGATTATTTCGATTCTTTCAACTTGTTCTGTCATTCAGTAAGGCTGTAATAATACGGCATGATATTGAAACTCTGGACAACGAAATGTCTTAATTATGTCCATACCCTCAACAATATTATCGCTTGTAACAAAAACTGGACTTCCACTCTCCCTCTAACCTTGTAATCATGCACCCAGCTATGGTTGTCAACCAACAATAAGTATAAGTTATGCTCCACACATTGGATTTAAATTGTTTGAACAACATTACTGAAAAACAGTAGATTGTTTCAGCTGCATCCCCTGACAAAATTTATCTGAGCGAATTCCTCGTGGAGATCGCAGCGATTAGCAACCATACAGGAGCACAATTTTACAGCACCACTATGGAGGCCATTACAGCCTATGCTCCTCCTATTCGCAACAGTATGTCCATAAAATTTCTGCAAAATGTCGATTCGACGATTGCGACGATCTGTTCTAGTCTGCTTCAGCAAAAGCGAACCGGAATCACTTTCATCTACGATGATAGTAACAGTAAGTCTACTTGGTTTTTATTAAAGGGTTTTCCGAGGCCTTTATGCCGCCTAGTTAAGCGAATTCTCCTAATGTAAGCGAACGGATGCGACTTAATCAAATCCCACGTTCAAATCTCATAAAAGACGTATAAACTATTAATAAATAATCGAGGTGATCAAGCCCTGGAACATCTGCAAGGTTTTGGGATCTGTGTAATGGTGGAGCATAAAAATGGAGGTGGAACTTCACTGTTTTAGGTTTTTTGAATGTTACAAATTGCATTCTTTAAACACAAAGCTACTTTGTTCATTGACTTACGTCCTACTCTCGAAAATGGCAAATCTCCATTTTAGAATAAAAAGCACTGATGTTTAGTGCTATGTGCTCATAAACCAAACATAGTTGCTTTCTATCAGTTATGGCTGTGGTTTTGTAATCATTTCTTCCCACAAATGTTGAAAATTAGCTTGTGATTTAGTAAATGGGATAATGGTTGTCTGTGTTATCCAACCGGTTTTTTCCTTTATAACTTGCTCACCAAACATTTGTTTTTTACCAGGGTTTTTTTTTGTTTTCATGGTGTTTCTGTGCTTATTTGACACTTAGATAATAGTAATCAAGTTGAATTCCCTCGTAAAGTGATCATTTTAATAAGGTGCATTTTGTGTGTGCGGAAATTGTGTGCGCAAGCTACTGAGGAATCAAATTTTTGCACAAATTTGTGCACAGACTTCGTGATAAACAGCAAAAAGTGGCAAACAGTCGTCTTTCTCCATCACTGGTTCGATTTGGTGTCCAAAATGGCTATGGCAACCGGCATTTTTGACGATGGCCTCTTAGAGGACTTCCCCAACGCATTATCCCGAGAGAGAGCAAAATGTTCGAAATAATTTCGGTGTGTTTGATTCCGTGTTTTTTGTTACTTCGGTCATTAGCTTTGATACATCTGCCTGGGTGATTCCAGGTGAATGGGATGCAGTCGCACATAGTGTTTCCATCCCTATAGATGCACATTCAAATCGACGTAAATCAGTGCAATCTTCTGGTATATTTGATGCTTTACAATCCATATAATAGCCTGCAACTGCACATATATTGTCCCAATTCCCGCACCGATGTAATGTCTCTAAAACTGGTAGGACGAAAATAAACAGAAGGCTGATTTAATACTTGTTTTCTTATTAGTTTTCAAAAGCCGTATTATGGGGTATCAGATTTTAAGTCTCGATCTGGGTTTGGCATTCCGAGGCTTCCCTCTAGACGGAAGAGGGCATAATATCTGGATAGAATACGTTCTGAAAGCTTTGACAAGGGTATAATGACCTATCAAGTCGCTCATGACCAAAACCGGGGGTTAGGCAAACAGCAAACGTGTTGTATCGGGGGCTTTTTGGCTGAATAATGAGCGAGGGTTGCTCCATTCGTTACTTTTTAACCCATTTTTGCAGAGTAATTTGGTTTCGCAAGACTTTGGGGGTTTTCAAAAGTGATGCAGTGAAATTCTCGATGCCATAATGTTTTTGGCTTTCGTGATATGGTTAGGATAAACAAATTGCATATCAAAGTCTTGCATTTTTATTTGTTAAAAAGTTGGCCAGGGTTTATTACCGTTTTGACTCCAGTCGGATTCTTGATTGCAGTCCTTATGTTAGAATGGCTCTTTTTTCGGAATAAAGGGTTAAAAAATGTTCGTCCCGGCAATGTTGATTACGTAAGAGGTGACCTTTTCCTTGAAAATGTCTTTCCCATCTTGTAGAACTGGTCTTCCTCATTCGATTGCTAAAGAATGTCTACTTCAGCACGATATACCTACCTAGCGAATGGACGAACAATGACACGATTAAAGATGTTTTAATTAAGCTATTTCAAAATACCGATGTTCCACAAACGTACGTCCTTCTCTTCCGAAATGAACACAGTGACTCATATACTAACGATTTCCTCGAATTGGTAAGCAAATGGGTTTTCACAAGCTTAAGAGTTTTGTTTTTTTGACCTGAAATTTGCCACTGTTATTTACCAGTCCATGGTTGTGCGTTGGCATCTTCTGACTATTCTTTTTTTATTATTGGAGTAAATTTATGATAGATGTATTTTATGACTCATTATGGCTGCTGAAATTAATCTTTTTAGAGGCCATTTGCTAAAACTGAGGAAAGGTAGTTCCTCATTTTAACTGTTGCGTCGATCTTGTATTCATAGGCAATGCTGCACCAACAACTTCGAGAAGGCATACAAATTATCTTATTTTCCATAGTAAGCTTTTAACTTCATTAGAATTTTGAATTTTTCCCTTACTTTAAGTGCGCTCATATTCTTTATAAACGACGATGACTCGTCGTTTGGAAACATCTCACCACTTTTACCGCTACACTTATTTCAAAGGAATCCGAAAAAGTCTGTTTTTAGTAACATCCCGTCTTCACATGCGTAGAAGGACAGCTGCTCAGTCTACAAACGCTATCTAAGAACAGGAGCTTCTCTGATTACTTTCGGATTGAGCACAGCGTATGCACCGGAAACACCCGCCCCTTTCTATGATCTGGCTTGGCGAGCTTCTGCTACCTATCTTGATGGCCTAACATACATTACAGGAGATGCAACTCAAGTAGTGCGTGATTTGAACCATTTACTTGAGAATCTTTTTGGGCAGTTTATGTCATTTTTGATAAGTGCATGGATTTTGTGTTTTTGGTACTGTAATTTCAGTCAGTTTTTTGTATTCTCTTCTTCAACAGCCCGGTTCTTACATCCTTTCACGGATCAATTTCAGTCAGACGCATCCAACTGCAAGTCCCGTTGAGTCAGTAGCAATTCTTGATTGTTCTATTAATACGAACAGAGGGGTAAACAAAGTTTTGAAGTTCAAAACTGGCGCATTAAAATTCATGAATATACCTTGTGACTTCTTTTAGATAGGTAGCTGGGTATTGAATCGGGAGCCGCAATTAGTAGTGGACAGTATAAATTCAACCTTGACTGGACGCACCATCAAAGCCGGAATTGTTAAGGTGAGATGTGTTCTTCCTTTCAAAACTGCCGCCTCTTACAGTAGCTTGCGGTTCCTAATTAACTTCAAGTCTCCTAAGGCGTCTTTCCGAGTTACTTACCTTCAAGGTTTTGATGTAGACTAAAACAATAAGGTCACTTAGAAACTTGTATTTCATCAATTATGTCAATGGCTCCCATATATTTCATCTAGATTTGTTAGCTGCTGTTGTATTAATGGCAATTTGGACAGCATCTGAGTCTGGCGCGCAGCTAAGTTCTCATCAGTCCTTCTTTCTTGTTTTGTTGCCCTATATTTCCATGAATTTATTCACTTTTTAAAGATTCTTTACTTAGATTTTTTATTTAGGCGGTTTTATACGATGTCGTGCCAAAGGGAGTCTCATTATAAGTTTCTCTTAAATTTCCAGCCAGCTAAGTTCCCAAATTTGGACTCGCTATGCAATCGTTTTCGTACGGCTCCTTTAAATTTTGAATACCCGTTTCACATCACGATAGCAGGCTTCTTGTGCTCAAATCGGTTTCTGTTTGTTAATTTTTTTGTAAGACGACTGGTATCGGATTTTAGAGCTACTTTTATTACTAAACTTCTTGTTAAATTGAGCTCATTCTATGAAAACTAATATGCCTTATCTATTTTTTTGTTTACTTTAGTATACTCCCTTCTATGATAACGGCATTGGATTTTCGATTCCAGTAATGGAAACTCTTGCATTCCTGGCAAAAATTAACTGTGAAATGGTCTTTCTCGAGCAAAAATCGAATGAGCCTTACTACGCGGAGATGCTTAATGCAATTGTGAACCACGTAATTTGTGTTTGTTTTGCTTGCCCATCTTCTCCCATTGGATTGCTTTTATTAGCTCAGCCTTTTGCATTTCTCTAGAAGTTTGTAAGTACTAAAATCGAACATAATTAATGTTTAATTAGGATTTTAGAAGCACTTTAATGTGGGCTTAAAAGCTACCTAATAAACAAAGACTTCACTGCGATCAGCAGACACAAGATGGAGTGAATTATAGTAGTAAAGCTTCGTTTAAAGACTAATTCTAATCATTTGCAGAAAATCGACGTGGGCTTTACACCAGTTCCACTCTCCACAATAAATACAGAGAAAGTGTCGAGCTCATCAGCAACTTTGACGATCTCTTTCACGCTGGTGCGCCAACGCCCTTCCCGACCTGCAGACTTCCTGCTACTGCTGCGACCCCTCTCTCTACCCGTATGGTTGGCCAGCGTAGTCTTGGCTTTCATCTTCACTGGGCTTCTGATGGTCTTCGGTCACCTCAAGCCCGTTATAATGCGAAACCTGGCGGAGGGTGAGATGACCTCCAAAAGGGATCTCTTTGAGGTGTCTGCACTTGGCGTGGCATCGACTTTCTCGCTCACCAAACTACAAATCATTCCCACCACTCTCTCCAGTCGTATCTTTGCTCTCCTCATGTGGATGTTCTCCTACCTTCTGCTTGTATTCTACGCTAGTGCTATGATGACTATTCTGCTAAGAATAAGAAAACCTTCAAATGCAGGCATTACGGTTGACGAGGTGTTGAACGCTAATAGCCATCTAACGTAAGTTAATCCGTGCTTTACTACTGGTTAATTTTTATTGAACAAACAATATTTATCAATGATTTATAGTGGAACAATTCGTTTTGAGCCCTGTGCCTTTAATATGCAGCTTTACTCAGGTTTCGCATGCACAAAAACCATCAGTATCATGCTGAAATTATGGGAAAACTACTTAATTAGACAGAAGGAAAATGTATTCTTCATATTTAAGCTTTCATGTGGTAACATTTAAATTATAAATTGATGTTGATAGGACATTTGTTTACTTCATTTCTCAAAATTTTATTATCACAAATAAATGTTTTGTACACCCATCTTGCTAACAGGATGCTGTTCTTAGTGGCCTTTTACAGTCGTTTGAGAATACAACATGGTGGTCATTTATTTGATTCGTAAAATTTATGTAGCATTTCGATTAAAATGATTTTAACAGTCTGTTGTTTTGCCAACCAATATAGTCTAGCGTTCCGAGACTATGCACTGCTGACGAATAGAAAGGCTAAGGGGCTACTGATATGGCTCAGAGGCCATACCGTCCAGGTAATTCACAAAGGTGTCCTCTTTACATAGGTGCCGTAGACAGATTTTTAAGGTGATCTACGGCTAGTGTTGCTTTAGATGTTGATAGCCTCCCTGCTGAATAGAGGGCTGGGGTAGTTGCCTAAAGTAGACGTTACTTTCGACACTTTTGTTAGGGGTCGTCACGGATTCGTCCATCCCCAGCAATATGCCCTTCTTCCATCAAGTTAGGGTTTAGCATTCAGCAACGGGAATTAAGGTAGTTATAATTAAGATTGAGTTCGCTTTCTGCATTCACTGATGTTATCCTCATAGTCTTTCTAGGGGACGTAAAATACCATAATACGAGACTTACTGGGAACTTCCGTCGTTCAGAGGCCAGCTTGCCTAACTTAATTACAAAAGCTGAGCCTCATGTGCTCCCAAAACAGACCGACGAGTTAAACAAACTCTCAAAATATCATAGGGATTCTTTCAATGCTTAAATAAATGGTATTGTTTGCGGTGCTAAGTTTCTTAAAAACAAAGGCCAAATCCAGCACCATAAAACGTTTTGAACATCATCGTTCAGTAAAAATTTTCGTTAAACCAAGAGTATTTTTATCAGTCCAAAAGCACAGCGCACTGTGAAAGTCACATCACAAATTTGTTTAAGATTCGCATAATAACACCATAATCAAAAGGGTGATTTTAATATCTGAGTCGGACGTAACACCCTACAATTCTAAAATGTACGGGATTCGACTCTCCAAGCCAGATGAATTTGGTCAAAGCTTAAGTAAATGAAACTTTAATTCTGGCTCAAAGAAATGCAAAAGAACGGTGTTTGAGTCATGCTTGCGTCATGATCTCATGTGTATCGTAGCCTTTGGTCCCCATCTCGGCCCCGTGTTGCTCCACCAACAAGCAGTCAGCTTATACAAAGTTGTACTATACTTCAACTTAACACCCAAACATAAAAAGCTTGAGATTTGAGGTGAGCATTTTCATTCTATTCAAGCAACGACTAACCTTTATAATAAACCATCAAGTATAGTCACTTTTGATATTTAGAAGGGAGTTTCTGTCATGGGACTTATTCAGCGACATTTGTCGCGTCCAAAACAAAACACGTTACACGTTGTATCTGAATGCTATTGCCTTCATTCGGAAGCCCTATCAGACGTACAGCAGGTACTATTAGGACCGAAAACCTTTCACTTAGTGTTATCATTTACCATATGATACCAAGACAAGGCTCTATACTACTTTGCACCCCAGAATTACTTTTAAAATTGCCCTTCTTGATGTGCATTGGAAAGACACTTACTTGAATGATTAGTGTAAATCAAGACATAGTATGCTCTAGCTAAAAAACCACAAGCTGTCATTATCCCGCCAACCAATGTTTTCTCCATCTACGCTCACTGAGTCAATTCAGATGTTTCCCATTCAAAGGTTCATCGTCATCAAAAATGGAATCGGTTATGAATCTATCATCGGATCTCTGAATAACAATTCCAAGTCCTACACCTCATTCGACTCCATTCAAGCAGCTTACGATGCTCTTATGAAGGATGACAAAACCGTTCTTCTGGCTTCCTCAATCGAGGCGTCATACATTAGCGTCATGGTTAGCCGGTCCTCCCATTAAATTATTCCCTTCTTGAAAGGTTGCGCTAAATAACCCTGTCTTTCATTTATAGAACTGTGCACTGGAAATGGTTCCTTATACTAGACTGTATAAAATAATATTGAGTTTCCCCTACTACAAACCGTGGACTTTCGGACCTCAACTGGACTATTACTTCTCAATCATCAGCAAATTCGGCACTCTCTCCAGTGCAGCCTCAGTGTGAGTGACGGAAATTGTTTGCTGTATGCCGAGTGTTTAGCAACATGCCCGAATGATGGTGTAAGTGTAATCTTTTCTTCTGACACAGATACTTTGAAACAGGACGTTGTTATCAGCCGAACTATAATGTACCGACACCCAGTGTTCTTGAGCTTGGGGATAGCGCAAGCATCTACATCTTCTTGCTCATAGGTATTATTGTCTCTTTCATCATAATGGGTCTGGAGCTACTCGTCAAGCACATTGTCGGTGAAAGAGAGGCAAAGGTGGGCTGTTTCACCTAATCGTTTTCAAGCTAGATTTTTCTTAATGTGTTCGTCACTGGTGTTTCCTTTCCTCATTCTAGGAACTCACTCTCCTGGTGCCAGGAAGACAATACACAGCAAAAATCATTTCAATCAAGTATGTGAATGTGTATGATGTTTTAACTTACCTTGACAAAATATCCGCTCTCGGATGTTTGACGGTTAAAATGAATTGCGGGATGCTCCGTTTTTTCAAATATGTACTGACATCACCTATGATGCGATTCTGGGACTTTACCTGCCTATCTACCTCTATCCTTAGGCGAAACGGTGTCAACGTAAACGTTGCAGATCGGCCGGAAGTTGTCTTTATCCCAAATAGCCAACTCCATACAGATCCTCTCAAGGTAAGTTAAATGAAGTTTTATACTACTTCCAATCACGCAGTCGTAAATTTATTCCACGCGCAGAAGCTATTCACACAATCAGACTGTTTCAACATATCAGCTAGTGAATGCCTAATATGTGTTCACTTTAAAACTTTACTGTAGCATCCCGAGACTTTCTGGAAGGTAAAAGAAGGCGTAGTACTAGGGCAGAATACATATATTCTGGAAACAGGGGGATTGGGGGCTGCTAGCATGGCCCGGAGGCCAGCTAACCGGCTAGTACAATATGGCTACCCAAGCGACCGAAACTAGCGATCCAAACAAACAAAGTGTTACACTTACAGATGATTTCAAAATGAGCCTTAAAAACTGCTAACTGCCATGATGCTTCAAATTTGAGAATTTTATTTTATCATAAACTGAGTTGCCTCCGCATTGAACCGGAGTTTCTAAATCAGTCGTCTAAATCCCGTTAGGACAACCAGACAGACCATTAATGGGCAAGGTCTCAGGACAGGTGTCTATTTGTTAATGGGGCAACTAATACAGGTGTGAAGCTTGGGTGCGGGCTTGGATAAGGACCGGTGACAGCTGCCAGAAGCTGAGTCAGAGGCTGCGCCTAGGCTTGAGTTCGAGTGTTTACTAGTGGTGGAGGCTGAACCATGGGCCTGGAGTGAGTATTTGCGTTCTTAAGGCTACTCCCCGTAGCCTCAGGCAGTTAGAAGGCGATGAGCAGAAAATTTGGAAATCGCATTTAGTAGCGATAAGTGGGTGTTTTCCTGCGGTTACAGGCACAAATGTTGAATTTATGGACACTGAACTAAGCCCTTGATGCATTTTAATGAAGAATGATGAACATTTACGCATGGAAAACCTTGTGCTGAGTTGGGCGACACTTGATTTTATTCATCAGAAAGCAAAGTCAAACACTGTGGTCAGCCCCATGTTTACGTACATTAAGTTGTTTCATTAATTAGCTTAAAAGAATACAGTTTGTAAACC
Organism: Taenia multiceps; assembly: GCA_001923025.3. Taxonomy (NCBI): domain Eukaryota; kingdom Metazoa; phylum Platyhelminthes; class Cestoda; order Cyclophyllidea; family Taeniidae; genus Taenia; species Taenia multiceps. The sequence continues at coordinate 74,990,912 of CM010311.1, read as the reverse complement.
CATTATCAATCAAATACCTTAATTAAAAACAAAAACAATGTTGAGCGGGATTATACTCCACATCCATCAAATGATAAGTCTGGGGAAATGGATTTTCCTTAAATAGTTCGTTTGATTTCGATAATATGATGGCACTTATATCCTTTGTGAATTTTGAACAGTTATGTATAAAGTGCATGGTCGGCATGAAGGTAGGTCTGAATGAAAGCATTTCTTTTAACTTGCCTGTCAGGTCTACAATGCATTGGACATGGGTCTGGCGGAGGGAGACTCCATTGAGGTGACATACTTCGGCAAAGCCAGTGACGGAGTAACAGAACTGTTCTGCCGACATTTCCCAAATGACTAAAGCCCACAAATGAAGACACCTTCCGTGTTCACTCCCAACTCACACCTTTCCCCTCTCTGTCCTCCAAGAATTAATTTTCTGAAAGAAAAAACTTTTAAATTAACAATCTTCCAGCAATTTCGAAAGTTAACATCAAAAAGTCCACAGACCCCGAAAAGTGTGCTAACTCACATTGGTTTCTAGTGCGAATGCTTAACGTAAGACAGTAAGCAATAGAGGTGGGCAAGAAACTTAGAAAATACCAGCTAAGTTTATTCTTTTAATACTAACGCTCATCAGGATTACCTGAAAAATAGACTTTTTGCTAAAATCGCTTATCAAAACCATCCATCATCACGTGGGTTCCCAGTTATCTCTACTTCAGATAATTAAAGCTGAATAATTCCTGAATAATCTAAAGTTGAATTAGTTGCTTAAATCGCTTTTGAGATTTGTCTTATTTCGCAGTGAAGCGAATGTGTTTAAGTACATGTAGTAGATTGTATTGCGCACCTCGAGGCTACCTTAAAGATGTAAGAAGACCTAATACTTGGGTAGACTATGTACATTAGACACACAGCAGGTGTGGCGTCCCGAGACTTCTTTTAAGATAAAAGAAGGCATAGTACTAGAGCAGAATACATGTATATTCTGCCAACAGAGGCGTTGGGGCCGCTGGCATGGCACAACATGGCCACCCAAGTGACCGAAACCTCGGTCCGAACAAACGAAGTATTATAGCAGGAACTGGAACCACTGTCTAGGCTCTGAGGCCAGTTCATCACACAGTCGAATCACCTTGAGCATCGTCATCAGCGCTCTCCTTAATCAACCTCTCTCATAGGCGTTCACAACTTAATCAGAGCTGCAAGAAAACATCCGCGAGCTAGCTGTACCCGTCATCAACGTCACAGATTTCTATTGTCAATTCTAATGGATCTGAAGTTCCATCATGTATGGGAACAGGGCTCAGGGCAAGAGAGTGTGCTGAACATCACCGGTGTCCACAGATAGTCGCTGAAACACGAATCTAAAAGCTGAATCCGACGGAAAAGCTTTGCTTTTATTCCTCTGTGCCAAGCAGTTCCCTCTCCAGAGCCATCCATTCGCATTTCTATTTGAGTTCTCTCAAGCCAGAGGAGGTTTAGAAGAGATACCGCGTTTTCACATATTTGATATCCTTATGCAGATTTGGTAAAAAGCTCCGTAAAATGTCTGCTCTGGTTGGTTTACGCCTAATGTCTCTTCAGTTGCTAATATCTTGGCTTCAGAAAACGGGACTGGGGTAGTCGCTGGAAACTGACGTAAGTTCCAGCTCAGCCGTCATGGATCATACCAAAAATTCGGCCCGCAGCCCAAACAATAGGAATCAGGATGACTGTTTCAAGAATAGCGCTTGCTTTCCTCTGCTACTAATGTAAAGCTCCAAGACTTCTGTGAAGCCAGAAGGCATAAAACTCGACCAGAATGTGTACAATAGGCAGAAAGTGGGTGTAGGACTGCCAACTGGCCCAAATGTCATTGTAATAATGTTTGTGTTTATATACGCTTTGTAGGTGGGAGGCGGGAACACAATCTGCGCGTAGCCGAGACTGAGTCAACGTGTTCCACCTCCTTTCGTCCTAGACACAGACGCCAGTGACGTGGCCGTAGGCGGTGTTCTATCCCAACGGGATAAAGAAGGCAGAGAACACGTCATCGCATACGCCAGCACCAGGCTCAATAAAAAAATGAGACAGAAAAGTGCAACGGAACGCGAACTGTACGCTATCTTTACAATGGTTCGACACTTTAGACATTACCTGATAGCGAAACAGTTCATTGTGAGAATGGACCACCAAGCGCTGACCTAACTAAAAACAATGAAGGAGATTGACCGCTCGGTGGCGCGCTGGTACGAAGAACTGCAGCAATACGATTTTACAGTGCAGTACCGAAAGGGGACTTCGCATGGCAACGCGGATGCACTGTCTCGCAGACCTCTCTCGGCAGAGAGGGAAAGCGGTATAGTGGGCACGCTATTTTTGAGCGAACCCACTAGGCACCAGTGGAGAAATTCACAAAGTTCAGATCCCGACACGGCGTTGCTATACGAAAGGTTCCTGGCGTCCTCGCTCAAGCCTACTGCAGAAGAGATGAAATCGTCCAGCAAAGCAGCCAAACAGATATGGCGACAGTGGCCCAAACTCACTCTGGAAGACGAAGTTTTATGGTATCAAGAGGACACCACGTCCCCCAAACGTCTTCTTGTTCCTGGCTCGCTGATACAAACAGTCCTACAGGAGTTACACGAGCAATTGGGGCATGTAGGTGTGAAGAAGATGGTGGAGGCCTCGAGCAAACGATACTGGTGGCCCTCTCTTACCCCGGATGTACTCGACTTCTGCCGAACCTGCATCACCTGTAGCAGTTTCAAGAAACCTCACACAACAGCGATGGCACCCCTACAACCCATGCCCACAGGATTCCCAGGCGAAAGGGTGGGCATTGACATTATGGGTCCCCTGCCACCCACCAAAAGAGGAAACCGGTATATCCTGGTTATGGTTGATTACTTCACGAAAGTAGCTGAAGCTGAAGCCATGCAGTCTCAAGACGCCGAAACAGTCGCTTCAACCTTCTTCAACCGCTGGATCTGTCAACACGGTGTCCCCGAATCAGTCCACAGCGACCAAGGTCCTAATTTCGAAAGTCGGCTCTTTACGGAACTGTGCAAGACTCTCGGAATTAGGAAGACACGCACAACACCAGGACACCCACAAGGCAACGGCCAGGTGGAAAGAACGAACCGCACCCTGGTGGGACTCCTGAAGGCTTTTACCAAGGGAGCGAAGCCAGAAGACTGGGATTTGAGCCTGGGACGCGCCTTGTTAGCGTATAGAGCCACAGTCCACACGTCAACGGGCGTCTCTCCGTTCAAAATGCTCACAGGACGCGAAATGAGAGTTCCGTCCGACATCTTTATCCCGAGCAAAGAGACAACACCCGACAATGTACCGGATTACGTTCTGCGCCTAAAAGAAGGGATAAGAAAGACGTTCAACTTGGCGCGACGACACCTACAAACGTCTTATAGTAGACAAAAGAAGTTTTACGACAAGCGCAGCCGACCCAACACCTACCGCGAAGGAGATCTTGTCCAAATATACAAGCCGATTCCTCCACCTGGAACCCATCGGAAATTCTACCATCCGTGGAGCAAAGATCCCTTCCGCGTAGTGAAAATCCTCTCCCCCACGAACTACCTCGTCCGAAACGCGGAATTTCGTACTCAACCAATTACGGTACACCACAATAAGATGCGACCTTACAAAGGCCCTCCGCCGGTTGGATATGAGGACGAAGTCTACGGAATAGTGGAGGAAGGGAGAACCCCCAAGGGCATAACTAAACCAATGGGCGAGAGTGGCACCGGGGACGGTGCTCAAAAAAAGGAGGGGGCTGTGTAATAATGTTTGTGTTTATATACGCTTTGTAGGTGGGAGGCGGGAACACAATCTGCACGTAGCCGAGACTGAGTCAACGTGTTCTTCCTTGGCTCCGGACAATGAGGCCCAGTAGTCTAGCCTTACCCACTCAGTGTTTCCACCTAAATAAAGCATGCCAAGAAAAGCCAGGTCTTCTTCTAATAAGGTAGTAAGGGAAGAGGAGGAGGGAAAGAAGAACCCCTCCACAGTCATGCACTTAGCAAAACTAAAAAAGAAGTCTATTAGTGGCCATGCAACCTAAAAGGTTTATTTAAGTTATCAAAATTTTGCGACATAATGTGAAACACAAGAAATAGTCACGACTTATGTTGTACCGCAAAAAACATATAAATTTGAAACCAATTCCATGATAAATTAGATAACGTCAGTACAGCACTAAGCAACTAAACATATTTTGGAGCATTTATTTGTTTTGTCGCACCAGAGGACCTTTGTTTTCGAGGAACCGCCTGTTTCGGGGTTTGGGTCTGTGTTCATGTCTTCTCGTCTTACGAACTATTTTGGTGTCAGGCGTTGTGGTACACCAGCTTCTGCAAAGAATAAGAGTCTTTTGGAGGGCGCTGGGTCACAAATATCCAAGGCAACTCCCGTGGATTCTACACCTGTCCAAATCGCTTCTACACCATGTATTTCAAATGGGTCGCGGTTGAAAAGTAAACAGGACGGTGTTCTCCATAAAACCAAAGGAACACGCACTGTAAGCTGGATTGTTACCATTTCATAATGATTTGGTCCTGCTCAGTCACTTGGTTCTACTTTGCTTCATTTTTTTCCTCGCATACTAGGCCAGAACTCGCAATGCAGTTGATAAAGCCAGATCAACGCAAAAAAAACTGCCCGCACACGTGCGCTTTGCGTACTTAGCGCGAAAGGAGGCAATTGGGGCTAGTGATTCTTTAAGTTTAGCTGTCTCCAATGAAAGAGGTATCAGTGTTTTCCAGTGCTCTCAGTCTCCTGTCTGTAAAGGAACGCGCGAAGGTGGTGAACTGGTAACGCCCATAGGTTCTATTGAGCCTGGAATTTCCCTGCCAAAGGATGAGGCTGTTTCGGAAATCATTCAAATAAAAGATGACAGTAAAGAACAGGTGGTACCTCAAGACCCAATACAGTCGGGTGCGATCCCGATACAGGAACCTTTGAAAGATGTATTAAAGTCTGGTATCCCAAAGGAGATCCAAGCTCTAACAAAATCAAATGCCACAGCAACTGAGCGGATTGAGTCAGGTATTGCGTCCGGCTCTCCTTTTCCTTCTGCTTCGCACCTTCCCTATCATATGGAACGACTATTGGAATTGTTCAGAACCTGTGAAACTCTCGTCAGCACGCTTCATAACCGTTCGGAGGTGTGCAGTTTTGACAAAATCAAACCAGCTGTGCAGGAGGTAGTGCGATGGTAGGCTGCGCTTCTGATATGTTTCAATCGCTCTTTAAGTGACTTCACTGAAGTAACGATTGGGAAGTTTTCTGCAGTCTACCCTTTAGCCTACAGCTTCCGTTACGACAGACAACAGGACAAAATAACTAGGCTCCCGCTTAGCACGTACACGCTGGTTCTTGTGCCAAACTTGCGGACAGGTGAGTTGCGCGGTGTTGTTGAATTCTCACCCAGATGGCACTCAAATGGCTTACGATTCGCCTTCGAAGGGTCATCTTGTCTTTACCGGCACCCGGCTCATCCAGCGTCGTCATATCTTTCTTAACTCACTCCTACTACGAGTGAAGAAGGCACACCGGGTAATCCTTTATGACATTTGTCATTGTAATAATGCCCGTCATTATTTTTCAGAGCTGCTTATGTTGAACTAGTTTGCGCTTTTTTGGATTTAATTCTGCTTTCTGAAATAATTCAATCTTTAAGTTCCGTTTTCAATAATAATGTAATAATACTATGGCAACATATAATACAATGCATAATACAACACATGATATTATACATATATGTAGTGTGTATGGCGCAATATTGCCATAATATTTTAAGAATAATCTCCTTTGCGCTACTACTCTTCGTCACCGGGTTTTTAACACAGGCATGAGGTCTACTTCATTCATTTTCTTCTCAAGCTGATTAATTAGAAAGTAGTTTTGCTCAGACATGCTGTTCAATTCCTAGCTATGTATAGGTTATCGTTTTTTTAATTCATCAACGTGGTTTATATTTACCCCCACTGAAGAAATTCTCTTCCTCATTGTGTCATCTTTCTAATGTATAGGGCACCTCATATCAGGTTTTTTGTCGCGATTCATGTGAATTAGCTGCATTTGTTAAGTCGAAGATGTATTCCTATTCTTATGGTGATTCGGTGTATGAAATGGTGCTCTACCGATTTTGCAACGCTGATAAGATCTCTTCTGCTGTTGTCGCTTGTATCAAAAGATTGCTGTCTCTTTAAACGCGTCTTTCCTTTTATTTCTCACCAGGAGTTCCTGATGCGACGTTTTGGTCTTTCGGAGGAGGATTTACCAGAAGATTCAAGCCTGCGTCGATGGCACCCCGCCTTCGCGCTGGACACTGTCGTCCCCGAAGTCGAACCCGTTCCTCTGCCTCCACGACCTCTTAATGGCGTCGGCGATGATGCCAAGATCACCTCAGCAAGCGAGGCCGTGGCAACGTTCCGCGCGCGGGCTCTCTTCAAGGAGGCCAGGATCTGCGAAAAATTGGCTTCCGAGGAGGGCGAGGGTGAGCAGTTGGGGCCTCCCACCGCAACCGCTGCTGCCGCTGGTCCGAGTAATGCTTCCAACAGTGCCGTTTTGAAGGGTGTTTCGGCCGCTCTCCTAGCTAAAGTGAGCGAAGAGGGATATTTGAACGTATCCTACTATTATTTAATGCTTGATGGGTTTTTAGTCACCATTCTTGATGTACTTTGGGGGTAAGGCTTATAGGCATAGTAGACAAGTTTCTTTCAATGAACTCTGCAGCGAAAATGAGTCTCGATCCGTCTGAAATTTGATGCGTATGCAGAAATGTTGAATCTTAATAAAATACATAGGGAATTAGGTCCACTTTCTCGAACCTTTGTAATAGTGTTGCACCTTCCTCGCTTTTTTTTGCGTCGAATATCATCTTATTCGGATGTTTACTGAGTATAAACACCATTTTCATTCTTACTCTGTACACTCCAAGGCGATGAGTGATTCATTACCAATAGTGTGGCTTTGATTTCATAAAACATAGGGATTCACCAGATGACCTTTCTCGTTGGCCCATGTTATCTCGATTTACCTGACAGTTATTTGAACCTCGGCGACTTTTGTTATTTATCTCGATCTATCGCTTTCTAGTATATCCTACTTCATTCGGCTGACATTTGCAGGATTCGAGTTTGCCTGCAACTGGTTTACGTTGGGTGGCCGTTAATGTGCGTGAAAATTAATGTGGCCTATCGCATTTGCAAATTCGCAACTTGGGTCGTGTATGTTTCCCCATGCGGCCTGTTAGCTGAATTGGATATACTTGTTTCTGTTGGGCACTTGCTTGGGCTAAACTCGTTCCGTCGAAAATGAATTGGATTCTATAGTTTTGACTTTTGCTGTCTAAAGTAATTATCACCAACATTTATGTTTGCCCTTTGTCATCATTCAACATTCGGCGTATTTCTTGACGGCTAGGTTGGTTCCAACCGAATCCTGCTTATTATTTCCTTCGTGCCACCCAGTGTGCACCGACAACCGTTTGAGTCAGTTATCCACTAAGTCTGTGTCTAGTACTTCAAGATACACCCACTGTTGGATTAAGCCGGTCATTTGGAATGGCCTAATGTGCATTTTTTTACCCCAATAAGACGTTTTTCAAGTAAGCTGAAACACCTACATAACAAATTAAACAAATCGACGCTTTGCATTATTAGGATTTGGGGGTGAATTTCCTTTGCGAAACTCCTCAGCCTGGCTGTCTATTCTTCATTCAAACAGGTGCGTGAGCGCGAGAGGCAGCTAAACTTATCCATTCTAACGCAACCGGTTGTCTCAGCTTCGGAAAGGGCCGCCTACTCCGCTTTGCCGGTGACCATCACGCAAATCTGGCGTGAGCTGCGGGGCGCCAGCAGACGTCCGGTTCCAATTTCTCTCATCGCCACGCGGCTTGCCCAATCCAGTGGATCTGGTCTCTCACTCGGTCAGTCACTTTTTTTGCACGCTTTGCTGGGCTATTATTCACCTGGAAGGAAAATTGTATCTAACTCTCGCCATTACACCACATCTTTTTAAAATGTGAAAATGTTTCTTGATTTTTTTTGAATGCGTAAAATTCGGCCAAGAATTGGAATTCTGTTGTGCTTGTTTTCAATTGATCTGGGATGAAATGCCGACCTGTAAGATGTTTTGTCTGCTCATGTGTCGTCAATGGCTTTCAAACTGTCCATTTATTTCACATCTCTTGCTTCTTACCCTCACCCAGTCTTCCCATAGCTCCTGTTTCACTCCCTCAGGTAGAAATGAATATTATGGATCTAATCACCTCGGTTTTATGAATTTAACTCGTAAAGTAGGATAGAAATACCCAATTCTAAGCGGTTTCTTTGAAACAGATAAAATATTCCAGCCATGCTCTTAGTTATCCAGCTGAACTCATTTTATAATCTTGCTTCAAATTACTGGTATGCAGTAAATCGGGTGCTGGTGAATGATTCGGCCACACATAATGCCAATGAATGAATGAAACGACCCTAAAATAGGCGTTTATCACAAGTCACTTCCTCCATTCAACGTGTCTAGGGAATTCGCTTAGTTCTTTTGCTGACGTGAGGTCTTTTGTTCTATTGATGCAATGTTCAGCATTTGCCCAGTAAGTACGACAATGTCCCTCTCGTTTACCGCCTGAAGGACCTCTACGTTCGATACAAGGTTTATTATGGGGCCTTTTCTTATTAGGCTTTGTTACACATAACTTTTGAGGCAATTTGCACAAAAACTTTGCGAGTTGTCTCAATCCTCTTTTTCACAGGAAATGGTAACTCCATTCGTTGATCATGAAGATGTCCACCACCAGTATCACGTTGGTGTCGTCCCAACAAGATAAACAGTTATTACGTTTTTGTCACGTCGTAATAACTTGTTGCGACGAATCATTTCTCAAACGGATTGATTGGGTTTCAAACAAGGAAAGTGCAACCTTGATCTACGAGTCTGAATTAGTCAGCTTGCCATTGAGTGTTAACGTCAAATTCAAGCCAAGAAGCATCCGATGTGCTTTGCCAATTGGCCTCCCAAGCCTTTGGTTTGAACTTGTTAGCTCTCTGTTTATAATGCGGCTGCGTAACTACCCGCTCCTCCTTTCTAATGAACCTACAGACGAGGCCATGGTTAGAATCGAGAGGTTGCTCACTCTGATGCCTGATTGGGTGGAGAAGGTCGCCTGGGCTCGACCCCATCTACGCTTCAAAGGAGACAGCGCGGATCGGCCATTGAAGGAGGTGATTGACGAGGCGAAGGCCAAGGCTGCAAGAAAGGATGCTTCTTAAACTCCCCTTTTTGCATACGCATTTATGTGTCATCTTTGCCCTTTTCTCGTCCTTACTTTATCCATTGCATATATATGCTTTTAAACTTAGTATACTTTTCCCGCTGACGAAAGAGCTTAAAATACGTATTCCGTTTATGCTAAAACAACCGAATTGGGTGTTTTTTTACTAAAAAACTGCCCTGATCTTAATTAATTGCTCCTGTGGTAGTGGTTATAGTAACAACCTTGAACCGAAAGATAGCGAAGGAAGGTTGGGAACCACCTGTTTCTCTGATGAACTACCTGGATAGCTGGGAAGTACTCTTCCTCGTAGTTAACCGTTATGACTATGGGCACTGCGTACGATGATTCTTTCATTGACTTGGAGCAATCGCAGTTTACCACGCTGGGTTTGCAGCGGTCCAACTCATGCTTTTATCATGGGCCTGAGTTCCGTCATTCTTCTTGACCATGCATTACAGGGCATTCATTTTGCGAGTCGAATTGTACGCGTGCCTCGCCGAGCACTAATCTATTCCCCGATATTCCTGCCGAGGTGTTTGGTTGGCTCGAGTTGCGCATGCCAGTCGCGACTACCTTCACCCTAGAGCCACTTAGGCTGGGATTCCGGATCCCGTAAATCGTAGTGACTATACCAACTATTACTACATCACCCCGCTGTGGTACTTTAATTGTTTAATTCTTGGTTCCGGTAGCAGTAGCGCCGTAAAGCCTCCGTCAGGGGTCTGGCCCCGGGCCACACAGTAGCCCCGAGCCTTTCGGTATGTCGGCATTACACATTCTGACTGCGTAGCCTCATTTCGTCCTCAGAGACGTCTCAACGCACTACAATGGCAATGGTCGTCAGTAGATTACGAGGCGTGATTTCGGCATACGTCTGTGCTTGCTAGACCTCCGAAATTGCACCTTCATTTGTCACAAATGCGATTTGACACCAACGAGACGTTAAAGTCAGCAATAAGTTTTATTGCAATAATTTATCAAGATAAGGAGTATCTCCAAGAAGGGTGAAAAGATGCAACCATCTTAACAGCAGATGTACTACAAACCTCAAAATATTTCACATTAATTGACACAAAGGAAGAAAGGGGAAGTGAATGAAGTGGGCTGCGACTTCAAAAGTTTGAGGTATACGAAGGTAGGTAAATCTCAGTATTGTCGATCCACCGCGTTTCGCGATCCCAAATCGGACCGATGGCCCTCTTATGGACTCGAGCTAGAGTCTCTTCGAACAGCGTCTTCTCCTTTGAATTCAGGTTCTTGGCAATAAGCTACAAGGAAAAAAGAGAGAAAAGAAACGTTAAATTGCATTCTCGTTTATAAGTAATTACCGAATGGTGCGTTGTGTATCAAAGAAATTGAAACAAGGAATGAATGAGCATTTTATGCTTCAAGCAAGCAGTGCTACTGCGAATGCTACACCGCAATTGGGGTATCGTCTGGTTGGAAGAGGTAAGAATTCGCCTCCCTTCGTGACAATTAGCTGCTGAAAAATGAGACTATTTACCCTCATGCGATCCAAGTAAAAGGAGATTGAGACATCAAAGCAACGCTTATTATGTCCAGCAAAGTCGCTTTTCAACGTCAAATCATTACTAGAAAGGGATATGAAAAGGCACCTTTTATGAGAGTAGGCTGTAATGTGTACAGCTTAGGCGCAAACTCTACAGTTCAGGTTTTAGGCCAGCAAAAAGAAATCCTGAAAACCTTCGTATTGGATTTACAAATTGGGAGGAGTTATAATTCCTGGGTGAAAATTTTATTTAATAGGACAAAGTAGAAGCCAAAATCAGGCTCAGAAAGTGGCCGGCATTTGAAACTAGATGGGTGATGAAACGAGATGATAAACAAAACCGTGTTTGTACACGAAAATGCATACGGCATGGCCGAAACGATCGAATACGCTCTCCATTAATATTGCCGGCCGACATCGAAGTATTCGCGCCAGTAGCCTCAGCACATAGACTTATGAATCTTGCGTTTTTCTTTTACAACTGAAAGCATACAAGCATACTTCAGACAACGGAAACGGTGGTTTGTTGATCATCGATGACCACGATACGCAGTGAACAAGGGTCAGGTTAATTATCAAAACGGCAGAAATCAACCACACATATGGGAAACATTAACAGATTATTATCGTACACTTCATTCGTCAACAAAAATTTCTTTGTACACGACTTTAATCTAAGGACGAAAGCCTTCCCTTGAGTGGTGTTGAGCAGTTACCCCTGACCGACAAGGAGCTGACTGTTTTGTGTTTGCAAAACGATATCGTACATAAGAACCAATGATAGGTCTATCCACATAAAATAAACCAGCCACTTGTCTATACGTTGGTTACAACCGATGAATAAAATCGAAATAAAGTTGACCAATTAGGGAACAATGCATCAAAAGGAAAGACGTTTTACGAACTGACCGCTGTGATATCGTTTTTCTCGCCACCAGACCCGCCAAGTTGGCAGAGTGCCACTATGGCCTCCTCGGCAGCAGTGCAGACATTGGCATTTTTGTCCTTCGAGGCGGAGCACAGTGCGTTAACAAGGCTTAAAAGCCATGAAGGTGGGGGACCGGTAAGACTCTTCTTGGTTCCCTTGAGGAGGCTGCGCAAATTAATTCGACTCGCTATGCAAGAGACTATCTTCGCCACCAGTATACGATCCTCCGGTAAGTTCAGCTTTAGTCCCTGTCAATGCGGGCAAAATAACTGGTTGAGTGATGTTTTAAGTGACAAATACGTAGTACCGCTGTTGGGTGAGTGTATTTGTTATCGAGCCGTATATGATTCAAGCTTTCAACGCTCCTGTAATACTGCGTTTTCGCTCAAAAGTGATCATCCATTTAGATGGTTATGCGGGTAGCACAGTTAGTTTTAAGTCGGTAATTATTCTTCTGGTCGTTAATTCAGACTCAACGCCAAAATGCGCAGCTCTTATGGGACCGTTCAGAAATACAACTTACAATCATAATCATATCGCTACTGTATGATGCATCTCATGGAGGTCCTCAGACAATACCGCATGCTATATTCTACAATTTTGAACTCGAAAGTATCATTTGCGAGTAGAAAACTCATAATAAATTGAATTCGAAGCATTCAAGAGAATCTTTGCTAGCATGAGCAACTAAATCAATTCCTTTAGCAAAGTTGCCAGCCTGGATGCTCTTCAGTAACTGTAGAAAATGCGCCAGACTTCTACTGCCCAACAAAAACAAGTATCTCGTAAATACCACTACATGCATATTTAATGCACGCTTTTCCCTTGAAATACTCATAGCATGCAAACTAAGATATGTGCTACCGTCAAAGTTCTTTATACAATACCACATATTTGCATTTGGAAGCATCATGCAACTAGCAGTCGACCAAAACCGATTAGTTCAAATTTCTTATGCATAAACGATTCAAGAATTATTAAATAGGAAAGCAAACTCACCTGAGCGGTAATTTTGACCAGATTCAAAATCTGTTCCTCTGATTTGGCTGCTATAATCACAGCGTGGAGGAAGAATCCCAAAGCTCGGTAGCCCGCTTGACGCACCTCGACATGCTGGAATGAGCGAGTGGGTGGGTGAGTGAAATGGGGCATGAACAACACAACAGTTAAATATGTTGTCTAAAACTCACATCAGTGCTGGCGCAGCACTTGGCGATGGTGAGACGACATTGCTCGTAGACCTCTTCGAAGGTGCTCTGAATTAGTGTCTTCGGTGACGACAGCGAAGCCACCATTACCGCCTGAGCGTAGCTTTGGAGGACAAGCGGTGTTTCTGGCAATGGAGAGAAGTAGGAGCAAGTGTACATCCAGAAACTTAGTATTTCCATTATCAAGAAATGGAAGTGGCTTCAATAGAGGGTTTGTCGTTGCTTGAAATAATCATGCTTATCATGTCTAATTTACAAAACCAGGTTCGGCATCTTAATAATATTTGGGTCAGAAATGCTAGAATCATTTTAATAAAACGAAAGACTGAAATCTGCAAGTACGTTCCAATACAAGCAACGCACTTCAGGGACAGTTAGCCTTTTATAATCCACTTGAGTTATTAAATACCTTGATCTTCGCAATAACGCCAACACACAAGTGCATTAAGGAAGGTTACAAGAAGCGGTGGATCTGAGTCTATAAAGATGTTTTCACATCCTTTTAGAATACACTGTTGTGGCTTTTAAATACAGTGAAGAGATACTTAGATGTGTGTTTAATTGATTGATTTCTACTAAGCATTGCTACTGAATCGAATCCAATAATCCAAACTTGATTCTAGTGGTTCGCAATCCCTTCCTTGAATGTCAAAAACTTCTACATAACCAAAATACTAAGCTCAATCAACAAACCAAATAACCCCCCATTCTTATGTAAAGTAAGCGCAAAGTTAGCTTTTGGAAGGTGCTAATTTTCCAGAAAAAGCAATTAACCAAAAATTACCCGGAATAGTGGCGGAGGACTGACACCACGGCATCAGGCCAATAACGTCGGAGGCAGTCACATCAGTGATAGCAGAGGCAGAGGCGATGGAGGCACCTACACAGGCATTGGCGGCTCTTCGTACGTCAGTGAGTCTGACCGTTGAGTCGATCTTTCCCGCTCCCGCGCTGTCAGCAATACGTCCCAGTGGTGTCAAATAATCAATCACAGTGCGTAGGGTGGTCAGTTTCGGCTTTCCGTTGGACTTTTGCAAACAGTTGCGCAGGCACTGAAGCATAGTGTCTCTGAAAACATCCAGGAAGGTCAACATTCTTAGCACTGCACTTGAAAGACTTATGGTAATTACTAATCCAAATAAGCGCTTTAACCTATAAACATATTCCGATTCGTATTTCTTAAAGCGTGCTTATGAGTCATGCCATATCTGCGGATTATTGTAACGGAGACGTCTAGAATGTGGATGGTTCCTTCCGCGCAACTGTGAATCAACTCAAACGACAGTAATATGGAGTTTTGCTTATGTCATCTACGAAACCGATCATCTGGCCCTTCTATCCTTCAATACTAATGCTTTACGGTGATATAGCATCATTCAAGTGAGAATAATTGTTGCAGGGTATTTCATTAACCTTTCAATCGTTGCTGCCAAATCCTGTCCGAATAAACACCAACGTAATTTACAACATTCTGATTGATCGCAGTAGACATCCCCTACTGCGTTCATCCTGCCACCAAATATAACAGTTCTGACTTTATGCTCGAGTTTGGCGTGGGTATACCTTGAACAAAAAGCTCCACATCAAATTCAAGTAAAAACTTAACTAATGGCGGAGTTATGTCATTATTAATGCTGATTCGTCCACGTCTACTTGCGGCGAAAAATTCTCAAGGCAGTCTCACCATACATTTGTTCATTTCAAGTGTGAATGAAGAGTGCTAATGAATTCAGATTTTGTGGTTTAAACACCGTTAAGTGATTTTTAATTGCCAGTCTCTTTTGGCTGATCGTGACTACCAAATTTAGTCTAAATGCTTTCAGCGGGCATTCACTCACAGTTGTGATTTTATCAGATTCCAGGACGTCATGACAATTGTTATAGACTGCAAATTGCTCATCAACAAATTTTGTGAACACTAAATTTTGCAGTTTTAGCAAGATATCGAATATTACGGAATGATTAAAAGTAGTTCATCCTAACTATGTGGGGGGAGGGTGGAAGGAATGACCTTTTCGTCTCATCGACCTATTCCAGATGAACTGACTCCATTAGAATAGGATCTGAGCTAAACAATCATTGTATTTTATTGTTTGGCTACACTACCTACTCAAGTTTTTCATTTGACCAATAAGTGAATATTAAATGCCAGAAAAACTGACGCATGGGTGGCCGCAGCAGCAAGTATCTGTTGATGGAGTCCAAGTGGCCGGCTGGCAGGTGGGTTGGCAATGGTGATGCCGAAGGTGGTGGCCAGGATGGTGCAGATATCCACCAGTATAGAGTCCAGTTTTGGTGAGATGGCTAACACATTGGCCAAGCCCAAACCGCCCACAAGACGAATCTCCTTCGCTCCATCACCCAACACCTTCGAAAAAGTGGCTAGCAGTTGCGGTGAGAATGGACGGGTGGAAGTTGGACACTGTATAGATAAAAGGGGAAGGTTAGTCTTGATTTCATTTTTATTATGAATAGTAGTGCAATCACAAAAAAAGTTCGGATTGAAGGGGCTGATATTAACTTCAGACTCTCTTCTACACAATACCCAAGACTGCATGCGACGTGTCACATGGATTGAAGTTTGCCAAGATTACGAACCTGATTTGAAGATAGGCATTAATTCGACCTTCAAAATATGGCTTAAACCATCCTTCCAGCACATTTAGGATTGCTAGATGGGGAATAGATTACCAAGGTATCCATTAGTTTTCAAAAACTGACCTACCGCTTAGATACTAGGTCGCATCCAAGCTACCTAGAATAAATCATGAAACTATTCTGACACCAGTGCTTCTCCACCGTAAGCCAATAATAGACTTAGGAAGGTAAGGGTTAGTTTTTAACAATGATACCTCAATCCTAAGAATCGAATATTGTTGGTACGCAATTTTCGGTCTATTAAATCTAATAATTGCCAAATATCGCTGAAATTCTTGCTGTAGGCTTTTCCAAAACACATGAACGTTACTTCCAAATGCTTAGTAAGTAGTTTAGCTAAATCGTGCATACAATCACATCTCAGGATGTTCTGGAACTAAGCTACTCGCAGAATTCCACAATTTGATACGGTCTAAGACAGTCAAACTTGCACAAAGTCGCCATAATAATTGAGGACTATCAGTGATTAAATATTTGGACCGTCTACAATATATGCTTGACCACAGACGTCATAATTTTGATATATCACAATAGAATGACATGTTTTTGTTTAATAATATTACTACATGATTCTACACATTTAACAAAGAATCTAGATTTATGCCAGTGGCACGAAGCCCTGTCTGTGTCATTTAGGCTACCAGACACAGACCTTATACTGAGGAATGAATGATTACGAAACTATGTATAATCTGGTTGCTATAATAGACATTCCTTTTGTCATCGAAGCACTCCTAGAATAACTTCGCAGATGCCTATGAAATTGTTTACTTCTCAACCACTTCTATACGTATTCTAACTGTACCAAAGATAGTGCCAGAGATTATTTTTTTCGTTAGTGAAATGTGAGTTACTTAGCCTAACAACATAAAGAGTACATTTTCAAGAAGTCACATAGACTATTATGCATCGAATATTCCAACTAAAAATTACTTAGCTTAACGCAAAGAGAGCCTCATAATGAATGCACGATACAGCTTAAATAGACAATAAGAGGCGGACCTTCTCAACAAGAGTAGCCAAACTTTCGGTGACAGCAACTCGAACGACGGGCGGTTGTCGCTCCCCAAGCAGACGAATCATGGGACCAAGAACCTTTACCACGCAAGGCTGGATGGCCTCGCCACTGGATAGAGCAACACACTCGGCGAGGCCCTGAGCGGCGGGCTCCTTGGCGGCTACGCCACCCTGGAGGATGCAGTCAGCATAGAAGCGCACCAGAGAGGGCAATGGCAGAGTGGGCTCCGAGAAGCCCGGTAGTAGCATCATTCGTCCTGCCACCACGTCCTGTGCGCGCTCGCGCTGCATCCGCAATTGGTTGCTCACAAAATCCACGGTGGCCGCCTTGATAGCCTTCTGAAGCTCAATCACGTTGTCACCGGAGATCGAATTGGCAGACCAATACTGCAGGAAAAGATTTTATTTTATAGGTGTGCGAATCACAAGGGACTCATCACCACCAGCTCTTTACATCTGACAGATCTGTGCTGCTACAGAAAAACACTTAACGGCGGTCAACTGTATGACCTTGAAAGCTCTCTTTCACATACGTTACACTAGGTGCGTTACAATGGAAGACGCGTCAAATAGTGTTAAAATTTCCTAAAAATACTGCGATTTCAGTTGTCTATCTCAGTACAATCACAAATCAAGGCGGGCATAATTGAACACACGATAAAAAAACGCAAAAAAAAACAAAAATAGGCCAAAATTACAAAACACAATCACAAGGCAGTTCTTTTGTCACGACAACAATGTTGCCCACATAGCGGTAGGTGACCACACAGAGAATAAGGGCCTTGAAAATGAAGTAATGAACTAAAGTAGACAATCGATGTCTCAAGGCGATCTTACTTTGAGAATAGTGTCCAGACAGGCCCAAGAGAAGGTCATTAAGGGCAAGTCCTTGACAGCGAGAAGCTTAGATAGATTCCGTAAAAGTGGAGAGTAGTAATCGGGCAGCAGGCGCCTCAGTGCTTCCTTGGGATCTCTTGATCGAGGAAATATATCATGGTAGTCCGATAAATCGCTGTCGTCATCATCGACATTTTTAGCAGCAGAATCATCATAATCATCATCATCGCCTCGTCCGCCTGATCCGCTGTCCTCATCACTATCATCGTCGTCCAATTCCTCTGCTTCAACTTTGGTAACTCTTCTGCGCAAAGCAATCATTTGAGGCCCCCTTTCCTCTTCCTCGTTATCCACAAGAAAAGCCTCCAAGTAGACGTGAAGAAGACGTAGACAGGCGTAACAGTACTCAGGTGTATTGGGCTTCAAATTGGTGAACTCGATCTGTGTAGCGTTGGAGTCACTAAGGGAAAGACCGGTAATAAGTTCCTGCAGAATGGACCGCACGGCGGTGGTATCACTAATGGAAGCAAGAACGACACTACAGCAGCGCAGATCTGCATTGTCCTTTGCGCACACATCGACGCCGGCCGCAGTCTCTAGGAAGGCGGGTAGAATGCGTTCAATGTGGCGCGCTAGTGAATCTCCAGCAATGGGGGCAAGATAGGCAAAGGTTTTTGCGTCTAGACGAGGATGAGTGAGCTTTGGCACGAGGTAGGGCATCACGGCTCGACCTCGAATAGCTAGGAGCTGGCGGATACCGTCCAGAGCAAAGTCGCGTCTCTGCAGATCGTCGAGGAGGGCAAAAAGTTCGGGGAGAATTTCGTCGATAGCTCGGAGGTGGACGGCGCCATAGAGCAGATCGAAGGCACGGGCACCGGTGGCACGAACCTCCGCCGATGGATCGACCAAGCTTCGACGAATTGGCGAGGTCAGACGGTCGGAGAAGGAGGCAATCTATGAAACACGTTGGCATTTCACTGATTTGAGGATACATTCCACCACCAAGTAATATAACTCAGCATAACGCTTTTGTATTATTTTGCCCAACAGACACCTTTACTAGCACCATTAGTCGGATGAGCACAGGATTAACAATTACAGACTACTCAGTGGGTGCATGATTGGCTATCTACTCATCTGCAGCTGATGCATGTCAGGTGGAGTAGTATCCTACCAGCAAAGCAGAAAACATCATGCAAGTATCTAGCTTTAAGAGCAGTGTAAATTCAACAATAGCTCCGTTCCTTCCTTCAGCTATTACAGAAAATAGCAGTCCTGTTATTGAAAATACCTCACCTTCCACAAACTAAACTGCTCATCCGTGTGGTTCAAAAACAGCGTTTTAGCCATACCAACGGCAAATGATCTCAAAACATTTTGCATAAACATTCAATGTCCGCTTAAACTTCATAGGAGGCAACGGTACCCACGTGCTGATACGATAGAAATACCTAAGCCCGAAAAACGGTTTAGAATGCACCAAAAGTGACCTTTAAAAGTCAAATGTAATTTATAAAGGCCGTAAGAGTTCATTATCTTCATCTGTTTTTTTAATAAGATTAAATATTCTTATAACTAGAGCCCTTATTGAAGCTTTTGCCGCCTATTGTAACCGTGGGGTGCTGATGTGATTCCATTTTCTTCAACTAGTGTCATATTTAAGTTTTAAAGTTCATTAGTTATCAAGGCATTGTCTTCAGCCTACAAATGTGACGTTTTCTTTAAAACCCATCCGAAATGGGATAAAAAAACTAATTGAAGACGTACCTGTTCCGACTGGCAGTTGTTCATAATGTCGATGAGACCATTGCAGGCACCTCGACGTTTGTTTTCGTCTGGCGAATTGAGACCTTCCTCCAGATGTGGAATCACCTCAGGGAGAACGCGCTCACCCAACTTTCTTACAAGATCACCTAGAGCCCGACCAGCAACCTGGAAAGTGAATTTTGATTGGTCAATGTGGAGAAAGCTAACAGTGCGTGTCGTCAGTTGATACCTTCAGCACAAATTGACAACTTCGGTCCATGTCAAACTTCCAATTGGACAAAAGTATTTAAGGTAATATACCACATCAGAAAAGGCGTGATTCATCTCCCTGATTTGATTTTTTTTCAAACTTCTCGTAAAAACTGCCCTGGCTAGATGTATACTTCCTGAAGATGTCGACGATCCCAGAAAACGTTTTCGATTCTCAAGAAGTTTCCTTTTCTCGTTCAAATCCTCATACTAGTCAATATCACGCACAGGTAGACTTTAAGTGCAGAAGTAATAAATTTACTGTAAATACGCGGGAATAGAACCATCCAGTGCCCTTAGTAGGCACCGTCCTTCCAGCTTACACCCATTTGTAAGTACGTTTAAGTAGAAACTAATGTCATTGTTAACTATACCGCAAGCAAGTCGCAAGACAAAGGGTTTAAAACTGACCTTAAAACGATTACCTCAAATTGAAACCTACTCAGTGGAACGAATTATCTATCTGGTAAAAATCATGCATAAAAGAGGAAAGATCTAATCGCCCCATCAAAATATAGAATTGGCACTATTTCACCACGCCGACCAGCCTCCAAAATTCAACCGATGAGTATCTGAAATTGGCACACCCAGCTTCAGGCGACTTTTAAAAAGGCTTTAGATAGATTCCACCCCCGATTTTGTCCCCGAAGCAACGACATGATGCTAGATGACTATTCAATGGGACTCGAATTGCACCACTTGCAGTTCAGATTTTTGGTTGTTCTTTGATACAAGTCCTTGTAAGATGCAACCAAGGTCGCAGGCCACTTCTTAGTGGCCTTTTACAAGACCACAAGTAGATTTCACATCCCCAATCCCCTCTCAAAATTCGTAGGCGTCATAGTACTTGTATACTCCACCATTTCGTGCTTTGTTTGCTATGGCACTCTATTGGAAGCAACTTGAAAAAATTAAAAGGACTAGAAAACCCGCTTTTGACGGTCGCAGCCAACATACCTAACATTTTTAAGTCTTACTCCACATGAATAGCCCCAAGTACTGTTAATACGTCATTTTAAGGTTACGATGCCTTGTTTGCAATGCGACATTAATCGTTCTAATTCCATTCAACGGAGTTATTTATAAATACGAGAAATAGTTTGAGCACCACAAGGCAACAAAAGAATGACCAGACATGACAATGCCAAAAGAAGTGAATAAAGCATCAAGACCTGTTGGTGCTCCCGTAGAGTAGATCCCAGGGAGGCGAGAAGTTGTTGAACGAGGACAGGCATAAGTTCGCGGAGAGTGCGCGGTGTGTTGACTACCACGATCTTCCAAATGTGGCTGGCAGCATTGCGCACTGCATAGGTGGGATCAGAGCGTGCAATATGGAGACGCGCCAAAACGCGGTTGCGTCGCTCCTCCCCCAGCGCCTTGAGAATTTTCTCGCTTGCTACATCCGTCCCAAATGTGTCGTCCTCGTTGGCGGTCTGGGATGAGTCAGAACATTGGGGAAGGGTCATATTGCAACCCAGCATAAAAGATAAAACCCAACTGCAAATAAGACAGTGGGTGGTCTATACAGCGTTCGAAAGACCAACTTTCTGAATGCCTCACAAGCAGTCTGCCGAATAGTGCTTAATTTGGTTATCTGAACGTCGATCAGCAAAAACAGCATGAGAATCCGCCTTAGAGAATGGCTTCTACATCTGCCTAACATGAAACATCACGAATCTCCCAACACTCCCTTAATTAAAGTGAACTTCTATAAATTTCAACATAAAATCCTGGCTCTTATTCACATTGTCGATAAATACATTGCTTGTTTTTATGTTAATTTCCTTAAGCACACAAAGAGTCACTTAAATTGCTTTGTGATCTCCAGATTTTCGTAAGTCCATATCACATACCAGCCTATTGTCATTTGGCATTTTACAGATAGGAAATAACGCCGTGCTTTTCACTGAAGATGATTCTGCCTTTGAAAATGAGTTCTTCGACCAATATTTCCAGCCTTAATGTGTCCTAAAACTATGAGTCTGATGGATCTGATCCAACAATATTATGATGTTAAGTAGTAGCTCACTAATTTCACTCAGTAGCTTTGGCGTTTAAACACCAATCATCTTGGCGATTTGTTAAGGGGAAACCGAGAATTCGCAAAGGCAAGAGCCGTGTATGCTTCATGAGAATTTGATCCAAGAATCAAAATGGTCACGATCTTTAAAAAGTAAATTTGCTTGCCTATTTTACGCTCGGTTGGCCGAGTTGGTAACCTGCGGCATCGCACCTCAGGTAAGTTCGCACGTCTCTCACGTGATGGCTATGTTGGGGTCATGAGATGAGTCTGACTTAATTTAACAAATTGCGGTGTATACACCTGTGTTTCGTCAGCCTACGCCGCGATAAGATGTAATACATTAGCTGTCAATGCCACTTGTAATCAGCATTGGCCTTGTTTTATACAAAGAAAATCTAAA
Organism: Taenia multiceps; assembly: GCA_001923025.3. Classification (NCBI taxonomy): domain Eukaryota; kingdom Metazoa; phylum Platyhelminthes; class Cestoda; order Cyclophyllidea; family Taeniidae; genus Taenia; species Taenia multiceps. Next base: position 74,969,038 of record CM010311.1, on the reverse strand, counting down.
ATTTTGGTCACCTTGCACAACTGAAATAATTTTTCAACCCAGATCATTTAAGGGATTGGTATGTCGTGAACTCATGCCCGGTCAAAGCATTGAAAATATCTAAAAAGATGATAAATTTGGATGTAGACGTTAATTCCCCATTCTTAGCAGTTCTAATCATTTCTAAAGATAGCGTTGTCTTCGCATCATGCATCCTCACCAAATATGCACAGGAACGCGCATCCAAGATTGGGTGATGTTCGGAGGGTAAATGAACTCGGATCTCATCGATTAGAGCCAACCAATTATTACAATTATCGGGAATTTTCATCGCAGTATTTAGAGAACATGTGCATACTAGCAGTTTCGCAACGGTCTCTGTGCCTCCATTTCCAACAACGAAATGATCTGGATGGAGGAAATACTAGCAAATACGGAGACGTTAACTTTTCATCTCACTGGAATTTGACGTAGTTGTAATTCGTTCAAATAACATCCTGGTTGAGAAAAAAAGAACTACGATTGGAAAATATGATGATCCGTAGAATTTTTTTAAACAAAATCAATTTTTAATAGCAATCATGGTAACACAAAAGGCAGTAGTAGTTATCTTCGTGACGCCCAATCATTAAGAACAATAACGGGTAACTTGCAAAAGGATTGCGATCGATGTCATTGAAAAACCGTAATGACTCGATGCTTTCGAATGCGATCCTAATTATTCCGAGTGCAAATAGCAATAAATTCACTCTAAAATAAATAAATTCTGCAAAATACATAGGTTAATCTGTTCAGATTTTATAGGTAACTCTAATGTTACAACACTGGATTGTAATTAAATTCCTTTCACAGGTACAGTTATCTTACAATGAAGTTTCTCCAATGAGAATCGTTCACTGGTATCTAGCGAGCAATATCGGAGGACACAGTACCTTTGTGGTTCCCTTTCCAGAGACCTCCGAGAGTTTGTAGAGGAGGTCACCAGTGAGGTGGAGCGAAGAGAGGCGAATACGCCATTCAGCGCTGAGCAAGCCCTTCTCCAATTCGGGCAACAACAGTTCCACGGCCTCATTGGCAAAAAGATCGATGATGCGCTGACCCGCTTTCAAGGCTGTCTCACGAAGGTACTCGCATTCATCAGCAAGAGCCTGGACAATAAGTGTAAGGGATCTTTTTCTCTCTTCACATTTTAACAAATGAAGAACTCATAGTACACACTAAAGGTAGCAAATGAGGAATAGTTAAGAACGGACCCAATTTATAGAGTTTGGTCCAATGATGTGCTATGAGTAGTGTGCACCCCCGATGGACAGTTTTAGGGGAAATTTATGAGCTATCTCAACCACACATCAAGCTGTTTCTTGCGCAAATTAACTTTAACATCATAAAAAAGTTATCTCCGTTTTTTGAATTCAGAGCAGGAGATCTAAGCATTGAAGAATCACTAGTCCATTTATTACTAGGGATGAGGTCCAGGATAGCAAACTCACATTTCGAAACAAAGGTTTTTTTTAATAAAATGCGTTAGCAGTAGGACAACGTATAGCTTTTACCTCTACTTTAAACAATACATTTCCCTCCACCCCCCTAAAGATGCTATGTAAGTCGATGTAAACAACATGAGAGCCATCAAATTTTGGTCTCTTCACTCCTAACCAATCGTACAAATCTCGTTTGTTTTTACTGGTTTGAATCTAGAAGTGCGACAACTGAAAAGCCAAAAATGACACTTGAGTCAAGATGAGGACAATATATCAAATTACCATGTTAAGGCTGCAGTGCTGGATGCTCTTGACCTTCACAGACCCTTTCCAGTCACAAATGCTTAAAAATGTACTAATGGACTTTCTGATACGAAATCGTTACGAACGGTGGAACAGCTATGTCAAGGATAATCAACTCTCGATCTCAATATGTAAATGAGGGTGACCTAAAAAAATAACGGCCTCAATTTTTACACATTAATAGGAGGGAGCTGTCAACAGTGAGAAGCCGCATTAAAATGTTTGAGGCGACATTGACATACCATCTATTAAGTAGTTCTTCCCATCGAAACGGAAACGAAATTGGGCATTAACAGAAAGAGTGATTAAATTACAATTTAAAATAGTTAGGTGTTTCATAGAACAAAGAAGCTATTTTAATCTAGCATAAAACGCGGCAACTATAAGCAACACAACTGAACCACGTTCCAAAATCATTTGACCGAAAGATGATTTCCCACTGTGTAGGCCTTATTCGACAGGTGGGTGGTAACTGAGTAAGGAGATCAATTAATGTAATTTCCAAAAGGTTCTTCATCTCATTTTCCATTAAAAAAGGTTTTGATGTGATTTCGGATGAATATGAAACTACACCTCCTCCAATTGTACTGAAAGGCTGAAACGTATGAGCCAATCTACTTCAAAAATCCAAGGCCTGTGTTCTGGGGCGATGTTAAGGTACAGGAGACTGACCTTAAGAATAGGCGAGAGAATTGGAGCAATGAAGGGCGAGAATTCGTTGCAGAAAACCTCAGGAAGGTAGATGAAAAGCATGAGGTATCCGTCGCGTACGTAGGGCTGCACGTTGGTTGACTCTGCAGTGCGAATGAACTCGGGCAGAATAGACTCCAGTCGTGGCAGGCCCATTCCACCCAGCACCTCTGCCAGACCCTGAGCCGCGCCTGATCGATCCACTGAGGACTGTTCCGATGTTAGCGTTGCCATTAGCCATGGCAAAAGATCCTGAATGAGGCCAAAAATCAACGACTCCCTCTTTAAGTTTCCCAAGTACCACCATTAGGAGAAAAGGACTTATCAGGCAACTACTTTATTAGCGGCTTTTAAGGCTAGTTGGACAACTGTATATATTCTAACGCCAAATATTTCATAGAGAATAACAGCTTAAATTTCTCGCCTTCAACTAGAACAAACGCCAGAAGAAAGAAGTGTGAATGAAATCACATATGCTTTCTTAATCCCCGTGCAAATTTATCACAGAGCACTTGTTCGCCCATTTATTTTGAATTACTTCGAACCTAGATTTCCACTTTAATAATGTACGTCTTTAGAGTCTTAAGCTATACACCTTAAACATGATCCGTCAATGAAAACACAAAGTTATAAGTTCACCTGAATCTGAAAAGCTGTACAATTGCCAGGTTTTCAAAATCAAATTAACCAAGCCCGAGAGCAGATTAATCTACTCAAGTAGACAGTAAAATAAGAGGCCAGGAGTCCTGCTACGTTCACAGTTTTTGAACATTGAAACCATAATTAACTCTTCAACTCGTTGAAAAGATGAATGTGAGTAGTCGGACATGAATAGAAACAGAGCTAGATAGGGATTGGTTATCTAAACAATGTGCTCAATATTTCACTTTTAACCCCTTAATCACTGCGTTGTGCATTATTTTCAAGGCTCAAAACTCGGCTTGTTCATGGTAAGGCAATATTTAAGTTATTATTTACATGGATACGTACTCATAACGTCATAATAAGTAAGTTCAAGCAAAACATGCAAAAGATCAGTCACAGACTCGGACCTCGAGATTGTATAGAAGCAGAAGCATATGAAGAGACAGGTCACGATAGACTGTCCCTTTTGCAAGGAGTGAAAGAAAATCAACCTTCTCGATTGATCAAAAGTTTGCACCAGGTGTGGAACTGTATGAAAAGCACACATTTATAGACAGGTTGAAGTTAAATAGGGTGCAACGAATTCTGTCGCCTTTCACAGAACCAATGTCGTAAGGTAGCACAATTTTACTAAAACGTACCATAATATTCCGTACTGATGCTCCGAGAGCAGAAATTTGGGCCATTTTAGGACTAATCAACAATGTCTACAGTTTGTGCCAGACCACAGCAAGCGTTTGTAAAGCATTAAAACTGGAACAGCGCAAGCGTGTGTGCCACCATATTACAAAAGAATCAAAAGACCGTTATGTGCAATAATGATTGTGAGAAAGTTAAACACACAAATTAACTGACATCATACTGAGAGCATTCATTTCCATAAAAGATGCGTAGACAAATACTGTTTACAAAATACCCTCCAAGGCCTCTTCGTAGACGAAGCTGTAATTCGAATTTCGAGATGAGCCGGGAAAGGACAATAATTTGGCGAAGCCTTGAACTTTTTAATGTTGAAGCCTTCACGCAAAGAAATACAATAACTCAGGGCACCCATTGTTGACCCTTGATAAGATTTTCGAGCGAATGTGTGGATGCAAATATGCATGACCCCAGTCGCCCTTAAGACTAAGCAAAAGGCAACTAAAACTGACAATATGACGCTTCAATCTCAACTGTCTTTGAAAAACGGCCTTACTAATGGGTTTACACGGCTTTAGTATTTTCGTAGAATGAACCAGAAATCGGCGTTAAATCCTAAGCCTATACCAAAACACATGACAGTTGATGTACGAAGGACCTTAAAACAGAATAAACCGTCAAAACACTAGTCTCTAAACAAACACAAAACACTCCCACTTCAAATAGGGGGAGTTTCAGAACAATTCAGTGATGTTCGTTAAATTTTTCAAAAGAGGAACGAAAAAGAAATCCCATTTCGTATTTTTAAAAATCGTATTAGAACGTGATGCATTTGCTTGAATCGATCCATAAGAACTCCCACAAATGGACCTACAATTAGAAACTTTACATAGCTCCAGAACTGAACAGTACGGAGAAAGGGCTTGACATTACCAAAACAAACGTAGTGGCCGCAAAGAAGATCGATGAGAGTAGACATACCTTAGAACAGGCCTCACCAATGCCTCGAACCATGGCACCGAGAGCACGCGCAGTGACGGAGCGTACTTCGGGCACGGGGTCGAGGAGGCAACAGCGCAAGCCAGGCATGATCTGCACAATGTAGGGCTCGAGATCTTCCCGACGCGCGAGGCTGTAGAGAGTGCCGAAGATCTGAGCCGCCGCCTTGCGAATCGACGTGGAGCGATCACCGAAGGCGCGATGCAGCACAGGCATGATCAGCGCCAGACTGGCAGCATCCACCACATGAGTGAAACAAGTGTCTCGTAGAATCAGGAGACATGCCCCTTTGTCGGTCAGTGGATCCTGTAGGCTTTTGATCAGGCAGGGCACAAGGGCTATTTGGGATCAGAAAGAGGGTAACTAATCACAGTCATATCATACATTACTACGTGATTGCGGGAACTATAGCTGTCACCAGTATTTCTTCCCCTTCCTCTTCGCCGTTTTGGACAGATAAGAGGGCAAAAGACGGAAAACAAGAACAAAAGATCATCACTCAGACGCCTCAACATCGAAACGTACTCATGGAAAAACCGCCAATTAGCCGCTTATTCGTGCATCAATGTAAAAATAATTTTTTGTGAATTGACACCGGAGGAGAAACAATAATCAGAAAATTTGGTTGACACGTCATTTTCGATTAATAACGGAGAACTTATTGTTTTCATAGAGGACTGTTGTAAGCTCTTATTCTTACCATTCTAAACATGAAGATGAATAATTTGGTGGAACCGTGGGATCCTTTCCTACCACACAAGCTACTAGCCTTCTAACCCCTCCATGAGCTTTTATTAGGTATACTCAGAAGCTTGGAGTCTTAAAACACTTACGGATGCCTTGGACGATAGAGGTTAAGGCAGATTGTCAGCGATTCTTAGTCTTAAACGCTTCCATCACGTTATCAAAGCGATTGTAGTGGAATCTATCCACTGTAACAGTGGCCAGATCCGATATCTATGATGAGCTCAGGTGTTTCATGTGACTCGTTCACAAGATAACAATCACGTATTCAGCATCTAATGACTTTACAGTTTAAAACGGGGGACTTGTAATCTCTTCATTGCGCATGGAACGACAAATGGTGAAAATATACATCACTAAGATACTTTGGTTGATTGCTGGGCTTCTGCTGCGGGACCAAATAGCCACTTTTTTCACGTTTATATATTGTCAATGTTACATACGGAAATATTAGCAGAGCAGCACCCATTTGGCATATCATCGCAACAACGATAAAATCCAGCCATCCAGGGGACCAGTCAATTTTCTTCGAACGTCGACTCGTCAAACTGTAGAAAATAACATTTTCAGTACCCCCAGTGTCCAAGTAAGTCAAGCGGCACGAAGAATCTCCAATTTGTTGTAAAGCAATTTGCGGGTTCTAGATGTGATGATGCCTCTACTCCTGGGAATTTTGTTATTACAATTCTCTTTTATAAAGAACGAGAAAATTTCAATCCCGAAGTCACTCTGTACACTTGGTATAGCGCTGCGAACTTCAAACTTTTTGTTTCGTGGTCGTTGTTGAAATAGTCAGAATTCACCAAGTGGAAATCGGTGTAAATCCTTAGAGGCTCCACAAAACAGCTTTGAAGTACACGCAGAACATTTTAAAATCAAAAATAGTAGGGAACCCGTCTAGCTCCCACACCTACTCTGGTTTTGTCAAAGTGGCCCAAGAAAAAAGGAGTTAAATTATTGAGGAGGGGAGAGGGCATTGCGTACCCTGGATCTCGGGGTTGCGAATGACTGTTCCTATGCGCTCGAGAGCACAGGCGCCGGCCTTCTTGAGGTTCACCTGCGCGTCGATCAGCACGGTGAGGATCCGAGGCACAATCTGTGGCAGACAAGAGGAGAGTTGCTTGGGTGCACAGCTAGTCATGGTACCCAATACCTCGACCGCCTCTATAGGTGCAGAAGGACAAGTGAGCCTCCCTTGGAGGTAGATACATGGAGGGACGGAAACAGACTTACGACACTTTGTTCGCCAGGGATTATCCTCATCAATGACCTTAAGGAGAAGTGGTAGGATAAGTTTGATGCCGTGAGCACTAAGTTTGCTCATCACGGCTCGACTGGTGACTGAAGCGGCCTAAAGTTGCATACAGGTTGAAGTTAGTCCAAGAAAAAAAAGGGACGTTTCAAGTGTTATGCTAGTCAGCAATTACCTCGCGAACACCCAAGTTTGAGTCTCCAAAACAACTGAGCAGTTGAGGAACGAGCTTCACCACATAGGGTTCAAACAACCGACCCAGCACGAGCGACAGGCGTTCAAATGCGAAAAGAGCACCTTGGTAAAAGTTGTGGTAGAACTAACTTCAGGAAGTTAAATATATTCGCAGTATAGCATGAGGGGCATTAGAATTTAGCAATGGCACTGATCAACTAAATATCCCGTTATCCTTTAAAGGAAGAAACAGGTAAGCTTCATTAGTTAACCACTTTCTATAGAGAACAATTCAGTCAGAGATGATCGAAAATGACCTATCAATCACAGGATCAGAAATCATTTACCCAATCTTGGCCCATTTTCTCCAAAAAGTAGCACAATAAAACAGTTAGCAAAATGGCCGACACTAAATAGAAGACATAATTTCAAAGACAAATCCGATCAAGTAAAAGCGGTATGTGAAACTACATTTCAAATACCAATGAGTCTAAAAAGATTATGCTAGAGCTCAAGGTGAGTCATCACATTTACGAAATAACATTATAGATCATAATTACTGATAGTATGCCTAACTGGAAGGAACTCTTGGTACGCTACGATCAAAAATGGCAGTGACAAAATAAACGTATTCTCACAATTAGGTGTTCATTGAAGGAACTCAACCAAATCCCTAAAAATTCAGGAAAGTGCACAACACCGTGCCACAAATGCTGTTTAAACAAACCACTTCCGTCACAGATCTTAAACGGATTCTACTAAACTATCCTTGAGTCCAATCAGACGCCAATAAAAGGCATGAAATAAACCCATCTCACAACGTCTTAGTTGTGGAAGCTTAGAGCCAGTTACACAAAATGGACTTACTCTCTTTAAACTTGGGATTTTTGTCTTCCAGAGCTGACAGCAGCCTATCAATGATGCCCCTCTGCCTCAATGTAGCAATACCACATCCGCGTACAATGCCGGCCAGGGCGTACGCCGCTCCGCGCCTCTCTGCGTAACCCAGAGAGGAGAAAAGCGTAGTCATGAGACGGGGGAAAACTTTCTCCAACTGCTCAGCAGGCAGCTTCGGAGCCAGTGGAGTCATTGCATCCTCGACGGCCCTTTGCACCTATACGCACACACGCACATCAGATAGACGTTTTACTGTTCTAAGGTGACACCAAATGCCAAAAAACGGGAAACTTAAATTATTCCCGGACAAAAGTCGAACATCTATTTCATCGCTAAAACCCCAATTGATTTACCAAAAAAGTTTAATATTAACAGTTGCCATAAACTTTCGACTATTTTTGAAGCCGAATTTGGGTGATAAAGTCAAGGAGTCAATGACAAGCTTTATTACTTCTCTAATACTTGCGAAAGCCACCCAGATAACCTGCACCTTTACCTTTCCGACTCCTAGGTTTGAAGTTGCAGCATTCTCCAACCTTTCTGTGGAAAACGAAGGTAGGATATTTCATAGCTCATGACAACACTTACCACATCAGCGGGAAAATTGACAGCTGAAAGGAGACGGTTAAAAATGGCCCCAACTCGAGTATCCTCCCGCCCGAGGTATATCGCCAGGGAGCCCAGAAGTACAACAACTGACTGTCGGACCATATCTAGCTCCTCTATGTTCGGCGCTTTGTTTAAAAAAGTCTCCAGAATGGGGAGCAACTGCTGCAGATTCGTCTATGAGGAGAGTGAAAGAAAAGTCATTGTATCACCTGGAAGAGACGAGTAGGAAAAAGAGGAGTGGAACCTACGACTCCATAAGTTCGAGTGGCTCCAAGACCAGCCTGTAAGAGGGCGCAGCGCACTTCCTCCTGCGAGTCATGCAGCCCCTCATCCACGAGAAATCGGAAAATTTTCTGAAGCCACACGCCAGCCTTCTGCTGCTTGGTATTCACATCTTCGACAGCGGGAGCTTCTTGCTGAGCCGCCTGATAGTAGCCTGGTGTCCTGGAACAACTCACAATAGCTTCAAGGGCATGCGCGAGACCAATCCGCTGTTGAGTGTACTTTGGCGGTAAGGGCTCAACCGGCTTCCCGTGGGGATCCACCTTCGATTGAGGTTTCTAGAAATCAGAGAGGGAAGGACAAATCAAGGGCCTCTTTGTGATTAATAAAGGAAAAGCAAGGTATGCGTAGACACGCACTTCCATTAGGCAATGATAGATCTCTAGCCAGTAGTCAATAACGTGATTAATCTCGTCCTGAGACTTCCCATTGAGACACCGTCGAAGGGCGCTGGCGGACGCCTTTTGGATGTCAGCAGACTTTCGAAGGCACTCCAGAAGAAGGCGAGTTGCCAGTGCAGCGGGAGGAAGAACGTCAGGGTTTCGTGGACGTTGGAGCAAGATAAAACGATGTTGCTTTTGATTCTTCTCTTCCTCGTCCCCAATCTCCCCCTCTTGCTGATATTCTTGTCGCCGTTCCTGCTGATCATCATCAACTGATTCTGCATTTCCTACAGTCTTCTCAGATTCACAACTTTCGCGCAAACCCAGAGTAGCCCACAGTCTTCAAAGCGGTGAATGTGAGAGGAAAATTGAGGTACTTATTTGAAAATAAAATAGGTGAGAAATTCAAGTCCTATCGGGAATTTCCATCTTGCAGTTATAGAAAGGTGCACTATGATGAAGGTGTTACATGCACTAGAACTTGACGAGCTAGGGTGTTTTGTGTACTGGCAGAGAAATCATTGATTAAGGTAGATAGCAATTGTGTTATCGTCTACATATTCAGGAAGCCTCGAAAGATATATGAAAGGTACTGTGCTAAACTTCCCATTAAGCAACCCCCGACTTTCGGCTATCAATTTACTCATAAAGAATGATAAATCGTATATAAAAGAACAAACAACTTTAAGTTACCTGTCAGCATCGACAGCCACCTCCACAAAGGGATCACACCGCGAGATAAAGAGTCTCAGTTGGCTGTTAGCAATGAGACAGAGAGTAGGCCAGTTAGCGGGGTCTGCGATACTCTCATCCATATGCAAACCTTCCTCACCCATGGCTTTGTTGGAAACGACCCCCTGAGCAGCTCGCTTTCTCTTCTTCTTTTGTGTCTTGGTCAGATTTCCATTAGACGATTTTGTAGCCATGGTCTCAGTGGCAGAAACAACATCCTCCGAATGCTGCTCTTCCTGTTGACCCTCACCATTATTTTCATGTACTACGGTGACAGCAATGACATTCGTGACGACGGGAGGGAAAAGAGAGTGAGTGAACAGGTCTGGGAAATGTTTCGCTAGGTTAATCATACCCTAAAGGGGTGTGGAAATCAAATTATGTGCCACAAGTGGAGTCTGAGTCACTCACTACAAAACTCACCGTCAAGGCAGAGGACCGAGTGAAATGCGTCAGAGCTACAAGACTTTCCATTAGGTCATAAACTGTGGGGATCATTGAGATTAGGATGATTTCTCTCTTTTTTGGTTGGCATTGCAGTAGGTAAAGGAGGTAGTGAATGTGAAGTTGTATTGCATTTTGGAACACATCGTTGGAAAACGCTGACAGGCCATCATCGTCTCGGCTGTTGCCTTCAACAATTAGACCCAATTCCAGAGCCAAAGTGTGTTGTTCAATTAGGTGCAGTAAGAACTGAAAAGAATTCCGTAAGGAATTGCGAATATTGAACAATGCCAATTTACAAACCCACTTCAACTCACCTTGTAGATAACATCAAATTTTAGTGCCTCACACAGCTGGAAATGAGACCCAATGTCATCATAAAAGCCATCAGTTGGACGGACCTGATTCCAAATTGTAGCCAAAAATCCGCCATAATGACCACACAGAGCCCATCTTTCCTGCTCTCCCTCCTTATTTCCAGCACTCTCCAGCTTTTCTAAGTGTGCAAAAGTAGAGTGTTCAATGAGGATTCGATCAAAAATGGGGATGGCAGCGGAGATAACGATAGCCCCTGAGGCCGTTCGTTTCCTGATCTAAAAGGTAGGAAAGAAAAGGTCCACATATCGACAGGCACACACAAAGGCGGAAACATCGCTCACAAGCTCACATCTTTTCGAAGACACTCAGTAACTGCTTCAGACTGCTCTCGAAGAGTGGAAAGTTGACAGATTGCATACCAATTCCCGTTTTCCGCGTAAATCGACTCTTCATCGACGAAAGAAGTAACTAGGAAGGGGGAAACCGGTGGCCGGTTCCTCAAACAGACTCGGGGCGGTGATAGAACCCTAATGGACCAGGCGGCGAAGTTCTGAGCCTTCTGTCGACGTATCTTTACGTCGGTGATAGTAGGAGCCATCGCCACTTCGGCTATCAGGCGTCCGAGACGACTGTGAGCAGCAATAGCGAGGGGAGAAAGGAGAGGTCGCTGCAAAAGATGGACAGTAAGGCTCCAGAGGTTAAAGGAGTTGCGTAGGAGAGCTTCAATTGGAGTCGACTGACTGTCTTTGTTTGCATTGAGAAGGGTATCGTTTAGGATGGTGAGAAGATCCATTAGGTGACTGCCCTCTCTGAAGAGCTGAAAGGAAGAATCGAAGTTAATGCGGACTCTCCTTTGAAACCGGTTAATCAAGATGGATAAAAAACGTACTTTGGAAACGCGTTTGCGGATTTCTTCCTCTTTTTCCATCTCAGCTTTGATTATTTCGAGTTGATTCGAGGTTAATTGTGGAGCAATAGAGGTCAAGAAATCGGGCTTCTTGCCATCTGCTTCCACCTGCCGCTCCTTTTGCCTGACCTGAGCCTCTAAAATGTCCATTTGAGTCTCATGAGAGTATAGTTTTCCTTCTCTCCTGATGTTTGACCTGTTTGTCTGGTAGCGAGGGAGACTATCTAAGAGCACTCGGTTGTAAAGGGTGCCAGATTGGGCTAACATTATTCCAACTTCGTCCATAGTGACATCCGTGTACTTGGAATTAGAGAGTTCGGAACAAAGTCGAACAGCCAGACAAGACGCAAATTTTACCGGAGACCATTCTATGAGGCGCTCCAACATTAATCGATGAGCCTAGGAAAATCGGAATGCAAAATCATACCTCAGTATAAATAGTGAAAGCTTGGCGAAGACTTCTCTCGCAATCAAAAAATCAACCACCACTTTCTCAGCGCATGATGTGCAACTTAAAAATGATTCCGTTTTAAAGCTTATATTCTAGAAGTAAAATTAATTGCATTATTCCAAGACCGTAAAACCGGCGGGTCAAATTAACCTCAACTGCCAATGGGTCCGAACATTATGTCAACAGACACACTATAAGCTTGTCACTGGATTCTAAATATCGTTTTTTGTTCTACAAATAGGAAAGCTGGACTTACCACATCCATTTTTGGCAATTCAAAAAGAAGGTCTACGACGCTGTTGAAAGGCTCAACACCTTCCTCCTCATTAAAGGCCACTTTGATCTCCGCTTTGAGAGGCAACGTGACAATCGAAAGAAGATCTGTCCACGCATGTCGATTGTAATTGACTGGAACAGAAATGGTCGCAGTGAAAATCACCGACGGATATTCCGTCCTTAGAGAGTTCCACTATCTCACCCGCGTATGGATGGCTGAGAGGGTAGAGAGAGGCGCAAAATAGGCCCAGTTTCTGCCTGACCGAGAGCGCCTCCTGAGTTAACAAATTGCTGGGAGGTGTTGCAAGTCTTGAGCTGGTGAAGATGGGCTCTAAAAATTTTAGAGCAGTAGCCGAAGCCGCCTTGCCAACCATGATTACAAGCTGCACCAAACGTCGGCCAAATCGCGATGTATTTTCGACTCCCGCGGCCAGGAGGTCGCTCGGCCTGTTCAAAGACTCCAACACCAAGAGGTTGAGATGGTTCTGAATTATCGACTGACCGATGACGCGATTACGCTTGCCCTCTTCGATTAAGTGGGCGAGGAGGCAAAAGCGGATGTCCTCCAAGACTTGACACGAGTCAGTGCAGAGCCAGAGCAAAATGAGGACGCGATAGAAGGCACTGTAATTATGCATGTGTGCGTTGAAAGAGCATTGTAACGATCATGCCAAAATTTTCATAGACGTACCCTCTTTGTGCATGAGAAAGTTCATCGGGGTGGTGTGTGAAGAGAAGATGAATCGATGAAATCAGATAGGAGTGAACTACAAAGGTAAGCAGGACAGTAGTTGAGTAATGTCGAACGGATTGGGTCACTCACCATCCGAGGAGGCTGTTAGAAGAAAACGATCCTTGAGCCACAAGGGGATAGCGTCCTGACCACCAGGGGTGACCTTAAGACCACTCAAAACAGACCACATGCTTTCCGGAATTATGCCCGGTTGGCTAGTGCTCATGAGCCACAAGTGTGCTGCTGCGACTGCCTGACTCACAAGAGGCGACGCAGGAGCCTCCTGTTTGGCCGCTTGAGCTGCCGTGGCGAGGAGAGGAATGTAGGCTTTCGGGAGCTTCCCACCTAAGAAACATCGAGTTGGATCACATTACATTGGTCAGGATAGAAAAATTATTATGAATGTATCTACTTGATCGACGGGTTTCATCGAGGAACCGGAAGATTGCCATTTTAACTCGATGTGAGACCTTGTTCGAGAACAGCTTTTCCTGATAAAAGAAAAACACTGTGAAGGAGTAAAATTTGAGCAGCTTTCCACTTTATTAAAGGATTTAAGTGAGGAGGTGACACCAAAATAGTATTTGAGCAAGTATCTCTTATAGCAGTAACTTTTAAAACAACTGAAAATAATATGCAATTGCCTACCCTTATGGTTGCATGAGCCTTTTCGTTAAGAGAGAACTTCGGTAGTTTTAACCACAAGCCCAACTGTTTCAGGGATGATTCGACCATGTCCTCATTGTCTAAGAGATTACAAACGTCAGTTACCAATGGATTCATCGAAGAACTTAGGCTTGAGCAAACTGCTCACCCTCAGAAGTAATAATGTCAATGAAACTCCTCAGCACTTCGGAATAGGCTTTCACATTGCCCGAACTCGGTTGCGATAGGCTTCCGAGAGCGTGAAGGAGCGTCAGTTTCCTCTCCAAAGATACACGTCGACCATCGGGACCGGTAAGCTTTGACAAAACCTATTAAAGTATTTATTCAAACCTTTCCTGACGCTTTACATGCATCTATTTTTAGCCTGCCTCTTAGCAATTCGGCCCAAATGTGGACACTTGAGAACCAATATTTTTAATGCTACACACATTTCAAGCATCTTAACTGACCCCTTAGGAACGATACGTAATAGAACAAGGCTGGTAGAAGAAAAATATGTTGGAAAACTTACTCGATTGTAAATAACGCTGATGAAGGTTTGGGTACCACACAATTTTGCAACTGAAACGAGCGAAGAGACACTGGCCTCACGGATGCGTGGGTCGGTGGCAATGATATTATTAATTAATGGGTCGACTATTTCCGCGCCGATTTCACCAATTGTTAACTCGAGTTCTTTTAGAATCACTTCAAGAACTGGAAAAAAACAACGCTGATGAGGATGTAGACCTGAAGCATACTAGGAATGGCTGTTTCTGGAGAACGCAGGAGTTTCCGGCCAACAACTGGTAAGAAATTCTTTTTAAAGGAATCCTCATCAATGCAATAATTCAGTAGTCCTCCAGCTTGCTCCTGAAGGATTTGGAAAGGAATGAGATAGCTTCGACAGACGCAAATCAGAGCTGAACCGGGAGACAGACTTACCAGAACACGAGTTGAAAAACTCTTCTTCCCGGAGAAAGCATACTCAAGTAAGGTGTTCAAAGTTTCGAGCTACATTTATAAAAATTTTGGTGAGATTTATACCTTATCCACTGACTTCACAACTTCGTCGTCTTTTCGCAACGCACAAGCAAGAGAAGCGATGGGTAGACAACTTTCACTATGTTCCGGTGAAGATAGCATATGAAACACCATTTCTAATGAAGTAGGTGCCTAGAAGTAATGTAACTTAGAAGCAATTTACATAATCCCACAGTCTGCAACACAGTTTTCGTCCTACTTGATGGTGAATAGATCGCCTGGAACAGAGCAATGCAGAGATGCAGCAAACCCACGGAGAATGCTAATAATTGATCATGGAAAACGAAATAATGTAATACCAATTCCTCGAAAATCCTTCTTTCAAACGAGTCACCAATATCTAATTGTTTAAGTAAAAAGGTGAGGTATTTGGCTGCAAACACAGTCCGGGAGGAAAATCTAGAATAACTATACAATCACAAACTATACGGTACCCAGCCGTTGGAGTGACTTGTGGCAGGTAAACTTCTACAACGTTGGACAATGTCCCTCCCTTATCCTCAGACAGAGCACGGACAGTACATTCTACTACGCGTTCCAAGGACCTCCTATTATTTAGAAGCCATGAATCTCTTAGACATTCAGAAAGAGTGCTTCCGCAATTTAGTGTTGCTGAAGTTCCAGGCTCAACAGGCGTCTGGGGAATACTGAACTTCACTACCATATCTCACAATACTAGGTACGAACACCACACCCCTATGCCAAAGCTTGCGCTTGGGAATGGTCAACGTGAAATATTCTAAACGGCGCTTAATGTGCTAGTCAATTATAAGAATCTATTCTCAACGTTAGCAGCTGCTCCTAGTTTTTAGTTAATGACGTTAGGAGCCTAAAATATTTAAACTCAACGGATTTCACTCCTATTTTTTTGTTTCTATGGGATAGCATTTACATACATATTACGGTCCCTGAGGTTTTAGAAAAGTGAACCCTTCAAGATAATATCTTCCATTTATACTAATATGCTGAATAAATCCTCGACTATTAATACTCAAACACACAAGTTGAATGGTTCCCCATCTTGTAAATCGTAGTACTGAATGTTATTTATGACCTAGTCCTGAATTTGCTGGGTGACCAGCGAAAATACCTGGACATTTTCTTTCTTACTTTATTGCAATTATGCTTATTTATATGTGGTTAAGAAGGAAATTTGCTGTGGTTTTGTACTTCGTGTTATTCTGCACTTGGATGGAATTTATTTGTTGAATGTAAAGGTGAAACGTCTTTGCCAAATAATTTATTATGGTTTTAAGGAAAAGTGTGTCATAAAGACGGGGAATTAGAAAAGAGGTAGCAAGGCTGCAGTCATACGCACTACGCGTAAAGGGCGTTCGACAATAGGCTAGCTTACGACAAAATATTTCCTTATTTGAATGTATATTATTAATAACCTGCTCAGCTCCCCATTTGTAAGGCTACCCTATTTTTAGCTTAGGCGATCGGGTGCTTCATTTCCTCCCCAGAAAGTAAGCAACGCAAATAAAGCCTAACACAAGTTGCTTAAAATGTCGGATTCTTTGCATCAATAAATTGCTCACTTTACCCAGTTTCTCCCTTTTTGCCAATTTGATCCCACTTTTTCTTTTTTGCCTCTGCTTCATCGTAGTGATTCGGACGTGAGCGATTTTTATGCTGAACCGGGTATTATTTATGTGGCCAATTGTCCCTTAGCCCAAGGGTTCGTCATCTGATTAATTTTACTTAATTATATGCCAACTCACTGTCGTACTATGTTTATCACTTCCCGTGCATGTCGTTTTACCACACTGGATAAAGTGGAATCCCATGTAAGAACCTGGACACATAATGCACAAAGGGGTGGTAGTGTGATGCAGCATTTCCTGTGTGGATTTAGCCCAAATCGTTCTAAAATATCTGTCGAATGAACTTGTGGTACTGCTTCTTTTACAAGATAGGTTTTTTGACTTATTGCAAATAAGTAGCTAAGGTGTGTTATTTGCATCATAAATTAACCTGCAGAAGCTACTGATCGTTTCGTGAAACAGCTTACTGCAATGTTTTCCTGTTTGTTTGGTTCCGGTCTCGATCATAGTCAATTGTTTGGTCGTTGTACGTTCACTGGGTGGGCTGGCCTCTGGGCCATGCCGGTAGCCCCGATTCCTTTCTGTTAGCCGAATTTATTATATTCTGCCCAAGCGCTGCCTTCTTTCGCCTTCGGGGATGTCTCGGGGCGCTGCACCCACTGTCACCTAAAATGTCTGCATTTTAGCGCGATCCGATTAATAAAAAGAGCTAGGTAAACTACGTAACAATTGCCATCCTTTAGCAATTATTTTCGGGTTACACTTAATGCACTATTTTTGGATACCACATAAAATCAATTTTTCTTTCTATTGTTTTGTAAGGCACGAGTTGAAGTCAGTAAATACTTTCGCTATTGGTTTAGTGCACTAGAATCCCAAACTTGAGATCCTTGAGCATTTAATAGAAGTAAGAAAGTGGCTGCAATAGAGTTGGGTGTTAAATGTAAAATGCTAATGAATGCAGGAATTCAATTAAAAATTAACTGAAGTACGTGTTCGGTATTTGTAAATAAAATCAGTCCTCGTCACTCATGTGAATATGATTTAAACCGGAAGTTACATGGTTTTATGGGGACAAAGTAATTTTGATACATTGAACACTCGCATGCCTGCATTGGAACCCACAGCTTAAATGATTCTAAGGTCAAGATTTATTTTTTTTACCAGGCTTTAAATGAGTTGTAACTCCCTGTGACTTACGTAAGCACGAAGGAAGGCATAGTACCAGGGCAGAATTTAGAAATTCGAAGTGTGGTGAGGCCTTAGACTACCGGTATGCCTCAGAGGCCAGCTCACTTAGCGAAGGCGGGTTCTAAAGTATCCCCTCTCCTCTATTAATCGTCGCACCCAGCGCTACCTCGGTTAGTCTTCTAAGTTGGATATCGCAACTTGGTCGGTGCTGTAAGGCAAAGCATGAACAAATCAACCGCTACTTTCATCGAATTTCCATGCAACTGAAAAGATATTTGACCTCAACTTTCCTAATCTCCCCTGCAAATTTGACTGAATCTGAGATTCCGTTCTGGTTGGGACCTGTATCGGAAGAAGGGAGAATGTGCAGATCATCACGTATGTTTGTTGATAATCGTAAGAATGCTGGCCTAAAAGCAGGGTCTCACCTCGATGCTGTCCATCCATTTGGCAAGCTGGCTTCTGCCCAGCTGGTAGAGAGGTGGAGAAGGTATTGTGTGTTCACTTAAATGGCGCTTCCATCCAGGCGCAGTAGCCAGCTTTGTAACGAACTGTTACAGATGTTCCACTGTTGGTGTTGCTTCAGCTGTTAACATTATTCCTAAAGAACACAGGACTGGGGTCTACGTCGAAGGCAGCACATGCACTTCTCCCGCCATACTAATGTCTATCATCCAGTAGTAGAAATCCGGGTATTTGTACTTCAAGGTGGAGTCCGCCTTCTGCTGTCATCAGTGTGGATCCGCAAGACTCTACTGAAGATGGGAGAAGACATAGTATCCGGGCAGCGTATGCATTGTCGACCTACACACCAGGGCTTAAGGCCGTTGCTGAAATCGAGAGTTAAAGTTGCAACTACATTGTCTGTATTCACTATTTTACAAAATCTGCCTCAATTAATATAGCGCATTAAATTTATCACTTTTCAAAGTCAGTGACTTATTACGGTTTAGCATTTTATTCGTTTTTAATGTACATTGGCCAAAGGTGTAACTGTTACTTGATCAGTGATTCTACAAAGATATGACGATCCGCAAGATTATTCACAAGGATATGTCATTTTTTCTTACGCGTCACTCATCTGTGCTACAGAACCATCTACGACGGCTGCTGAGCAGTCTTGAATGCCAGTGAATCCTCACAATCACCGCAGATCATAAAAGGCTGCCGATAAAACGCAATTACGGCAAAGTAAATGAGAAATTGGTAAGTGTGGAAAGCACAAGCAGACAGTGTGGGGGCGGCACCTACAGTTCTAGTGCTTGTAAACGCTTTCGGAGGGTCTGTTTGAGCTTGCATGAAGTTATTTATGCTGTCTATAGCATTCTTCTGTAAAAGTGCTATGTAAATTTGCAAAAAAGCAACTAAGTTTAAGGACCCCCTTACTTTTGTGTACTTTCTGAATGCAATGCAGAACCTCCAAATGAAATCTTAGTGATATACTTCCTTACAAGCATGTGATTTATTGTGTAGACAGAATGTGGTCATCTGCCATTGTTTATAAAGCCAATTCCTATCTCCATGTCACTAATAGGGTGGTAGTCTTATTTCATTGTGATGCGAGATTTTATTTACAGTCATTCATTAAAAAATAAAATAATGATGTTATTTAGGCGATGCAAGTACACTTAGAGGGGCTGTCACAAATACTCTCAAATCTGGTTTATTACCGGGAGAAAAAAACACTGGAGGAGGGTTGTTATAGTGACCATCACCTCTTCACCTATCTCAGATGTCACTCATGCAGATGAGTCAGGTAGCTGCCTCTTGGACCTAATAGTACCGCTTCTTTTGTGGAAAACATTTGTTATATTTTCATGGAAGGGATGTAGGATGATTGCGAAACCAAAGTAATGGTAAGAAGTTGCGTCTCTGTTCACGTATCGGATTATCTCTATCGCCTCGTCTTTGTCGTGAATGCAATTATGCGCTCTATCACCGATTGCAGGGCTGACTTCTGACCTGTGTGGGGAAATACACCCACTGTAGCTACCATTCAATAAGATGTCATTGGAAGAATTGCTTGTGTGTAAATTTAGATGACATTTACTATAAAATTATGGTTCTCAAGTCAATTAAACCTGCGACAATGTAGTTGATTTTAGGGAAGACTGAGGACTGAGCGACTAATTTACATTCTTTCCCAATTGCTCATTTCTGTGTTTAGCTTTCAGGTATCATCTCCAGCGGACAGTAAATCGCAATCATACCTTAATTTCATGCATCTACCGGTTTAAATATCGTAAAGTTCTGAGCGTACTCATAGAGGGATGCAAAGGGACGATCTATAAAATCTGCAACGAATTCTATCACCATAGGTGGAGGTTTTTGTTAGGTAATTCCGTGCGCAAGACAAAATATGTTGATATTCAGCCAAGGGTTCAGTCACAGAGTTCGCCTTAAAAGGTCGAGAAACACAATACTGCACAGACTGCCTATGTCACATGAACTAAACCACTACACTAGACGAAAAATGCCTGTATTCCGTACGTAAATAAAGGAATGGACAGAACTAGCCGTACACTAGGTAAATGTTTGTGGTAGAATTTGATTTCCCGAAAATAACATTTATTAATGTAGTCTGTAAATCGTTGTATTTACCACATAAAACACTACGAGGTACTGAGACATTGGATTATGTCCAACAAAACAAGAAATGCTCAAATGGTAGTGGCGAGATGAGTTACTGTTAATGTATAGCCAAAAACTTAACCGTAAGATCGATTTTAGAAAAAGGAGGAAATAAAGGTTTTAGTGTAGTCTAGGCATACACTGAATGGGAGCATCAAGGGAGCCATACTAATTCGTCATTGACGTGGAAACTTCGAAAAAGATCAAAATATGTAGGTAATATTTTGAGAAAAAAATACGACAGAATCTGAATGGACTCTGTTAATAAAATTATCTCATGCGATTTATTCAAATCCTTGCAAAAAATTGAGGTGAACCAATTTGAAACTAGCTTTACTGCAAGCAGAAAGGCTGGGATACAAACAAAGAAGTTGGCACAGACATCCAGACCACCGACATGGTGGCCGAATTGCGGGAGATTGGAAAGAACATACAAAGTACTCTTGCATAGCTACGTTCAATTGCCATTCCTTCCCTTCATTTTGCTGGCATTTTGATGCAACCCAGTCACTTGGTTAGATTATTCTCAAGTTAAGTCTTCAAAAGGGTATGAAAATAGTTAGTTTGTGCAACTGTTATTCCTTGATTTGCATTAAATTAGTACCTCGCGACTGAAGCCTCCCATTAATTACGTTTTGGCGTTTAAACCTAGTCATGTCAACTCGAAACCGTTTTTTTTTTTTTAGAAAGGATCTTTCAACATATCTACAAAGTTTCTCCTAGAGAACTGACATACAGACTCTGAATCAGCCTTCTTACACGAATATAAGAGGATCATGTGTGTACGTACCATTGACTTGTTAATGTTTGTGCTTTTTTATTACAAAATGCACATAAATGCAGCATTTGGCTCACAATGTATGAAACCTATTATCTTGAGGATAGCTAGTGGTATTTGAACGATCCACGTCATCTAGCGCCCAACTGTTTGTCACTGTTTTTCAAACAATTCAATACCCTTAACAAGAATTTAGCAAAGGGGCTTACAGATGACGTAAACGCATAAAACATGGGACCAAATCAGGTAACGACTTCGAGAACCGCGGACGGTCTGATGGCCTTGCCCACAAGGGATTACTAAATTACTCCAAGTGGGAGCACTTAATTTGCAAAATACAAACTATCAATCATGTAGGAAGGCGGGAACGCACCAGAAGATGAAAGAGGCAAAGCGAAAGTGACTTCTAAATAGTTAAAAAAGGCAGTAGAAAGGCTGAGAGAGTTGTGTGCTACAAAAAGGGAAAGGAAAGAATCATTCAACAAAATGTTCGACTTTTTATGATGTGTGTAAATCGAGGTGTAGAAATTGCGCAAGAGATGTTTGATCTGGCTTACATTTTGCTTGAAACGAGATTGGAACGACAAACCTCTACTTTAATGCGTCACAATCATAAATCCCCTGCACATAGAAATAAATACACTCTCAAGCTAACAATGCCTCTATGCGTTTATTTTACAAGGGCCATATTTTGCCCATTTGGCAGTAGTGACTGCTGATCTAACAACGTCTGTGGCATTTCAACCAGCTGCCAAGCGACTCGAAGGACTGGACAAATGCTTTATAACTTTTTATTTAGGGAAAATTATCGTCTTTGAGAAGCCGTGCAACTAGAACCACACTTAAATAAATCGGCAAAGGCAATTGACAATGATCGCTGATACCGTGGCTCTGGAAGTTATCAAAGCGAGGAAACATCTCGTGCAACTTGAAATGACTAACAATCCATGTCATTTCCGAACTAGAGGCCTTTGTCAAGAATTTATTTGATTATTTGCGCCAAATACATAGTGCTTTGAAGCCTAAAAATGTACAACTATTTGAAGCATGACTAAGTAGTACACATAAAAGGAGAATTTCAGCTCTGGTATGTGAAGGTACACATAACTGACTTACTTAAGCGTAACAATTCATAATAGATCAAAGGATTGATTTAATCCAAATGAATACCATAGAAATTATCATTTGGCCGTTGTTCCCTCTGTTACTATTGGCGTTGATAGTTCCGCATCGGTGAATAAATTGCTAGTTAGTGAGGATCTAGCTAATGTGAAAGGGTGGATGGGGGCTAATGGAGGAGAAGGTCGTCTCAAGGACACTGAAAATGGTAGTAAATGACTCACACACATATATTTGTCACTCGTGGGAATGTATTTGTCGCCTAAACCATGATTTAGGTGCAGCTGCTTTATGCTTAAATGTGTCAGTCAAGTACTCGGGCAGGAAGGTGGGTGGAAAGGGTGGACGCTGGGCCTTCTCCAACGTGAGACGAAATGAATGGGAAAGACGGAAATCAAATCCATGCGCTGCATCCTATAACAACTCTTATAATAGGATGCGTTTGAGTTATGATTCAATGAATTTGCAAGTTCACTTGGGTCCCATAAGTAACACACAGCGATTAGGCATAAACAACTGGAAAAATTTAAATGACATCAAATCTCAGCTATCGATAGTAGTAATTTTACTGAAGATTCAAGTAGGTAAACATCTAGACAATAGCTTTTTTTCTTCAATCGTTTTAAACGCTTTCATTGCCAGGAGACGCCAAATCACTTGACTTATGGATTCAAATGGAATAGTCTTTCCAAGACTCTGACCCCCAAGACACGTGCTGTGACACTCTTGCTTACTTTGACAAATCAGTAAATTGAATAGACGCATTTCACCTCCTCATAGTTTCCACTTTCGTTGAATGCAGTTTTAAACGAGGCGATGTGCAGTGGTGGTGTCTGTCACAATATTGTCACGTGACAAACATCAACGGCCTACACGACTAAGGTGTGTCCTTACTCATCCCACTTCGCATTTGTTGTTGTACTAGCTGGGCAACTGATTTTACCCCAGACGGAATGTGTTTGTTCGTGTCGGCCCACTTCTACAGCTGTTAATACCTCACCATTTCCACCAATGCATGCAGTAACCAGCATTTTCCCCCAAATGATCACCCTCCATAGTAGCTTTAAAGGGACACTATTTCGGTTATCACTGTAAACTAAGAACGGTCCTCGAGCAGTGGAACCCTCTCACCGTTGCGTGGGTGACACGAACAGTCAAGTGGGTAGCATGGTGTCTCTTTTCCGATACAGATTACAACTGATTTCATCATCCCTCCACGCATTAACCACATCAATTGCGATTGGGAGCTACATTGCTTTCCACTGGCGACGAAGGGTTGCGTCAATTAAAAGACAGATTTTGCCACCGAATGGTGTGATGGAACCAGTGTACAATTCCTAATGCAAACATTCAACAATCGTAACACCAGACGCCATTTTAATGCAAGATAGCACTGAGGTAGGGGTTTATCATCATCACAGTCCCTATTTCTCGGCCTAGTCGGCGGGTGAATGGACCACTGAACCACACCACCGGCACTCCGATCATGTGACTCGGCATACACCAACATTGAGGCCACTTAAACAAACAAGGTGAGTGTGTTTGTACAGCGGAACTTGATTTAACGATCAAGTAGGAAATCGGATGCAAATGTGAGCTTATCATCTGCATTTCAGAAGAAGTTATTTGAATTTGAACTTTATACAGTGTAAATCAGGGGTCAAACTTAGCGTAAACTGAATGAAGTTAGCCACATAAATTTGATTTGTGGAATTTCTATGAAAAAAGGCTTATTACATGCATATCGTGGTTATACCTTCCCATTGCACACTTGAAGGTTTTCAGTTTGAGCTGCTACAACTGAATACTTGGCTGATACATTTGCATGATAACTACCCGCTCCGACATCTTGGTCTAGACACCCAATATTGCTGCCACGACTGGTAAATGTGTGCATTTGTGCCGGTCAACATCATTTTGTCCGTGTTAAAGACCGTCTCTCCTCTCCATATGTTTCCATCTCTCCTGTCATCTATCCGGTGCGGAACCATCAACATCACTTATTAGCAGAGCCAATAACGGTCTGATGATAGGACAATCTCCACGATTTCCACTTGGATAGAGCCAGTTGTTTAATTTAACCTCGCTCATTCCTCTCACTCACCCATGAAATGTAATCAAGCATCCATAAACATGCGAGCAGGTGTGGCAGCACCCATGTATATCAGGTCAATTCTCATTATCATCCACCACAATGGGTAATTTACTACCCTCCCTCACGCATTTAGTCTTGAAAACATCGGTCTTGTGTGAAGGATCAGACATGCATTCAATGCACTTTTTCTATTATGTCGGGGTATTTTGGCACTCTCGAGCGTTGACCCAGATTTGGATGGTTTGGTCGTGTCTTGCACAGTGGTAGTGCCAGGACGTAATTAATCACCCGAGTGTTGCCGATGTCGGTGAACAAGGCCGACTGACGGATATTGTCAACTTTTCTTCCCCTTTGAAATAGTAGTGCAAAAACAGTGTTATTGTGCGAGTAATTACTTTCTTCGACTTCGATAGTCCATTTACCCGTTTAGCCGCTAAAGGAGATGTTACAGACACCTTTAAATGGCCCACCATTATCAAACGTACAAGAATAAACAAGTGAGGACACTACTTGTGGCTATACCCATTCTGGCCATGGTTCTGTTGGTAAAACAAGAGGTCCCCACATCTTATCACCAGTACAATATCAGTGCTCAACCATGCTATGGAGGCGCATAAGATGGATCTGACGGTTCCTGTGCGTCTTATGGCCCTTGACAGTCACTTTGGTAAACTGATGACAATACTTAGCGATGGTTTCTGACTTACAATGGATCTTGCGAAAAGGAAGGATTTAGAAAGCTTGATGTAATTAAGTGAGTAAATAGTATATTATAAATTTGTAAACTGTTTTTATAGCCGGAAATGTCGGCACTGGGTAGGGCACTTAATGCTGTGATGAGAGAACAGCCTTGTTACACAACCAGGGTGTATAATCCGGAAGTCACATCCATAGGATTGAGCTACCAGTGGCCTCAGGTTCAAAGTGTTCTGTGATAGAAATGTGCACTGTAACGTTTAGCGTCTGAGTTAAAAATAAGATTTTATCCACAAGACCATTTATGGCTGGTCCTTATTTGTAAATAAGCCTGATCGGGAGCCTCATTATGCTGACGTCAATGTCTGGTAAATTACAAGGCAGAGTAATACCAGTTCTATCAACAGAATCCCGTCGATGCCAATTACGAGCATCGCCTAATGACAAGGATGTGTAATGTGCATAGAACATGAAATATCAAAGGAATTAGCATCAATAGGGCGACATTTGAGAAATGCTAGAAACGTTTTACTAACTTTCTCTTAATTCATTGCGTTTTGGATTATGTGTAGTGATTTTATGAGCTTTCTCACAATAACTTCTCCTATTTTACTTGTTAAATAGTGAACTTGGACATGTTATGAGAAGTTGGAAACTGAATTGCGTGCTAGTCCAGAAGGAAGGTAACCAAGTAGAGTGAGAGAATGGATGGCAGAGCAAATGAAGTGAATGACATTTGTTTTGGCTAGAAGTGTCTCATTTGCGTGTGCACGCGAAACTGCAAATACACGGGCTAGGACACGAGAGAATTTGAAATACAAACGCATCCATCAAGGGGGCAGTCGCAGCAATAGAAGCAGAAGCAATGGCCGTCCCTTCCCCTCTCCTTTCTCCCCTGTAGCTAAAGGCAACCAACCCAGGCAGGATTAATCACCACAATTTCGGGAATGCTGTCATCCCCTTTAGCGTAAATGATAGGGTGTGTTAGCTTAAGGAAATCGAAGGCGTGTTGAAAACAAAAATTCTAATTTTGTTTTCATTTCTCAAAACACCTCAATTAGGGTGCCTGAGAAAGCAACGGCACCAAGTGATGCATTAGTTCAATGACATTCCTTCAGATGATAATGTGTGCGCCTGTTAGGAATATTTTGAAATAACATTTTCTTTTCAGCACTCCACGATGTATCTTTACACACAGACTGATTCTAAAATTAAAATTAACAAATACTTATCAAACAGTAACAAGAGAATCGAATTAATACTGCAGTGTATACAGTTTCTTCAACTCTATCACTAACAAAGCACTCAAATTACAGTGCATTTTTGTAATTAATTATGGTTTTATGGACCTTCCCTCTGATTACAATGCTAATAAATCAGACAGGTCTGCAGTAGTTGGCCTGAGTGATCTTGCAACAGTGAGTTGCTTCAACCAACGGGTACATACTGCGTTGAATATCCATTCCAAAAGGAAAGCTAGCCGAGCCAACGCTCACTTTTTAACGTTTGGCATTGGTTGAGGCAATAACTTTGTTTACCACACTATAAAAAGTAATAATCCCAGTCTTGACGCACTGTCTAGCTTCTCTGAGTAGACTCACGTAATTCGGAACATCGTTTGTTTACTTTTTAATCCGATTGGGAAAGTTTATTTTCGCGTGTTTTAAAGTGTCTTGCTGCACGAGTGAAATATTCCACCTCAGTGTTACTTCTCTTCGCATGATATTTGCCTAATTTTGTGTCGATTTTATTATCTCTAAAATTGTTTCTTGTTTAGACTTAGGTGCAATTATTAGAAACTGGCAGCATTTGTGACATCTTCACGAGAGTGCAACTAACTGAATTAATTCTTAAGGTTCATTTGAGTTTTTTCTTACCATAGGATATTTTGAACGCAGTTAAGTAGAACCCAAGTGTTTAATTAATTAAACAGGCCGCTACATCTGACACCATTTTCTGTGACGGAAGATTTTGATTAATATCAGTAGAACACTACGAGATTACCCCACGACCGACCATAGGCATCGAATATGCATCTTCCTCTCACCAAAGCATTTGTCAGGGTCATCCGCATGGTACTCCTTAAAATAAATGATATCTTTCCAAAAAATTAAGATAACTGATGTATTTTGCCATATTTCTGAGCGTTAATCGCATTTATAAAGTCAAACCGCCAATAGTACACACCATTGTAGTTCTTGCACTGCAAAACAATCCCGTCTTAAATCTCATTTTCGACTTTTATCTTGTTGCAGTGGCATGCGTATTGTAATGCCCAATGCCATGCTGCAGGTACTCCAACATTTCAGCTTACTAGTGGAAAAAAATGTAAGACGTGCATATACTGGAGTGGTTACAATCTTGCGCGCTTGATTGATTTTTTAACCTCAATCAGACAGATCGATAAAGGTAATCGATATTCAAATGGGTCTCGTAGCGTGGTGTGACCTGTTGAGGTGCGATGAATAGATTACTACTCGCGGTCGAATTTTATTTAGCCAGACGATGTAAACAGCGAACGTTTTATCTCCTCTTCTCCTCCGTCAAAAAAACAGGTGAGGGACCACCTATGACACTGTTTATCGTAACTCATTCCATCTTTGGGACTAAGTTGACTGATGTGTGTGGGGATGATTGAACTGTACGAGCACTTCTGACCAGTCGCAAACTGTCATTGAACATGAGATGGGTGCACAAAAAATCCTACTTCGAAACTGTAAAACGGCTCCAATAAAACTTGTAATGCTGAATTTCGATCCTCTCTACTGATACGTTGTAACTGGTAAAATCATTTTCTAAACAAGATGTACTCCAAAATTCTTGGTTGTACTTCGAGGTCTAGGTATGGTGAATGTGTCGACGTACGATTCACGTTCGCATGTCAGAGCTATTTCTATAAAATCCAATCCACTTGCTTCCATCATTCATTAATGTCACATAACTACGCCACACCCACACAATTTAATCCACACAGGAAACAATAATGCTCCCTGGGAAGATAGATTGCTAATGGGAAAAAAATTTAGTTCATTATTGAGTTCCATAGGAAAGCATAAAGTGAAGGTCTGTAGGGTGAAGATTTTAGCGATAACAAAGTTTCATAAGCCACATAAAAACGGGCAAAGAATAAAAGGAACTATTGCATCATTCCCACAAATTACACTAGAAATTTCCCTTCCAAAATGGTTAAAATCCCTTGCAATAAAAATAGCCTTGTTGGTAATTCGGCGTCAGTGAAGTGTGCCTGAGTGAGTATCAGTCTAAAAAGAAAGTGAATACGTACGGGAAATTTCATTTACTCATTCTGCTTGTGTGCTGTCACTACACTGTCTGGTCGTTTAACAAGATAATTATCATGTCACTTCAGCCGAAGTTCGAGTGAAGCTATTTTAATCCCACAGTCCCTGTTTCGCCAAAAAAATGGGAAAAAGGACAGTTTTATCTATGAGGAGAAAGTTCTAAACTGCCTGTTTGTGGTACCTGTCTTCCTATGGGGTCATTTTGAGCAAAAGCACATACTACTAACAAAGCTGGTAAGGAAAGGACTTGGACACCAAGCGTATGGCCCATGACTTATTAAAAGGGTGTTCGCACGTTCCAAATTGAAATTTGTAATCACAATAGGTGCCCATGATTCAACTAATAATGTAGTGAGGAATTTGAGTTTAGTAAACAGTTTTACTACGTAATTCAAGAGGGGTATACAAATCACGCTATCACATCATGCGCAACCAATGTGGAGGTCGTGATATCGTATAGTTAGATCAAGCATCAACATGCCAAATATGCAATTTATTAACTGAACTTATGTTTGCGATGGTAAAAGCAAAGAATATGTCAATGATTATTGGCGTAAGAATGCTGTCATTTCCGAATAACGGCTAAGCAATTCTCCAACACACACGTTCTTTGTCTGGGTGCATGGGTGGTATTCCCATTGGGTATCGAAATGTCACTAATCCTACCTCGTACTGACTCTCAGGCTTTGTTTGGGCCCCATAACTAGGTCAGTCATGACTGGTGGACCAAATCAGCACCGGTACACATTGCAGGTTGGGCTTTGTAAACGAAGGCTCGGATGACTAAGTGGTATCTTAGTCAGATGAGTCACGGGCACTGCTGGTGCTGGGACAGATCAGTGGGTAACCCAGTTCTTACTACATCCCCCAGACCGTTCGCTTGATTTCAAGCTAATTCCACCTCTTCCTCCCCCCCCCCCCTCCCCCTACCTTTCCTCTAAGCAGTTGCAAATTGACATGAATCACTACAGCTTCAGTGAGGCAGCGCTAATCACTAGCATAAATGTCACATTTTTAAGACAAATTTAGTTTATCGTAGCCCTCTAGACCTCAGTATTTTGTTGGGGAGGAAAACTTCTTGTGTATTTGGCAGAACTCAAAGCTAGCATTCAATCGGTCCTGAGGGTGGATTTTATTGCCTTTGCAGTGGTTCACGTTGCGATGCTGAATCACCGGACGTGTGGTGAGAACAAAGCCACGTGCCGCGTCATGTGGCTTGGAGCACCGCCCTTTTCCCCTCCTACACTATGGTCTGGTGTTTTGACAGAGAAGTAGGTAGCACCTTCTCTGTGCACAGCCCCAGGACTGCGACTCCTGTCACTTGTGTTCAGCTCTGCCCTTCACGCATCACTGAAGTCAAGGTGGATAGATGAAACGAGGCGTCAGGCGAGGAAGAGAAGTGGATTCAAAGAACACAACTTACAGACGTGACGGTAGTTTTCTTTGTAGCGGTTGATGATATCTGTGTGATGTCTTAGTAAACACTTCACCATTTACCCTAAAATTCGGAAATAGTAAACTTGTGCAAATTTTGCTTAGGTAGACCCTTGATTTCAATAGTAATGGTAAAATATGCGTTTTATCCAGGCCTGCTATTCCACTGACTTTTCGATACATCGATCATTGTTCCTGCCCATAATGTACAGTGTGGAAAAAGACTTCGCGAATCTAGTGGAAGTAAATGCTATTGGACGTGTTCGGTCAAGCCCGAGGGAAGAAACGGCACGCATATCTCGGGGCGGATATCCTGAGGTCACAACGAAGAGGTTGAATAAATTAATTATGGCATGGATATTATGCTGGGTCTTCACCTCACGAGCTTGGCTAATTAAAATATCCAGAAATAAAATCTTCCGCTAGTAAATGCGTGTTAATCCATCCTATTTACGAATTTTAGAATAACAATGACAATTCCAAGCTGGTTAAGTATTCATACCTCTGGTGCATCTGTTTAGCATATGCAAAAGTGGAGTTAGGCATTTTTTTAAAACAAGCCAAATAATCACCACTTTAAAATTATTTGGCTAGTTTGGCCTTGGTAAAATAAAATGCGTCGTTTGTAGAAGGCGAATAAGGTCATTTTCAGGTTAACGAAATCGAAGAAAAAGCAAGAGGCAGGGAGGACTACCGGACTCCAGTCCAATGGTGATTTCACACTGCACATACGTGTCATCATCAATTCAAAGTGTGGGAAATTGCTGAGAAGACACTCCATCAGTATAAATTCGGATTGGTCTTATAGAGGCTAGTGCAATGCATGTTAAAATTATGATAGGCAGGAGCTAAAGGAGCTAGGCTAATTCATACCGGTTGGTGTAGCAGAAAATCGAGCAAGTGTCGTGACATACTTGTGCAGCAAATGTTAACACATTCAATTTAACCGTTTTTCGGCCAAGTGAATGTGTGCAAAGGGCAGGGTCTATTTCACAAGTTAAGTGTAGTATGCCGATCTAGGCCATCGAGTTTGAGGTAAACTGGTGTACGGTTTTATGACCAACGCGTCGTTGACCTTAGGGAACCTCTGTTTAGAGGCAGTTTGATCGCACCTACTTTCAGAGCTTCGGTTCGCATACACGTGTGCACGGTAGCATGTGCAGAGGGCCTTTAAAGGTGGTGGGAACCATTCACTTACACCACGTGAAATTTTACAAACCGAAAAACTAGTAACACAGTCGCAGTGCGCATGGTGCAAAATACACACACACACACACACACACACACACACACAACTTTGTGACACCATATCGATTGGACTACACCGCGATGACAATAGGAACCTCTCTTTACCATGTTCACACACGCACACACCCGGCATCATACAGACTGAATTCCCGTTGTTTTATTGTTTCAAATGAAACAATTCAACTTTTCCAATGTCACCGTAGAGAATGGAGAAGGTTGCTTTAAGGCATGCAAGCTGACATTCACCTCAACAAAACGGAGTGGGTAGATTTCGTCAGCACCAGGCTACAGTCATTAAGCGATAGCATTTATGATGTGGTTGAACTCTCGATAATCGTAATTTATGCGAGTTAATTCAAAATCATTCCGACATCCAAGCTACACCAGCGTTAACAACCAAAATAAAGTGCAAATCAAGAGAAGTATTTTATAGTAGCTAGGCGGAGATCGTATTGATTCAACATACACCAAACAAAGCATATCCAGGCAGATTTACTCACCCAAACGGCTCCTCCGAGAGCGTTTGAATAACCTCTTAATTTCAAATGCGATCAAGAAAATCATCACATCTGTGTGATAAAGCATCATGTTTCGGGACAAAAGTACACTAAGAAATGCACTAATCAGTTCGTGGAGGGGAAATCCCTCGTACACACTGGCTTTTTATCCCGCCCAGAGATGGGAACAAGGAAAAGACGGATGATTGACGTTAGCCTGTTTGAACTATGTTTTTAGCTATACGCACAACATACGCGTTCGAGATTGTTGACGTGCACGCTTTCAGACCCTAGTAATAGCAATCAATGCCTAGGATTGAACTTTTATTCGAAGAATTTTTGTTTGCAAAGTTGTTATGTTTTGATTGTTTAAATCTCGGCTTGGGAAATAATCTCCACCATTGTACCTTCGCCGAGGGGGCTGCCCTCAAGCCAAGTTAGTAGACTCAAAGCCCTTCTATGGGTCAGGAACACATATTTCGCCCGAGTACTGTCTTCCATTGCCATCCATGAAGTCTCAGGGTGCTATGAATAAGGATTATGAAATATAAAAATATTCCTCCTCCCTATTACACACTGTCCTCCTTCCAAACACTGACAGCGGTCACTATAGTCTCAGTTTAGTATTTGTCTGAAATTGTATGTGCCATCTATTCTAGCGCATGTAATGTGAGCACTCCAGGATCCATTCACTTATAGCTTATTGACATTCAGTTTCGTCTGCTCACAAACATGGATCATCCCACGCTCAAAGACCTACTTTTCTTCGGCTCATCATTTAAGCACTTACGCCCTGTGCTGACTCAGAAAGTCGTTTCTTGAGTCTCTCTACAAAATTCGAGTTGGGAATGATGACAACCTTCAAATTATGGAGATGCTAACACCACTTTACACGAAAAGACATGCATCGTGCTTAATTTGCATAGTCGTGCATCGGTCTGGGTAAAATGACACAACTCGGCGAGAAGTGATGTGCATAAAATGAGTAAGGGAGCATGGGACTAAGATCGTATAGACACCTACAGACTACATTACTCAACGTGACCACAGCCACTCACACACATGCTACAGACACCTTGTCAGTAAATAACGAAACTGCAGATGTGTGTCTACCTAAGAGATCGTTCTTGTTGTTCAACACGCACGCATACACAAGCATCCAAACGTTCGCAACCAGTGTTTGCTCTGCAAACCCTAGACAACTTCTAATACAAACCCAAAGCCAGAAAGTCCGTTCCTACAAGCCTCACAGATGTGTGGAACAGAATTTTGCCAATCCGAGACCATTAGTTAAGCACTTTAATCGTTACCAAATCACTAGTCACACAAGCCAAGCCCCTCTACGTCACTCTACCAGGTAATCCTTTAGCTTACCTAACCGGGTTCCTGCAAACTGTGCCCCAACACACATCTATCCACCCCTCAGATGAGCTGCGGGCCAAGTACCATGTCTGAAACATTCACCCAACACAAAACTAGCCCCATACCGAAGCTGCAACACCACAAACCTCCCAAGCTTAAACCACATAACCGAGGCTTTGCATTCCCAACTTTGCCTATTCATCCTACCCTCAGAGTGGTTCAACCTACGTGCTTTAACAATCCTCCTCCCAAACTGCAGATAACAACGTCATCCCCGTGCAACCACACACTCCATTGTGCGTCACAGAGAGGAACGGAGGGGCAGAGATAAGCGCGCGCCCACTAAACGGCTGCTGAATCAGCCAATCCGCAGAAAATCGATGCATCTGCATGCAATGCACGTGCAAATCAGCTGATCAGCCTAACGACAGTTCGTACTTGCAACTCCGTCCCAGCTATGGGTACGACAAAGCTCGACCCCAGCGCCACACCGCTTAACCATAGCGAAGATGATGCCACTTGGGGATGGGGTATGGAATAGAGAAAAACAAGCCTCGACCTTTAAAGAAATACATTAACTGGATATGGCGAGAAAGTAGTATTAGTAGTACGAGAAAGGTCCTATAACGCTAAGAAGGAAAGAGTTGACAAAACCTGCTGCGGCAAGCGGGAGGGGAAGTGGGGAGGGGGGGAGCAGAAAGCGGAGAGGAGAGGGAAGATGAAAGTAACAGTCGATTTACAATCAATTTTTTCGTTTGCTGCCACTCAGGTTGAGACCGGAGAGAGGGAAAGGGGAGGAGGCAATTCTAGAGGAGTGAACGTGCGTGGATGTATTTCACGACACGCAGGTGTGTGCTGGACGGGTCGTACCGTCGAAACTAACCGCACAACGCCAGAGGGTGGACCAGAGAGGAGAGGGAGGTAAAAACAAGTATCAAGAGGGTGAAGGGGGAAGACAGGGTAGAAAGCGGAAGTGGCGATCACAGATAAAACCAGACTTCTTACTGCTGTTTTGCCTCTTCTCCATCGACTCGCAGCGGGGCGAATTGGCGGAAAAGAAGTGCCGAAGAGAAGGAAGGAGAGCAGGAGTGTGAAAAGAATAAAATACCTTTCGCCTGTATGAGTGCTGCCGTTTCTGACGGTGGTAGCACAAGGATTAGGAATTTTGGCATGACTAACCCTGACCGCGGGTATTTAGGTCTCGAGCAGGTGAGAGGAGAGGAAAATAACACTATTATTACACACTCACGCACATGAGAAAAGAAATAGCAGGTTCGGGGAAGGTAAAATAATCGCCCAGGTAAATGATAGCCGCACATAACTGCTTTTGAAAGACACGTAGTTTCAATTTTCCGCCTCTCTCATTAAACTTAACCACAAGGGGAGGCAGTGACACCCGAGGGTGGAGGGCTTGGGAAAACAGCGATTGTCGTCTTTCCACCACAAGAAGTAGAGAAGGGAAGGGCAAAGTGGGTAAACTGTGACCAGGAGAGAGCGAGAAAGATATGAAACCTTCGGGGAGAAGACCCTAGAGCACACACGCGCGTGCCAACGCACGTGGAAAAATGCATCCATTCGCAGGAATCGAATTGGAACCCACGCGAAACTGTAGGTGCGCGAGGGGAGAAGAGAGGAAGTGGGTGCACGTGAGTTTTCGTGTCGATAAAATAGGTTCGTCGTAGAATGACTACTATGACGAGAACAACGACAATGGAGTGAAGAGGGAGTGTGTGTTGGTGTGCATTCACTTGAGCCGAAATCGATTTGTGTGTGCTATTTTGACTTGCGCCTTTCGTTTGAGATCATCCACACGCACACACCAGCGAGAGCACGCGCAGTAACGAGAAATACTGAGAGCAGAAGCTGTGCTCTTATCTTATGGCTGCCAGGAAGAGATCTCTTGGAGAAGTGAGGGGAAAAAATGAATAATGAATTGGGATGACGTGGAGGCAAGTCGGCGAAACGGAAACTTCCGACACAATTCAGTAACCTTTGAAGCAGTCGCCGCTTTGGTAGGCAGTATAGACCACTTCCTCGGTGTTGGAAACAACAGACGGGACCATTTTCAGAGTCTGCTGTTCATCTACAGCGTTCGTCGCCGTGATCACCTCCTCGAAACCTGAGTCTGAACTGCTGGCATCATAGGTGTCTGTTGGACTCATCCCATGGGCTCCGGCTGACGGATGTGGAGAGTGTGGTGCCACTTTCTGGTGGTACAAGAGGTTATGATGCGCCTGGGAGGCTGCATAGGTCACCGCTGCTGCTGAAGTGGCCGTTGCTGGTGCCGTTACCGTAGTTACTGAGTCCGAAATCATTGTGGACGCTGTTGCAGATGCCGCTGTCGATGTCAAGTTTGGAGTCGTAGCTACCACACCCGCAGTCGTTCCATAAGGCGAGGCGTATCGGTGATTATCATTAGCAGAAAGTTGTTGCTGCTGTTGGTGGTGTGAAAGAGGCAAAATGCTGTACATGTTTGAAGGCATATGGCGTGAGCCGTAACCCGGCTCGGAATCCTCTGAAATGGAAACATAAGTCCCTATCAAACTCCCTGAGTAAACAGCTAGCTTATTTAAAACAGGAAAAATAACGATAAAACCAAATTCAACTAGTTCAGCTGTACAATTTCGTAGAGGGTCTCACCTACGAACGCAGGCCACACTTAGGTAAGCGCTGTGGAAAACTTAGAACCTACATCTCCGAAAATAAGCGAAGTGGAGTAAAAGTTAGCCCGCCTAAACGTTAGTCATTAAAACGCCTGACCCTCCCTAAATTTATCCAAGGGTGGAATGTACGTGAATAGTAAACCCTTTGTCGAAGAGAAGAATACCAAATCAACCAAAACCTATTTGCATCTGTCCTTCAAGCAGATGTGCGCATACTGATGGCCCCTCTAGCAGCTGTAGAAACGATAATTCAAATGTAGGAGGAGCAGTTGAACGAGTTTCGCATCGATCGAAGTGACACCGCTGAAGAGGCGCAATTACGGGACAAAATCCCTCATTAATAGGCCAAATTTAGGTGGCTTAATTTAATCAAGACGGATTGAGTGTGATGAGGCTTACCTAGAGGGTTTAACAATAAATGGTGTTTTAGATGCGATACCAGCTATTGCCAGGCGTCTCGGAACTAGGTGACAGTACAATTCAAGCTAGATGTAAAATCGAGATTTGTAGCTTTAGCTGTAGTAAAAAAGGGTCCCATAAAAAGGATGCCGCAAGCCAAACGGATATTCAAGGGGGAGCTGAAAAACCCATCAACTCTCAAGTCCTCGGTGGTAAATGGTGAAAGAAAAAACCGCCCTAAACCCACTCGCATCAACACACCAAAAGCGTACACGTGACCCTTCTGAGAGAAATAAGGCCTGCTATTCTAGTCCAATCGCAGCTAGGTAAAAAAAGTAAAACACGCTGAAGGAGCCATGAACTTATGCAGGAAATACAAGGCATGTAGGAGAATAAGCAAACTGCTTACCAGAGGAGGTCGTCAAGACTGAGCACTCAGAGTAGTTCCTGTTACGTTCACGCCAATTCTGGATTTTCAGAGTACGGTTGCGTTTAGCTTCAATCTTTTTTCGGAGAGCTTGACGACGCTTCATAAGTTGTGAAAATCGCTGTTTCTCGCCATCCTCACAAGCTTCAAGATACTCATTGCGTTGTTGTAGTTGCTGCGGAAGTGAGAACACATTACGAGTCGAGCGATGCAATTGAAGTGAACTCACATCACTACAGGCAATTGCTATCACCTACTTGGATGGTCGAGGTGGCTTTCCGCAAAACTGTAAGCGTAGTTATCCTGGGCGCTTCAGTATCAAACACGAGCAGCTCCTTCAGCGCATCCATACAGGTTCGTAA
This sequence comes from Taenia multiceps, assembly GCA_001923025.3. Classification (NCBI taxonomy): domain Eukaryota; kingdom Metazoa; phylum Platyhelminthes; class Cestoda; order Cyclophyllidea; family Taeniidae; genus Taenia; species Taenia multiceps. The sequence continues at coordinate 74,932,663 of CM010311.1, read as the reverse complement.
ATGCGCGCGTCTGTTAAGGTTTTATTATAAGATGGTTGAAATGAGTGCATACCGGCTTTTTTCAAGCTCATTGTGGGTGCATCTAGTCGAGGGAGCGTTTCGTCTGTGAATAGACGAAGACGAGTAAGGCGAGGGGAAATGTGCGGATCCATCATCATAGAAGTGTCTGGAAGACCCAGTACGTGCCTCCCACCGCTCTGGGTGATGGCAAGTACTTTTTGATTCTATCATGCACAAAAAAGAGTAAAGTACGCGAAGTGATGGGTAAATATAGGAATGAAGGGCAAAAAAAAACAAACACTATGAGGTCATACCTCGGTCTATCTTCTGCGCAGCTTGAAGTAGTAGCAGGAGTCCATCTTTCAAGGGAGATTCGGTCATGAGAGGAACTCGAACAAAAAAACCAAAGCGTGAGCTACCGCAAATGGAAATGCTGCCTAGGCGCCTAATTTATAAAACGCTTTCGAGCTTCTCATTGGCTAAGGCTAGGCAATCAATAGAATCCACATGCTTGCATACTGCTTGTTGTAAAAACGCAAAACGATCCAGCCAATCAAAGGTTGAATAGATGTCACACTGCCGCACACGCACGTATATACGCGTATATACGCACGCGTGTGTATGCATGCAGGTGGGGCAGAGCTAATAGCAAGCGAGGATTGCACTCGCGTGATTCCTTTGCCCATGCAGAAACCTTCTGAGCCTAATGTGGAAGTCACGTGCACATTTGTCAACCCAGCTACTATGCTAACTTGCACCTCCATTTTATCCGGTACGAATGACTCATATAGGGCTGAAAATATCTCCAATGTCGGCTACGTGTTAACTGAATGGCAGTCTCAATTCGCCCCACGCAGAAGCCTCCGACTTGTGAACTGATCCTAATTATGCTTGCTGGTCAGGTTTCACAGACATGTGTTCATAGATCCTCCGTTGTTTTGTTATGGTGATTTATTCTCATTGACTAAGCTTTATTCAAGTAGAGTTATTTGGGGTTAGTTCTGGCCACCGTACAACAATCCGGTTTGGATTCTAGAGGTAAAACGCCGTGGCTTTGACGCTTATCGTTAACTTAATCTATTCTATTTCATGAGGTGGTGCATGGCTAGTACTGGGATCCGGCTTTTCATACACATGCAGATTTAATGCCACCTTCTGAGACAATTGTTTCCTCTGCAATTTTTTTGTAAGCAGACACATTAATCACGAGGTTTTCGTACACGTGTTAATTTTTCTGTGTGATTGGTTCCCTTAAGGTCATTGAAGCGACTTTTCTATTGGTCAATAGTTTAGCGAGTTGTACTGCTTCAATATCTAGAAATTGCGCTGACTTCCAGTTGAAAGTCCACTCTTACTCAAGGAATAAACTCTTTCCTCAAGAAAACGGGGCACTTGAAGCCGAATTTTCGAAGCCTTCCACTTCCCAAAATTGGCCCATAATGGACCATTATTGTGGGATTGGAGCACATCTTTTGGTTCTTCGTTGTTACGGGTTTTTCACTTTATTTGTCATGTAGCGTAAGCTCCTAGACAAGGCAAGCATTCTTCCTTGCAATTTACAAGCAAGTCACATTTTGAACTATCCGAGTGGATTGCGCAAGTCAAACCGAGAATAAGAACATTTTCACGGGGACTTGAAGTAAATTTCTGCACCTCCTGGGAAAATAAGGCCTGTCTGCCATAAAGATAAGGTCACGGCATGATCCCTTCACTCCTGACAACTCATCTGCTTTAACCTCCAATGCTGTCGTGGAAGTTTAGATGAGGTTACACTTCATACATGACATCACCGTGACCCGCACTGTCATGTGAAAATGGTTTTTTTCCAGGCATTAACCTCAGCAAGAAGCCCCTTCATCCATTTAAATATTGAAACTCTACGCCCTTTCCTTAGCTTTAAGCCAGACCCTTGGAATGAGCCCTCAGTCAACCAATTCACCTTAATTGTGTGCAGGATTTGCAAATTCACTTGGACGCACAAGTCAGACACATTACATCGGATGTCATGTCAAAGCGTAAACACAATTTACATTATAAAAAAGCACAAAAGTTGGAGTTTTAAACAATGCAGGCCCTGAACGACTATATGCTTAAATTATGTTTAAAAATTAACTCGTGCTCTTTCTTACAGCTTTACACAAATCTACATTTCAAGATTTCCTTGCCTTTTAAAATGGTAGTTAAAATTGAAACACTGGACATGCATACATGCACGCACTTGTATTTTCTCCCTCTCCTAACGAGACGGAATTTCCTCGTGCAAACAGAGTGGAAAGAAGTATGAAAAACAGCCTCTGTTGTCACCAGTGGAGATGGAAAACGCCTCGCCTTTTGCTTGTTTCGGCTAATCACAAAAGTTCATTGCTGAAATAACATGGAATATTTGGCAAATTTACTCCACCGGCTGACATATTTACCCCTTCTCAGCGAGGTGTTTTATGAAGATAATTTATTTTCATGAAAAAAAATGGAGTTCAAATGTAAGCATGGGTGATATTATGGCTAACCTATGCCAAATTGTTTTAAAGTACACGCATGTTTTCAAAGATGACCATGCCTCTAAGTGAACTAAGGTAGATTTGGCAGATCTGGGTAGCTGAAGAGCTGAAACAACAAAAAATCTACTCATATCTGACAAGGTGGGGGAGTTTTAGGAGTTCAGCTGTTGGGACTTGCACAAGGCGTCTCTGGTTTACACTATGAAGTCTGCATTTCGGTCAGGGTTGAAACGATCTTCGAATAGTGTAGAGGCAGGTTGTTCAGTCTAGCGCTCATAAAAGTGTAATCAATCCACCATCTGGTAGCCTCGTTTCACCTTCAAATGATGGGTTTGGGTGATGACTTGTTCCATCCATTGCCCCGTCCCCCCTCATGGAACCCCTCAGTAGGTCGAATCAGGGGGAAGTGGACAGAGGCATTGATTTGATCTTTAGTCCACAGGAGCCTCTCCAGTAACCTCGAGATGAATGTTTTCATGCGATCTCTCGACAAGTTCACCTACACCATCACCTCACCACACACTCAGTTCAATGCTTGTTGGGTAAAGTACTCATTGACAAGCTAACCATTATTTCAAAGTTCTCGGTTCCCTTCCACGAAGATGATATTAATGCCTTTAGACTTTTTAGAGCATGACTTATGACTCTATATTTTAACATTATTGTCATTTACTCCCTGTCTCAGGCAACAAAAAAAATTTATCATTATTTATTGTGTGAATTTCTAGATTCACATTCTACCAGGGGAGATTAATGCGTACATCGGAGTATAGAGAGGTTACTACACCAACTAAATGATCACATTATTATGTAAATTATCGCCCGAGTGGTAGGACAGGCATTATGCTGAAGAAAACTACATTTAGGAACTTATTTTACACCTTCAACTAGCAGTGGGGTGTGTTTATACTCAAGGATCGTTTACCTCTTCACCTTCCCTTTCTATGCTTGACTTGTGCCTTGGTGGCAGTGCTACCCACTTAAGCGATTGCTTTCGTATTATCTAATGGGGACGCATTAGGAAGACCTGAAGTTTCTTGGAAGGACCAGTGGTGGACCTTTGGTGAACAAATGTAGTACTCGCAAAAGGAGGTGAACGTTGAATTACATCGCACGTACAAGGTCGGGTCTTACTCAAACCCCAAATCCTGTACTGCTTGCATCGCGCCCGTTCCCAAAATAATTAATTCCCACAAAAGGAAAATTGGGAATACTAGAGATGTGATTTTATCGTTGTATTACACAGCTTCTCTTTCTCCTCTTCTTCATTTCCAAAACATGCTGCTAGTATCGCTAGCTTTGACAGTGTTGACAGCTTAGTGTGCACATGCAGTTTGGAGGCACACTACTGATTGGATGATTGGCCCAAAATGTCAGGTCCTATATACTGTTTTCTCCGCAAACACGCTCCTTGCGATTAGGTCAAAGATACAACTTCAACCAAGCCTAGTTATGAATCACCGCTCCTGTCAAGTGGGTTTAAGTGAAATTATCGATTTTCAGGGTCACGGTGCAACCGAATTAGACATCCGTAGTGCCAAAATGTTTTTTCTCCTAAAACATAGGTGATCAAGGTGCCTCCAGCGCATCGGAAAACAACATTTCTTTTGATAAATCGCTCCAGTAGAATGTGCCTTGCGAGTTATTAAGACATTCCAGTTATGCAGGAAAAGGTCACTGAAGTTGGGTTTTCTAACCCCAAATGACCATGTGAAAGCGAAAAAAGGGTAGAACAGCATGGTAGCAATGATAGCTACCGCTTTTTCCTCTTCCCCTTTTTCATCAAAATGCGCACGTGGCATGGCCTCGTATGGCAGCACTTTTGTATCCATTTTAGGAAATTCACAAAAATATACATAATAGTATTATGTAATGGAACCACCTGTTTCCATATGAACAAATTCTTTGTAGTAGGCGCATGCTTTGGGGTTAAAATACCTTCTGATTTCTTCAATGTATTAGGAAAGAGCCTTTCAAATTCGCTGATGCGCAACTCTCATTACCATCCCAGGCCTTTGTCTACTAATAACCACCCATTGGTCACAAAGGGATTGCTATTTGACGGACATTGTTCGGACTGCCATATGCAACTCTTACATCGGTGACAAATGCTTTATTAATGAGCTCAGTAGCATCATTCAATTCGTGTGCGTTAACACCAAATCCCATAGGAGAAATGGAGGAATGAACAACCGAAAACGCTGAAGGTACAGAAATGTCTGGTGAATCGGACAAATCCCGCTCGTTTGCCTCTGTAGATTGCTAGTGACTCTGAATGGGATTGGTACGAAGCGGGAAAGCTCTTCTACTTAGACTTTAGGCTAAAAATTTAATTTGCCATTAATGTTGTACAGCTACTTAGATGAAACAGAATTACGCCAACCGAAAAAATCAAGCCATGAGAAGTTGAAATGATGCAGTCATTGCACTGTTTTTTTGTGTCGCAAGGAAAAGAAGCAAATTCTCACCGATTGCCATCCCTTTAACTATTTGCTAGATGTGTCGGGGAACGGACTGAGTAGGGAGAATGACTTTTTATGAGTTATTCATTATTCAACAAAAACAGCATTAACGATCTAATTATGCTACATTTATACACAGGTGGGAACACTATCAAATGCAGCTGAGACAAAATTGGGAAAAAATTAGTGCGATTGTTCTTCAATCACCGTCACTTTAACAATCTAATTATATCTTCGTTCATTCGAGCGTGCAAGGTCGTCATAGTAACAAGAAAACACGCGCATAAACCCCTCTTTTAGTGCGACGTGGATTCGTCACGCCTAGGCGGTTGAAAGACCACAGTAAAGCAACTTGTGCATTCACTAGATTTGACTTGTATTGCAACTCCATTCGGCTGGATGTCAGTCAACCAGCGCATTGAGACAAAGAGGGCAGTGCGATTGCACAGATTTGTATCGATTTTTGCCAATTAAGAGTAATGCAAAATCGATGACTCGTGCAGTGGAAGCTGGTAGAATCACATGAAATACAGCAGTTGTTTATCGATTGCGTGTACGTGTGTTTGTGGCCTAGACCATTTGGTAAAACCTTGTGTTCTTTGTTGGTGCATAACCTTGCGCTTTACTTCTTCACCTGATTACGTTTACACACGTAGGTATGAAATATAAAAAAATGTAGTGATCCATTTGCAGCAAATTGTCGCAAGATTAAGGAGTAAAAGTACTCAATTGTTTTTTTGGTACTTTCTCGCAATTGGCATGGAAACTTATGATCCTTTGGCTTAGGGCACTGGACAAAGCCTTGTCGCCGTTGCAGGAAACGTATTCAATCAGTTCAAAAGGTCTTGAGAAACCGCCCTCTTCAATGAACAACACTGATAGTTATCTTTCCCTCTTGTTAACCCTTTTTAACAGTTAAGCACATTAAAATAATGGAGTCTTTGTGTTTTGAACTGATTTAGAGATCAGCGGCAGAACACCTGCTGTGTTTTTGCATGAGTTTAAACTAAAAACTATTCTGAGTGGCATTTTCCAAAGCATGACTTTGGACTTTGCCCGCTAGGATTCGCAAGGAAAAATATTTTATTGAGAAAAAAAAGGCACTAATTTAGAATTGTGAACTTGAGCTATAGTTATGGCAGGACACAGACCACGTAGCGAGTGTTCTAAATCCATCCACAGACACCCCGACGGTAAACATTTCAACACACACACAGGAACATAAGCAAACGGGCATAATTAGATGCACTAAAAAGTTTTGTGCAGGAGCAAAACATCCAATAGGGTCTTGAGTAAATTTCTTCATCCAAGTCTTAATTTAGTTTGGCATACAATAAGTGCACTCCCTGTCCTGCATTGAAAATGCATCGCTGTTGCAGGGAACACTCACTGTTAAGTTTGACTATCAGTGCTAGAACATGGCATTTTTGCAGAATGCGTCCGCTAGTGATGGATATGGCCTATGAAGCCACCAGTTAGCGTTATCTGGTAAAGCAATCAGTGGTTTAATCTCACAAATGCCCCGTGAGATGCCCCCAGTTGTTGAGGCTCTTAACAACTCTCGAGGTTGGCTTGGCTGAAATGAATTATGGCCATATTAGCCGTTGGAACCAGTAAAACACCAGATTGGAGTAGGTATGGTCCACTCTGTTAGTCAGTAGTTAAATGGGTGCATGCCTTATTGGGGAACTTGGCCCAAGGAGTGCATTCAAATGGGCGACATTGGGAGTAACAAAAATGTAAACCCGATGAGGATTTATGTAGAGCACTCAAGTGAGCATTAGTTTCACCATGATTTTATGCACTAAATGTAATGATAAATGTTATTGTCGGCAGAAAGGCGAATTTAGCAACTGATTTTCCAAGTGTATGCACAGGAATGCCAACTTTTAATTCCTCCCAACTTAATCTTAGGCTAAATTAGATTGATTGAACAGCGGGAGTAAATTGTGGACAGCGGATTACGTCTAGGTAGGTTGTGATTGGATGCGAATAGCCACCGTGGCTCATAATTTGCCCAATTAGTGAGGTGTATTTTGCCATTTAGACCAAGGAATGCGTCTGTAATATGCGCTAACAGTCACGTCAGCTAGGTATTGCATACAGTATATCGCTCAGCTATATTTTAGAAAAAAAATGAGTTGACTGAAACTTTATAACATCCACCAGTGCAAATGGATTCAAAAGGCGTTGAATGTCGCAGTTGACCCTGAACTTAAGCTACGCACTATCGGCAAGGCCCTTCCAACAGAGGCTGACCCGACTTCGCCATAAGTCAATCGATGCGAAAATTGGAGCGACACCCATGCTGTCATTTAATCATAAGTCAGCTGATAGATTTTCCTTCGAGAATCAGGTCAGCTTTCGATGGTGTTGTGAATGGAACACAGAGCCTTGGTTTTTTATGGCGGAATATGTAGATTTTCGGCTGAGTGTGTGCTTCAGTGTGTGTGCGCGCCTAGTAAATACCAACAACCTGACCTACGCATTTGCCTAGAACTTCTGGCTTTTCGTAGTTTTTACCCAGACAGTATTTGTGGCATTTCCCTCTGCTGTCATCCCACGCCTTCCGCCATACATATGCAATGCACCAATCACACGCTTGAACACGAGCAGATGGAACAATGAGGAGTTGCCGAAAGGAGACAACTCTATGCCTTCCCGACCAACCATTGATCAATTGCGGACTCGTGCCTCCTCTTCCGAGCAGTATCAATTTTAGCTCCTCAACTGCCTCTTAAATACAGGTGGAGGGATCGAGTCAGTCATTTATTATCTATTCTGCCTTCAAGTCAACACGTTATTTTGCTGTGAGCTTCTAGAAATTGCTGCACCAGTAGGGTCACCACAAAGCATGATGGAATCACGCGGAAACACTTGAAAATACATGTACTGACTTCTCCACTCGTCATATAACCGTTTAAAAACGAGTTTACACGCATATGCTTACACACCAGCAGGTTTTGCGCCAAAACAACAGTTAATTTATGTTGATATGCAAATTCTGTTGGAATTCTGCTAAGGCACAGTTCAGCAACCGATTCAACTAACCTCCTACCCAACTGTGCATACATCCCCAGACTGAGATAACCTGATGGCCCCTTGTAAAGCCTTACTGTGTAGAGCTTGAATCCATCGTTTTCATCTGCTTCATGCCTCGGTATTTACGTATTTTTCATTTACTATCATGCCAATGTTTTTGCGAAACATGAGGGCTAGTAATGGAAACATCGTGTTATCTAGATAATTTATGCATTATCCGCGAATTAAAATGGGAAAGCTTAGCAGCATTTAGATTGACGAATAACCCGGTTAATAACTTATCTACAGGCAGAAGTTGAAGAGGCTTGTAAAATGTGTTAATGAGGGGATTGAATGGGGAAAACCGTACCAATGGGAAATGGTTTGGGCAGTGCCAAAGTTGTTAGCTCTCCGTCAACGACTTCATTTCATTGCAAAATACGAAATACCTTGGCTCGATAATGCAAATAAGGCTAACACACGAAAAATCACAGCTGAAGTTGTCGTTGAAGGACCTTTTCGTGTTTATGGTGAGCTGTGTGAATGTTTGCATGTGTTTACCTCCAGCGCCACTAACGCAAATTTGAGTGACGCTCGACTTACGAGGTGTTTTTGCATCCAACCTAGAGAGAGAGAGAGCATATTTTTTCGTCTATCGTAGCACAATAAGCTAGGTGGCACTACAATCCATGGTAGGGAAAGCAAATAATTCAAGCTTTATTGTTCCTACTAAAATGAATCTGTTTCATTAGCAGAAATTTGATCTTGGCTATCGTTCTCTCTCTCTCTCTCTCTCTCTCGTTCCGGCTAAGTGTGCTGCAAGCATGAAAGCAATTTAGGCCTCTGAAGTGGTGAATTTGTCATTTGAGGAACAAATATACACCATGTGTACACGTGTGTGCATGTGCATGCGTACGAGCTTAGCAACGCATCTGGAGCCATAGCAACCCAATTTGTGGCGTCAACATTGCCATTCGAACGCAGGACCCGATGGGAGGTGTTCGGGAGCTCGGTTAAGCTGATCAGCGCGATGTAAAAGCAATCAAAGCCATCCCATATGACACTGAAGATGAAACCGTTTCAACTTCTTCCTAATTTTTTATGTGATCGTAAATGTATTTTAAACTTGTAAATTGAAAATAGGGGGAAGGGAGATTGGTTGGTTTACGCAGTAAAAGTGTTCGAAATTGACACGATTTTTTAAATTAATGTCACAAGCATGTGCTTCACATTGCGTTAGCGGTTGATCAATTTTATATTACGTTTACTAGTCACATGAGGTAAGAGTAAATAGCCACACAAATCTGTCAAATGGTTTAACTAGTGGCATGATCAAGTACGAAACGCAAATGGAGATTGATTAGATTGAGGTTTGCATTAATGGGGATCCATTAACCTCATGGTATTTCAATAATCAGAATCCTCATTTGGAAAATTTGCAGTAAAAGTTGTATACAAATGACCGAGCGCATGGTTGATTTACACAGTCTGTGCAGTGAGTCCATCTTCTCTACTTTATCTAGGAAACGGGATTTTATTAGGTAAATATATATATGAACTCATTCCAGACTCCCATGTTGCTTTTTGATAAGCTCATAACTGTCCACCACACGGATCACATAGATTTACAAATGAATGTGACATAATGAACTACTTTATGAACTTTACGATCGTGTGCATTCTAGAAGCCGAACAGGGAGTACCCAAATGACTACCGATCCCATTTTCAAGTGAGGCTCTGTAAGAATAAAGAAGTGGCTAAGTGGGAGTTGAGATCCTGACTAAGTTAGCATCCAAATCGCGCTAGACCAAATAAATGAGTCAGCGCTAATGTGAAAATGAGGTGAGAGTTATGAGGAGACATTAAATTCGATAGAAGAGTCCACTCCAAACATAACTGTCGACCCTAACTGGACTCTTTATAACCCCAGAAATCAATTGTCTGGTTTTACGAGCCTCTTTTATAACTGCATTTACCTTTTTTATTGCTAAAACTCGATAAAGCCGATAAATTTCCAAATTGGTTATGATATAGAGTTTATTAATCACATCCCCTTGAATGCATTGTAATTCTTGTACCTTGACCACTAACCAAATTGAAATTCAATTTGGTTTAGTGACAGCTAGGGGATCAGGTTTGCAGGCTATGATTTGGATGCGCCATGATTCGGAAAAAGCTGGTAAAATGGGGTTGTTATGACCTCATAAAATTCGGGGTTGACTCAACCCCAGTTTCTTGCTGCTAGTAAAACGGCCATAAAGACTCCTGCAACTTGGCGGTGTCAAGGGAGTGGGGAAACAGGGGAAGGAGGTGGCAGGTGTTTTGAGCGAGACTGTGGGCGTAGCAGAAGGCAGGCAGCAAAAATTTCAAGAGACATATACAATCTAATCGATAGGGAAGAGGGCGACAGCTAGCCAACTGTCAAAAAACGAAGGCTGATTTGCGTAAATGAGAACTCCCTTGGGCGTTGTGATTGTGGTTTTTGCTGATGCCACTGTTGCTGTTGTCAGCGCTCAATACCGTTAATTGATGCAGACAGCAGAAAGCCTATCGACATTAATCTGAATTTGTCATTTTGGCATTTTGCGAGGCGAAGGTAAACTGTTTTTCTGACTGCATGAAATACCTATGCAGCTTCAACAGCGGATTGAGATAGGGTCAAGCAAGGGATTCAAATGTCATAATGTTCAGCTTCTTTCATTCAGTTATGGCGCACACTTGGAAATTTTGTACACATAAGCCAGGGCTTACTTTGGTTCCCTTTTATGCAAAAGACTTCAGTGTTCATGAGGGATTACTGGCATCTGGTAGGCCGCATGTGACTGTGGCTTGTGCATATGAATTTTGCGGTGATCAATCACTGTTTTATGCATATGTGCACACACCGGTTTGGATTGAGTTAGTGAAAATGTATAGCTGAGGTAAGTTTTAGGACTCTACGACCCTACATAATCCGCACTGAAATTGAATGTACACGCTTTACCTCACCGATGTAAAGTGGTAGTACAAAAAGTGAGCACAAGCTGATTGCCTTTTTGCAGGCGCTACCCTACTTTGACGTGGCAGCCACATTACATCTAAGCATGTTGTAGTTTGTGTGGAGAAATAACCAATGGTTTTTTATTTACACAGCAGATGACACTTCGCCACACTACCTTGAGTGATGGGGAATCAGAATTAGTACAGATGTCTTCTGGTGAACACGGCTGCTGTGAGTAGTGAGTCTCGAGGCTCTTATCCACTGTTCATGCGGACTTATTTCTAGTCCAGCTTTCACCTTCTTTTTAGGACGCTGGTTTCAAAATTCTGAATAGATAAGAACTTACTCACTTCAGTGTAAAACTGAAAGTGTAAGAAATCGCATATCGCTTTATCCTTGGATATTTCCTGGCATTGTTGGTAGGATTCGAAACCAGCATGACATTGGTAACACTTACCGGTTGTTTTAATACCCCAATCAAACACTTCCTTAGAATTATTATGATTTTGAAATAATGGGAAAGTATTAACATAATAATTAAAAATAATAATCATTATTACACTAAATGTTTGTTTAATTCTCGGTTTTGGTGATGAAACACTTAAGAGGTCGCCTGCAACCCGGCCTTCAGACCATGCCAATAGCCCCGAGCTCTACAATACTGATTCTGCTAAGGCATCATGTCTTCTTCTGTCTTCAAGGGAGTCTCAGAGCAATACATCACATTCAGTAATACATATTTTAATCAGATTATCGTTAATCGTGATATGTCAACAGCAATCGTGCAACAAGTTAGTATTTGATTCCAAGAATTCAGCTTGATCCAGAACCCCCGTTTAACTATTTAAAGTCTAAATGACATACCAATCACTTGCCACCATTAGCGCATCAACTAAGCAGCTTTTCCCATCAGTCGCAACATTCTAGCGAATAAGTGGAGTTGTGTGTACAGAGGGGCAAATGGAATTGAAAGGTGGTGTGAAGGAGGGAGGGAGAGACGAGGCGTTCCACTTTAAGTAAGATCAGAGTCTTGTGCCTGCTGAATAAAGCAGCTGTAGCTGCTCATACACTATGGGGCAGGGAATAAGAGGGGAGATAGGAGGAAGGAAAGGGAGTCAGTGACACAGTGCTAGTCATCGCTAGTGTACCTTTCAGAGGAATGGGGAAGAGATGGGGTCCTTGTAAGCGTGCCTGCTACGTGCAGGAAGCATTCACACATCATCGAACAAAGCACGTGGCCTCCATTAGGGTGCATGACTCAAAATGGGGGAGAATTATGTTCCTCCAAAGGCGCAGTATTTCTCATTTCCGTCCTCCTCCCAATCATGTGCTCTAAGCGATGAGAGGGAGAGAGAGGGACAGGACTAGGAGTTAAATGGGGTTAAAAACCAATGTGGCCGAATCCTATTGGCCATCTGGTTGCATGACTCAACAGCTGTCTAATAAAGTCTTTGCTTGCATAGAAAAAAATCTGCATGCGGGTTGTTTGGGTAATGATGCTAGGCCTACTATCTTGAGGTACGTTCAACCGTCTGTGACCGCGTCAATTGGAGGATATTTTTAAGACCAAGCTCTGGGCCCTTGATGGCATTGTATATTGTCTCAGGAGCGCATTATCAATGCATGACCAAAAAGACCGTTTCGAATACACTAGTATTGCCGCTAAAAAATTAGACTTGGAACGTCTTCATTAATAATTATTAGTAGAGCTCTCTCAACCTCCCAGGGCAAACAATCAAGAAGATTTATTCGCATATTGGGCTAGTGGCGGTATCCTACAGTGCTCCACTCATCAAGCTTGCTAAGGGTGGAGCAGATTTCATTAGAAAAGTGCATTAGGTAAAATCGAGAGTGTTAAGGAATGCCTAGTAAGAAGAGGGGCTAAATGTATGCTTTTAGCATAAAAATATGCAAATTTAGCAAATAAAACCAAACTCTGCTCTGGAATTCACAAGTTACTCGATTCGATCAGCAACTTTGAGGAAGTAGACTGACCTCTACAAAAGTGATATGACCTAAATTGCCTTCAGGCTGCTAAACCTTTAATGGGAGGCTATTTTATCATTCAACTTAGGTATCAGTGGCTTTTTTGAGACCTATGTTAAGTACATGTGGTAATTTCTCAATACATCAATCCACTGGGTGCGCGCACACAGCCGCACAAAACACCCTCATCTATTGCGCTATAGCAATTAGTGCAAAAATTAGATTAATGACGAATGATTACCCTATCACACTTCGCTCTCGAACTCCTACAGCCACTAAAATCCTTAAAACCACAAATGATTAAAAAATGGGCTGTGCTGCAAAGTCGTTTTTGCATGGTGAGTTACAAATTGTGCTGACCATGTTTTTGCCACTCCTTATCATGTGGAAGTGAAAAAAACGAAGAAAGCTAGCTTTATCGAAGTAAATTCTGTCGTCTTATCGCATGGGCTGCTCTATGTCTTAATTCCTACCTTTTTTATCCATTTAGTTAATGCTTTAGCATGCTAATTGAACTCTTGGGGCTGAAGACTTCGCCTCTTGACGCAAACATGAAAACGAGGAATAAATTCGTTGTTCTGCAAAACGGAATCAGAAGGTGCATTATAACCAAATTACTGTCAAAGCAAATTAGAAATCTGCAGTTATATAAGTGGCCTACTTTCTCACGTGATACTAGTCAGAGTTGAAAATCATATCTAAGTCAGAAATTTCCATCGAAAAGTAACATAGGACATTTATGAAATGAAGTCTCTAATTTTCATGTTGTGATCATTTTTTTTGGTTTATTAATTACAGGATGCGAAGCGTCTGTAAATTATGAAACTAGAGTAAACATTTAGGTGCATAAAATATGCTTGATACCTTTATTCGGTCATTGCTGATAACTTTTCCCATTCACATGCTGAAGGTGAAAACTTAAAGTTAATAACTCCTTTACTATAGGAAGAGGTGATTTGTTTCCCCTTTTTGATACAGAGGTTGAGGCACACCCCATAAAGAGAACACAACAGTCATTCACATCACTAGAGTAGAAGGCAAACAGATTTGAAGCAAAGCCCATTTGTTGTACAAATTCCCACTTTTAAATTAAATATTCTCCTTTTAACATCAAGTTCTACCCCTCAGCAATGGATATACGTTAAAGCTTAAAAGATCCTTTCCATACAAAGAGCAAATGTCTATTTTGTCTTTTCCGGACTGCACCAAAACAAGCTGGCACAAAATTCAAGGAGATTGTAGCTTACACCCCTTTGTAGCTTGAAGTTCCGGTTAATTTATGGCTATTTTCGCAAATTGCAGAAATTCAGGCATTGAGTCATTGAATAGTGTTGAAAAAGTCTGCGGTTATGGGAAAGCTTATGGAAACATTTCAAGCTAAGGCATAATATGATTAACTGGAGTTAGAAAGCGTTTCCTACTTCACAGCCAGTTACGAAAAGTAGTGACAAAAAACACCGCAAATCTATTAAGTGTCAAATTTTGCGTAACTGCTGTTAGAAGTAGTTTATTTTGTTTAACAAAAAATAGGCTATTTCAAAGTCAGAGCTGACGTAAAAGTAATTTGCTTGGGTGGAACAAAACAGTCAGTTAGCCTTTGAAAACAGTCTTTTATATATGGGTTGCATTGTGCATAAGTTTTGTTGAATATTTTCATAATGAAACCAATAATGTTTAGCTGAAGTGAAAATTTTGCTGAAATCTTAAAGACAAATTTACCAAATTTCAACCGGACTTTGGAGCCGATATTTTAGACTTCTGCTCATTTATCCAGGATAAGATAAACCAGTTGTCATGATAGAAAAGCACAACACGGAAATGCTCCGGGGTGTGTGGAAGTAGGTGTCCAGATAATGAATTTAAAAGAGGAGTCAATTCACTTACTTGAGCACTAAGAAAAAGCAGTCAAGAAGAGATTGTTCTAGAATGAAGAAGGCAATTAACAATTATGAGGTTGAGAGGCAGACCTCAGGTGTGTTTTACGTGTCGCGAGGCGCATACACTTGTGTTCTACGTAGCCGTAGCAGCTTGAGATTATTGCTACTTTGGTGAACTTTGGTCCTTTTCTTAAGTTGTAGCGGTGAGCGGCGATGTCTTGAGGATATTACAGGAATTACAGATGACAATTTTTCTTGAAAAACTGACCATATGATAGTTAATCGAAAGGAAAATCAAGCGACACATTTTTAGGAAATGATGTGGCCGTGTGTGCAAATCGAGGGAAGGATCAGCCTTGCAAATGATTTGTGTCAAACATCTGTGGAAAACATTTGTTTGCGGACGTGCAGAAAAGCAGATAAAAGGAGGGTGGGAAGAGTTAAGAGCTTGTTAAGTTGAAAATGTGCAAGAATGCTAAAAATGAATAAATGAACAAATAAATGGGAGTGAATAAATGAAATGAGGACAAATGAACAGATCAAATTATTTGCTACCACATAGGTCACATTTTAATAGTCCGCAAAAGCATAAAATTTAATAATTGGATGATGGGCAACTTAATTCATAAGTCGACTTGCAAATGAGTAACTGTTTTAAGTTCTCGGGAATGCCATCCACACTCAAGCATCGAATAGCCTCTCTCGTAGTCTAGCTGTAAAGTTATGCTTTTCTGACGCAGATCCCTTTACGATTGTCTGGTGACCAAGTAATTATACTATTAACAGCCAATTATTCACCAATTAAAATACATGGTTTAGAATAACCAAATGGTAAAGTTGATGGACCTCTTGCCTAAGAGTGACTTACAGAAAGGTAGCAAAGTGTTCAACAGTTGGTATTAAAGCAGCCAAATCTTAATTTAACCCACATAACTGCCATTTAGCTAGCTGGCTCCTATAATGAATGAAAAAGGGCCGAGCAAAAACTTCGAACCATTTGACAGTATGGCAATCATTTGTCCTATTGCAAGCGCGTAAAAACCAGTCGAGACAGCCTTTCTACCCAGGGTGCAAGGAAGGGAAAGGGGAGAAAGGAAAAAGCTCTACCCAATTACTGTAGTTTCCCATGTTTCTGATGATAAATAGCAGGATACGGAGTTGAAAAATGAAGCAAATAGCCTCAGGATAAAAATTTTGTTCAAACGCAAAATCAAAATGGCGAATCAGCTGTCACATGTTAACAGGAGCTCCAGTATTTCGGAAAGGTGTTCAACTTTAAAGGCTTCTTTTAACCGGTGCCAAAAGAATTTGGCGTCACGCACGTTCGTGAGTCCCTTAGTCAACATGACCGATTTAAAAGTGCATTCAAAGACGTGATTATCCATTCAAACACATACTCACCCACTCTAGAGGACTCCATGGTGTGGCCTTAGGCCCAGAAAGTCAATTGCAAAACTTCTAGTTGTAGAACATGTCAACGTGCTGTCAAACGAGGCGTACGCGCCCCATTTAAATGGGTACACGTGCAGTACACCCTGTTAAAGTGCAACCACGGGTTTATTCGGGAAGTTAGCTAAATGGGTGGGTAGGTGCGCTGGGTACAGCGGCAATTCTCACTGCAGTTTACCCTGTAAATGTTAGTCCAGATCTCAAAATATTTATCTTGATCCACCTGTACTTTAGCAAAGTCACCCTCCTGTGTTTATGCCAATTTTGATCAAACTTTTGCATTACTAAGCTTAGTAATTGGTATGTGATTCAAATATCAATTGATGGTTGGCATCAAGCTCCTACCTCAAAGTAACCATCATACCAGTAAGGAATTACTTTTTACTGATTTATTAAATTCTGCACTGAATTTCCTGCCAAAGCCGTAAACCGGCTAATGTTGTTTGTAAGAGAGTTCGTAGTCCATAGCCCGAATAAGCAGCGGAAGGGGCGATGAAAAGGCAGCATTTATAAAACTAAATTGACACAGTTTTAAAAGAATGTGTTCAAACAAAAGTGCTGTGGTGTTGTGCTAAAGTGCACAGAAATTTTGGAAACTTTTGCACGCGCAAATGAGTTGTTTAAGCCACCTTTTTAGTCGAAAAACGCACAAACGCACTAGCACAGGTGGGAAAGAAGTGCATTCACGATTACCACATACATACACAGGATTTCATTAATATAGAAGGGTATTTTGGACGTTCTTATCCACTCACCTCCTCTTGTCTCCGCTTTACAAGGAGAAAAATGCTTCGGCTTCCCAACGGTCACGAGGTTATCAATGAATTTTAGGAAAGAGAAGAAATCGCAGGTTTTTCAAAATGTAAGGTTTACAAAATTAACGATGGCAACTTTGCTCGTTTTCTCCCTTGAGCAGCTAGTCACACGAAGTTTTCAGGGCCAAAGTTGAACTGTTTACTCACAAGCCATCCGATCCATTAGCAAATCTCTTAAGCAGTTTTAAGTAGCTGTCAATCTGCAATGTTACCACAGACAGAGGGCCAAACAAACGAATACGCATATGGTAAGGGCTTGAAGTACACTTTACCATCCTAAAGGTAAATCACAGGAGAGGAAATCCTTAACCCTTTTAACGAGACAGATTCGTTTACTGGAAGAAATTAACAGTTATTTTATCATTTAACTCTGTTCATAACAACATATGTAAAAGATTATGTTTTACACGATGACAACGGCTATCGAGGAAAGGAAAGGGAAATAAATGGGTGAATTAACATCCCCAAAAGATTTTGTGGGTTGGTGCTCACAGCCCTACTCTGGCAATTATTTAGGGTCTAAATGACTTCCCACAGTTAAATACATTGCTTCACACTTTCTGAACGTGGTGGAAATCTCCGGCGCCAGCCCAATCCTCTGTTAGTAAAACCAAGCCAGCGATAATTTTACCTAAGTGTCTTGCAAAACGGTCGGCGCAGTATTCTTAACTAGAAGATACAACTGCCATGCAACTAAAAAGGACGAGAATGTCACAAGACCGGCAATAACCAAAATGACTATTTCTGTCCCGGCAATTATCAACTATTATCACCACTTCCTTTCCTCTCTCGCTATCTTTCTTACTCTTCCGCTCCCACAGGTAAGTGGGATTGACAAGCACGGGGCATGGGAAGTGGAGAGGAAGGGAAAGCAAGCACGAGTGTAAACAATCAAGTCAAGCGGACAGTCGGTCTTTATGACTAGTGGATCACATTGTCAAGCCATTCGTGTGCCGTCTGGTGGTGGCTAGGTCAATCCACAAAAGTCATGGAAATGGGAAATTGGGGTCGTTATTCGACGCATAACTCCCTCAACCAGCTACGCACGTAAAGTCCGAGTAAAGGAAGTAACTTAACTGCGACTAAAATGCGTCCCTCTGTTGAACCCATAAACATTTCTGTCCTGTCTTATAAGCGTATGATATGGATTTTAGGGACAAGAATCCCCAAGATTGATGTATTAGGTGGGTGATGAGGTCTATGATGCATCAGACAGCTTTGCCACAATGTCATGCTACGCAAAATTAGCTTTTATGTTGAAGCCTAAACGCTAAATTACTCTTATAATTCACCCATTCTAGTTACGTCAGCCCATTCAAGAGACGAGAACACACAACATTTAAGATAGCATCGGTTTGGCTTAATCTCCGTTCTGTATGAAAAAGAATTAAGTTGCTAGTCGATTTGCAAAGCAACCATGACTTCGCTGTGCGGTCAATTGTCGCCTGCCATTTGAGGTAGGCTGCCGAATGCTCTACCAGCTACTAAGGCCTCAATCGAGAAACCGATTTATTCTCCAACTGCCTTCATTTAAATTTACCCAATAAAACTTTGACACCAGTGTTTATATTAGGGCAATCAACAAACAAACAAATGCAGTTCAAGCTTTGTATGACCCAAAGGGCTAATATCTGAAATCGGAAGTCTTAATAGGTGGACGGTGTTTATCGAAACTCTTCTTGAAATGATTGGACTTGATAAACATCATAATGCATGCATTAAACAACGCCACCTCTTACCGCTTAATAGGGTAATTTCTGGTTCGTGTATTTCAAATATGCTAAAATATTCTGTCCGAATGCAGGTTAGCAGTTGGGTTTTGGGTGTATTCGTTGATAATATGATAACTACGTATCTGTTCTATAATATTTTTGCTGCTATGGTAAAAGAAACTAATAAAATTCCATTATTACTAATTCGTCAGCGTTTTGCTGAAAATTTGAACATTTTTTGGTAAATCTTATCTATGTGATTCGAGACTCGATGAGAACTAAAAGCCTCAAAACTCCCCCAAAAATGTCAACATTTTCTGCTTTCCTTTGAGTGAACCACGAGAGCATAAAAACGCAATTGCGCATAAATGTGTAAGATAAAAATATGTTTATTTGTGCAGTGAAATTAGACGGATTTTCCTCTCTGTTCAGCAATAACTAGAAAGTAGGGGTTTTAAAACGACACGTAATAAATCTTAAACTGACAAACAGACTAAACAACATTCCAACTGCCAGTTGATGCGTATTTACAGGTAAATCACGTTACAAACGAGAGGTGACTGTTCTAAGTTTTGGATTTTTAACTAAACTTCCCTTTTTAAATATAGTACATTCCTGAATTTGTGTTACGACATTGACAGTTAACCAACTTTTTACCTTGATTCGTCTACCTTATTTCGTTGCCATTTTACGCTCATCGGACACTATTATGACAATTACCTGGATAATCACCATTGCCACTGACTCATCAAAGTGTATAGCCCCGAAGAAGGAACTATTTGATACAAATGCGTTTCCTTTATTAAATTAATTAAATGAGAGCCGCCTTGCAATATGTTATAAAGCAACTAATAAAATGCCAAAAAAATCGGAAAAATATTGTGCTACAGCTACGCTGAGGACAGGAATGAAGATAGCCTAGTCAAAGCCCAAGGAAGAATTGGGTCGACGTACTACTTCATCCACAGGTCTGTTATCCATAAAGGGGAATCCTCTGAAAAATAAAAAAAGGATCTAAAAACCACAAAACTACCTTTCCTCCATCTGATTGATTTTCATCTCTGTGGAACAATATCACAATATCACTTTCATGCTTATGAAAGGGCTTGCAACCTCGCAATCACTCGCGGATTGAATTTAAACGACTGAAAACATCTCAGAGTAAAGGAAATGAGATAATATAGATACCAAAATTTGCACACCAATGAACCACTAATTAAAAAAGAGAATCAAATTACCTGGCTTCTCCTCTGAGTAATTTGAGGTGCCTTTATGTTGCACACAGTTAAACGTAGTTTCATTCTATTTGTCACCCTCTCAATGCCTTCAATGTAGCGAATCGCCTAATCTACACAGATATGATTGCTCTTTCCCTTGATTTACGGAAGGACGAACCTGCTTGACGTGTCGCCCATGCTGGAAAGGCCAATACTGAGGGCACCCACAAATAGAAAGCGCGTAGTGATAAGGAAGGGCGACGCTGAAGGCAAAGATTTGTCGCTGAGTTAATGGACTGTCTCCGCATTTTATGTGTGCTTTTGGCATTAAAGCACAACAGATTAATGGAAAAAGTGGACAAATGATTTTCTTCCGCGTGATTCCAAAATAATAGCCTGGCCGTATAAGAAACAGGAAGTCTGATTGTCTTAGCGATAAGTATCGGCGTCGACTCTGCTCTCCCATTTGCAACTTTGCTGTCGACAGAGCTGCTTTTATTCTAGCGTTGGCCACCAGTTTAAATAATTTTCATGTAGAGACAATAGAATGCGATAAGGCCGGTTCTTTCAGGAAGAAAGTTGGACTCGCCTATATCCACTCTTCTCACTAAAGAGCGCTCATAAAATAGTTGCAATGACGTATTGTGCTGTACTTTTGTGCTAAAGTACGGTTCATAAAGTTCTCTTCCCTATCACAGCATCATTACCTCAGTTCGAGCATGATGCAAATCCGTTACCACTTAAAAATAAAGCGGTTAGTATCATGCAGTATAGCATCTGAAGCCCTGTAGATATGACGGTACACAACACGAATTAGGAGGTTATCCATTAACGTTGTGAGAGCCTTCAAATGAGGGCCTACGATGACAATCAATGGAGGTGATTTTGGGTTGGACTGTGTCCTTAAAATCAATTAGTTGAACCGGTGCATTCATGTTTCCCTTCAACTATCAGGGTTCCAGTGCAACAGTTGGTTATTAGCTGTTGCTCCCAACAACCTCTGGGTCAAAAACCCACGTTTTTCACGTGAGTGAGCGATCGGGTGATATTGATTTCAACAAAGTCTGATCCGGATCTCTACTAACATTTTCTAAATTTAAGTGCATTTGGAACGTCTTTAGGAGAGGAAATTTTTTGAAAGGACTAAAAACCCTGCACTGCAAATCCTGTCAATCTTTTATAATTGGGCGACATTGATTTTCACTGAATTGAGAGCGGTGTGGATGAAATGTATGCGCCTGTCTGACCCAGATTTTGCTACCGTTATCCAGTGAAATTCAGACCACTTCATCGGAAACGACATCCAAGTCATGGCATTACTAATATTCTTACTGCAGTGGTTCTAAAAGGGAACTTAGCGTTTCTATTATGATTTGTTGCCTCAGAGCCTCCGTAGTATGTTACTGTGCTAAGCTAATCCTCCCTCCTTAACAAACAAACAAAACAATTTTAAAATTTGGCGTGACAATGCAATTTGCTAAATTGAGTTGACAGGGAAAGGGATTAACATTGGACTTCTCCATGAAAAAGGAATAAAAGATCATTCAACGGAAGTAAGCATCGAAATCATGATATATGAATGTGAGTTTGGGCTAAACCAACCACCAATGCGCAGCGTCCCAAGGTGGGCGTGACTCGCATAAATCTGCGCCATCGTCAGACGGATGCTGCTACACATCTGCTTTAGCCGGTGACGATGTGCCTCCCTCTTGAGGCCATAAAACACATTCACCCTACCAGCTTGCATGTTCAGCACGGAAGTGTTAGTGAGAGATCGAGAGTGAGAAGGCAAGACACCTGAGAATGCCGTGTGCGCGCGTGGTTGTGTCCAGAAATTGTTTTGTGCTCCAAATTTATTCCTCTGGCACATCTCACCTCTTACCGAACAATTCCTACGTGACTTAAATGGGTTACTTCGCATGGTTAGATGTTCAGCGATGTTCCAAACCAATCTACATATTTTATGAGTGTCACATTAAGACTAACCTAACTTTTCGCATTATTTTTTTTACGCCCATTAAGAATGGTAATACATGGCGCCATCAAGAGGTGCAGCTGGAAGTGACTTCCTAACTTGATCGTTAGAATGCGCTTAAATGTCCACGTTTGAAGCTGCAATTACGAAAGTGGTGAAATTTTAGCTATAGGTCACGTGACGAACACGGCTACTGAGGAAATTTTGTTTGCTTCAAGCGCATAGTATCTTTAAAAATCCACCGTTGTTTATATAAGCATAACACTCGTAAAAATCTACTCCTTTGTTTACCTCCTATGCACTTTTTTGCAACCGGTGGGGGTTCATTGGATTTGGAAAAAATGTCTTGTGCGTATGGGATTATCATTAACAGTCCTCGATGCATTTTGATTAAGAACAGCAATCTATCATATCGTTCCAGTTTGACCAACGTTTCCTGAAGGACAGTTTTTTAAATTAGAACAAAACCGTGTAGCTCTGTTGTCTGAACTAGCATTTCAAAGTTGAAATTATTGGAATTGGGCAAATACTTTTTAAAATTTTAAGTGGAATCGGGAACAGTTTTTAAAAAGAATGGAATAGGACAAAAATTGGATTTACACAAGGCAAGTATTAATATAATTAGAACTCTCAAGGAAATATATTTTCTTTTATCTCCACAAAGCATACGCCTCCTAACTGGTTCACAATGTGGGTTATCTTTGAATTTACAGATCCTGGTTGTTTTTTAGGAGCACACTCGCAAACTATGGTAATCTGTTAAGTCCTTTAACCTCAAGCGCGGTTAAAATTTTAGTAAAAGTGTGAGATTTGCTGGGTGAACAGAATTACTCGAGCTTACAATTTACCGTTCAGGTGACTTTCGACAAAATTTCTTTTAGCATAAAAATGTCAAGCCAAATGTGAAAAATTGTTTGTTTACAAATCCTAATTCTCTTATGCGTCATATAAAAAGCAAGGTATTAGCGTAAAAATGAGCAGGAACATCGATAGATTGCAAAGGAATTCCTGTGTTTGATATTAGTTAATTTGAGTTAAACTAGTACTGAAAATTACCATTCAGTCAAACGTACAATAAAAAGGTAAGTGATCGAACTAATTACCCAAGAAGCTGGGCGAAAGTTCCACTTAATTACTATGATTAAAAAAGCGTCTTAGCTGCCTTCGGTGTCTAGGTTCTAAAGTACACCATACCTCAATTCGCGGGGTGATTTAAACTAAATTGATGATATCTTTCGGCATTTATATTTTCGGGGAACTGACTACTATTATCTATTTTGTTGGAAATCTCACTTCCCTCATTATGAGAACGGCAAGGTAGTGCACCTCGGGCGGCCAAATAGAAACTTTAAAAGGACTATTTCGCTATTTTGTAACGTCAAATAACAATGCATGAAATCGGATGGAATCTCTTCCCCATCGCTCATGGTAGCCTCGCCTCCTTGCGGTAACGTACGCGACTATATGAGGGCGTGTCTTAATGACCAACCACGTAGCCGAAAACATAAACTTTTATTACCTAACTGGTTTACCAAAGTTTAAAACTATGCCCCAGTATACCTCGAATAAGACACCTCCCAAAAACACCCACAAATGGCAGTAGATGAAGCAAAAGTTGCTTTCTGGTTGAAACTCTACCCGTAATGTTCTAGGGCAACACTTTTAATTAAGAACTTGTAATCAGATTAATGAATCGGAATTCCTTTAAATTTAGTAAAACAATAGCGTGGGCTGATGCTGGTTCCGAAATGTCATTGTGCATGGCTCTTAACGACAGCAAAACCACATTCAGTGTGATTTAATCTTTGAGTCATGGAGAAGTTCTTAAAACAAAGCCTATTACTATTTAAACCCACTTCCTAAGTTACAATTCTCTCTGGTATAAGTTTTGCATAATTTGGCCTACATAACTTAATCATACGAATTTCCGGTTTCACAATGGCTGCACTTTCCTTCCTCACTTCCCATATTTAAATGAGTAGACATTGATTTTGGGAGGGATTAGCGGTAATCTAGTTCAAATTATTACTTCGAATTCATTAAGTAATAAAAAATTAGTTTATATTTGCTTTCTCGAAAACTCGGCCTTAATTTTTAATAAATTTTTGTTCCCAAGCCATGGGAGTTTTTCAAAGTTGGTAGACTTGTCTCGCTTTATTTGTGGATTTAAAGATCTGACTAATTGACTGCACAATTCTGCTAAGGGTGCTGTAGGCCACAATCCCTCGAATTAATCAAAGGCGTAAAAAGTGGTTTAAAGATGTATGTGAACTTTACACTGTTTAAAAAATAATCTGAGTTAAAATGTGTTTTACCTAGGATTGCGAAGCTCGCATACTTGGTAGTGTGTTTGCACTTGACAACCCTTTCTAGGGTTCTGGAATCTGGCTCTCTAATGACTTTGTCAGACTTCACAAATTGAGAGCACTACTAAGCATGCCGCATTATTAAAGGCTTTTAAGGGATGCTGAAATAAGAAAGCTTTCAATCATACCACTTGATTGAAAACGAACCATTAATGATGAAATCTGATTTCGCTGCAATTTACTGGTGAGCATCAGAACGTAAAGTTGAGTTGACAGTACTGTATTGTGTGAAAAACTCTTCCTTCCATAAGAACGAGAAGAAAGAGTGATTGCTATAATCGACTTAGGGAAAAAATACTATTTTTTTTCGACATGATACGGATGCAACGAAGCATAAAGGATTAAGGCTCGTTGGCAGTCTTCCCAAGGGAGAACCACGAAACAAATTTTCTCGGTAATCAAGGCAATGGGTATAGTTCAGATGAATTACAAAATGCACATGAAATATGGATGCTAGCGGCAGAAAAGTCGGGAAAAAGTGAAGGACTGGATGGCTGGTGGTTTGCAGCAGGAAAAACCTTCTCGCAATGGCATCACTGCCGCAGCGAATTTACGCTTGCCAAATTTCATTTTGACAAGAGGAAGGAGAAGGGATTTAAGGCAGCAGGAGAGAGATAGAAATAAAACATTCTCTGCCAGTCAAGCAGACCAAAAGCTACCACTAGTCGGTCACCAGCATGGCCTTAAATCATGGTGCTTTCCACCCAAATTGTGGCGCCGCTATTCAACTCGACCAGACTTGACTAAAGTTATAATAAACACCACACAATAGTCATCACAATCTGACTTGAATGACAGTAGAATAGGGGCCTGGTATTAGGCTTTGAAATCTTAACCGTACCAAAGCAAGAATCTATGGTATATGGAAAGTGACCGGACCCACAAAGCGCAACGGTAGGCTAGCATTACTATGCATTGCATTAATAGTAAACGCACATTTTATTAGACATTCACAGCATAGTTTTATGGTTAAAAGAATTTTAGCTACTTGCATAGTGAGCATTTTCTCCCCTCTTAGACCTTCACTTCGTTTATCAGGGCCTAAGCATAATCGTTCAAGTGTAACTTGACAATAACGAGATCTATGCAGTATATATTACTAAAAATCAGCGGTTTAGGTTTAAATTCCTTGGCGTAAACAAAAAGATTAGGGTTGATACAATCACAGTTGTTTTTCATTGATGCCTAAAAAGTTTCCGCGTTTTCATTTTAGGTAACACCGATTTGGATGTGCGAGTCCGAATCAGGGATATCAGCTCAGCTATCCAGGTGAAATGCACGAAAATAAGCGTTTAAATGTACTTGGTGGAAGAAATGCAGAAAGGAAAAAAAACGCACTGTATGAACTAGTAACTTTAAAAAACCAGGGTTCAGTATGAAGGGAACGGTAATTCAGGATATATTCCTGTTTACCAGTTCGACAGGCAAACTCTTCTACCAATGACCTCATTCTGACCGCACGTTTTCCATCCAAAGTCATAAAAACACTTCTCACTAAACGCATTCACATTTTATTTGGTTATAAGAACGCGAAACTGGAATGAACTTGACTGAAGCATGATTTAACTGGAGGCAAAAGAAAAGAATTAAAGTGATGTATTTGGTTGCATTAAAAAAATCGGACCACGTTCAATGACCTGTTTAAAAGCGCTAGCAAATCGCCTTCTATCAGTGGCAGTATGCTTAGTAGAGAGGAATATTATAATCCACATCAAGCGGCAACATCAAGGCTTAGCAGTTGGAATTATTTAACTGCCTTGAAGGGGAAACATATGTGTTGATAAGATCCACCTCTATTACACTAAAATCCTACAACTTCTCTTCCAAGGCTAAAGGACTGCATCAGTTACACTGTCTGGTTTTTCCCACTTTACATGCTGGAAAAAATAGAATCTCTGTGAACAGATGGAAATAGAGTGGCGTCAACCTAAACCTAGAAGCGTATTTTCCTTCGACTTCTTATGATAGGTCTCACAAACTTTAAAAGAATTATGCATCTGAGAAAATCGCTGAATGGGTGGTTTTCAAGAAAGAGATTGGAGAGATTAGGCCCAACTTTCCTGAATGGGAAATGTAGACAGTGAAGATGCCCTAGAAACTGCTTTACCATTTGACTTATTAAAAGTAGCTTCACCACCATTAATTAATTTATTTTAAGATAGACAACTAATAAAAAATGAAGAGTTTTACAGAATTTTCTCCCCTTATTACTGAATATCACGGCAAGGAATATCAATCAGTTGACAGAAAGACTTTACAGCCCGATCGTCAATTTTGAGTATTTTTTGAGTGCTTTTGATTCGGGAACAATAATTCTGCACAGGGAGAATACTTTATTGGCCTTGTTGTTCCTCTTCAAAATGACGGACTCAAACTCTCCAAAGGAGCACTGAGAAGACACACTTACGTCCTATCTCGACCTAGGCTACAGTGGTGGATGAGAAGTCAATGAGGGGTTGCAGCTATTGGCTAGTAGACACTGGCGGCAACGCCCTCAAGTGCCAAACTACACAAACCACACCTAGACTTCCCGACATAGTACACCCTCAGGCTTGGGCAAGATTAAACTTCCAATTATAATCAATCCCAGAGTTTCTCTTTTTTATTTAAAATTTATTAGGTATCCATCTATTAATTAATTAAAATTTTCAGGTTCAGTTTACACGCTGTGGATATGCAATTTCATTTGTTTTCAAACGTCTGATCAACTTTATTAACAAAATTTGGACACCATTATTCCTTTGGAGACATCAGGTGCTAACGTAAGGTTTTAGGCGCAGCATCTTGGATTTTCAGCGCTTCATGAATCTGTTCCCAAATTGAATTTCCATTTATTTTGATTTACGGAAATAGAGTACAACAAGTTGCGACGTTGGGCGGTTTTTTTAATTGAGCTAGTCACCACGAGGGTAGGACTTTCGAGGTGTCTGGATGGGCGGAATCCGCCTACACCTATGAGCAGACATGACTTGGAAGGCCTCTTATGGCCTGATGCAGAGCTGAAAATATGCTCGCGTATTTAGATAAATCGGTACAATTTCACAAGTTTACATTAAAGACGCAATATAATTGAAACTATCCCCCAATTTATTGTTATTGCTTCGGAAAACACAACTAATACCATAAATTTTCGCCTCAAAGATAACCAAATGTTAGTGGCCATTATATCACTTTTACCCTGTAAGAGACCATAAATAATTAAAAACCAAGAAAAATGGGTCTTTCTTCTGCCATTTTTGTGCACTAAGGGTAATCAACATCCAAGTATAATAGGTAAAAATGTCCATAAAAACGTGGCTCTAACAAACAGGGAAAAGTGCTTAATCGCATCTTAAAGTTAGTTTGTTCATGAAAATGCTGAAGTGTGTTCTGATAAAATAACGTTGTCTTAGTATTGTTCATAAAATCGCAATTAACATACAGAACAAACACCGTAAAATTCTGTCGTTATTCATCATCTTGACAATTCTCAAAACTCATGTACTTAATCTTCTTAGTCCTTATTGATCCTTTTAAAATGGAATGCTCTAAAGGCGTAAGTTTTAGCTTTAAAAATTCGACTGAGTAAGGAAAAGGTACGGTGGACTCGAAGGATATTTTGTCTTATTGAAGCTCTAAATTTGAAATGAAGTGAGCAATTTAACCACCAAAGTCGTCTGAGGCAAAAGTCCATGCTTTTGCGTTGTGGCTAGTTGTACCAACGTCTCGTAAAATCGAAGACATCAAAGACAGAAATTCGGTTCCTTGGCCACTTAACCAAACGGCAAGAAATGCATTGTAGCACTTCCTTAAGTCAACTTGAGCAAAAGAACTAAAAATGACTACTTGCCCTTGGATATATTGACTTTTCTCCCTAAAGATTGTCTTACCTTTCCTTCTCTTCCATGCTTTGTTAATTCAGGATGAAGTTTGCCACCTGTCAAGCTTTTTAGAAGCTAGATCTTGAGTTAGTTTAGCAGCCCTTTCATAAACACCTTGAGATAATCACAAACATTATTTCTCGAATGCCATTTACATAGGACAAACTGCTTGAATTAGTTCCATGATAGTTTTAGGGTTGAAATCCGAGTAAGTTGCTGGCTTGCTTGATGCTTTCACTTGTGGCCGCTTCATTAGCTACTATGTGAACAGAGTTATGATTGTGTGAATGCAATATAAGTAATGATTTAAAGTGTTTGTTGTCCCGTTAGGTGAAAAATATTTATTGCTTAATTACAAATTGATGCGTTTTAAGGTAGGCGGGTAATAAAACGATGCACAGACGTATAATGGCTTAACTATTTTGTGTGATAGTAGGTATTGTAACCCATAGAAGTTGAATTGCTACCCTCTCTAACTTCAGTGATTCGTTACCATCTATTTTAACACTTTTAAACCGGATCCTTGACAAACAACAATTTTTTCAAATGTATCCGATCAAAAGGTAATTTATTATCAAATACCGAAGGGGCTTCATATTTAATCCCAGTCAGGGGCGTGATGATCCAAGTGGTGTCAGGACCACTTCGGAATCTTTGCAAGTTGTAACTTATTAAGGTACCCGAAAGAAGACAAAATTCAAGGAAACTCAGACTGTCACTGAGTACATGCAATTAAGTAGTACCGTGAGAATTATGGTAAATTTACTTAGTTTATGGATCAAATTGCATTAATGCACTTTAAACTGCGTTCTCATACCTTTGTAATTGCGATTTATAAATCTCCTTTACTCAGTTTTTATGCATTAAATGAGTCTCATAATTTGTGCCTTTCTTAAAATCTAGGCCACGAGAACAAGATAGGAAACTTTTGATAATTTTGACTAGAAAAAATAACGTGGGCTGAGTTAAACCGAGTGCTACGAACAGACTTTTGAAACGTGAGTCGGATAATTTGGACGATCCCTGCATAAAGCTCAAAATGTTAAATGGAAATATTCTGAATTGATCTGAAATTCCTATTAAACCAATAAAATAGCTTGTGAAAGATCGGGGATTAAGGTCTTACCATCCAGTTTTAATTCGCTAGAGAGTTCCTTGCGGGTCCACTGCCAAAATTTTACCGATGTGAAAGACATAACAGCCTACTTGATCTAGGAAGCAACTCAGTGATCACCAGTAGCCCGTAAAATGCACATTTTTGGCCTCGTGATAAAAAGCGTCCCTGTTTTCATGGTGTATTTGATCCAGGGCTCAAGCCATGGAATTTTCACATAGAGTTGTGCCGGGGTAGTGCAGGTGTGCATTAGTTTAGGTTAAACCCATTGCGTAACACATAAATCAGCCTTGAAATGTCAAGCTAGACGTTATTCGGGTAGCGTAGTGTGGAACGTAGATTAATTTTTAGATGCAAAATTTGTTTGGTGGAAATAGATTAATTAATTTGTCCTTTAGACTGCGAAGTATTTCGCGAACAATAGGCGACTCGCTGTGTGGCTTCTATAGTGAAGATTACGTACGCAATAAATATCAAGTAACATGAATCGAAGTGCATTTCCTTGATAAGAGTATTAGGTAATTTGACACTCATCCACACTCAGCTATTAATGGTTGGGTTAGTTATGAACGACGAGTTAAAATAAATGTGCAGGAAGGAACCGTTTAGGACAATGAATTACGACTGACCACTTCAATTCATTTATAACTGAATGCGAGATTTTAATGCATCAGCGGAGCGAAAAAGTAAGGTTTTAAAATTTTTAAATTGCTTAGATCTTTTGAGTCGAAGTCATGCAACTCATGAACTCCGCAATAGTGAGTTCCTTATTTGAATGAGTTATAAATGCTTGCATTGAAATTAATAAGCTTCATTTGGCTTTTAGTGCAACCTTTTTAAGGGTTTATTCCTCCTACTAACTACCTCAAGTATGGCAGTGTTGCAATGCTTTGACTGCGTGTTCAACTCCCGGATTCACTGGGCGATTTGGCCTATTGGGCAATGCCGGTAACCCCTAGTCCCTCTGTACATTGTCGGTATTCATTCTGCTCAAACCCAATAGCTTCTTCCGCCTTTACAAAAGCCTTTAACAACTATGTTTGTGTCAGCACAAGGGAGTAAACTTTCACGACTTGGAAGAAGTGCATATGCTGTTTAGTGGAGAACACGCTGTGTCTTCCTTCCGGATACTTTCTAGTTGTATGTACTTCGGGAAAACTGTTAACACTAACCGTGAACTATCCGGCACATTTTCTCGTCCCCTAATACAGTTTATGCACAGGACGGAACTCTAGATCCTGTTGAACTGCCAAGGGGAATCAGTGGTGCCACGAACAATCATCCCCTCACTTGCATGGAGGATAGGTGACTGGGGCGGTTTGTTATAAGGTGGTGCATTGCAGCACCGATTATGGTGTGATAGTTGGTGCAAAAGGTTGACCAAAAGAAGAGCCAGGAGTCTCGCTCAAAGGGGAGGAGAGGTTATGTAATACTTTAAATGCTTGATTAACTCCCAGTCTTAGCAGAGGCTCACTGAAAAGCTCCACCGGGCGTTCTGCTTTCCGAGTTAATCCAGTAGTCCCCAGCTCTTCCGTGCGTCGAGAGTACATATTGAGCCATAGTACTAAAACCTCTTTTTTTGGCGAGGAAGTCCCGGAACAGTGCAAAACTGTGATGACCTGGGTAACAATTTACCACAATTAATTTGCACGGTTTGGAGCATTTGCCAACTAGAAGATTTAAGTTACCCAGAAAAGCTTTTTTAGTCCTTTAAAAGACGTTTTAAACCATCATTTATGAGTTACAACAATGCTTTTACACTAAATTAAAAACTTAACTCAAAACAATGAGCATGGTATGATTTGTTTGGTCAGAGAAACATATATTAGCGCTACATAAAAGGCAAAAGAATATGAAGGCGATTTCTTTAAAACACTGTGCTTGATTTAAAGAAAAGTACTACGGCAAATGAGGTCTTAATTTGCAAGGTGGCACATTAGTCATTAAAAAGATAGACTGAAACATGAATGCATCATCCGGATTGAAGGAGGCATGCCAATAGTGCCACTAAGGATGGAAGAAAAAATTATTCAATAATCCTGATACAAGACTCTACAAATAAATAAAAAGAGGAGAGATCGATAATGGTACCGTACCCATACTAGGCAAATGCGCGTAATCCTTAAATGCGTTTCAAATTTCTCACAGGTTTATAAAAACCCTGTCAAAAGTGAATACAATATTGAAAAGTACTCTGGAACCTAAAAATGCTCCTGATTTATTTTAGATCTCGCGTTAACTTCTTGCTAATTGCACAAAAATGCTTAGATTGATTTAGCCTCATAAATTAACGCAGATCACTTCACTCCAGCCCGTTTTTCACATAGCTGAATGATTCAACATCCTCGTGTGCAGCTTCTCGAGTGCAATTTCAGGTCGCGGTGAACAGGTTTGAATTACGGGCACGGACACGGAGAGGAAAAGTTTCGGATAAATTTCCATTTAAAAGGCATCGGAGGTGAGAAACCACGAAGTCCAGCCAATTTACGATCCAGTTTATTAAACCATACAATAAAAGATTTCAACTGAAATGTGTAGGTTTCTTGCTGGGGATAAACGTCAAGTGTCCATGCAGGGAATAGAGGATGTTTAAACTAATTGCGGTGATTGCTACAATTTCTAATTTCTTTCACTCAAATACGTCTCAACGTTAGTTTCGGTTATGCGGAGGCCTTATCAGTACTGCGTCTCGTCATCAGTAACTCTTTTGCGCAATTAATAGCTCTGCTGGCGTTGCGGAGTTTAAAATCTCCAAATAGCTTCCTGTCAACTTCAAGTTTTCAAATTCATACATCTGCTAAGGAAAAAGAATTTCGATTTGAACGTTTGGAGTTTAGTCACCTAATTGGTACTAGTCTGAAGGCGAGGGAACAAACAATTTAGAAGCTAAGTTCTTACACTTTTTTGGATCTCCAAGCTTCAATTTCTTATGAGAAATTATGGAATTCCGTTAATACCTTTGGGGTTTGCGCTTCCACATACTCATGAGAAAAAGGCACCAATAAGTAAGGTGTTAATACCTCATTTTAAGCTTTATGTGGGTCATTAGGAAGTCAGTGATCAATTACAGATGGAAATCCGCGACCAAGCCTAATACCGGAAGAAATTTATCAGGCAAGCACCAAGAGTTCCACTTGTTTCTGGCCTCTAAGTTACTTTGAATGTCAAAGCAATGCTTTTGAATAAAAAATTAAATAGCATGTGAACCATTTGAAGAGAGGGTTATGAAGGTGCAAGCAAACGTAACACAGTGTTTGGTGACAATAAAGAGGTGGGTCAAAATGCTTTAGGGCTAAAGAGCAATCGTAGTTCATGCTGTTTAAAGCTCTTAAAGCAAAAAGAGTCATAAATTTAGTGAAATGAACCATATTTCGTCAATTTGCTGCAATCCCAGGATCTGTGTAACACCATTAGTAGGTAAGGTGAAAGCTTAGGACCTAAAATTGTTTGTCGCGCCTTTACTGCAACGTCACGATAACTCGTTTTATTTGCAGTAGTTGAAAAACACTATTTTTGGAGTAGCAAAAGCAGTTCTAAACCGTATATCTTTGGTCCCTTTTAACACTTTAAGTGTACTTAGGATATTATGCTCCCTAGTGCTTCTGAGGAGGGCTTTACGGGACACACCGAAGTGATTGCAAGCTCCATGCAAATTATTTTTCTGACTCATCTTTGGCCTGTTACAAACTCGTTTTCAGCTATTGTTTGAAAGCGCATGATCTTTAATCCCAACTTCTCAATTTCTGTGAGTCTACTCCGGGAGCTACGATGAACCGAAGGAATTTCTAACGTTCATGAAAGCCATCAAGCAGTATAGTCAGAAGGTATTTTTTGTCACGCGCCGGTTCGCGCCTCTTATCTAACATTGATTTGAATGCCATGTGTCTACAAATTTCACTTGATTCTTTAAAGGTTAATGCTATATCAGCACTTATCTTGGATCCCCGAAGCATAAACTTCTTTTGGTCGATAGGTTTAAGCTGCTATCTTTAAGTACTGATGAGTTTTGTTACTAACTTGGAGAAAGGTTGGAGATACCCGAGTGATGCCGCTGTCCATACCTCCAGTACTTAACTTCATGTCGAAAGAAGTTTGTGCGCTGGAAGCTTAATTCAATGCATGGATGTTTATTTTTGATTTGCCGAACATTTAGCATCTTCAATTTTCGTCTGATAAGAATGCCTATTAGCATGATCACGATTACTTTTGCTCACTTTTTGAAACTCCAGCCTTAAATGCTTCCGTTAATTCTGTTCTTTGGTGGGCTATTTTAACACTATTTCTGATTTTCTTACCTAAATGTACTGAGTTAGTGAAACTATTACTTCATTTGCAGTCCCATAATGTCTTCAAATGATCTGGTACAAGTAAATTCATGTAGAGAATCTCATTAGATTTCCTCACTTTTAAACATTTTCCTTCTTCTCTCCACATCTGCCGTCAAATATTATCGCAGCCATCGGCTCATTCTTAGAGAAGGATGGTGATAACACTTTCTCCATTTTTTGAGTTTTCAACAAGCTAAATGCGGTCATTGCCAGCTCATAACAGTGAGATGATAGCACAAAATTTCTCACCTATTTGTTCCATAAGAGCTTCACGACTGACGCAAACAGTAAGGCCGTAAAATTCTACTTTAGCAGTTCAATAACGGATCATTGCATTAGTCGCTTATTGCTAAGATATTCAGCACTGCAGTGTCAAGTTTATGCCAAATGCTGCTGCTAAGGAGGTATTACCAATTATTGTCTCCCTGCGTAGCTTTTATTTATTCCAGAAGATAATCACATTTGCATTGCGCGGAGCATCAAAATACTACCCTGACTTCACAGAGAAAGGCCTGTATAATTCTGTAAATGCCATGAGAAACTCCCGATTATACCTGATAAATTGCTGTGTCTTTGAGATAGACTCATTATTATTCCTACACTGAGGTAAGCAGTCCTGAAGGGCTCAAACTCCTGTTAATTTGGTGCCAAAAGTTGAAGTTTTCTGCTAATCAGATCCTAGAGGTGGTGTTTGCAAAATTTACAGAAGCTGAGGTTAGCGTGTGCATGAGGCTTATCCAACAAAATCTCAGTAAAAATGTCCTGTTGGATGAGTTTTGAAGACTCGTAGTACACACTACTCCAAACTCCTAGATTGGTCAGGAGTTTTTCCTTAATGAATACGTTTTCTCCAATAGAGTTTTAAAGAACTTTCACCCGAAAGGGAATACCAAGTGGATTAGTGACTGAGAGTGACGCGCACTGCCGGCGCCTAGACATTCGCGACCCCAGTCGTTCCGCTAATGAATTTGTCCGAGTCCTTAAGGTTGTCCTCAAATTTGCCATTCCGTGCAATTCTGCAGGGCCAAAATCTGGGATGGACAACTTTCTGATACAGCACTGAAATGCTGCATAATTTGGCACAGGTCTTCAAAATTGATCTAGGCTCGGTTTTATTCTTGAACTCGATAAATTTTTTTTACTAAGAATATGGCCTCTCATATGTGTCAAATTCTAGCCCCAGTCATCGGTACCTTATCTAAGGTAAACTAATAAACTTGTTTAAAGGCAGCTCACCTCTGATTCCCTGATTCAAGTACCACTTATGGTGTTTCTGGGTCAACTAAACAATCACTAATCTCCAGAAGGCACGAGCTCCTAAAGAATCACAGCAGCTGAGAAACACAGACCGACTCACTGTGTAGTGCCGGAATAACTAAAAACGCTGGTTTTCTTGTAAGTTGCGGTGGATGTAGTGAACAGCACAGTGCACTCACTTATCATATTTTATTCAGCTGTTGTTATGACATGCCTAACAGCTCTCAAACAACATTCAATGTTGGTTTGGGTACCTAGAGATCTTAGTCCTACTGCTTTATAATGCATTAATCCCTAGATCTTCCTTGAAAAGCGATTTTATTATTTTAGTTGTGTGACTGAAGAACATTATTGGCACATTTAGTAAGCAATATTTTCCATTATCCAATTACCAACAGAATTATTTATCGCTATTTTAAATATACGCATAGAATAGGCTATTGGACCCATTAAAATTGTCTCCAAAAAGTGAAGTCTCCACCACAAGAGGATCATTGTTTGATTAACTTTCAACAAAACCTATCAATAATTCTGCCTGAAGAACCTCATTGCTATTGGAGTCGTTATCAAAGAAATTAATTAATTTACCACAGATAACAATTTTAAGGTTTAAAGAAAAAGTTCCCATGGACCCCGCCTTTAAAATTTACCTCTCTAAACTTTTGCATGTAAGTGAATATGGGGACAGGGTGTTGCGCGCATGAAGACTTGGGAAGGGTAGTGGAATGCCAGTTCAAGTAAGAGAATTCCATTTCTTTTCTGCAACCAACGCCAAGGATATTACAAATGACGTATGAATCGGGCCTCAATAGGTAACCAAACATAGGTAGGCAAATTGGCTACGGGCGGCAACATTTATCGAAGCCGAGGTTTGATTTATACTAAGTAGATGGGTTATTCATTTATTCATTTCTTACATTTATCGAGCAATAATACATTCTGACTGGAAACTAAAAGCTTCTTAAAAATTGCCTGGTTAGTTTCGCCAAGAATGTAGACTTTGGTATTGTTACAATGAGTGGGACTCTTAGACAATAATTTTACTACTTTATTCTCATCCTGGAAGAATACACATGGAAACCGAGGGAGCGGGGCTCTATATCAAAACAAACATTAAAATTTAGCAAAGAAAACTTACTAATGAGATGCTAGGATAGTTGGTTTAAGCCCAAAATTATGTTTTACTTAGAGGGCGTCCTGTACCACCGGACATGAAAGAGCGTTCTTAAGGTTCTATAAATTCTAGGGACAGATCTACAGAACCAAGTAATAGCAAATGTGAATTATATTCCTTCAAGTATACACGACAAGTCTATTAAAACTTTCAGAAAACAGGTGAAGGCTATACCAAGTGGGAAGCTAACTAAAATAATCCACTCTCAGTACATCAAACGTTGTATTGGATCTTTAGAACTATTAAGGTGTCTATTCCATTAACACCTTTATCATTTGGTAATTTAACTTGAATGCAAACTTTAATATGATTAAGAATTTGTCGATTGTCTACGTATAATAGGCGATCTGTTGAATTCTTGAAAGACAATTTTCACCATTGTGCTAAAAGTTGAAGTGTCTTTTGGAAGTGAAAATTCACAATGGCGCAGTAACTAATTTAATGACAAGCATTTGATCTGTTTTTAAAAACCTGTGTTGGAATGGTTTAAAATGTAGATTGCTAAAATTAGTGGAGCATTACTTTTGGCTCTTGTGGTAGATCTTCACTTTCCAAGGTGTTCTCACTTTACTGATGGGTTGTTTCTAGAGGTACATAGCGAAAATTTTGAGTTTAGGCCAAGATTACATCGCGGATTTCTCGTCTCAGTAAAATGATCAGTTAGTTGACAAAAAACGGCCCAAGAAGTGATGCGCGCTCAACACAAACAAACAGGTTGAATTAGCGTACAAGGCCTCGATAGAGTGGTTCTTAATAGTCCATATTAGCGGGGGGATTTCCTTTGCATTTTAACATTTAATCATGGAAACTTATTCCTCACCCCCAACATTTTGAACCACCCAGATGCTAACTTTAGGTCTCTGAATTCGGAATCTAGAGCCTTCATAAATTCCAATAGGCACACACTCTAACAAATTAGCATTGTAACTACAAACTGTTAATCTTCGTAGAAGTACTAAATTACTCATCAGTCCAGTTAATTTGTTACAATCGTATTGATGGGATAACTAACCAGTAATCATGGTCGTGAAGATGTGAGGAAATTGTGTAGAGCGCAACATCCGCTCTCAACAGGCATCTCCAAAAGAGTGGAAGGGGGAAATAAGCTATTACCTCTTCCACTTTCATTCCCTATTGAGTAAGATAGCCGTTTTCCCGTTCCCGTGTGAGCTTGCGTGTGTGCGCGAAAGCGTGTGAGTGCGGAAATGATCCACTTACTGGCTTGTTGGTTATTACCCTTTCAAATTAACTGTAACAATTAAATGTAATGCTTATGTTGCTTTAAATGTACCTTTTAGGCAAAAGATGAGAATCCACCCTAAATCTTGTGCTTGATGAAAACTTCCAGTTCTCCGAGGTGGATTGAAGCCCACCATCCCGTGTCCCTTGCAATTGTACTCTGCCCCATTAATATGCGATAATAAATGTCGCAAAACAATCAACCTAGAAGCTCCCGGAGAATCTGTAGGGACCTAAGAACTAAACTCTAAGAAAAAAGTGCATCAATTATTTGGATGAGACATCCTTTAGACGGCGTATGTTTACACAGCGAAAGAGACGAGGCAAATAATATTTCGGCGAAATGTTATAACTCTAGAAAAACTGATTTTTAAACCACAATGTAAAAGTAATTTTCGTCGCAGCTTCCCAACGCAAAAGAGCTGTAACTTTCAAGAGATATGCGATACATACTTGTCTGACTGCACCTTTTGGAGCAGAAGCCTTCAGTGAACACAAATCGCGTAAGCCCGAATAAAGTCCTGAGGCTGAAAAGCGCTCTAACTACACATACCTGTCCTACCTCTATCTTTCGCTTTAAATATAACCAGCAAAAATGCTCGTACCTAGTCAACTCACCTATTCTAAGGGACTGAAGGTCAAATCGGAAGTGATAAACGCTAAAGCATTTCCACTAATGGCAGCGTCAGTAGGCCACTTACTTCCAAGGGCGACATAGATTATAAGACGCGACTAAAAACGGTTGGATTTCATCTCTGGTTCTAACTTTTACACCACAGAACACCTCCGATCCTCCGTATCAGCCCCCAAAACCTCAACTTGGCCGCTATTGGCGCAGGTGTCACCTCTACCGTTAAGCTAGTACAAGAACGCTTTACCATGTTTCAACTTATTAGAATCCAGGGAGAACAAGTCCTCGCCAAACATTTCTTTGCTACCAAAAAGTAAGCGAAGACGACGAGGATTACGCCAAGATCTCCCGAGTTTTACCTGAAAAAGCATTTTGTGGTTAAACTTCGGACATGGTCGCTGGATGGATGACCGACCAGAACAGATAGAGTTCGACCACTCATTGCAATAGTGGAATTCTGCAGCAAGAATACTAACGCCCTCGTCCACCTGGTCAAGTCCACAACCAGAAAGTGTTAGAAGCTGTTTGTGGTTCAACGCTAATAACAACTAGAGCGGGCGTCCAAACACAACTTCGTGCTGCGACCCTCTGCATTATGCTGCAAAATTTGGCAAACTTTCTTTTTCTCTATCTTGTTTGTTCCTAAACGGTTGCTATTCAGTCTTACAAGCCCCAGACAAACTAGAAGGGTACCCATGCAATTTCTCCTATGACTCTGGCATGGCTAGATCAGTAATAAACATTCGGACCTCCCCAATCCTTCTTCACAAGATTACAGTCACATCGCCGCCTGCAAGAGTACGTTCAGCAGGAGGAAGGGAAATAGTAATAAAAGGAACAACATCGTTAAATGTCAGTTTAGGCAAAAAAGCTGGACAGTGAAATTTATCATGTGTCCAGAACTAGATCGGCACATGATTCCCGGCGCTGATTTTCTACAAAACACTAAAGTTGTCCTAAATTATGCAAAAAGCATCTCCTCTACCCACCAAAACATTGAAGCCAATACAGCCCTTTCGAGATCGGATGAAAAAGTCGATAGCTATTGCTTAAGTACACGAAAATGCTGTCATGGCGAGAGACTAAGCTTTGACAAACAAGTGTCGGCAAGCATCAGGTAGGCATTAGATGGGCCGATCAAACGCATACCACTTCCTCTTCTAGAAGAGATGAATCGCTTGATATAAGCCATTCACATCATCATGGATCCCTCAGGTTACTTTAGCAAAAAGCAAAAGTTTATGACTGTACTTTGACTATGTGAAGGGTGATTGCAGTAAGGAGGAGCTACGCCTCCCCATTAACTCAGATTAATATTTGCTGGGTTCCCTATACTGGTCAAACTGGTTCTCCTCACGAGATCTAAAATCAGGAAACTAGCAAATTGAAACGGTAAAATGAACAGAATAAGCTCAGCTTTTTACAACGCCAAAAGAGATTTATGAATTCCAGACAATGTCCTCCAGATTTTGTAACTATGTGGTCATCATTCAATGTCTGCTACAAACCACATTAATTAATTCAATCTTCAAGTGCTACATAATCTATTTAGATGATATTCTCGTCTTCCGCTGCAATATGCGATTGCATAACCGTCCAAAATACGCAGGGCTGACCCCAAGATTTGCCGATACTAAACCATCCTGTTGACTTCTTGGGATACTGTCTTGACTGACGGGAATGCAGGTGCCAGAGCTCGTACAAAACAGGTCAAGGCTTGGTTTAGTATGTCACTGCGTCGGCACTGTCCAAGATTTTGCTAAGATTGCAAGCTCGCTGCATGAACTGGAGGGAAAGAAGGCAGAAAAAAGAATTTTAAGTTGGAAGAAGGGCATGAAGAAGCAGTCAAGGAACTAAAACAAAGGCACACTGATTCTAGAATTGTTAAATTTCGAACCGAGAGTCCCACCATTCGCAATGGATACTGACGCAACTGATGCTGTCGGAGGTGGTGTTCTCACAGAGGGACAAAGAAGGAAGAGAACACGTCATCTCCTACGCGACAAAATTAGGGACTGATAAGTGCAACACAAAGCGGACTGTTCATTTTCTTTGCAAAGGTTGGGCAGTGCCCAATAGCGACGACTCGCATAACGAAAACGAAAAATCAGGCGCTGACCTGGTTAGAAACAATGTAGATAGACCGTTCGACTACACACAATTCCACAGTGCAGTACAGGATGGGAAATACGCATAGTGGAGCAGGAGCTGTCTCGTGGACCAGTTGTGGCAAAAACAGGTAATGTTAAAGTGCGTACCATATTAATGAGCGAGCGTACCAAGCATCGATCCTGACGCAGCCGTTATACGAGATGTTTACTACATCTCTTATAAAATCACAGCGGTTTGGAAGACCTAGTTCAGTAGAGCAACCAGATAAATAAAGGCAGGAATGGTCGAAAATCACCCTAGAGGATGAGATTTTATGGAACCGAGAAGGTGCCGAGTCCCCCAAGGGCCTAGTAGTACCAGACTCATTGGTGCATACAGTTCTCCGCGAATTAAACTGGTAACTGGACAGCAAATCTGCGTCACTTGCACCAGTTTTAGAAGACCCCACCTCACAACAACTAAACTAACCCAAATAATCAAGAAAAGAAACTGATATATTTTGCTTATGGCAGACCACCTCATAACATGGTCACCACCTTTCTTTATACATTGGATTTGTCAACAAGGAGTCCATGAGACAATGTGTGGCTATCAGGATCCTAATTTTGAACGCTAACTCCTTACTGAACCATTCAAGACCTTCCGGATCTCAAAGATACACACACAAAAGGAGTTTAACCATTCAAAATACTCAGAGGATGTGAAATGAGAGCATCGTCAAACAGTTTCCTACCATAAGACATAAAACAAACTTTAACGCAGCACATGAATGAGCACGACTCTTAAATCAGACAGAAAAAGTGTTACGGCAAGCATGTCTAGACTAACGTTTGCAGAGAAGGAGATCTAGTAGAACTGTATGGGCTGATCTCTAACCTGGAATGCACTGTGAAACCCATTATTCGTGGAGCTAAGAAGCATTCCAAGTACTGAAAATCCTTTCACCAAGAAACCAACTTGGTCGCAAGGCACGGGATCGCACTCAACCATTCACCTGTCGGATGCAAAGATAAAGTTTGTGTACTAAGTGTAAAAAAGACCACCGCCAATGGCATGTGAAGCGACTCCCCATATTGGGAGCACTAAGCTCGGTGCTCGAAAAGACGAGAGAACTTTCAACGAGAACGAATCCAGTAAATGTGAAGCCGTCAGAAATTCTTGAGGAAAAGGAGAGTGTTAAAATGCATACTCCTGACCGCTATTCCCTAAATATTACCAATAAAATCCTCTTACCTAGGCAGCTCGTTTGCTTCAAGGGAATAAAGACTAATGGGGAAGAAATACATACTGAATCATTTTCTGAGGGCATTAAAATGATGTCTGTATGTGAATGTTTTAACCACTCTTTTGCGGAAGCCTGTCCGTCGAGGATCAGCTACAGCTTATTAAACGGGATCGGTTTCCGAATTTCATATTTTAAAGTAATATATTTCAAAGATATCTACTTACGTATCAGCCATGTGTCCCGAATTTCAATTACCAATTCAATGGTACGAATACGGATGTACTTTCCAAAAACGAAAGCGTTGTAATAAGTAATGAGAAACTCAATTTGCAAAAACTTTCTTGAAAATCCCACGTATTTACAAAATAACAACCTAGGGTTCGATAACCTAACTGATGATGAAAGGCGCGTCAGTATTTGGAAGAGCTTACCCTTCATCTTTCATCTTTCAAATGTAGATGAAAAGGAAGTGCAGCCAAAGATGTCTTACTCGTAAACGCAAATTCCTCTTGTGTGAAAATCATTCCAACCACATTGCTCAATTTGCTATTTTTGCTTCATTTTTGGAAAATAATTGACAAAACATTTCATTATCATCCATGAACCACTCTCATCTTTAAAATTAATGCAAAGGCGAATTGTCAGCCAAAGTCTTGAATGCAATTCTCGCCGTGAAGTTCTCGGTCTTTTGTAAAGTGTTCAAAAGTATAGCGTTCAAGTAAGCTCAAGAAACATTTTGACGTATATCTGGCACATGTATGCCTTCCAAAAGTTTGAAGAAACTGCAAAGAATTTTTAGCATTAGAAGGGGAGCTTCTACTATCACTTTTGACATTATCGTTTTTCTATTTGATTAAAATGTCACTTCTATCAGTTCAATACGCAGCTCATCTTGCACCACTATTTTGATGATTCTTTTGTTCACGAATTGAATACCATTAATCAACATACATTCTCTATTATTCCCACAGAAGACGAATGAAGGGCTCAGTTTCATTTTTCCAACAGTGAGGCGCATATAATGCTCGGCGAAATGCAAAATATGGTGGCCTTGGCGTAAACCAGCAAATTTGATTACCAATATGGTCATGACACTTGCCGAGTCGGTGATTTGGTGGCAGCCATGAAAATGCTGTTTGAGTTTGCCTGAGTTATGTGCAATTGTAGTAAATTAAATTTTTCTTTTGGCCATCTAAAGGGAAAGCAATATTAATAAATCCTTTTAAGTGTGGACGAGAGTCACCTTCGAAACAGTTGCATTTTTGGGAATCAAATTTGCAAATCAAGGTGTTTTCTTTATGTCAAGTGACCAAACTTTTCGTGCCATTTCCAATATGCTTTGCAGCAATAGCTTGAGGCAATTTGTGGGGAATTGCAAAGCACACATAATTGTTTATCTGAATGCGCTAGTCTGTCAGTATGTGGCTACTTATTGTGTCTCTCACTGCCTTCTAATTACTTTGAACCTGCATATCTGGAATAGTTTATTGAGCTTGATGTGATTTGAGATCGTCTGCTTAGCAAACCGATATTAACCTGGTGATCACTACCTTTTCTTAGCATTACATAGCTGCATGAGAAAAAGAATGCACAACTGGGAAATAAAAGTGCGATGGCAGGAACCGAGGTGATTAGGACAGGATGTCTTGCTTCTAGATAAAAAGTTCACAACTGTGAGGGTGTAAGTAAGTTCTTCCTGTCCGAGAATGGGTCATTTGTGTGTTTCTTATAAAAACCTCATGAATGTTTATGTATCCATCACAAAAAGGTATCGTCTATAAAAACTCTTGGTGCATGCGAAAGCAAGAAAATGAATGCCATTTTCAAAGGGTGTGGACATTCATGAAGGAAGTGATTGTGGCACATTATAATCTAGGCACCATCGGCTATTGCGCTCGTGGTTTCGCGTAATAAAACAAAAGATAAGGCCACTGATCAGAGCTAGCGACTAGAAGCTGACCTTCAGGTGGCTCTGCATGCACGAGTGGTGAAAACGATCCGGAAGTTTTGTGCGTG
This sequence comes from Taenia multiceps, assembly GCA_001923025.3. Lineage (NCBI taxonomy): Eukaryota > Metazoa > Platyhelminthes > Cestoda > Cyclophyllidea > Taeniidae > Taenia > Taenia multiceps. The sequence continues at coordinate 74,889,348 of CM010311.1, read as the reverse complement.
CAATTGGTTTTTTTACAAGAAACGCTCAGAACAAACTCAGAGTTGAGTGAAATTAATGCAAATAAATCAAATGTCTATGTTTGCATCACGAAAGAGCGCAAAAAGTTTTTATTTTTGCTCTGAGATTCTTGTGGTTCATTGTCCAAAGGTGTTTTGAGAGACTAAACTTGAGTCCCGGTGCCCCAAAAACTAGTAACAAATGAAGGCCGCATAATCAGAGCGACAGTAAGCAAGCTCCTAACAAAGCTTTTGAGAGAAAAGGACTTACCCAATCCAAAATTTATTTTCATGAGAAAATCGTTTATTTTAACATTGTAAGGCGCATTGAGCAAGTTTACTACACTAACGGAAGATTAATGTGATGTCTCTTGATACACCCAGGACAATGAAAGATAAGTGCTTGAAAGAGGCAGGGATCTTTTTATTAAAGTTAGTAGTGATCAAGAGGGTGTAAATAGACATTTCCTTTAATAATGCATGACGAGCTAGCGTGCAGACTTTCCCGCATGCCTTAATGCCTATTGTTGATTCATGCATATCGAGACATCAAAATTTTAAAAGCACCGATAATTACTTCTAAAGTCCAAATAGATCTGAGCTTGTGTGTGAGTTACCTGTCAAATGAATAAAGAGCCAATTTGCAGTACAAACCCCCCTCAAGGTTTTTCAGAGGCTATAAATATGTATAACTCATGCATATGCACACCTGTGTGCAGAACTGTACATAAAGTGCAAAGTGAATGAACTAATGCGGAATTTGCTTAAAGCCAAGATACGAAAATATTTCATGAACTTTGTACTTTGTTGGGGCATGAAGTAAAAGTGCACAAACAGACGGAGAGGCCGATTTTAAACTACTTTGCAGAACTAATAAAGCTGAGTGAATGCGAAACAAGCCCTATCCAAATAATAAATTGAAACATACAAAAGTCCGTCTACTTTTAACTGTATTTAAAAGGAAAGTGCGACTAACTGGACAGTAAAATGTTTCTTAATTACTGTAAGAAGAAATGCGATTTTTTAGTTAGCATTAGGTCTGGTGCATAATTAATGGCTGTCTAGATGGGCAGCTTTCCAGTACGATAACACTGCTTATAAGGGGAAAACGTTTTACCTATTCTCACAGTAAAACTGTGGCTGAGGATGAGATATTTGACGTTGCACAAATTACGAAGAATTATTTGAAATTTATTGTGAAAAATCTCAGTTTCAAATGAGAAAATACTTTTACGAGAACGAATGACATTTTGATTATTTTTAGATTTACATTGATGTCTATTAGCAAAGATACGGCTTAATTTCTCTAAGATGAACACATTTAAACTTCATGGTTGCCGTTTGCTGTCATGTTTGTACTTTTGGGGATGAAGTTTACCACCTCGAGAACTTTACCTAACATCTGCTTTTTACTTAACAGATCTCAGAAGCCACTATCTGGAAAAACACGGCTTCTACTTAAGTAAGAGTCACATTGGAGCATGGTGGTATATTCAATAAAAAATCAAGATGCATCCATCATCCAAGCGTTCGAATGACAAAGAAAGTGGTTGAATCAACTTAACACCATTAGTGCAAAAAATGATCATAGAATTAACTACCCTCAGAAATCTTTAAAGCAATTTTCACTATTTTTAATGCACAAATAGGTCATTCCCAGAGTATCTACAAGTTGATCGCTTAATCATTTTAGCTCAATAGCCATGTTCGTTTGTGCTCAGCAAGCGACCAGCAAACGAATTGGTTTTCAACGACGGATTTCCTACTTTTGCATTCGATTTCCCAAAGCAAAGAACTTAGAAGTTGTCCCAATATTCTCACCGAACTAAACATTCATTAAGACGAACCCACTTGAATTAGTACAAAATAACAAATGCAGTGGGAATTGAGGATACGGTCAACTCTACAACCCGGTTATGGCATGACAAATGGAAGGAAACCATTAACCAGACCCTAGAAAAGTGATTTCTTTGTGCTATTATCTGTGGTAAAGTGGAAAAACTGTTGCAAGATGGAGAGAATGGGAGGGAGTGAATTCAGCTATTCCCAGTGCACCGATTGTAACACTTCATTCACGTCCTAGATGGCATCCAAGTCACTGGATTCCCCTGTTGTGAAAGAGCAATGAAAAGGGTGAGAGGGAGTGAAGTATCTCCACATTAAAACAACGTTTCCAATTCGACCTAATGAAAAAGATTTCGCCAAATTCTCCCCTTCCTATCAGAGCTCACACCTGCACTAACCTTGTTCCAAGTGTTAAGCTTTCACACAGCCGTGGAGTTAAGAGTAGGTTTTATTAGTCTTATGCTTTTAAACGAGCATGCATGAGCTTTCTTAACGCACCTCTCTCTTGAATTATTGTCAACCTGAGTGTTTATTCACACAAAAAAGAGCACGCGAATGCCAGTGCAGGCTGCGGACAGTTTGCGAATGAGTATGCGATACTCTAGGACCGTCATTGCAATTAGCATACAGACATTAAACGCATCAGACATCATAAAGCCTAATGCACCCAAAAGTATGCAGATCACGGTCTGTCAAGCAGGCTACTAGGAGGACAGCGTTTCACCGCAAGGATTACTACTGTGGATACAGCACTAGATTTGAAGTGCTAAAGTGGGAAAGGATTTAAAACTTGACCAGTTGTCTTTCTTACACATGTAACTAGCATTTAGTTGCTGTTTACTAAGAAGCAGAAGTGCATAATTAAAGGGTTAAAAAACCTCACTTTTGCGATGTTTTAAAATATTGCAGAGTAGATCGACCTGGTTTATGATGGATGGTCTATATTAATGTAATAATGCTTTCAACAAATCCGCAACGGTTTTAGTTGAGACAAAAGCAAGAAAATTAAAATGTCGGTCTAAACAGTGGAAGTGGGAGCAATCTCGATTTCTACAAGAAAGGAGGAACTAAGCAGCATTCATATAGTATAAAGAAAGCCAATGTTTATTGGACACCAAACCTAAAATTTATTGGTTTGGGTTTTGTTCCCCAATCTCTTGGAAAGAATTTCTCCATAGACTTCACACAATTTATTGAAACCAGGATGAATTCTTTTTAAAGGGTAGTTACAGTTTTGAAGCACGTATTGAGCGCCGATCGGTGCCATATTTAATAACAAACTGAATATTTGCTCCTCATTTCAATATTTAGACAGAAAAAGTAGCTACTGCCCTGATCTGACCAAGAGCTCAACTACACGACTACTCTGAGGATTAAACAGGTGAGTTTTAATTTTTATGTAAACATCATTAAGATGATATTTGAAAATCCTTCTATTCCTGATCTTACCTTAAAAACAGCAGTTTAAAGGATTTTTAATGGTGGAATCCGGGACGTGATTGTTAGGGATAGTGCAATTAAGCAATTCTTCAGTCACCTGCTCCCAAGCTGGGCACGTGCATCCCCTTCAAAGAAAACAATTGGAGGTAAGTGTTGCACATTGACTGCCGAGTGAATCCTCTCACTAAGAGGGCACAATATGTTTCTAATCGACTATGCACAACCTTCCTCGTTGATGCGCTGAACTCGTAAGAAAGGTCCTATTTATCGAGCAAAATATACTTATTAGGTTGTTATTTTTATTCCTCGAAAAAGAAGCCTCTGATGGAGACCAATGAACATAAATAAAGGCAAGAACTGACGACCGACGGTGCGAGTAAATTATCTGCTTAGCTTTCGTTTTAATTCAAGGATTCCATGTTGGGGATGCGGTTTGGAAGAAACATTAATGAAGTTGAAACTACCTAGACTTAGTGGCAGTTGTATCCTTAGTAGCTGATGAATATCTAAAATTCTCCCATCAGAGTCAAATATGCACTGTTTTATTACCCAAAGCATTTCTGCTTCATCAATTCCTATAAAATTCTTACACTGATATAGCCATAGTGTCTGCAGGGAAAGAAGGCAAATCAAAGAATCACAAGTGTTACTCGGGGTTCATGCAGTTTCAGTGAGCTTCAGCGGATGCACCGCATGCCATGAAATAACTCGGCAGACAAAACACAACACAATGAATGCATCTTTTGGTTTTAAAAACAGTGAGTAGAAAATGGTCTTTTGTTTCAAGCAATTAAACACCCTGTCACATGACGATTTTGGATTACCTGGTGTCCAAATATTTAGACACTGATATTTTGGAGATAATTGACACCTACTAGAGAAGCATCACTTGACGGACAGCCAGTGAAAGAAAATAGGCTACCTTTTACTCTCCTTCCCAAAAGGGAGCTTTAACTTGCTCAGACCATCCATTACAATTATTTTGTAAATTGGTTTTTACACCAACTCTGTAAAGGGCTTAATATTTGGCCGATTACCAATTGCTCCTTAAAGTAACGAAATTTGGAAAGAAGGACAAGTTAAAAGGTTGAGTGTTTGAATAACTTAGAAATTGTTTGAATAAATTTCGTTTGCGATAAAGGCAAAACGCTTTCTAATCCTATAAAATACATTTTTTCTCAGTTAAGTTACATTGCAGGGATAAAAAATATTTGTACTGATCACAATGATTTATTAGGTAGTCTTAAACAGATGAAGGTGAGCATTTCTCCATTCATTATTATCGGCTTTCGTCACTTCTAAAGCAAACGACTCTCAACTTCTTGCATGCAAACACGTACCTGAACCTGAAGTTTGGATGCATGTTTTCATTTTAAGTGCTACAATTCTTAGTGTGGCTGGTTAACAGTGACATACTCCTAACTATAAACTTTAACAAAAGAAGGAATTGCCCTGCTACTAATGCTAAATGCAAAGAAAAAACAGAACTGGTCGGCTTGTAAGGAATATTTTCGGCTACAAAGGCTGTTCTAATAGTTTTGACTAATTGAGACTTTTTGCACTGGTATCATATTCTTTTTACATGTCCCGTAAAATAAGATTGTTGCTTCGATAAAGTTTTATCAATTTTTGTAAGTGCAATTGTTTTTGAAGTGTCATTTTAGCTAAGGAATGTGTAAGTCTGTAGTACGCAGAGTATGAACATCGACTTCGATTGTTTAAAGGGCTCGTAATTTCACTTTAGCCAGTTCTCACGTGTGGAAATTTTACGACGCATGTTTCAACATGCGGTTGGCAGGTGGTTACGAACCCCTAACGCTGACACTGAAACCACCTGATTGTTCTCATAGGCCATCGTGACTTCTCAATTGGCGATGACTCTGCACCTCACTCAAGGTCTGAGGAATGAAAAGTATGATAGCCTCCACCCAAATTTGCCACCTCACCTTGAAAAATAACTAGATGCCTTGTTTGCAGTCAATTTATCAAGCGGTATCACATCAGATTTAACTAGATTAGCTGCTAAAATACACAACAATAATAAATTAATTGTCCTTTTTAGCCGACTAAACAGCATCAGTGTTTTTATTAGCAAGCAGTGAGTCTTTTCAGATAGTTAGCAAAAACTAGTGACTACATCTGTGGAATATCTGTTCCAAAAACCTCTCAAGTAGGCGACATTATCATGAAGATTGCTTTAGGCCAATGGATTAAATAGTGACTTGTGGAGAAGTGCGACCAATGCTTCATCATGACCGCCGTAATTGGAAGTGCATCAGAGGGCAAAACACGGTAGCTATGAAAACGCTTAGTGTTTGGTACAATTAAGACCTGCATTAAATGTCTGCAAGCATTGAACGTTTTGGGGTAGACACCATTATTAGTGTAGTTGGTGTGATTATTAGTATGTTTTAATAATAAACAGCAATGAGTTGGAAAGATAGGATCGATCCCATTTCATCACAAATTTCACTCAACCTCCGTTTCTATGCAGCGACCATTAATAATAAGTGCATTATTTACCTTTCCTTCTTCCTCCTCTTCTTCATCTTCTGGTTAATTTATGATTCTTCTGCACGTAGAAAACCAAAGAGTAGGGGAAAAAACTTGCTAGCCTCTAACGTAGCCTAAAACCCTCCCTCGGAGGTAGCCAAAACGGATGCAGTTAAAACTACCCTAGATTTGTATCCAACAGGAAACTAGTTGGGGTCGTTTTGTAGCCTTCCTTTCTTCAGTAAATTCAACAGTTAATGAAAGATCCCTTTGTTTAACTAATCCAGTAAAATTTTAGTTGCCAAAAATATAGAAATCAAAACTTTTATGCTTAAGTTCTTTAATAAGTAGTGGCATGTCAAGTGGGAATCCAATACGTATGCAGACGTTGACGTGCATTTTGTTCCATGTGACCTCGTGTTGGTGAAATTGTGCATCATGTACATAGACATGGCATGCCCTCCGCAATTAGGCAATTTTGAAAGGTTTTAAGTGAACTCATAAAAACATTGATGCTCTACTCCGAGCAGAAGGCAAAAAATACATATTCAGCTCCTGATTAACATAGAAAAATCACATGTCAGGCTTATGGGCAATTAGAAATTTGTGGACGCATGACAAATGACTCAAGTTTGGACTCATCAAGTAAATGATTCAACAAGGCGGTGAAGTAGAAGTACGGATTTTTGAAAATCAACAAGCCTATACATATCAAGTCATTTTTTTGGATTGTTCCTATGTATCAAAAAGCTTCTGAGGATAAATGGTCACTAGTGCTCTCACCTATCTCCTTAACTGTACGATACACGCCATTTTATTCTTTGTAAAATATTTAAAATAGCCATATGAGCAGGTTGTACCCTCACCTATTAAAAGTTTATAAAAAGCAATCCCGTGTAGTTGTTACGAATTAAAAATCTAGACACAGGTCTGCACATCCACAGGTAAATTCCCTACTAATATTGAAGCAGAGCATCGTATTTTGACACACTGTTTTACGTTGACTTTCTTCTTGTAAATGCAATGAAAAACAAAGGTGTGTATGTCATGAATCCCAACAATGAAATACCTTCAATAATGTAAATAACGGCATCACACTTGAAGAAGTGAAAGTGCATTTTACTGGTTTTGTTGATGCGTTAGAAAGCTTGCCATTTGCCTCATTCCCGATAATGCATCAATGAACAAGCATAAATAAATCACCATTACCACGCTTCTTTTGCAAGGTTAAAGTAGAAACTGACAATCACTGTGGGATAAGCAGTGAATTCCCATATCGGTAAAGATAGTTTATGGAGCTAGGAAAGAAAGTGGCTAAACAAGTCACTTTAAAACAACTCTACCTCAGTCCCCTTAGTATCCTACCTAATCAGTCTACTACAGTCTGAATTAGGAGTGACTTGAGTTTGCGGCACAAGCTTTGCAAGCAAAAAGAACATTTAAAATGTAACTCTAAACAAGGGTAAATTATGTGATCATATGTTTAATCTGAATTAGTGATTAAGATGTCACAGGAAATTAATAGGGAGCATGTGTAGGTATGGCGGCTATGGCCACCCATTATAGGCAGAAATTTGGAGGCAATTAGACGCACACATTGTCTGACTTACGGTGATAAGAAAATTACATTAAATTTTTAATTCATCAGGGCTTTAGGTGGAAAGGAAATTAAGGTCATCAAAGTAGGCAAAAAATCTGATTGTCGCATAGTTTTGCTCCTATTTTTAATGAACACATGGCGGTAAGTTTTATTAAATAAGCATTTTGTGGCAGATTCTTTTGCATAACGGAATTCATAGTTGAGGATTTAATGAGCAAACGAAACGAGACAATGAAAATAAAAATGAAATCGAGTAGTGCGATGATCTGAGCGACTAAGAACAATTCCGTCGTGCAGCGAAACGATAAAGTTTGATCCCACTGATAGAAATATTGTTTCCATACTATAGACCACAGAGATGGGGATTCTTTATTTCATAAAAGGAATCGTTGAGTGAATAAAAGTTGACGGAAGAATATCTGATCATAAGTTATGGATTATAGGGGCAACAGATCTTGTGCTTTCTACGAATTTCTGGCAAGGTGGTAGCAAATACGGACAAGTTTCAAAGCGCTAGTCCCCACCATTAACTTGATTCGTAGACTTCACTGAGAGCGCGTTTCAAGATAAGACAGAGCAAGATTACCTAACATTTTCACTCGCATTTAAAATCCTTATACCAAATGAGCATAAGAGAATGGTTATGTTCATTTCTCTAATGCGAAATTCTTAAGTATAGATCAAATGCCTTAGCTGATGTTGAAAACACAATATTATTATGTCATTTTCAAAGTGCCTTTTGGGGAGTCCAGCTAGGTCATAAAGCAAAATGCTTTCATTATTTTAAAGGGTCTCCTCTAAACTCAGTAGGTTTATGAAAAACAACATATGACTGTCCTTTTTGTAAGAGTATTTACAATTTGTGGAAACCAAGCATGTGACAAACTGGTGCATTCTGAAATTACATTAAATCACCGGAAATGTATACGTGTGTGCTTATGTGTAAATAAACAGCGACCAATAATTTTCACGATCAGGCGGTGAGATCAAAAGCTGAGAGGGAAAGTAGGTTGCATCAGAAGCGCTAAATTGCAGTGCCGAAGCGCCTCATACGCAAGCACGGTCAAGCAGCAAATCCAAGACACGTAGAGAATTTCAAACCAGCCTCCTAGCCATACACGCACACCCAGAGAAATGCTTTTGATCTAACCGCCTATAGGAGGCGTAACGCACACATGACACCACATCGAAATTGTGAATTACATCTAGCCACCTGCCTCCATTTCGTCTTCCCAGAACTGTGTAACGAAACACTGTTGACATTTCCTTCTCCCCTATTGAGAAGCCATTTAAGCAAAAGGTGCCTTTTTTCTACAGGATTGCTTGTCTAAATGCAGTGCAGTGAATGGGTTTAAGCTTCTGGAAAAGCGTAGGATCTAGTGAGAGTGACCAAGAAATGACATAGTTATGTACATACGAAAATTTTAAAACTTGATGAAATTTACGTTATAATAAGGTAAAAATCGTGTTTCTATGGTAGTTCCGGATTTATAATTACATCATAATTAAATCAAATTATTAAACAACTTGGAAATATATTCGATTAGCCGAAGTAAACAAGTTTCGCAGAACTAAATGAGTGGCAGCTTTTAGAGGACTGCAATCATTAATGGTTCTTTAATTTGTGTAAAATATATGCTAATCGCTATTCAAACAGTTGTTGTGACCAAAATGTTCCGCCAATTTACAAGAGGATATTTGCGATTCTCTAATAAAAGCACAAATTAGACTGCTGTTTAAGGATTAAGAAGTACTTGAAGGAGCACTAAACATTTCTTGAGTCAAAATTCTATTTGTAGCCAAGATGTTTGAGCAAATAAAATGAAGGTTACTTATTATTACATAGAATTAAATATTTTCCCTTACTCATGGACACTGACTCATTATGCATCGTTGAAAATAGAATGCTTTGAACGTTTGATAAACATATTAAATAAATCATTTCCTTTGTAAATATTTAGACTTAAAATCATTCCAACACTATTTGGAGGTGGTTTACAATCACAATTAATTTAAGACCCTCTTCTCTACACAAATTTTGGTGAATTATTGCTTGACACTAAGATTATACAGGGCGTGCTTAGCCACAAAGACAATTCATAAAGTTTTCTTCGTTTCCTTCTCACACCCTTCCGGAGTTACAAACGTTTAAGACTAAAAAGTGGGCAACACTTGTTTCTACAAAACTCGTTATGATAAGGAGGAATAACATCCAGGCACATGATGTCATAACCGGTTTCTTTGGTTCATTGACCTTTAAAAAGGCCCGGAGAATCGCCAGGCGGAGCGAAACAGACAAAGGAGCCATTAGATAAACACCTCCAGGGACAGTCATGAGGCTTATAAGCTGCAATTAAGCTACAGACAGAATTTGATGACGTATGTTCATAAGAAGAAAAGACACTGACAGGCAGCGGTGCTTTGGAGTTTATATCCTTTATAAGCTGCCCGAACCTAATTGAATTTCCAAAAAGTGCGATATGGTCAATAAGGAAAACATTATTTATAATCCTGACTTAAATATTTATCATCCATAGTTACTCTTTTCAAAAAAATTTGACAACTTATCAAGCAAATGTTTTCAACGCATTAGGTATCCCAGCAAATCCTTTTGTTTCTAGGCAGATACCTCTAATCTTTAGTTCACTAAATTGAACAAATCACTTAAAAACACTTTCCTTTTCCTACCAATTTGCTCTTTTTTTATTCTTGTGCAAATGTGTTTTACCCCTCTGGGAGTGTTTTGCAAAGTTAAGGAGAATAACAGAGGAAACAATATTTTTTAACCCACGGGACGTCCCATTTATCGGTCAAATGCTCCGATACGTGTACACTTAGTTCACTTTTGAGAGTGAAACTTTGACGCACGAAAAGGATCATTACAAATATATCCACATTTTTTAACTCCTAGTCAAATAAACCATTTTACGTAGAAAAGAATATAAGGTTTACAGAAATCATCTTCTACTAAGCGCAGGAAGATGCCCGAAGAATTCAGTGCAATAAACGTCCCTTTCAAAAACGTGGCATCGTATCAAAAGTAGCAGTGCTTGAATAAAGCGTAGGTGAATTCAAATGTTGCCTTTTAAACTAGCATAAGGATGAATTTTAAAGGTCAAAAAGATTTCATCTCCTTCCCTGTATAAACTGTCTATGGGTACAAAGATAGCTTCATTAGGTACTTTGTATGCAGGAAGAGCTCCGTACTAATTAAATAGTTTTTCGTGTGTTTAGACAGATGTAACTGGTGCACGGAGGTGTCCAAGATGAGAGCCACCTACTAAGAAGATTAACGAAATTTTCTCCTAAAAGTTCCAAATAAAGCAGCTTAATAAGCGGCAGTCATTGGGAGAAATTGTAACAAACAAGTGAGATGTGTAAATTGTTTTTGCTAGTGAAAATGCAATCGTAAGTGTAACTGCATGAATCTTGAAGAACAAAGCACTCACCTTAGTAACCGAAATATTTTAATTAATTAAGGCAATCTGGTATCGCCATGTGATCTTGTAAAGTCTAGAAAAACTTCCGATTGCAATCGCAATCCTTTTGGCCTGCATGTGATAAATGCTAAGTTTCCTCCTATCTTACATTCAAGCAAAAAAAGCTGCTAATGTAAATGAATTTGCACGATGTTCGAATGAGTTGCACGTTCCTAGATTAAAAGAATGCATACCCACTTTCTCTTAAGCATAGATTTAATGTGATGGTAGAGATGCCAACACTGGTTAGGCAAATAGATATTCTTCCAAACTCTGAGACTGGGTGGGCAAATTCTTTTACAATTCTCACAGGATCGCCATATGGGCCAGAACATTCAACACTCTGGTTTTATTACCATCGTTAGACGCAGGCACTTTACCGCTTTTGTTGAGTGGGAAGCAATGCTGAGCCAATTTTAAAGGAAAAATATGCAAGCTCGTTGTTACCACTTCTGTAGGTACCGATCTTTACCACTTGATTGCTAAAGTCAATACTGTAAAAGCTGAATTAATTTGATATGAATTGATTTTTTACTTGTATTTACGATGCTTATGCCATTATTATCATTTGATTAATTTGGAAGCATGCATGTGAACCTTATACAAAACCACAGCAGGCTTGGTGATTTTAATCAGCCTATTTAAAAAACAGAAAATATGTTAAGTTAATGCATATAAATTTCAAAATTGAGGGTGACAATTCCAGGAATGTTATCATTCACAGTTGAAAACCTCTAAAGTCCTGCTGATCCAAGTTTGTCATAAACAATCATTCAGTAAATTGACTGAATTTCCCGCACTACTTCAATGCGCTCAACTTCTTTTAGAGGACTCGCGAGCTTTTCTAATTATTGCTTTTATCATTTTATTTGCTTGAACAAAGCTACTACTTGTCTAATCAGTGGTTTCACACTTGTATGACACAAAATCGCACACTAGTACGACATTTTATCGGACCTGTAACTAGATCTCACATTCCTGATATTAATGCAAGTATTTTTAAAAAGACGTTGCGATTCGGTGTAGCCTCGACACCTACAGCATGACACTTTTACTTCAGCCACGTGCAGAGCCAAAAATTTTGCATTCTTCGTGGGTGGTGGTGAAGGAAGTTAACGGAGGTCATTTTGTATGCCTCTAGGCTTCGAAATACGTAAAGATTTGCTTCATTTCGGGACAAAGTTAATAATAAAATTTTAGGCATAAGGTTTCGGGGATTGCATTTGCCCAATTAAATTGGTCGTTATTAACTTAAACTTCACGTAAATTAATAAAATCAAGCATACTGAGGTCGGTTTTTGATACGATTTAAATTAACAATTGGGCTATCTCACAGTTATAGGGAGGGTACGCATATTCAAATGTTTTGACACTACGACGCAAAACAGGGCTTGAGGCTACTGGCATGGATCGGGGATTTGGCCACCCTGTTTAGGTAAGATGCCGGAGTCCATTATTAGACCTCTGCAAAACTCACCTACAAGTAAATAACTGCAAGGGTAGAAATAGTGCAATCAGCGCTATTTTAAGAATTGACGAGGATGACAGTTCCATATTTCAATTTAGAAAATAAACTCAACGACCTCGGGTTATCACTGTCCAATTAGATAAGTGCATCGTAGAGTGAGCAGATTTTGTTAAAATGTTGGGCAGGAGTCACAACTAGCACTTGAAAAAACAAGTAGCAAAATGCAAACTCTAAGCGAATTTCTGCATGAAATAACTTTCATATCCATCTTTTAAAACTCACCCTTCGGACATAGCAAATAGCACAGACCTCTTATCAATCATTGACTCTACATTATTCAAACAAAGAGAAATAGCTATTATTCTTATTAAAAAGAACAAACATGTAACAAACAGCTCAACTATCAAGAAATTTTGCATTGGATGAATGTTTTTACTGTCATCCGCAAAAACATTTTCGCTGCAATGCATTCCCATAGCCAATGTTAAATTACATAGGGCTATTTAAAATTGCGACTATTTTGCAGAAGTGTTAGATTCGTAGTGCATCGAGGCTTTCCCAAAGGCGATTTAAGACGCAATGCTTGGACTGTCGACACACTATAATCTGAAGGCCTAGTCCTCTGTTGGAGGCACAATAGGCAGAGTCCTATGTGATGTTGTCTAATCCAAGGGTTAAACAACCAATAATTTATGCAGGTTCACCTGAAAACTTTGCATGAATTTGAAGAAATGCTTAGATGTGCATGAAGCAACCTATTTAACATACCTCGGGATGGTTACCTAACGAAAACCTGCTCACATAAATGCGAATCAGAAGTTTTGTTTGCGATACCCGTATGTTTATTGCAGATCTCCGTGTAATTTTAAAGGAAAATTTGGGGAAAATCAACTTGAATCATGAATTTTGCTGATTTTGGAGAAAATATTTTGAATATGGGTATGTGATTGACCCGTTTGCAAGGTTGTACTAGGGCTCTTATTGTTAGTTATTTTTGCAAGAAATGCTTTTTTGCAGACAACCAGTATTGATAATCGTACTGCTACCTAAAATCGTTCTTCCTACTGATCCAAAATCACTCGAAACATGATGAAAAATGAACGCTCATTTTTACTATCATTTTGATGACATATACCCCATTTCGATTGTAGCTTGGCAGCTTGTGAGCAAAAATAAACAGTTGTAACCAAAATATTCAACATAACGTTTGAATAAATCTGCGTATTGCTAATGGGTAGAGGCCAACATGAGCATTTTAATGCAGCCTTAGTATTTAATGACATCTCTGTGATAAATTTGACTGTTAGTTAATAAAATTAGAAAAAAATCTGGCACAACTTTATGGAGCAATTACATGTGATCAAATTTTACGTCATTGAGGAAAGTCCAAGTGATCTGGTTTGTGCATGATTTCAGTCTGCAGAAGTATTGCAGCGCTCCAAATTTTGTGTCAATGCAATTTTTAAAGTCTTTATAGACCCGCCCTCCCGCCACAGATGGCCTTCTTCTGGCATCAAGGTATTCATCCATCTAAATCGCTGCCTTTTGCCGCTGTCATAAATGAGGCTCCATGCTGCATTGGCAGCATAGAAAACCATACATTACCAATGCATGGAAGGCCTAGGTGATTATCGTGATTGAAAGTAAAACCTGCGGATAAGAATGCCCTCGAATAGTTAAAAACATGGTAATCACCAAGTTACCAACTCAACTGCAGAAAGGCGATTATTTATTTAAGTATTATAGTAAACTAAGCATGCATTTATTTTGCTACAAGTGATCAAACTTTATAAAAGTTAGACGAATTTTCGGTAAGGCATCTACAAGCATAAAACAGGTTAAAATGTCTACAAGTCAAATCTTTGAAAAAAGTTTTGGTAATAGATTATGTAATTAATCAAAGTTCTTTGAATTTCAGTGATGGCTTGTAAACGCTGGTGGAAAATTAGTAAGACGGAACGAAAATTTCCGCGTATGTGTTTAGTGTTTTCAATCTAAATGATCTGGTTTGTCCATTACTGAACTCAACTGCACAAAAATCGTCAAATCCTGCTTCACAAGTCTCCTCTGAACAGGATTTTTTTAATATGGAAATTTAGCGCAATTCTCATGACTTCTTTAGCATTGGACTTGCTTATTTTTACCGAGTAATTGCGCTTTTACACCTGGGGCCTGTAGAATGAAACCGCGATTGGATCCTGGACACTCCTACACCTGTCTCAAAAACCAGGATAAACCTTGCCTAAACATGTGGTCCCATAGAAAACCGCACAAATGGTAATTAAAGAGGTGAATGTGGGATGGTATGGAAAGAATTCCATGTGAAAACTGGGGCTCACCCTACCAAATGAAAACACCTTTTACTCTGCATGGGGCTAACCAGAAAGTAGCGGAACGATTGAGGATATTTGACGGGCTGGATATGAATAGGTAGTGGGTGAATAAGAAATGTGAGGCAGACCTAAGACAGGTCTGCCCACTCTACAACCCGGTGAATCATCTCAAAACCCCACGCAAAAAACGCAATGTGAATGTGTAGGTCCATAGCTTACTCATGCAGTAGGTGCTTTAGACAGCCAGTTTTTTAACTTGATAATTCTTACTGACCAACCTGCTATACATACTCGATAGCTAGAGAATTAGAAAGCAAGATAAATTTATAAACGCTAACCTTGACCATGGTCTTTTCCTTTTTTATAGGACCCTAAATAAAAGTTGGCGGAATGGTGAAAAACAGCATTGCAATTCTGAACGAAAAAGCGGCGTTGATTAATTGAACCTCACTTAATGTTGTTGCTAGATATGATGCCATTTCGCTTGATAAAAGGGTTGTTGCAAAGGAAGTCTTAATAAATAATTTAGTATATGGAATTTATACTGACCCTGTTGCTATTTGTCAAGACGTAGTGACCTTTAGGAGGGTAAGATTGGTCAAATGTTGCAGATCGCCTGATTGCTTAAATTTTCACGCTCAATGGTGTGCAAATACTTTAATAAAAAAGGGCAAATTTCTAACGCACGAAGACTGACAAGTATGTAAATAAGCCTGGAATACCTCATTCCTATCTCCAATGTGAATGGTAATCTTTACTACCCTGATTTCACAAGCAGCGAAGTTGGAACATTGTTTCAATAATTTGGTTATTAAGTAAGCTCTTTGATTAGGTTTCTTAGGCACTTGAGTCCCTGCCTTTGCACTTCTGCCGGAAAAATGGCCTTTAGATCACGTTAGTTGTTTCTTTACAGCCTTTCTCTATGTTGGCATGACATATTCTGCCCATACATTATGCTTTCTTTTGGCCTCGGGAAAGTCCTGAGGCGCTATATTGGTGGCATAAAGGACAAAACTTTGAATTTTACTGTCACGTGGTAAGCTTTAACGCGGCAGAAGAAGGCTGTGTGTTGCGGGTGGGAGGATTTGTGATAACCTTTAACAGAAGGGCTAAAAATGACGTCCATCTTTGGCAACCGCCCCAGCCTCGTGTTCTGCAGAAGCGTCTCTAACAAATGCATCTACACTAACCGTGATTGTGAACCATCTGGAAAATTACTCTATAGCTTCCTATAGTATCTATGTGATAAAGTCAACGAAATGAACATACAGTACTTTTACTCCCACTCCTGCTACTTGAATGGAACTCCGATAGGTGGATAAGGCCAAACAGCACTGAAAGGATAACAAAATAGCAAGGAAGCATAGACACAAAATCCTGTTATCACGAAACTTCTTAAATGATTCTGCACTTGGGCCAGTGTTAATGCGATTAACGATGGGCATATGTGATGGTTTATACGTATTTCTCCTTGCCTAACACATTCTCGGACAAACTTAAACACTATTGCTGTAAAGTTGCAAAGAGAAATCAGTGACTCTATAGGCTGATGTATTAGTCACATAGTTGGTAGATGGGATTTTTTCCTTTGTGGTAGCTGAAGCTAAGTTTGATCAAATAGGCACCGGGATAACGCTAAAAAGAGGGGAGGGCTGTGTAACACATTGAATGTGGGTTTAACATTTCACTTCTGTTTAGCCATTGTACTTCCGCTGGACGGCAAAGTTCCGGACCGCCCTAGTATTACTTTACCAGTCATCCAAAAAGGGAACTCAAGGTGCCACATTATATTGATAAATGAATAGAAATATACCTATTCAAAACGGATTAAGATACCGATTTATCTCTTCATGTAATTATTTTAAGAATTCTTAGCCTTGGCTGAATACTTATATTAAAACAATATGTATTTTATAAAATCCACATTTCGGAGAAAGAACTAGCGGTGTTTTCTTTGAGAAAGAAATCGGATGTTATTTTTGCCTAAAAATACAAATTTTTCCAAGTCCATCCGTGTTCCGCACTATTGAGGTGATTGAACTTAAACTTCACGCTAATACACACTGTGAAAATGTTCACTTTTAAATAGTTGAGCATGTCTTCTGGTAATCATGAGCATGCACACCTCAAAAGGACGTCCAGTTTGTTAAGTGTTGATACCCAATTATTCGGATGAGCCATATAATCTCAAACAAAGAGCTGTATTTGCGGCGCTTTTGAAAAACAGTTGTATTTTTCCATCCTCAACCCATGTGTCTAATGGAAACATTTAGTAACCCTAAAAAACATTTTTGTTCCATTCCACTTACTCTAATGATTCAGTAAAATTGTCGGGACGTATATTTGCACTAACGAGGCAATCGAGAACCAAAAGAGTAACTTGGGCTTTGATGTTTTACTATTTAAAAGAAAGGCCATACCTTAATATTAGAGCTAAATAAATTTAGCAGCTAAAATATTTAATCACTTGTATCAAAAATAACGATGTTTACCAATACTTTTAGGGCAAATTGTCATGCTTGAAGAGTTGATTAGGATCCAGTAAATACTTTGGTTTTAAAAGTGTTCATACATTAGCGACTGAAATTTAAACTAAAGAAGGGAATGAGAAAACATCTTTGCATCGTCTAACGCACGTATTGCACATTAATACATCTTTACTTGCTTTAATGAAAGGCTGCTTGAATCAGGCGAGATTGTGTCTACTTATTTTTGAATCTGCAGGTTTTTGCTCTGAAAACAAACTAATGCAGACAAAACAAATTAAAAATCTTCGCCTTCCTATGCGCTCCTCAAATTGGTATTTCCGCATTTAATGTGGGACACTGAAGATTAGAACGTTTAACACGGCTGAATTATACTGAGTTCGTGCAACTCAGTTTAAATGTGCTTATGAATTGCTACTTTGTTTTTTAAAACAAGAAATGAATCTCAAACAAAGTGGAGCTTTAATTAGCTCTCTTAAAATTTGCCGCATCATATAGCCCCTGACTTCTCAGTGACTGGTACTTTCATTCTCATTTTGCATAAATCTTATTTATTTCCATCTTAAGACTTAGGGAGTACCTTAGCTATCTTGGTATGCGGAGGGATTTATTTCAATCTAAGGCAACCCTCAAAACCAAATGCAAACAAAGACAATTAACAACTAGGAAGAAGATTCTTATCGTTGTGTTACTCTCTATTAATTCAAGAGCTTAGATTGCGGAGACTGAAAAATGTGCAATGCGTCTTAAATGTGTTTGAGGAGAGAGAAGTTGGTGGGACTTGGAACCAAAACTCATCATCATGTAAATAAATCGTGCTGCGTTTTTTTGACATTAATTGATGTTCATCTTTCATGAGATTACTCGCTTTTTTCCTCTTTTCAGTTTTAAAATTGTCGTTTATATTATTATAGCTTTTTGGCGAGCAGCATCCACAAAGGCACTATTGCCTTAGTAATCGCAATCGGTTGCTTAAAATTGTTTCGCCGGCTAATTCCATTTTTGTTCTTTGTCGCGTATTTAGAACATTGCGGTTAAATTGCTACACTTAATCATGAGGCCTTATAAAGGATTGCTCACTGATAATTCACTATTCCAAATTAAATTACTACTTGATTAATGCCTAAAAGGCAAAAATTTAGCTGTTTTTGACCAAACTAACTACTGCTTCTTGGTTCTTGCTCAATCTCGGCGAAAAAAGCCAGATATATGCATTTCCATTATATCACTGATTGGGGGGTTTTAATGTCATTGCCCTTTTTCATAGTTCCTTAGAATTCCTACAACAATTCAATGCTAAAATAATACATTTCCACTTCTAATCTGTGCAGCGTGACGCAATATTTTTTCCTTAAAAATGTAGAGAGTAAAAAGTTGGAATTGAATTTCCTCTCTCTACTTGGGTTGGAACCTCCTTCACCCGTGGAAAAGTTCACAGTGAGCGCAAATTAGAGCTGGGAAGTGGGAGCGACAAATACTTTGCTCAAAATGCGCGTTCACACACAGCAAAGGCACATGAAAATTTTCCTTCCACAAAGGCGCGTCTTCTTTCGAGGCTCTGCAAAGAAGACACGGTGTGGGTTTTAATGAGCAAGTAGAGGCAGAACAGTGAACCAGAGGAGAGAATAATGTGACTAGCAAGATTTATGAGCCGCTAGGGGGTGCTAGCACCTTTTAACGTCATTCCCCTATCTATCATGTCGGCAAGCCGTCGGCAGATGCGATCAAAGAGACTAGACTGGCTACATAATGCTAAATAGTTGTCCCACTATATTTGCCTACAAGTTTTAACTTCTCTTCGCTATAAAATCTTAAAATTTATGCTGCCACTGTAATATGTTCTTGTGCTATTTATTGAAATTGCCTTCATTTTGAGTTGAACATGACTTTACTACGTGAATACATTTGTGGGATGAGGAAGTTGTAGGAATGCGCGTGAAGCAATGATTGTTACACAATTCAAAAAAAAGTGACTTGAACTGCGAACTTGTAAAATGGAAAAAATTTCCTTTATGCTGCCCAACAACTCAAGAGGCCAACAAACACACTTCTTTATTTTTTTGCAATTCTAGTTTACCGAAAAGTCTACACTATTGTCGGAGCAGCTCACCACGATCGCTTGTTGCAGCTTAAAGGGACCATTTCAGCCACGTGATTGCCTATATGCATTGTAAAGCAATCGGCTACTCCAGTCTGTCAGGATGGTACGACTTATTGTCTCCCTCTACCAGTTTTCTACCGCTTTGATCCACCTTTTGTCAAATGTCAGTTAAATCTGGTGTTTTTTGCGAAAATCGCCAGATTTGAAAATGTCGACCAACTTTTTTTAGAGTTTTAGACTCTCCATGCAGAATTTGTTGGATGGCATCTTAAGAAGGCGTAGTGTGCAACAACAGGATGCACCACTCAAAATCAAAGCGTTTTTTAAAAATGTGGTTCTTTAAGTAATGTGCTTTTGATAGATGTAGCAGGATCCAAAAACATTCTACAATTTTAACTCTGTTTATTCTTTGCTATTCTCTTCACAATAGCACCTGAGATTCATTTTCAAGCAAAATTTTAGCAATAGCTAGCATAACTGATGATGGACAATTGTTTACACATCCACAAACTAGTAAGAGAAAGTTGTGGAGGCTGCTAAGCACATTGATTCCACCCACACACATTAATAGATGACATAAAATAAGCTTTAATGACTAAAACTTCGTTGGTAGGCATTATAACCCTGCATTTGAGATTGTTTGCTTAACTGACTGACCAGTCTGACTAACTTTTGTTACCAAAATTTTGTTCGGTAGACAAACATGCTCCATTGTACCCAATCGACACTTCTAAGGCACTCGCCGCCTCACCCCCATAAGACTGCGCTTTGTGTGCGTGTATGCATGGCGTATTGAAAACAGAAATGACCAACACCTATTTATTAAATAGAACTAAACGAATGTGTCTGAACTCCATCTTTCTGATGAAATTTGATGGTATGGAAGAAGCTTTTGAACTTTTCTTCATCAGAAGCGATCAAGATCAGTCAAACGGGTAAAATAAGCTCCTAGTCTAATTTGTACAGGACGAGACAACAAAATAATTCATGCCCTATACAGTTGTAAGGGTTACTCGTGGGATTTGTACTTTAGAATAGCGGGGAGCGGGGCCAAAAGTGAGGAAGAGGGTAGTAAACTGCCTCATACTCATCTCTACCCCCACATTCTCATGGCATTACACCAAGTATTCATCAACCTTTCTCGGCGCTACAAAAATGCGTGGGATTCGGGTGTGGGCATAGCTGGGTCGCATACTTTAAGAAGATAATGCATTCGAAAAGTTAGAATTGGATAAATATCGTGTTTGGCTGGGAGAGGGCTATAGATCGTTTCAATGCTTTCTTTAGTAATGAAGTACTTAAAGAAGCTATCTTTACTTTTTCAATTTTTATTTGGATAAACATTACGAATTCGTTTAAAAACCTTGTAGGACACTTTCAAAATTACTTATTCTTTAGCTTACGCTAATTAGCTTCTAGCTACACTGTAGAAGCGATTTATCTATATAGATATCGCCCTTGAGAGTACTAAATGAAGGTTAACTTATATTGATGCTGTTTTGTTGGTAAATGTTCTAGGGGAAAGCTAATTAACTCTTAAACTCAAACAGTGGTTTTATAAATAAATTTCGCTAGAATAGATCAGATAACTAATTTGAACCCTATAAACTGCAAACGGATTTTTTATCAAATAAATGATTTTTGACGGACCCTCAAAAGCTCCGGTTACGGACCGTGTCCCACTTCCTTAATTAGCCAGAGCATGCGGCTGATCTTAGTTATTTTACGAACGGCTCTAATCTTAATCCTCTGAGTATCGTTAAAGTGTCCCGACCACTTTATCATCTTCGCCCGCGTTTGATGTTGGGAATCTCCTTGTTACTTCCCCTCTTAGTAATCCTTTCTTCCCTCAAAACCATGCGTAATCGAAAGCGAACTCGGGTCGTACCCTGCGTAGCCTGCTAAAAGCGCATGCACAGGGTTCTTCTCCATAAACCTCAGATTATTTATTCTAGCTAGTTGAATGAGATGTCCATTCGACGTAGAACTTAAGCCCTTTTGGCTGCTTAATTATTTAAAGCCATTCTTGAGAAAAGTCTTGGATCCTATTTCGAATTATAATCACCACAAGCAAAACCAAGGAGATGCCTTCAAGATTTAAATTCCAATATTTTATTTGTGATTGACAAACAGCGATCTCGATTTATTCACCTAAAGCCCTAACTTAGTTTATGCGCTTAAGGTGGTCCTCCATAAGATTGGAGAATTCTTCTGGTATACCTGCCTCCTCAGGTGAGAGCAACATTGCGTGCTGATTCTCACATGATTTCTTATATGACTTAAACGAAACTTTAGACGAGTGTGAATTTTGAGGTACCCATTTGTGACTGCTACGGTTCCCATCCAAGAAAAAACCTGAATGGGCGTAAAATTTTTAAGTTGTCTGGCTATAAATAACTAGGCTTCCTAACGTTCAATGATTGCATAACCCACTGTTTTTTAAAACTAAATGATTTTCTTAGTAATTTCGGTGCAAAGATATAGGCATTAGACTTGTAGGCGATAAAAAACATCAGAGTGGACTACATTGGTAGACTCCCATAAGCACACAGTAAAATTTGCTAGCCTGTCAGACATTTGCATTACCGTCGCGATTTATTTTACTTAGCCATAACTGGGCTCCTGTCTGAAAATACTCACCGAAAATATAAACATAACAAATTCCATGCAGGCGTTATATCCCCAGAGAATGTCAAGCTTTCGGAAATTGGGGCATAATCCTACAGACGCAGCTGTATCGATGTTTGCATTGTTACCAAATCCTGATGAACTTGGTGAATGTCAAGTACTACCTGCTTAAGAGGACGCCATCCTCCTTGGAGTCTGCAATACGAATTCTTCTTCTATTCATATACTCTGATACAGTACCTACATGTCTGTTGTGTGCAGCCAATACTCATTGTAGTCCACAAACTCGTTTTGCATTTGCGCGAGACATGCAATCGTCTGCGTGGACCATTAAAATGCGAATGCATAGTCAGTGGGATTGAAGACTACCGCGCATGTTTAATTGTCAGCCCCTTTTTAGGCGAAAGAGAGCTAGTCAATGGAAGCTTTTTAGTAGAAGTAATGGAGTCTCTAAAAGCAGTTTTATCTCTATAATTCCGGGATTCACTACTCCTGCCTACATGGCTAATCTGTACTCAAAATGGTTCCCTTTAAAGATCCTTTTTCCGTAATTTTTGATTAAAACGTAAGCGTTAGTTCACTAAGCTTGACTCAAATTGCCATTCCTGGTATTTATCAAAACATGCCCATGTTTGCGGTTCATCATTAACTTCTTCATCTGTTCATGCGCAAGGGCTCGCATAGCTAAAATCTGAATCACGGATTGACACACTTTAACTTCACCAGAAAGAGAAAGGATGACTCGACGAATTTACATGAAAGAAACTACGCTATATATCACTCTTACTTTCTAAATCCTTGATAAGTTATTAAACGCAGGCATCTTGGTAATAGTACTCTATTTTTATTCATTTTGTCCCGTTGAGCTAAACAAATAATTCCTGTCAGACTCACGCTAATCCTTACCCCGCCCCACCTACTAAATTTGGTAACTAGGCTGTCGCCATGGCCTTGTCCGTAAATAAACGGTAGAGGCGGTTGTGTGTTACCTTCAGGGACAATCGGAGGCTGTTTTCTCTCCCTCCAAATAAAAAGTGGTTAAATGAAGTATCCCATCAAGAATTTTTGAGTGGTAAAGCAGAACTATTAGAATGAAAACGATTTAACTGAAATTGGACTCATTAATAATTGTAAGGACATATGGTACCAGAGAATTCGGGTGAGTCTAGGTACATCGTCATACGCATGCTATAATTAAAGGAGGTAGTTTACGATTAATCTGTCTAACTTCTTTGTGAAGAATGACCTCTGCTGAGAAATCCTGTCGGGTAGCCCTTTAGTGACTATTTGCTGATTTGTACTATTACTCGATTTCTTAAAAAATGGAAAAATCGGGAGAATTTACCTCAAAAACTTCTCTTTACTGCATCAATAGCTAATGCAAATCGGAGTCTACTTTACCACAAAAAGGACAAAGACTCATCAATAAGTGAGGGTAAGTCACTGCAAGAGTTCGTGAAAACCCCTCAGTCCTGGGCAAATGGATTTGATTCACAAGCCTACTCGTCGGTAGTGTAAATAATTCATGGGAGTTGACCACTTAACTATGCTTACACGGAGTCACTAGCTTGGAGACTTGGATCTGATTTGAGGATGGAGGATCAAAAGTCATAAGATGAAAGTCAACATCGGATAACTTTAAGTGATAAAACCGTGCCAGGTGTATTAGCGATTAATCAAGGCCAAAACGCGCGGAAAACTCCGCACCCGTAATGCAGTCTTTGAAAACAAAGGTTAGTTACGTAAAGCTGAGCTTCAGATGTGTCTAAACAAATGGATTTTTCTCAACTCTTCTGCAAGTCTCGCTTAGTTTTTAGTTCAATTTTCAAATATTCGCATAAATTTAAGTCAAAATTTGACTGGTTGACTAACTTCAACTCCATCTTGTGTTCGCTTCTTCGATCGACTATAGAGAGGATGTGATCATCAAAAAATGTAGGCGTCAGCGTTACAGTTAAACGTCACTACTTTATCTGTAAATGAAAAATTATCTTAATGACTAAAGACAGGAAGGAAATCAATGGCGTAATGAATCGCAGCAACACCAACGGACGGACTTGATGGAGTTTTTTCATGTCGCAGAGTAATCACAACGCTTACCTTTATTTTGGAAACGCTACCTCGCACCCAGTAAAGAATTGAAGCATCGCGTCAACTAGACAGCCTTCCCTAGGCATATATATACTCACGCCTACATAACCAAACGCTGCAGTCATATTTTTTTAAAACTTAGTGATATATTAAACCGAAGACGTGCCTGACCGCAGGCGTGAGGGCCGTAGGGACTACCTGGGAAATCGCACACGGTGTCACAAGAGAAGATCGCTACCCAAAACCCTTCAGTAAAGCGTTTATCCATGCGAGCGGCATAAATGCGAGGAAACTGCTTCATTTTGGCTAGAACGCTTTAACAACTGAAGTCGAGAGGACTAAAAATCAAGTCTATCTTTCCGAAACATCAGTGGATTGACCTCTACAGGAGCTCACACGAAAGAATTTTACAGTCACATCAAGCCATGAACTCTAGTATGCTGAGTAATTTTGAGAAAAGGCTAATCGCCGGTCCAGTTTGCGAAGAAATCAGTTAAAGTAAATATGTTATTGTTAAAAATAAAATGGATATAAATGTACGACCAGCGGAGGAGAGTGAGAAAAGTGTTGTCGGTGAGGGGAAATGGTTTGTTCCTCTACAGCTGGGTTGAAATCGTGTGTGTATTCCTGTGCAAAGATAAAGGAAAGCGGCTTGTAAACTTGGAGAGCTTGTTTAATCACAAGGAGTTTTGTCAGTTCCAAAAAGGGTTAACAATGCGCACTTAATAGCCGTGAGGTTGTAAAAACCTCGGAGTTATGTGCTTTTTGTTTGGTAGATATAAAGGAGTGCTCCACCTACCCACTATAAAATGATACATTAACCTAAATTCCAATGAAACGTCTTACGAATTTATGGCCCTTACTTCGACCGGAAATTCCAAAAAGTTCTTCGCCGTGTAATAAGAATCTATCCACAATCAAGTGCACTATCAAAGGCCTCGATTATACCTTTGACTAGTAAGCAATCTCATTCAAAAGTTGTAATTGGCTAATTTTTTGTGATTAACCACCTTACCATGATGTGGCGGTGCATTCAACCGGAGGGCACGAAAAGTACACGAAATCCGACTGAAGAACTGGACTAAGAACCGCCTGCTGACTAGGCTGCGGTACTTTTGGAGGAAAGTTATTCCATAAATTGTCAAACTGTGATGCATCGCAGTCATAATTATAATGCTGCTCTTTGCCTAAAATGTCGGTACAACTGTAAGAATAGGCCCCAGAGAAAAATGGGGTCGTTTTTTTGTTAATACAGCAATTTATAACACAAATTATTGGTATGTAGCAGTTGATCAGTTTTAAAAGAATTAAATCGAGGCGATTAGTAATGGGCGAAAATTCTTACCATGTGGCAGTTCACCAGGTACAGCGGAGGTCTCAGTTTCGACAGCAAGTGATGGGAAATATGAGTTCGAATTCGATACTGCTGGATACTGACGCTTAATGATACCCGAATGCGCTTGGCCATCTAACGAGTCTAACCTAGGCTCATGACGTTGATGCTGCTGTTGCTGTAGGTGATTACGGCTGCTACGCAGTTTTTTGGCGCAGCGGCGCTTTCGGGTTTGAATTGAGTCCTTTCGCATTGCCATGGGGCGTTGACACTGGAGGGTTAGAAGAAACTGCACTAATTAGCTACCGTGACCAGATTTACGTTGATTTTTGCCACCGACAACTTCAATGAACTTGTCTGACCCAAGAAAAACAAGCTTTTTTGTAAGGCATATCTGAACAATTATTAGTGTGATAGAGGTTCCCCAAAACAGCCCTGATGACTTCTGAGTTTGGATTTTCGCACAAACGAAGTCGCATGGACGTTTAGAAGTTATAAGGTGATTTAGTGGAGCCAGTGATTGTCTCCAAGCTCTTGTTTCGTTTTTCAGTAACAAGCAAAGCAGTACGAATTCGAGGTAAGAATCAAAGGAGATTTTTCGCTACCAGCTGAATCCCTGGGCTAGTACAGTTCAATGGATTTCTCTTTAATAATGGAAGGCGGTCGCTAGGCTTCAAGCAAGTAGGCGTAAACTGTCTTTAAAGTCAGTAAAAAAAGCAATCAGAGGCCAAATTGTAACGGCGTTTGAAGTACAGAGCACACCAGAGTTGACGCAAATAGTAAAGATCATCTTCGCACCGCTTTAATACGGTGGTTGCCATTTAAATCTCGGCTTTATTACAAAGGGTTACTTTGGGTCTCCACCGTTGTACGCTTGTCAGGTGGGCCAGCCTCCGAGTCGTCTTCTGTCATCTTCAGGGGAGTCTATGAACGCTAAACTTGATGGCAGCGGAAAGCAAACACAATCCTGGCTGTCACTTAACCTATTTTTTACTCCTAGATGAAAAGCCTCAGTGGGGCAGAAAAGTTCATGTGCTGCACATAGGAGAATTTTTAACGACTCATGACAGAAAGGCTGAAAATGATGTCTGCATTTTGCAGCTAAGCTATTGGCAGCTGAGGCGACACTAGCCGTGAACCATCTGGAAAGCTTTCGTCCCGAAGTTGCCTATTACGTCTACATAAAGAATTCGGTTATGTGAACTCGCGATCCCTCCTTCACTTCTCTACCAGCTACACGAGGCTAAGACAAACATGCCTGAGCAGTATTGAAGCGAAAATTAGGCGGCAAGGAACCTTTCTTCCAGGAAACAATGATTAATCCCGTCCATTGGTGCATGACTCTGCTTTTATGCAAGCGTTTCTTCGGATAGCTACGGATACGCATGACGGCCGACATTTCCTTGTCCCCAAATCCAGTCCTCGAACAGGACGAAATCCCAGATGCAGTGGAAATCAGGGGGATCAGTGACGTTGTGGTCAAGTACCTCCTTGGCGACTGGAAATTTGATGACTGATACGGCTGGTTCGTGTTTTTCTACAGTACTGAATGAGTTTCGAGCTTCGTTGATCAAAGCGCATCAAGAATGACGCTTCAAAGATGAGGGGCTGTGTAATGCGCTGGTTGCTCTGTTGACCCTTGGTTTAGATACAGAGACCACTTAATGTCTCCGCCATTGAACTTTCATCGGGTGGGCTGGCCTTTGAGCTTTTTCCTCGTATTATGCCTTCTTCCGTCTTCAGGGATGTCTCGGGTCGCCACTTACATAATGAGGCGACATCAACAGCTAATGTAGCAATTGTTACGTAAACACCATTCAAAACTGCTAAAGAGTTTTATTTTATAATGCACAGGCTTTCAAGCTTAGATAATTGGAATCACTTGCGATTAGTGGTAGGTCACAAAGATCCTGTCGAACTTAATTTTCCGATTTTATAAGAAAAGAATAGGTGTTTTGATGTTTTAAACTAATTTAATCATCAGCAAACACCCTGAATTCCGCTAGAGTAACAATTATTTCCAAAATCGGAAATTTTCTCAATAAGGGCACGATGACCCAATCACAGAACCGAAAGCAGACTGAACCTAGCGACTACTAATTCTGTTTTAGATCATTGAAAGCGCACAGTATACAAGTTCACTGTTTAATAATTTTGACTGCACCTGAAACAGCAACTGTGACTTCGTTCATTATTTCCACACGCCTCGAAAAAGGAATTTACCCGCCTGCATTGCGTTTTTCTCAGCGGCATTTCCCTATGCAAGCACGAATGTCCCCGCGTGTGGTCCACTTTTCACCGAAAAAGGACCGCTTTTGCGTGTCCACATCTGTCCTCCCTTCCTCCCTCCGGGCAGCATGATATACCGGACACACATTTGCGGACAACAGACGGGAGCACTTAATTTTCTAATCCCACTAGTCTCACTAAAACAGCACACCATCTCTGCATCGACTTCACTGGATGACTGCTTAGCAGAGAGCAACGCTCGATCGAATGTTAACAACCAAACGTTTTAACGATACTTAAGGGATTTTTTAATGCAAATGATCAAGTTGCCTCTCAAAGCACAAAAATCATAACTATTCACTTTGCCATAACAACAGCGAAGTTGCAAAAACACAAATGTGAGCCTACGACAGAGTAGACTACATCCATTATACACCACCAGATACATTTTAAATGGCGTCAAGTGTCTGACTATCGGTGGGTTATCATTGGAGGTGCATGGGATGGGTAAGAGCAGAAATGAAATTTTATACCCCTCTATGCAACGCAAGCTTTTGAGCAAAATGCATTTTGAAGAAGTTGAACTCAATGTTTGACCACATCCTTTGCTAAACGTATCCGAAGGGTATTCTCGTTCCTTATGAATACTTGCACTAGGTAAATTTAGCTAACATCCTAAGCTAAGCTTTGGAGAGGGGATAAAACTTACCCCGTGCATTTTGCGATATAAACCACAGGCGTTGCAAACGACGTCCCCTTCAGGGGCTCTGCGCCAGAGGGAGGTTTGCGAGGTCCTACAATTACTGCAAACCGTGCCACTCCTTGAGCCTGGATGCTAAAATATCGACCCAAACAATCAAAAAATCTTGGAATGATAGTGGGTTTGACAGCGTCACCCCAACTGGATGAGTAACCATTATAGAAGCTGTGGCTACAATAGCCGCTATCATATGCACCAAGTGGACCACCCACTTGCGTAACTTTAAAGTACAAATGAAGAGTTCAAGGCCCGTCACTTACTGGTAGGGTACGCCTGGATCTTTTAACCGGTTGTACCATGCAGTCACGGGTGGCGGTAGTGGGAATGCTTGGATTGCTAGGGCACGAGACACTACTAGCATGTTGGATTAGCCTATTCCTGTGGTATTGGCAGTACCCACACAAATAATTCCCAACACCATCGAAAGTCCAGGCCCCTGAATCTATACATCCACAGTTAACGCATTCCATTTGGGTCAAAAACTGAGATGCCGCTCCTTGTTGCCCTGTGAAATGCAAAATAAACTCTAGTGGACATCAAGCCTTCGAGACGACAGATTGTGAGGTGATTTTGAAGGGTGAGGAACGTGAAGCTATGGAATTAATAGGTAGACTTTTTACCAAGTAAATGGATTACAGGTGCTGATTTCAAAACTATTTTTTACGAATCGTACGCTATAAACGCTTCCTAAACTAGTTTATCATTATTATACTGTACCTGCGAAATTATTAGCGTCCAGGAGACTAAAATGTACATCTAACTTATGAGCAGACATCAAAATTTAGGTATTTATTGGTTATAAGTTGACCCCAGTGGCCTTAAAAACGGCTTTCAAGTCCTATAAGGCTATGATTGGGCTAGCAATCAGTGACCCTTACAATATTAATTGGCCATTGATGTCCGAGTGATATTAGACAAAAATCACTGCCGAGAAAGAGTCATTTAGATTGCATTCGCGGAAATAATCAGCAAGACAGAACCCCGAACTGCCAGCATAAGAACTGATTGAGCAATCATTTCTTCCCGGTTCTTACACAAATACAAACTCTAGAGACAATACTAAAACTTCTCTTAAGAGAGCCATTTTTCCTCTAAGGAATCAAAATTAGTAATCGCGTAGAACAACTCAGACCTCTGAAATAGCCTAAGCAAATTGATTTGGATTCCAGAATACTGAAGCGTTAGAAGCAATTTGAGGATACTACTAAAGGTTTCCAAAAAAACAGGGTGAGATATGCATGATGCCGTCACAATGAACCTACTTACGATATTTTGATGCTCTTTGGCCGTTAGAAATGATCTTGTTTAATGTCTTTATTCTGGCGCACCACCAGACTGGTGTCGTCTATAGTAACGCAAATTGAGCAGAACTAGTGATAGAGCATGACGACTCGGCGTAAATAGCACAAACGTTTAACATACTGTTTAAGTTGCTTGGGACTCACTTTTATTTACGGGTGCTCATAAGCAGTCAACAACACTCACCATAGTTGTGATTCCTGTAGATGCTGTTGTTCTGCAGATGTATTGTTTGGCTGTAAGTACTGACGCGGCTCCATTCCTGTGGCGAAATCACGACGCATGAATTGCGGTCATCACAATCTAAAGCGCATAGTGTCATGCACGTACTTTTAAAAGGAGTACTTTCCAGCCAGTTTCCTCTGACAGGCGAAAATCCATTTGTTTGCGCCTTTACCGGCGTCGGTTGAGAACAAAATGAGGCACATCTTGAAGTACTGGCAAACTCGAAACCAGCTGCCTTGGTTGGTTCCAGAGCCAATCGCATTCCTCGTAGTTTCGAATCTAAACTAAAAGCAGTTTGCAAACTGATTAACAAATACAATTTTTTCCTACCTCGTCATAATATGACAACCTACTTCTACACTACCTGTTAGAATGAGTGTAAAACACCCAAAACCTAACAGAAACCTAACACTCCATACATCCAGTACTAAGACAAAATCGAAAAGACAAACTCACACATCAAACTTCAAACTTCTAATGTGATCTGCAACTTGAATGGGGCCCCAGCTTTTGAACTGGATTGCGGCTCCTCGAGCCAGCCAATCAGCTTTGAGCCTGGTTGGTGTCATGCCCATCCAATCACTATGTTCACATGGTCTGATAAAGGTCCTTGTAACAGTGCCGCATATTTCAAAAATGTAAAACTAGGCCTTAGGTGGAGTGCTTTGCGTAAAGGACGCTTTTTAATCGAATCGAGGTAACTACACGGGCTATTGTGAAGTGGGACAATGGTACATAGGATCTGGGTCTCACGTGTAGGAGGTGACTGTATTTTTGCGCCTATAGCATTGCCAAGAGTGCCACATGTAAGCCCGATTGTTAGCACTTTTTAACAGAGATATCATAATTTGTTGACAGGTTTATTTTGCTCTTTCACTCTAGTAAATCTCAAAAGCTTTTGTGGGCATAGTTTTGCAAATTATAGCTAGTGTGAACTTATTCAAGAACAAGAATTATTTAGATTATAACGATTGTGTCATACAGTCTCCTTCCTCTTCCAGATTTTTCCAGATTTTTTGGCTCTTCTAGACTGACACTCGTTATCCTACCTCGATAATCAAAAACAGCTATTCTGTATACTTATTGCTAATGGCAGAACGATGGATCACCGAGAAGCGAAGTTCTGTATAGTATTGCTGGTTTTGAGAAAGCGGTCGGAAGAATAAGTATGAACTTCAGTACTAACTTTTCGAAATATATCAAGCATGGCTGCGAGGACTCTTGAGCATTGAAAGTGTGTGTGGCTTCTGACGGCAAATTAAGCATTTGTGGAGGTAAGTTCTAAGGTTATTCCAGAGTGATATCGATGTCACCAAAATCAGCGTGGAGATTGGGGTTAGGGGCGTCAGGTTTTTCTTTAGGCTCTTTGTAAAGTTTCGATTTTGAACAATTTGTAGCTCCCATTCTGGGAGCTTGCGGACCTCATCCTGCGCATCTGATGTTAAATTTTGGCGAGAATTTAAAAATACATCTCCATGTTCCCACCTTTTTAGGTCTTTCTGGAATTCTTCGAATCTGTACACTTTCACAACTGAACCAAAGAAAGCTATCTGGGCGGTAGCGAAGGTAGTTACGATGACCTTCAACCTTATAAGCCCTTCCAAAAAGAATTTTTTGTACGTTTTACATGTCAGTACAATAGCGTAGACCTCCAAACGTTCAATTCACTTTAAACTTACTATCTTGGCTTAGACCTTTCTAATTATGGCAACAGTAACCACTCTGCTTATCATTAATCAAATCAGTTTGTTTGGAAACTCTTTACTGCAGAACGGACGACTAAACTTGTACAGAAAGCAGATTTTATATGGCCTCGCTGTGATGCATATAGCAAGGAGGCTTCTGTGGTTCTCTTCAGCCCATTACATGAGAGAAACCGTGGCAAGGTTCTAGGAAGAACACGCTACCATCTGCAAGAACGTGAATGACGGAGATTGAGTGGAGGGTCGAAGGAGCTTCAATTTCCCATGCATCGATGAAACAGCAGCAATAAAGAATGCACAATTGGTGTTTTTTAGGTCATTTTGAGAGATCCATTTGCGCGAGCAAACACCTTCGTGGGAAATTTGAACGATTCCGAATTACAAATAAATAGCCTCGGCTAGCTCACCATCCTCTTCCATTAGACCAAAGTGAGGACTTGCTTTGGTTTAGCAGTACAATGCTGTTTAATCAAAATCAAGGTTGTGCGCATTTGTTTGTGCTGATTTTACTATAGAGTAGATTCATACATTCCGGGTTTGAAAACCATCGATTTCTCTCTTGAGTGCGGAACCCTCGACCTGTTTTCGCATTAATAATTAAAAACTACTTGGTTTTATTTTTGCACTTTTCCAAAGCATTATTCGAATAAAACTAAACGAAGGGAAGTTATCTTCCTAGAAACATTAAATCAGAAGATTCTCGTACAGGACATAACCGAGGAGTTAGTATAGCGATTTTGTACCTCGGTTTACTCTTCGCTTTAGTCTGCCTGACACCTAAGGCTCTCCCTTTGTTCTTTCACTGAACTTGTCCCCACTGCGCCATGTCGATTGCTCCCAACAGCCTCCCTACGCAATGGTAGTGAACTTCCTAATCTACTATTATGACCTCTATTGCATTTATGAAGGTCTCAAAGCACTACCTTGACGACAGTCAAAGACTTACCCAGTCTTAAGGGAAAAATACCTTGATGTCTATCGGTGAATGCTAAACCTTAACGTGATGGAAGTAGGGCATAGGCTGCAGATGGAAGAGTTTGTGGCGTCATTCAGCAAAAGGCTTAAAATGGCTCCCACTTCCGGTGATGACATTAGCCCCGTGTTGTGTAGGATTGCTATTAACAAATGAAGAGAACTTGTCGTAACCCACCTGGAAAGTTCGATACAAGGCTGTCTGCGGCACCTGCGCAAAGTTTCCACTGGAGCGATTACGCGATACCTGTCCATCGGACAGCACTGAAGTGGGAACAGTGTTTAAGGGGAACGGATACAAAGTTTTTGCCACAAAATCACTTAGGCGTCTGTTTTTTTATTGTTGATGAACATAGGTGATGGCCTGCTCTTTTCTCTTCCCATGGTAAGTTTTTCTAATAGGGCAAAACACCAGATTTTGTAGTGGTGCCAAGGGGGATTAGTGTCAGCGCAGACAGATATCTTCTCAGTCGTGATCACAACACAGTGACTGACGCATTGGTTCTCGGATATTTTTCTTGAAGCAACGATTATACTATGATGGCTGAAGCGAGAGTTTGACCAAGAGGAGGACCGAGATGATGATCAAAAGAGGAGGAGGGATTTATAATACTCTGATTATTTGTTTGGCTTGTCGTTTTGAGTTCGCAGGAGCTTCTGTCCGGCGGCATGGCCTTCAGACTATGCAGTAGATCTAAGCATCGTCGCCAAAACATACTTTCATATTCAATAAAGTATTGAAGAGTTGCATTTGGCGCAATGATACAATTATTCGTTACATAGTTTATAAAAAATGAGGTCACGTTGGATTTTAGAAACGAAAAATGTTGTTTCTTATAATTGTGCATTTAGCCGTGCAGCTTTTACTTTACCGTGAATCCCTCACCACCATTACGTCGTGGAGTCTTATTCAAACCTCTTATTCCCTGGATCTTCCTACGGTAATGCCGAGTGGTTTTCCAGGCCGGTATGTCTCGTCAAGTGTTTGAGGATAGCTCATGGCATTGTGCTGGTGGTAGAAGCCAATCCAAAAGAACAAAAACATTGCTTCACTGCCTGAATGCCATATTAAAACTTTGTAGAATAGGGATGTCCGTACTGGATGACAAAAAAGGCATTAAAATCGCGCTAACTTATGATTACCTTCATGCTTCGGGTTTAGCATTATAGCCTGTATCATTGCAAGAGTCGATTTGATAGAGTCAAAAACACCTTCAAGATACCACTTACAATTTTGACATTTGAACTTTTGGCTTAAGAGCGTAATATTCCCTTCTTGCATTGGCTTTTGCACAAATGTATCATCAAAGGGCGATGTAAGGGATATGACTATTGTCAAATATTTTTTTTGTCTTTAGGAACAAATTCTAGGGGAGATCTTCCAAATACTATGTGCCTGCTAAAAGACAATATTTGTTGAATCCAATTAGGCTCTCAACATCATTATTATTACCTTGACGCATCATGCTATCATCGTTTGTCTTGAAGTAGGTCATGCTTCAAAGGAAGCCAAGTAGGAAAATTGTCTCGTAGATCTCTAGAACAGCGCTTAAAGATCAGTAATGTAGTGTAAAATGTTTTTATTTGTCATCTCTGTAGTGTCTGTGGTTTTCATCATCTTGGCAGCAAGGAATCTGTTTATGTTTATGTTTAGGCTAAATTTCCGTTACCCAAGATAAGTGGTGTTATGGTACGCAAATTCCTGATCACAACCCTTTTCTCATTGCTCACCAAAGAATGAAAATAAATATGAAAGGAAATCTTCATTTATTTATAGCTTTACAAAAGCCAAAAATGAGAATTTTGTAGAGAATCTTTCACATTTAAAAGCGCAATAAGGAACATGAGTCAAAGAGGCATGATTTGGTGAAATATATTGACGGCAGTAAAATAGAGCCGCCATTTTACCAACTTTATGCGTAAAAAACATTAATCTGAAGCGTTACAAGCACCACAATTATCAGATGATCAAAACTTATTAATGGAGTTGGATGTGATCTTTCGTTGTAATATGAAGGGTCTTTTAATGTGCATCCAAATGCTTATGTACATAGTGTAGAAAGTGTCCGGTTCGGTTAGTCCCCCCTGCTGCTTTTATTCTACTGTGATTCAGCCTACATAAAGTATCAGTTAGATCTGAAGTGATTTTAACTTAACCATCTTTGCAAATGATGTTTAGCTCGTCTCAAAGTCGTAAAATACCAACCAAGGGGAGGCGCAACAAGCAGTATCAGGACGCACCGTTAAAAGCCCAAATGTTTGAGGATGCGATTCTAGTGGTAAAATAACTTGCGGGAAATTTAGCAGTTATCAAAAAACCATTCCATTATTTTGAATAATTCTAGTCAACTACTCCATTTGCAGTAAAACTTGAAAATAAGAGCGTCAGGAAAACTTTTAGTTAGGGTTGGCACAAGTGATGGACCAATCATTTACGCCTACATTAACCGCCAAGGTAAGAGAAGGTTGAGGAGCATGTATGATGTGATGGCTTTTGGTATCCAGGCCTATGGTTCATCATCCCCCACACCATAACCTTTCTTGAATAACCAAGGCACACGCCACTTCAGCCCCTTAAGTCTATTCTTTGTGGACGTGAGTATGTACCGTTACCTGCAGAAGGAATTCATCTGCCTTAGTAATGCTTAAAACGTTTCACTCAGTTAAAATAAGCCCCTAATTTTGCTCTTATAAGATATGACGACAGAGTACCCCATTCCACGTACAGCCGTCATGCCTATTTGTGCAAGTTGTACCAGGAGGTAGGAGGAGTGAAAATGAGAGAAGAGGTTGGTAGACACCGTCTCATCTTCATATTTATCCTTTCTAAGTCGTTATTAACTTTTCTCGATGCTACACAAGCATATGAGAATTAATGTAAAAAAAAGTAATTAGTAAATCGAAGTGAATCAGAAACAGAGGCTAGCACAGTCGGATTGCATATTTTTAAAAGCTAAAATTTTTAGACGAGTAAAATTTGGATCACGGTCATGTCTGGCTAGAAGGGTATTATGGGCTATGGTAGTGATCCTTCAATAGACAAAACACTTAAGGAGGCTGTCTGTAACCATTCGATTATCATCATGATAAACCGTAAAATTTGGTTGCTTACCCTGTGTAAAATTTACAGCTGTTGATGGCTAAATATGCTGTACTGATTAAATTTAAGTAACAAATTCAGCGTACGCTATTTTCGCAGTTTTAGGATAGTTTGCAACTTAGCCATACCGCTTTACTCTAATTTTTGGAAATCATTAAGTGGATATGTAAGAAAATATGGTCAGACATTCACTTTTATGTTCAATACTTTGTTGTTGAATTCTTGGCTTGGAAGTTTCGTAGACTGATCACTAGTAGGTTTTCAGAATATGCTTCCAAATGTAGATGAAAGGGCATTTTTCAACCCTCTCAGTAAAGTATTATGCATTGTCTCTTTTATAGTTGGTTCTAGCATACACGAAGCACTTGAATGGTTCACCGAGGGCCCAGTTAGCAACTGTTGTTCAAAATTATATGTAGCTAGGTAATTTCATGTTTACCGCCTAGCAAACAAATGTTTGTGCTTGAAATTATCTGCAGAGGACACAGTTTACCATTTTTTGGTCCAAATGTCAGTCCTGATAAAGACATGCTTACTAACGCACCGCACATAAAAAGGCCTAATTACACTCTTAACAAGGACGTTAGAAGAGGAAAGGAAGATGCACACAGAGCACTTTTTATCGCCCTTTCTCTGCCTACAAGGGTTGGTGTACTGTTTGTTGACTTTTTGCCGTGAGCAAATTCCTTGGGATTAAGAGGCAAATGCCCACACTTTTCCACTGGTATTAAGGGACAATTGATTGCCGAAGGATGCGCATTTGTCTTTCTCCCTGAGCATAACCTAAAGGTTAAAGGGTTCGAATATTGTTCATATGCAAAGTTCATAATATTCCGGTTCTTGTTCGACATTGATGTGTAATTGTGGTTCCATGAACACATTATTGAGCCAACAAATCATAAGGGATAATATTCTTGAGATAGGAATTAAATGCGTAAATTTAATCACAACAAGGGTAAGTTCTGTTTCTCTGATTTCAGCTAAATCGTTCTCCTTTTGTCCTTAAATTTTGCTTACCACTTTTGAAAATATGGGTCTATTTTTATGAAGAATCCTATAATTAGCTTGCATCGTAATCTAATCCTTTTGATAGTCGAATGCACTCAAGTAGGATACCAATATCCTTATGTGAATTGTAGGAAAGTTGTTGTCAAGCTACTCTTAGGAATGATTTTAACGGGGTGATAGTGTGTGGAAAAAATTAATGCATTACAAAGTTCAAACATTAATTGGACTAAAGGTGCATTTAAAAAAGGAGGGTTTTAAATGGTTAGAACTGTTAATAATTCAACCCTTTCAGAAAAGGGGAAAATCAAACGCCCAAATGGGGCGCAAAATATTCCCAAAATTTTAGATTTTTTTATTAAGGTGTGATCAGTGCTGACTAATCACGCCATTCTACTGTACATTTAATGCCATTTGCGCATGTCGTTTTATTTTATATTTTCATAATTATCCTAAAACCATATTTTTCGCAGTGGTAGATTTCCACTTATGAAACTATTTACGCATAAAAGGTTATCATCAGAGTCTTCTGCGTCCTTTTTTACCAGCAAAATAGGTTTTATATCCCCCGATAATTTTTAAAACGCATTCGCGCATATCTAAATGAAATGAGGAAATATGCGAATGTTCTTGAGAATAGGTTTGATTGATGGGGTCAATTACACAAACAATGTTTGCCGCCGTGGCGTTCCACGATACGCATCATGGTGTTTTCACCACTTCGAGCTCTGCCTATCGTTTTATTGGTGTGAAGGCTTAAAAACCTTCTTGACAATTATTCTCTCATATACCAATGATTCTTAACCATTTTCACTAGCCCAAAATAGGCATTCAAAGCACCAATTTCACAAAAGGCGATGATTGTTGATTATACCACACTAGCAGTATGTTGTACTAGTGGGATGAAAAGCAGCAGATTCACATCTCAACAAACCCCGCGGAAAATGCCAAATCCTGTTTCACCACTAAGGCACACTCGTCTTTTTTGAGGTGTAAGTTTTTGTAACCTCATCCTTCTCCACCTGCCCCTTCCCCTGTGTTATTCTTGGAACCAGAAAACGCAAACGATGTTGGCGCTTAATTGGTCAGGGAGAACAAAACCACCTGCACAACTACTGATTATTTTCCGAATGCTCACCACGATTCATTGTTTGACTTTACCTTTCTGCTTATAAACCGTCGCCTTCCTTACAGCATAGTGTTCAAGATAATGAAACCTCCATTGAATGAGATGGGATTATTTGATAGAGCTAAAAGTGCTGTGATAATCCTGAAGCTTTTATTAGAAACGTGATTTTTTGTTCTGAACAGGACTTTTAATAGCATTTTAACAAACTCGCTCGGATTTTATTTTTAATGTGAAGGAATCCAGTGGAATATATTTGGATTTCTGCAATCAAAAATAGGGATAAACATGCACCGAACCCGTTTACCAGAAGTAAAACAAAAGAGCAAGGTAACTAGGTAGCATGTTTGAGTTATATTCATCACTTTATTTTGGTGTTATTTTTTGTGTCGATGTGCAAAAGCGAGTTAGTTAACTTTTGTCCACCAATCCAGCAAATGACACGGAAATGAGCAAAGCAATGTTGAAAAAAATGCATGTTGAATTCAAAATGAAGGCTCTAAAAGCGGAGTCTTAGAGTTTTGCATGAATAAAATACTTTAAATATACCCATTTACTTTGAAAATACGTGGTTACACATAATTGCATGTGCTTTGCATAACGATTGTGTAAAAAGATGCCTTTTTTCGAATTTGACTAAATGAAACGAAAACGGTAAAAAATTATTTTTACTGTCACGGGTATAGTATTTGCGGAAAAAAGTGCGCCATTTCTTGCATTTGTGGCGTCACTTCACTCCATGCTATTAAGGATAAGGTAATCGGACAATGCACTCCCCTTTTACTCTTGTAAATGGAATGTGTAAACTTGAGCTGTGTATAGAATCATAGGGAGTATCACTTTGAAAATCTCCAATTAGCGCAGGGACTAATATTCCTTCAGACAAGGCGTGAAGATGGGCACGATTCCTTTGCAGTCAATGTGATCTATCGGCTATGGCTATGCTAGAGGCGCCTACTAATAAAACCATCTTCAAAAACAGCCCATATTTCCTTTCTTGCTTCCTTTGCTTGAGTAGTTTCTTATCAAAAATTTGTCACTAAGATGAAGCAAGAGTTCGATTTTTATTAAGGCCGTTGGGAGTGGATAAGTTATGTAAAAATTTGCAGGCATTATCATTGTCACTACCTACCTACATACAGGGCCCTTCTCATGGGAATTGGTTAATGAGTTTTATAATTTACTGTGGCAATGTTTAAAGAAAAAAAGCATAGTTAGGAATTGTTTGCCACATTCCTGACTGCTACTTACTTAAAATAGACAATGGAATGAGAGATTGAAGAAATGTGTAGTTATGCTTAACAGTTAGTGCGATGATTTGCCTGAGGTTCTGAATCATTAGTGTTTGGAGGAAATGAACTGTGTTCAGAGAAGGCCGCAGATGCATAGGTCTCGGAACAGGACGGTTATATTTGAATGACTGTGTATTTTACACCAATGACCTTAGTTGAAAACCGATTAAATCAAAAGCCTGCAACCAGTAGGTCACTTCGACACGCGTTCAGATGGCTCTTTGAAGAGGCGATGTTAGTGGTGATGGTGATGAGGGCTGCAATTATTTTAGCACATGGAGGTTTGGCAGAAGGGTGTTAATTGCATGTCGACTGACCCCCTCCAACTTGACCTTAATAGTTGTAGGGTAAATGTGCTTTACACACAAGGGGTCAATAGGGAAGTACAGAGACCTGGAAAACCAACCTTCAGTTGAATTTGATTAATTATTCACGCAAAGATAAAAAAAACCAGACGATGCCCTGTGCTAACGGTTTTGTGTTTTAAGAGACATAGCCGCTTATAGTCAAATGATTAACATCTTAAAATGGCGGTTAGACAATCCGCTATGATTCACAAAGCCTGTGCTGGTGGCTTTGTCTGGTTGCTGACAGTGCGTCTGCTTCACGAGGTGGATATGGACCATTGCGTGCGTGTGAATGTCGCAAAAGTTTACGCAGATAACCATTAGACTTCGTCATGGTGTCCATAGAATTCTCATAGCACATCATGATGTGCGTCATAAGGGCCCTCTTTATCAAACCCCAAACGCACACATTTGTAAACATCCCAAATAGGAAAATCCCAGCAAATGATCTCAACACACACATATCAACGTTACTACCGGAAGGACTGTCGAATTTAACGAAAGTCCTACTATCTAATCCGGATTTAATATTCCTGTGCTAACTATTGTTAAGTTGGTTTTCAGTGTGAGAAAATTATAATGGTTACCACTGATCTTAGACGAAATTAATGGGATTAGTCGCAAGATGGTTCCTACTTCTCAATGGAAAACAAGCATTCTGAGAGGGGAAGAAAAACTGTGAGATTTGTGATTGAAGAGAAGGAGGGAGGAGAACAGTTAGCAGGTCTTTACAAAGCACTGATATTAGTGAGACATGGCTTGAGATGAATCAAATTCTTTCCCGATGTCTAGAAAGTTTTCGACTTTGCCAAGTCGATTCTCCTGTCGAAAAAACAAAATGTATTTTACAGTAACACAGCCATAACTTTTGTCATTTATTTGGTCTGAAAGTTGGAAGAAAAACCGCCTTTTAAACTTAATGACTCACTCGTACTCTAACATCCGCCTCGTTTTCAAATGTGCCGAGAAAAGCGCTGAGATAAATTTAAAAAAGGGAACCATGTGACTCAGTCGGCTTAACCAACCACGGCAACTTTCAATTACGGAAATGGGTTTTATTTTTTCGAAATACATTTGGAACAGTGACTCACTGAATGAAGTCCTGCACTCTGTACAACATTGTGAAAATTATTTGGTTAATGTCTAGTTATTATTAATTAGAGGAAGATTTTTCTGATTTGGCTCGCTGCCATCAAAGAAAACGACCGGTCTTGCAAGAACTTTCACACGCGTTCTGGAAAGCGATCACTAGCCAATTACAATAGTAAGTATTTCCAACTGCATCAAAGAGGTTGTTTCTGCTAATGTTCACAAAGCATTTTAAGACAGAAAGTCTTGTTTCTGAAGCCATGAAGTAACTTATCAAAGTAGTGGAACCGTTTTGATGTGATTATTTCGCAGTAGATATATTGAACACCATTAGCTGTTTATGGTATATCAGCACGGGAAATCGCTAAGGAAATGTGTATACTTTCTACGCAAATGGCGGAACTAGAAGTAATAAATGCATCCTATGATTTATTGTCGTTTTGAGTATTTGGTGGGTTAGAAATAAGATGATAGGAAATCTATTTTGTTCCAGTTAAAGGAGGTGATTGAAGGAAGGGAGTCCCACTAGGCCTGACATTTTGTGGAGTTGTTTGTGACCGAAAGCATCATACGTGTTGGCAGCTCGTGTGAAGGTGAGACCTGTCTATCCCTCACAACATTTATAACCTCGTATATGTCAACTATAATTAACACTCCTATTTCTCCTCCGAAACCACCACCTAC
This sequence comes from Taenia multiceps, assembly GCA_001923025.3. Classification (NCBI taxonomy): domain Eukaryota; kingdom Metazoa; phylum Platyhelminthes; class Cestoda; order Cyclophyllidea; family Taeniidae; genus Taenia; species Taenia multiceps. Next base: position 74,848,223 of record CM010311.1, on the reverse strand, counting down.
TTCCCCACCATATTCAGAAATAACCATCATTCACAAAGCAGGGAAGAATGCAACTTTAGTCTCTCTTATAGCTAATCTCCATATTCAGCATACTTCTATGGCTTCTTCGACTCTTCTAAATGCAAAAGACTTTGATTCCTAGATACAAGTATCTAGGTAGTTTGGAAACTGGTAATTATTCTTCCATTCATTTATTTAAAATGGGCAACTGAAAGCCATTATTTTTATTACTTTACTCAACTTTAAGCATGAATTAAACAAATACCCCTTAAACCAAGATCCGTTACTTATTGTTTTGAATTTGCAGGATAGGATGTTATTTAACCTCTTTACTCTTACTAAACATTGGACGATTTACTCTAGGTTCTGGGGAAGAGATTACAATGAGTCTTTGCCGGATAGGTAAACTTTGGGCCATCCCAGAAGCCTCAAGCCCAAACGTATGTCAAATGTATCCATTATGCCCTCACATTAAGTCTTTCTTAGTCTTCAACGCCATGTTCTAGTTAGATTAGTCATCAATAAGAGTATATAGGGCCTTTCTTTTGTATCTGTGATCTACCTTCAAAATTATCTTGCCTTATTTTAGTTTGTTGCAGCATGCTTGCCTTTATTGTCATGGCTAATAGGAAATTCTTTCCATTTTAAAGCCCAGAAAACACTTACTAGCAGTCAAATCTTTTATATAAGACCAAAGATGATTTTTAGTGTAGAGGTCTGTTTTGAAAGTGTATTTATTAATGCTAGTCCCTAGACTTAAAGCAGGTGTCATCGAAATTATTTTTATCCTTTGGTGAGTACCAGGTTCATCAAATGCTTGAAGATGAGGATAAGGGTGGCTTGACAGAACTATGAAAGAAAATAGAGTAGGGCTATCCACCCGCTATTTGTTTTACTCGATGCAAAAGAATAAAGTGGAATAGACTACGGAGATTAAACTGCATGACAAAGGTGCTACGTTTTGACGGTCAAACGACGAGGCTACAGGCGTTTATGGTAACTGAAAGTATGCGTACTGTGAGAGAGCGGGGGGAAGAGAACGTGTCGGCTTTCTGCAAGAGTGATGAATTGTTACGCTGCCAAACTTTTTCTCATTCTTCCATCCATTCATCCATCCATCCATTCGTTCAGCTGTACGACTCTCCCCCTCTCCATCCCATGCTCCTATGCTTAGTCGCTTTCACATTTAGCTACTATGGCTACTGCATTTGTTTCTTTTGCCACTCCGTCTTCTTTGAACAACTCCATGTAATTTTTTCCAACCTTAGCGCAGTTCTAGCACGATTTCGCTGGCATTTGGTCTGGCGATCAGATGCGATTCTGTGGGAATTGTTCTAACTCTACGTAGCCCATCCTTTCACACCTTGATCGATCCTCCTAGCACAAAACTGCACATTCATCCACCAAAACTGGGCTATATCTATGAAGGTGGAGCATATAGCTGATAAGGGTCCCACTGTTTTGGAAGTAAAAATATGCAAATTACGCATGGAGTTTGCGGAAAGATTTTCTATTTGTGGATGGATGTTTATATGGAACCTGTGAAGGCATAAATTGGACTAGTACGAATGCACACGTAAGCAGCAAACATTTCAAGAATCAAACAGATCTGATTTCATCCGCCTAGATGATAAAATATGGGAAGAAAAAACCTAACGTTCTCATTTACTTAAAATACTTGAAAGGATTTTGAATGCTACTTGAAGTTGCATAAATGCAAGTAAAAATTAATCTAAATAGTTGTGTTTGAGTTTAGCCAGGTGATGCTTCGTTTACATTGGCATGTTCCCATGACAAGTAGACGAATGCGTTGGCATATTTTACCCACTGAACAGCAATCACTAATGTGGGAGTTGCTGGACGGGATATTTAGCACCCGATGTTATGGAACAATGTACTTATCGCCCCATCAATCAGCTACTGGTGAATGATAACAAGTAAAAGATTTATACTGTAAGGTGCTAAATTTAGCAGGTTTCCTTAAGAGCGTGAGGAACGGCGCAACTTATCCTTAGATGGGCTACTTAAAGAAAAATAAATCCTCCAAAGGTGTGCGTCTTCTCGCCGAGGAATAATAAAATTCGCCTGGTAAAAATTTTAAAAATAGAGGCCACTTTTATTGTTCAAACACCTCTAAGGGTTGCGCAGAAGCAGAGCAATGAAAACTTTGGATTTTGCCATGACCATGACATTGTGTGTCCGTAGATTTACAAAAAATGCTCTTTCTTTACTCTTTGAAAACGTGAACTCCAACTCTGATTGTTTTTTACCTTATGTTTGCTTCATGTATCCAAAATCCATATTATTAATTTTAACGGATTCGCCAATTACTCACGGGCGTTTACTTTCCGTATTTTCTTAAGTTCCTTCCAATGCGGTTCATTAGCACCTCGTTTTTACCTTGGAATGATGTAGTCAAACTGCTCAAGTTTCATTTGGAGTGAAACTGTAAATCAATTATTCGCGTTTAAGAAAGTTTATTGTAGTTGCCTTAAAGACTAGTCACAATGATAATGCTAATTGTTTCTCTTAATTTTGCATAGGATGCCTGATTTAAATGGCTTTTGAATGAGGCGGCCGCTACACAGTCCATTGCTTATAGCTGACGAAAAAACGCAGGCTTGAAAACTACCACACCAATAGGTACCAGCCACAAAGGAACTAGGCATACCAAGGTTGGCTTCAACGATTAGATACCGTTTCGGCAACTAGAAACTAGTGTTTTTGATTACCAACGTTTCTACTGCTAACATTCCAGAGGAAACGACTTAGCTATTCGGCAATGTCCACTTAATCGTTTTTACGCCAAATTGGGCGTCATTGCATTTGTTTTTGATTCAATCTGTTTTTCCACAGAGGTTGGACTTCATTAAACGATGTGCTGAAAACAATCAAATATGGTTGTGAAGATTTGTGCTGGCCGTAGTATCAACGAGCTTTGCATATTTTAAATGAATTTCAAATGAATAGGATTACTGAATGAAGAAGGAAGAGCTGGTTTGTCGGTCACATACAGTAAATGTTAAAATGGAGTTGTTTACCAACATGTATACTTTTGAGCCCTTATTGACCAATTGAAAACTGGCAAGCCAACACTTTTGGTCCCGTGCTTTCCTTTGATGGATTATTTGAAAGAATTAACTTGGTTTCAACTCCTTTTTTGGGAATTTACAAGATACGCCTTACAAAACCTGGCAAAAATGAAACCAGTAAAACAAACTCCCATTTTAACTCATTATTGAGTGTTAGATTTTGATTTCCGATTTTACATTGCACTTCACTACATTTAAGCGATTTGTATTAAGGGCAACTTTTCTAGGCAATTCAGTTCATAATTTTTGCGCTAATATGTGATAAAGACCAAATAGGCTACTCTTCATCGCTTTGAATGAACATTTTCGGTGACAAATGCATACAATGCTCAGAATTATTCCTCGACGTGGCTTAATCAGTGCCTGCTCTAATCTTCGCTAAGCAATTAGAAATAAATATATGAGCTAAGAATTTTGGTGCTGAATTATAAAACATCTTGTTTGGGTAAAAACCGCGATTTGCTAAGTTGTGTTTTTTCATGGCATACTGACACAAAATCTTCTAGTCTCAAGACCTGTTTTTATGGACCGCAAGCCAGATCAAACCGATCCTAAAATTTAAACAATTCTACAGGTAGTATCTTTTGTTTAATCCAACTAAGATCTTAACTTCTCCTTTCTTTCTTATTATTAGACGATTCCAAACTCGTTTGGCTGATAGTCTTTAGGGGCATATACTGTACTACTTTGGTTTTATGCTTAACTATTCTTTTGGTTTCACAGGCACTTAAGACTTCGCCTTTGTACTTCCACTGAGCGGTATTACCTACGGACTATCATGACAGGCTTCTCACCCCTTCTGTACGGCGACAGTGCATTTCCCGCTAAGGAAAGATTCGGATGCTAACATAGATAAGATCGTTAGACACACTATGGTTTTCCAAAATCTACCTAAAAACGTGGCGACTGCAAATTAACTTCAGTGTAAAAAAATAATGAACCGCCTGGAAGGTAATTAATTTTGGAAATCTCTCATACTAATGCTGATTATCAACAGAGGAATCTCTCGACTTAAATGCTGCTGGCTTTCCGCACAGTTTTACATAAACCCAAATTAAATTCATTTAGTAATTCTTTTGGTGCATGCATAAGGAAAATGCTCATTAACATGGGAATCATTTTACCATCAGACTAAAGTTCTCTAGTAATTTGTAGTTTTGGTTTTGATTTCAGTAGTACTAATTAAAAAAGTGTTTTAGCTGAAAGTTATTATTAAATGACATCCTAAAGGCTTGCAAAAATTAATTGCGCCTTGAATACAAGAAGCAAGTGCTATAGCCCTTTTGGCTGAATAACCTAATTTAATGTAGATCTTATTCTTAACCTGGAATTATGTACTTTTGGCAAACCTGTTACCGAAATGTGCTGGGATGAACAAGATGACAAAAGTCGTTTAGTCAAGTCATTTGATCTGATTAGGAATGTGTGCGCGACCTAAGGCGTGAGGAGCTCCAAATCTGCTGTCTTTAAAGGAGGTGAACGCACATCCGTAGACAGGAAGACGAATAGGCGGCCAGAGGGAAGGGGATCCCTGTCACCAAAGCACTTCTACGTCTCTCTACAGTCTCTAAACTAGCACTGTGCAGACTTTGATACAAATTCCCAGTCAGTAGGGCGTAGGGTATGCGCTCCACAACACTGAATGCACACTATTTGGCTTAAATTATGCTATTGCGGATCTTTGGTCTTCCGTGGTGATGATTTTAGAACCTTTAGACCCCAATTTTCCTGAAGGGAAATAATAAGCCCTAGTAGAACAGGGTTTTATAAAGCTGATTACATTACAACACTAATTTACCATGAAATCGGATAACCAGTCATTAAGATGTTTGGGTGTAGAGAAATTTAATGGCATGAGAGTAAAGTAAATTAGGGTGACAATTGCACAGTTCACTACGGCATTTATTTTCGTGTACACGAAATTGTCCGACAAAACTATTGTAGCACCATCTACATATTTCCAATAAATTTCGTTCTCTTAGATTTTGTGGGTGCATTTAAACAACCACTTTGTAATAATAAACAACTCGAATTAGTGACCGTGGCCAAGAAGCCTTAAATATGATCATCTCAAAGGTGCAACTAACTATAAGAAGTTCCATCTGAGGTTCCTTTTATCTGCCTCCCTGATAATATTCAGTAACATCTTGATTAATTAGTTGGGTTAAAGCATTTGTTTGGGGACCGAATGATTCGTTTGAAAATGGGATCGGGAAGAGACCGGTGGCGACCTATGGTATGGTGCCGAAAGCTGACTAGAACCTGACTCAATAACACTTCTTAGAGGTAAATCCAAATAAACCTAACCCACTTCATTTATCTTAAGCTTACATTATAACAAGGGTGTTTCTCAGATACATTTAAAGGCGTCAATCACTGTGACGGCACCTTTGTCTTGCTTAAAAACTTCAGTTAGTAAATTTTAGGCTTGAACCTTATTATTGCTCTTGACGAAATACGTAGTTACCACTGCTTTCCAACCTCAAACAATCAAAAGTACTTTGTTTGTAACAAATTTAATTAGTGGCTCGTAAATATAACAATTATAGACTTTAACTTTGGTTGCATTATGTCGCCATTAAAAAGACCAGCGACCCATTTGACATTCCTAAGCTCAAATATTTCTAAGGAAAGTCTGTTGTAATTCCTTTGGGGTTTCAATCTCATCAGACTTTGACACTGCGGTTGAATTTTCACTAGTAATACAGTTTAACTTGAAAATGTAAAATGCCACACTTAATAGAATACGATTAGTTGTTACCTTTGCAAGCAAACACATGGGGTCTGAAGCGTGATGACCTTCGCTACATGCTGAAAAGCTGATGTGGAACGAAACCACTGCAAATGAGCACTGATGTAATCTATTTAAATCGGAACTAAATAAGTGCCTAATTCCTTTCTATACCTAAAGTTGCCGACCCCTTTGTTGCTCCTAGACGAACTGCTTTTGGCTCCGTTTATTTGGATACAATCTCACTGCTAGATTTCAAAATTAGTTTGAATTAGTTGATTCGATCAAAATAGTTGGTGCAGCAAATAAGCAGAGGAAGAGGCAATTAACTACAAATAATAAGTTATACAACGCTCGCAATTTCACTACCTAAGTAAGAATAGGGCGATAATCAGGGATATTTTGGTTAACATTGACTGGTTTAGCTACTGTAGCATCCCGAGACTTCCCTGAAAGAAAAAGAAGGCATTATACTTAAGCAGAATGTATCTATTCAGCAAACAGAAAGAGATCGAGGCTACAAGCATGGACTAAAGACCAGCCTACCCGACCAATGCACTATGGCCACCGAAGTGACCGTAATCGAAAACGGCTTTAAAACAAACAAAGTATTACAGCCTTCCTTTTTCCCTTGCAGTCCGTACTTTGACGAAAAATCTGAAGTAACCATTGCATAACAATCTCAAAATTAGACTAAGTGGCGCCGTCAACTTATTGTATTTCGGCTAGCAAGCTGGAGATTTGTTGTATCTCAGGACAAAGGAGTTCTTAATAACTCGATGTTTGTATAGAAAATTAGCAAAATTGAATACTTAACTTGTGAAATCAGGTTCAGCTTAACTAGTTCTCACCTCTCCACCCATCAACAACCTGACTTTTGGACAGGAGGGTTATCCGGTGAAGAGACCTAGCTGTAACCGGAAACATCCCTGTCATTCTCTTCAAACCACCTGCCTCCGAAGTCCCAGAAAAAACGATGCAACTCCTACAAAAATTAACACCCTTTTCCTGTGAGTAAGTCACGTCAATCAAAGTGCACATAGTATCGGGTGGTATGCTTCACCGTTTCTTCGTCATTTCCAACTAGCGGGATATTTTAGGTTCGAAAACTAGAATGTACACGCGAGGAGGAATATGGTTTTTCAATTATTATCAAAGTAATAACAGTACCTCTGTTGTCAGGGCTTGACTCCTTTTAAGTGCTCCCTAATTTAGCCGACATTTAACAAAGATAGTACAACTTATGTGATAAATAATGCTCTTTACTGATAGGTTACACCGTGAGAAAGATCTGCATACACCTGATTTATTTACAGTTGCATTGAAAAGCCATAGCCCCTAGAATGAACGCTGATGGCAAAGTTTACACAATTTTATTTTCACCACCATTATTTTGTTCTCCGCTTATCCATACGAAGAGAAAGACTTGTTTAAAATGCCAGATATCTCGCCACTTTAGCAAAAGTAACCCTTTTCACCCCAGTGAACGTGTGCAGGTAAACTTATTAGGTGTTTATATTAGTTTATAAAAGTGCACCATAGAGTGTATGACCGGAACTTAGTGAACTGTGAGTAAAGCTAGAGATACTCAAAATCATGTTCTCACAAGTTCTCGAATTTATGATATGTAAAATTTGATTTGCTAATGAATCGGTTCTACATTTTATGAGCAACCATTTTCATGCCAATGATGAATTGTTTTAAAGTGCTATTTAATCTTGGATCTTAAAGAGGCTGAAAACTCCTAGAGACAAATGCCGGTCTTACTTTGTCTCAGCTCAATTTGAACCTCATTATTGCCAGGAGGTTAAAAGGTATCAATATGGGCCGCCAAAACAAAATTATTTAAATTGGTCGCAGGTTTGTTAAAACACCGGCGGTAGTTCACTTGGAAGGATAGTTTGTACCAATATTAGAGGTGGTGGCAATCCATGCAGACCTCATCCAAAACCATTTCATGGCTGTATCGCCACCTTTATTGCTCACATTATGAAACTCTTGCTAGTTACGACTATGTTTTTAAACAGTACGCATTTACCTTCCAAGATGTGCAACTGAGCCCTCCCTCATGCGCAACTGCAATTATTACCCTATGCACTTCCAGTGATGTTGATGCTAAGAGTACAGAAGCACCGATTATTTTTACAACTGATTTCCACCTTTAAAGTTCTTCCGAAATTTGCGCCAAAAAAGAGGAAGATTTCAATCTTTTCACTTCATAAAGCAGCTTTCCAGTTGCCTTCTCTGTGTCTGACGCGCACATATCACGTTTGACAGTTCAGCCAAGTAGGTATGAATGGTTTATTTAAAAAATGAATAAGACCGTTTTGAGTTGTAGTTGTTACTGTTAAGTTCGTATCCCAAACCCAAGGAAGATTTTGCGAAAATCAGAAGTTTTTTTTGACGCATAATCTTGGAATCCAATTTTTTTGTCAGACTTCTGTAAATGTCATGTCGAAGTTCTTCTCCGCTCAATTTTACACTTGGATATGATTATCAGGTTCCAAAATAGACAACAAATCTCGAAAGAAATCTACAGCAAAATGCCTAAAATTTGCTACATATCAATTGGGGGTGAGTTTGCAAAAGCGACGTTTTTGACAATTCAACTCTACATGATTCCTTTAAAAAGTAAATAGACATTTTTTGCTGCATGCTTTGTGAGTTCTAACAAATAAGCTATTTTGGTGGCTAAAAATTGCTTTCTGCAATTTAATCAGCTCCGGCGATTGTACCGATTGCCATTTGGTGGATTCCTTGTTAAAGCATATCAACATCATAGTGATTCCGATTAATCTTTTGTTATCTGCTGATATGGCACTAAATGTCATGCTAAAAATGCAAGACTATTAAAAAGTGACTTTTTAAAGCATTCAGGAATTGTAAACACGATTTCTGTACCCATTTAGCAAGACGTAGGTAACGATCACCACTATCATTAGTTTTGGAAAATTGGGAAGCAGTTAAGTTTTATGAAAATCCAAATAGAGGGAATATGCATCCATTAATAAGTTTGCAGTAAATGTACTGATAACCAAGGCATTATTAACTTCGACGAAGAGCTTATCCATACAAATTGTTCAAAATTAGGATGCATCCTGATCGGACAATTTTCATAAATGACCAAAGCAGATTAAGCCAATTTTTCATATCCCCTGTTGTTATAGAATATGTGATAGCATATTAATTAAGGTTGGTATATCATTATCAAAACTGGTATCTTTAATCGCTTTCAAATATTCTGAAGCTGCAGATGACTAAGCAACCTCCACATTTGCCAGAATCACGAATCTGTCCTACACGCTAGCGATTAGTCTTATCAGAGGATAATAAAAAACTGGATACTTTTCAAAAAGACATTTCTCTTATTCATTACACCAGCATCAACAGTTGTTTTAGTAGATTTTTTGCACTCTATCACAAAGGCATAGGAATGGAAGTCGACATATATAAACCAAATCTGACTCTCATCAGTAGTACATCAAGTTCAATGAACTCTCAAATAAAATAATGAGTGCCTTGCAAAGCACCCAACAGGCTATTATGCTGATCATAAGGGCAAATGTAAGGATAGTAACAGCACTTTATATTTCATAGCATTTGGGTTTATATATTACTAAGGGATGCCATTTTAGCCACTTTACTCGAATGCAGTGCCAACAAGAAAAGAAAAAGCTGGATTCTATCTTTGAATGGAAGTGTTGTTACTGAAATATCTAGACTCTAACAAATCAACGACAACAGATTCGAAAATGTTATGCGGTGATATAGAAAGTGGTACTGCAAATACCTGTATAGAAGCTCATTTAGCACAATGGATATTGCGATAGCTTGAATAACAAAACAGACTTTAACTAATTCCACTTTTGAATAAAATTTTAGATGAACAGCCTTTTTTACTAAGCACAGCATTACAACTTTTAAGTAATTATTTGAATTCCTTGTCGATTTGTTGTACTTACAGTGTTTCTACTGGCTAATGGCACTTCTGGCAAGTATTTTGAAATTCCCATTTTGTCTCCCTCTTAGCCATATTATTTACCCTTCACGAATCCTGAACTTTTTATGTAAACACGCCCAACTCCCAATCCGTAAGTTGAAGTACTAAGTTAACATGATGGCATGACAAGACTTAGCGATGTCAATCAACGGTCTAAATGAAATCAGACGATTGGTTTAGCAATGCTAATTGCAGAAAACTTATGATTCTACTAACATAGTAGAGGGAGAGAGTTTATTGACTCTTCCAATCCCTGCTTGGGTGCTTACAACTTCGTCGACTACGCTCGCGCCGACAAAATTGTATACCCCGTCACATTTCGAGATTCCTTTTTTCTCTCTCTTCAAAGACACATGAACGTTCGTGCATCCAAACGAGAGTTTAACTTTTCATTTTTGCCTTTAATTTGACTAACTACCGTATCCGTATCTCCTATCTGATCTTATTTTGAACTGTTCTACCTGCGGCGTAAAAAGGCAAATACACTGAGTCACGGGCGGTTTTGATCGTAGCATATTTTTCGCAACTAAACTATGCTCATATTGAAAACTCAAACAATATCTGAAGCCCTTTGGTAAATTGGAAAATATCTAGCTTTAAAGTCGGCATGACCTGTCTCATCTCTTCAATGGTTCCAGCTGACTTACCCTCCGTGTTTAACTTACCTTCATTTGTTTCTGGTTTCGAATAGCAGCTTTATAAAACCCAAATATTTAACTAGTCTAAATCATTCACCTACATCCTGTGAATAAAAAAAGAATAGATCGAGGTTTTTAAGTGCGCATCGGCGTATTAAGCAAGCATATTTGAAATACAGCATTTTGGTTAAGTAGATGAAAGTTGCTGCAGGTTACGCATCATAGATGGAAGGATAAGTAGTTATTTGAAAGCCCTTCATAGTGAGCATAAAACTGTAATACCCGTTAACTGCTGGACACTGTGTAATTATTAACTGCGACTTACAAACGTTTCCTCTTGTCCTCACAAAGCATTCACTTTCCCAAATAAACTGCCTTGTAAGAAATTCTAGGCGATAAAATAAGAATGGAGTGATTATCGTTTGCGCTTCTTTGAAATCAAGCAAATTTACTTTAACTATATCCGGTATCGATTAACTTTATATGCTTCCAGATTTCTTTCTCTTAAAAAGTGAGTATTTTTGTCCAACTCTTTGCAACTGAAAGTTAAAAACTTGCGCCCAATTTTTAAATTTTGTTTAGAAATTTTTGGTTTCCTAAAAGGCTAATAGAATCACCGCTACTGCATCTTAATGTCAACCGGATCATCCACTCTGAGTGGTTCAAAGAACTACAAACTTTTACTTCAGCTGAACCAAGACCCGTCCATATGATCGTTTTAGAAACAGCCATAGATGACTGACGGCCAAACAATGTCGAGCACCATAGACGCTGCCGAGAGTTTTTTCCCAGAGGGTTTGTAAAGTTCATCATGATGTAACTTGAAATGCCGAGTATTATGAGGATATTGAGAAGTACAAGGGTGGATTAGCCACCTGCGCTTATTGTATAGTTAAATCCTTCTATAGCTTGCTTATGACTTCTGTGGTCGTTAATGTTCGGTGATCATTTAAATATTAAAAGAAGGTTAATAGAGTTAGTAATGTCAAGAATAAAAAGTATTGGTGAAATTTGCACATAAAAAGAGTACTGTCATTCTTGGTAGGTTCATAATAAACATTTGGTGAAAATTTCAAAGCAGGTAAACGAGGCCATAAGCACGCCTTTTGAGAATAATTTATGGTTTGATCAATGTAAATTTGATTACCCTTATTCTCTGAGCACAAACTACTGACCCGCATGTCAGCTGACTTCTTACAAATTTGGGATGATCCTCACCCGGTTAATTCAATGAAACTCCTAAGTGCGCATGTGGATGAGGAACTCTGTTGAGAGTGAAAGGAAAGGAACCGGTCTGATTGCTTGTTCAGAAGAGGGAGACGCCTTGCCCTGACGCAGGCACTCGAAAACGCATACACGCAAACCTGTCTATCACACCGAAATGTGGCACGCTGTGGCCATGCCAACCTCGGGGCTTCGGGCCGCACCAAGCGCGTACACACGTGCGCGCACATGATACAGGATTCAGGCGTAGTTTCAGGCGCACAACCATTACTAGCACTACTTCTCGTCGTTGTTTTGTAGACGTGTGTGCACGCACGCGCACACACGCAAGCCACACCAGCAGGCGCCTCGACGCGTAGCCCCAGCGTCGTCCCATTTCAACAGTCCTCTCACTTCCTTCGAGGCTACCACTGTGACGGCCTCGGCGTGCTGTCACCGGACACTATTATTTTCCCTGTCGGCGGAATTTATCCCTTTCAAGCACTTCTCAATTCTCCTGCTCACTCTTAGGGATCACATACATACTTCAACATTTACAAGCAATTATACGCCAACGTGCATCTCTGAGCGCCCTCCATGCAGTTCGCGTAAGTCTCACTGTGCTCCCACTCTCAACTTTTCGTTGGTTCTCGAATCGCTCAACTTCTTTGCCTGCCTTTTATATGTGCACACAAACCAGCCTCAATTCTCCAACGCCATTTACAAATCTTGGACAATGTGTTTTCTTCACGCAGATGACTAGACTTGAAGAGTTGCGGCAGCGTTTAATGCGTGAATGTGTGCAAGCGGGTGTGTGTGTGTTCTAGGATGGGATAACTTAATTGGAGATGAAATTTTTTAGCTGTCGTGACTTTTGTACAGTTTGAGATGTTTGATCATTTGATGTCTGACTTATTTCATCGCAGCGACTGATTTTTTGATCTGTAAATCACAGTCGCCCAGTCTGACGACTTGTGTGCACAACATTTTTGACTTTTTAAACTTCTATTTACATAAACCAAAAAAGATTGATACACTGTTGTCAGGTAAAGTAACATAGAAATTTTTAGCAGCTCTTTGAAAAATTGTAAATCACACAACCACTTAATTTAACCACTCTTTTTAAAGTGTTGTTACTAGTTGATACTTGCTATTCACTTTTAAGTTTACCTCAATCCGAAAAAATCCCCTTGCCTTAGCTTCAATTATCTTATTGATGATTGTTAGACTGAGACAATCACGAGAATTTAGTTCATTTAAGCCACATGACGCATGTAAGTAACTGACTGACCCGGTAAACTGTATTTCCTTGTGGGAATCTCTGATCCTTTATCGCCACTTTATGGCAGTATTGGTTCATAGCCCATATTTTTGTGCCTATCAAAACCTCCACAGATGGCATTTCCAGTAGCTGAATTCCGGTGAGGTGTCGAAAGTCATGCCGACATGTAATTCTTATTCTTTACAAAATTTTGTACAAAGTCATCGGCCTGTCTCATGGTACTGCTTAGGGTGAACTTCGTAAAAGCTGCCACTTAGGTCACTTTCTTCCGTTAGGAGAAAGATAGATGCTTAAAAGGGTATTAGAAGGAGGTATCTCAAGGTATCTGTTGATTTCTCACTGCTTCCAGGACTGTAAATTCTCTAATTTTGTGAGATTGCTCCATCTTCACCTCCTGAGGTTAATAATGTGAGTTCAGCTTCAATTTTTTGAGGGCTGATTGTGAATGAACATGCGGAGTGTGCAATTAAACAGTAATTGGCAGTAGGAGAACAGTAAAATTGCAGACAAGCCCACCCAAGTGGTGAAAGAGGATGCAAGAATATCGCCAGGTGGTCCAGACGCGATACCTCTATCCAGCGTCGTGTTATACCAGCCCGCTTGTTACAGATTTGCCAATTATTGGTATCTGAGTTACTGGTTCTTCCTCACATACACTAGAAACGATTGGTAAGCAAGATTGTGTGGTTTCTGCTATCTACACAGCTTTACTCATGAGCAAATTTAAGTGATAGCGCAGTAGAGTGTAAGGCTACCTCATTCTAACCAGTAAGGTGAGTGAAACAATGGGATTCCCTTTGTTTAGAGGGCATCATACTGCCAAAATCGTCTCTTTTTGCTTTTCTGTGTAAGTGGGTGGTCAGAATTTTATGCATCTTCTGTTGGGTTTAATTAATGACTGACGGTGTGGTGTTTTGGAACTGCGAACTGGTTGGTCTAGCTGTTCCGCACCTCTTCGATGCACAAGTTTGCATGTGTATATGCGTTCACTTGCACATAAATCAGACTCGCACATTAACCGATTATTTGTGTGAAAGGCCGATGCCGCATTGGCTATCCGGCTATGTTTCTCAGGACTTTCTTCCTCCACTTTACAAGTTCTTGACTTGAAAACCAATTTTATGCCTTCAGAGCTAAAAATACCAGAAGCACCCGAAAGATGTGCACATTGTTTGTCAAATTTAAATAGCTACTACCTAGAGCGATGAAGTTTTATAGGTCGAAAAGCTTTTTTTAAGGTCTGAAAATCGCAATGCAGTACACAGCGATGCTACACCCTGCATTTTACATGCTAACAGAGGACTTTTAACCAGTGCAAATACGTGAAATTCCTTTTTATTCAATAACAGTTGAATAAGTAGCGCCTTGAGTCTCCCTTGAAGACGAATAATGGCACTTCTCGGACAGAATCTTTATTGCCGGCGCACAGTTGGTCTTGGAGTTACTGGCATGCTCCAAGGCCAGTCCACCTGGTGAATGTAGATGCTGGGATTCTAAAGTACCTTCTTTATCGGAATGAGGAGTTAAGCAAGCAGCGTGTAACAAATAAGTAGTCCAATTTTCGAGGAATCAATTGTAGTCTTTTACTTTGATATCTTTTTCTGGATGCAGTGTCCTCCCTTTACTAGTATTGGCTTTCTTTTACTAAGTAATGACATTTCATAAACTGCTAAAACCATTCAGCAAATCTGCATTGGTAGTTTCAAGTTCTTCCGTTCAAAGGTGGTTATACGATATGTGTGACGTCTTGTTTACCCAAACTGATTGCGTACAAACTAATTCACATGCCCGTGTGCATTCACTTTCCGACGTTAGTACACAGCAAAAGTTCATGTTTTGCCGAATTCTTTACCCGTATTTGCCGCTTGTGGGCAAAAATCATCCATTAATTAGTTTATTTATAAGATCTGGATCCAATTTATTCGTGAAAGTCCAAACTGTCAATAAAGTACTTCCGAGTTACCTCGGTGACCACGGTCCAGCACGTGTGAATGAAAAAAATGAAAGTTTGGCAAGTCATATCGTGCCTTTCAATCCGAAGCTCTGTTCTCTGTTTACATCTATCGGTGTTTAGTTAAAAATGTTTACCTGAACTCATGGCTAACTAAGGCTTTACTAAATACCAGATCGCTGCTATGGTTACTTCCCACACTCGTTTGTGCGATATTATATTCATTACTGTGGATTTCGTCTTTAACCTGCTGATTTCCCCAACCTTACCGTAATTATATCGCCACGTGTAAGTAGAAATCATGCAGTAGGTGATTCTCACAAATAGTTACTAACATGGCAGAGTGTGGCATTTGCAAATAGCTGGATTTATGATTAACTGATTGGGTATTCACCCTCATCTTCCAGATTGTGAACATGAATTAAACTTAAGATATTAGTCGTCTGTGAAAACACGCAAATTCCTAAAAGAAGATGGTTTCTGATCCTATCTGTTCAAAGTACTACTGTGAAGTGAATAGTGAGGGGCTCCTCAGTTGCCTGTTGCTCTGGTAGTCGTATAAATATATTTTATACTAATTGAAAGATAGTGAGGATTTTGTCGACGCAACTGTCAGCGGTTCATAGAAACTCCAAATGTGACCTAGGAGTATGATAAAATATGAAGGGGTTTTCCGTTAACATCGATTGGGACTAGTCACCTTGCTGGCTTTTAATAGAAATACGGACAGTTTTTTTGACACCCTTTTTAGTCAAGTTTTGGAAATTCAACATCATTACCAGCTGGATGGAGCGACTTGTAAAAAACACAGGACAGTTTTCTGGCACTCTTTTCTGCCAATTTTTGGAAACTCGACATCATTACCGGCTAGGTGGAACGACTTTCAAAAAATGTCAGATGAATTCTTGCTAACTTTGTCACCTTCCAAGTATCAATTAACAGCCCATTACGGAATTTGAATTTCTAATGAAATCGCTTGGAGTGTTAAATTGGAGATTGAAGTATGTTTACGGAAGTCAGGAACAAAAAATATCCTATTATTTTGTACAACATGCATGCATGCCTACGAAGCAACAAAGGGGGATGTCAATTCAAGGCGACTTTTAAATGGAACAGTAAAAAACGCTTGCCGATTTCGTTGAAGTTTTGAGCGTCATTATTTAAGTGAGTTGGCAGTGTATAGCAGCAGTAATCTTTTCGACTTTTAATAAATTCTACGACTACTTTTTAGTTTCCTTTCACAGTCAACATTTCATCGCCTCAGGACAACCAATTACCGAGCTGTCAAGCAAAAGGACATAGCTGGTTTCGATAACTGTTTATGCATTATAGACAAATAGGGAACATATAGGAGACAGCATCAGGTTCTTTTAACTTGTGACAATATCAGTGCCTTGGGTCTGGCATTTGAAACCTACTTCCACCAGTCGTTGTTACCTGAGTGCTTTCGGTTTAGAAATTTTGCTTTTATTTAGTCTCTGATGCGGTCACCTCATGTCAAATTACCCTGTTACTATTCTGGTGAGAGAACAATCTTTTCGCTTAATTGTTTTGTTTGACTTTGATAGAAATCTTTTGTTTGAAAATTATAATTGCAAATCAAGTAATGAAACCTAAATTCACTTAACGTACGGCTCTCCGTACCGATGGTAGTTTTTTGCTCAATCGTAACCACGCTGCACTTTCTCATTGCTTTGTTAGTAAGCAGGTTTTTCGCACATCTTAGCGTTTTCAAATGGTATTCCCCAATCTACATGTTGTTTATGTTGGTTCATCATCATTGCGTTTGCAGGCAGTTGCTGACTTTTAAAATCTGTTTTAGTTTAGAAGGACAACCGTCCTTGTTTCTGTAAGTATTATGAATGTGCACACCAGCAAAAAGGTTTTTGTGACTCAACAAATGATTTTGCGTCATTAAGATTCTTGACTGGACTGACTCCACCAGTTGATTACGTAATATTGCTTATGGGCATCGACTTTTGTGATTATTTTCACTGATTTGGTTCAAAAATAGTTAGTTAAGAGGAGAATTTTAGCCTTTGGATTTTCTTTTCCAGCTTTTGGACTTTCAGCACATTTGTCATGAAATTGCTGTCAGCGTTGTTTATATTTCCTAGTTTATGACAATGTATTTGCTGCCAGACTACACGTCACACATAGGTAATGCATGCAATTACAGGTAAATGAGTGTAGAAAATTGGTGTCCCATGTGAAAATTGGAACACTTGAACGGTGGAGGTTGATATTCCCTGAGGCACTGTAACAAAAGTGTTAACAACGCAAGTAAAGAAGGACTATTATGCACTTTAAGGGATATAATTTTATGGACCGCTTTTGTGACGTTCAGAGCAAAGGCATGGCAACGAAAAGGATCAGAGAATGAAATGCGCTCTTGGGCCACTGGTAATGTACGGCACAGTTGGTGAAACATCATCAATACACTTGAGCCACAAAAGTCTGTGTCCAAATGATTCATGGTAGACACATGAAAAGCCGTATATGCATCGCTAACTTTTGTTTTTTTCAAACCAGGAACAACCGTTTGTTGCATAATTTTAGTAGCCATCGTACTACGGTGGTAAGTAATTGCAGGTATGTATTTTTGTGTAAACACACACATCGATTCACAATTTTCGGCAATTTTCTTTGAAAGTACAAACGACAAATCTGGTGCAATACTCTCACAACATCACCTGCATACAACACCGGTTAAGTAGGTTTTGTCTGGGTGTTTTGATTTGAAGACTTGCATCACTTATCACCTCCTTGAATTAACTCAAATGGTTCTGAGTGGTAACCGTAATGCTGAATTGCATGCATAATTCTCTCTTGACAAATGGCAGAACTTTTGAAAATTATCTCAAAGATATAGCGGGACTTGGATAACAACAAATCTTTTCAGAAATAATTAAAAAGGCCTCACTAATAAACTCATGATGGTTTGCTTGGATGTTAGTTCCGTAACTTATAAATGACAAATCAGCGGCTATCAAAGGACAACTTTCCCCATACCCTTGACTTCGAACTGGAAGCAAAGCCAGCATTTGCATAAATTCAACCTTCAATTTGAGATCTTCAAATGCCATCTTACGCTGACCCTAAAATTCTGAATGCTAACGCTAACAACTGCCATTAAAAGCGAGTCTAAGCCCGAGCATCCCTAAGTCACGAAGCATTGTCAAATGTCAAAGAGGTGCAACTGGGATTTTCATCAACTCTGCATCCCAATTCTTTGTGTGACAGGTGGAAGAGGTTGTTGTTTGAAAATAGGCAACCAAAGCCTGTTTTCTGTGTTCTTCCAATTACTTCTCGAAATTGAGTTTCTGCGTAGCCTTTTATTATTTTTGATACTGAGTGGTCGTAATGGCGTGCAAGCTCATACTACGTCCTCGGTGAATAAACTGGAAAATGCGAACTTTTGAAGATCAATGAAAGACAAAACAGCTGCACGCATGTCCGTATGTGCAGCTTTGATCCCGATCACACATGTATTTGTCAGCGTTTCAGTCACAGTACAACTATCTCGCCTCAGGTATATAATGTGCCTCCGTTGACAACTAACCTCTTTTTACCCCTGTAGTATTATGATGGTGTATATGATTTTAAATTACCCCCATCCATTTGTATGTATTCTAGGCGGAAACTCAACTGCTTTCAACGGATGGTAATCCAATGTGGATAAGGCCTTCGCGCTAATTTCACCTTCTACTCATGTGTTCAATGGCTTGTACAAATCAACTGAGTCCACTGCCGCGCCTCCTACGTTGCCTACTTATTTACGTATGCATATCATTTGTCGGTAAGATTTCGTTGTTTACAAAAATTCTTTGCAGTCACGATGTTATTTAAATGGTCATTAAATACCATAGCTCATAGGACTATAAACTACGTGTAGAGATGGCTTTTAGTGTGCCGTTACGTGTATCACTGTGTTCACCGCAATGTATGACATAGTGATGTGATACTTGAAACCAATTACCACCTTGACAGCGACTCTTTTGGTGCTAAATTACCACTCATCTTATTTTGAACCAAAGAATTAATAAAATAATTGGTTCACATGCAATAACAAACATTAGTGTGGAAAAATAAAATCAGAATTTTTCTTTAAATTCCTCCCTTGTTTTGATAACTGTGAGCATCACATGTTTTGTCTGAAAATTCATCGCAAAATGGCGGTTGCTGACGCGGTAATTTGCATCCGAGAGTTTTACATTAGCCCAGCTTCTGTCCTTGTATGACTGGCATTTAACACCGCTTTCATTGGCGCAAACCTACACTTTGTGGGTCATATAGCGGAACTGTTTCCCTTATGCTTTTTCCAGTTTCATTGATCATCCAAGTACCGCACAGACGTTAGTTTGTACATCATATTTCAAGCAAATGCTCCGAAGTTTTAGGGTTTTTAGGTTACCTTTGAACATCAAAAGATCCGTCAGATAGATGTGGCTAAGGTAAGTTTGGTAAACAGCTGTGCTACTGTTGCAAAAGATCGTGGGTGCGCTCTGCTCAATAATCATGGAGCTATCAAAGTGCACTATCTAAACTGAATGCGACATTTCATTTACAAATAAAACTGTTTTGATATTCATGATTTCACTGCTTTTAGTGCAGTATTTTAAGTTTATACTTCCATATGGTGTTTAAGGAAGTTTTGGAATCCTCTGGATTTCATCAACAATATATTGGGCCCAAAGGAATTCAAGCATTCATTCTGATTACGCATAGCATTGACGATTATAATTAGCCCACGTTTTTCGAGGTAAGCGAAACCCCAGGCTTTGCTAAGAAACCTCCCGTTTTCTCATTCCAAATGCATTAAGTGACAGTTTGATCGAATCCGACCACCTTCAAATTGTTGAAGTCTCGAATCCTAAGTTCCAGTTACTGTTGCGTCATACTCTTGATAGCACGATTCAACACATGAATTGAAATCAGCACTGGCTGTCATAGAAATTTATTTTACTGTCTGAACGTTCATGGTGCGTTGACAGGCCTAGTCATGTAAACGGCTGCAAACTTGGTGAATTGAGCATACCTGCCTCTAAGCCTGTACCACGTAAGGAGAATAACAAGCATGATAAAGTCACTTGGCACGCCGTTGAAGGGTCTTTTTTTATCAATCACCGCTAGTTTATACGTCGTACACAGCTGCCATTGGAATTGCATATTTTACACAGTTCTAAGCATTTTATTTTGTTGCCAGGCTAAGGGGCAGTGATAGAGGGAAGGGACGTAATTTACTGTCTGGAATTTGGAAACACTGTGGAAGCTTAGTATGCGGTGCGTTTGTGTAGAGGATTTCGGAAAGGTAACAAGACATCAACAAACTTTTTCAATCGGAACTAATGAAGACCGCACACGACTCAGTCTGTGGGGTGAAAAACCTGTCATGATAGCATAAACAATCATACTAAAGTTTCACGAGCAAAATAAAGTTGTAAAATAGTGTCAGGTTGCTCCATTTATAAGAAATTTTTTGGCGATTCACTGAAACACTCCTCATTTAAAATGCACAGGGATTCCAACCTTGTATAATAACTTGCATTTTTTTAGATTTTGAATTAAATACATTGAAATAATTCATTGCTATCAATTAAATTGAGCAGCTAGACGACAGAATGCATCGAGTTGTACACGCCTGGTAAATTTAAGTGTAAGCGACTTCTTTGATAAAGATTTATGCCAACATTGACTTGATGCAAACGCTTTTCCTTTTTCAGTGGTAGTAGATATGATATAAATCTAATCAATAATTTTATTCGCCGCCTTCCCATGCGCCAGTGCCAGATGAGAATGGCCAAAGAGGCAAATCAGAACTATGTTTGTTTCAAACAATTGTAGCCGCTTTTACATTTGTTTCTGACAAATCAGGATATGTTAGAAGTTTTATATGGAAACTAGAAGCTTGTGAGATCCGGTGCAATCTTACTTACGCTCTCAATGAGCAATAGAGTAGGTTCAGAATGGCAAGGAAACTTATTCCGTGATGATTTTGCAATGCATTCAAAGGCAGTGAGTTTTTAAGTGAATTTCAATTCAGAATGCCTAAAAACAAGTGCGCATTCGTTCACGCTCACAAAATACGGGTAGGCAGGAAAATCCAAGTTGTATCAATTTAATGGATGGTGATGTACTCATGAAATTACAAGTAGGATAATACACAGATCTACAGAGAGCGATTTTCACGTTATTATGCTAAGAACTCTAAAAAGTCCGATGTTTGATCGTGAATGAAAATTTATTAAGGCTTGGTCAATTTTAAGTAAGGTTATGTTTAGCGGCTTGAAATCTACGTAAACAACAAGTGTTCTCTCTTGAAGATGAAGATAGTCGAAACATGATAGAAAGTGAATTAATTTCCTTCTAACTGTGGTTATTATTCATTGGGCTTAATTCGAAATAAGGCTGAATGAGTATGATTATTTCTAAGGTATATTTACCTCATCTATAAGAAACAACCCACTTTTATATATAGTAGTATCGGTTTGAATATTACCAAAATATCTAGAAAATATTATTTGTTACCGTAATGTATGAATTCTTAGTCGGTTCAGAGGGTCAAATACGTCTCATCTCGAACGTGGCGCTGGAAAGACCCATTCCTGAGGGCACGGAGGTAACGCTAACCTGTTCCAGCGACAGTTCCAGTGGTAGCGGAGTGTTGCGGATTCTGCGACGTCGCGGTGGTGGTGAAGGTATCGATGGCTTCGAGGATTTGGCCAATTTCGCGACTCGAGTTGTTCAGATCTCGACTGATCGTCCAGACATTGCTGCCACCTTTGTGGTCTCACGCAAAGACGACGGTGCCGTGTTCATCTGCGGAGATGTTGAAACTCTAGGCTTCCAGTCGCAAACTCCTGCAGTATCGAGAACTATTCGAGTTCAGTGTAAGTGGGGACAAACACTTCCCTATCCATAGAATTTAATATTGTCGCATACCAGGTTCGCACCCAAATTTGCTTACTTTAACATAATTGTGACTTCAGTCCATTACGACATGATAGTCAGCATTTTGATTTGACAGCTAACTCCAAAAATAAGGTACTTGATGTAATCTGCGGATCGCTTAAATGGTTTTATTAAAATCGTGCCTGTCATAAAAGAAGTGGAACCCTGTGAAAAAGACACACAAAAGCGGCTTTGTAAGCCATTCTACGCCTGATAAATTCCTAAAGTAGGTGGTGGTTACGTTAGAACTATGATTCATTAATGCGTCAAATCAAACGCTGCCGAATCTTGTAAGGAACATGGAAAAAGTAATAAAAGTGAAAAGGTAAACTGGTTAATTTTTGAAATGTTAAAGTGAGTAAAAATTCACCCGTTTTTTAAATGCATTTGTTGTGCAGAAATGCAAATTTCGTTCTCAAATAGCGGTCATCAATCAGAGAAAAATGGTCCGCAGATGGCAATGACGTGATTCATTCCTAGTCTTGAATGGCGCAGGAGCACCGTTCACGGTAGACAAAGGGTGTATAGCAAGATGACGCCCTTTTGTGGTGGCATGCATGGGTGTCAGCTAAGTGTGAGAACGGAGTATGTGAAATGGTGTATGGGTGGAAATGATGAGAAATGCCTAAAGCAGCAAGGACATATGGGAAACCGGGCTTCACGTATACAGGGAATATCAACATGCCGGGGGAATATGACTAACGATTTATGGTAGGCTTACCACAATACATGATCACCATAGCTGTCAAAGTTTAGAGTCGGTTGCGGATATATCTTGTGCTTGATTATAAGTAATTTTAAGTATTGCATATCATTCAATCGCAAAATTTTTGCTGTCGCTGAATCTGTTCCCTCTATTCGAATTCGAACACTTGTAATTCTGCTAAAACGATTAAAAGGGGTGAACAAAGGGGGTTTTCCCGCAGAATGTTCTGTAAGTTATCAAAATGTGTATCAATTTTTCCATTCTGCTTAGTCAAGAGGGTACAATTTTATGCAAAATAAAAGCATATGTATCATTAATTATGTATATACTTAGAAATACAAGTCTTCTCTCGAAGTAAAATAGCTAACATACCCAAATTTACTTGAACTTGTACTACTCTTATCAAGACAATTACCTTAATTATTTGAGTTACTAGTAAAGTAAATATTGCGAAAGCGATATAATCGATGGAAAACGTGACAGAAAGAAAACATAAATATAATTTACAGCATTTAATCTTCTAGGTGATCCAAGATCACGATTGGCTGCATGATAAAAGAAAGAAGAAGTCCACGGGCTTTCCATGAAGTGCATTTAGTGCCACAGAAAGAGAGGATCCTTTATTTTATGGAATCGTGGGTTTAAAACCACTCATTTTATCAGAAACAGATTAAATACCAAAGTAATTAAGTGAATAAGGCTTCCTTTTTGTTGTGAGCGGTCTCAGGGCATTATTATATGCTAGGAATTTTGTCACAGATACTACGCCTTCGCTTTACTGAACCCTGCCTAAGTCACCATGGCATAGCGAGGTGCAATGGTTGGAATGAGATACGATTTGATTTTTTGCAAATTAACTTTCTTTGCTGCATGATATGGTCCTTATTCGCCATTGTAATAACCTTTAGAAATGGCCCGTACTTAATTTATCAGTACTTCGTCGGTTCAATGTCAATCAAATTCACATCAACGTTCTTACTGCAAGCTCTAATCGCCGTTTTGCACTACTTGTTCAAGTGATCCGTTAAGCAATGCCCAGAGAGTCTTCTAGTCTGTGTGACTTCCACATAGACAGTTACAGAGTAAACTCCATTTTCACTGCCTATTTTATTGGAGTCAGTCGCCAGACATCGTAGATTGCTATCCGCTGCTGTCAATGCCGTCTATACCATTCCCACTGGTATGCTTTACCGTCTGCTTAGTCTATTGCTGATTATTGCTGTTAAAATAGGAGCCTTAGGGCAAAAGAGCATGAAAGGCCTGTTGAGCCTTTGGCAAATCTATTCTTGATTAAGCAGTGCTTAGTCAAAGTAGTGATTTTTCCCCACCACTAAGTTGGTCCGCTGCCGCCACATACTGAACTAAAGAAAAATACAGGTATGTCTCGGTGTCGATTATCACTTTTAATCCATGATAACTGTCACTAGTTTCAACGCTTGATGGTATTTGAAAACGCTATTTTGGTAGTTTTACTACATCTGAAATACCGAATTCATAGAACGAACTTCTTTTTCCAATCGTTTAGATGATCTTTATTCATTGTTGCTAAAGTCGAACATTTGGTCCTCCGGTGAGTCTAAACAGCACTGATTTAGCTACAGTTACTTCTGAATTTAGCAAGTAAAGTCCTACCTCAATGATTTAGCCCATCTCCGATCGTAATCAGTGAACTCCGTACAGAAGAAAGGAGGTGCACGATTTTTTCCCATTAAACACAAATCACTGGAATTTTGTTTGACCACACACTAAAGATGACTTTTTACCAGATCCAGGACTGCAAACGCTGAAAGTGATAAAGGTGTCACTCAATTCCGAGAATACCCTTTCTAAGTGCTTTGTTAATTCGTAGCCGCTGCCTCCAAAGTCAATGGTTAGGAAGTCAGAACAGATGCATTTTGTATTAAATTACAAAAATATCTCATTAAAGTTAGTTCTTGTGACTTACTAAAATGACTTCCTTTCCTTCAAATGCGTAGTTGATCCGCGATCACTGTCGTTGAAATCAATACCTGAGGGTAGGATGCGTGAGGACATGAGCAAGGTGATCATCTGTCAAACTGACGAAGGGGGAGCTAATCCCGCTGTCAACGTCACCTGGCGTCATCTCAGCCCCCTGGGAGGGGTAGAGGCATTGGGGGAGGAGATGCGCCCTACTAGCGCCCATCGCATGTCCAGCAGCGGCAGTGGAAGGGGCTTTGTAACTCAGTCCAACCTGACGGTGCTTGCACATCGCCGGCTGAATGGACATCGCATCGAATGCAGTGTTGAAAAACCCGAAAGTATCGCCCTCTTGCGGCAGAGTGAAACCCTTGAAGTAATCTGTAAGTCTAAGAAATCATTGTAATCTGAAAGCACTCAATAATTTGCTCATAGCAGATATTTGTTTGCCCTACTTCACTATTTCAAATCATGGAAATAAAGCTGATTTGCAAACTTTTTGGGTTACTTTTCCCCATTTAGACGCGTATTAAACAAAACAAGACACGAATGGTTAGTTTAAGCGTGTGTTTAAGTCCTGGTAAACCAAACATGAAATTTGAACGACTACAAGATATTCCACCTAATCACCTAATGTGATTATAAGTAACGTGTTATCATAACCTTAGTAAGAACACGTCTGGCTCAAAGTGGACTGCGTAGGAGGTAGTTTTGTTGGTGTAGAAAAAACAGCCGTCTGTGCCTAATATGGTGTTGCACGGAGGGGAATGCATTGGCATATGGATATTTATCAAAAAATTGCACCTCAGTTGACCGTGCAGGCGAAAGCACATCCATTTGTTTCGCCCCGGTAACCTTCTGAAAGGACGAGTTGGTATGACTTCAATGCCTGTAATGCCATTTTAGTAATCGTTTATCACAGCCTGTTGAAAGAATTTACGCAGAGCCAGTAAATCCATTTAATGCGTTTGTGGCCACTCTGATGTTAGGATTGTGAGATGCTTTCATAAAACTTCGGAAGTGATGGCTCCATTGTGCGGTTAGTTGAATTTGCCATTGGGAATCAACAGAAAATAACGCATTTTAATGCAGCAAACAATGATTGATGCATATTTTACTTTATTGAGCTCTTGTAATCATTATAAAAGAATACAGAATTTGTATTCGTGAAGCGCCCTATTGAGGATTATTTTATGTGTGTCTTCGTAGTTTCGAAAGTGCGCAAACAGCATGCTTTTTCAACTTTTGGTTGCAAAGGAAAGTAGCCACTTTGTACTAGCAAATAAACCAACATCCACTTTAGCACTTGGAACTTTGATTTTCGCGGACATGGCAATAGAATAGATAGAGTTGGTAATTGATATTCCTGCTTTTGCGACCCAATTGTTTAGTTAAAATGTACTGATGAGGGGAACTGAAAGTTTCTTTGTGCTCCTTCAGCCAGACAGTTGGCATTTTTGAAGCATTAAGGGGAGAGCTCTATTATATTTAGTAAGTGGATTCATTTGATTTCGCTGCGAAGACCTGTTTCTTTAACGACATCATAAATGAACACGGTCTTACTAATCCAGTACAAAACATACTTCGAAAAAATGGTTTTTGGGCATCAGATTGATTGGGTAGTTTTGCAAATTTTACTCATGCAACTTTGAGACACAATCGCGGATTTGAAATTTTGGTCCCTTTTTGCAGTCGACAGAATTTTATTCCTGGAAATATCGAGAAGTTCTTGTGCGTAGTAGTTGAGCTTTTACATAGCGTGGCAGAAAAATACACGTGGTCGGAAAACATAGTCCGGTTTTCCAAGGTCTGTTCAATTCCCACTTACAGCCACCAAAAGAATCTTAGGAAGAGCCCATAAAAACTGACCGACTCCCCATTAATGCTCACCATCACTAATTTCTGATGATTATATCGATTTGAGTTAAAGTTTTAACCATGCTAGCCTTTAAATTGTTTAAATGTCTTAAAAATTCTTTTGCAATAACTACAGTTAATGCTAAAAGTTGAACTGGACTACTGAAAACTTCTGTAGCATTCTTCAACAGCATTTGAAACGGCCTTTCAATTGTACAAGTCTATTCGTCGTAAATTCCAAATACAATTTTTATTTCTCTTTTAATATGACTTAGCCCTGAGTTTTTAGTTAATGGTGACACTTTGCAACGATAAATTTTACAGAGTGTAGTGTAGCATTATTGCAAAAATTGAAAGGCAACTCAAACTTTTCCGGGCCTTAATGATGGCCTTTTTAACGGGAGTAATGGGGAGGACCTCCGGTGTGCTTTGCAACAAACGTTTTTGACCGAAGGCACCCTATGACCGGCTTAGTTCAAAGGAGCTTCTAACAGTATCAATGAAATTTATGGCTTGGATTTTTTCATCTTAAGTCTGTCTTTTATGAATCAGTCTGGCGCATTTGAAATGAAGACTGAAGAGTCAGGTCTCCAGGGGTCGACGCTTTTCCTTACAGGCCGTTGCTGCGCTGTTCTGGGGTGAATCATGTTTATTTAGGTCAACGGGTAGTACTGACCGATTATGCAAATTTTACAAACTGCAAAAATTGCCCTTCAGCTACTGAAGCTGTTTCTGTTTCAAACTGAAAAGTTTGTTTATTTGCTACATCTCACCTATTTCCTCGGTGGGATTCGTATTCTACCACGTTAACAAAGGTGTAGTTGATAAGGGGCCAATCACTTGCATCATATAGAGGTCATCTTCTACCTCAAAATGAAATAATGCAACCATTCACGAGTATGAGCTTACATGCGGTACATTGACAGTGAAGTGTGGAGGCAAAAATTAGCGCTCCAGCCTCTTTGCTTGCTTTTTGACCCTCTCGATGTGATCGATAATGTGATTGTTAAAATAGGATCTCAAACGATGAATATGGCAGAGTGATGGGTTTTAGTCCGGTTGCTTGGCAAGACAAAGAATAGCTAAAAATATAACTAAGGATGCATTACGCGTCTAAGTGATTGATGGAGAGGTAAAAATCATTCAATTTATCACCACTATCTGGTTGCGGCGATTATTTTTTGGATCGAGTTTGTTGGTTTTGGGAGGTTTTCATATTCTTTTCTCTACAGTCGCACCCAACAGCGTACGCATTCATCCAAGCGCAACTGGCGGAGTTTTGGAAGGCGAGGTCATTTCTTTGACCTGTACTGTAGCCGTCTCTCACCCTCCAGCTATGGTTCGGTGGTTTGAATTTCCACCTGGATCCGGAGGAGCAGCCGACTCTGGAAGGGAAATCACTGACCTCGCTCAAATCGACATGGCAAGCTCCTCTTTTATAAAGCAAAGTTATAAACCTTACATATGTATTTTCCCAATAGAGTCATAATTTGGTTTAGCTGGATTGCAAGTGAATGTCATAAAAAAGAAAAAATCTGAGGCATATAGTGTTTTATATTTAAGACACCAGGTGAATTCGGCGGCATGTTGGTGGACAGTACACTGAGGATCTCAAAGACCTTTCGTTCCAACTCGCAGACTGAATATCGGTGCGTCGTCAACCAGGCCGCTCTCAAAAACCCCGTTGTCGCAGAATATAAGCTCAATGTTTTGTGTGAGTCTTATTCGGATTAAATTTAAAACTTAACGCTCTAGTCCACGACGAGCTCTGCATTTATAAACGTAAACGTTGATGGCGTTTACAAATCTCCAGACTTATGAAAAGTTTTTGAAACACCTGTGAAAACGAATGCTATCATTTCCTAATAAAATAGTATAATAATATAAACGGCATTATAAGTGACTAAATAAGCAGTCTAAATAGAGTGTAGGAAGGGAGAGTTTCATCCCTTGTTCGGTTACTCTAAATCTTAAGCCTTTTTTCCGCTAAGTTGTCTGCTTTATTTATGAAAAACAAAACTTTGGATTGTGACTAATATAACATGAAATGATGGCCACAATTGGGTATTTTATTTCTGTACTGTCCCGTTAAGTCAAACGGCAGGCAGCCTGAGGTGCACTAACTATCGAATTAGGAATCAGTCTAGGAAAGGGCGCAGGTCTACAGTGGGAGAATCACATCGAAGCTGGGAAATTTCTGTGTGTGAAGATGTGTCTGCGCAGCAAGGCAACGGTCGAGTCATTGATTAGCGAAATTAACCTTTACAGAGAACGGAACACGCACACGTGTGATTACCTCACGTACCTCTATCACTACCCCTGTCCCTAACACCACTGAATTCCCCGCTAACCCTCTTTGCTTTCAACGTTCCTTCGTTAATAGAAAATACTGTCAGATTAACCCGAAGAAAATCATCCTTACAAATGACCAACTTTTTCCCATTGCTCTAAAAAATACCCATTTTCGTACTCTTTGGTTCTCTTTCTATTGCCTCATTATTTTCCCTTCCCCTTACCTTCGTTTGTCCAAATTCCCTATGTTTTCTAATATTCTGCTTCAAGCAATTTGCAGCTTTTTCAATTGAGCTAAGGGCTGACTCATGGCAACTGGGTGACTATGCCACAGGTAGCTACAAACGTTCGTTGTATAAAACACCGCTGCTTAGCCTCTTTCTTTCCCTTATCGCTCGTATTTAACTGAATATTTTAAAGCTTTTTACTACTTCGTCTTATACTTGAGTTTTGTACCCTTTCAATCAGATATAGCTGAGACATTCTGGAAACAAATAAGCATATAAATGATCATAAGCTGCCCTTCAGGGATAGGGTACCTGATTTCAGCATCATCACGGTGAGGGAATTTTTGATCGGTCCTCAGCACAAAAGTACGGAAGATAAAATAGCTAGCAATTGCTATCCTTTTTAGATCCACCTGCAGTAGAAATTGTCAGCTTGCCGAACGATCCAACAGAAGGTCAATCGGTAACTCTTTCCTGCCTCACTCATGGAGGGATGCCGGACGAAAGCTTTTCATTTTCCTGGTGGCACGCCAAGGACCTCAAAATACTTTTTACCGCAACTCAAGACGGTCAACTTACGACTCAGCAGGAGCTTTCTCCAGTTCTGGCCAAGTCTCTCGTATCTTCCTTAAACATCACTGCCTTGGCTGAACTCTTTTCTACTCATATGACTCAGATTCCGGGGCACACGGGACGTCATCTGTTGCTGGACGCCATCACAGTTAAGGAAAATGGTTGGTACGGTTGTCAGGTTGTCAGTGGCGCTGGTAATGCTCGGAGTCTGCATTTACTTCTCATAAACTGTAAGTACCGAATGAGCCACTCAAAACAAAGTTGCGACAGTGCCAACAGTCCTGGCAACTCTTTTGATCATGATAGAAATTCATCAAATAAAACATGCTTAGTAGACTACGAGAAGGCAAAGTATGCCTTACTCTCCCAAAAAGGTATACTTTTATGCTATCTGTTGTTTCATTTGCTCTTAGATGCACCAAGAATCCACCCTAGCACAAAATTTATACAATACGCTCAACCGGGAATGAAGACTGAGTTTGTGCTCACAGTTGAAGCCCGGCCAGCAAGAGCAGAATTCATGTGGTTTTGGATCGGCGACGACACAACGTTAGCCAACAAGGCAAGAAGCAAAATCCTGTCTCAGTCTTCTACTCAGGCAATACTTCGAAGTCGGCGTTCTGCAGCACCTCTAAAGGCAATTTCCACATCAGTCGCACCTTGGATTAATCGTGTGAAACAAACGTCCACAGCGACTGGCGCCAATGGGTTAACATTTACTCTGGCCTTCAGAGAGGTGGTTGAAACAGACTTTGGGCTCTACATGTGTCAAGTCAATCATAAAGCTGGGAATCGAGAGTTCTACTTCGAATTGAAACCTCAATCGGGTAAGCGATTGAACAGTTTTGTCTACTTTTGCTAAATTAGTAGGACAGGCTATTTGTTCGATTTAGACATTAATCATTGAGATGATGAATCCTATCAGCTAGTGATTCTTTTATTTTCCAGTTACATTTCAATAATATTGTGAACAAAGCACAGCTTGAAGACTTTATTACAATAGGCTGAAAAATAAAAGGGAAGATTGAACGATTATTGTATGATTGTAACGCCAAAGGAATTTGTAAAGCATGGGGACCCTTGGCTTTGCACACAAGTCAACAAGCACTACTCTTGTTTGATTGATGTGGTTACTGTCAAAGCTGCCTCATAACATACCCTCGCCGACGCAAAAACAGTTATTATCACAATGATCAACTGCCACATTTTTTACATTCATAAGCAACTTAAAAATTATTTTCTTATTCGCTGACGATCTTGGCTTTTCTTGGCGAAATTCCATTACTTTGGCAATAATTGGAAAGTTTTATGAAAATAAGTGGGATCTCAGTTAGCATAAAGCCAATACCTGGCAAGGTGGAGTGAGAGTCATGCCATGTTGCGCCAGGGCGTAGAGTAGATTACTCATTACTCAGTCGTAGTTCATCTGTCACATTTTCTCCCTTTTTAAGAAAATACAATACAAAGCAATTTGATGGTTCAAAAGGAAAAAAAATTGTGAAGTTTCGTGAGATCACGTAGTACATATTTTTAAGGCTAAACGAGATCTCGTATATATCTCCAGTTATAAAGTTTATCCAGGGTTACTTTTAATCCTCTTTCCAGATGCCAAGGGCATAAATCCCGACAGTATTCGAATCACAAGCCAGGGTCGCAAAGTACGCGTAGAATTTGAGCCACCTAACAGCCAGTTCTACTCACGAATAGTCCTTCGGATCTGCTTGCCCTCTCTGGTCTCCACGAATCCCGTGGTAGGTTCAGGAAGAACCGTTAGACCTTCAGGGGAACTGGTCTTTCTGCGACCTATCAACAAAGACACCTCTAGTGCCTCAATAGCTTCATCTGCTGTGGACATTGTTGGTGCGACGACCACTGTTAGTAGCGACGAATGTGGTGATTATGAAGTGACATTTGCGGAATTGGGATTCCTTCAAGTGGAATTGGACCGGCCCATTGCTGAATATACCTTCCAGTTCCTCGTCTACCATGGCTCACAGCTCCGACAAATCACACGTCCTGTTCGGTGGACCGTTGGTAATCATAATTTACTGTAAAAATCACGGATATCCATACCTCAGGTTGAGTTCAAGTGGACTAGGTTAAAAGCGCAAGTGACCTTGTGTGTGCACTGGGGATGAGGCTCAATTACTGTCCTGCTCCTTCAATCGATACCATTAAAAGGAATGGAGTGGCAAACGGATAATATTGCAGGAGAAGTGTAACAGCTATTTCACATAGGTAACCGACGAGGCGTCTCTTGTGCACTGTCAAGAGCTTGCTGAGACGGTGAGACTTTTGATACAGGCAGATCTCTGAGTCACAGCTAATCAAAATGGAATATATTCAGTTCAAAAAGGTTGATTGGTATAAAAGAACAAATCCGCTTCAATGAAATATAATTGCATCTCTTATACCATTACTTGTGTCTATTTCAGGAAATCAGCCTCAAGCCTCAGCATCATCAAAGCTATTGGTGCAGTTAATTATTGGAATCCTCATTACTCTCCTCGCCGTCTGCCTTATTGCATTCCTCATCTACTACTTCTGCACCTGTATCAAACGAAAAAGTAATTTTGGCTCTCCTTTATAAGACAAGCTTAAAAATTTAGGCACTATACAATGCGTTTTGCAATGAGCAAATAACCTCCCAATCTTTCCTTTTTTGTTTCTTAGATATGAAGAAGCTTGCTCCCGCAACCAGTAATGGGTAAGCAGAGCAAAATTTTTCCGCAGCTAAGGCTGTGCCTTATGTGACTCATGGGGTAGTGATAGAGCGTGTGACTGTCACTTTTGGAAAGCTTAACAAAGGCCCAACAAAGATGCGTTAAAACGAGTACTTTTGAACGTTGACAGTGATTGATAAGTGCCAAACTCCAGATTGAGTTTTGGGTTCGCAACACCAAGAACGTCGCCACGCCTAGCTGTATAAGGGATGGGGTATGGGGTGACTCGATGGAAAGAGATTAAGACTAGTAAAGTTGTTATAGATATCAGAGAAATTATGCACTAAGTATTAATGATTTTCTAATAATTAAAGGACCTTCATCAGTATGCCTATTGCATGACCTCATAAATATATTCTGACACGAAGCAGTGGTAGGTATGAAAAGAAGGAGTGCGATATTAGTAAAAGCAGCTGTTTCGGCTTCAGGTTCAAATTCATTCCACTTGCTACATCTTAATGATAGCTCATGATAATTTGTCTTAGACATCTTCATGTAAACGTTAACAGAACTCGTGAGAACGAATGCCTGCATAAGAATCTTATGCCATGGAAAAGTTTAATGTGTTGGATCTTGTTTTTGGGAAAATTTGTTGCTAGCAGTAAAGATTATGACATTTACTCCACCAATTTGACTGATTACGTACTTATTTATTTTTTTCTTAGATAAAATAGGGTATTAAAAGTTACCAGTTGTTACAGTTCCACTTCCGATACCGTTCATTTAATATTGACAGGAGCAAAACTTTTTATTCAAAGCTTGAATTCAATTTTCAGACTACTTCATGGACCCCGAACGTACCAGACTTTGGATTCCAGCAAACCATTTGCATCACCCCCTTCGGGAGCAGGTTCGATCTGTGCGGATATAGGTTTGTTGCACCCCGCCTATGCCCGCCAGTCTGTGGGTGAGCATGTCGCTTTCTTCCCGTAGTCTAAGCTTTGCTCCCACTCCGCAAATATGCGTGTCAGACGCTAAGCCGGCTTGGCGAAAACATTGGCTCCACGACTTAAAAAAGCTGCGTCGGGCGTGTAGCGCCCTCTGCTCTTAATCCACGTTAAAAGGGCCAAAAGCCTTACCCCATAAAAGTTTTCTAGTCCTGGTGGCTGTGCATGCTCTTCTGCTTGGCTTTATGCCCACTGGTAGTGGCGGTAGTCGTCGTTATCTTTCAATGTGATCGGGGTGGATGTGTAGCACACAAGTGCGGCTGCTA
Organism: Taenia multiceps; assembly: GCA_001923025.3. Taxonomy (NCBI): domain Eukaryota; kingdom Metazoa; phylum Platyhelminthes; class Cestoda; order Cyclophyllidea; family Taeniidae; genus Taenia; species Taenia multiceps. The sequence goes on along the minus strand of CM010311.1, from coordinate 74,814,846 downwards.
AATCATGTATACATATACGCACACACCACACGGCCTGCGTCGTGCTGTGTAGTGTTGTGCTGGGCTGTACTGGACTGCTAAACGTGTATCCGCTTCGCTTCTACTGCGTTTGTGTGTGTGAGCGACGAAGAGATCTAAAAGGCGCTGCATGTTGGTTTAGGATCGGGTTCCCTACATACTGGGCCCATGCCCACCCTTTCTATTGCAAGTTCGATCAACGAGGACAATGAAAATCGACGAACACCAGGTGTGTTCTTTACTTCTAGAATCACCATGGGTTGTTTGCAGGTTCAGCTAAATGCACATGAATCTGGCCCACCGAGTCATGTACTAAGATCTCTGAGGAGTCATTAAGCCATACGGGCTAGCGTAATCTTGGGCGATTTTTGCAAAGGTTCTGAAAACTTTTTAAATCTGTACCTGCTTAAGCTGAAAGGAACTGTACGGCATTTGTACAAACAAATTAACTTCTTGTGTCCCGAAGTCGTCCTATGCTTTGGTGCCGATGCAAAAGAGGAAACTTAATGTAAAGCCAAAATCGCATTAGCTAAGTTCGAATGCACCAAGATGTGCCAAGTAAAAGTAAAAAACTGCAGCAATTAGTAGATTCATGAACCAAATTATTTATGGAGAATCGAATGGTCACTTTAAAAAGCGCTCTTGGGCCTCATTTTACCTAACGTTTAGAAAACGAATAAATTTCAAACTCATGGCAGGTTGCACTCATATTCAAAGATTCCTTACTTCTCACATTTCTTTGCAGGAAGTTCATGCCATTCTGCAAAAGGTTTTTACTCGCCCCAACCTGCTAGTCACATGGCAAACTCAGCGCATCCTTTATTGGAGAATACGTACCACACCTTACAGAATGCTGAGATTCGTGGAAGTCCTAGTAATGCCAGCCACGTTTCTGCCCTGACTCAGCGAATCCTCTCAGAGGTCTACATCGCGGCAGCAAAAGCAGCATCCATAGCCGTGAGTGAGTCCCTTGCAAGTGGCAGCATGGACGCTGTTAATCAGACCATTGGTGGCACCGGAAGTTATCGACCCAACTCGCATTACGCTGAGTCCGCCTCCATGATTGGTGGAAGCATTTCCGCTTTAGATGGGCTTGGCGGCTATCCGGGTAATGAAGTAATCGTTTTTACATTTAAAATCCTATCATCTACTTCTCGATCCCCCGAAAATTTGGCGAAGGGATTTCAGTAGATCAACGTCAAATTTTCACACTCCATTAATTAGGTTATTGGTCTATGCTAAAAGATTTGTAACATGATTATCTTGTTTCAGTCTTAACCATTTTTTAATGTTTTAGTCTAGAAGAGTTATTCTTACTACCATTTTTAGATTAGCGTTAACAACATCTTGATATGAAGAGTTAACACTCGTATTGCTCCGGCATAAAAAAGGAATTGTCGTGCAAAATACTGTAAAGAAAATGGTAACAATAATAATACAATATCAACGGTCAAGGATGGCTGAAAATGCTGAAAATGTGAATGAGCTTAACGATACTTGTAAAGTTGTGCAACAGCTTAGTATTCATAGAGCCCATACGCAAGGTGCCAAGGTCTTCGATGTGCTTCGTTGGCTCAGTAGAAAGGCAAAGTCAATTGGAGGGTTTTTTTGTCTACAAAAATAAATTTATCATTGGCACACCACATTTTTGTCTTTGCGTCAGTTACAGAAGACGCGCACTTACATACTCACATTTGCACACACGCGTGTAGAGCCTTAGGGTAGGCAGCAAAATGAAGCATGCCGCCGTTCGAAATAACACTGCTTTCTCCTTCCTCTTGCTCCCTGTATCCAGTGACTACACCGAATGGGGTGTCGCGAATGCGAAAATCGCCCAACGCACGCACTACCACACCGACATACCAGGGTCACCTAACCCCTCAGCCCGTTCCCTCGACACCGCAGTTCATGGGCCAGCAAAACCTCCGCCCACGCATTCCCTCACAGACTGGACCCAGCTACGGATGGGCTTCTCCTATGCTGACACCTCAGGCCACTATGCGGTTGAATGAGGCTGCAAATGCCCTGGCAGCTGCTGCAGCCGCCGCAGTCCTAGAGGCCACCGGGGCTACATCTGACCTCAGCGTCCAAGGCAGTGGCGCTCACGCATCTCGATTCAGTGGCAGTGCAGGCGGAGGTGGTGGTGGTATTGGTGGCCTGGGAACAAGCAGTGAGGATGGAGAAAGTGTTTCTTCAAACTCTTTCCTCCCTAGAGGTCCTGATGGCAAAACTTCCAGCCAGGAAGCTAGCATAAAGGTGGGGGGACATTTACATCTGTCGGATGTTTTGGAAGCTATGGCAGGCTTTCTTCTTACGTCATTACGTCGTTGGATTATTAGACCATAAACGTAGATATAATAGCTGAGTTTGAGTGCTTGCAAAAAATAAAATGAATTTCAAGCAATTAAGTCCACCAAAGATTTGCTGTCGGATCCTCATCACTCCTGCAACCAGTTAACATAATGTTATCAACAAGAAAGTGGTTATGTAAAGGAAACCAATCGGACAATACAATACTATATCATTGAACACAGACTTTGCCTCAATGCACTTTAAGAAATCGTTGGAAGCTAATACTCAGCAGAGCTGAACTTGTCGTTCTGCTACTAGTAATTTTGTTTGACTAAAAGGAATTCATGGTAAAACCATAACAAATTCAGTTAATAGATGGAAGAGGTAATTGTCAATGACATGCAGATTGCCGATGGACATCAATGAAAGTATTTTTTCTGCTATAAGTAATTAAAGTATCCTTTTTATCCATTTATTGTAACGTTAAGAGTAAAGCTTAACTATTTCAAAAGTAACTTAAAGTGAGACAGAGTTGTAACCAACGCAGGTGTGTAGTACATTTAAGTAAGGTATAATTTTCTATTTTGATAAAATATTTCGGTACTTTTTGAACGCTTCTTCATTTTAAATCGATAAAAGGCCGTACCAAAGTCGTATTCGCATATTTTCCTAATTTAAAATTGAGTATGGATGATGCCCGAGAGCGCGATGCTAGCCTCCTAAGACCTACTGCTACGCCAGTTCAAATTTAACAGTGAGATCACTTGTGTTTTGGCTCTTGTTTCAACTAAAGTGCTCGAGTATTTTGTGCCTAAAGGATCCTGTGAATGAGTATGGTGCTTAAACTGCACAAGATACCTGCTTTACCACATTTTCAGGCAATTTAGGGCCAAGGTAAGACAATCTTTCACTGAATCGCTTGAGGTAAACAAAATTTTTATTTGGCGCAACTTGACTCCAATTTCTTGCATTCCATTTCATTGAAGGTACATGTATGGTAATTTTAAACTTGTGGTTTTTTGCATCAAATTTCACTTCTTACGTGCTGGACCGTCAAAATAAATATTGATCATTACACGGGATGAACAGAAACCCAAATTCAAAAGAACTTTAGCATAGCTTTACTAAGTTTAGGTCAATGAAGATTTATGATAAAATGACCATGCATTGTCTGCCCGAACAGAATTTTAGAGCGAGTGGACTAGAAACCTTCCTCTTTTAAATGGAGAAGTGACTCCAAAAACAAGTGAGTTAAACCTATTTAATAATAAAACGATGATTAAAAGTCGGAAAGCGCGCCAATTTCATTCATATAATAGATACAACTGCATTGGACTTTGAGCTAAAAACGGCAAATTGCTAAATCGAGCCAATGACGAATGTTTCTAGATCTAAGCAAATTTTGAAACATTCTGTCGATGAAATAAACAGCTGCTATTAATACTTTTAGACTAGTGCAGTTATAATTGCCTAAACTTTTGGAATAGGGGGGAGATGTCAAAGCGATCTGTCACAATAGCATTCAAAGTTTTGACCGCGCAAATGGTTGCTGATGAGGGTTCGTCTTTCATTTAAGGGGCAGAGAAAAAAACCGGTACAAAGCGCTTGCAAAGGGTCCTTACCTAACACGGGAATGGAGTCCCTCCTTCCAATGTTAACCATCTCGCCCAACATGGCTTCTAACTACTCTCAAATCATGGATCCGCGCGGCACTCGGACATCCCCTGCAGAACTTCCCGCCTACTTTCCGTCCACGCCGATGGAGGGTATGTGGACGCATAACTTTCAACCCATTGACAATCCCAGAACGGGCGAGGAAGCTAAGTTTAACCCTTATCCCAATGTACAAATCGAGGCTGGTAGCAACATCTCGACAACTGGTGTGGTTTCCACTTTCGCCAAGTCACCCACTTCTACCATCGCCAACAGACCGTCAGCAATTAATCCTCAATCTTCTTCAAGCTCCGTCAGTTACGCCGCTGACGACAGTAACCCCAATGACAACACTCTGCGAGCTAATCCCGACATGCAGGGCTTGAAACTCCCTGCACAATCCGAAAAGCAGCCAATACCATCACCAGCGTCTCAAACGGCTGCTGAATCCCAAAAATAAGATAACATGTGTACATGTGTTGATGGTCGTTTTTCTGTTGGTATCCGTTGAACTTACTTTACCATCGCACCAATGCTACACCAAAAAAACAGTTTTTTTCTGTTTTCCGCCCCCCCCCCTTTTGTCCCCTTCTCTTGGCTTTCCTCAGGAGAAGCAGACCACTACCAATGCTGCTGTCACTGCTTTGTCTGTAAGCGTTACATTGTTGCATTTGGCAGACGTATGCAGTATTTGCCATTTAAGGGGAAAATAGATAATTTATTTAACATCCTATCCTATTTGATTTTGGCCTATTACCCACAAAGTTGAAGTACCTCAGTTGATGTGATAGGCCTTGGTGTTGGCATAAGAGCATGCGATACACCTAGGTGCCAGTAGAATAGGCATATTTCCCTCAAAAGTTTTTAGCAAAAGAGAATGAAACTGTACGCATCTTTAGAATAATTCCTTATGTTACTATGCGATATCTTCTGCATTTGTCTTTTTTAATGCTGTGTTTTGCGTTGGGGCATAGTATTTGTTTGAGGATTCATTGACAATTACTCCTTCAACCGCCTTAAATTCTTTTTAACCATTGAGAGATTGGAGCCAAGGCAGACATTGATGAAACTCTACCTTAAGGCTATTAAACATTAAATTAGGTTATGGTGGTTTATTGCAGAAGGGTACGTGTTTGTTTGACCACACGGAACTTCCCATTCTCTTGCGGCTTGGCAAGAGCTCATTTCGTAGGATAAGGGTCATTATGCTTTAAGTCTTTTAGCGCGTTGGTAGCGTACCCATATTTGAGCCGGTATGTCTCGTTAGGTCCCCCAAGATGACTCATGAACTACAGGTTCATAGGTGAATTTTTATGTTACATTATGTGGTTGAGATTTCAACTACAGGAGTTGTAAATGCCATCTAAAACACCCTAACTTACTAACAAGAGAATGAATAGTCAGTAGTAGTTCCTTTTCTACAGTTTTACACTAGATATTCCCCTCTATTTTGAGATTTTGCACAAGAGGGAATAGCTTTGCCCGAACAGAGGAGGTGATCACGGGCGATCAAGCTTCCACAGTCCGAATGGAGACAGTCCTGAGGAAGTTGCATCATTTTAACAATAAATGCTACACGGACACGTTACATATTAACTTAATAAAAGAGCCAGGCTTTAATTATCAACTCAGTCTTATTTGCACAGAAGATTTAATAGTGAATAGCAAAGTAAATTCCTGACAAACGCTGTGTTGGTGCATCTTTAAGCAAGTCCTTATTAAAAAGTAGCCTGTTTTTACAATTTGATAAAATACTGAATTGTAACCCTTGCAGAGCCGTTAGAAGAAGGTATGAATTTCTCAATTTCATAGTTGAACAAATAGAAATTGTAACTGAGAGTAAATTGTATCTTTCGGATGCAGCATTTCAATTGCTCTAATACGGTTACAAAACCGCTGATAACTGATTTCACTACAAAATAATTCCTATACCTGTTTATTAAATGTTACAAATTATCATGCAACAAGATGATTCGAGTGAGATGGAAAGCCTCTTGGGAATTGTACTAAAAACGATTCATTGGTGACGCAGTGGAGACGGAAGACAACCATAATGCTTTCTCTTAAAGTGAACTAACAACATGGCTCCCTTCGTTTCAGGTAGCATAAAACTAATCACGGTAAAGTAGGTGTTATAAAGTCGCATATCTCACCATTTAAATGAATTTGATACATATATCCATGTCAATCCGTTTCATTGGAACGCATAGTGTTTACATACACATTGCACAGATCAAGGTAAACCCAATCTCCTCTTAAAAGTCCAATGTGAGGTTAGAATATCCATTTGAGTAAAGAGCGATTGATATTCCTTGTTAATGTCACGTGGTTCCACGAGTCAGTATATGATTCAGGTTTCATTTTCTTCTTAAGTAACTCATTTTTCAACGTCTTCAAACATTAGCCAAAGGTAAATAAGAAGTGTTGAACAATTGTGTCAATATGTTTCATGTTGATGTAATTGACTGAACACCGGTTGCTTTATGAATGCAAGTACTTTTGTGATTGCATAATACAATATTAACTCAGCCTTGCCTTGACCTCTAATGTCACAGCAGGCAAACGGTCAGACGTCTATTTCAGTCAGATCAGTGGGTATAGCACCACATGCTCACGACCATATCACGCTCACCCTAATGGTGAAACGAGGAGTTATCAATCTACCATGTTTTGGTAAATAATTGTGCATTTTCCCATAGATCTAGCAAAACCACGGGTTCATTCATTTAATGGTGTGTACTCAGTCGTGTGGAATTTTATTTAAGACATAATTGCAAAAGCAGGAGTTGATTTAAAAACTACGTTTAGAGGACTTGATCCTAGCAAAAGACTTTCTAATTTTAGTGCTTATAAGAACTATGATTATTAATTAACTGAATATCAGCTCAAATCGTGGTAGAAATCAACGAAATCCAGTAGTAAGAAACAGTCAGTGATCCATAGACGGTAGAGAAGGAAAGAAGGTGGGCGGTCCTGAACAATTCTATCACGAAAGTTGTCTCTAAATTAGCGAGATGGAGTAGTGTGAATGTGTATGCATGAGTGAATGATGGGGTGGACGGATGAATACCTGTGTGTATGCGTGTTAGAGAAGTCTCAACTTTCACTCTAAGAGTGCGTATATGTGCATTTCCTTCCAGTAGTCACTACTTAACAAGAAGGGGAAAGCAGAAGCATAAGCTAGCGAAATTCGGAAGTCAACGACTACTCCTCCAGACGACATCTTCTACTCCGGCTGCTGATCAGACGTCTTCCAAATGAGGAAGGCCCATCCGAATGCCTTAAAATGAAGCAGTTGCCCCCCGAGACTCGCGATATTGCTTCCGTAGGCTCCAGTACCGGCAATCACATGCCATATGGGTCCGAAATTATCGTCCATTGCTTTTTTCAAAGTCGCAGCTACCTGTGTTGGGCCATTTGCTGTAGCGAGAGCTGACTCTGCCAGTTGAAGAACTACCTTCTTATCCGGTGGTGGCAATGACTCGTTATCATCGCCCTCGTCCATTCCGTTAGTATATTCAATACCCACGTCAGTCAGGTCCACATAATCAGGTGGAAATCCATCGTCCCGTGTGACTTCACCATGCAACGTTGGCATTGCTGCAACGCCTCTTGGTGATAGTGTTGTATTCCAGGTATTTTGATACTTTTGAGAAGTATAAGTAGTTTCATTTAGCGTACCTCCTGGTGAAACCAGCCCATAGGGCATCGCAGTGGGTGTCTCCTTCTGAATAGGTACCTCAAACTCCATCGGTGTCTGGTGTAGCTTTCGACCTGAGTCCATCGATGCAGTCATAGCAGACTGTGCCTGCATGCGTTGCGTCTCGATAAACTGCTGCTTAGAGCGAGCGTGTTTCGTGAGAGTGCTGCGTCCATACTGATTCAGGTTGCTCGGAGGCGGTCCTTCGCTTTCCCATTGATCGCCTTCAAAATTAAAGACACGTGAATTTTTCTCAGTGGTGCTTTGGTGAGTGCCATTGGGGCAGCATACACAGTGGTACTGACTCGGCGTCCTAGCACTCCTTGGATAGACTGGAGGGAACCTATGCGCCGTCCCCGGGGTCATTACTGGAGCTGCGCTCATTGGGATGCCCGGTCTGGGTCCGTAGATAGTAGCCGTTGGAGGATATCGGCGCGGAAGGCTGTAGTGAATTGGAACGGCTGGCGAGGCGAGGTATGGCACACCAGGCACTGGAGTTGCGTAATCATCTGGATAGTAGTAGGCTGCTGGAGAAACAGGAGCATAGTTGCCCGCCCAATCGGGATAGAAGGCTAATGTGGGAGTAGTGTAGCCTATTGCTATTGGTACACCACGAAAAGCACCATAGATGTCTCGAGCACGTGAAAGAGAACTTGGACGAAGTCTGCCATGTTTGTAACAGTAGCAATGTGGGCGATGATGATGATGATGAACCGAGTCCTTTTTGCGTCGGCTGACCGATTGCGAACGACCTGCTTGATCCTGAAGGCTCATCTGCTGGAAAGCGCTGTTTAATGAAGACTGCTCGAATTGTCGACGGCGTCGAGAAGTAGCCTCGGTCTCTCGAATGATGTCGGAGGAGTAGCTACGTTGATTCCTCGGCCGGCCCAGAATGGATGGCTCAAGCGGAGGAATGGTCATTTTACTGACAACACGAGTTTCACTTCCCTGTCGAAGGGTTCGTCTTTGGCGTCGGCTGCCAGTACGAGCCGCCGGTGGGCTCACAATAAGGGTCTCAGTGGGATACACATGATTTCGCGGCTCTTCATTCACCACCCAATCTTGGCCGGTTGTGGAGATGCGTTGAATCGCCACGTCGACAGGTGGATGGGAGGGACGCACGTCAACGTGGATTGCAGTGGCGTTTTTGGATCTCTGGTAGGGAACCTCATCTTCACTACGATAGACTGTGTACTGTGAACGGTTGGCCGGTTTACTCTCAGAGTCACTGCCGATATTCCCACCGCTCTGGTAGGTCTTCGACGTGACGTCGGTTCGACGATTTGTCACTGTTGATCGAGAGGTAATGAAAAATTCACCCTGACCCCGTGACCATTCCTCGCTATCGGATGTACTGAAATGTAAAATGAAATGTTGTGATGCGAAGTAGGTATTTATGGGAATCTATTACTAAAGAAAAAAAATGCCTCGGTTTTCAAACTGAAACAAAAATAAGCTCGTTTTAGCAAATTTAAATAAATACAATGTTTTGGTAAAAAATAAACCTAACAAAGATTTTAATTCCCTTGCAATGGATCATCGTTTGCTGAACTTTAGGTTGTTTAGGAAGAGGTTGTAGTCTGAGCAATGTAGCGTCTGAAAGAAGTTTGAAGTCGTAATCTTATAATAAAAATGTAGTTATGTTACAGGTCGAGTTCGACTCTAACAAAATAACAATAATCGCAGTAGTATACCCCTCTAATGCCACAAAAAAAATTGGAAACACGTACTTTTTCGTCACTTGTGCCATTGGTTTATCGAATTTGGAGATTTTGACAACGTTAGTAGAGGCTTTTTTGTGCTTGCTAAAATGGAAGAGAGGTGCGTAGATGGAGTGAGAGAAGACGAGGTCTGCCATTAAATTGGCTTACTTTATTACTTTCACAAACCCTATTTAACCAGTAGGACTTCCCAATACCACCTTCTTTACGCACTGTCAGCCACTTAATAAGTCAGATAACACTATATACCAAACAGTACAGTTAAGGGTGGTCGCAAAATAAAGGCAACCTCCCATGTCGACATTTGGCTAAGACATAGCAGTTCTTGTGCAGAGATCCTGGTTTAGGTTACCTTACTTCAAGTGAAGTTGCAAATCGTGCTTTTGGAGAGCTACTGGATTTTGATCAGACCCCATAAAGTATATTTCCATTGTAACCATGATTAGGTCACAACAGTAGTGCGTAGCGCACAGGAAAAAAACAAAACAATGTGGAACTTAGGGTATTTCTTAGTATCAGTGATTATTTTAAGCAGCTCAATCATTGGAAAAGAGCAGTTTAAGCGTAAGAATTTGAAATTTAAATTTGTGAATTTTGTCCCTCTTTCAGATATATACGCCCTAAAGCGGAAGCTACTTTTAATATAATCTAAAATAAGGGTTTATGAAGCAAGATATCAAAACTATTTAGCATCTGATAGACTTGTATTGCATCAAGCGGTGAAAAGTTGAAAAAAATGTAAATCAACGCTACTTTTCACAAGAAGCAGTATGTCAGGAGTGATTGAATGCATTGGTAGATTCTCCTTTAAGTGAGACGATCTACGTGTCACTAGATCAGTACAGTTACTAAAAATTTCAAAATGTAAACTACCGAAAACACAGATGCTTAAAAGTTATACAAAAACACTTCTTTCGTAACAGTGGACCAGCGAACTAGGGTGACATTTACTTTATGCTTACTGTGATAAAAACGCGTGAATTCAACTGGGTAAATCATGGAAACGTCATTATCCAATCCTTGCATAGGTCAGATTTACTAGTAGATTGTGAAAAGACTGACTTCGTAATATTCTATCATATACTATTCAAGGGCCAAACAATATTTTCTCTCGATCAAAATTAATTAACTTCCACATCAGCTAATTCCCTCACATCAAGGCTTAATGTTTCCAAATCGCTCTCCTAATGGGGTATGAATTGTTCTTGAGTCAAAATAAGGCTTATAGTTGGCATGTGCTACTGATGTGTATATGATCGTCCAAAAGGTGTAATGCCTCGGTTCACTAAACTGTTGCTAAGCCCGTGCGTGTGTGCGTGTGGATGGCTCGCAGGAAGCCAAGCAAAGTACAGAACGTCTCCATCATTAGTATCTCCAGCCGTCACTCACAAGCATACACGCGCTGGTACGACAGCCTGCCTAACGGTACATCAAGTATGAAGCTTGGAGCCACTTAGAGCTCTTCGTGAAAATAAACGACTTCGCAATACTGTTTGAAGTACTTGGCAAGTCACATTTAAAACCACACTTAAGTCTGAGCGTTTGTGCATGCTTATTTTTTGAACTCTCCTTCTTTACCAACTGATCAAGGTGAGGCCTGGCAAGCGCAGGTGTGTTTGAACCTGCGTGAATAATAGGTGTGAGGTGTCACGGTGCGTGTCGTCTGTTTGCCTTTAGCATATACAGCGAGGGCATTTAGCATAAAGACAACTATGAATCACCATATTCCTTAAATTACTTGATGAAGGACTTTGAAAAAAATGCAGCACATTTCCAACCTAGATGCTATAATCCCCCAATCCAATTCTGTTTCAGCGATCGTTACTATATGGGGCAGATGCAGCGAACATTCCATGTGAGATCAGAGTGTCGACAGTGACTCCAGTTAGTGGCAAATAATGTGATTACGTGCCGACGACTTAATTTGCATCGAAGGCTTTGGCATTATACGTCGACTGCCTTCAGATACATTTGCATACCTACCGGTGACGCCTCCCATATGTAGAGGTGTTATACAAATAAGCAGATTACTTATAGATTAATTGGTGGCTTCCTTTGTTAGCTTTAATGGCTTCGGTGATTCTCGTTATAAGCTATTAGCATTTTGTGATTCAGCAGTCGCTCCCGTCATTAGTTCTGATTCAACTGGTAACGCACGGCTGTTCAGTTAATGATTATTGACATCGATGCGGTTTCACAGAAAATTCTCATCAAATGGGCTTTTTTGGTTTGAAGTTAACTCACTGAAAGCATATGTAATCATATTTGTATCTATATGGATGCGTAGGGCATATAACGAAATACCTGGCTTTTTATAACCCACTTGGGAAGATAAATTTCAACTTTTTAAGTGTGATGCTGTTCACACAATCATATTCTGATGTGAAACCCAATACAATTGTTCTGCTTTTTAAAATAATCAAAACTTCCACCCAATAACCGCTCTACCATTTTTGACATTATTAGCCGCGAGGTTCGCTTAAAAGCCTCAAGGCGTTTGTATTTACTAAAAGAAACGTAAATAATCAGAATGAATTGTTTTGAAATGTTAGATTATGAAGAGTACCTTACACATTTATCGAGAAATAGGCATAGTCTAGTAATTCTATAATGAATTTAATCATTTTTGGTAGCAAACTAAAGATGCTACTGCAATTAAAAATGGAACATTTGAAATAATTTATGATCGTTAAAAATTTCCTCCGATGCATTTATGACGTGTGTCCTAGGGTGCATTATAAAGCACATTTAATTGCTAGGCTGGGAGAAGTATTTACTATGCTCAAGGATCGCGTTGTGAGAGTAGGGAGCTAGACTTACTGATTTCGTAAGTATGTCCGAATGAGATGCTTAGAAGACCTGCAATTGCATAAATCCTTTCCTTCTTCTCTGGATAGTGAAGGTAGAGCTGAATGCGACGAGTAGTGGGGCAAAATCGAGCACCCACGCCTACAAGTGCACACACTTTTACAGGCGAAATCTATCACTACGATCCAATGCCAATTTGATCGCGTTCTTGCCTTCTACTGGTTGGAGCAATGGAAGCACTCAAATGTGCAATGGCGCACGCGACTGCATACAGGCGTACACACACACCCACGCACGCTCACTCATTCACTCACTCACAGTGAGGCAACTGAGCAAACAGTATTGGCACCGAGCCTACATGTCGCATCCTAGGTCAATCGTGTGTGTGTGTGTGTGTGTGTGTGTGTGCATAACTATGTATGCGAATGCGTGTGTGTGTGTGTGTGTGCCACCTTTGTATGCAGAGGACTGAGCTTTGATACCACAATGATTTGCTCAATGGACGATAGCGAATTCTTGTGCCTCTGTGGCGTAACTCGATTCGCAATCGCAAGGCATGGCGATATGCCAACACGACGGGTTCACTCCGAGCCTGAGCGACAGCACCGATAAGCTGAGCTCCGTTCGACGCGGCGAGCAAATCGATAATGAAGTCGGTGCTCCGCTCCTCCGCATTCTGCCATTTTTGCAATTTACATGCGCGCCATAGGAATGGTACGCATAGCCCTTAGGTCAAGGTGACTCCCACGCGCTCTGAGGTAGCACGACTCAACTGTGAGAGTTTGCAAAGCGCCAGGATGAGTCATTGAGACATTTGAATCACCCCTTTAGTCATGGCTATCCTATCATCGGTCTTCACTGCACTCCAACGTCATCACATTTGGACAACGACTCGTTAATCAAATACTCTTGAATACCTATTCTTTCAACGGTTTTGGTAACAAAATTCATTGTTAGCTCACATTTTGGAAGGGCTGATCTGTGACCATTGAAACATTCACTGAGTGTGTTTTGTTTAGGCAATGTTTTCAACCACGTAATACATGCGTACTCTAAATTCTCGATTTCGGACGAGGGTTACGCTAATGGGTGCAAAGCCCAATCGAGATTCTTTTGCACATCCTTCTACCGCATGATGCTATCATGCCACTTGTAAAGGTGACCAACAAAATTTACTGCAGACAATAAAGTACTTAGTCTACGAAAATTACGAAAGTATAAATAAATTTGCGTCAGTACTTAAATGAGATGAGGTAGTGAAAGGGATTTGCCAATAAGAATGTCAGTGTTTTTGAAGGTTGTTGTTAGATTGTGAATAATAGTTGTCAGTGCACCATTCCTCGGTTGAAATAACGATTCCCACAGTGGGATGTGGTGGGTGACGGATTTTATGTCAGTGTAGAAAATTGATGTGCGTACCCTTCAGACCCCACTAAAGTAATTTTGGTATAGACAGAAAATATGGTTCATTTTAAAAAGAAAAGAACTTACCAATACTACCCGCAAAAATTCGCAGAATCGTAAAAAAGATTGGACGGCCGTAGCCAGTAATGCGCTTGGGACATATTGGTTTGTGCATTTCTGGTTAAAAACTACAATTTTAGATCGTGTCTTTTTGTAACTGCGACTTTTTAGGAGTCTCTACTAACTTAAAACTCAAGTGACTCAGAATAACTGAGGCGTCGATGCTATCACAGGTTTGGATTCTTTGTGCGATTTTTGATGCAACTGCCATCGGAGAATTAATGGAAGCGGTAATTTGGTTTGATTTTTTTGTTAGCGTTTTAAACACTTGCAACGTGATATTTTAAGCCCCTTCCGATCGCCTTACCGTCTATGACTTTGCCTTCGGGCGCAAAGGCTCAGGCAGCTGGATTGAGTGGACTTCCCGACTCGATGAGTTAGCGTAGGAATTGATTTTGCCTACTATGGTGATTGACCGCATATCTTACTTTCTGAGCATCTACTTGTCTCACCTCATCTCCATGTTAAACTGGCACCAGAACAACTCCATTCCCAAAGTTAGCAGTGATTTTAAATTTTCGTGCGTTTTTTTAATGCATCCACCAGTGAAGAATTGGAAATATTATAAATTTAATTTAGAAGATATTACGCTACCTTTTTCGAATGCCAAACACTGCTTCCGAAATATTTTGAACAACCCGTGCTTTTAAAGTCTGATAATGTGTTTTAGTGCCTACAATTTCTTCACGTCCATTGAGCAATCAAATATTCCTCTCGGGGACGATACGCTTCTATGCTTGCTAAGACAAAATTTAAGAAAATTACTGCTTCGGTTCAATGATACAAGCATAATAAGAACTGAAGTTTTACACAAGTAAGATACAATTTCCAAGCATTAGATAAACTGGTTGTGAATTGATTCATTGCATTATATTTCATATACTCATGGGTTTCTTCATTTACTCATGCCTTCAACTCACTGATGCATGAACTTTTGTTCCATTACGTAATAGCATTGACTTTGTGCCAGTGGGGAAGACCTGAGCTCAAAGGTAATGTTCTGTAGGATGATGTGTTTACACACAGCTTCAGGTGTATTTGCGACTTGGCGACACCCATCCATTATTTTGCCAAATTTATCAGACTTCTCTTTTTAAAAATATCAAAGTAATGATGAGCATGTGATGGGACACCATTAATGCCACGTTGCGTGTCTGCATTTCATCCATTCTATCCTTCACCATCGCTACATCTTAGTTCTGACTAATTGAAAAGTTATTTTTGGGTGAAAACTCATAATGGATACTGACTACCAAGTAGTCAAATTTGCTTAATTTTGAGCTAAAACATCTAGTTTTAAATCACTAGAGACATTGAATGAAATGGAACTTTAGTGAAAACTTGTTGAAATTTTTCAGGTACTTGTGGGCAGTTTTATGTGATTATTTGGCACAAATATGTAACAGAGTGGCTAAATAGGAGGGAAATACACGCATAGCCTTACTCACAAATCTTTATGAAATCGAGTGGGATGATGGAATCATTTTACACGTGCACGTTGAGAAGGATTGCGTACCGACATACTATTACTGTAGACAAAAGAAAGTTGTCAAAAAGTTTAGGGTTGAAAGATAGATGGATATTATTGACTACCATTGCTTTACATAATACACAGTTATTGAATACAGAGCTTGTATTATGAAGGCAAACAAACTTAAACCCCTCGAGCTCTGGTTTGATTTAAGCGTCAGCGGCTCCAATACGGGGCTTTTTGAATTGACACAGACGGTAGAATTACGCGATTTTCTTGCAGATCGCAATGTTGATATTTTGATTTCTCCATGTTAGCTTTACAAATGATCAGAGTTTACTCCTATAGCAATGAATTCTACAACGATCCAGTCTAATATAACGGAGAAAGATCATGTGTGAGCATAAAGTTGATTAAGAGTAACGACTATCCGTTAAAACTCGCAGAGACTGTGTAACCCTGAGGAAATGCTTTCGGAATAAACTCAAATTAAAATTGAGCAGGCAGAGACGACAATTCACGTCATCGAGAGAGAAGTTGCATCTCTATTAGGTGTGATTTATAGTCCTCTGATAACTGTTTAGGGTGTCGTAGAAAGAGCTATCAACAGATTAATCTGCATAGCAAGGAGCCATGCCTCTTTAGGTGAGTTTCTGATCATTTCCAAAGTCACCTTTCGCACCGACGTCTGCTTTAGCGGCTAATCGCCTGAATTTAATGTGTAACCAAACTTGCACTACTATGAGTTGCATCGTTTATTCAAGGAGAAATAGTTTCCTTTTCTGAATGAATAGCTCATGCGCAGCTGAATAGCGTCTCTAGTAAAGCTTAAATCTACGGAGAGCAGAGACGAAGTTTCAAAGTCTGCAATTTTGTGACGCTGATGAGAGGCAACGGCGACCCTATATGCAATACAATTATCAATTTAATTCTATGTATACCCTTGGTGGGCATCATTCTTTGAGTAACTATGTTTCACTGGCACACGCCAAAAACACACTTGAAGTGGTAGTCGGCGTGATAGCCAGGATGCTTCTCGACAGTCACTTAATCGCGTTTCGCGCAAACACTCGCCCTTTGTTTGGTGTTTGGTGCGAGGGTGCCGTGGTAGTAAACTGATGGCATTTATACAGTGGACAGGAGCATGGCACTAATCAGCCAAACTTTTCGCAAATATTCAAGGAAGTCCCTCGACCGTCTGGGTTCCAAGGAAACAGTGGAAAAGGACGAGATATGGTTTCGTTACCTATCACTCTGTTTAAACAATAGAAGAAGAGGACCCACCTTCCACTCAGACAGTAGCGATTGTTTGAACGGGCGCTGACCCAAGTGAAGGGTAATGGCCGATTTAAAAAACATTTGTAACCTCGTGCCAAGGAAGCAAATGTAAAGTTATCCTTTGATCTGCTAAAGCATTAAACCAAAAGCTGGAACTACAACCATGATAGAAACAGTCTTCTTCCCATGCTTGACTGTAGCTTATGCCTGACCCCACTTAAACGCTAGAATATCAAGACCTCGGAAAACTCCCGCCTAATCCATCTTTGCACTGCTTGTTAGCTCTGGAAACGTTGAGATAAAGGCATGCGATGTTAATTAAAAAGTCAATGGAAGTAACTGGCAGAGTGAAAACACTCGAAAAACTGAAGGTAAATAAATTCTGCCCTTTCGAGATTCGTCATGGAAAAGTTTAAAACTTCACACCGGTGATTGAGTAGACATCCGCGTAATCCAATATAGAGAGGAGAACTACAAAACGGAAGCATTAAATACAAATTGAGATAACTCTTATGGTGTAAACACACAAATAAATTCGAGAGATGAAATACTAAAGAATGGTTGTTGATAAACAACCCCAATTAAACAAAACGAACTAGCGAAAACGAAACCCAAACGTACTTATTTGGGTACGAACATAGCGGGTGATCATTGTCAGACATTTACAATAAAGGATGAAATAAGATATAAGGAGTAGGTGTAGGGAAACAGGAGGAGGGTAGCGATAAGAGATTATTTCGATATGCTCTCTTGTTGCGCTTTATTAAGCGACTAGAAAGTACCTTAGAGATAGGAAGATGAGTAAGCAGTTACAAAAGCTTCCCGAAAATGAGCTTACAGTACCCCATTTTGGTAGCAGTGGAATGGCGATAGTGTGATATTTGGTAACACGCATCTGCCTTTCGACTAAAAAACTCATATTTTTAAATAAAGTCTTAATCACACTGTAATACTTTGTTTGTTCGAACTACCGGTTTAGGTCACTTGGGTGGCCATCTTGTTCTAGCCGGTTGATCGGCCTCCGCGCCGTGCTAACAGCCCCCAAGCCCTCTGTTTCCAGAATATATATATTCTGCCCCAGTACTGCGCCTTCTTTTACCTTAAGGGAGCCTCGGGACGCTACATTGGTGGCAGCGGAAAGCGGACCCGACTTTGATGCATTTTATCCTGCTCCATGCCGCTTCTGGCAAACGTCGGCGTTGTGAAAGAAGTACATGTGCTACGGAGGGGAGAACCTCTGGTATCTCGTAACAGAAGGATTGAGATCGACGTTCATCTTCGACATCTCCCTCGCCCTCGTGTTCGACAGGAAAGCTATTAACAACTGAAGCGACACTAGCCGTGGACTCCAAGCCCAGAGGAGGGCCAAGAGGCGCGCATTTGCTGCACTGAGTGCTACGCGGAATTGATGGCACTACAGGAACACATGCGTTCGAACCTCGACGACTGGGACGGTTAGCTCGTGGGTGCTTCTCGCAGCACTGATTACGTTGTGATGGCTGACGCGGGAGGCGGACGAAGGAGAGCGTCGGGGACGACGCTCGAAAGAAGAGAGGGGCTGTGTAATACTTTGTTTGTTCGAACTACCGGTTCAGGTCACTTGGGTGGCCATCTTGTTCTAGCCGGTTGGTCGGCCTCCGGGCCGTGCCAACAGCTCCCAAGCCCTCTGTTCCCGGAATATATATATTCTGCCCTAGTACTACGCCTTCTTTAACCTTAAGGGGAGCCTCGGGACGCTGCACACACATTTTGCACTATTTAAAATATTTTATAGTTATTTAGCACCAACTTATACTTGTTCTTGTAAGAAACCGCAGAATTTGACTTCCGTGTGTAGAGACACGCGCGGCTGGCTTGATTCTGACGTGTTTTGTTCTTGTATCTCGTACAATCATTTAAATCAAATAGACCGACCACTTAATGATATGCTCCTGAGACCATTATTTTTTTATTGTGTATCTTAGGGGCTTGTGTTGTGATGCAGGACTCTAATGCGTCTTGTTTTTTTGTTTTTCATCTCTCCACTTGATTTCAGGTTTTCACGATGGCGGAGACATGGTTCGATGATTCGGTGAGTTCTGAAAATTTTCCGTAACTAACTTGACAGTATACACAGCTGAGGTCAGAATCTCCAGAAGCTGTCAACATCAGCCACTACGAGGCGCACGCCAGAAATATATTTGATAAGTACTTTGCAGTCAGCAAGGGTGAAGCTTTGGCGAATAACTTGTTTCGCGAGGGAAAGGACCGAGTTACTCAAGAGTGGTTAAGTACAGTACTGCGTCGTGGTACCGGTGCGGATCGTGTGTTGGCTTTAGCCTTCATTGTGAAGGAAAACCCCCTCTCTTCTCTGCAACATATCGAGAGTTTACTAGCCTTTGTTTCGCCTGTCAAGAAACAGCTTTGTATGAAAGCGATAGACGTTCTCTCCAATCTCTTTGAAAACTTCCTTCTCCCAAGCAAGCGAGCTCTAATTGCCTTCGAGAATCGTCCTTTTAAAGTTCTGGCAAAGCATCCGGTGGCGCTCACAGAAGAACTGACGCTCAAAGATGCTCATCATGGACTCAGGTTGCCTCGCAAATGCCGTGAACATATTCTCGCTTTGTGGTACTTTGAACATATGCTTAAACGCTGCTATTTTCGGTTTTTGACCTCTTTGGAGGTAATTTTTACTGTTATCCTCATCATTTGGTATATTTAGAACGTTTTAAAAAGTGATACCATTCCCGTTGAGAAAACCAAAGCGTTAAGTATGCGCAAGATCGTACATCCTAACTCCCGTTTTCTAGATGCATTGATAAATTTAGCCACGAAGAAGCCTGAAAATCGTGAGGTAATGTCTGAATTCCGAATAATTTTTGAACTAGCTGGCGATCAGTATTGTGGTGAATAAGCTTGGTGATCGCAGTAGGGGTTTTGCGTCTAGCGTGATTCACAAGCTGCGAATAATGTGTAAGTATCCCTTGGCTTATTCTCTGAATAACCCAAATTTTGCTGAGACGTCATTAGGTCACCTCGTGCTTCAGGTCAGAGTTATCCTCGCCTGAAGGCGATGCTAGTGGAACGAATAAGAGCTTTCCTCTTCCGCCCGAATCTGCTTGATCGAGCCAAGTATTATGCTATTGTGCTGCTCTCGTCTATGCCCTTGTCAAGGAAGAACTCGCGACTCTCCACGCCCATGGAGGATGTGGCTACCAACGACACTGCTGTCGCCGCCGTTCTCTTCCGCATCTACCTCTCCTTCTTCCGCGCGTCGGTAAGCTCCCAGGAACTGCCTGAACGTCTTACAAATGCTCTTCTCTCTGGTATTAGCCGCGTTGCTCCATACCTCTCGGGTAAGGTGGTACTCTTGAGTGTTACCATTTGTCATTTACTTTTTGCTTTTTTGGTAATTTTCGGAATTTATTACGTCTCTAAAATGAACGAGAATCGGAATAACGGAGAGGAATGTACTTGAATCATTCATATACTATCTTTGTGTTTACGATTTTCATCAAAACACTATGACCCTTCTATAAGTTCTATGAAGTTTGTTAGTAGCAGTGCTTAATCTTGACAATTCGCAGCCACGGTTGGATTCCACACAATATTCTAGGTCCCAACCATTTCGTGATGAAACTTGCAGGAAGAGCAATCAGTTTATGACGATTTGACAGAGAATTCACATGAGTTATTCGTGTCCGTGTGATTTTTGCGGAATGCTGGATGATGTTTGTGATGTGCTTCATGTCCAAAATATTTACCGCGGTTCACTATACCACTCGCTAAACTCCCAAGGTACTTGTTTTATTATTTGTGAAGCTTAAATGATTTCAGTACGTGTGTAAACGTGTGTCACTCATTCGATCAGTTAAATACTTGCTTTTTCTAATGAGTGGTGAGTGATTAACCACATTTTCTCATTGCTTAATAATTTTCGCTAGAGTGGTTTGTTACAATCGTCGGTGTATTTACAATTTTTTACGATCTCAGTAATTTTTGTGAAAAATGAGCTGATGAAACTAAGCATTTATCCTGAGTCCTTGTGTATGATCGTTTTTCCTATCCATAAAACTTTAATTCAACGGAGGTTACCTAATGGTATCCCACTTAGCCATCCGATCGTACTTTTTGGCAAATGGAATGTTCTCGGGTTTCAAAACTTCTTACCGCATAGTCAATAGAATTTAAGCCCTTCTACTACTTCAATTAAGTACACTGTGCAACCTCCAAAACTAGTATTTGGCAATGAAGATAATGCGCCCGCTAGATCAAGACAAATTTAAGGCACAATGGTGGTATGTACTTGCTGCTTATCTAAGCTTAGCTACTTGGGCTCCACATGCCTACCACCTTTATCCGCGTCATTCCGCGAGCGTTCATTTGCCTTTGCTAGTGGAAGTAATGTCTGAGAATGTCACAGACGTCGACGCTATCTTCAGGCTGGTTCATGTGACAACGAATTTTACAATCAGCCTACAGGCCCTCAACTTCCTTTTCCACTTTGTTTCTCACCAGCAACAACTTCGCGATCGTTACTATCAGGCGAGTCTCGACAGTAAATGCTTCTTATTGCTAGGATTAGCAAATATCTTTTTTCCATTAAACATCAGTCATTTTTCGATGCATCAGAATGGCCAATATCCGGGATGCTCTTTAATAAGTTATTGTGTGCTAATCTGAAAACTTAGTTCACATTTGTTTTGCAAACTGTGGAATCGAATTAATTCATCAATCCAGACCACAACGAAAGTGGCGACAATTGTCCGAAGGTTGTGGAAGGAAAAGAATGCATCCGAACGATAGACTACTGAAGATAATCCAAGTAGCTAAGTGGCCTTTTTACGAATTTACATAGGTTGGCGTTCTTGTCCTAAAATTTTTAACTGCCTCTTAAATGCTGGTTGTGTTATAATTCTGTATCGACTGATGTTGTAGGTCATATGTGAAACTTTCAATTCTAAGAGAGATGACTATTATTTCTCGGTACACTTCCACTTAGTAAAACAGCAGACGGTCAGGAAGGCCCAATTGTATGCCAAAACTCCTATGTGTCATGCTCGTGCATTTATTTCTTTTTCACTGAAGGAACAACACTGTCATTCCCAGTTGAATGCCAATCGTGATGTTGTCTTTCTACGGAAGGCTACCTCTTTGTGGCAAACTTAGTAGCTTTAAGTGTAGTATATTAATTTGATTTTGTAAAGACCGCTATCTGTCAACTAGAAGTTGATGAATGGATTTAATCCCAATTTTGCGGAAGACTATGGAACTGTTTGTAAATAACAGAGTTTCACAAAGCTCTTATATTATTCCTTCCATTTCTATCCAAAGGCACTCTATCGTAAGCTCACAGACTGTTCGATTCGTTGGACAGCGCGTGGTCCCTTCGTGCTAAATCTGCTCTATCAAAGCTTAGAAGCAGACGCTGACGCCGAGCGCCGAGCGGCTCTCATCCAGCGCCTTCTCTCCATCTGTCTAAACCATCCGAACCCCGGTTTTGTGGCTGGCTCACTAATCCTCCTTGAAAAACTCTACTTAGCTAGTAAAGTTAACCCAATCGGTGCTGCTCCTGGTCAGGTAGGTGATCCTACCTCTATACTGCTGGAACTCTCTTCTGCTGCCGCTACTTGCTTGGACTTGCTTATTTTTAGTCAACCGAGCTACGAAAAGATTCACAAGGCATACTCCCCACGTCAGTTGGTGTTGTCAAGCAGAGCCACCACTCAAACACTGTTGCATTTGACTCGGACGAGGAAAACTTCTCCGACGTCCCCGCGTCAGACGAAGAGGGAGACGAGAATGATGCAGTAAAGACAGAGGAGAAGAAAACTATACAATTAACGGAAGGCGCCTGGGACCACCGTCGTCTGTTTGAAAAGACGAAGAAACGCTCCTTCAGGACTGTGGTGGGCTACGACAGCTCGGCGCGAGATCCACGTTTTGCGCGGGCTCTGAATCAGCCCTGTTGGCATCTTTCGTTGCTTGTCAATCACGCCCATCCTACCGTTGCCTATTTTGCCAGAAGCTTGATGGAAAGGAGAGTTTTCAAATACACTGGTGATCCCTTCGAAGATCTCTCGGTGGCTCACTTTATGGAGCGCTTTGTCTACAAGAAACCCAAGCCCACTTCAAGTACAGTAGAGGGTCGTGGGAACTCAGAAGCTAGACCGGCTCTCATTGTAACTTTATTGGTCTATTTCTTCTCCTGTTATAGTTGCGAAACCGAGCAAGATGGTTGTTGACGCAGGTGCGAGGAAGAAAGTCCACGCTAAGACACTGGCTCCCAACAGCTTAGCCTACAAGAATCTCAACCCTGAGCAGGTGCCCTCTGACGAACGATTCATTCACAGGTGGGTTCATTCTGGATTTCCTTAGTTTTCTATAGCAGAAGGTCTAGCGGTCTTCGTTTTGCTTCTTCCAAATGCTACCTGCTTATGCGTAAATGTCATGACTTAATTACATATGTTAACGGCTAAAGTGTGGGTTGTCGATGTCTGCTCGGTGTGTCAAATGAAGAAGCAAAAATTTTGCTTTATGAACTAGATGGCGGAAAAAATAAGTAAACAAAGTTGAGCGGCTGCTTCCACATAGTTGCCGCCCCTTTTTAATGTAAATGTGTAAGTGATTTTTTTGCCATTTGGGATTCAACTAAATGAACCTCTTTGTATCCTTTTGTTGGGACATTTGTTTTAACATTTGAGTATAGCCGATTATTTTGTTACGTCTCTTTGCTTATTTTTTGTGCTGTGTTAAGCTTTTTTTTACTTAAATGCCTAATTACTTTATGGAATTAAATTTTTTCTCCATCTCAGTTCCCTTGTTTATTTGTTTTCTTTTGTTAGTTACTTCAACTTCATCGATGCTCAGTCAGGCAATGACGAGGGTAGTCATGGCAGTGACGGGTCGGACCTGGACGAAGACTTCGACCAATATCTCAGTGAGTGGGCCCATTCTCATGTTGTCTTCATCTTTCCTGTAAACAGTCTCTTTACGTCCACGCTTTTTAATTCTCCAGGAAGGCATGAAAAGGGTCTAATCCCAGATGACGTAGACGAAGATGGTTTATCTGATGACTCCGATTTTAACTACAGTAAGTTGTTCTTGTGCTGGTGCTCTGGAGACCCGATGGCGGTGAAGGATAGTTAGGAGTAGCACAAATTTTGATGCTCATTTAATTGGGATTCGCTGGGCTTCTACAAGCATAATTCTTTTCTACTGAACTGCAATTTTTGGCATTTGCCTTTCTAAGAGACTTGAACCGCTACCTAGATCTCCCACCAATGGAGAGTGCGGAAATTGCAAAAGAGGGAAGTTAATGTTCATGTCTGCAGATCTCGCAAGGTCGTGTTTGCACATATCTGAAGCGAAGTTGACCCAAGACCTCAGTACGGTCGTTGTTGATGTGTTGCCGCGCTATGATACCTTGGTTGCATAGAGGTTTAAAAATGTTTTGCAATGTTTTTGTCAATGTTCCGATTATTTGGGAGGAAACCACAGAACTTGGACACTGAAAGTAAGTAGTTCTCAATGGTACGTTGATTCTTTTTTTCATGATGTCTTCGGTTCCTCAGCCGACATATTTTCCGAATATTTTGAGAAATGCCGTGCCAACATACACGTGAACCTGTTAAGACTGCATGATTCAAACTATCTTGAAGTGTCTGCTTTAATGGCTCCAAGGTTTTAAAAGGTAGAAATGTACATCAATTGTCCAGCTTGGGTGACGCGTTCCCGGTCGGTCCCAAGATGACTCACCTCCTGCATCCTGAAAAAAACAACTTGCAAGACTTGTGCCATTCAGGATTGAAAGAAGGACCTTGTTAAATCCGGGTTGTCACATTTTCTTTAATGCCAAATTTGGGACACGATGTAGCTGGGGTTTCAAGTTCACTATTTAATAGGCCGTTTTGCTCCTTTCCTTTGACGTAATATCGTGAAATTGTTGATAGCTCCGTGGTTTTTCATATTTGATATTTGTTTGCAATGAGACAAAGAGAATTCGAATGTCGGCAAATGAATCACCCCTGCATCCACCTCCAGTAGATGTATATATTTTCATAGAGGAGGCATATTCATCAATACGAGAGGATCTTTCAGCAATTTGAGCGTTTCGGATTCTTGCAATCACAGATTGTTGTTGTGTACATTTGATTCAGTTGAGTGAATATTTTGGCAAGCACTTAGATGTAAGCATTCATTTTTGTCGGAAATGGGTTTGATAAATCCATTGTGGTTGTGATCCGGTGTTATTTGAATGAGCTCGACTCTTTGTCCCAATTGCCTGATTTAATTTTTCTCCTCTAGCCACCGACGAGGAAGAGGCTGAAGCGGGGGAAACAAAGGAGGAAAGTGATGCGACCGACTCGGAAGGAGAGAATGAAGAAAGTAACGGCGATCCGGTAAGCGAGGACGAAGACGATATCGGAGATAGTGATATTGACGAAGACGATTTTGCACCGTCGAAGAGAGGTGACAAGTAAGTTACTTTCGCCCCTTTGGCCGCCACTTGTTGTTCACCGTAACCTATCAGCTGTTGCTGCTTGGCGCCGAAGCTTTGCAACAAATCAATAGAATAGAGACTTCATGAAACATCTCTTTTTATACGATAAACAAGTACGACCCAAAAACGTTCCACGAGTCACCTTGTCATTTTTGCTACATCACTGTCGGTAAGTTTTTAAATAAAAGCTGTCAATTTCATTACAGTGGAATTATTTGCAAAGCACAGTTCATTTTGCTGACCGCTTTTTAAAAATTACTTATGCTTTGTTCAGAAGCAGCGTTAAGCTTGTCTGGAACAGATGTTTGTAGATTTGCATTGTGGTGAACCGACAGCATCTCTACATTGAATCTTCTTGACAATGCTTCGATCATTGCTGCATTTCCCATGAAAACGCATTTCGTAGTTTGTTGACCCTCCTGTCTGTTTGAGTAATAAATGGAGAGTCTTTCAGGCTTGCTGCTTTTGTGTCAGCATCGCTAAGTTTTACGACTTTAGGTTCTCATGTTCCCAGAAGTTTTACTATTGACAACTAGAAGGCGTATTTTGAAGATTGGATTTGGTGCACAAGTTCCTACCTTTCCTAAACCATTGCTGACACCTTTGAATCACCTGTTTTTCTTCATTAATTAAGCGCCAATCGGTCATCAGCGGCATGCATAACAATTCTAGTGGGATTTGATCTTTCTGTTGCATCCTCTGCTGCTTGCAGATCTGAAAAATTTGGTCTGACTACACCTCACAAAAACATACTTATGCATTAGCTGGTCATACAAACGAGTTTTTTTAAGTCTACAGATGTGAATTATCTAGGCTCACTGGTGTTTTGTGAGATCGTTGAGTCTTCTGGTTGTCTACTCGCCACTATATTCTTTGATTAAGTATTCTCAGATATTTGTACGGAAGAATGCAAATTTTGGCTGGAATGGCTACAAATGAAATTGACTGAACCAATTACATTACGTTTGGGCCTCAATTACATGTCGGTTAGTTAGTAGCTGACTCGCATTTTGCCATCAAAGTTGGTTCGTGCTAATCACTAAAGTTATTTTTATTTAACCAGATCTGGTCGATTAGATCTGAATAGACTCTTCGTCAGCGCAGAAGAGATAGGTGATCTTTACGACAATCAGGAGGAATCCGAAAGCCCGTCATCGAAGCGGCTCAAGTGGAAGGGCAAGAAGCGGAGCCAATCGGTATCCCGAAAAATGAAACAAAGACATGCCTTGTTCGTACAGAAGAGGCAGAGGTTCCGGCATAAGCGAGGCAGTGTTTCATCAGGAGCTAAAAAACCACGGCGACGTTAATTTCATTCCTGCCTATTGTACAGCTTTAAATCCCACTCTTATCTGCACCCAGTTGCCTTTTGAAACGAAAGTTGGTTGCACTGAGAACGCTTGGACACGCGCAAACGTCAAGGTCGACTTCTGCTTTGGGAACAAATGGTCGCTTGACAAACGTACACCCTGTGTCTAGGTCAATCGGGCCTGGTTTTGCAGATTTTGGGGTGGTAACGCACGGTAAAGCGAGCGCTATATGCGCCCCAGGGCAATCCGAGCAGCAAGTGTCGGGGCGGGGTTTTCAATGAACGGAGACGGTGTCGGCTCGTTTGGACGTCTCGAGAACTAAACGAACATGAACAAGTAAACACTCGTCCTATTTACGCTTGCATACATTCGTTTTATGGTTTATGTATCGCATTTGGAGTTACCAGCAAATCGCATGATCATGGTTCCACCAGGTCCTACCAGTTTATTGTCATTCCGCTTCACACTGGGCACGTCAGAGAGCGATTTCCAATCGAAGTCAAATAGCAAAAATTGCAGGGGCCAATTTTTATGGTTGCTGTGTTGGGGAGGATTGCCTTTGCGTTGCTGAAAGGAACCTTGCACTAAATTGAGGGTTCAAACTGAATTGGTGTAGCGTATCACCAACTTCGTACCTTGCATGCCATAAATGCGGAAAGGCATGTATTTGTTACTCATCTCTGTCACATTCATAAAATACGCCTAAAAGTACGTGAATGTCCCGGAGATTTGAACCCCAAAATAGACAGTAGTGAAATACCTCCAAGACCCATATAGTTGCGTCAAATAGCGTCAAAGTCTCTGGAAAATGTTAGCTCTGTCGTTTAGCAGAACACAGTCGGGACACGAAAAGTGTGTCAATCTGAGCTCTTGAAGTGTACATTTTCGGGAGCTGCCTTATACTTCGCCCGTTGACATAGTGAAACGCACACAAAGCACAAAGGTGCGGTGATTTCGCCTTGTTTTATACAGCGAAGTAATGGTTATAAAAATTATTTTCTACTGATGCAATAAGATCCTGGAACTGAGCATGAATTATTAATTAAATTGCCACAATGTATCAAGGGCTTGGAAAACAAAATGGACTTTTAATATTTTTCTACTCACTGACTTGGCATCTCAGTTAAGTGAATTCAATAAAGGGACAATTCCTCGATGGTAAGCCTGCGATGGCTAAGCATGCGATGTGCCTAATGATCCATAGGCTCTCCACCATAAATGAAATTGGGTTTCCACGGCAGATTCACGTAAAATGACCCACGTTGTATGCGTCGTTTCTAGTTTTAGAGTCTCCAGGCTTCCTTGAAGGCAAATGGAGGCATAATACTTGGCCAATGGGGTTGTAGCTACCGGCATGGCCCGGAAGTCAGCCCACCCAACTAAGTGACTGCAATCGATACTAGCAGTCAAACAAACAAAGTATTGCACTAATAGCCTCTTTTGAATATGAATAGCCCATTATTTGATCGTGGTGCCTTTCTAAAGTTTCTGGCCAAACTACTTCTGCCTTTTGTCGGCACCGTCTCATGCGAGTCCTTCAGCGCTCAGCTACGGAGTTCTGTATTACCAATCTGATGGTGGCCCACCCTTTGATTCTTGTCAAGGTAAGCCAGAAAGCTAAAAGTTCAATCCTTAAGAGAACTTGTTCGTCCTTAGCGTGCAACCGAAAGTTGCTGTGTGATAGAGATCATGCCTAACAGCACACCAGTGTGACCACAGAGCCGTGAAGTCACATATCTTCGCTCAATGAGAAGCATTTCGTTCCTTTATTCACAGCTAAAGTATAGGTATTTTTGAATCTGTACTGCGAATTCCTGCAATAAACATGGAAGACCCTTTTATTGCTCCTGTATTTCTATCAAAAAAGCGGATGACTTGTGTGCACTTGTAATTACCCACTGCGAAGCGTGACTAGGTTATTTAAATCCACGAAATGTGATTGATTGCTTCGATTACCTTTCATCATGGCACCAATAGCTGGAGAATTAGGGTCAGTTGACATTTTCCACAAAATTCATGACAATTGTCGATAAAATAAGAAACTGCATGTTGTCAAAAGGGCATCATAGTTAGCAATAGGAAAAGTGCATTTTTTGCAGCTTCACCCTATTGTGATGTAAAAAAAATTTGTCATCGGCTCGGTGAATGAACTGACAGCCAACTTGACAATAGACCATGCGCAAAAAGAATGTTGTGAACGCCGTTAAATGGACCACTGTCCTGGGCTAATTCCAACCCGGCCCTCATACTTTTCCCACATGAAGGTGTATGGAGGTAGTATCAATTTCCGTACTAAATTGGTAAAAAGAGTTTGATAACTTTTTTTTAAAAAGAAGTCCTTTAATAGCTTCTTAACTAAAGCACAATCAAATTGCTGCGCTTTTTGAAAAGCCCCCAAGGCTAAAAGAGCCGCACATATGGCTATAGAAGATACATTGACCCCATAGTATATTGCCGTTAAAGACATGTAGAAGTATTAGGGAGAGGAAAGTGCCCCTTCTGAAGTACCAAGTTGTTTTCCTAAATTGTTCCTCTTTGACTCACAGGTTTATAGTTCTTTTGTCCAACTGCTAAATACATTTAACTCAAAAAACTCGCGCCAAATGTTGGTCATATTCTATTCCGCCATATCAATATCAAGGTAACAGACTGTTTCTCTCTTCTACCTCTGGTTTCACAACTTTAGAAAGGGAGAGTGTGGATACGGTAAGACATGGTTCATGTGAGAAGTATGATGGGAGTTCGCAGTTGGTCAAGGTTGACGGAGGGTCGGAGTTGGTTCCCGCCGCGAGAGGCAATGGCGCTCACCCCACCGCCTTATAGGCGTGATATTACCGCCTGTCATAAAACATGTGTGACACAAATTTACCATCATCTGTGCTTGACCTAAGAGCTATTTCGCAATTTACGCGAATCTGATCCCTATAAATAAACCGTATAAACAGGATTCCTGCAAAAGGCCTAGGCTCAACTCTAAAGAATGACTCCATTTCTTTTGAGGCTAAGTAGGGCTATAAAAGCATGCAGTCAACCAGGCCATCTTAGTTTTAAGTGAGAACTAAAATTGAATTCGGTTACAGGTTGCTGTCGTTGTGTTTATGTGTTAGTTCAAGGTCAAAGATCACCCCATCTCCAAACCTTAAAGGTGGGTGCCATAAATTTTCATTACGCAATTGTGGCACCCAAAGTTATTCCATAGGGGAAAGTTTAGGTTCTTATTTTCTCATTGCCACAAATTTGGTACCACAATGGCGCTACAACACTGAGAATTTTACTATGTTGTGTCATATTTAGGAGCTCGGAATTTATTTTCTTATAAACGCCCATTAAAAAGGGCGGGTATTCTATGAGAGCATAGGTTCCAAATGAAAATGTAATAACTAAGCGAAGGAAATTGTATCCACATCGCCTCTAGTAATGTTGCACCTTGAGACATCCCCAAAGGTGAAAAAAGACATGATGCTCGTGGGTACTGGCGTGGCCCGGGAGCCAACCCATCTGGCAAAGATACGGTGGTGGAACACGTATGTGACCCCTGTGCCGAAGCCAAGAGTTTTACAACCAGACTCACCTCTCCTCCGGAAGAATATGGGAACCGCTATTACCGGCGCTGCGAAGTCAGGGTACACAAACTACTCTAACTAAAGATACTTCAACCCCAAATAAATTCTGGCGATTAGTGGGCTTATCCTTTGCACATTTTATTTAAAAATTTATTATTTGGGAGACATTTCAAGCGTTGCTTACCTGACAGTATCATATTACCGAAACATAATCCCGTTTTCTAGCGATCAAAAGTGTACGCTTAACTCCCTACCTTTCTGATCAAGGGACTTAGCACTTTTAGAAGCGTTTAACGTTTCCAAGGCATATGTTTTTTTATCAAGACATAAACTTACCTCCTCAAAGGCAGAAGAGTAATAGCAAAAGCAATTTTTAATAGTGGAAAACTTCTCATTTTGTAGTGCCTAAGTCCTCTTAATCTGGTGACATGTTCGTCACCGACAATATGGACTGACAGCATGGGTGGCGTGATAATAGGTCTGTGGCACCAAAGCGTAGCCAAAGCGTGGGAGATTGGAAACACCTACGTTATTAAACCTGCAATTAAAGCAACCGAAGTTTTATTTCACAAAGACATGAACTGATTCACAGTTGCAATAAATGCTCAAAACTTATAAGAGCTAGTTTTGTCGATGTTATCAACCCCTGCACTTGGATGGAAGCAGAAATGGACAACTCCGTTGCGGAGCTTTTGAGTGATGACTAGCTTTACAACTGCCTGCCTTGACATAGCCTTGCGCATGAAACCAGAGACACAAGAAAAGCGCAATCGCCACCCGTTGAGTGCCAAAACAATAGAATCAGTTGATCAGGCTTATACCAAACAAAGGCATATCACCAGCTCGATTTGGGGGACACAATATACTGAAAATGGCACTCTATCTACAACGAGAAAATGCATGAGGATTAATCGTCAACATTGTAAGCATAGGGATTCCCTCACAATGTACAAGACGGACCTCAGCCGTTTCATTGTACTTCGATCAAATCTCAGCAAAACTAGATTTCAGACAGAACAGTGTATACATCATTTGATAGTAATAACTTAATCACTTAACTCTCGGGTTTGGTGAAGGGATTACTGAGGAGCTCCGCTATTGAACTTTCACTGGGCGACTTGGCTTCTGGGCGATGTTAATAACCCCCAACCTTACAATACCTAATCTACCTGAGTACTGTGTCTTCTTTCGCCTTCAGGAATTGTGTTTGATGGTTTTAAAACTGACCACTTTGTTGCAAATCCTCTATGATTGTGGTCCTGATTTATTAATCGCTAAGCATTCTATGAAAACTACAAAAGGCAGTGCAAACCTACATGGAGGGCGCTTTTCCCTCAAAAAGAACCGCAGAAATGAGAACGTGCCCAGTAAATCTATTTATTGAAATGAATTGACGGGACGACCTCAGTTTGTACAAAGAATTAAGCAGTTGTATAGTGATTAATACAGGCCCAAATGTGGTCATAGTTTCCCTTTTGCGTGAAATCGCAGCTACTTCTACCCGAATGGATTCCTTGACGAAAAGCCAAGAAAATGTGCTAGATTTTTTTCCCAAAAAATTTATTCTAACCGCACATTACGGTAAAGTCGCTCCCAATAAGACGCAAACTCAGAACAATCTGGGAACCACTTACAACACACTACTGCATATGGAAGATGAAATCATGCCAGACAATGAGTTTTGCTTTAATATAGCATTTCTTTAAGACGGATTCTTGGAATTTGGCCAGTGGATACAGTACTACATCCACCATTCATAATTCCCCTCCCACAGAAGCAATAACAAGTAAAGTGTGTGAATGCATATACGTAAAAAAGAGAAATAATGAAATCAAATAATCTCGACTAAAGAAGCAATAGAAACGGGCTAATCGGTCAATCACCCAATGGAGTTAATAAAACAGCTTTTTGGCCGACTTGGATTACACCTCGCCACGGAAGAGGCGTGCAATCATGTCGCTGCAGTGCATGGTGGCACGACGGTAGTCGGCGTTGAGGAAACTGAAGTTGAGAAAGGCGTGAGGCATCCCACTAGCCACGTGCAAGTCCACCGACACCCCCAACGCCTCCGCTCGCTTAGCAAGTTCTAGGGCGTCGTCCAAGAATGGGTCGTATTGGCAGGCCTGTCAGGGAAGGGCACGAAGTATAGACAATTATATCTGGGCTTAAATTAATTCTTCAATCGAGCGGCATTTGTGCCAGTTGTCAATTTAACTACGCGAACTCTCCAGTTTCCGCTGGCTTCGATCGCTATCTTGATTGGCATGCCCTATAACGCCCTCATAAGGGTACCACAACACAACGCTTGATGGTCGAATACTGTCTAGAACGCCAATGATGCGAATAGAAACGCCAATGTTGTCAAATCTATCATGAGCATAGAGTGGTACACATCAGCCGGGTTTATGCGAAGATGACAATCCCATGACTGCGTCCTCCTTAAACATGGCAAGATATTTTGTGTCAAAAATTGTGAAAAAAAGCTTTCGACCTCTCTTGGAAGGTATCCCATTTGAAAATTAAAAAAGCTTTTAGGTTGATCAGACACTCAGAACTGCTAAGTTTAACCAGGGCGTTGTAAACAGAAACCAGGACGGCAATACACAAGGCGATTCGGCAAGCATTATGTAACAAAACGATAAGTAGGATGCATCCAATTTTTGACTCAAAAACGGAATCTTCGAAGGAAAAGCGAATAAAAGGAATACCTTCCTACATTTGAAACCTCCCTCTCTGTGAAACGAAGAAGAAAGCAACCTTGACGATCAGATATTGTCGAAAATGTCAAGTTCTCTTTTACTTCAGCTTAGGAATACGAGTCGAACACCGGCTATAAAGAGCAGGCCTTTATAGTTGCCTTGCCTAAACCCTACTGTGAGGCTGAAAAAGACCCCTTCGATGACTCGACGATATCAATAACGTCAAGTTAAATTAAAGAATCCAAGACATTATCAATGAAAGTCGGGCTTATCCACAAGAAGGGCAATGTAATCAGAACTGTTATCAGCGCAAGACAAATCCGCACTTGCTATTTCTCCGAAACAAAAGGCAGTGGATTGAATATTTGAAAGAAAAAATAACTCGACTTCGAACCCAAGCCGAATGGTGGGAAGACGTGCCTTTCTAACACTACTGACCATGAAATAAAGTGAGTTCTAGATTGCATATTAAGTGAGCATCGCCAGAACCTTCTTGCTTAAAACGGTAAAGGAGCACTATTGTGTGTGCAGAGGACATCATTGGTTAAAGTCGTGCAAAATCAATGAGAGATGTCACGTTACCTGATTTCTTCTGGTAAGGTCCTAGAAAGACGGTTATTAAGACCGGGTCCAAGAAATTGGTTCAGTGAAGATCTTACTTGGGTCAACAGTTAGGCGTTCCTTTCCACACAGCCTCCAATGCCCAAGAATGAGGGCGGAATATTCTCGTGGTTTCGTTTTGCTTAAAATTTTATTTCCTTCTCTCTCAATGTAAAACTTTTAAAATGTTGTTTTGAGGGTCGCTTGGGAAGGATTATAAGCAAAGATCCCCAAAGTAATATAGTGAGAACTTCATGACTTACGACAACGAAGACCACGTGGAGATAATATCAATTTTATTTTAAATTTTTGCAACACTATGTTGCCGGCAACAAATTGGAGTGGTGCTTTGATTAGACGTAGGGTGACACATTTAATCGACTGTGTTACTGCCTCTCTTCAGCATTTATAAAAAATTCTGCCTTATATGAATGACTTCTGAGTAACGTACCACAATAGCAAGAGGCGGCAACAAACGGAAAAGCTCATCGGAAGCGAGATAAGGAGAGAGAAAGGGATCCTGTGGGATGGGACACTTGCGAATGCGTTGAAGTTTCGAGTCCACGCCATAAAATTTCCCGTTACACGATTCGTACAGTTGACGCATTTTTGATAGTGGTCCCAAATTCTCGGCGTTCTCTGCAGTGTAAACGCCAAATATAGAAGCCACCTCTACCCAATGAATTTGATTTTACCAATTTCCAAGCAAACTGACTACAGTCTCTTGTTTTGATCAAAAAACAAGAGAAAACTCGAGACAACTGAAGAGTAGCGAGTTGACCTACCATCCGCCTCTTCTTTGGCATTTTCGACTTCAGTGTAGGCGTTTTGATCTTCTAAAAGATCTGTAGAGGAAGACGGAAAGGAAGAAGTGGAGGCACTAAAGGAGACCTCTGGGGAAAACCCATTTCTGTTGGTCTCGAAGAAGCCCCCGGGAGCGGTGACACGACGTGAGATTACGTGCAGACGGCTAATAGAGGGAGTTCCAGGGGAAATAGAAGAGAAGGAAGGAGGGAACCAGTTGGACCAGAGGCGTGACCACAGAGGCGCCGAGGTCGACCGGGGTAGTTGCTGCTGTTGTTTGGGCTGGTGGGCTTCGCTTACCGACGTCGATGCCGGCATTGAGACCTTACGCTCAAAGGATGCCTCGTCAATGCCACCGTAGGCTGTGATAATATATCAAATTGAATTGTTAAGAATTAAAAAAAAAAACAAAAAAAAGCAACGGGTTTCGTATCTTCACGGCAGGCAATACCTAAATTTTTATCCATTATTTAGTCTACCCAATCCCCTATTAAATGGGTCAGAGTTTCCTCAACCGACTCACCCACTTATTTAATCGTTTGACAATCAAATAAACTATTCATCCATAACACCTTCAAATAACTTATTTAGCAAATTATGCACCCATTCATCAAACCCTCCATACATGCTCCGCTCAACAGTTTGGTCATTCAGCGAGCTACCTCACCAAAAAATCGCTGGGTAAGTATACCAACTCCGAAATTTGCCATCATCCACTCGTCAAGCTATCAGCTCGTGCATTTGCCGCTTTAGGAATTGCTTAAGGCATTCAAGCTTCCCTTCGTTTATCCCAAAAGCTAACTAACCGCTTAGATGCACACCTACTTACAAATCCATTCACTGCCGAAGCAATCATATGTCCAACAGCCCAAAGAAATGCTCTTTTACCTACTCAAATAGGCCATTAAGCATGCCACACATTCATCCATCTATATGACATAATCTGTGGAATAACTCATCCACCCAACATTTTGACCACAAATTTAAAAGCGAATCTATTCGAGAACCCATCAATTTACAGACCAGTCCAACCATCTATTCGTATGTTCACCCGTCTTCCACTCGTAAATCCCTCAAACCATTCATTCACTTACTAACCTCCCTTTCATTGAAGTATCTGTCTATCAATCTAGCTATCCATTCAATAAATTATTCCTAAAGAAGAGCCATACCCATGATGCAGCGCGAGACAACGCCAATGGGCAGGAGAGGGTCGCAGATGGAGAGCATACGCGAGGGCGAGGGCACGTAAGCAAGGATGGCGGGCGCGTAAGCAACGAGGGCGCCCACGGGACGTGCAATGCCAGCGCGCAACCCCAGGGCAGCTGCACGAAGACACACACCGAGGCTCAGATTACCACCAGCAGAATCGCCGCACACCACTACTCGCGCGTCCAGCCGCGCTCCCAACCGCTCCCGGTTGGCCATCACCCAACACACCGCGTGGAAACACTCGTCCAGCGCCCGCGGGTACGGCGACTCCGGTGCCAGTGAATAGTTCAATGAGATTACCGGACAGTCAAGCTTCTCTGCCCAAGGGCGAACATACACCTGCAAATTAGGACACAAGTAAGGCACGTGAATGGGCTGATCGCCGTGATGTGTGAAGATCATGGCTAATTTCATTCGAATAGCTCAACAGTACTAACAAACGGGCCACTTTTAGCCTCGGGCAAAATTGCATCTAGCAATCACAAGGACACAAATCAGACACCCGTATGGGTGGATGAATCGCTCAGACCGAATGCCATTGAGTGCGTTGAGAACAGAAATTATTCACGCTAGATGGCTAAATTAAACAGCTGGACAGTCGGACGCCATTTATTGGCAAATGTGCACTTGTCAGCAAAGATACACATCTATCTATCTGGATAAATAGATAAGGGAAATTAGCGTCAAACATCCTAGAAAGTACGTTAATTTCTTTTAATGACGCTGTAATGTTAGCTAGTTCCACACTATAGGCATGCTGCGGCAAAAAAAACCACAAATACAATACTCTATAAGCCACCAGTATAGCAGGGTAGTAGTCACAAACCGAAGTATCAAAAAAATAGGTCACTAATTCAGTCCAAATATCACTGCCTTCAAATGAGTGGCTTTTATGCTATTGGTAGAATCTTTGGAGACCACCATAAAAGTGTGCGGTTACACTGCCTGATGAAATAGTTCGATTATCTGATGTGTCTACAAACAACACAAAAAATTGTTCTTTGAAGGCATAAAGGATCAAAGGCGGCCCATCCACATGAAGAGGGAGTGCTTCATTTATTTAACAAAGAGCGCTCGAGTTAATACGGACCACAACCTCACTGCCAAAGGCAATGGAATGGATACATGGCCCAACTTTTCAAAAATAGTTACGCAAAAGTTGGAAATGGTAATACAAACTCCATGCCAGACTCCACTCACTTATGATATTCCTTAATAATTT
The DNA here is from genome assembly GCA_001923025.3 of Taenia multiceps. Classification (NCBI taxonomy): domain Eukaryota; kingdom Metazoa; phylum Platyhelminthes; class Cestoda; order Cyclophyllidea; family Taeniidae; genus Taenia; species Taenia multiceps. Next base: position 74,778,492 of record CM010311.1, on the reverse strand, counting down.
CATCATACTTTCATGACATTCGTAAGCATCACTGCCAATTCACAAAATAGTTTGGTCAACCCAAATGCTTAACCAGATCAGGATAAATGATGCATCAATCCATAAACTGAAAACAGGAATGATTCAAAAGAAGACATTGCTGGAAAAACTTGCCAATACTAGGGAGAAAATGTACATTCATTTTCCAACAGGGTTATCAGACAACTCTGCATTGCATTACAGTTAACATAGAAGAAAATGGACTTATATTCTGTTTTATATGCATACCGAAAAGGTGCACAAGATAATAACCGGAACTGCAAACCTAAGAAAGACGTAAAATCTGTGGACGGTGGTAATAAAGGCTAGAGGCAGAAAAGTAAGCGATATGAACGGTACCGACAGTAAGGCATTAGCATTTATGTGTTTTGGTAAATAAAGCAAGAGCGTTAGATTCACGTGTGATGTTTGTTCTTGGCGTGCTCAAATATAACCGATGTATGCATACTGCGTGACAAAGGAGTGGCACTGCAGTTACGCATATGATTTGTAGTAATTCACTAAAGTTCACTTCATCTCTCGTTGAAATGTACCATTGCCAATGGATATTGGTCTGAAGGAAGCCTTCAGCAGTCAGAGTGACTGCGCGGTCAGGCATAAGTAAAATAAACAGGAGAAAGGTAATACGACGTAAAAAGAGAAAGTAATGTTTACATAACTACAAGGGCGCCACTGCAAACAAGAGTTATGCAGATACGTAAGCTAAACGAAAATAAGACCATTGTGATATAAAAAAATGCAAACATTAAGTTTTGCCCTTGCTTTGGATCCCAAGGCGTGGGTTTCGAGCCCATCATGAAGGATGCAAAAAGTATTACTGCTAATACCATTTCAATACTGAAAACAGGCATTCTTTGGAAACTTCTATGAAAATATTTCTCGAAAATTTAATAAATCTTTTACCCTGAATTAGCAGCGCTATAGTCTCCTTTTCAACGAGTGGATAATTCCTTCGTTCGAAAGAAATTGGCAACGTGTAACACCATAATAATGGAAATTTTCCACACAAAATAGAAAGCCTTATTCATAAAGAATTGTAAAAAGTGGCACACGGACTGCTATTGGATATTAGCGAAACCAATGCTAAGCCATGGGAAAAGAGCACAGCCAATGGTTTACGAATAACCGGAAATCGCTCTCCAAAGAGAGCCAAATTTATTACTTTCCATTAACTCAGAGATCGATGTGGCTCACAGGAAGCTGCCTTACATAAAAAAGGAGGGCTGAGTGACTCCAAAATCGTGTGGGCGCGGTCACACACAAATATGGCCTTTGTGGGTTTGGTTAAGACTCAGCTTTCTCATTGTCAAATAAGCATGAAACGACTGCTGAAAAAAATTCACAGGCCTGTAAGCGCATAGACTGACACACCAGGTTGCTGCAGTGTGCCAAGAACTGCTCTGGTCATAGAACCTAGGAGGGATGACCTAACACAGGTCAACCTACTTGCCTGAATGATATGAGGTTAGCCGAAATTCCCATAAAATTCAAATCGAATTTTGAAAAGTTGTGGAAATAATTGAGACGAAGTTGGCAGTAGTGAAGGTAAATCCACGGCTGACGTCAAAATACTCGCAACCATGCATAGGTAAATTAAAGTGTGGCTTAGAGAAACCCAAACAAAGGACGTAACTGCACTCAGTGTTTTGCCACAGATCAAGTGTCGCCGTGGTGTGAGTATCACGAGCCTGCGTGATGCGAGAAACAGAGAAAGTGCGGAAGTGGAAGGAGAGAACCGATTTTCTGGCTTAAATGCTGCACAAAGTAAAGGTAGCATTTTAAAGGCCTTGAGCCACACAGAGTAATCTGTTTTGAAGAAAATGTCCCATAAGGCTTGTCAAGTGGAACTGTTGCGGCAACGTCAGATAATTGGAAGCAAGCTGGGTAGTTTGGCAAGTTCAGTTCAATTCAGATGAATCTATAAATGGTCCCTTAGGCTTTCATAGGAACAAAAAGCACTTACAACGATTCTGATAAGCTAAAAGTTTTGTAGAGTACTTGGATAAATGTGAGGGTTTTAAATAAGATTGTTACCAGAAGATAATTTTCTTCGAATTAGAAAGCTTTCTAGCTCGTATTACATTGCACGTTTCTAAAAAAAATAGCTCAAGCTATTACAGTGAATGCTTACTGCAGCGAAATTATTGGGCAAAGCGACGGGAGTGGTTTCTAGGTGCCATTCAATCACATGATACCTAGAGGGCGAACTTTGAAATTACGTCCATCACTAGACGTTGGAATAGCTGACTGTCGTCCTCATAGCGCCAAAACGCTACTTAAGAATTGCAAAAAGACTCTCGGCGCTCTTCAATCGAGTAATCGCTAAGATGATACAGGTACCACTAGTTTGGACAGAATCACATTCATTACATCCCTATTTCATTTTTGCATAAAGATATTTAGCTTACTAAAATGATCTTTTAAGAAGGAATAGCGAGTGGTGCTACTATTAACATTCCACATACGGAGTTAGCCATCCCATAAAATATGTTACAACTTAAATATTATGATAACTTAACCCTTAAAAACCTCCTAATAAATGGGCGAGGAAAGTACACGGTCCGTATTCCTCCCGCAGGAATTTCGGGAAACTACGAATAGCGTCACGAAGAAAACGAAAAAAAACGTTAAGATTCCGAAACTTGCTTGGTACTATTAAAGATGGTAAATAGACACTTGCTGACCTTCGAATGTAAACATGTCCTCAAATGTGATCACATGCTTACTGACCTGAGCAAACAAACGCCTGCGCGCTTTGAAAAGGCCGGAAGGGTCTAATATATCAAGCGTCTATGCACCTTACACAGTGAAAGCATGAGGTACTGGCAACTTTCCACTCACATCGTGTGTTTCCGAGGACAGGGCAATAAACCCACCGCCGTGAATGTGAACAAGAAGATAGGGGGAGGGATCCGTCTCCAGATGGACGTTGGAAACTCCTGAGAATGCCGAAGAAGATGACCTCAACGGTAATTTCTTTAAAGACCCCTTACTGGGCTTTCCACCATCTTGCCCCTGACTCAGAACCCATGCCATGCCTCTGCGCCGAACCTTGCTGATCAAGCGCACTGAAATGCCTTTGTCTCCGATAGGAGGATTAATAGTTACCGTGGAAGGTCCGCCATCACCTTATGGAAAAGTGACCTGTAACTAGTAACCAAGGCTGCGCAAAATAGGAAAATTAGACCTGATCATCGCTCACCTGGTTCAGTTTCTAAGGTCACAGCCACATTTGGTAAGTTGAACGTGTGACAAACGGCCATCTGGGGAAGAAGTAGCCTGGGTACATCGATGAGGAAGCGATTCTCGGCGAGGTTCCAAAACCGCTTGCAAAATTGCACATCTGCCGAGCGAGTGATATGGGCGATTCGACAACCACGCTCTTCAGGCGAGAGAAACGATGTAACACTGCGGAAAACAGCGTTCATAAAGCCTGATATCCCTTCCATTGCGCACTAGAGACATAAAGGATCTCACGCATAGATAAATTTAAAATTACATGGCTACATGTGCGGGCGAATCGAGCATCTACAGAGGTGATTGATGGCAATAAACTGTCATACAAATAACCAATAGCCAAATACAAACCAGATGGCCTTGTAGTAAAGGATTCACCTGGTAGCTATCGGCGAATCCAGCCATAATGCTACCGAGCATTTTGAAAAAATTCTGGGCGGAAGCATCTAGATAAAATGCAATTGCTCGACCATAGAAGACATCTTGGTGAATCAGGTCAAAGTAGTCAATGAGATCATTGTAGTGAGCAGGCGAAGTACTTGAAGAGGTGGATAAAGTTACGCAGGAAATGTCTCTCACAGGCTTTGCAATACGCAGAGGAGGACCAAGGTTATCGTGTGTTAGGAATGGAGCGATTGAGAGATTGGCATAGTACAGTTGGGGAAATAGGGTATTCGATGGGGCGGAAAATTTGGGAAACTCGCAGAGTAAGAGAATGCAGAAGGCAAGTTCTTCAAGGCATCGTAGGTAGGCTATCAAGGACTCTTTCATGGCGTTTGGCCTATGAGTAATGACAGCAGCATACGAGAATGTGAAAAATAGAATTTTGTGTGAATCGGAGTAAAAAGCTTACCAGACAGACAAGGTATGACGATCTAGATTACGAAGGTGAGTGAGAATCTTGACCAGACAACTGGACACAATGGATAAAAAAGTCCGAAACCCGTTCGCCCGAACATCTTTGTAGTCAAATTTCCCAACAAAAGTATAAATGTACTTCAGTTGGTCAACAAACTCTGTTTCATTAAGTAATTCATGCACCTCCAATAAATGCTGACGCAGTTGCTCAGCGACAGTTGATACACGGTGATAGTTTGAAGTCTTAGTAAGTTCTATGGCCTGATAACACACATAACACTAAAATACTGAGTATTATGGTATAACAAAGCCATTACCTCCTGTTTTACTGCCAAACACAATTGAACCAGATTTTCACAATCACGCCTATCAAGAGACTCCTTAGACAGAGCAGCTACACAAGAAAAATAAAAGAAGCGAGACATACGGTTGGATTCGCTCTCTGATGAGGGAATAACCATTCTTTTTTCAAATAGCATCTTCTAAAATGAACCGATTCGGCATCAAAATTGTTACAAACATACGTCACATTTCGGGTTATTGTACAGCCTTTTAAGTGCCTTCAATTGCAAGTCAACGTATTCTTTCACAACCAAAGATCTAACGATGTGAGAAGAAAACATATGCAGGAGACCACAGCCGCCACCCGTCTTTTTTGGGGTCAAAAGACCTACAAGAGCTAGTAGGTCTTCCAAGGATAATTTCAGTGCGGTAAAACAACACAAATGTTGCAAATCGATAAAAATGGCATGTACCATGAAAGCTAGTTTTTAACCGGCATATTAGTGATTATATTTTACACACTGTACGCAGATGGATTACAATGGACATAAGTGGAATTAAGAATAAGTCTAAATTGAAACCAAGTAATCTGTTTTATCCTGTACAATTAAGGATTAATAAGGTGTTAGGTCACTTCCAATTCTTTTCATGAGTTTTGCTTTACAATGTATGTTTTCTAGAGCTAAGGCCTAACGTCCAATGATATTTATTATAAAATGTGAATAAATGTAGACCATTTGAGGAATCTAGGACAACCTTCATACCTACACGGTAATTGATGCCAGACCCTGATTTATGATAACCGTGCGTCAAACCCCTCCGTATGCTCGACGCTACTGCAAAATGCCGCCGAGTGGACGACCTCGCCGCGACCAAGGCTGAGGCAAAACTGAAACCATGCAGCCAGAGAACCCCAGAGGTGACCCGCCACCGACAACGCCCATATCCCACACCCACACAGGCATCGATTCACAACCATCTACTTGGTGATAGAAGTGAGCACATAACCCCACCCACAATACCCGCTTTACAGGAAACACTGCAAGTCGATCATTTAAACGCCGAATGGCACCATTTATAGCATGGCATTCAGGAGTCCGTCCAAGACGAAAACTCGTCAGGGACCATAGTAGCCTCCGAGCCTGGCAAGTCAGATTATCTAAACTAAATAACAGAAAAAAACATTGGATCAAAATATTAAATTCAAACAATCCAGTCTTTCTAGTTAATGCTACACTTCAAATCTACAATGAATTTACTGGTTTTCACCTTCCATGGCTGGTTTCGTGAAAAGCGCTTCTTGAACCTACAAGAAATAAAAATAATCAACTTGTAGAATCAAAGACGCAAGACGATTAAGCAAAAGCTGAATTACCTCCTCCGACTGTTTCGTAGCATCGCGTAAGAGTCGCATGGTTGAGGGTTGACAGTACGCCTTCAACTCAGCAGGCACTTCTCCTAGGACTGCCTTTACCAATTCTATGACAGATTCCGTCGATGCGGTGGAGCGTGCAGACATTGCTGATGAAGGAAAAAGTTGGAGAAAAAAAGGCGCATTTTGCACAAAAAACGTACAAATAACAGGATAGTTGAACAAACCAGCATTGCGTAGACTGGTATCAACAAAAGCTGGCACATGCTCTGGATCCAGTTGCTTAAGGTACTGAAAGGAATTGTGGAAGGTCGATTTATTGAGCGGATGACTAAGGCTCCCTGCTAAGTAGTTGAATGGAAGGGGACCGGTCACCTAAAGCAGAAAACAGTCAGTCAGTGGGCTCGGTTTTCCCAGCATTATAAGAGGACGAATTAGAAGAAACCATCACCTCAGTTATGGGGGTGGCTTTGTCTGCCAAACCACGATGAACTAGAGCTGCAGCCAGCTGCAATCGCAAAAGCGGTTGATAGCGACCCAAAGTGTTATCAATGATGCCCATAGCTTTAGTAAGAGAGTAAAACAGGAGCAACAGTCAGCGGACCTCTACAAAAGTCTTATTGATAAGCATAGAGCAGGGGGTAACTTGCCCTCATCGATGAGAGACTCAGGCCACGTGGCGAATAGTGCAGCGACATGGGGACCGTTCATACAAAGTGTCAGACTCTGAGGAGGGCTGGTCCTCAACACACTCACTGCTTCACTGAACTGTTCCTTGTTAAAGGCATCACCAGCAGCGTTAAGTCTGGAAAAAATCGCATTGATTAAACAGTAGTGCCGCGAATGCGCTACCAGAACTACCAGGACTACGCGAGAATCAGACACGCACAGGCATGCACATTTGCGAGAAGAGATTTTGTCAAAAATAAGACTCACTGTATAAGACGGGAGAGAGTTTTGAAAGGTAGACGCCTCTCACGTAATTCAGGAGGCAGACTCTCGATCACCTGACCAACTGATTCACTGGCTTGCAATTCCACAAGATGGCAGAGGAGGAGGTCGATACCTACGTCGAAAGAAGTAAAAAGTGGCCAAAGGAACAAGATGAGGCAATTCATTCATGCTGAAATTAGTCGCTTATCGACCGACGCAATAATAAAAAAAGGCGGGTAGGAATCGAAAAGTATTAAGGAGGAAGGCGTAGACAACTTGGGACTCACGACCAGGACCCCAGAGCTTTCGAACTACGTCAACAAGGATACGAGCGTTTTCGTCTGAGAGCTTATTGCTAAAATTGGAGAAAAATGAAAACTGCAATACCACAATGAAAGTAAGCGATTAAAAGTGGTTACGTGCTTTGCAAGAGTGTCAGCCAAATGGGTAATCGACTCCTTGGCTAGACGAACCTGAAAAAAAGCAAATCAAGCAAAGGATTAACCAAGCAAATGAAGTGGAAATGTTAGTTTTGCATTTTAATAAAAACTTACAGGATCAGAAATATCAGCATCGGTGGGTTTGTCAAATTTCAAGCAGAGAGATTCAATCTTTGGTGTGTCACGAGGCTGAGCTAAAAGGAGAAAGAACGACTTCAGGTAAACTAAGGGGCTTTGATCCTTTGGAGGAAAAAAAACAAGTTTGGAACACACCAACAGGTACTGTGAATTCACCCAGACGATGGAAGCTGATAGCTTCATGGATCACGGGGTCCACCTCGTGTTGCCTGAAAAGGTGGAGAGATACGTGCATCATCCACACGTCAATATTGGTGGAGTCATTTAAACCATGATCTCGTTATTTAGGCGTGTCGAGGCAAAAATCCAGAAATTTCTCACATTTATCGTTTATTCATCAATCACTCCATTCATACACCTGCACATCCACCAGCCGATCACTTCCTTCAATAACTCATCCGTACGTCCATCCACACTAGCACTCAATTATGAATTTTACCGGTAGATCTCCCCTAAGCCTTTGAAAGCCACACCCAAAGCGTTGTGGAGGAATGGCAGAGCCGCACTGGCACAAGCATCCAGTAACTCAGCATTCCGCTGATGGGCAGCCGAGAAGAGGATTGCTACGGCATCTGTGCCAAAAAAAATGTGGGGGAAACCAAATCAATGTTCACACACAGGACTCAAACAAGGGGAACCACGACGCGAACCCACTTCGATGGCCAGACATGAGAAACTGGGAAAGCATCACAGATTCCGCTGCAGCTTGCAACTTCGAGGGATGGGACTTCTGAATCCTAAAAACGAGCGTCAATGGAAGGCGAGGGGTCTTACGAAAGCAGTGTCTCATAGAGCGCTTGACTTTTGCCCAGTCTTGTAGCCCTGACTACCGAGTCGCGTAAGGCGGTATGGGCAGCGCCCGGGAAAATTGACTCAAAGTATTCTGTTCCAGTCGCGTAACCTGCCTGAAATATGTAAAAAAAAAAAAAAACGCTAGACAGGTGAAGGAAGAGGTTGTCCAACACAAGGTCAAAAATTGCACTTGAAAAAGAAGCGAACCGTTATAACACGATTGGTGGTGCGCAATTTCAAAAAGGTGCGCAAGAAAACCTGATTGGAGATGGACAGTCGGTCTTTGAGACAGTTATAATCCAAATTCTCTTCCTCCTGCATATTTGGTTTTGAAGCCATCTCAAGGAGGCTGAAGATCAGACGTACCGGCGCTTTGTAGGTTTCTTAAACAAATTTCAGTGAATTCAATTAGCATTAACCTTTCAAAGTTTGAAAGATGTCAAGTCCAGTGAATGACTTACTAGCTACGTCAAGGATTCCGTTCACCAAAGCAATCTTTGCCTCCAATGGCTTCCTTTTCATGACTTCGGCAATCAAAGGAAGGTAGCTGAACTGCATGAAAAAGACGCGATAAAAAAAATTAATGGGGTCCGTTTGACGATTAAGCATTTGTGAGCACTGGAAGAGCGAATACTTACCTGAGCGTTGGCAAAATTAGCCAGAACAGGGATGGCTTCGCCCCCAAGCTTACCAATGATGGACTATGAAGGAAAAAAGAGATACCAGAATTAAGCTTTGCAATAAATTCTCATTAACACGAACACTAATAAGTGCATAAAATAAACATACATGGGCCCGTTCAAAATTTTTGTCGGAAAGGGCGAGCGCAAGCGTCGGAAGGTGGGGCCGTTTAAGAACAGAGAAGGCCTTTGCAACTGGAGAACATAATGGGTGGTTAGAGATGTCGATTTCATGATGGGAAAAAGTATCAGACCAAAATGTGGTGGTACCGGTGTCCTTTTGTTCCGGAGTCAAAGACGCCAGAGCTGGACTCGTTACAACGGCATACTGCAGGTCTGGACGACAATGAAGTAGTTCAACGAACTTCGCACTGGATCTATAAAAAAGTGCCACATTTCGATTGAGTAGAGTAAACATCGCCGATAAACGGCACTGATATCACCGTCTTTAGCACTTGCCCTAGACTCAGAGCTGATAATGAATAGCAAGGGCAAAGAAGCTTAAACCTCATAATGTGATACCGTAGAAAAGTGAGAGAATTGTATTTAGAGCATCAGTCATGAACCAAATAGGACAAATTCAGCAAAAATCAGTCCTGATACGGACAACGAAAGAAAAAATTAAATAACTCGTGCATATGTAGAGAACAAGTTTAAAACAAGGCAGAAAAGTGTCATCCAGAAGGGATCTAAGGAGCTCACTTAGGAGACGCAAGACCACCGCAACAGAGCGCAGCAATCATATCCTTTCGTAGGAGGCAAGAGATCCACGTCAAGACAGCGGTTTCATGTCCGGCCGCAGCCAGCTTGCACGTCAGAAGGGCCAAGTTTTCCGGACTTGAGAGTCGACTGCCGGGCGAGTCGATAATCTGATGCACCGCCGACCAGAAGGCAAACTGGGTCTTCTTGAAGACACTTGGGCGCAGAGACTGCGCCACCAGGCCGGGGTCTGTAACGAATGGATGATCCGCAATGGCGGCTGCAGCGGCATCGATTGCCGCAACCACAGAAGTCGCAGCCGCCTCTTGCGTCGCGGAATCGAGTGATGCGATAATTTCCCGAAGTCGAGGAATCAGAGGGTTGAGGGAGATGCCTCCGCGCAGAATCAGACGATCGGGAGTAAGGAGGTCAGCAGGAATGCGAGGAACGGAGTCGCCAAAGACTTGGGACGCAAGAAGGACCTCGGTGGTTTGAGGCAGCAGTGTTAGACCTATCTGGCAGGCCCAGTCACGAAGCGCGTAAGCGGCGAAGATTTGGTGATTTTGGCCTTAAGAATCCAGGGGTACCAATAGTTCCTCTTGCAAAATCTGAGTTATCCATAGTAGATAATCAGTCTTACATAATTCCTCGACTGCAACGTGGATGTTGCGCACCTTCCGTAAATGATTAAAGGGTTCCAGACGTTTAGACAACAACTGAGGAAAGTGGAAAATATGCTGGCATTAAGGTGGGATAGTGATAGCACGGATGGAGAGAGTAAATATGCTGACCTTAGCACCCAGTCCAAGCATTGACGTGTTCTCTTTATTTGCTCTTGTTTGAACTAATTCGTAGTTATAGGCTCCAAGGGCCATTGTTGGAAGACTCACGTTGTCCTTTCGTAGAACTAAACGAGAAGCGGCAAACAATCCGCGAATTTAAAAAAAAAATAGCAACCAGTATTCAGTCGGGGCTCACTTTCTTCCATGACCTGCCCAGCCCTAACAGAGTCCAATTGGACGAACTTATTGATGAACCAATGCGAGAGGATGATGGAAAGGTGTTGTGGAAAACGATCCGCCATCTTGTTCAAGAAAACCACAAGGTTGTCCACATCGGAGCTGGAAGGGAAGTATTGTGAATAAGAACCAAGTTTTAAAGTCTCAGAAAAAAGGACCAAGTGGCATACGCGTTGAGATACTGTTCACCAATCTTCGTGGCGGAGAATGTAGGACTTTTAAGACCAGCAATATTGATAAGAGCCCAAAATAGGTCTTCCAGCTGTTTCGGCGTAAAACGAGGTGTCGAAAGCGCCCCTTTGGCGGCATCTCCGCCAGCAGAGGCAGTGGAAACAGCTAAAGCTTCACCGAGGAGATCTATATTGTATTGGGAAGGGTGCCCAAGAGGACTGGTCTCTTGGGCTATCGACTTTTGCATCTGCTTTAGCTCAATTGTCACTTCTGAAGCAAGAAAATTAAATATGAGTTCAGTGTTTTTTAAAGGGACTCGAGTTTTTCCCCACTAACTAGTCGGTCAATTTGCATGGCACGAAAGGATACGGAAAATATGGAATTGTTATACGAAACGGTTAAAAGAATTAAATACACAAAAATGAAGTCCGAAATCAAAATAAGCATGATGGAATAAATCAGAAATGGAAGTAATGATCACCAACCTTCTATCTCTCCAGCCTTAATTCGATTGGTAAAGATGGTATGTTTGGAGCTGATAATTCGAGAAAATAGATTAATATGCTCAGATGCAATAAATCAAAGATTTATAAAGAGTGATTTGGAGCAACTTACGCGCTACCAGCGGGAATTAATGTCTCGATGGCCTCCTAAGGGGTGGAGAAGGCGCATGAATATGAAATTCAAAGTTTTAATTAGAAAGGCTTATTTAAACGTACACTTGATAACCCTAGCTCCTTCAAAGTCTTTTTAACGGTGTCCAGGTAGGAGATTGATATTTTCTGGAATAGATGAAAAAAGCTTGATGTACCAGAAAGCACTATTGCCGATGCATGGCCCCTGTTGGGGTGTGCAAGGGCCAAAAGAGACTAACATGGTGAACTCACAATCAAATGCCTCTATTCAAACATTATAACCCTGGGCTACTTTAAGTGCTTGTTTTGGAAACATGTGGGTCCAAAACATTCCACAAGGTTTCAAACTGTGGCCTTAATGACAGCTTGCAACAAAGAAACGAAACATTTTTGTATGACTGCCATATCACAAAAGTATATTAAGGTTGAGAAAAATAATGAAGTACACACCTGTTGCAATTGCGGTAACAAAATTAATTTCATTTCAAATATGAAAATAGTCTTTTAAAACCCAACTTGTGCTGCTCCCAGAGGTAACCTTGAATAGCTCAGTGGTAAAAGCTGTTAGCTATAAATGACTCTAACTTGCTACAATTTTATCATTTGACATCAAAAGCGTACGAATAGGTTACTTAAATCGCGTCACAAAATGTTGTTGAGGAAAACGCCCGTGCGACTACTTCAAACGCTCATTTTCAACCTGATCCCGAAACACCACCAAAATAACAAACGAAGTGAGCCATAAATATGACTATGAATGCTTGTTAGCCAGCTGCGCCCACGGATTTCCCATTCTATTTTTTTATCAAGGACAACGAGAAGTAGCCCATAGAGGCCTGTTTAGACGTGCATTTACCAAACCACCCACCTGCCTATTAAAGTAGACCACGAAGGCATTAGCAAGCGCCCGCCTCGTCTGCTCGTCTAGGCTGGCGAAACGAGGGATGGTGGAATCCGTCGCCTCCACTGTGCTTTGGCCACAAAAACGAAGCAAAGCACTGGCGAGAAGGGGGCAACGATCAGCCGCAAAACAGGAGAAAAGCGCACTCATCCAGGCGTCTAACTTTGCCTGATCAACGCCACCATCGCCACTACTTTGGATGACGTGTTTGACGCAGCCTCGCAGCTGAAAGCAAAAAGCGTGACCAGTGCGCCCTTATTAACAGAAATGGGGAAAAAGAAGGCCACTTGTTACCAGAAGGTGAATGAAGTTGTTATTGACGGAGAGGTAATAGGTAAAGGGGAGGAGATTTTCGCTCTGGAACTGGACAATGAATTTCTCTGCGTTTTCTACGCTGCTACCAGACACGGGAGGATTCAAAAAGCTCGGCAGAGCGCAGAGTTCGTTGAGTACGATGCCCAAAGCTGCACAAGATTTCAGTAAGGGGTCCTTAAAGAAATAGAAAAGGGGGAAAGGCCTGAATAATTTGGAATTCGAGAACAAAAAAGACGTTAAGGTGCATAAAAGGGGCTACCTCGAACTTGGCCAGAACTTCCGCCGGGGCAAGTCCTAGCGAGAGAAGACGAGGAATGACAATGAGGTAAAGGAGATGAAAACGCTGATGGCCAAGAATCCTTCCGATTTCCACCACCGCTACAATGAAAGAAATTTGTTTGAACTAGCAAACCACAACGAAGCGTTTGAGAAACTCCAACTATTCAAATGCTAAGATTCTAAATTTCGATTACTACTATCACTAGAGTACAATCCCGATAAAAACCGGAGGAGTAAAACGCAAACCGTAAGTAGAAGTGAAATGACCTTCTTTTCAATAACGACAAAATAGAAATATGTTATAATTTTGGTTTCTTGCTTTTTGAAAAGACACAAATCAACCAGACACAGAACTGATTTCAAGGTAAATGAGGCGAAATACAACACACTATAGAAGTAATTCAACTACATAACTGACAAATAATACTTCTGCCGATTATTATGAATGATGTCGATCCCTGAGTTATGGCAAAAACTTCATTCCAATCAAAGGGTAGTTTGGAGGAAGCTTACAGTCGACATCCTCATCCTTGACGGCTTTCAAGACAGCCGCGTTGGCAACTGCGTTATATAACTCCGTTCGCAGGGGAGGATTGGCTCTCAGGGTCCGAAGTGCAGATTCTAAAAGTCATTCCGCTTCTTGTTACGTCCAGCCAATTAATACGCATCAGAGCTAAACTTTTGGCTAGACTTGAAAATACCGACGCTCTTAAAATACATGATTCGCTACTGTAATTTGATAGAATTAAACCGAACACGATTCTAGTTTGTCTAATAAAAGCCAGGAATAAAGTACCATTCGACATGATACGGATGACCTCAGGTAATCGACCAAAAGCTCCGGACGACGACCAAAAATCGTTCAACACTTTCGAGTCCTAAAAAATAACGAAATATTTTAAGACATACAACAAGAGCCCTGGAGCGATGCATGAGATAAAATACCTGTTCCGCCAGTAGTTCCGGAATTTTGGAGAGGAAGAGAGGAGAGAAGGTATGGGGACGCGTGCCCCTTAAAAATTGAAAGGCCGCATCAATGTAACCAGATTTAAGAAGACGAGTGAGAGCAATGCCGAGTCGAAAGTCGTCAAAGTATGGGGGCCTTTTTTTTAATAAACCCAATATCTGAAAAGAATGAATTGATCAACTTCGATCAAATACTTTTCAGTTTAAAAGCGAAGACAAAACACTACCATCGATGCAGCCTGTTCGTTGGTGTCAAAGTGAGGCGCCACGGCAAGACGTGCATATAGATCAGCAAGGAATCGAGGTGAGAATATAGGCCGATTGAGCAATGATTCTGACCTGTTAAGATTCTCTTGAAGCAACTCAATAACCCCGTTTCCATCGCCCAAGTCAGCGTAGGCCGAAAGCAGATCTTCGGTAGCCATCATCGAGGGCCAATAGTTCAGCTTGGACATTACATCTTGCGTTGTTGCGACTTCATCCGGCAGCCTAGGATGTAAAAGTATTTAAATTTTTAAAAGAAACCAGATTGACCTCGAAACTAAAGAATTAAAACTGTATTTCGTTCAACTAACCCACACTTAACGTAGCCATGGAGAATTTTGGAAAATATGTAATCGTTAGGAACAGCACCTTCCTGATGCATGGCTTTGAGGTAAAAGCTTGTTTCCTCCATGTCACCCTTTTCACAAGACCTTCGAATAAAAACCGAGAAGAAGATCTACTTTTAATTGGAAATGAGCGAGTACAACCATACCGCATCAGGCTTCAGACCGAGATGCTTGAGGTCCGCCAGTGCACTTTCATATGAAAAGTCTTGATCAAACTCGTATTTCAAATGCAAAAACCGGGCAATCGTAGATACTTTAACAGACTTGTCTACAGAGAGAAGTTAGCAAATTCTTGCAACAAACCTGCAATAATCTTGTTCCAAAGATCATTGAAATAGGTTTTTTGCTGGGTTGCGTTCATTATCCTTATGTTCAAACGATTACGCTCAGCCAATTGTAATTGCGTAAAACCACTGCTAATGTCATCTCCATTAGATAAAGGCCTATCTTCGCGATTGCCTAGCGTCGGGTAGACAGTATAGCGCACACTGGTCAGCGCGGGAGTGGGAAGAAGTATACCCGGTTGCTTTCCAGAAAATCGAAATACTTTAGACTGGATAACACGCGATAAAAATGTAAGAGCCGCACGATGGCGCAAGGAATGCATTGCCGACGAAGAAGCGTGCTCTGCCAAATCCAAATTGGCGGGAGGGCGATTAGAACACTTAAAGAATATTTATTGATGCTTAGGAGGCACTACAAAAAATAAACCAATCGTTAGAATGATAAGATCCGCTTGTAAATGAAATCATTATCATAAAAGGATGTCAAAAGGTGTTTTTGAGTGCATTAGGTTCAAAAAATCTGAATATTTTTATTAAATGTAGGTGAGAAATATCCTGGTGAATACTGGCCACATATGTCTAGAAAATATATGCTGAATTCAAATTAAATGTTTCATACTGTTGTTGCGGAAAAGTTAGGGGTCCAAAATTTGTACAGGGTATCCAACCCTTTAGTCAGTCGAATGCATTGCGACTGTAGCGGGACCTCCCCGTTCCCTCTCTTCCTTCTTTCCTACCCTGCTCTTAGAAGACGGAATATTGCGAGACACTCCTTTATTATGAGGTAAAGGGCGATTGTGATAGGCCTGTCTACAATGATGGAGTCCCCGACTTCGGTGATGAAGCACGCTCGTCCACGACCACGTTGAAATTGTTGTCCCGCCTCCCACCTACAAAGCACATTTAAACACCGCAATTATTACAGCGACCAATGAAGTGGGTTATTGGTTTTGAAAAGCGCTCAAATATCATTTTTAATAAATCATGAACGACGACGTCTCGGTGTGGCGCATTTGGGTTCACTTAAGCTGAACCATATATGTCTTTTTATGCTCTAAGTTTTTTATGCAAAGACTACTTTTGGATGCTAAGATAGGTTCATGGCAAACCTGGAGCAATTTAATGGGTTTACATAAAAATTTACCATCCCATGTGTGTCCGACATGGAGGCGTTATAGCAAATTCACCCTTTATTTGGCTAAAATTTATTGCGGGGGTGCTTTAGCCTCTGTGGAACAGTTCCTCCCTTAGATGTGCGTCTCGGGCCATGCCAGTAGTCTTCTAGCTCTTCTGTACCATACTAATATGTCCGTTACCATCTTGCACCATACCTACTATTTCAGTGCCCTGGGATCACTTATTAGCCCTTTACCACTAACAGTCCTTCTTTGGAATTACTACCTCTCTAAAAAGAAGTTTTTGGGTTTTTTATGTTAATCGACAATTGAGTGTGAATTCCAATGTAGCGTCCCGAGGCTCCCCTTAAGCTAAAAGAAGGCGTAGTACTAGGGCAGAATATATATATTCCGGGAACAGAGGACTTGGGGGCTGTTGGCACGGCCCGGAGGCCGACCAACCGGCTAGAACAAGATGGCCACCCAAGTGACCTAAACCGGTAGTTCGAACAAACAAAGTATTACACCAACGTCAAGTTGTTTGCTACCAGAATATTGAATAGCGGCGTTTCTTGTAGACTAGCAATGGTCAAACTGCTTGAAAGTAATCTAAGCTCCTATCGGGGATGAGGTTAATGTTACGCTAATAATGCATATCAAGTTTCAACATAAATAATCCAGTCGTAGTTATTTGATGCTTTGTCCCATCTCACTGACAAGCGTGCATGCTCCCCAGCTCCGTGGAGCTGTGATTCCTACCTGCGGCAATCTCCAGTGTATTCGTAATCTATCTCATTACGAATTCTGTATTTCTCTAGGGTGCTAAACTGGTGATAGCGTGAGGGGAATTTAGTCCGATGGGCAAACCCCCCGATTTTATTGACTGATAGCCAAAACGTGATGGCATTTAAGGGGGAGGAGGAGGGGGGCATCTAATGCGGTTTTATAAATCTTCGAAGATTTCCAGTAGAAAAGTTGAAGTAAATTCTACCTTCGACAATTACTCCAACCTCGTGCTTCTTAGGAGGGCATCCAAGTCCTAAGGAGAACTTTATTTGAGCTAAATGCATCAATTTAGAAGATGGATGTAACCCAGATAAACAGTCAGTGCGGAGATGAGAACATAGGCCCTAAGGTGGGTTGATGTAGACTAACAGCTCTACAGGGTTCTGTTTTCGAGCATTATTCGGCACTCAGCGGTACAAAGTCATCAGATTCTCCTGGGTTTGATAAATAAGTGAAGACGCCTTAATAACGTTGGGGCTAAACACATATTCACAAAACATTTAATGATTGGGATTTCTAGCCTTTGGTCGGTGTTTAAAGCGTCGGCTACGAAGCGGTGGCCGGTGCGGAAGGTTGACCAAGGTGAGACTAGGAATGACTCTCAAAAATAAAAGTGGCCAATGTAGTGGTTTAAAATTTTTTTTCAAGTGCAATACTTCTTTGTGGCATGGTCCTCAGGACATGTTCGTAGCACCTGAACCCCCCTGTAGGTTGGTGATAGGTTTACTTCCGTACTAATTTTCTAATTACGATTTTAGTGAAGGTTTGGGAAGCAGCAAAAGCTTTTATTTTATTTATAGGTTCACTAGTTGTGCAAAATACCTTACCAAACGAAACTCAGATGTTCGGCTTTTTCTCGGTGTGGCATGTTAGAGTAATTTGTCAACCACCCAAATAGTTTTGATTTGCTATAGACTTTGCTGATTTTACAGGAATGCATGCATTACCGTGTGCCTTGCTCGAGTTTTATACGAGCTGGCACTTCCTACTTAGAGTACGTTGTTATCAGTTGAAAGCGAACTTTGATATAGAACGGATGAACGGTTCCGCAATCGCAACCAACTATTGTCGTAAATCTGTTTTTGTACCAAGACGTAGAGCTCTAAACAAATCACCGGAAGCCTATTTAAAGCTCTAAGGTTGACTAATGGTTGCCATTTTGGCTTCATAGGCCCCTAAAACGTGTGCTTGAACTCTACCCAACTTGACTATTCTTTTGGCAAATTCTCATCCACATTCTTAGGAATGCATGCTGTGGAAGAAAGGATGCACTGGTTTGAAGGCGTCACTTTTAGAAAGGAGAGGGTAACTTTGCATGAGATCTGGTCCAAAATCAATTACAGCACTTTAAGATGAAAATAAGTTGTAAACACACCCCTTACTAATGCGCGTCTTTGGAATATCTCCTATGAACATCAAGCCGCAATTCATCATACGTTGGTGATCAACTAGTTAACTCGGCGTTTTGGTCTAGCGGACACTTAAGGCTCCGCCTGTGTACTTTTGCTGAGCGGTGTGGAATCCGGGCAATGTTAGTGGCCCCTAGCCCCTATGTAGGTCGAAAATACAATTCTGTCCTATTATTGTCTTCTCCTACACCCCTAAAAATAATAAAGAATAGATGCTGACTGTGCTTTACATTTCTCCATCTACTCAAATGGCTGGTTGAAAAACAACAGATTTGCAATGCTGACATCATCAATACTTGGACTTGTTTTGTTCTGTTAGTGCCTGTTGTAGAGAAGCAAAATACTATTTACGCGCGAAGGAGGCCTGCCATTTTCGCCCGAAACAAACGTCATCACGCATTTTTGCATTACTCAAGTGGATTTTCTTATATATTGGTAAAGTGAATAGCCAAGTACAATAAGTGCAAAAGGAACAAGCCTTTATGGCAATTCCAGGGATGTGTCAGCCATTCAGTTGTTCTCTTTTTTAGTTCAAAAATAAAAAGGACGTAAATACTAGTGTTGGCAAATATATCATAAAAACACGCAAGCAATAAAAAAGTGGTCTGCATACGCATTAGAATCTTTTCACCCGTTAATCGCTTTTGGATTGTCTGCAGTGATTTGATGTTTTTGTTAACTCTATGCTGAATTACAGGACGCTTCAGCCTCCGAAGGTTGTGTTTCCGCTCTGCAGCAGCATCTTTAAGCCTTGCCAATTACTTTCCAACTTTTCCTCACCCAAGAAATTTTTTAGTGCCCTGAGTCGTCTCTCCATTCCGAACGTGTAGAACGGCTGGGAACCCTAAAGAATTGTAAAGGCGGATCTATAAGTGGCCTTGAAACCAATGCAAAGTGCTAAACATACAATCAAAGTGCTACAATATATGTTCTTCCCCAGCACTTCGGCTTGTAACAACTTTTGGGAAGACTTCATGTTATCTATCAATACTAAGGAATTGAGCAAACAATTAGCCGCATTCTGTAAACGTTACGCGCAAAATCCCTCCAATTCGCTAAGGACACAGCACAATGCTTAAGAAAGTAATGTACAGGGGGCAAGAAGTGATTATGAGAAATCGGGAATTGCACCTTCTTTGGGGATTAGCGGTGTGGCCTCAGATACCAGGCTCATCAAACTTCGACTTCTTGCTACCTATATGTATTAGCTTGACAAACATGAATTGCTATATATTGGCGCTTTAATTCAGTAGGCTGGGGAATAGCTTAACATTTTCAAGGGCAAAACTTCCATTACTGTTTCTCAATCCATTCTCTTAATGTATTATGTTTTCTTAAGGACTGTTTCAGAAACAGGACCATTTGAGCGCGCCTTCACACCCACTACTACCCAAGTCCGCCAATCCTTAATGAAACGTAAGAGCTACTTACAGGAGAATTTGGAGTGAATTTGGTTACAGGATTTTGACACTTTAAAGCAATTTCAAGCTGTCTTGCAAAGTTAAAATGTAGTAAAATGGACTGCATTATGGCTTGGCTTCTTCGTCATTTTAACGTGTAGACAAATGGATACTGGAGTAAAAGCTTTTTAAGTACAGTTGCTTTCCCAACAAGCAAGTAGGGTTGTCCGCAAAAGTCCTTTCCTCTGACCTTCATATCATGGCGTTGGTAGAGTTGTCTGGCAATTAGTTTTATCTTTCACAACTAATTCCGCTTAATAATGTAACAATCATAAAGCCTTCCAAAAATAAAGGCGGGTTCTCGGGAAATGTGCATGAAAAAGCTGCCTTTATTAATTGGTTGCTTAGTTTCTTTTTGAAGAAGCAGAAATGTCCTCCGGAGTAGTGTCATTTAAGGTAGAGTGAGGTAATGAAACATTGACTTCGGAATCGCGTTACCATTTAATAACGTAACTGGAGTTTACAACGGCTTGGATTCTCGAATCCGAAAAATCCTTATTTTAGCCTTTGATTACCTGTTCTACTGTAAACATGAACTGCATGAATATGTTATAAATATGAGCAAGCTGTAGAAGGCTACTTGGAAAACAAAATTTGTTTGTTGAATGTTATACTTCCATATAACCTATAATTTTACCTCTACGGAAAGTTCTGCCTCTAGAACCAAAAAAATCTGGCCCCAGTTACCTCCTTTTCATACTATTTTTAAGTGTCCATTTCACTTCGCATGCGATTACGTGCCTGCCTGGCACGAATCCCGTGGAAAGATGATAAACACTAAGCGAGATGGAGGTGGAATTTAGAGGTCGAGGATTAAGCAGTATTTCAACTCCATTTCAACTGAACTGCAAGCATCTTTAATGATCATTTTTCCGGTTTGGGATTTTGCGTTGTGTTGCCTTGGAAAGCTAGAATTTTCCGCTAACCAGCTGATTGGCTAGTCCCGGCTGCTTCTGCGACAGTTTTTCTTACCCGCGCCAGAGGTGTATTACACCAAGTATATGGATTTCGCCAAAATCACACTCATTCACAAGCACAAGTAACACAATCATAGTTTCTTGGACAAAAAATGATGTTTTAGAAGTGTCAGGTGGGCAACGATATGAACGTTAAATTAAGGCTTCAATGTAAAGGCCATGATTTTCACGATCCAGTCGACCAGCAGAAAATTTTAAATTGGAGCTTTTATAAGGCATAGAGGTGAAGAAAAGCACAAATTGAAAGTCTTTTTAATCCTAGAATCTTCTATTAATACGCGTGGGATCCATGTGGTGTAGGTGTCATCGAATAGTTTCACCATCCACGTTAAAAATTCATGGAATCAAAGCGCCTTCCTGATTGTGATGCAGCTATAAGTAATTCATCACTAGGATCAAATCTTTGAAGCCTTTTGATTCTTGAAAAACGTTCAGCTATTGCCCCTTCTCCAAGTGATTAACAGCGATCTAAATGGAAAACTACTTCACTTATTGGACCAAGTTGGAATCCATAAAGCAGACACGATTCAACCAAAGCAGGTTCAATCGAAATGAATAGAGTTGTGAAATCGTGCGCATCTTAATTTACAGCGCCCAAATGTAAACACTTACTCTAACTTATAAAGGCCCTAGAAGTTAAGACTAGGCAATGAAGCTGTCTAAACTGTGCCACCTTATTGGTTACAAGGTCACTCATGGCGATCTGGTCTCTGAGCAATGCCAGTGGCCCCAAACCCTTCTTTGTGTCGTGAATACACTCTATGCCCAAGCATTAGGCCTCCTCTCGTCTCCAGGGTGGTCTTGAGCGGCTGGAAAACCTTAAATAGCACCTCAAACCTCTCTTGAACAACAAGCCTATTTATAACTTATTGACACTCAGACTCATTATGGTTATCGAAAAGCCGCGATAAGCTCCTCCTCAAACTACTAAAATGATCTTCATATTAGTGCTCGTCATTTTATGCATCGCAAAAGCCCAGTTAAACATCGGGTTATTTTTGAGGAATACTTACTTGTAGCGAAGACAATTTTCTTGCATATTTAAAGGTAAAATTTAGGTAACGTTAAGTGGATTTTCACAAATTAGAATCGTTTTCCTAATAGATATACAGTCAGCAAAAAACTTCCTGTTTAAATTTATGTGTATTTTTCAGTTTTACCCTCTCATCAACGTCATAATTTGCCACGGTAAAGATGTCACTTTCAAACCCAAACATGACATAATTTATTTTCTCAACTAAACAGACAGTAGACGAATCCCGAGGACCACAGAAAAATGACAAAGTTGAGGCACAGTTGGATAAAGTAACGGTAATTTAGCAGGCAAAATCTCCGAAGGTTTCCACATTAATACTCCGCACAAGCTTGTAACTGTAAAGGATTAAGAAAAATTTTGTGAGGTATGAGAAGAATAAAATCCTTGTATGGATATGTGCTTTTCCTCACTCTTTGCCACGGTCAAAACAACTCGCACAATTTGTACAAAGGTTTACAGATGTATTCACACGTTTCGGTTTGTCACTTCTCGTCTACTTGCTTTCTTTTTCAAACTTTTTAATCGCAAATTACATACCATGAGCAAGGTGGGATGCAGTTCATGTGTTTCCACAAGTTTCCGCAGTAAATGGACGATTGCATTTGTAAGTTTTTGCGGGTCACATGGTGGATTTCGAATGCGACAGAAGCCAGTCACAAATGTACCTATAACCCCACAGTATTGATGACGGAAGGTGTCAGTTTGAGAACTAAAGGAGGTCAGGCAGGTCACCAACTAAATCGGAGAGAAAGTTTTTGATACATTCTATTATGAATTTGCTTAGGTAATGTAGGACAATTTTACAGTTCTACTTATCGTAGAGACAGGTTTTAGGCTTATTTGTAAAGGATTGTGGTCGAAGGTAAGTTCTCGCATACCATACATATGCTATACGTTGGTTGTTTGTTTGAATCTCTGTCTCGCTAAAGAGAGATTTTGAATCTCTATCATCGTACCTACACCGAGTGGTCTAGCCTTCGTGTCATGCCAGTAGCCGCAAACCCTACTGTATGTTCGGAGAAGTCCTGGAACGCCGCACACAATCCCAATAGCTATATAGGTTTGCTGGTACCATCCAAATTCATAATTAGCATTGCCTAAAGATAACAAGCCAGTAAGTTACAGAAACACTGGAGCTAAAAATATATCTAAGTTAGCATTGAAATCGAGTAGCTCACTTGTTTTTCAATGGCGACGTATCGGTAGTCGTTCAAGTGCCCCAAGCCATACCGGACCGCGAATTCATGCATCATGTGGCGTGAGACACGAATCGGGAGGTAGTGATTAATTTGGTCAGTCAAAAATTGACATGGATCAATGGAAAATTCATCAAAGGTCGTTTCAGACTCGAAGGTGTCAGCACTAAGCCATGCATGATCCGCTTCATTGTGATGGGCTAGAGGATTGTGGTCATTGTTCGTCTCCTTACGAGGAGCTGTCATCCTACTTGCATCGCTAGAAGACAACGTCTCTGTTGCAGTTTTGGTTGATATTAGTGTGGATGGAGCGGAGGTAGATGACTGACCGAAGCTCTCACTCAAAGCTGAGTTTTCAGTTGTTTTTGCTGCATGTGAGTTGGTGCTTTCAACGGTGGATGGAGCCGAACTCGATAGTTTCGTTACAAGTGTGCCTTCATGCTTTTCGGTAGGGAATGATGAATTTTCATTTGAATACCCTTCCTTCGTTAGTACTGGAGACACAGTTGTCTCAACTGACTCAATCATCGACCCAGAGCTTGTTGGGTTGCTGACAAAGTGATTTTCTGTTGAGATTGGTGAATCAGAGGTTTCTTTTTTAAGCTGCGTTTTAACATCCAATGAAGCGTTTACTTCATTGAAAGCATCAGTAAAAAATTCAGTTTGTGCTTGATCATCTGAATACTGTGTTGATGAAATTTCACTTCCTTTTTCCCAAGGAAGATCAACAGTGGATGTTTTTACAAAGTTGTCGCCTAAATAAATGCACCCCAACATTATGCAACTGACTTGAATTATAAATGGTGGAGCGTGGATTCTAAGCTTACGAAAATTAATGTCTTGGGGCTCTGCTCATGGCATCGATGCTGCTAACCTCCTAGCCTCACCATAGACTTACAGTTTAGCTAATTCTGGAATTGCATACGCTCTTAAGTTAGCTGACTGTCCGAGTTATTTAACTGCTAGTCGTTTATGTCTTATAAACAATCCCAGGCCAACCTTCTAAGACTCAGACAAGCAGTACCTAAATTATCTAATTTTGGAAGTTAATTATGACTGTGGATGCATTCGTATTAACTTCGCATGCACTGAGCGAATCGCATATGAGTGCTTACGTGCAAGGTTGATTATATGGCTGTGCAGTCGTTTGTAAACGTCATGCCAAAAAGCAAAATATAAACAAGTTCCTTGTTTTTGACAGAGGCAGATTATAACAAAAAGTGTTTGGCTTAAACAGATAAGGGCTCTTTCCATTCGCATGGTCGAAATAACAAAGTGGATTACAAAAAGAATGACAAATGCGATCTTTTACTTTCAAAACCAAGAGTCAAACTCTAAATGGTTTCAAAATTATCTAAAAGAGTTCACTTAACCCAACATTATACCTGACCTGAAGTAGAACGACATTGCAACAATGGTTGATGAACTACTTGACCAAAAATGATGTGCACCTTAACTTTTGTGTTTTATTTAAAACTGCGATTGGGGACCTTTACTCTAACTTTAGCAGCAACATTTTTAAAAAAACAGATATGGGAGACGAAGGTATTAGCAATTGCTAGGTTGACTAGAGGAAATCGGGTCAATTCTAAATGCGTCGATAAAATGGCTGATAGCAGTAGTAAAGCATGAGGGTAGCTTCCAAACTAATCAGACCGCTGTGCAATACTTTGGTTTTGTTTTAACTCTCCGTCTCGGTGAGGAGCTGGGTAGCATGTTCTTTGGCCATGCCATTAGCTCCCAAGCTCTTCTGTGGGTCGACAGCATACATTCTGTCCGAGTGTTATGTCTGTTTTCGACTTTGGGAAAAACTCGGAATTCTACATTGTTGGAGGCAGGAGGCAAACCTGATCTTAAGGTACAATCCTCTTGATGTGCACGTGACGCGGCTGAATGGATTTTTGAGAAATCCTAACAGAAAAACTTGGGGACTGCTGGCATGTGCGGAGGTCAAGAAGCCCAGTAGAGGTAATAATGTCGGAGTTTCTAATTAGCTCGTCACCAAAACTGAGCCAAAACATGCAACTAGGGCATCATAGCTATGCATGTAAGAACTATTAACGACTAGCTAAATAAATGAAATATGCTGTCTGACTCATTTAGAGCCGATTTGCGAAACACGGATCTATTTCACATGTACTTGACACTAATATCTAGCCAGACAAAACATAAGACTTTCACATACCAAAGACGAGGAGAATGACGACAGATAACGCGATCATAGTGAGCGGAAAAATGATCCAGTGCCGACAGGAGAAAGATGTCGATCTAAGTGAGTTTATATTTTCTTACTTTGTGCGGGATTTGGGAAAATGAAGAGCATACGGGCTTTTTGGGATGCGGGTCTTCCAGAAAGTGAATGTGATTTATGTGCCCAAGAAGAATCACCAAAACTAACGGCATTGAAATAAAAATAGGAATTTTGTGTCGTAATTTTTTATTTTTGGATGGTACGAAAATACGCTTGATTCATTTTTATTACTTGACACGTTAATAATGGCCTCGTGTCTTTCAGTAAAAATAAAGTAAAATGTTGCACAAAAAATGGCTTTTTTATAAATTTGTTACCTTTTATGAAAGCCGCAATGTAAAAGTAAGAGTCAAATGAAGTTTTGCAGTCTTCCGCAGTCCAGCTAGGAAGATATCTCAAAATCAACCGAATAAATGTTTAACTTCGTCTAGAAATCGCAATTTAAAGCTTCAGGCCTTGCTGAGGTAGTTTGGTTCCCTATTTATCAAAGCAGGCCAAGATTAATCTAAGCAACTTAATTGTACTTTTGAACAGATATTTCTCTGGAGCGAGTGTTAAGTTGCAAACCTTTCCAAAAGTAACATACTTAAGGTGGGATGGTTTGGATTGAGGTTAACCCCTCAAGTTTGCAATAGCCACAATCACTACCATCTAAATGCTGCTTCTTGGAGGGCAGCTGATGGCACTATCTCTTTTCGTAGGTGCTACGTAATGGGCTTGGCACTTCTCCCTCCCATCTTAAAGTTCATGTCTCTGGAACCGGCAGAATGATTGGAAAGGGACATGTCTTAATGAGTGACAGTGAAAAAAGTGTGGATGTGCCAGTTGAGCTTGTTCAAGAAAAGGTGTCCTTCTCGGGAGCCGGTGGCATCCAATCCGTCACACGGTTCGTATTTACTGAATGCCTCTCTCCTCAAAAGTACATTCCAACAAGATGCACTACGGCCATTATGCTGGCAGTTTTAACGTCTCTAAAAATGGCTAAACACAAGGTCACTAAGCTTTGTAGTACAGTAACTGTTCCAGCCTACTTTTTAAGACAGTGAACTACTTTACGAAATTTTTGAAGAATCTATTGTTACATTATCAAGCGTATTTTCTGAGGCCAACAATTTTCTTCGTGTTTTCAATCTTAAATGTATTTTGAACTTCTTTCTAAAACGAGCCTATTCCATTAATGGGCTCAAACAACCGATTCAATTCATCGAGTTAAATGGGGTTGAGACGACATCGTTTAGTAATAAGTAGTGACTGTTGGATACCCACTGGGACTGGTTTTCATTTGTGCGTCGGGGTCGATTCACATCAGGCGTACTTGACGGAGGACTTCAAAGTATGTGAATGTCATCATCTGGTAGCCAGCTGTGAGAAGAGCGTCATAAACCTCCAGCCAGTTGACATAAAATTCGTCAAGGCTTGTCTATACGTTGTTCACATTGTTGCTTATGACCACTTCTTGATATCCTATCGCGTACAAACACCCACATGCTCTGAATCGGATTATTTGTTGTGCTAGTGCGACTAGACACAGTGAACACCGAGCGTTATACTTTACGAGGAAATTAAGAGCCAATACCGAAGACAAAGGAGATCTGAACAGGCTAGGACTACTGTTTTGCGGAGGACAGCCAAGTTTGGTCACGTATTTGGGCGCCTTGATCCATTTTAAACTCTCGATTCAACAGATTCCACCATCCCTAACTCTAATTAGTTGGACTAATCCAAAGATCGAGACGACTAATAGGAGCATGAGTCGCGCCCTTCAAACTCTACTTTGAGTCACTTAGGCCATTTCTCAATAATCCCACTAAATGCAAAGTCCTACTTCTAAGCAAACATTTGACTTATTAACTGGCGTTGGAAAACCCAGTGGTTTAGTAAGTAAAATCGCAAAACTACAAAACAATATTATCAGTTAGGGGGCTCGTGGACACCGCGTTCGTGTTTTGCAATATTCGTCCAATGCAAACAGCGCAAAGTAATGGAACAACTAACTTCTTTAGCAAATTGGTCTATCGGTGATAATTTTGACGCGCAGTATATTGGGAGACTTGCAAAAAACCATGTTCATGTTCAGAGAAAAGACTAGCCATATGGGAAGTACACGTTTCGGAAAATAAGCAAATAAGGATATAAGCTATGGCAAGACATCGATAGGGGTCTTAGCACTGTAACGCCAGCAGACACGGAAATCCCACAAATTTCACATTTAACTGGGTGGGCATAGATATACTTCGATAGCAGTAGTGCCTTCATGAAATTATCTGGTATATCCCTTAACGTGGAATTTACTGATTATCATCAGTCGAGAAGTTATTGTTTTCCCCCTTAAAGAGCTACTGTCGTATAAAATCTCTTATAAAAATTAGATTCTAAGTGCTTCTATTGCTCCAGGATCCGGTGAACGTTTGACTTTTGTAACTCGTAATACACTGAGGCTCTACCTTTTTCGCTTTTACATTGTCAGCACCTAATGAGTTTAACCGGCACAAAGGATAACCATAAAGTAGCATGGTTCACAGCCATCTGGACGGTTGGGGCTGACCAGATGAAAGCTGTACCTCTTGCCAGAGAAAGCATTAGTGTATTGACTCCTTTAAAGATAATTTGCAAAGTAGCACATTACTTCTCTCGTCCTCTTTATCTGGATTTATAGTCTCATCCCACTGACCCTCCATTGCATCCACTTTTGCAATACTGTGCTTATTCTTTTCGAGAGATACTTGAGGCTCCGTCTTCACACTTACGCCGTGTGCCCACTAGTCCATGCCAGTTGCCCTCGAGCCTTTCTGTATATCGTCAGTGCACTGTCTGTCACAGTATCATGCCTTCTCAGATGCTAAACACAGTCTTTCTCGATTTGCATTCTTGAATGCTAAATCCTAAGGTAACATTAGTCGCAAACTGTCTATGGTACCTGTGTGATGTCAAATAAATAAACATGCGATACCTCCCCCATCTCTCTACCAGCTGCATGAAACACAAATAGGTATGGCTGGGCAGCACTAAAGCAAGAATCAAGCAATGAGGAGGAGCAGGCACGAAAACCTGTTTCCTCAAAACTATTTTAGCCCTCTCCTACATTAAGTGACTGATTTTAGGGCAGTGTTCTTACGACTAGCAATGGGCAAACGAGACATCCAGCACAATACTTTCTCCCTCCATACAGTTCCCAAAGAGACCAAAACCAACGATCTAGTAGAAATGTTGGAATCGGTAAGTGACGTTACGAACACATAGCTTCCCAACCGCAAACCAATTCTATGACTGGCGTGGTCGGTTGGTGGGACTTTTTCCCACAGGAGGTTGGCCAAAAGGAGCTTCGCGGATGATACTCAATAGAAGAGAGAGATTATGGAATGCCTTGATTAAATGTTTAATCCTTCATTTCGGTTTCTAGGGGAATTAAGAACCCATCTTTGTGCTTCATCTGTGCAGCATGTCCTCTGAGCCGTGTTTGTAGCCCTCCACTTATCCTGTGCGTTGAAATAATACGGTCTACCCTAGGTTCAAGTCTTGTGGCGCTACTATTCAGCAGTTGTGAGTTTTTTATTTACAATAAGTAGTTGAGAGGTTGGTATTTTTGGGCTCAAGCGTTAGGAAATCGAAAATCTAATTTAACTCCAAATCCACAAATTACATTTGCTCTTCAAACTCATTATTTGAGATGTTGTTGTTTAAAAGTAAAATTTATGAGTCCCTCAATTGTTGTTTAACCGAAGGACCATAAATGTTGTTGTTCACTGTCTTAACAATGCATCCAACGCAATCATCGGTCGCCATAGATTTCGGTTTATAGAACTGCAAATTTAAGAATGCTTAACTGAAGAATTTTCTACGAAAATGCCATTGCGTCTCACAGTTACAGTCTACTTAAAGAGGATCAAAACTTTATTAAGGTGAGTTTTTGCCCTAAATCCCCGCGTTGAGTAGAACTTTTATGACTTTGAGACTGTGTCCGTTCGAAAGGGTATGCTAAGTCCGTATTCGTCCGCCTTTTATAAGAGGAATGATGGCGAATATTTCATTAAAATATACCTAAAACTGCAGATGTAGTGGCCAGGAGAGCCGCTAGTGAAAGCCGAAACTCCTGCATTTAATTAAAGTCAACAAAAAATGCCAATCTTTGTGTATCATTCTATTAAATGTTGTTCAGCAGCTCTGCCTATCATTCCAGGTTTTGAATGAACTGTAATTATCCCTATACTTCCACTTTTTTAAGAGATTTTATTGCAAATTAATGGCCAAACCTAAAGGGGAGGAATGAGCCTGTGTAGAGGATGAAGTTGTTCCTGAGGTAAAAACTTGTTAAGTTAAAATCTTCCACTTTTTGAATTGATCCTGGAATGTTAGATACAAAAAAACTGCTTGACGATGGAAGTGATACTACCGCTTAGCAGTGCTTCTGGTCTTATCGAATTAATTAGGTAAAAGAAATTCCGAATAAATATTGCCCAATGGATTTCGTTGTAGAAGCGATCAGATTGAAGGAAATTGTGTTTTATGCCGGAAATTTAATTGATTAACAAACGAAATCACAACCTAAACATAGGCAGTGTGTAAGAAAATATATAAAAGTCTGGGCGCCTACTATTTGCCCTCACTGTTCTATTATCACACACAACAGGTGTGACTTGAGTGAATTCCACCAACCGATCACTATTTGCACAGACTTCAACGATCTATTTGAGGAATTAATTGAAAATCGGGTGGTACTCTCAGAGGTGTTATAAAACGACAATACAGCGGACAACCTTGGTAGAGTCAGGTTTACGCACTGATACGAAAAGGAAGTCAAAGTTCACTCTCCTTGAGATCATTTTGCAACCCCGAGTCAAGCCGATTTGCCTCCTGTAATTGAATAAAGGGAAGAACTTCCAATCCTCCGCCGCCGGAACATGTTCGTGACTCTATGTTTTTGCGCGTCATTTCATTGTCATTCATCCCGGTAGCTCTTAACATGGCTTCTGCTGCAGCATCAATAGCAGTAGCGGCACCAAGGGCACCAACAGCAGACGATTTTACGCGCCATCGTGGCACGAGGGTTCTCAGGTGGCGTCGGAAGGTCTCACTGAGCCAGGCATAAAGCAGGGGATTATAGACAGCCGAGCTCATTGCGATGATATGGCAGGTCACGAAGATGGCGTTGAAATAAGGTATCGTGAACTCAGGGTCGTTGGCCTTCGTGTCACTGTATATCGACAGCGCATTTAGTGGAATCCAGCACACCACGAACACAACCACCATGGCTATGAGCATCCTAGATGGATAGAAATTAGTAATTATTGGCCGTGCTCAAGGTATAGTTGATCCTTGTCCTGGATACTGGGTATGTACTCATAATATTATAATTCGGTCCTTTGTAGTAGTGTTTTGAAAAGTTCTTTTATTTATGTACGTGAAACCTATCCTTGTAAGACTTTTTTACTACTTCCCACTGCAGTGAATTTCATTGACGTGCAACAGTAACCCATGCAACATGGTGCAATATCGTTGGCACCCTGACCGACGCAATGTCTTCCATCACGTGGATATTTTAACTGGCCGAAGTGTCAACATCGAGCGCCGTTTTGCGTTGTGACAATTAATATGGGTCTGCAATTTTCCATTGAGTTATTTTGTGTATTTGATTAAATTCATGAAATATAGGCACAGGAAATATGTGAATTCAAGTTGCCAAAAGAAGTTCTATTTCCAAGCCCAAATGCTGTTAGCCGCCTTGTCGTTTTTTGACTCCAATTATGACGTAAGATATTTAAAGGTGGTTTATCACCATATGATATCGCAAGATATTTTCTAAAATAAAGGAACTACTAATCATTCTCGACAAAGTGTCTTATGAGTGATTTTTAAAGATCATCTTCCTCCGCGGAGTTAATGAACAATAAAATAGAACACTTAATCAGCCAAGAATGCATCAAGTTTGATAAATCACTTCTTATGCTCACCATCAGAGACTAAACTAGGTTAACACAAAAATGCATTTCCCCGTTGATTCTAAATCGACATTCGTTTCCCATCAGCATTTAATTTACCATATTAAAATACCCTTTGTGAAATCAATTTTATAGGAGTCAATTTTTGCATTTCATTGCAATTACTTTGCAGCAATTAAGAAGGGAGCTTTCGACTTTAATTTTTTCTGCAGAATTGCAGTGTTACACCAATTCACTTGGAATAAGCGGCAAACGAGTGGCGATGAGAAAAAAAAAAGGAAAAAGCAACATTGCATCATAGTCAATTTTTTGCCAAAGTTGTGAGAGCGTTTTTGGGTAGAAAGAAATTTTGCCTCGACTTTGCCACACCACCTCGACAACCCCGGCTATTTATTAGCAAAGTATCAGTTGCTTTTTTGAACATAAGGTCGAATTTTCGTCACTAACTAGTTAGCTTGACAGATACCAAATAAATTTCAATAAAAAACTTTTTAATTGCACGCTAATCAAAACTGATTTGTGGACTAAAATATTAAAAGAATTCTGAGAGACATTTTACTAATAATAGGTGGAGATAGTGGAGCGTTATCGTCTGAATGGTGAAGTGTAAGTTGCAAAAATTAAAAACACCATGTAATGCAAAATTTTAATCCGGCAAAGGTTTTATCATAAAGTGTGAAAGGAACTGTGCGGCGAATTTTTTCATTAATTTTTTAATCCTTCATGAGTGTCAGTTTGTCCACAAACCTTCGTCAGTTTTTTGGCAATGTGTAATAGATGTTTATGACTATTAAAATCGCGGAGTTAAATAAATTATTAATGAATGTCAAACGGCGTCGATCTTAAGATCGTCCATTGTGTTCTTAATCGGGCCAAAAAACATTTCCTCGTGCATTCGAAGATCATAGATGCTTTGAATGTGTTGTAACTTATCCGGATATTCGCAAACAAACAATCCAGATCATTAATAAAAGACGATCTTGAATTTGCGACAATTATAATAGAAATGTTTTTATTGGATATCAGTGCGAAGATGTATAGGAACCCTAATATATTGATCATAAAATACATAAATCAAAATTTCTGCTCTCGAGGTATAATAAACCAAAGGATTTAAACGTCAACTTGACAGATATGCTATAAAAGTGTTATAGGCGTACTATAATGCATTAGTAAAGAGTGAGGACACCTGTTGGTTTTGTTGTGCCTTCGTGCTTCAAGATCCTGCTTTTGAGCGCTGCGAAATCGCGATCCCAGCTTTTGCTGGCGCCGAGTTCTCAAAAGTCGACTTACGTAGAAGTAGCAAAAGGATATCACTACAGAGGGCGCCACGAATTGAAATACAAAACTGAGGATTGAAAAGATCTGCAATTAGAAGAAATCAACGTTCAAGCTACTCGATCGCAGGTGGTTTGGTGGGCAAAGAATCAAGGTCAGTTGACTTTTATTGAAATGAATGATTGCATTCTATGGAAGGAGTTTTGACACGTGTTGACAACTTTGTTTTTGACCAAATAAAAAAGTTTAAAAATTTAAGCGAATTTGCGTTATTATTTTTAAAATAATCCTGAGGAAGGACACTGTGGCATCCCACTTTCACAAAATGGTTAAATAGTTAAAGTTGCAGCTACTAAAGAAAATACGGTTGTTTTAATGACTTTAGCTTGTGGGTGGCAATTCACTTCCCTCAACAAAATTTTAATGGTAGTCATTTTGATGATGAGTGTTTACAGATTGTGTCCTAAAGGTCCGTCAAAAATAATTAGTGCTACCGATGTACATGCCACAAAGTATTACAAGAATCTATGGATGATTTGCTTCAAATGCAGTTATGTCTGTGCATTCACAGTCTGCAGGTGTAATCACGTTGCAGTACATGGGCTGTTTGTTTGGCTCTCGGTTTCAAGAAAAGGAAACACCCAGGTGCCATTGTCACTTTGATGGGTGGATTGGCCTCCAGGCCGTGCCAGTGGCCTTAGGCCCTGCCGTGTCAAATATGTGCATTTTGCTTAGGTGTTTCATCTTTTTTATTCCAGAGGAAGTCTTGGGGCGCTACACATGTAAACTAAATGACCAGAGCTCTTTATCTGTATTTCCATGAAATTTTTGGTTCAAAGGAATCTTGTCAGGTTTAAAAATGCCTTTATTAACTTTCAATTGCAATAATAGGGTATCATTTGTTTTTTTTTGCTGGACTTTGCCTTAAAATAGATAATTTGCATGACAAATGTGGTTTGAGGTATGGAAACCCACCAACTCAGCATCAATATGAGTTGCTAGAAATGCAGCTAATATGCAAGACTTGTTCCACCTTTTACTGTTTTTCGATGATTTCTTTATCGGGTGGGTTGTGTTGTATTTTTCCATAAGAACATGTGGCCATTAACGGTTACCAACTACTGAGTGGTAGTTCAGTATTCTATCGTACACAATAAGCTCTCGAATAGTGAGGATAAATTAGACGAATCATTTTGGCAAGTTTAAAGGAGTTATGTTCATTTGAAATGTAGTTTTTACAAAAGTATTTATACATCGAACTTTGAAGTATATGAATTGTTTGTGCACTTATCAACAGAGATATAAGAGCTTCAAAACTGGTTTCCATTCGAATCGGAATTGAGGAGGCGTCCAGCGTAGTCGATACTTTAAACGACACCTTTCGATAAGTGGTGACTTTTCTACCTGCCAAATGACCATCGACTTAACAATATAATGAGCATAAGCCCTGTTAAAAGACAGTGGAGTATTAGTGATCTCTTTAACCTCATTCAGTTTTAATTTCAAGAATTGTCTTTTATAAATTTTCCTGTTATATAGCTGTTAAAATAAATGCTAAAGAGCGACGTTGTGGGAGAGGAGCAATCAGAACTTTCTCTGTTCCTCTTTATTAACCCAGTTGTGTCAACACGTCCTCCACAGTTACAGTGCCGCGGGCATTTTTCAGTAGAGCTCTTACATGTTTGACCTGTACATTTGTCCATGATTAGTGGTTGATCTTATTTTGTGAATAGTAAAGTATGCCAGCCATATATGATAATGGCTTCCCACACTCAAACACTAAAGCATCACATTTGCTAAGCATAAGGCCTATTTCGAAGATATGCCCGAAGTCAACTAAGATTACTATCTGACGATGTCTGGACCGTGTTCAGTAGGATATTAAATACACAATGCGCCCAAGTACCAATGTGTTTGCGCTTCAATAAAAGTAACGTCATAGTCACAATATGCCCATACATGCCGCCCAGGCATAGTTTAAGACCAAGTTGACAATGATTTCTAACAAGGCTATAAAATCTCTCTCACATGGCTATAACTTAAAAAAGTCTAGCATCTTTTGAATTCGAAATAGATTTGCTCTGGGTCAAGAGGTTGCTTTAAGCTTAAGATCATGGCTTACTCATGATCAGGAGATGCGATGCCTTCCGAACGACTGCTCAGCTTTCTACTTCAAGTCCTTATAGCTGATTGTGGATTTTAAAGTGCAAGGGGGAGTCATTGGCACTAAAGTGTAAGTTATGAATCAGGCTGAAGATTGTGCCATAAATTGCCTCTAGAAGAGTTACAATGTTGCCCCCCCTGAGGTTAAGGTACTACCAGAGTAACACTTATTTTTATGTGCACCTATAAAACCTAGCAGAAAGATAGACTAAAGCGGCGATCTACCGCCTTTTAAAAACAACTTGTGATAAATAAAGCATTGCATTGTAAAAATATAACCAAACAAATGGCTATTTTTAGTTCTCGTTGTCTTTCCCTATAAACGCTTTTTCTTGCTCTTACTAGAGATTTTCAAAGAAGTTTTGCGTTTAATCGCGACGCTCCAACATAAATCGTGAGTTGCGATACATCCTGGAAGCGCGAATTTTTAAATTAATTTTAAGTTTTTGTTGCCCTCTGCTACTCAACTTGGAAAAAATTAATCTTCCTTTTGCTCCTACTCCCTTTTTAGCTTTAAATGCTTTCCTAACACTTCCATCCTTATTTTTTTGCTTTAATTGCATGTACACCTCGGCCTTGTTCTTTATAATTATTTTTCAATGAGAATTGACGACCGGCTTAATTAAAAACTTTCTTGCCAATGTTTATGTGCTCGATGAGCATCTAATGGATTTGCTAATCCGTGCACATATAATTATTCAAACTAAGATGGCAACCGCAACTCGTGACTGAGGGCGTTGCCAACTTAATTAAGGCGAACTACTGTCTAAGAAGGAGGTATTAGTGCTTGTCCACATGATTGGAAACATTTGTATGACTTAACGCCTATCAGTTACTCCTAAAATATGAAGTTAGTAGCATTATCCTAGATTTTAGCCACATTTTTTTGGATTTATGAGGAAGTGCTTATTGCCTAGAAAGCGCGTGATACAAGTGTCTTGAAAAAGTTATGCGTTTTTCCATCAGCACCATTTGTAGCTAATTTCTACTTTATGCGCCTACATACAGTAAATGAGCAGTAAAAAGTTCGTGGTAGATCTTCGAAACAGAAAGACGACATGATGAGTTTGTACGAAAATAAACTAATCATCAAACCTAATTTCAGTGCTCACCACGATAAATCACAATTTTTGGGAATTGCGTCAAATGTAAAGTCCATAAGAAGGAGTTGAGACTACTTAACATTATCGTAGCTGTTGATAGCGCATTTAATCGTCACCGTATATTAAGCTATAAGTGAGCCCTCTAGCAAGGAATTTTGGTCAAATTTAAATGAGGTGGAAATTGAAATACGGATGGCAGAATCCCCCTCAAATAACTCCGGCTGTCGACTAGCCAGAGAAGATTTTAAAATATAAGAAAATGTAGGTGATTGGAAGGAAGTTTCTTCGCTGAATTGACTATTAAAAGTTTTACCTGTCTAGACTCCCCAGGAGGCCAGGATTCCGTACAAATTGTAACATTTAGGACGGGATCGACAGTGGTGGTTTGATGGATAGCGAGCGGTAAGCAGATGAGCGTGGCGATCGCCCAAATCGTAGCAATAATGGTCCCGCACATCCAGTTGCGCATTTTTGAGAAGAAGGGATGCACAATGACCAGATATCGATCCACTGCAATGGCTGTGGACGTCAGTGTGGAGACGTACACCGAAACACCCATGGTGAAGCTGAGGAGTTTACAGAGAAACTGAGGTAACACCCATGTGTCGGAGAACGCAGCGATGGGTGTAAATGGCGCCGCAACCAGACTCATGAGTAAATCGGAGACAGCAAGGTTGGTGATGAAGAGGTTTGTTATTGATTGCATGGACTTGCAGCGAAGGATGACGAGGATGACAATTGTGTTGCCAAACAGGCTGAGTGTAATAATGACACCGTAAATGATGAAAACTACTGTCTGGATAAGAGGCCCCCATTCAAAGGTGGACTCCCCGCATGGAGGAGCTGTGACATTCGTCATTCTGTGGAAGACGTGATGTCGGTGAAATGCACCCCTCGCCGACGCAGATGGGAATGCTCAAACTAATGCAACGTCGCATGATGATTGGACGAGGGTAAGGAATTATTTCTAAAAGCCTCTAACCAATCAGAAATGAGGCAGATGCAGTCTCTTTAGTACGCTGATAGGAAGGATCATGTGGGCTTATGAACACATTCCACTTAATGCACGAGATTTGCTGCACTTTATAAATCAAACCTGAGTTAGATAAACCCGCTGATCTGTGAAGAATGGGATAATTCACCCTCTATTAGATCAGTTCGAAGTTTTGTTTGCACATTTGTACATTGAATCGGGACATCGAAGATTTTCCAACACTTAAATTTACGGTAAGAATTAATTTTCGGTTGAGTTCCTACTTTGTGACGAGAAAAAAATGTTCGCTTATAGCTATACAATTTGCACCCAATCCGGTATAGGGTTTCCAAAAATTTAATTATAATCCCAGATTATCCCTCGGTGGGAGTTTCGATAAAAGTTCGGTTCTGGGTCGTTGTTATAAATGTTAAATAAAATCAAAAGCATTAACATGCTCCATGGTGTAGGATATGTGAGAAGAACGAGTAGTGCGTTTTCTACTCCTATTTTTCCACCCGAATCATAGCGCTCTGTAATTTGGGGAGTACAAATTCAACAAAATATATTCGAATTTCGGAAGTTCCGCTGTATTACAATTTGTTTCGTGAAAAATGCTTTGAAAAAACATGAAATTTGGTTAATATTTGTCGACTTTTGCTAAATTAATGACTTCAATGAATGATTTGCCATTGAGATCCAAATTCAGTAGGTAAAAGGGTCCTGGATACAGGTCCTTCAAATGCATGCATCGAAATGCAATGGAGTACACGGCTTTCCGCACTGTCGGGACTACCATCTCAAGCGCCTTGTTTACTTGCCCATCAATATCATTGTCTCCGTTACTTCCCTTTGTACGAGATAAGGCATACTACTTGGGTAGAACATGTATTGTCGACCTACAGAAGGGCTTAGGAACTACAGTGGCGGGGCCCCCAAGTGACCCGAAGCCAATAATCGAGAGCTAAACAAGCAATTAGAGTGCTACAATTATTCACTCTTCCTATTTTAGCATTTATTAAAGACATCGCTCGTGAAGAACGCTGAATATTGCTCAACAGTGCAATATTTTTGTCATTTGTTTGGCCGCCATTGGTGTTTTTAATTAATTAAATATTTGTTAGTTTAACTTTCCTTATTTGTAAGGCAACCACTTCAGATCCCTGCTATTGTACGTCCTTAGGGCCGTCTGGCCTCTGGGACATGCCAGCAACCCCAAAGCGAATATTGTTGTAGCGCCTCGAGTCAATCCTGGAGATGAAAGAAGGCATACTACTTGGGCAGAAGGGCTTGGGTATTACTGACAGCTCAAATGCCAGGTGGCCCACTAAGGGACAATGACAAGGACTCAAAGTGGAACCCTTGCTATAACCGAGAGTTAAACAACCAAACTACTACCTCAGGCCTTCAACTACCTTTGGAGAAGTCTCGGGGGCTACACACTTCACTAACGGTATTCACAAAGGGAATGTTAAAATTTTTTTGCTTCCTTCGCTCGAGTCAAACCGTTATTGTCTTGGTTGGTGAAAAGTAAAAGTGGTCAAGTCATTTTCAAAAGTAATATTGTATTTTAATAGTTAATTTGATGTAGACAATTTCAAACGAAGGAGACATTTTCTGCCCAGTGGGTAGTGAAGCTGTTTCTTCATGTATCTTACACATTATCAAAAACTCATTTTTATCCAACCTAGTGATTTTCAACTTTCTGCGTAAAAATGAGCTTGATGGAAAGTATTTGGTCGGAGATAAATTCTCCTTTGTGTTTTACATGATTTTAAACATTTGAGAATTAAAATTGAGCACCGACACAACCTTCATCGACACCACCCAGCGTTATGCTAGTTAAACTTTCACACATTTCCTGATAAGAGGTGAATTTTATTTTAGTTCGACTTGAATTGCTGACGAAGTTTAAAGGCTTTTATGATTAAAAGAACTTATTAATCAACTCTAGCACGCAAGCACTTGTGTCCAAGAGTATTTCCTCTTCTAAGACCAAATCATCCGACCTTGGATAGATGTATTTTGATTAAAAAATAGAAAGTGACAGACACCACTTCTAAGCTGGACTATTCAAGTGCCCATTGTGTCCAACTTTACGTCTACATGGCCCACGATAATACAAACTCCATGAGTGGATAAAAGACGTCTCCAACAGTACCGCCCTATCAATGGAATGGCAGATGATGCTCCATGTGGGCTGCATACGTCATTTGAATGACTTCGGCCTGACAAATCCACCTGCTACTTTTCGTACTAAGATCAGAGTAACATCAATCTCGGAGACTTAATACTGCTAATTAACTCCTACCACGAGTTAGTCCATTTTGATCCTCCGGATAAGAGCCTCCACCAATTATGTCCTTGAGGTCAACCTATCTGCATTCTGCTCAAAGGTACCGATTATCTAATCAAATCTAACTCATCAGATTTCAGCACTGTTTAGATCCTCCCAACTGCCCACTTTGGATACTTGAAGTTAAGTTGAACTTGCCTTCCTTTCTGTTGTGAAAAGTTAAATTTGCTGAGTACTGCCACACTCATATGCTTATGTGCGAAACACCAGCCACCCAGGCAGCTTTGTTGATAACTGTCCTGAATACCACCAAAGCGGTCCCCCTTTTATCCACCACCTCCTCCTCCACCTTCTACTACCTCTCATTCTACAAGGCCCCACAGGTCAAAACACCCGCCACTTGGTTGGCAAGATCACTCGGCACAGGATCAAAGGAGGTCTTGCTAAATGATAGACACCACTAATTTTTGTATGCCAAGATTTTTGTAGATTGTGACAGCGTGGCGAAGGATCCCATGTTGTGTCTAACCAAGGCAGCATGCTTTCCAATCTAGAATCTGGTTATTCTATGAATTGCAAAGAACGCGTTCATCAGCCATAACTCGGGACTTCTGACGAGCAAACACACCACAAGTAGATGCTAACATTTTCCGTGAGTAATCTCCCCACTCTAAAACATAGCAAGCAAAAAAAAACCATCACACACCCTGACAAGATTGCCTTATCAGTTGCTTAATATGCCTGTATCTAAATGCCCTTAGTGTTCAACGAATGCGGAACTATTAGTCGGCGTCTGAATCTTATTAGAGCACTACTGGCAAACAAATATCAATGAAGGACTTCACTTACTTGAAATAATCCAAAAAAATACTAAATCTCCCAATTAAATCGACTGCTACTAGCTATTTGAGTTTTGAAAACTTCAACCATTCAAATGAAGAGTTTCAAGGGTCAGAGTCGTAACTCTATTATGCAAAGCCCACTTGATCATCCGCAACTGTGTTCAAGCAACCGCAAATCCATTAATCGGAAATTAAAACATGAGTTCACTTGTGAAAATAGCTTAAAATTAGAGGAGTGTCTGGATAGCGCTGCGCCACTATCCACCGAAACACGTCACGTGGGAGGACCAAGCTGGAATCAAAAATAGACACATTCTAAAATTGGTGTGAATCAAAATGGTTTGACTTCCACTACAATTTATAGAATATTAAGCCATGTAAAATAATGCAATGAAGAAAAATTGAAGATTCTCGTTAGAAAATCCCTTATGGGTTTCTGCGCTTCTTAATAACTGAGAAAAAAATACATCAGGATCCCATATCCTGTTTTCAGTGATTTTTTTGCTCAGTGTAGACAAAGAAATCACAGCCGATATCATAGTTGAGCGCTTCCTAGTCTACACAATACAACCTACTCTTTAAAACTCTCCCAAATTCATACTAATTGACATTCTCATTTTTGGATCTAACAATTCCCTAAATGTGCTATTAAGGGCGTAGTAAGCTTCTAAAACTAGTTTTCATTTTAGCACTGGTGAACTACTCACTGACAACTTGTATTTTCAAACATAAGAATAAAAGTCGCCACATGCTGGGGGGAATGCCTGCATGTCAGAAGGAATGAGCCAGCACTCACGTACCCTTAGCAGAAGAAAGGAGCCGCCACATTCATCAGCACGTAGAAGAAAAAGGACAAATCCGTAAAACAGGAAAAGCAAGTAGCTTTTGCCGATATTTGTTTACTTATATAAAGATGAATAAATTCAGCAAGAGTTTGCTTGTATCTCGGGCTGAAGACGCCAAACGGTCAGAGCGCATATGTACACTAGATGTACCCAACACCAACAGGAAAAAGGAAACTTGGAACAGATAAAATAACCAAAATGATAGCCATCAGCAAAGTCCAGTATAGCTAGATTGTCATCTTCGAAACAAAAAATTTAACAATGGCCGAGAAATCTGCAAAACAAAAGTTGTAAAGGAAAATTTAAATGATTGGTTTGACATTAGATGTCCCTTTACCCCCCATAGTAAAACGGCCCTGAGTGAGAAGGAAAAGAGGAGAAAGTTTTCAATGACTTTCAAGCATCGTTAATGCATGCAAAAGAAGTAAAAACAAAATCATTTGCTGTCTGGCTTGGACACACTTTCCTGTACCTCTAGTGCTGACTTTATAGAAGGAGGGTTAGAAGATGGAGGAGCAGAGGCATTAGCACCAACGCTTGGACCAGTACCCTCGATGGTCGCGCCGACACTACCGGCGCCAACATCCGTGACGCTGACGTTGCTTATGCCCTCTCCAGGAGCGCCAGGCGCTGTAGCTGCCACAGTCACCGCAGGCCTGGCGAGCTGTTCAACAAGAAGGGCAAGGCAGCGCTGAGTTGTCGGCTCATCCACAAGCTGCGTAGCAAAAGTGTTGTCGCGCAGAGCCTCCGGTAAGCAGTTGCGCAAAGCATCACGCGCCCTAAAACCCAATAAATAGTGAGTAGTACCGGCACTGTGAGCTTCAGACCCTGCCATAGAATTTTAGAATACAGAGTGGTGGACCGCACAAGCAATCATTGATCAAACACAAAGAGGAACATAAGTATCGCATTCGTCCCGTTCAAATCATTTAATCTGCGTTCTACATACAAAATCCTTACAAAAAAAGAAGTTAGAAATTCAAAATAAACCGTGGTGAGAATATGAGAAAGTAGGACCCGAAACACAGAGACAGTATCTCATAAAACGGTAAAGTGTCGTTGAAAAGCATAAAGCACTTGTTTGTACCTTAATAACAATCTATTTCGCGATGAGATTTTGGAAGTTACAAAACCTCTCAAGAGCAGGAAATAGCATGAAACTACTAGTAGATGTTAATCCCATCCCCGTTTACCTACTGAATAAGGCCTTTAAAAAAGGGACTAGTTACTAGCAAAAAAATTAAATCATTAACATTCCGGTTTCCATTTTAAAATTTTTATCAGCACAAAAATAAGGGTGGAACGGTGTCTCGCGATGTAAACTAATTTTAATAGCGCAAAAAGGCGCTCCATCTATATCACAACTCGGCCAAAAGCATAGCTGAAGATAGACAGGGGTACCAAAAAACGTGAAAATATAATTACTCCACTTCCTTCACCATGGAAACCTTGCCAAAAAACATCGAGGAGAATTCGTGCCGAAGTAAGGCAATGTCAGATCAGCAGGGAAAGAGGAGAGCACACGAAAAAAAGCTTCATCCAAATTCATCAAGACGCCACACGTGAAAGTACATGTACATAAATAAAAAATGCAGGAGTAAGGCCTTCTGTAGGGAATGCAGGGCAGTGTCTGTCTGTCTGTCAGTCTGCCTGTCTGTCTGTCTGTCTGCCTGTCTGTCTGTCCGTCCGTCCGTCCGTCTGTCTATCTGTCCGTCTTTCTATCTGTCTGTCTGTCTATCTATCTATCTATCTGTCTGTCTGTCTGTCTGTCTGTCTGTATGTATGTATGTGTGTATGTAGTGACCTCATAAGTAGTTTGACAAACCGTGAAGATTATGACAATTCTCATCGGCAAAGAGAAAAGAGCCTGAGGCAGGAACTACTTATTGTAAGGATGGAAAATACTATAAAGACGTGAATTTAACAATTATAGTAATAAGCGACCCGAAAACAGTGGGAAAGTATTGGCACATACCACAAAGTAAACCAATACAGGGGAGATAAAAAGATTAACACGGTAGACCCTCAGTGTGAGAAATAACGGTTGTAACACTAAGCCTGGAGACCTGCGGTGGGACAAGTGAGTGCTTTACTAGAACGTATCTCAGACAATCTACAGTTGAGCATCTAGTTCGGATTACCACAAATGCAGTTTTAAATATGCCTCAAAGAGAGGAAATAAAGTTCCAAATCAATTCGGAACTCAAAAAAAAATAAGTGGGATAACAAATGAAAAGACTTCCGTTATGATTTAACCAGGCTCCAAAACTTGCCTTGTTACGATAATACTACCTCTAGCCATCGCATGTGAATCTAATCAACAGTAACTGGATGAAACCCTCGTCATCTACCCAATGACACTTTTGAGATATATTCTTTACCTTTCTTCGTGATAGACATTTTGCCCTCACCACAAATTTGGTGAGGGTGCTGTTCGTTCTTGGTGCTGTGTGGAGGTGTAAATGCGTAATCCGCTAACTGGCAGACGAGTTGTTCAGCCTCCAGACTCCAATGACTGGCCAGAGGGGAACATAAAGCACACATCGCAGCCCTGCTAGCAATTTGTGAAATAGCTGAACATGTGTACTGTGTACGGTGAGCTCGTAAATAACGGTTTTTTCCAAGGTGACAGTAGTTCGGTAAATGACCACGGGAAGGGTACTGGAAAAGGTATCTCCATGTGCATGACAAGTTCATTTATTTACAATTGACAAAAGAAGAATCGACACTTAAAATAAAGGAACCAAACGAGTACTCCACCACCACAATTACCAAGGACAGTGAAAGGGGTGGATTTCCTTAAATTTCTACGGAAAAGGACAAAGCAATAAACCAGAACACAGACAGTGCTTGCAGCATTAACAAGTAAATCAAAGGACAAACAGGGGCATGACCATATCATCGAGGTGCGGCGACAGGAACTGCAGAGTACTTACCCGCTGATGCTTTGGACGACGTAAGAAACATACTCCTCAGTTTTGTTGTGGGGCGAAAATTGCCAATTCTACACTAGTGATGCCAATACACTTGCCCGTTGACTTTTTTGGGACATTTTCTTAATGAGCGCATAGGCATCGCCACATTTATGAGGGAATACTGATGCTTATGGAAATCCGCTTTGTCAGTTCCACTAATGTGTCCGAGACTCTGGAAAGGACGCAGGCTGAATGAGAATCTAAGCATGCAAAACAACTAAATCGTTGCCATGTGAATAAAACTAAGGTATTCTAAAGTATCTGTTCTGTCCGAATCAACTTTCCCCTTCCATCCTCATCTATTCTGCGAACCACCCTTTTTAGGATTAGAACAGGAGCATAGCCAACGGGCAACACCGAAATCGTCAGTAAGAGGAAATCTAATCGGCAGCCAAAGTATTCCTTACACTTCAAACACAAATTACGTAGTTTGGAGGTAATTAAGACAAATTATTACTGCACCATATTAGTGTTCCCAACATTGTCGCCTTTGTGCAAAACTTAATGACGGGACGCAAATGTAAATGGTAAAAGCCTACCAACCTTCCAGCAGCGAAAATGAAATAAACATATCGTATAAATTGCTAACGATAGACTAAGAACAAATCACATTTTGTGGGGCTTTAAAGGAATAAGAATAATAATATAAAAATAGCCCAAGCCGAGTTAACAACAGTGTAACACAAAATTAGCATAAAAATGTAAAATTTTGAACGATCACAGAGGCAGTTTATCGAAAATAAAAATAGACCATTTGTCGTTCTTAATAGAAATCGATATCCTTTCCCGAGTAATCGTATTCCTTTGTCCGGTGTGGATTGCATGCGTTGGAGACGCAAGCTAGTGTCCAAGGGCGATGAATACGACATGCGAGCACGATACCTTCAGTAAGGAGCAGTAATGGGACGCATCCCATCAAATCACAAGACTCACTCTTAATCACAGTTATTGACACATCTCCCTCGGCAATAGCATCAAAAGAGCATCCCATAAAGGACATCCATTCCCAAATTTCATGGTACTAACCTCCTCATAATTCTTGAAATATTCAAAACTATACGTTTTGCGATGAACTCAAGCAGTCGAAAACATATAATGAATGATTGGTGGATAGCAGGGGTAAAGGGAGAGGAACGAGATTATTCTCACCTACTCCTCCATCCACTGACTGAAAATTTGATCCTTTAGTGCCAGAGTCATTCATAGTGAGCCAGTAACGAAAATATCTCAAGGATATGACAAGTAGACTGGTGGCTTACATACCGGCTGTTATCGCAAAGGCGTTGGTAGCA
This sequence comes from Taenia multiceps, assembly GCA_001923025.3. Taxonomy (NCBI): domain Eukaryota; kingdom Metazoa; phylum Platyhelminthes; class Cestoda; order Cyclophyllidea; family Taeniidae; genus Taenia; species Taenia multiceps. Next base: position 74,733,908 of record CM010311.1, on the reverse strand, counting down.
TCGAATAACGTGTTTAAGTAGTCGAGTAGACTGTTCCTTTGCCAACTGTTCAACCATGGAGGAGAGTACAGTGGCAACGTGGGCGAATCGCTCGTAGGTATGGCAGATGTACTCCAATCCGTTATTATCCTGCAGCAGTTTCTGCATTATGAAGGTGGCCACCTAAGGCAATACATGGATGACATTAAAATGTCCACCTCGTGCGCGCCTGGTCGACGCTCCAAAAAACCTGTTAGTCATAATTGTAATTCAGTTGACAGTAAAGGTGTCAAGTAAATCTTTTGTTCCACTTCCAAGTCGATTATCACCCGAGAAAGCAAAATAGATGGAATTGGAATCTTGATTACCAAGAAAACGCTACTCAAGTGCTCATTTAGGCAAGAAAAGTTCTATAGATTAAGATAGTATTTTTGATGTCACAATGGAGTAAAACGACCAAGAAAATCAACAGGCAAATAATCTTAGATGAATCTTGGACCGTTTTTAGTGAACCAAACTGTCCAAACGAAGACACCGCTACCACTAGTAATAATAACGCCCCAAATGCAGTTTTGGGTTCGAGGTGAAGGTGAATCCATATTTTGTAAAAACCAAACAACGAAAGTCAGACACGGGATCCAGCTTCGCGTCTTAATATAGATGAATAAAAAGTGGGCTATTAGACGATCAGAAAGGGAGTAACGTTGATATCCGTTAAGCAAATAAATGTTATTGCGCCAATTAGCAGTACAAAAAAAACAGCATATGGCGACTTTACGATAAGAACAACTGATAAAACCAGGCATGGATTGGCAAAACTGCAAAGTTTGTGACGCGCATTGCTTAGACATTATGACATCTACAATGAACCAAGAAAGCTGTTCAGCCTAGACATCGGAGTTTGCTTGCGTTTATAGAGAAGCTTCAGAGTAAACCATCCGATGTGCAGGTTAATGTGCAAGCTACACACCCCGCCAGCGGAAGGTTATGTTAATGCAGAAAATCGCAAGTCCAGTAAACGAAAAGACAAGTTGGAAAATGTCGCCTCATTACGATGACTAAGAAAGGGGTGACGGCCAGATCGTGAAAGACTTCTATTTTTCCACTCTTGTCATGTGTGCTTCTGGCTTTCCGCCCCTTTTACCAGGGATGCCTATTTATAATGACACCTTAAAACATCCGAAGAACACTTTTCCAATGTTTGAAATTATTTCAGAGGACAGCACACCGCCGAAAAAACCGCTTACTTATTAAAGCATAGTAGAAAGAAAAACGACACTGGGACGACAAGACCAAGCGTCCAGTAGTATCCTAACATTTATCCATGATCTATTTTAACAGCAAATATGCAGCAGACGCAAGCACCACGAATGCAAGTGTAACATTAAATTACAAAACTGTATACGTACCGTTTTACTCAGTTCGCTGCCTGTCTCCATAATATGCAGGCAAAGTGGAATTATCTCGGTGTTGAGAAGGAAACTGATGGCATCCGGTTCGTCAGTCTAAAAAAGCATGCCATCCATGTAACGCCATAAGTAAGGGCTTCTCGAAGGCTGAATTCTTTAAACCATGCCCAAATAAATAGTCCGTCTCAAGGCACAAACCTTAGCAAGCGCTCCAATGACACCCAGACTAGTGAGTCGCAAATACTCAAAAGGTCGATTCCGACTGTTAGTGCTAAGAAAATTGTAGAGATAGAGTGGTATTTGAGCCTTAAGGAACTCAGTACGCGTTACTGGATGCGAAGCCAGACATTGTAGAAGGGCGAGCGCATTGCACACGCGGTTTGACTGATGAGCCTGACAAAAAATATGCTAACATAAGTTGGGTGCGAACAAAATTGCTATAAAAGAGCATCTACAAGGTCTACGCATCACAAATACGACTTCAGCATTATAGTAGAACTAATCGAAACCAAATCAAGATAGTTCTAACTGCTAAAATGTGCCCTGGTTATGAATATGCTTAGGTATGCACGCAGTGAGCCCCTTCCAAAGAACCAAGAACCTACGCTTAGATATTCGACTGTGATAAATGCTCCTAAAAGCAGTAAACAAGAGAAAATATTCCATTGTCCGTAAGGGACGGGTAAAATAAATCAAATTTCAGGCTTAACGTACAGTTAAATTTGGGGGACTGATGTAGGGATATACGGCGGTAATTTCCTGCAGAAGTGCAGCCACAGTTCCAAACGAGTACCACAATAAAGGAGCGAAATCTGGAAGCGTTTCCCGCATTTTACTATAAGGATAGTATAGAATGCGAAGCGCACATACCAAAGTTCTAATAAGGCTTTCTCTCGCGTCTCAGGACTACCTAAATTATTTACCCAAGTATGGAATTCCATTTCAGGAGTCCCACTTGAAAGTGCTCCTAGAGCATAGGAAAAATCATTCAATGACGAACCCGATTCCTTAGAACTATTGCCAGCCGTCAGGTGCATAGCTGTTCCAAAAGAACCTTTGTACACCGAAGGGATAAATTTGATATATTTAAACTATGGGTAATTTGGTGTCAGTATTTTGTAAGATAGTTAAGGTTTATAAAGTATGTCAAAACCGATTTCAATATATTTTGTCAAGTTACTTTTATGTAGATTTAGCACTAGGTGAATTTTACTTCCCTTTGTAATCCATTTAATTCCAGAATTAGTGCAACAGCGCTGTTTGTAATACCTGGAAATTTGTCCTAATCATAGTCTGCTAGTGAGGAAATTGAATTGTCGCATCTAGATCAAAATTGATCGACAGTATTTTAGAGGCTTGTCTAGGGAGGCTCTGTAGCGTCCCAAGACATCCTTTAAGGCAAAAGAAGTCATAGTACCTAGGCAATATATATATTCTGGAAACAGAGAGCTTGGGGACTCTTGACACGGCCCGAAGGCCGACCAACCGGCTAGTACAATATGGCCACCCAAGTGACCGAAATAAGCAGTTCGAACAAACAAAATTTTACAGGCTCTCTTGTAATTTCTGTAGCGTTCCCATCTGAACCTCAGATCCTCAAACTCGAGTCCTCATCGTGGATAGCCTTTAGTGATCTGTGTAGCGTCCCGAGGCTCCCCTTAAGGTAAAAGAAGGCGCAGTACCAGGGCAGAATACATATATTCCGGGAACAGAGGACTTGGGGACTGTTGACACGGCCCGGAGGCCGACCAACCGGCTAGAACAAGATGGCCACCCAAGTGACCTAAACCGGTAGTTCGAACAAACAAAGTATTACAATCTGGCATGCCAATCTTGTCGGTTTTACAGTGAGTGGAACAGTTCGAGACAGTATACAGCAGGAAATAAAAGTCGAGTTAAGTTTTATAGATTTGAAATTATCACAGTGTCGATTTATTGATTGGAGACCGCGACTGCGCTTGGCACCACGGATAGCGTTTAGCACGACGAACGCAAATGACATACAACCTAACCAATTTAGACAAATATGTATTTCAAAGAGAAATATATGCCGACTGCATCCAGTACACAATCTTTAATAGCTCTATGAGACATAAATGCGGAACGCTAGTTTCCGTAGGTGGAATACTAGCTCTTCTCTTGGTTCCATCAGTCATATTTGCCCTTCTAGGCGAATTTTTACTTATGTATGTAATTGTGTTTAAAGAAAAGTGTCCAATTCGGCTCGTCTATAAAGCCGGACAAGCAATTAACAACATTTCTTTCGGCATCTATGTGTGCTGCCTAATGACGTTCCACAGTAAGGGACTCTCTTGGCTGGGTTACAAGTCTGATTTCCTAGAAAATAAAAGCAACACTAACTGCAAAGCCTATCGCTTCCTTTATGGCGTCATCCTCACCTGCATGGCTAACACAAGCTTTATGGATATGTATGAGAGAGCGATTACGGTTAGACGCAAGTGTTACGCCCCCATTACTAAGTCCAGCTGCATTCTTACGCTAAGTGTAGTTACTATCAGTTCGGTCGTTCTCTCATTCCCCACATATGTAGTCAGCAATCACTGGATAATCGATGGTCGCATTATCTGCGGTGGAGACCCCGGCTGGTCGCAAACAACCGTGACAATTTTAGCCGTGCACGAAGTCGCGTTCGTCTGCGGCCTGGTGCAATCAATTGGGACGCTCATTCTCGTCTTCTCGATGTCCCGGGATCTGGGAAAAATGGAAAACACAATTGACTTCCTCCAAACCATCGGCCTGCCCAACCAAGTACAAATTACCATCGCTGACATGGCCAGACTCCTTCGCATGGCTCAACGCGACTGCTGGGTCTCGCTTGTGTACAACGGAATCGCAGCACTGATCGCCTGCTTCCGTTCCATTTGTCGTGCCAACTTCTATTACGCCATCCTTCATGACTTTGAGGACAACCACTCGCCAGCTGGAGCAGTTGAGGTCTACGCCTCCGACGCTGCCGAGGATGTGACCAAACTCATGACAATTGTACTGGCCGGATTTCACTATTGGATCCACTATTATCATATTCCAAGCGCAAGGCTGCGAGCAATTGTGACAAGGGCGAGGGAAGCAGAGGACTGATGATAATACAAGAACACCTGCTAGAAAATACCGCACCCATCAACGTTATCAGTGCCTTCAACCAATGCATGCACAAAGAAAGGGAGAGCAGCAACTCAGTACACAAAAAGTTGTCCATATTTAAGTAAGAACCCACAAAATCGCCCAACGCGATCACTTCGAAATCAAAGAAATCCGTTACTTATTCCTCCCAAAGAAACATTTTGAAACCAAAGAGTTGAGGAGAGAACGAGACACAGAGAGGGTGGATGATCTAACAAAAAGGATCACATGTACATATCTTCCCAGCCCGGAGGGAGAGCGGAGTCGGGATCGGGGTTATTAAAACGACTGCCACGAGGGCCAATACCGCGTGGGGGCATTATAGGTGGACCTATAGGATCGAAGCGCGCACCAGGAGGCACAATGCCACCAGCACCACCAAGGCCACCAGGATGTGGAAGCCCAAAGGAGTTACGAGGTTGGCGCAGAGCTTGTGTGGGATCAATAACCATTCCACCGGTACCCCCCAGTCGTCGCGTCCAGTCGTCTCCTCCCAAAGGATCAAGATCGTTGCGGCCGTAGTCTCGCAAACTCGGATCCAACCCGCCCACTGAACGTGTTGGCTTAATGAGATTTTTCAAAGCTTAACACAGCTCAGGTTCAGGGATAAAAAGTGCAAACCAGAACATTGTAGCAAAGGTTACTAGTTGATAAAGATAATGCAAACCCCCAGATAGGTTATTCATGCACAATAAAGGCGGGGCATGTCAACAATATGTCGTATAAATACCAGCAACAAGGTGCAAACCAACAAAATCCTAACAAAAATGCATACCGGTGATTGAAGCACATTAGATGGCGACGAATCAAAGAGTGTGCTTCGAGGGCTTAAATAGGCTGGTTGTGGGAGCACCACTTTCCATAACTTTTCATCCATCTCGAAAAGAGTGGATTCAAGCTGTGAAAATATTTCAACAGGTTGGAGAATACCACCAGACGCTGCGGCCTCAAGACGGACGTGGGCGGGGCCTGATAATTCCAGATGACCAAACTTGTCAGTTGTTGTGTTTGTCAAATTCAGGAAGACATGATCGTCGGTTTCGGTTGTAGAAAGCTGGAGCTGAACATTACCAAAATATTGCACTTATCCTAGGCAGATCTGTGAACGTAAATATGTTGGATATTTGGGTAGTTCGTGTAGAAGTAACTATGAAAGACATTTACCAATTGGTCGGAAGAATCACGAGCAGAAGCTCCACGAGTTGAATCCATTGCATTTCCAATCCGGTAATTAATTCTAATAGGATCAGTCGAAGCCCACTCGATCGGCAGTATGGAAGCAGACTTCAGCTGACCACTTTCTGATAATTTAGCTCCTCTTGCAATTAAGCACGCATGGCTCAAAAGTGCCATGAAGGCAGATCTTCGGCCGTTACTTTGAGAGCCATGTAAGTTGATTACATAGTCAAGTATGCTGGATTCAACAAGACTTAACTGAGCCTTTTTCTCCGCAGATGACATAGCAAGACGGTATTTCGAGGTGTCGTGTCGGTTGGGCTAAACTGAATTGGCCAATTAGCATCGAACATTCATTTGGTTAGTACTGCTGTTACTTTAAAATTGTAGTCACTCGATAGTAATTGAAATTTTTTTAATGCGAAGGCAGGAGTTATTTCCATTTCGTATGAAATTGGTAGTTGACTCTAAAACTCATCATATTAAGGTTAACTTTTATTGTGATTTGACTGGTTGAAATCCGTTGTAATTCCGCCTGAGATGGGGAAGTGCACTGTCGACATCTTGCGCGGTTTGCCGCACTGGACTTGACATGTTCTAGTGGGGTCTATAGCGTCGCTTTGGTTGCAGCATTAGCCTCGCATTATATTCAGCTGGAATGGTTAACGCAGTTCACTGTGATCCTGCTACTACACCCCAGTGGGCCTCGTAGTAGTTTGACCTCTTGAAGGTCGGGCAATTTCTTCAATCGTAGATTTAGGTGAGTTGAGAATGTATGCATTATTGAATGGCTTGTGTATAATTACCATTGCCTCTTGGAAATGCCTCTTGGGGTTCTGACTTCACATGCTTCCACATTTAAGCCAAATGAACAATGAATGCACCTTTTACCTTGGGAAAGCGCCATAATCAAGGTCCAACGATAAGCTAAATGGTGTAATCCATTTGGTCGGGTTCACCACTTCTTCATAAAAACATGAAGCAGTTACTTGGAGGACTTCTTAAGCCGTGAGCGGTGTTTTTCGATGAGAAATCTCGACGCCATGACTGTCACTCATTCTAATTCATCGAATTCATCGGTATCTTATCCAACGGGCCAGTACTACCTTACAGGCTGCGGGTTTGTATCGCGAGATGTACATCAAAGTAGCGACTTCTGATGGCGTTATCTTCGAAGTCGACCTAAAGGTTATTCGACAGTCTGAAGTGGTGCGTCAGGCGCTGGCTTGTATGTTTATCCGCACTTCTCTCTTTTGTTCTGTGCTTTATTTGTCGTTGAAAGACTCATTTTCTTGCCGATAGCGGTACAAATTTTGTTTCATTAGATCATGGCGGCCACTCTAAAGACATTTTCACTGTCTTATAATGATGTTGATATAATGTTAGAAAAAAAACATGTAAACAAACACATGGGAACTATGCAGATGCAGTACATTCCGATAGCTTCCGATTTTCTCTATTGTGTACCATGAATTGGCACTTTCTCAGCTATTTTGGGTTTTTAAGTCAGCACTATTGGCTGGTCTGGTTGACAATGTTTCTCTTGAATGGAGTTGTCGTTAACGCTATTAGGATAAAATTGAAGTCTTCCGACAAAGTTATTTTAAACATAGATTTTAAAATCGTTCGGTAATCGGAATGCTAAGATGTATTCTGGGTGGTACATTTCTCCTTTTTTCCCTTTATTGCTTGCCCTTGGGGATGAACTTTTCTTATTGTTATTTTGAATGGTTTGGCTTATCATATTATCAAGGGTACATTTCTCATCATGGCGAAGTGCCAACATTCTTGAATACCATTTCTGTGCATGGCTGTTTCAGTTTCTTTTCAATGGGCTTCAAACAGGGTGTCATCATAATTATCGTCAAGATTTTAGCCAACTTAATCGGAAAGAGATTTCAACTGGTGGATTCATTCATTAAAGTGTTCAATTTTCACCTGCCCATCATCCTAGGTAGTGAATATGGGACAGTAGGTGAAGGCGAACCAATCTTCTTGGACAGAGTGAACTCAAGTACTTTTAGGAAGATGCTGTATTGGTGTACGTATCACAGGGATGACGATGATGGAAACAAGAGGCGCCGGATGTATGACGTTGCTAGCTGGGAGCGAGAGTTTTTCCGAACAGGCAAATCTTCAGTATCTGAGCTTCTTATGGCAGCTACCTACCTTGCCTTAATTGATCTTCGTAGTGTGTGTTCCAGGGCTCTTTCCGACACGCCTGGAGGTTCATGAAGTCTTCAGTACTTCCTCCAAGGAAAAACAAAGCTCTTCGAATGTCTAATAGAATTTTACAACGTGTCACTGTATTTGCCTGTAGTTTATGAATTTATGTAATGCTCTATTTGTAATGCCACTATTTGCTTACAAGGAAGGCTGTAAACCTTAAAAGTTAGCTAAAAATGAAGTAAGGCGTTTCCTCAAGAGAGATGGTGGTTGGGACGAAACCGGCCTTCACAAATTCTTTGCAGAACGTATTGGCACCGTATGTATCCAGGCTGGTTGATACAAGTTGCAAGTGTTTTTTCATCGGCCTGAAAGCAGTCTTCTATGAATTTAGGCGAGTAGGGTAGTGTAGAAACAAGAGGTGGTACTGATCGGTAGTCTAATTAACTCGGATTGAGTGGGGAACCGTTCGGAGTGTCTGTCATTGCACCTTAGCTGGGTGAACTGGCTTCTGGACCATACCAGTAGCTCCTAGGCTCTTCAGTACGCTCAGCGCAATATATTCTGCTTCAGTGCTGTCTTCTTTTGCCTTCAAGGAAGTCTTGAGGCGCTACATTTCAAAAAGTCTATCCAAATTTCCACCGCTGATTGATTAACTTGGTCAAGTGCATGTGCTGCGGATGGGGAAAATGTGACAACTGAAAATAGGGCTGGAAATGACGTCTACCTTCGGGATCTACCGCACTGTGGGAAAGCTCTTAGCAACAGAGGCGGCACTAGCCGTAAACTACTGCATAAGTTCATTATGGGGCTGTCAACTAATTGAACACCATGTACCTTGGTTTTCTACTTGCTGGATAGGACTCTGATGGAGGGACAGCTCCAAAGTGAGAACAACGTAATAAGGAGTAATAGAAGGGGGTCTCTACTCCCACTGAATTATGTTAAATCTCGCCCTTTGTTATATGACTCTGCCTTAAGGTCAGGGCTCATAGGACTGGCTATAGACTTGCGTAATAGCCATCACATTTCTCCCTCCCTCCCTCCAATGCGGCTCCCATACAAAATGGAATTGCGGATCCGGTGGTATTGTCGAGTATCTCCTCAGTTGTGTGGCCAATGAATGAACTGGCTTGTGGGTACCTCTTCACAGCATCGATTGCGTTGTGATGGCTGACAGGGATGGTTGATTAAGCGAAGCGCTGGGGGCGAAGTTCAAAAGAGTAGAAGGGCAATGTAATACGTTAATTGGGTCACTTTGTGTCTCCGCAATTATACCCTTGTTGGATGGGCTACCCTCCGGGTCATTCCACTTGCCTCGAGTCCTACTCTATGTAAAATAGATGTACTCTGCTTGAGTGTTATACTTTATTTCATCTTCAGAGCAATACATAGCAGCCTCTGGAATGATCATTCCTACATCTATTTGGTGGAAAAGCAGTCGCGAGTGCTTGACGGATATCATGTGTTAAACATGCAACTTCCTGTAACAATAGAAATTAGAGGCAACACTATGGCCTTTAGCCAAGTATCAACACCGTACTAACCACAGTATTTAACGGTGCTGTAGGTTTGAAATGAGTGCACGTGGGAACGCGATTCACGCTGGATTTATAGTCTCATGCTTTCAATTAAAATGAGGCAGACGGATGAGTTAAAATTGTCCAACAGTACTTACATAGTTCCGAGGTTGAAGAGGCGAATTCACCTCTTTGGCTTTACACTGCGGCAGATGCCTAATATCATGAAGGCAAATGCAAAGTAAATGCAGCAAGGTATTTATTCGCCCACAAGTCACTCCCAAGGGAGCCCACAAAGGAAAGAGAGTTCAAAGTCGGTGGTAAATCCAACGGGACTCCATTGTAGTGAGCACCGCAATGCAAATAGTTTTAATTTAGTGGGTACCATGGCTAAATACGGTAGTAGTCGTTTGTGTTTTACTTTAGCTTTCTTTTTTTTGATTAGGTCAGCCACAGTCTTGCCCAGATAAGTATCAGGCGCATTTGACTTCGTCACTTAATCTAGAAAGATGTGTGTCAATCTCATAGCTTCCGATCGAGTTATCGTCGCTGATAACCTTGTTGCAACTCCTCATTCTGCAACTATATTATATTATATTATTATTTATACTGTGAAATTCCTTCCCCTTCACCCCCTCCGTCCAACCCTAGCAGATGCCTTCTTTCTAACTTTGTTTCAGTGGGTGAATCGGAAAGCCATTTTCCATAGTTGGTGGGATTACTATGGCATTTGGCATTATTTCAATTATACTGTTGATGGTTGTCTGGCCCAAGGCCGCAGAGGACGGTGTAGCTATCACTCTGACGTACGAGAATGTGCTTATTTTGAAGAAGATTCTTCAGCACTGCATTAATTACTAGCCGATTCCCTTCAAGATGATGCTGAGGCTAAAGAACTCCGTACATATTCTGCATCGTAGTTTCTCCGACTTGCTCATACCACGCTTCTTGCTATCTTATTCATAACTACTACCTCGAAATTTGGTTCTCCAAGAGGTTGTTGCCTGATACCTGAGGGAATAATGAAGTGCAATGCGGCTGAGGAGTTTCATAATACTGGACCCCACTTTCCAAGAAAAATGGGTACCTCCGAAGTAATGGCACGAGATTTACTCGTTTGAATTTCTTTCTCAAGGCGGCCTAACGCTCCTCAAACTCTACATTTAGAAGTAAAAGAATTAACACAGCATTTTGTCCATAGACTACGCCTGAACAATTCATGGAGTGTAAAATTGTGGAAGTCCAGAGTTTTATTTTTAGTACAGAGGAAAATCTTTTCGTTTGTTAGGCCGTGTCAATGGCGAAGATTTTCTGGTTTCAAATGAAGGTTTCCCTTAATGAAATTCCGTCCAGAACCAACACCAGTCTTGTCAGATAGCTGTCATCACTCAGACCTGACTCAGACGGTAACGGATAGTTGACACAACAATCAATTGGACACATTGAGCAGGCTAGATGGTTTAACTGTTTAGACACAGACTCACTTGGCTTCATGACTCAGCTAACTTTGTGAATGGACGGTATCTTAAAAGCCACTCAAGAATGGCGATGAATTTTGGCGCATGGAAATCCCCACTGCTTCAATAAATGCATTTAAAAGCCATCGATGGCACAACTACCCATGATTCAAGAACTTGTATTGTAATACTTTGTTTGATCGAACTACCGGTTTAGGTCATTTGGGTGGCCATTTTGTTCTAGCTGGTTGATCGGCCTCCGGGCCGTGCCAACAGCCCCCAAGTCCTCTGTTCCCGGGATATATATATTCTGCCCCAGTACTGCGCCTTCTTTTACCTTAAGGGAGCCTCGGGACGCTACATTGGTGGCAGCGGAAAGCGGACCCGACTTTGATGCATTTTATCCTGCTCCATTCCACTTCAGGCAAACGTCGGCGTTGTGAAAGAAGTACATGTGCTACGGAGGGGAGAACCTCTGGTATCTCGTAACAGAAGGATTGAGATCGACGTTCATCTTCGACATCTCCCTCGCCCTCGTGTTCGACAGGAAAGCTATTAACAACTGAAGCGACACTAGCCGTGGACTCCAAGCCCAGAGGAGGGCCAAGAGGCGCGCATTTGCTTCACTGAGTGCTACGCGGAATTGATGGCACTACAGGAACACATGCGTTCGAACCTCGACGACTGGGACGGTTAGCTCGTGGGTGCTTCTCGCAGCACTGATTACGTTGTGATGGCTGACACGGGAGGCGGACGAAGGGGAGCGTCGGGGACGACGCTCGAAAGAAGAGAGGGGCTGTGTAATACTTTGTTTGTTCGAACTACCGGTTTAGGTCACTTGGGTGGCCATCTTGTTCTAGCCGGTTGGTCGGCCTCCGGGCCGTGCCAACAGCCCCCAAGCCCTCTGTTCCCGGAATATATATATTCTGCCCTAGTACTGCGCCTTCTTTTACCTTAAGGGGAGCCTCGGGACGCTACATGTATAGCTTAGCTATAAAAATTAACGCTTAAATTTAATCTAGCACCATCTACAAAATTGATGATTGTCAGCAGAGAAAAAAAAACAATCATAATTCCTTCTTAGCGAGCATAACATCCATGTTAAATAGATCACCACAAACGATGATAACTGAGATGCGATAAACTCGCCTGTTAACTCGTTTTAAGATGTTTTATCCTAAAAAAAGGGCAGATCCGAGTTATACTTCGACCTCTTAAAATACGAACAAAATCTGATGATCTGTTTAAAGCTGGAATATTTCACGGCTTGAATTACAAAGTGCATCTGAATGGCAAAACTCACTAAAAAGGAACGTGCTATAATCTACCACACTAACTGCCTCAGTTTTGGCAGCCATTTCAAATGCACGCCTGGAAAGCATTGAAACAGAGTCATGCTTTACTTTGAAGAGCATCGCGTGGATCCCTCACGTTAGCCTTTAGCAGCTGCGCAATTTATGGACCAATTCAGAGCTCTAGCATGATCGTTTGCAGCCGAGGAAAACTTTCCGGACTTGCTTCTTTAACCATTTGAGCACTTTTGGAAGCTGATTTGGGATTGTTGCGAAGCAGGAAAGCAAAGAACTCAAACACTTCGGAAGAGCCAAAATTATACGGATCCCTCCAATCCGCCATTTCATTCAATTGCGTTTTATTCACGACATGAAGTTTTCAGAAATGTTGAAGCTCCAACAGACACAAAAGCACCCATAAAACCAATAAATAGTTGAGATAAATCACTGCGACAGATGATGTCAAAATAAATCGACGCTAACCGAATAGTGTGAAAGATGCTGTTTACAAAGGCATCATCAGCTAGTGCATGAAATTCAACGTGAATTTGAATTGCGAAAAGAATTGACAAAAGTTAAAAGTAGTCTGATTTGTGAGCCATAAAGAGCACTTCGATCACACGAGCACACCCACCAGACGAATAGAAGGTAAGGTTGCTAAAGTGTATTCAGAACGACACAAACTGCTTCTTAATGCGCGAAATACAGTAAATCAACTATATTCGGAGTACGAATAGAGCTTAAAGGGCAGCGTCGAAGCCAAGTTGCAAAATACAAATAATTTGGTAGAATCAAAAGTCAGCATTACGACATTTGCATCTACTGGACAATTTATTAATTTACTGAAACAAAATAGATTGACATCACGTATTTAGAAATACAGAGGAGTAGGCCTGAAAGAGTTCTATTATCGCGTTCTGCCATCAATCGCGCACCGGTTTGTTGTGCAAGAGACGGGAAGTAAGCGTTCCTAATGCCATTATCGAACAGACAGTTTAAGAGGTCTGATAAGCTGAGATTGAAATCATATAAATAGGCTCCCTTTCCTGCTGATTCCAACAGAAACACCCAAAAAGGCGTCCTCTGCCGCCTAAGATAAATTTAATGGATCATTTATTGCCTAATACTGTTTCAGTAATTTGTACAGCTCAGACCAAATATTACGCAGCAAAGGCGCTTTAAGTTTGGCATAGTAGTCGAAAGCTATGGGTCAGAATTAGTGCACATCAGCTAAATTCCGGGTTTTGGCTTAAATTCCAAAGTTTCAACGAATGCTTTACAAGCCACAAAGTGATTGGTGCAAACTCAATATTGATCCGCCTTGGTAGTATGCATGTTTTTCAGCATTGTTTAGGTGCCTCGTTGCAAAAATTTCAGTTGATATTTTTAACTTGATTGTTTTTCCCATTGATATTTCTTGTTCAGTGAGTTTTTGTGTATCCCACGTCTGTTGACAGTGACTGCCTACTATTTCTGATGAAAACCTCTACGTTCCTTTTTTTCATTTCCTTGCGTAAAAATGCAGTAGACAGTTGTCCCTTGCCTCCTAAGTCAACTGATTCATCTAGCATTGGGGGGATTCCTAGCCGAGTACACTCCCACACATCACAATAGTATATTCTGAGTAGTCTCTACTGCAGTCGCCTGGGATGATCCTATACTTGATAATATACTTAGCCCCCGCGCACTCTTTCAATTTTAGGACAAATTTCTTACCGGGAAGACCCTCCTTAAAGCTGTACAAACCGGTGGGGGTGATACGTTTACTCCCGTCATCTTCAAGGGCAAGGCCATCTGCAATTCACCCGATCCAGAGGTGAAAGAACGCGTTTATTTGGATTTTTTCAGGCAGTTGCATCAGGAATATGCGATTCCTGAATGTCGAGTGGCACAAGGCCATCTGGTAAGTGGAGACAGCAGTTACGGAGATTCTCCCTGTCTCGTAGAGGTCACCTCTGTCCGTGGCAAGTTCCTGCGCAAGCACGGCTTCTCCCGCCGTGGAGTACGATACCTCTATCCCGAAGAGGCCCTCTACCTTTCCGAGTGCGGCCGTCTGCAAGTCTACGACCGTGGTCTACCTCTCAGCTTGCAACAACTTTGTAATACCATATTTCGCAGTGCCTTTGAGTTCTCCTGTTACACCGCTTACGCACGGCTTGCTCGGCAGGGTTTCGTGCTTCAACGGCGTGAATTGACTGACACTGTAACCGCAAATCCTTTTGCAAGAGAAGTGGAGCTGGAGTTCGTTAACACATTGGTAGACCCCTTCCCCATAATTAATGTTTTGAAAGAGACGAAGAGGCAGCACGATGACGACAATGATGCGGGCTTCCTGATGTCCTCACCCCCTGACCTCATTCCGATTGGAAAAGAGGGGTTGAAGGGGTGGGTCTTGCCGGACCGTCCACTCCACTCTGGAGGTGACAATGCAAGCGCAGTTTCTACGATTGTTTCTTCGGTTGTGTTCAATGTTTTTGACAATCGAACTGGGAAATTCACGAAAAGCGGACCTGTTGGGCCGGATTTCGTGCTCGTTGTCATGTTACTAGAAGATGGCGTACGTCTCCTACCCAACAAAAAATTCCGAAGACGCTTTGGGATTTCATCGGAAACTCAAATTGTGCTAGCCACAGTTGATAATGGTGATGTATATTTGCAGTATGCACATCCATTTTCCATCCCATGTATCAATCAAGTTTGAGCTGATTGTTGTTTCCATTTCCACAGCAGATCAGCGGTTTGCATTCCTAGGGGTTTCAAAAATCTAGTCACGTTTACGCGTCTCACTTAAGCTAGTGAGGACCGGTAATGCTGCAACGCAACAGACGCCCTAAATCACAGAGGCAAGAACGAGTTGGACAGTGATATGGGATTTACTGGTCTATCGCCTCGGAATTTTTAGTAGAGCCATCAGAAAGATTTATCAGGGGGTTCAGGGAGGCACCATCGTCTCCATGCCATCCTCACACGATCCCAGAGAGCGGAGAAGGAATCAATTGCAGGTCGCACGTCCAACAGAGCGAATCTGAAATCAGGGTGCACTCTCTCTGAGTCGTAGTAGTCGATGATGTAGCGTATGTCACGACCACAGCGATCTACCACCCAATCGTGCCGATCAAAGGGCAGCTCGTGACCCATCCAGTGTCTAAAGCGCGCCCGAAGAGAGTAGTTCTTGGCGTCCCCGGCGAACCGTCGCAGTCGAGGTGTCCGACATTTGCGGTAATGTAACTTCTCCCACTTGAGTACCTCTTCCCACGCAGCCTCGTTGTTGGCGTTGTGAATGCGCACAATGTTGTCCATGTCCTCCGGACTGATCTTGTCATCATGCCAGCGCCAGCCCTTCCGCAGCATTGCATTCCAGAACATTTGGGCTGAGGGGTAGATCCAGTTTGTTTCCTCTCCCTCTTTCGCCTCCGCCTTCGGAATGCTGGAGATCACTCGCGTGGTCGAGAGTGGAAATGGCTGACCCGGACTGGGATTCTGATTTTCCCTCGGCATCTGCATGGAATAACTTTTTTAAATTAACCAAGAATGTGTGGCACCAAACCAGGTATAAAACCATAGCTATACCATGTTCAGTAAGTTTAAGGTATCATCTGCTTCGCTGCCTATCGTACACGCAAACGAGGAGGACGAATCTTCGGACTGTTTTTTGTAAGGACAACCACCAGAGCCAGCCATTTTAATGGAGCTAAAATAAAAGAAGCATTGGTAGAATACCAAGCCACTTTGGATGGGTTAACAATAAGAGAGATGGAACACAGAGATGCGTAGTGATCGATGTCAACGTTAGAAAGCGGTGGATGTAGATCAGCACAAACCACCAGCTTACAAAATAACCGGTCAATTTGGAAGGAATTCAGCAGAACTAGGAGGAGCGATCCTCACTTAGGGAGATAGTCAATAGTTTAATCAGCAAGAACCGCGTGACTTACAAAGTCCTCAGACGATAGTAACAACCAGGCTAACATTTACGCAAATATTCCAATGCTCTGACCTTCATTAACAACTATTGATCTTAACCAATACTCAAGGAGCATCATTCTGGAGAATCAAAGTATATCAAACAACTGTAATCCAGACAATAAAATTTGTAAGAGCGTCGCTAAGGGCAACAGAGGAGACATTCCGCATGGGTTGATGAGGCCTTATTCGTGATTAGAAAAACTACGCAAATATTGCATTCAAGAAAATTGATGACTAACATCCTGGATCCCTGTATGCAAAGTTTGTCAAATATTCGCACCCATGATAAGTAGCACCCCAAGACCCTCCTGAGGACAAAAGAATACTTAATACACAACAAGTTTATTCGATTAACAGAAGAGATTTGGGCTCCTGGCATGGCCCAGTGGCTATCTTGATCGGAAAGGGAAATGTGGCCGCCCGAGGCCCGTAGCCGGAACCGAAGGTCAAACAAACAACAAAGTACTACATGAAGCCCTGCGGCTATGCGATAGTAGTTTTAGCATCCTACTCCTGTAACCAATTTCAAGGAGAGAGTAACAGGATGGGAAATAACCGTCATTAGCCATTTTGTAAATGTTTTTTTTATTTTATACTGAATTCCTGCACAAATACACAATGCGAAGTTGCGCTACTTTAAAACAATCATTGGACCCCTAAAACCGTCTACAACTGCATTATGTGAGGATCATAGAACCCTATTCTATAACAACTAAAGATGCATCGCTAAGACGGAATATGTATCGTCGATGTAATACCATCAGCATGCCCGGTAGGCCAGGCCGCTGCATAGAAATACGGTAGCCACTCCCTTCAGTGCCTAGTCGAAAGGCTTTGCACACAATCAAGCTATTCCACATGCTATGAATGTAATGCTTTGTTTGTTCGAACTGCCGGTTTGGGACTTGAGTGGCAATATTGTGCTGAGCCGGTTGAACGGCTTTTGGGCCGTGCCAACAGCCCTCAAGCCCTCTGTTTCCAGAATATATATTCTGCCCCAGTACTATGCTTTCTTTTACCTTAAAGGGAGTCTCGGGACGCTACAATGAAGGAACATTTATATCAAGTGAGGCGATATCCCATTACACCTTTAGTTCTGGAATATTTCATCAGCATCTAAATTTTCCGTATTTATCATTTGGATTTTCTGAACGATTCTCAACTGTAAAATTTGTTGATGATGTGCATTTAATTCACACTAATGGTCGATTCACAATCAAAATTTTGAATGCACGTTACCCGTAAGCACCTTGTTTAAAAGGTTCCGTTAGTTACGTCAAAATGTATGTTATTAAGACCTTATTTATTCTGTTGGTGATTTATGTGCATATTAGTACATTTTAGGTTTTTGTTGTCGTTCTGATGCTTTTGCCAAACAATTCAACTAAGATTTTGTACTCTCTTTGGTTAGTCATATTTGTGTTTTACAGAGTTGTCATCGAACCCGCATTTGTCGTACCATCTCTGAAGATGCCCGTCAAGTTGGTGACGTCTGACGAAGTTGCCTTTGATGTAGATCTGGAGATTGCCAGACAATCCGTGATGATTAGAGATATCTTGGATGGTACGCGTTCTCGTCTGCAATATTTGCCGTTTATGTTTAGAGATGCGTATTTTCTGTTCCTTCACTTTTTTTTCATTTTATTCTTTGCATTTTCTCGCCACCCTAGTTACCTGCTTTACCTTTTCGCTTCTCGTTATCCACTTCGTATTTTACTAGGATCGTATATCAATTGTGGTGAAGGCATGGCTTGAATGAATTACGCGTCCTTATGACTGCCAGTTTCCCCCATGGTTGTTTCATCTCGTTGCTTCTTTAAGATTTAGTCAAAAGCGGAAATGAGCAAACAAGTTGCTTGTTTTTTACTGTCCCTCTGCTGATTTCGTTGGTAGATGTTGGACCTGAGGCTGCAGAGGATGATGAACCGATCCCTCTGCAATACGTGAATGCTGCTATTTTTAAAAAGGTTCTCCAATGGTGTACATATCACAAAGACGATGCTCCTCAGCAGGACGACGATGAAAACAAGGAACGTCGAACGGATGACATATCTAGCTGGGATCAAGAGTTCCTCCGAGTTGATCAGGGGACTCTGTTTGAACTCATTCTAGCAGCTAATTATCTCGATATAAAAGGCCTTCTTGATACGTGTTGCAAATCTGTCGCCAACATGATCAAAGGCAAGACACCGGAGGAGATTCGTAAGACGTTCAATATTAAGTCGGATTTCACTCCTCAAGAGGAAGAGCAGGTAACTTAGACGAGTTGATGTTGCTAATTCCAATTGTTGTCTTACGAGATTTTTCGTGCAGTTCATGTTGTGTTAAATTAACGGTATTTTTACTATTTCAGGTTCGCAAGGAGAATGAATGGTGTGAGGAAAAATGAATACATATGCGTTTCAAGGCTTACTGTCACTATTATTTGCCCAGGTGCTGTTATCGCTCGGCTATCAAAAATATGTAATCGCCATTATTGTTATTCCTTATAGTCGCAATGGCTTCTGTGCGTCTAGTCTAGCCTAGTTTTAATTGTTGAACGGCTCAAAAGGTGTTGCAGTTTTTTATGCAATTACCTCCGGCGACCTACCATGATTTGTAGGGGCTTGTCGATTGAACGCGGTGAAATTTGAGTTTGTTCGCTTCACTAAATTGATCTCGGTTCCAAAGTTGTTGTGGGATTTAAGTGGAAGCATTACGTACTGCTCATCTAACAATGCCTTGGTTTCAGTTATGGGTCGCTCTGGGGCGTTTCGTTCCTTTCATACCGACCCTGGCCTTGGTCATGCAGCGGTGCTACTAACAATGCTTCAGTTTCATGTGATGATGGCAAGTGGCTCTTAGTGACCCACCACATGTGATACACAACAGACGGGGTATGTAAATGTGAAGTCTTTACTAAAGTCTAGAAAATTCGAGTCAGGATCTGTCCACACGGACCAATCTTAGGTTACGTCATCACCATGTCTTGCAGTAGCACTAGCCGATGTAAGTGAAATCAAAGCTGGGGGACCTGGAGCTGGGTTTTGCGTCCAAAGAGGCGAGTTTAGTGAGACTGGAAATTCGCAGAATTGTATTTCAGAAAATTAATTAGCGTATGTTCTTCAGAGCTATGGATTTAACATTTTATGGAGTGGTCCATTTCTGGTTCCAGGAATAATTGCAGAAATTGACCTGGTCACCATAAAGACGGATCAGTCTTGAACTACAAGTAATAAACTGAAGGAATATCGTGTCATTGTGCATATCACTTAGTGGTTTGACGTCCAAATTCAAGTGTAGGTAGAGAAAATCGACCTCAGAGTCCAGCTGTTCCAGTGTCTTGTCCTGTCTCGGATCCAAGGCCTAGGAATTTGGTGATCTGCTTACGCAGCGCACACGATGGTTATCGCCACTGCGTCGGACATCACGTGGGTTTTAGGTCAACCGAATCATGTTGCCCTTGTCACAATTCTTTGGTTCAACTCCTCCATTGAAATCAGCTTAAGGACCTATGCTTACTTTCCATGAAAACCCTGATGCAACGACTCCGCTACAGATTTATTCCACCGTAAACGATAGTACCGTAACTTTGCCTTTCCTAATTATACTGCAGAATCTCACATTCGAGACAAAAACATTGGCACTAGCCCCTGTCTTGGAATTCACTCAAAATTAACTTCCAACATGATTTGCCAGCCGTGTAAGCAAAAGTTAGTATACGTGACGTGTAGTCAGCGTTGCTCATGGTAAGCTCTAGTCGAAACAAACTGACCCAAGATGGTGAGACGACATCAACACCGTTGCTAAGACAGTTCAGCCAACCACGCTGTTATGCCCTAATTCGGTCACATTGGTGGATTTTGATGCAAACCAATTTCATGCAAAGGTGAATGGCTATTTGCTCACTCTGATGAGCATTCACAACATTTCAGCAAAGTTACATTCACTCACCCTTGTAGTGACACTGTGTTCGTGTTGTTGCATTGAGCAGTAAGTCCAATCCATTTCGCCAACAATCCATCGCTGAACTTCAGTCGTTTTGCAGGAGTATAGAAAACAAACCGAGTCAAAAATAGCATGACGTACTTCCGAGGGAACAGGCTGCATATACCTTGTGACATTATTAATGGCCCAAATCTGATCCCCATAAGACGACATGGCATTACGCAGTCATGAAAGAAAATCAGAGCGCAAAAGGATGCTGAAGGCAGCATATCTTCATGGGTGAAAAAGGCGTGTGAGCGTAAGTAGCCGCTATTGTTGACGGTTGATTCCCCTCTACTTCAAGTCGCACTCCACCGACTACTCAGCAAAAGACATCGAAATGGCAACCGGTATATACATCGTGTTATTAGGCTGAGATGCTCAGCAAGAGCTATCAAAAGTCAAAACCTCAAATACACATTTACACGCAAGTTACCATGCGAATCAGAAGAGTCACAGTAATAACAACAATATCACAATTAGTAAAAAGTGTAAAGTGTAGCAAAAATCAAGCCTCGCCAGTCATCTTGGATTCAAGTAGATCTCGATAGCAATTAACTGCGTTTGAATCAGACGCGTCCAAATGAGCAAATTACGGTGGGGATCCGAGTTCTCGCTTGATTCTGGTAACTGCATAGCCGCACACAGAGTATTCAGAGCTTCGTGGTTGCGTTTGCCACCATCGCTTGTCCTCTTCCTGACGCGTCGCGCATATTTGTCGGAAGGCTCACAAACCTTAGAGTAGAGACTGAGACAGAGGGAGTGCAGCGTCTTACCCAGCTGCGAGAGGGAGGGAAGTAGTTCCTCGGACAACAGTCCTATAGACAATCCAGTCTCAGCTTTGGTAAGGTAATCGTGGAGTGCGTCGACAACATGACGCAATATGACGGTATCGCGGAGGATATGCTGTATGCCAGATTCAGAGAGGACGTCTAAAAAGAGCGTTTAAAGGACGACCAGTATTAGCTGGCCTAACTATTTGGTTGTCACGCAGTTTGGCCATCAAACTTTTCTCCTTGCTAAAGCTCACCTTTTTGTCCACTCCGTATCAGAACCATATTTGTGACAATGGAAATGATGAGTCTGTAGTCTTCGTACTTCAACAGAGCATCATCGTAGTCAGCATCACCGCAGCCACCGCAGATGCTGAGATGTCGTTGCAGCCAGGTCAAGGAGGCCTTCAACTGTTCGGTGATGGTGGTCACGAATCGGCCGGAGTGATGTGTGTTTGCGAGCTGCTTTGAGAGGACTGAAATCCTGACCATATTGAGGCGAAAAGAAATTATCATACGAACGTCCAAGGGACTGAGATAGCCATGCAGCAGTCGGTAGCAAATTTCACCCGAAGCGGCTTTTCGTCGCGCGCTAGAGGCACCGAGCTGCAATAGGTCGGTAGAAAGAAGGTTGTTGAACTGAAAGGGCATCAGCTTCTCCACTTTGAGCTGAACCGATGCAATGTTGTCCACTAACCATAGGCTTGGGATCTGCAACAAACAATCACCGACCATTGAGCTATGGAAGGCTTTCTAGTGTTGCTGGATGATTTAGCTGCATTTACGATTGGGGTGATTGACCATTTACAGTTATCAAAATTATATTAAGGTGGTTAAGCGCTTGAAACAGATACTTGTTTCACATTAAAACAATCAATCAACAAATAACACTTCGTACTCTGATGTGCCGCTTGTGACAGCATCTTGAAAAAATTATGGGATTCATGCAATCATAATTGCGTAAACTTAATCACCTGTCTAAAATGATATTAAAGATGGGTTTAAAACTCCAAACATTCTTGAAGCAATTTAATAAACTGTGATTAAAAGGAACTAGTGCCAATTCACCAAATTCACCATGCTTTTAGACGGAGTCAGAATCAAAATACCTATGATTGAGTAAAAAACAAGCCATTTCCCATGCATAAAGAATATTTAAAGTATTGGTAGCTTGGACATTTCTCCCGTAAATTAAAGGGTAAAACCAGTGAAAAGTAAAGCGATAGATCACGTAGGATTCACTGATAGGCGTCTATTAAAGCAACAGGGGAGAGGGAAAACCGATTTACGAAGTCATCACCCACACAAATTACTTCTGATACTCATAATAGTATTTAACGAACCTGAGTTGCTGCCAGTTCCTTAAGACCATAGAAAAAATACTCGTTGGCCGTTTGCAAGACGTCGAGAAGGAGCTTAACAAGGGGCCCCAAGTCGGTCTGGGAGGAGCGCAGATCGGTACCACTGAGCACAGAAAAACTCGGGGCAAGTGCTTCGATGGCCATTCCAAGGTGCTGCAAAATCGGTGGGAGGGGATGACCATCGATTTCGGTGATGGCCTTCGGCGGTTGCAGGATCTCCGGTGCCTTCACGGCGGCCACTTTAATCGACTGGAAGCGCAACGAGTAGATGAGCAACTGCAACGAGTCGGGCAAGTGCTGCAGGCACTCCTTCAAGATAGGCGTACTAAGCAGGTGAAGGTAGCATTTCAGCCACTTTTTGAAGTCTTGTGTGACATCGGAATCCTTAATGGCGATAGTTTGGAAGAAGAAAAGGAAAATTGCTGCAAAAATTAATGTCCATACCTAACCTACCCCTTCCACCCCCGTTATTTCTACTGTGACCAATTAGGGTCGGGAGTGTACGTATATTAAAAGCGCTTTTTTACTTTTGGAATTGATAGCAAGACTTTAACCAACGCCCGGTGGCAATTGAGCCTGCTAAGAAATCGTCTGCGTCAATTTGTAAGGGAGCCCCTATTTGAGGCAAAAAAGATTTCATCAATTGACCCTGTTATTTTCGATAAATTTGCTCACAAACTGTAGAGAAAAGTGATAACATTCGCCCACCTAGATGGGCAAGGTTTGGGCTCCCATGCCAAAGTGCTCATGGTGAGTTGTTTATTTTTGACCGAGAATTTCGCCTTGATACAAAGCACCACAGTGCTTTACGAAGGTGAAGAATTGGTTACCTCAAAGCCCAATTCAGCACCAGGTGATATCCGAAGAATCAGTTGGGATACCAATACACCTTACAATTATTTGAAACAGCAGGTTTACGCGTCTGCAGCATCCTGTGATTCAGTTGCTCTATCATGGTACGCCTGTCTTGCAGCGTCTACAAGAGTGGATTGAGAACTACAGATGGGCTTCTGAACAAACGTGCGTAAGATTAAAATGGGGCAAAAATTACGAAGAGTCCGACAGATTTATTTCGCTTCCTATGAACTGTCACATAGTTATAATGCGTTTCTAACAAACATTGAAGAAACATCAAAAGTGGACCAAAAGGGCAAGTAGCAAGTGAATTTAAAAGTTTTTTTTGAAGAGTGAAAAGCTTGTAGGACAGTGATGATTGAGCCACTGATCCGACTAAATTTAATGCATAGGATATCGTTGGGTTGAAAATACGTATTTAGATTATTCAAAAGGACTTGTTAATGCAGAACACCACTCGAGTCAACGAAATACAGATTGTAACTAGATGCAAATGGAAGTCTTTCTACCAATCACAAAAAAACTACAGTGTAGTTGGTTTAAATGCTTTCTGATGATAAGTTGGATATAAAGAAATAACAGACAATGCAAAATAGTACATCCCATCACGCGCAACAAAATCTGCATCCTTAGCCTGGAAAGCCAACGATGGCAATGCTACTAGCACACGAACGCTTCAGGCGGTCTATACCTGGGCACTCCTTAAAATTGCACGTGCCTTACGAGTGAAGGAATTAAAAACAGATCCCGATACCTACTGATCAAAGTAAAAATAAGATGCTGAAAGCTTACCGGCTGCATGTCAGGAAAATTGGCGACATAGATACGCAACGCGAGCATAAATTCATTAAGTGTGAATGAAAGGTAGCTCGGCAGGCTGGTATCGGGCAGGAGACGGGCAGTGTCGTCAATGGCTACAACAGTAGCAGCAGTGGAGAAAGCCAGAGGTAAGAGCTGATCAAGGCAATCGACCACAAGATTTAGCGTCCTCAACCACGTGTTCAGTATACAAGCAGTGGGGTCGGAGTGTGTCTACAGAAAAAAAGCCAGCCGCTTCGCCGAATCACACGACATGAAAAAGAAGAACAAAGTGTTCCTACTGTGATAAGTCAGAAGACCTGTCAATTGAACCCAGTCCTCATAACTACACCGAGCACCATAACAGACTCCCAGACCCAAGTTAGCCAATGAAAGTTGGAGATGTGCAATTGGCCCCAAATTGCAAAACATTTTATCCAACCCACAAACGCATTCTTCACATCAACGCTTAATCCTCTGTAAAGCTCAGGCCCAAACGTTCATCTCTGAGCTAAGACCATTCTGCCCACCTTCAACTAGTTTAAGTGAACCTTCTTTGAAAAGGAAAAATACTCACAACCATCAAAAACTGAATGAAATTTCACTTCGGCAACAAGGGGACCAACACTCCGACGCAAGTCACAAAGAAAGAAGTGGACGAAACGGAGTGCGACACTGTATGGGCCCCAGCATGCAACACAATGCCAAACCCAATTTATACAACCCTGCAAGTCTAAGCAAACAATAGACATGAAAGCACGTTCCGCCCTTTCCGTGCAAAACAACTTCAGATTTCAAATATGCTCTTGCATGCAATTTGCGCGAAGACACAAAAATGAGCAAACAACAGGTTTGAGGGTACTTCCCAGTTACCTCAGCACGGGTTAGGCGATGAAGAGATAAAACAAGTTAGAAGTGCAAATGGGCCTTACACATGTGCCAGTCCCTTCACACACATGCTTAGAACCATTCGGACCAATCGTTATCACTCGCAACACCGGAAGCAAAAGCTGCGACGCCTTAGGACACACTCTCGCAAGGGTTAGGCCCAGAAGTGAACGCTCGGACACTTTCACCACCGCATCTGGCACGGGCTGCAGGCTCGCACCGCGACTGCGCGCCTCTTGCAGGCCCAGCACTAGGTGAACGAAGAAGCGACGCACAGACACACCGAGTTGGCAGATGGACAAGGTACCGTCTCCCGGCGACACCGCCTGCTGGCCGCAGAAACGACAAGATCCCTTAGGAGCGAGATGTTCTAGGCGGCATAATAAAGATTACTCGTCCTCTTCATCGACAACATACCCTCTCACACTTTCAAATGCAGCTACTTAAGCACGCGTACACCCCTCCACCCAATTTTCCACGCACCTCTCACCACTACTCGCAGCTCGCCGATCGAGTTGGTCGTTTCGCCACTCTCTACTATGCCAAAACGTGGCATGCACTTCTCAAAACAAACCAATTTGCATTAGTGGATCGCACAGCCCTAACATCAAAACCAACACCTACAAAGAGGAAGCCAAGTAAATTGCCCTTCTGTAATGATATGGCGTCATTCAACTCCAAGCGCACCAAGTGAAGGATGAGTCAAACAGGATAAGTCTTTGTTACCAATAAACGCTGAGAATGCCTCACCTGGTCCCCTCAAGCGCATGACAAACGACCTACCGATGTGGAAAAGAGCACAGACAGCGAGTTGAGAACACTCATGAAGACGTCGACATTTAGCGGGGGTCACAGTGTCTGGGGCACCACCCGGCGGAAACACACGCGACCACAGACGACAGGCCTGCACCACCGCCTGTTTCACAACCACAAGAGGCAACATCTCGGCAGCCTGTGCGCACCACCGCTTCCATCGCTCCGCTCCCTCCCCACCACCCACCGCCACCACCGCGGAAGCGTCTGCTTTGGTGCCACCGCCACCGTCACCACTCCCACCGAGGTCAAGCCCCAGCTCCACGTACGGCAGTGTTGGACGCAGGGTCTCAGTTAGCTGTGCAGCAAATCAAATTCTGACAAATTGCATTCCACTAATAGGCATAGTATGGCTTTGATTCAGTGCTTCATCTGATACCCAAGTCATTTTTAACACAGTTTCCAGTTCTCAAAACAATGCACTCAATTAGGGTATCGTAAGTTACATCCTCAAATGTCCACCAACTTCAACAAGTTCAAGGCTTCCTCCGCACAACCGGAAGCTCCAACAACCACCTTTTATTCTACCCTCCTTTCCAATGAACGCAAGTAGACATCACCAGTTTACTTTGCAGAAAGTCCTCCTAGCCAGTTACAAAACCAGTGAAGCTCGACAATCTGACATTTCAGACAGAACACGAGACCATACTTGGCAATCCATTGAACTGTAGATCCAGCCCATATCACCTCATCTGATCGCCGTGCTCCAGTGCTTTTCAAAGTCAACAGACTGTTCGCGCCACAATTTCCGATATCTACTTACGTTGAACGTGAGGAGATGAAACCCAGATGTAGAGTGTAATGCTCTTCAACTTAAACAAAACAATGGGTCAATCATGCCAATTCGGTTTCCTAACTGCTAATGCTTTCCAACCAACGCCACTGACTTCGGCGACCACCGGTAAAAGGTAGGTCTATGACTATCGCAAAAGTACCTCAGAGCAAGGCAATATCAAGCTACCTATAAATGCACATCAAATTACTACCTGCGAAAAGCAGTGTAGTGGCAATCTACCTGTGTGGCCAGGATCGACACACGATCGGTTTGTGGGGAGCGGAAGGCTTCAATGATGGAATCGCCAAGCCGTTGAGTCAGGCGTTTGGAGGACTTCAACGAAGACGCTTGCCCACACCCAGAGGACACCTGTGGTGGTGGCGACCGAGTAGTAGTTGGTGGGTAGACGGCGTCCATTACATCTGGTGTAACACCGCTTTCCGTCGCAAACTCCGCTACTTTCACGCTCACCATCTAAATTCAGTGGAATGGTAAACACCCTTTTTGGCGCAGCTTTTAAATATGACCAGTTCCGTCAAATAATCAATAACTAACTTTTATTCCACAATTCTGGAGGTAAATACAGTGCAATGTAAAGCACATGAAAATAGAATGATGCAATGGAACACAAAATGATAGGCAAGATGGGTGACAATGACAGCCGAACCGCATCCTATAAGTAACGAACAGAAATTGATTTTACGTACAAAATTTGCCATTGTGATGAAGCTGAACTAGAAATTCGAGGCCTCTGAGTACACTTCACTGCGATCTCAGTCGACTCCAGTAAAATGGTAAGTCTATCTACACTCGGTCAACTTCATTTTCCCAAAACAACTTGTCCACAGAGTCGCCTACATTTGAGCCATAATCTCCCCAACATCGAATCAATTTTGTGATGTCAACATACGAGATGCCCATGAAACATTCTCCCAATCATGCGCTGCTGACCCCGGATTATCAACAAACAAAAGTCCCATTTTTAAGGTTCACACACTAGTGAAATAAAGACGGCTCCAGCATTCACATATTATCCTGGTGTGTTACTGAGTTAGTGCTGATGTGCTTCTCCTGGTCTTCGAGATTGCGGCTTTGGATGCGCTACACTGGTACGGCAAGCCGTAGAAACTCCTATGGTCGCCAACCCTACTCCCATACTGAGCGCATTTTTTAACAGAGGTGATTCTGTGCTTCTTACACAAATGGTCACAAAAAAGCACAACAGATACACATTTTCTGCCAATTAATTGCGCTACATTCCAATCTTAGAGGAAAAACACTCATAAGACTAGCCAAATCTTTCTCGCGCCTCCAATGTACGCAAAAAAAAATTACTAGTACCTCTAGTAGCATGGCTATTGCACGTAAAATTATCAGGTTTATGACGAAACCACCGTTCTCATACCTCAAGATAATAGTGTGAAAGTCAATGTCTTGATCAATAAAGATGACAACCAATCACTTGAGCGAAAAAAACTACTCGCTGATTGGATAGGTGAATAGCCATCGCAAATATCAGCGGTCAGATAAAGGTCGGAGCAATGACTCGGACGGTAAAGCCGTCACGTGCACGTCCTACCCATTGGCGTAGATGCCGATCAACATTTCAACTAGCTAATTGCCAGTCCACCTGCCGATAAAGAGCCCAAATATTTGTAATGTTGACAAGTCTCACACACGTTCTGAACAAATTTAGAGGTGGTAAACAAGGTCACATACATATGTATCTACGAAGCAAGTTCGAATACAACAGATTGGCAATCTGACCAGAAATTGCAACATTAAACCCGTAGAATCATTCGTGAACGAAACAATATTTCCACAGGAATAAGCACAAATAATTTTTTCAATAATCCTACACCTATTTATTCAGCCAGTTATCCGTCCCACAAGAATTACAGGTAAGAGTAGACGACACACGTGAAACTAAGGGACTATGCACTGACCCTCCTACTAGCGCATTTCTATCAAGCTCTAGCATTTCAGTCAGAATTGTGAATAACAGGGGATCATTTTAACGCCTAGAGGCACCGTGTGAATTCGCTGGCGTTCCGATCACTCAATGCGCAATGCACAATCACAAACTTCTTTCATCACAACAGGTACTAATTAACATTTTGGCCACCTCCGTACAACCTACCATTAGTCTACACAAATTCAGATCGTTCTCGAAACTGAAAAGCCTCAATTATGAGTAACCACATCACCAACCAACCCACTTCAGGCGCAGCTGGCGTGGGCTTGAGCACCAAAGAGGCGCATGCCATGATGTCATCAGGCGGAGTGGAGAGATAGAGCCGGCAGAGTAGGAGCAGAGCCCTCGACTTTAGGTCAGCATAGGGCCTTAGGGATGGTGGGCGGTCAGGTGAGGAGGATCGCGAGCCGGGAAGGGCTTGACTGCGCTCGCATGCCTCTCCCGCTCCCTCCTCCATTGTGCCGATTAGATTAAGGCAATTTTTCAGAAGTCGCAGCACGTCGGTAAGGAAAGCACGCAGGTCGGTAAAATAGTCGTCCATACCCTCCTGCCGTCCAGCCCCCGATTTGCGTGTTCTACCAGTAACACTAGGGTTGGTGGCCTGTCGTTCGAGGTATCGATCTCGCTGAGAAACTCGGTGCTCGGCCAGTTTGAAACAGAGGGTCGCCACCGGCAGAATAAAGGGATTAACACCTAAGGTGAGTGAAAAACGTGGCGATACAATTAAACAAAGCACATGACGAGGCAGCATGATGTAAAATCTAGGAGAAACTGAGCATAGCGCCAACAACTTACATGATTTCATCACTTCTAGACTCACAAATAGAAATAACGATAGTCAAGACACCCACAAAAAATTCAGATAATGTTCTTTGGTGGAAATTCATAGCACTTACAATTGAGAATAACAACTGATAAACAAAGCAAGTGAACTTAATGTGGACATCATTAATGTACTATGAAAACAGCTCAGGTGTTGGAATAAAGCGCAATTGCTAGCTAACTTAATCGATTTAAAAAAGGCTGATTATATGGTAATTTCTCACCTGTTACCGTTAAAAACATGATAAAAGCGTAGGAGTGCTTACCATCACAACTCCCATCCGTACTCCCAGTTTCCTCCCTATCACTCTCAAAGTCATGATACGCGTTAGAGGTATCCGACTTCTCACAAAGCACCGTGAGATCATAGAGTTTAACAACATCAAACCCGGGTTCTTTCACCAGCCAATAAGTATGACCCTCCTGTGTGGCGTTATTTTTTAGAAATAAGGCCAGGTTGCGCATAATGCGGAGGATCCGATCCTTGTCGAAACCAGTCAGTTTAGGTAAATCGGTGGTATTGTACAGCTCGTATTCCTGCATCACAATGCCCTCGTTGTGGAAACACATCGCCACCTCAGGCACTTCGTTGAGAATATTCTCCAACCATATATCGATGCCTGTCAGTACGTTTATCGGTTTGTGAAGCGGACTAAAAGAAAAGCATCGAACACCATACAATCAAATGTACGATAACTACTCGATGAATGAAATTCACCTTAGTCGCAAGCTGATGCAGGGATGAAGTTTGGTTCCAAAGATGGCTAAATCAGAACCGACAAGAAAACTAAGGTCATCAACTCTCCACTTAGCCAAGCGCAAGAAGTCATCCGCATTTCGATGGAACTCCGATGCAGACCCATGCGAGGAAGACTTTGACGCTACATTGCAAGCCGGCAATTCCGGTGAAGATGACGACACGATCGCCTTGGAGTGGTCAAAAACGGATCCGTCAGAACATTCGGCACCATTTTCAATCATCTTTTGTGCCAACTCACCAATGAGTGAGTTGTTCGGTCCAACACTAAAGGCTTCTACTAAGGAATAGTAGAAGTATAAACATACGTGTGATAGAGGAATTTTATGTAAAGATCACGCATAGTCAGAGCGTGCCGCGTGAATTCAGCTCCATTTAGGTAAATCTTATGACGATTCATAAATTCTTCTAGCCATGGCCAGTGCCCCTAAACGATTATTATCAACGTTCCGCCTACATAAGAAGAGCTGGTCAGGATGAACGAATCAATGTCGAATTCATCAAAGAGGAACAAGTCACCAACACGGTGTATGACAGTAGACGTACGAACAGAAGAATCAAAAACCATCTTCACTAGCGCCTTAAGAGACTGAATAAACGTAACAACAATGACAAATGCTCAGTTTACGCGCATCCCCGTCAGAACATCGAAGTCGTTTATTGCAGATATGTACTTATTTGCAATCTTGAAGCTACGAACGTTACCCAGAGATGGATCCAACAAACCTGGTGTACGGCGACTTAGCGGTGTCCGCTCTAACCGCATGATAGATGATTTCTTCAATATTTGTCCGGAAATTCATGTAATTCTTTGGTTGACTGTGTATATTAAAACCTTTCTGCAGAACGTTAACACGCATAATTTCGTCAGCATTTTTGTACAAAATTATGGCCTTCTCGTTGTCCTTTGCCCCACTCTTATCCGCACAGACGAGAGACTCACGACACAGCATAAGATCCCAGCCTGCAATGTAACCCTAACTGCATTCACAGGCTGCTTTGCATGCGTGACATCAGCCACATTATCGCCACCAAAGTTCTTCCTCAAAGTCCTCACGTGAGCATAATTAGGATATTAAATTACACTCGGTTCACAGTCGCACTGTGTCACATTCGTTGAAACCCCACGACTATTCCATTTAAAGCGGCCTAGCATTGTCTGCACGAATTAATGTGTTTTACAACTACTTGCTTCATATCTTAGACGAATGTAGTAGGAAGCGCGCACAAAGAAGGCCTGTGCACCTCACGACTTTACCAAGTCCATATTTAGGGCTCCTCAAATAAGCCTAACTGATGCCATGAAGCCTACACCTCTTCCAGATGCAGTTGATCACCCGTTTAACGCAACTCATAACGACGACGACCGAAAATTGGACTAGAGTCATCGGGTCGCCATCCTGTTAGCTCCTATTATTTAGGGTGTGTTTTGTATGCGTGTGGCTAGACTACGTTCAGCTTGATCCCATTACCAGTTCCTACTTCTCTCCTGTAGATTTCCATCACAAGGGAAAGTTGCTCAAATGAATGCGGATTGTTGCCCTAGTGCTACAGCTGCGAGTAACGGAGGCCTTGAAAGCAGTGAGGACTCTCGGGTAGTAAGTGTACGCGAGTATTAACGGGTGGAGGAGTCCATTCACGAAGCAGTGGGAACAACAGTTTACAAATAAAAAAGGAGAGTAATAAGGAACATGTGCACTACGATCTTCCCATGGCACAGCTTGCAAGAATTAACATTCTCAGTTGTAGTTTGCAGGAAAATAGCAACCAAGTAAGGATGTAGCAATCGTCCTGGAATACTGATGAACTGTTTCAATTATGCGGTTGACTTCAAGGTGCATAATCAGGGTGCCTTTTATCTCTGCTAGTGCACATCCTCCCAGACAATTAACGCCTTGAGACTATAAAAATGGTGACACATCGCGTCGGTCATTAAAAACCCTCGGATAGCGCTGGCAATTGTTTACTGCATTAAATTACAGAGCATCTCCACCAATCCTGCACCTTGACTGCAGCAGTGATTGTCAGAAAGCTTTACACCCCTTCGCCTACTATAGCTAGTTAGTGCAGTAGTCCACATCGCGTCCTGCTGATCATTGCATTGATGCGCTGTTACACCGATCTAAACGACTGCCGTTCAAGAGCTAGGCTTAACTGAATGACACCTCATTCACTCGAACGGCAATGCTAGGTAGGTTGTAGTTTTCTTTCTTTCATCCTAGTTAAGTGTTCTCTCGCTCCTGGTAGGCATCCTCACATTTATTATGTGCGCTTTTGATCATGCTGCATTGTTGTCGCGAAAGAGATCACTTGGTTGCAGCTACAAATGATGATACGTCTCAGAGCGACCATACAGTTGCAGTTGCGAGGTTCGATTCCAAGATTTCAATGTGCTCAAATATCCTCACCCAACCATGTTCATCACACATACGTGACACATTTGAGTGAAAGGAAGTGAACAAGTTGGGAAAGGAGAAGCGAAGAGAAAGCAGGTGGCGGAGTGATTGTCTCTTTCTTGACATATCAGTCGTGTTAGTGAATGCTCTTTGATCATACCGATTTGATTATGCATCAAACCATCCTGAAGGCGAAGGCATACCTGCATCTAAATAAGCTGATTCTACTTCATACCAATCAAATAAATGAACTTCTATTTTTTGAATTTGCTTCGTTTCAGTGAAACACTTTGTTCATGGTTGCTTGCAACATCGTTGATATCATCGCCGCAGGATAGTATTATAAAATTGCATGGCAATTTTAAAATAGGTACACATTTTAATGGTCGAAGCGTACCTAGGGAGGTCTACTAATTTAAATGTGTGAGTATGCAAAAATGCCTTTCCAAGCCTAACGGTAAGGTCCTTTGGGTAAACAACATTCTGTAAAATTTATGTGTGTGACAACTTTTGCCTTTACGTCTTCTCTTACCACTTACCAATTCTGTGTCATTATCGGTTTATTTGAATACGGCACCTTCAAATATTTGCATAAATTTGGAAGTATATGTGCAGGAGGTGCTCGTACAATTACCACCTCTTACTGCTTATATCGCTTTACAATCTCTCCTTTGCACAGGAAACACAAAGTGATACAATGATGTATGAAGGCAAAGATACAAAATAGGTAAATAAAATATAATGGTCCCTCTGGTTCAAGGTGTGAAAGAGTGTGAACAGGAGTGGGAGGTGATGGGGTGTGGTGTGCCTTTGCGTATGGTGTATGGGTGTGTTTCTGTCTGTAAGCGTGCAGTTTGTGCGTTCATGAGTGGGACAAGTGTGACGATGACGAGGTGTTAGCGGAGAGTGAGGTTAGCACCATTCAGAAGATCAGCGTCTCAACGGAGGAGAGGTGACCATTTTTATCTGAAAGCGACGCTTCCGACTTATTATCCGCCTCAGTTTCTTGAGGATGCGCAGGCAGACAACGTTTGTCGTACTACAATGGAAGAGCAGAGAGGATTTCTGAATGTCGACAAAACGCTGCCTACGAGTGTAAAACTTGGAGTTCACTAAGGGTCCTTAGGATGTCTTTGTCAGTTCAGATTATCGCTCAATTGTCCAAGGGCGAACCAGGATAAGATAATCTACTCAGTAATTAGATTAAAGTTTTAAATTTGGATATTATTTGGAATGATAAAATGATGCCCTAGTGTATGGAGGAGATATTCTGATGATATCATTTAATAATTTGGGAAATATGTTAAAGAGACTGTAAAAACGTTGTTGCTTTTCAAGTAAAATGTGTTACCGCACAAATTATAGCGAAGCACAGCTGGATGGAGGAAAAATTGGATCTCAAGCAAAGCATAGGTTCGGGGTCACAATCCATAAAGGGTGGAGTCTAGAGAAACGTGCAACTGTTTTCTCCCCATATTCCAAGTTCCACTCTGACCAAGACGAGATTTCATTATTTCAGGTTAGTTAATAAATCATATGCCTTACTATTTGAAGATTGGCGCTAAAAAATGGCAAACGCCGCTACCAGCTATTAAATTTTCCGGTACGCCAGAGATCATTCATGCTGTACACCATTTTGGAAATTGATAATCGCCTCTGTGAATAGCCAGAACTTTCCAAGTCTCCATTCATTATGTGGCTAATAAAACGGCTTCCATTTCGGCCTCCTTCATCGTTTAGGAATTCATAATGATTGATTAATAAGACTACTTAGGGGTTGCTTTCCGCTGAATTGAAGTCCGTTTGAGCTGCCAGCGCAGCCCTTATGTGAGTGATTCAGGCCTCTTGATCTTCATGTTGTGGTTCGAAAACTACACCTGAAGCGGTAAGCGCTTCATTGCTCTCTACTTTATAAGAGAATTGGTTGCCTTAAATCCATGACTGCGATGGAATGATGTGTTGCAACTGTACGAATACGAATTATAAACCGACTTTAAAATGGCATGACTGAGACACTTCAACGATACGCATCTTAACGTCCCACTGCAATGTCCTACTTATCACTCAAAGCATCGTAGGGCACACCAAGTTCTAAAATCAACTCGCAGAAGAGCCTCTATACTAATGACAAGAGTGGGATGAACATCGTCTTCTAATCGACTGGTAATTCAGCTCTTCTGTGCGTTTACAAAAGTAGCTTATTGAACGGATATTTAAAGTGTAGCATGTCCGTATAATAGGAGGAACCTTAGCAAGTGTAGGAGCCAGCCACTGCCATCTGGGGAGAAGGAATTCGCGCACAAGTCCCGAGCCGATGAGAACGAGAGGAGTTGCTAGAGTGGCATAGTTGGCTTCAGCAAACTCGGCAACAACGATAAAGACAATGAGAATGGCTAGTTCACCGAAGTTGATGGAGACGATGACGGCCAGCTGAGGTTTGGGAAGGTTGGTGAGGAACTCCCATCGGCCCCAGTACTTGCGACGGGTAAGCAGGGCTATCAAAGTGTTCACACTGTCAAGTCCGCGTAGTCCGTTCAGCCCGAGGTAGATAAACATGCCATACAGTGAGGCGACTGGAATTAGGCGCAGGATGTCGCCAAGGTAGACAGACACTGTCACTAGCACGCCCACGATCAGCACACTCACCCGCTGCTCCACCAGACTGATGATTCTGCAGCAGGTAAATTAATATGCTCCACTAATGATCTAGAGTTCACATCGAAAAGTTCGCATCCACGATAAATAAACTATCCGTAGACTCAATTATTGCTCCTCCAAAATGATGATGATGCAATGATTAGGCTCGTCTCAAATGATTATTGAAAAATGCAAGATTCTTCTGCTCACAAACATTCTCAGAACGCCCTAGTGATTTTCTTGTGGCCTTGGGTGCATTATCCCAAGGTCAAAACAAAAAGCATCCAATTTTTGCATAACAAATAAATGTGTTCCCATCGGCCTGGATTTGGGGTTGAAGGAAAACCTGAACCCATTGTACTGAGCCCCTGCGGTATAGCTAACTTGAGCTGGTCTAATCGAACCTTTCAAAGGGAGGTATTTGACACTAAGTTAATTTGTTGATTTTAAAAGTTTAAATATTGAAGACGAGAAAATCCTTTTAAAGTAGAATCAAATATCACGAAATTAAGTTGTGATAGTCAGTTTTGCTTCCGACAAAGATCAAAGAAATACAAAATCTACGATTCCCCAAACTTGATTTCAATGCATCATTTGTGGAATGATAACTGACTCCTACAATATCTTTGCATTTCTTGGCAAGTTAAAAATTTCATAAACTGCCGTTTTGGGTGATATTTCTGAGATATTTGCAAAACTTGGATGGTTGCTTGATCCTCGATTTTGGTAATAAGGCTACCTTATTGCTGCGCCGCTATAATGAACAGAGTGCAAATGCCCTCGGACAAAACGAGTAGCCTAATTGTATTTCGAGTATATGTATTCAGCCCGAGCATTCTGCTTTCGCTCGTCTTCAAATGTATGTCGAGGCAACACATAATGCTTGGATTCTTCGAGGACCACTTGAAACAGTAGTATCCTCATAACGTTTATCTTGATAGTTACAAAAGCGCTCTCAGGTGCTATAACCAGCAAAAGCAACGGTAAATATAGATGTGCAATGCTTCAAAAAACTATTCAAATAACATTTAACTAATTCTCATCTCAAGTACGATTGCATAATTGCTTCAGAAAAAAAACTTTTCTCGTTTTCAGAGGTAGGTACGAAATGGGTTTGTAGGCATGGCATTTTGAATCTTACGTAGTTGCATTATAAACCCGTTTTTAAAAAAGCACATATTCGTGTTATGTTAATAGCCATCCTTCAACAATCCCATTACAGTAATCAGTGAAGAAGTCTACCATGAGGGTTAGGTTGCAATTTTCGATACTTCATCACTTCCATTCATACCTCAAGTAATCCATTATTTCAAACCAGCTAAAAACATTCTTTTAGACATAGAAATGTGTTTAATAGCTTATAGCTCTGCACTAATCTCGTATCTGGAGAGAGATGCTTCAGACAGACATTACGCCTTTTCTTCACAATCCATTAACTGGCGACTTGGAAAAAAATTCACTTCAAATTTGGAGGCTAGCTGTTTGGGAAAAATGTCTCCCATCAGCATAGTCGCTAAATGGTCCTCCGGTCTATTTTGACATAGTAAAAAGTGCCAAGCATCAGATTGCCCGTCACTTGGATCACCATTAATCTCTTAATCACGAAATCGTCATGATGTTATAAAGCGTGAATGCTGTTAATAGTTCCTATGCTCTACCCAATGCTCCTTCTCATCGAAATTCTCGTTCTCCTTGATACACAGGCACAGTAGCACGAAAGTTCCACCACCATTTGCACGCACCCCATCTTGATTACAATGGTAGCACGAAGCAATAGAGGATGTGAAAGGCCCATGCCCTAGCACGTGTACTCCTGAGTGGCCCACCTCACGGGTTCAGATATCATGACAATTGCTCTCACTCATGATTGATGCGTGTGACAGGGGTTGAGAGGGTGGGTAGGTGAGGAAAGGAAGACTGTGCAGGTGACTCACTCAGCAGGTTTGCCTGGTGGAGGATGCGGGTCCACTTTGACGAGGGCCATTGTATTGGCGATCGTGCGCACCGGGACGCCCGATATAAAAGGCCAGCCGAGAATGCAGGATATGAGGGGGAAGATCACCACTGTCAAGACGTGGTCCATCACAAAGGGACTCGGTTTCTTCGCTTTCGGCTTCAAGGCCGTGACACTAGATGAGGGGATGAGCATGAACTTATCCTTCCAAATCCACTTCATTCTCAACTGCACACGATTTACTTTAATTTTTTCGGGAATGCTACTTCAGTTTACGCACAGCACACTGACAAGTAATTGGTTTCCTAACACTATGCGGCCTATAATTACTGCATAATTGAAAGCTTAATTAGAGTACAAGTAATGTTGATAGAAAAGACGTCTTTTGGTGTCAAGAAGATACCGAGACCATGGTCAAGTTGATTTATCCCACTTCCTCATATTGTTGGGCATTGTATCGAATGGTTCCAAAGCAAAACTTCATTTCTACACGCACTTTACTCCAATCGCGGAATTGAAGCAATCGGGGACAACATGAGGAAAGTTTTGATGGCATCTGTGAGGTGTGATTAAATAGCTTAAACCAGCAACATCAAGGACGCATTTCATTAGCTGGGGTACTACGCCAGGCAGAGTCGAAATGACGCATCAACTTGGCGATCACTTAAGGCACCCAGTGACTACAATACAAATTAGAGGGAATTTGACCTTAAAAAGAGTTGAGTTTGGGAAGGAATCGTGAGATTGTGCAAAATGACATCGAATTTCAAGCCTGCATTTAACATTAAATTGCTTTCCAGCCGTAGTTATCCAGCGTTGCGACAACCTTACATTATCATCGCATGCAACCTGTAGTTCTTTAAAAGGCATCTATTTAGGGCACGATGCCCTAATATTTAGAAATTTACTTAACAAATTATTACTAATCGTTTCAGTAATTAAACTAGCGGCAAGCGTATGAATTTTCAACCACAATTTTTGTTAAAATTCTCACCTATTTAGGGCAATTTCTGTGAAAATCAGAAGACAAAAGAAGAAACCGATAGCTACCGCCGTGCCATGCACGAGAGCAGGAGAGGGAACGGTGAAGGTAGTCAACTTAGAGAAATCAACCAGCGTGATCCAAGTGCTAGGATCGGCCTGTGATGCCGGTGGGATGTCCAATTTAGTGATAGGGTAAGTCGAGAAGAAGATGTAACTCAGAGCGGTAACAAACACAATTCCCAAAGGCACGTTAAACGCCCCGATCCAGTAGCGGAACTATGTGAGGCAGGACAGACTTACAAGTGAGCTTCATGTGAGCTTAAAAAGGTCTCTCGCATTCCAACCCACCGTACGCCGAAAGAGGTGGCTTCTCTTCAGTTTGTTGATGAGAAGTGAGAAAACCAGCATGCACAGTGCTAGGAAGAGCTGAATAGCTGCCCTTGACGCGATTTGTGAGCTCGCAAGTGCTTCGTTCAACTCACTGGTGTCATTGTAGTTGTTTGGTTTATAGATTTCTCGAGGCACACTCTAAGAAATGCAAGAAGGTCTTCAAAAACAGCAAGGAACAGGTCTACGAATTGCAGATGGCTCAAGCAGTTCATTAACACTCACTCGAAACATTGAAAAAACTGCTTTTAATATAAGGAAAATGGAGATGAATGCGCTAAATATCTCTTCAAGAGAGCGTCTGGCATGGACGACCGTAGACGAAAGATTCATAGCTATCAGGATAATGCCGAAAGCAACTATGTAGACTCCAGTCCAAAGTCGGTACACCTGATAGTCGACTCCCAACTGAGTGGCTAACTAGAATAGACAATTAAAATAATACGTATTAGTGTTATTTGCCCCTTTTCTACAACCGATATTTGACTCGATTTGTGCAAGCATAGCAATGTACGTGGGTAATTTAGCACTATAAATAGACTTACGACGGCAATGACGGTTTCCAGAATAAAACCGGGTCCAGAAGGGCCAATGCTTCCTAGTGGTTGACCAGCAAACAATGAATAGATTATTGTGAAGACTCCAGTGGCGAAGATGTTCAAACTTATATTGTAGGATGCATTAACTTCATTCACTAAAAAATCGCAAATTTGTAAAAAAGAGCATTTAAATATGAAATGCACTGTTTACAAGCAGCTGGTGTAAAATTTCATTAGCGATTTAGGATGGTTTACGGGGCATACAGAAGATGACTTGTAATTTGGGAATATCTATTCTCACTGACGAACAACTTCGTAGAACCAAAGTCGACTATCTAGTGGTACAGTGCTCAATTACACTCAAGGGCGGTTAGCAACCCACCCAAAATGTCAAAGTCATCAGCGTTTTCCAAAACATAAGGAATGCTTCTGAAATGCTCTACCTGAAGCTAATGCCATGATGAGGTGTGCATAACAAAGGCATAAAGTTTGTGCTAAATCCTGGTGATACATATCGGGAACGGAAGAAGGAACATTACTTTCATAAAATTTTCCCTTTACAACTTACAAATTAATTGATCGCATTTGTGGATGCTGATTAATGCTTGAACTCTCCGAGTTGTAGTCCATCAAAAAGCATCAAGGAGAATGATCTATGCGCTTTATTCATTCAGCATATCATTTTAAAGAGCCTTGGGGAGACATTAACCTTTTGTCGATCACAAACATTGCAATTGTTTTGCAACAAATCATCTCCAAGCTATCGTATTGCGACACATTGGTTGCCTGACTTTTGCCTTGGTAAAGGGGCTACTTTGTGTCTGCCATTGTTCAATCGGCTAACGATCTGGTCTTCGGGCCTATTCGCCAGCTCCAAATTCTACTGCATATCGGCAACTAGCACTCTGCTCAAGTATTATGTTGCCTTCCAACTGTGGAGAAGTCTTGGAGCATTACTTTAGTGGTAGCGGAAAGGGAAACGATTTTAAAGTACACGAGTTTTGATTACTACTGCTTGATGATTAATTTTATCAAGGTGGAAGAAGTGCATATGCTGTAGAAAGGAGAATCTGTGGTTGTCCGTAACAGGCCTTGCGCTATGCAGGAAAGCTAATGGCAACAAAAGTAGCACTAGCCGTAGACCGCTGTGAAAGTTCTTTGCAGAGATGTCCACGTTACCCCTATAAAAATGTTAAAGAAGTTAACACACGATACTTTCTCCACACTTCTATTAGGTGAATGGACCTCAGGTCGGTAGACATGGCTGGGCGACTCTGAAGTGAGAATAACGTGACAGGGTGAAATGTTGAAGCGTAACGATGCTAAATCCTGACCTTGGTTACATTGCTCCGCTTTAAGGCCAGTGGTTCCACGAGCAGCTATGGACGCACGTGATGGCCGTCCCCAAAAATCCAGTTCCCATAAACAACGAAATTCCAGATGTAGTGGGATTAATTGAACAGGTCAGTATAATTTTAGTCAAGCCTATTCACAGTTTTATGAACATTCAAGGACTTGCACGTCTGGCTCATGAGTTCTTCGTTACAGCACCGATCACTTCGCAATAGCTATCACGGGATGACGACCAAGGGGAGAGTCGAGGACGATACCCAAAGCAGGCGGGAACCAAGACACGTTACTGTTTTACTCTATTCTATCTCTACAATTATATCTACTCAGAATATGCTGGCTTCTGAGCCGAATAAATGGCCTCAAGCCCTACTATGGGTGAACAGTGCATAGTTTGATCACGTATTATAATTTCTTCCGATTTCAAAGAAGTCTCAGAGCACCTAATCAGTTTTCTAATTGGCACCGCTCTAAAACGCAATTGAAATGTTCCGCATTGCAATTAACCACTTTAATTAGCGTAGCGCATCCTTTTTTTATTTAAAAAAAACGATTATGCAAATTGGAAGGCTAGGTGTGCAAGATTGAACCTGTTCCTGTTTATTTTTGAGTGTCACCATTCAGCCAACTTTTTACATCCGATTAAACTAGCATTTTGGGCTACTGTCGAACTGCGTGCATCAAGGCCCTTACCTACTTCCCACAGATGCTTCAGTGAGATTTGCTTCGTAAACTGTTCTTACGCCGCAAGCAGTGATAACTTACGGAATCACTTGATGCCTATCCAATTATTACTCATAACATTGTTTGTTCTCTAAATTACCTTTTCTTCGATATAACCACGCTGCCGAATGCATCGCAACCATGCAATGCTCTAGCCACTATGAAAGATCCCCTGGTTTTGTTTACTTCTTGCAGAGAAAAGAGATACTATAGAAGTACGAGAATCATATAAGTTAGAATTTACTTGGCTAAGAACAAAACCAATGTCAAATGTAAACCCTTTCATCTATGGTCTCCCTCTTGAAAGGAAGAATTAATCCTTCCTAAGACCCGCATATACTACCAACCAACTACTTTGACACTTAAGCCCACATGATTATGCAAACAATTTAATATCTGCTTATCTCTTATGGAAAACAAAAGCTTACTTACACATTAAGGTACCAAAAGTGACTGCCGGTGCAAATACGACAAAGTAGATAAAGAGGATACTGCTCAACATCGTTCCCACATTGTCTTTGGTAAAAGCATCGATGTAGTCACTAGGCATTCGGGAGGCGAGCGCCTTGATTCCACCCACTAGTTCGTAGAACGGTGGACAAAGGCGCTTAAATGAATGGCTGGAACAGTGAACTTGCGACTCTTTGTGCAAACTCAAGTTAGACGACGTCATCTCGTCTTTTGTGGTGGTATCCATGACGTCCTCAAACACTGTGCAGAGAAAATTTTGTAACCATAAAGAAAACCTTAAATCGCATTGACTTTGCAAACATTTTTACTAGAAGGTAGTGAAAGTAGCAATATAAAATTGTTTTGGACGAATCATCAGCACCACTAACAAGATGTGGGGCGTTTTCTTCAACAACGATGCTCACCAGGGTGATACATTCGATAAGCAAGAAGATTGAGAAGTCCCAAATGCTAAGTGTATTTCCTCTCTCATTACGTGGTGTGATCACCTAAAGCGCCCTCTCTAAAGCTCACTTTATAAATATGACTTTTGCATGCCAAAGAACAAACTAAGTATAGCCATTTGGGCCTCAGATATTTTGTCCACTAAGCTTTCCTCATGCTTAACCTATCCATAACTAACTCATAATCACTTCCAAAATAATAAATTGCAGCAATGAAGAGATCCATTTTAAGCCTACTGAGGTCGGTTCTTTCGAACTCCACTTCGTTGTCGTGAGGAGAAGGCACATCAATGCCACCACTGCGATTGAGTAACTCTGAATAACCGCTGGAAATGACCACCGTTCCCCGTCGGAAAGCCAATGCAGCCTTGTGGATGTCTACTGGATTTTGCGCTCTACGTATGGCTGTGAGGAAATTCTGTCCAAAGAATAGACAAATAAAATTCAACCAACTAATACACATTATGTTTCCCTTTTTAAGCTACTGCATGTAGGTAAAATATGCATATTGAAAGTGGTGGATGTTATAGGCTATAGGCCACTTACACTTTCTTTTACCATTGCGGCGAAACAACGTCCAATTTGATACATAGCCTTCTCCTCGTCCATTGTGGGTGTTAAGGCGAGAAACACAAAACGAATCCCAACATTCACCTCCACCATACCCCGTAATTTGGGCGCTGGATCCGATGTGAGCCGAACGAGGAGATAAAGGGGCTTCGTGAGACATGGAAAATACCCAACCAGCACACTACAGGCTTCTGCATCTCTGGGTAGACACACAGAGAGGTATTTGTTTGTAAACTCCGCTGCACCGTCGGTCTAGAAAAGAACAGAAGCGTTTGTCTTAAAATTGTAAACAGGGAGTCAGTGATTTGAAATCCCTTTTACGATAGACACTGTCTTCTTCTTCTTTCCGGGTGAAACACGTCACGAGGGCATCTTCTTTAAACTCAAGCTAATGCCAAAGAAGGAGTACTTAATTTACTTTACCTATTACTATTATTACAAGCGAATGTATGGAGCTCGCTTCGCAAAACTTGGGAAATAGTTAAACTTACTCTAGTTGCAATTGAGAGACGTCTTCCAGGACCTAAAATTGGGGAATCAACCTCAATCTGTAGTTTTTAAATTAATTGTGGGTGTAGTAGCAGCTAAAAACATGAAGCATTTGAATAATACTTGAATTTCATTTCTCATAGTACCAACCAGAATAATGTCGAAGGCATTTGGGTGCGTATTATAGTCTAGACTGCACAATCCATTATTGCCTGCATTGTTTACACTTTCTCTTGTTTGGAATTAATTGCTCAGTTAAATGACCAAGTAAAGGAGTAGACATTACCTAAAACCGCTTTTGGTAAATAAAAAAATATTTCACAAGCATTCGAATTCACATTTCAATGCTACCTAGACAGTGATTGTTTCATTAAAAAATCGATTTGTGTTAGGATAAAAGAACTGCAACAATGGGCAAACCTGAGACTGAGAGACGCGGGAGGTGGTAGAGGCTCTGACGACGATTAACCTGTGGATGCCACCGAGGGGCAGTTAATGCAAGTTCCAGCTTTTCAAGGTCTTCAGAATTTGTTAGTTCGCCTTCCGACTCCACAAATTTTACAACGTCTTTCATCAACTGCTCACTTGTTGTTGCTGTGCTCTGTAGCACCATTAAATCTGTACAAAAAATGCATTCCATTTAGCGGCGATAGTGACTGATTAGTAACAGGTATGTGCTTAACCTGAACGGCACCCATTTCATGTCGTCCCTCCCTCCCTCCCTCTTGTTCAGCGGTAGATTTCATCAGTCAATTTTGCGCAAGACTATGCAGTTTCCCTCCTTTGGAAGCGTCTAGTTTAAGTCCAGTTAACTGACATTAACACCTACTAGGGGCCAAGGTGACTGACAAGGCCCGACTCTCGCTTTTACCATGTAATTTTGCCGTTATTCTGACCCTTCCGACTCACGTGGTTACTTGTACGAGTGTGAGTGTGAGGTGTAGACTATAGATAGCTCTTTCTGACCATCGCAGCCTAGTACTCTGATGCATATCCTGGTTGCCTCTCGACGTCGTTTGTGGAGTAGTTGGTGGAGAAGGACTTGGGGTAGGGGGGAAGCAACCGTTGGCCATGACAGCTCCTTGTCTTCCCCATCGATTGGTGTTCCGGCGTTCTTTCTTGGCACTTCCACTTATGGGACAGACTATTTGTTTTCTGGCAGCGTAATGCCTTGTTGTTTTATGGCGATCTTCTTAAGTCATTGATAATATCGCAAGCTATCTGCAGTCTGCTCCTTCGAAAGTACTCCGCTCTGATGCTACGGAGCTCAATATTTCGTTTATTTACTACTCTTAAATATAGCTCCGGTTCACACTCCAAAAATTTCAAGTTCTTCCTTCACCCATCTGTGACGAGTGACTTTGAACCCCAATGCTGCTCATTTAGAGCTTGACTAGGCGAAATATTTACATCCAAAAATAACAAGAGCTTTCTCTGTAAATCCGGTTAATCTGTTTCAGCAATGTGGTGAGTCTGCAACCAGCCACGATTTGCTAGAGTGCTACCTTGATTTATGAAGCTTCTGATACCATGATTCCCTTTTATCTCGAGTTCATGGAACCCGCCTACCTCGGCGTTCGCAGCCTGTGTTTATGTCAGTAGAACCCCCTCAGTTCTTCATGCAAAAGTTTAAGTGGAAAAGCCATTGTTATGAAACAATGGTACACTTAAAGCATTGTGAGGAGTTAGTGAATCCTTCGTTATTCCACACCTACAGACGGTCTAATTTCTTACTTCTATCCTCTTGCTCTTACCGGCGATTTCCTTAGTCCATTTAACCACGTCACACAAACTTCTTTCGCTTCAGGTAACTATG
The DNA here is from genome assembly GCA_001923025.3 of Taenia multiceps. Lineage (NCBI taxonomy): Eukaryota > Metazoa > Platyhelminthes > Cestoda > Cyclophyllidea > Taeniidae > Taenia > Taenia multiceps. The sequence goes on along the minus strand of CM010311.1, from coordinate 74,689,260 downwards.
CCTTCACAATTGGCAAAGGCACCTTAAAATCGTATGCCACCCAAAATTTAATTTATGCATTAGATCATCAGGCGCTTCTAAGAAAGAAGATTCGGGACAATTATACAGTTTTGAGGACGGGATAAATCCCCATTGCTAAATTTCATCTTAAGGCAAATGGATGACCGTTTTTCGCTAAAACAGTCCTTCAGTTATCAAGTTTCCAGTTATTCTCTACATTTACTAATGGTCGTCAAACAAAACCATGTAGTTTGTTGCATCTTTGCTCAAAGACGACTAGAGGTATTAAGGCAAGGTCAGTAGGGTCTTAAATGAAAGGTTTCCTAGCAATCGTGAATATAACCAGCTTGGGTAACGTCCAGTAAGACTCTTCTCAATACTGATAGTATGACTCTTAGTGTTAACGGCAATTGTCAAACACTATCTGTAACGCCATTTTTTACGGTCTTTTAGTGTGATTTCCATTTTTATGGGCTTTCTTAAGTGCCATTTCCATTCCGCCCCCAAGTTTACCAGATCAGCAAATTCTTAAGTTCATCCTCACTCGCACAATAACTTCACAAGGACTGACATAGAAGTATACATCGAAAATCCTTTTAAAATTCCCTCCTCGAAGGCCATGATTTCGTTCCTTTCCTCAGAAGTTACCATCACACTTGATCACAAGTTCCTAAGCAGTGTATAGTGACAGTGTTAGAACAGGATAGGCGTCCAACCATGTACACTTCTCTGCGTATCAGCTCTGAATGCACTAACACCCATCCGCTACGCACTCCACTGTGCTCCATTTCTGGATCAGTACTACGCAGCTTATCCCTGACCATTACACTGGCCAGAAATATGCTTCCATGCCTTTCCTACAGTAAGATCATTCCAACAACTGGATACATTTGTGACTAGTGTTTACGCTCATTCTACTGCAGAGGAGATTGAAGAATGACTAGAAAGCGTCGCCCACATTGTCAAGGACGCCACCAACTCTATCAGCCCCTGCGCTTTCAAGAAACTAGAGCATGGTGCAAACAGCTCTCCAATACACCACCGCAACGCTGCGCATTCCACCATCTCAAGTGGTTCAGCACAACTGCTCCAGAATCGTGCATGATAATATAAGTTTTCTTTGCTACAGTATCCACTTGTAGGCAGCTATTGTGTCCACCGAATAGACCACAGCAACTGGGAACTCCCGAACCACTCACAGAGATGTAGCATCATCAGTAAAAGAAGCTTTTATGCAAACCTCAGCTGACTTGGCAATTTCCATGGTGCCTCATGTCCTTCCCTAAGTTTGTCTCATCCTACTTCTGCAGTTCCACAGCCAAATGTGCTAAACATACTGTTCAACCCTTGGTGTCGGGGGAGGAGCAACTTTGCGTCGTGGAGACTGTACTGTCGTCGGGTGGGCGAGTCTCCGGTCCATGTCAGCATGCATATTCTGCCCAAATATCATGCCTTCTTTCGTCATCGACAAAGTCTCCGAACGCTACACTGTGGTCACATATTTTCAAGGCGTCAAAATAATTCTAATTTTGAGGGCTGCCAAGGCTTTACTACTTCTTCCAAGACAGTAAACTAAACCCGCATTATCGACAAAGTAGTCAAGACACTAAGCAGGCAACTCTGCTTCGAATGGCAAGACACCAATCGAGGCAAATTGTGTAATTAGGTGATTAGTGAAAAAACAAGATGAAGCACTGAAAGCACCTACAATAATCTCACAAACTACTTATTTTGGACTACATTCTGGAGGCAGAAGTACAAGATTATCACAAACTTATTTTAGGATCTTACTCCATCCCCTGTTATTAATCGTACCCCGTGAAAGTGAAAAGCAATTTCTTTGTTTATCCAACACTCAACATCAGTATTACAAAAGTGCCATTTCTTCAGAACGAAGTAATTTCTACATCTTGCAGAAAGAACTGGCTAAACTGTCGCTAAGATGTCTTGAGTACCGAAACATGCGGAGATCTAGACGTCAGCGCTAGACGTTGACACTACTGGTGTTCTGCATTAACTAAGTACCACACAGCTTATTTATTTTGATTGTCAGGATAACCGTTGGTTAGTCTATAATTGAAAAAGTGTCCATACCCTTGTGCAAGATGCTGCAGAATTGGTCAAAGTAGCGATACGGAAGGGAGGGATACTGCGGGTGAGTGAATTTTTTTGATTCCTCGTCGAAAACTTCCTCGTAGACTACATAGCGAGCCACTTCTCCCCAGTACCGACTAGATGGCGACCCTGTGAGGCAGACTGGAATGGCTCCTCTAGGTAGTTCGCCACTCATAAGCAAGCTTATCTCCGTAAACATTTGCGGCCGTTCCGCTTCACCTAGATCCACGTAAAGGAGAATGTCAATGAAATAAGTCTTTCCCTCTTCAAAGCCAAACTGAGGAGGAAAGGCATGTAGGGCATCCTAGGTGATGTAGATTGCGCATTGCATGGACCTTGACGGTATCTCTGTTTTATCAGTCAAGTGTAATCATCCTCAAGGATAGTTGTGACAAAACATCGCGCCCTTTACTTTCAATTGTGCTCTGTTGGGTTTATAGACTTGTAATTAATAAATATTTAAATTATAAGTGTGGTTTGAAACTTGAAAAGGGCCTGCATTTCTAAATTTAAAAATTGTTTGAATTGAACTTAGCACTATTTGATAATTTGTTTATTTTTTGCAAGAATTGTAAGCGAAAGTTTGGTTGATTTAGTGGTAAGATAGCTTCAGTAAAATTATTAATCACAAGCACTCTCAAATTTCATCAATTACCATCTCTGACGTTGTCGAACACTTATTTATCTGCACACCAAACCGTTGTGGTAAGCTAGAAGCAGCAGAGCGATTTTCCGCAGACCGTTTGCATGGATCATAGATATTTTGTCATCTGCCTCTTCTTCAACACATTTATTCACACGTTTTACAATAGATGAGGAGAAATCATTCATCTGACAAGAGGTGCCAATGCATCTATGCATAAACCAAATGTTAGACCTACAAACGATGCTCTGATCCTCTAGCCTGAGTCTCTTAGTCACGTGGATTAAAAGCATTTAATTTGAAAGGGAATTACTTGGGTCTGGAAAAAAACAACAACAATGAATGGCACATTAGAACAATTAAACATTTAAGCCATGACAGCTAATTATCACCAGAGTTGTGCCCGAAGGATAGTCAAATGGATGTGCAGTTTAAATAAACGTTGCATAGTACAAAATTCATGCCTTATGCTGGACTCAATAGTCAGACTCCAAAGACAGCCTTGTTTTCGGAAATTTGCGAATGGAGCTGAAAACATATTGCTTGATGAAGCACGAAAAATGAGATTGGAATCACAAGTATAGTGCTCTATCAATCATCTCACTCGCAGATTTCATAAATTTATTTCAAAAGCGACTTATTAATATGGCCAAATTATAAATGGAGGCAGTTGTGCAAATATTTGCAAACCAAACTCACGTTTAGAATTGGCATGTAATTTTTTGTCGATGATCCTGTCGGTCATTATACCGTTGACTGGGTGTAGTAGTAGGAGTTTGAAGTGCGGTTCCTATTATACTGGATATTCACAAAATGAGGTTTTCTGATTGGGTGGACAAGGTCACTTGCAGCTATTGGTTCGTTAAGGCAATTTTCGTTTGTGGAGGGCTTCATTGCGCCTAAAAGCCTAGTATTTCATGAGAGTACACTTTTGCAATATATTTCTTAAACCAACTCTAAGTATCTAATGCTGAGTTTTGTTGGAGGGGACTCACAATCCAAAGAGTCGTTTCTTTCTGGGTGCGGAAACTTTACTGGCAGAATATAGGGCGTCTCCCCCTTAATTTATTACTAACTTATTAGTGTGTGAGTCCTGTACTGCCTTGGAATGAAAAAGATCGTATCAGCTATTCAAAGGCTTTGAACCAGCACAACTGTGCAATTTTTTAATTCCGTTGAGATGAAACAAATCATGTCAATTTTTCCCTGATAGTAGTGAAAGAATATAATGCACATTTCACGAACAATTTCTCACATTATTCTCAATTGCCAAGCTTAAAATCTACACATTCAACCATCATCCCCATCTACGTTTCAAAACATGAGGTCTTGGGCAACCGGAATTTAGGATTGGAGTCCTTCTTCGTACCAGAGCCCAATTGTTGCATCACTCAAGTACGTCAAATGTTGAAAGTTGCGGCAGAGCTTGCTCTACAGTATTTGGACATGCTCATCTCATCACCACTCATCGGTTGTCTAAGTTGTTGGATGACCATTGTTTCGGAAGGGACACAGGGCCGAACGTGATGAAGCATATGAATGACCATGCTTTCCCCACCTTTCATGGTGAGGAATCGTCTGATATGCACACACACACACACACACACACACACACACACACACATTCAGTGGCCTAGTTGATAGATGCAAGAAATGCTTCCTGTCTGAGATTCATCAGAAAGCATTGCAACCTTTTAACGCATTTTAGTGGGCTATTATTTGCGCTTAAAATGACTCGGAGAAAGGCATCAACTCGTGACATGCAGACGACATGAGCGCATGCTTTTGGTGGAGTGTCTGATGCTGTTCCAAGAGGTGAAGTCCCCACTCCATGCCGGGTCTGGTAGACTTGACAACAAAATCATCCACACGAGTAGTCGCCTCATCAACCTCAAAGTGCTGCCTGTTGGTATAAAGATCAACTGTAAATATGTAGCAATTTCAGTCATAAATGACAAGTGGATTGATTTGAGTGTGGTCCAGTCACCACATCATACGGCAAATGTGGCCTTTCGATTCCGACCACTTCTACAAAAAATGTGTTCCAGTTAGTCGAGGTGGTATTCCGGAGTTGAAGTCTTCTTTTTACACAAATCACGTCAGTCTTCTTCTACATCACAATTGCACTTTTGAATGATGACTTCAAGAGCAGAGGTCTTCTCCGTGATTGCGCAAAATCTGACGCTGCTTCTACCCTATTAATAACCTAGTGAGGAGTTCCGTTGCACACACCCATGCTGTCCTACCTCCTACACTGCTACACGCCTAGATTATAGGCTCGTGGGGTAGAAATCGTGATCCCTACGAATACTTCTCCAAAATCTGTCTCAAATAATTGGTAGACTATGCCAGAGAGAAGTTGCCAGCAATTAATTTTTTAAGGTATCATCTCTTGCGAACCAGCCATACTGATAAGAAGCATTTTAAGTGTTGTTTTTTTTGTTAACTTTTGATACTAATTGGGGACTAAAAATTTAACAACGGAAAAGGCACTCCATTATATCCACTACGCAGTATTATTTCAAACGTCTACAGGCTAGAGGTCCATTCCATCGAACATTACTTCAAAAATGTCACAATTTCGTTTTTTAAGTGTAGTTAATCCACCTCACATGTTTTTACGTCTTGTTAGTGTTTTGGTAAGGTCCTCATTGAGCAGTAGAACGCCAACCTGGAGTCTCACAAAAAAAACGTATCTTTAAAAGAAGACTTCTTCAAATTCTAGACACACTTTGTGGCATTTAATAACAAGGTAAATGACCATTCCCAGTCCAGTAGTCGTCGCGACTACACAAAAAAAACACAACATTACTCACTTAGAACCAGTTCTTGAGAGTTAAATGAAACAGGACATCACCCACTTCAAAACTGGAAGTCGTACGACTTCGACCAATTCAAAGGTCTTTGTTCATTTTCAAGCGAATTCTAATGAATATGTTTTCATGATAGCAATTCTGACACGCGCCCTTCGATGCCACAACGCTCTTGGGTAGTAAAGTGGATATGCCTCACCAATTCCATGCCCAAGGCGATTCCGTGAAACCCAAATCAAGCTCACCTGGAAGCGTTTTCGCCAAGCTCACTGTGAAATACATGACTTTAAAGGCAATAGAGGGATTTTTCCTCCATCAAATTGGATGTGTTGTTTTGCAATAAAAAGATAAAATTCAATCATCAGCACTATTATAAATTTCGAAGGATAAGACTATGGAACCTAGAGGATAAGTCAGTCCCGTAGAATGCTACTTACAGCTTCTTTGGACTCAAAAAAAAAATACCTCCAAAGCTTCATCAAAATGCTCCCAAATTAATAGTAGTTTCCGCACAGTCAATGCGCTCTGCATACCCGAGTGATTGAATACCTTTTAATCAAAAGTTTTTTTAGTTTCTCTCATTCAAATCAACTTCAACTATTTAATCGTAGTCAGCAAGCATCTGTAATGAGTATGATGTCAAAGCTGCCAAGTACCTTCGAGCTCATACCATCGCATTTTATGAATAAATATCGAGTTTTCAATTCCTTCGTGCAAAAGGTAATGACAACTGCTAAAACAGTTTCCATCATCAATGCACAGCAGATGGATGTTCAGCCACGTAAAGATGGCTTGCATTTAACTTACGGCGGCAAAGATAGCGCAGTCTAGGGAGTTGGCTGTAGCAAAATACACAAAGCTGCCTAAATTGTTCAACCTACCGACTTGAGTTGCCAACGCACCTTGTCGCAAAGTGACTACCGCATCCTAGATGTTTAACTGTCCTACTCAAGCAACTTTTCGCAACGACTGAATGACGTTATCACATGGCACCCCGAGACTTCTGTGAGAACGAAGGAAGACACAGTGCCTAGGCAGAACATGCACCTCTGATGGACAGTGGGACTTGGAGCTAATGGCATGGCCTGGGGATCAGGCCATCCAGCAGAGGTACATTGGTGAAGTCTCCCCAATGACCTGTTGTCAAAACCGAGAGCTAATCAAACAATTATGCCAAAGCAATTATCCACCACACACCAAGAATACTGTGTTTATTTCATTGTTTTAGATTCAACCAATCTGTGGGGTCACTAGTTAGCCCATAGTTATCGTTTGTCACCTATTTCTGTGACCCTGATGTTGGAGAGTCAAATTGTTATCTCACATAGGTGTGGCTGTGGTGGAGAGCGTGCTTAGTTCGAAGCCCATGTTTATGCTAGCACATTGTTTCTAACCCTTACATTTCCTAATGGTTTTGGGAAAATCGGTCGTAAAGCATCGCGACCGAGTTGCGCATCCACAGTTTGGTTATCTTTCGAGCATTTATGTCACAGTTGGCACTGTCTCACCAAACTACCCTTCCCACTGTATTGCACATTTATCCACTACAAACTGATGTGCTAACTGACTTCTGGAAATCAGCCTTCTCCACGCCTTTCCTATGCTTTGACTGGCAAAAGTTCTATCCTATTCTCACTTTGTTTCCATTCAAAACGAAATAAAACATGCTTTCTACCATAGCAGGTAAAATGATAATAACACCTCGCAAAATAGGAAAGTTCTTCTGAGCAAAATCGTTGTTTTTTTAGGAAAAAAGATCTGTATTATCAAATAAAAAATTGTAGACGAATAAAAGGGTTGAATAAGCTCGTCCATTAAGTCAAGCCAAACCCGACTTCCCCAAACTAAAAAGTACTTTGATTTCTCATTAGAATTTCAAACACGTACGTTCTTCGATCATGGCAAACGCCTCAACAAGTCGCTCGACTCCACATCAAGTTTCATGCACTCGAAAGAGGGCATTACACGCTCCTCATAACTACACCGAGCATCATAACAAACTCCCAGGCCCAAGTTAGCCAATGAAAGTTGGAGATGTGCAATTGGCCCCAAATTGCAAAACATTTTATCCAACCCACAAACGCATTCGTCAAAGATCTTTACGGAAGTAGACGGTGTTTGCAACCAAAATTATTTCGATCCATCTCACATCAACGCTTAATCCTCTGTAAAGCTCAGGCCCAAACGTTCATCTCTGAGCTAAGACCATTCTGCCCACCTTCAACTAGTTTAAGTGAACCTTCTTTGAAAAGGAAAAATACTCACAACCATCAAAAACTGAATGAAATTTCACTTCGGCAACAAGGGGACCAACACTCCGACGCAAGTCACAAAGAAAGAAGTGGACGAAACGGAGTGCGACACTGTATGGGCCCCAGCATGCAACACAATGCCAAACCCAATTTATACAACCCTGCAAGTCTAAGCAAACAATAGACATGAAAGCACGTTCCGCCCTTTCCGTGCAAAACAACTTCAGATTTCAAATATGCTCTTGCATGCAATTTACGCGAAGACACAAAAATGAGCAAACAACAGGTTTGAGGGTACTTCTCAGTTACCTCAGCATGGGTTAGGCGATGAAGAGATAAAACAAGTTAGAAGTGCAAATGGGTCTTACACATGTGCCAGTCCCTTCACACACATGCTTAGAACCATTCGGACCAATCGTTATCACTCGCAACACCGGAAGCAAAAGCTGCGACGCCTTAGGACACACTCTCGCAAGGGTTAGGCCCAGAAGTGAACGCTCGGACACTTTCACCACCGCATCTGGCACGGGCTGCAGGCTCGCACCGCGACTGCGCGCCTCTTGCAGGCCCAGCACTAGGTGAACGAAGAAGCGACGCACAGACACACCGAGTTGGCAGATGGACAAGGTACCGTCTCCCGGCGACACCGCCTGCTGGCCGCAGAAACGACAAGATCCCTTAGGAGCGAGATGTTCTAGGCGGCATAATAAAGATTACTCGTCCTCTTCATCGACAACATACCCTCTCACACTTTCAAATGCAGCTACTTAAGTACGCGTACACCCCTCCACCCAATTTTCCACGCACCTCTCACCACTACTCGCAGCTCGCCGATCGAGTTGGTCGTTTCGCCACTCTCTACTATGCCAAAACGTGGCATGCACTTCTCAAAACAAACCAATTTGCATTAGTGGATCGCACAGCCCTAACATCAAAACCAACATTTACAAAGAGGAAGCCAAGTAAATTGCCCTTCTGTAATGATATGGCGTCATTCAACTCCAAGCGCACCAAGTGAAGGATGAGTCAAACAGGATAAGTCTTTGTTACCAATAAACGCTGAGAATGCCTCACCTGGTCCCCTCAAGCGCATGACAAACGACCTACCGATGTGGAAAAGAGCACAGACAGCGAGTTGAGAACACTCATGAAGACGTCGACATTTAGCGGGGGTCACAGTATCTGGGGCACCACCCGGCGGAAACACACGCGACCACAGACGACAGGCCTGCACCACCGCCTGTTTCACAACCACAAGAGGCAACATCTCGGCAGCCTGTGCGCACCACCGCTTCCATCGCTCCGCTCCCTCCCCACCACCCACCGCCACCACCGCGGAAGCGTCTGCTTTGGTGCCACCGCCACCGTCACCACTCCCACCGAGGTCAAGCCCCAGCTCCACGTACGGCAGTGTTGGACGCAGGGTCTCAGTTAGCTGTGCAGCAAATCAAATTCTGACAAATTGCATTCCACTAATAGGCATAGTATGGCTTTGATTCAGTGCTTCATCTGATACCCAAGTCATTTTTAACACAGTTTCCAGTTCTCAAAACAATGCACTCAATTAGGGTATCGTAAGTTACATCCTCAAATGTCCACCAACTTCAACAAGTTCAAGGCTTCCTCCGCACAACTGGAAGCTCCAACAACCACCTTTTATTCTACCCTCCTTTCCAATGAACGCAAGTAGACATCACCAGTTTACTTTGCAGAAAGTCCTCCTAGCCAGTTACAAAACCAGTGAAGCTCGACAATCTGACATTTCAGACAGAACACGAGACCATACTTGGCAATCCATTGAACTGTAGATCCAGCCCATATCACCTCATCTGATCGCCGTGCTCCAGTGCTTTTCAAAGTCAACAGACTGTTCGCGCCACAATTTCCGATATCTACTTACGTTGAACGTGAGGAGATGAAACCCAGATGTAGAGTGTAATGCTCTTCAACTTAAACAAAACAATGGGTCAATCATGCCAATTCGGTTTCCTAACTGCTAATGCTTTCCAACCAACGCCACTGACTTCGGCGACCACCGGTAAAAGGTAGGTCTATGACTATCGCAAAAGTACCTCAGAGCAAGGCAATATCAAGCTACCTGTAAATGCACATCAAAGTACTACCTGCGAAAAGCAGTGTAGTAGCAATCTACCCGTGTGGCCAGGATCACCAAGTCGTTGGGTCAGGCGTTTGAAGGACTTAAACGAAGGGGCCTGCCCACACCCCCAAATACTCGTAAACTTGACAAAACTCGCAAAAGTTCTAAACAAATTTAGAAGTGGCAATGAATGCCAAGTATCCATCTGCATTTTGCCAACGTACCAACGTAAGAAGAGCTGGTCAGGATGAACGAATCAATGTCGAATTCATCAAAGAGGAACAAGTCACCAACACGGTGTATGACAGTAGACGTACGAACAGAAGAATCAAAAACCATCTTCACTAGCGCCTTAAGAGACTGAATAAACGTAACAACAATGACAAATGCTCAGTTTACGCGCATCCCCGTCAGAACATCGAAGTCGTTTATTGCAGATATGTACTTATTTGCAATCTTGAAGCTACGAACGTTACCCAGAGATGGATCCAACAAACCTGGTGTACGGCGACTTAGCGGTGTCCGCTCTAACCGCATGATAGATGATTTCTTCAATATTTGTCCGGAAATTCATGTAATTCTTTGGTTGACTGTGTATATTAAAACCTTTCTGCAGAACGTTAACACGCATAATTTCGTCAGCATTTTTGTACAAAATTATGGCCTTCTCGTTGTCCTTTGCCCCACTCTTATCCGCACAGACGAGAGACTCACGACACAGCATAAGATCCCAGCCTGCAATGTAACCCTAACTGCATTCACAGGCTGCTTTGCATGCGTGACATCAGCCACATTATCGCCACCAAAGTTCTTCCTCAAAGTCCTCACGTGAGCATAATTAGGATATTAAATTACACTCGGTTCACAGTCGCACTGTGTCACATTTGTTGAAACCCCACGACTATTCCATTTAAAGCGGCCTAGCATTGCCTGCACGAATTAATGTGTTTCACAACTACTTGCTTCATATCTTAGACGAATGTAGTAGGAAGCGCGCACAAAGAAGGCCTGTGCACCTCACGACTTTACCAAGTCCATATTTAGGGCTCCTCTAATAAGCCTAACTGATGCCATGAAGCCTACACCTCTTCCAGATGCAGTTGATCACCCGTTTAACGCAACTCATAACGACGACGACCGAAAATTGGACTAGAGTCATCGGGTCGCCATCCTGTTAGCTCCTATTATTTAGGGTGTGTTTTGTATGCGTGTGGCTAGACTACGTTCAGCTTGCTCCCATTACCAGTTCCTACTTCTCTCCTGTAGATTTCCATCACAAGGGAAAGTTGCTCAAATGAATGCGGATTGTTGCCCTAGTGCTACAGCTGCGAGTAACGGAGGCCTTGAAAGCAGTGAGGACTCTCGGGTAGTAAGTGTACGCGAGTATTAACGGGTGGAGGAGTCCATTCACGAAGCAGTGGGAACAACAGTTTACAAATAAAAAAGGAGAGTAATAAGGAACATGTGCACTACGATCTTCCCATGGCACAGCTTGCAAGAATTAACATTCTCAGTTGTAGTTTGCAGGAAAATAGCAACCAAGTAAGGATGTAGCAATCGTCCTGGAATACTGATGAACTGTTTCAATTATGCGGTTGACTTCAAGGTGCATAATCAGGGTGCCTTTTATCTCTGCTAGTGCACATCCTCCCAGACAATTAACGCCTTGAGACTATAAAAATGGTGACACATCGCGTCGGTCATTAAAAACCCTCGGATAGCGCTGGCAATTGTTTACTGCATTAAATTACAGAGCATCTCCACCAATCCTGCACCTTGACTGCAGCAGTGATTGTCAGAAAGCTTTACACCCCTTCGCCTACTATAGCTAGTTAGTGCAGTAGTCCACATCGCGTCCTGCTGATCATTGCATTGATGCGCTGTTACACCGATCTAAACGACTGCCGTTCAAGAGCTAGGCTTAACTGAATGACACCTCATTCACTCGAACGGCAATGCTAGGTAGGTTGTAGTTTTCTTTCTTTCATCCTAGTTAAGTGTTCTCTCGCTCCTGGTAGGCATCCTCACATTTATTATGTGCGCTTTTGATCATGCTGCATTGTTGTCGCGAAAGAGATCACTTGGTTGCAGCTGCAAATGATGATACGTCTCAGAGCGACCATACAGTTGCAGTTGCGAGGTTCGATTCCAAGATTTCAATGTGCTCAAATATCCTCACCCAACCATGTTCATCACACATACGTGACACATTTGAGTGAAAGGAAGTGAACAAGTTGGGAAAGGAGAAGCGAAGAGAAAGCAGGTGGCGGAGTGATTGTCGCTTTCTTGACATATCAGTCGTGTTAGTGAATGCTCTTTGATCATACCGATTTGATTATGCATCAAACCATCCTGAAGGCGAAGGCATACCTGCATCTAAATAAGCTGATTCTACTTCATACCAATCAAATAAATGAACTTCTATTTTTTGAATTTGCTTCGTTTCAGTGAAACACTTTGTTTACCGCCGTGGTTTCTAATTTTGAAATGTGGCGGTCAGGCAGAACGGGTTTACATTTTAATGGCGAAGCCTTAAATATTTACCTAAGTTTAATATGTGCAGGTGTGCTAGTGCCGTTACTACAGCCTATCGCTCATCCAATTGCATAACCTCTCTCACACACAGTAAGCACATAAATTGGTACAAACATATATGTATTTAAAGATGCAAAATAAATAAATAACGTGGCATGGTTCTCATATTTTCAGGCGTGAAAGAGTGCGAACCGGGGATGTGGGAACTAGGATTTGGTGTAGCTGTGAGTATAAGGTATGTGTGTTTATGAGTGGGACTGGCGTTATGACGACTCTAAGGTAAAGTCACTTCCCAAGACTTTTGAGGTGTTAGCGGAGGTCCAGGTTGGTATTATTTAAAAGATCAGCGTCTCAACAGAAGAATGGTAGTCATTATTCTCCTTCTCGGTCTTTTGAGGATGCGCAGGTAGACAGCGTTTGTCGTACTATAATGGAAGGTTAGAGAGAACTTTTGATTGTCGAACAAACGCTGAGTACGAGTGTAAAACTTTGATTTTACCAAGGGCCCTTAGAATATCTTTTTAACTTTGGGATATCTTTCCCCAGTCCATGGGCGAACCAGGATGGGATATCCTTTTGAGTCATTAGGTTGAAGGGTTGAGTTTGGATAATGTTTGCGGATCTCGATAAGCTTTCATGATTTCCAGTAATAAAGTGTTCCCAAAGTACCTGCAGTTAGTATTCTGATAAGGTTATTTAATAATTTTGAAACCACTTTAAAGAAATTGTAATAAGCGTAGCTGATTTTCGAGTGAAGCATACGCCATAGCTAAGCACAGCTGGATGGAGGAGAATTGAATTTTTTTCAAAGGCTAGATGCAAGTTCACAATCTGCGATGGGCAGAGTCCAGATAAATATGCAACTAGTTTTCCCCAAATTTCTAGTTCCATTCTAGCCAAGGTGCAAGCTCATTATTTTGGGTTGATTAATAACCCATATGACTGTCTAACTGCGTATCAGAGTCAAAAAAGCGGTATGAGCCATTACTAGATTAAAACATTTCCCGCACACCATAGGGCAAGGCATTGCAGACGTTGCGGAAAAGTGACAATTGTTTTTCTAAAAAGCCGGAACTTTCAAAGCCTCAATTCATTTTATGGCCAATAAAATGGATTCTGTTTGGGCCTCCTCCTTATGGCAATTAATCTTCAAAAAATCGGCAACGTGTATGCGTTATAAACCTTAAGTTTATTAAATGACTCTCCTTATAGCCTTTTATGAATTGCAGACATAGTTTCGTAAAAAATTCTATTACTTTTAAAATTTAAAGCATAAGAATCGCTTGTATATAAACTATGTAAGCAATGGCTTTGCAATGCTCTTAATGGTTAATAATGGGTAGATTTTGTCTCATTTTCAATAACTTACCGCATTCTCTTCTGTATTTTGTGTCCAGCCTTACCCTCCAGCATTGCGTCTCATTCTTTAATCTTAAATCCTATTCATCTTTACATCATAAGTTTTTATTTTAGTCGCCTTCATCGTTTAGGAATTCATAATGATTGATTAATAAGACTACTTAGGGGTTGCTTTCCGCTGAATTGAAGTCCGTTTGAGCTGCCAGCGCAGCCCTTATGTGAGTGATTCAGGCCTCTTGATCTTCATGTTGTGGTTCGAAAACTACACCTGAAGCGGTAAGCGCTTCATTGCTCTCTACTTTATAAGAGAATTGGTTGCCTTAAATCCATGACTGCGATGGAATGATGTGTTGCAACTGTACGAATACGAATTATAAACCGACTTTAAAATGGCATGACTGAGACACTTCAACGATACGCATCTTAACGTCCCACTGCAATGTCCTACTTATCACTCAAAGCATCGTAGGGCACACCAAGTTCTAAAATCAACTCGCAGAAGAGCCTCTATACTAATGACAAGAGTGGGATGAACATCGTCTTCTAATCGACTGGTAATTCAGCTCTTCTGTGCGTTTACAAAAGTAGCTTATTGAACGGATATTTAAAGTGTAGCATGTCCGTATAATAGGAGGAACCTTAGCAAGTGTAGGAGCCAGCCACTGCCATCTGGGGAGAAGGAATTCGCGCACAAGTCCCGAGCCGATGAGAACGAGAGGAGTTGCTAGAGTGACATAATTGGCTTCGGTAAACTCGGACACAATGATGAAGGCGACAAGGATAGCGAGTTCACCGAAGTTGATGGAGACGATGACGGCCAGCTGAGGTTTAGGCAGGTCCGTTAGGAACTCCCATCGGCCCCAGTGCTTGCGACGGGTAAGCAGGGCCATAAAAGTGTTCACACTGTCAAGTCCGCGTAGTCCAATTAGCCCGAGGTAGAGGAACATGCCATACAGTGAGGCGACTGGAATTAGGCGCAGGATGTCGCCAAGGTAGACAGACACTGTCACTAGCACGCCCACGATCAGCACACTCACTCGCTGCTCCACCAGACTGATGATTCTGCAGCAGGTAAATTAATATGCTCCACTAATGATCTAGAGTTCACATCGAAAAGTTCGCATCCACGATAAATGAACTATCCAAAATGACGATGATGCAATGAGTAGGTTCGTCTTGAAAGATCATTAGAGAAGTGGGGTAGGTGGGTAGATATTGGGCCAGTAGACTTGCCAGTATTCTATGCTTCTTTCAAAGGATGTCTCTAAGAAGAAAAATCATTTATTTCCGTCCTAACCCTTCGCTCTTTCAAGGTGGCGACTCCAGTCTATTGATTTTGGAAATAAAGATATACACGACGATCAATCACGTGCGGCATATGCAAAATCCCCCATTCACAAGGATTCTCGAACATTCTAGAATTCTTCTTATAATCTCAGTTGTAGTGCCCCAGGGTCAAAACCAAAAGTATGCAATTTTCGCCTAACCGTTGAGCACGTACCCTTCAGCCTGGATTTGCAGTTGCAGGAATAATGGAACTCATTGTACTGAGCCTCTGTTATATCGTTGACTTCACCCAAAAAAATCTAACCGTTCAAAAGTGGACATTTGGCGTTAAGTCAATTTATGTAACTAGAAAAACGAATATCACGAATTTGAACTGTGCTGGTCGGTTTATTTCGTTAAAAATTATAGATGCATATTTTGCCATGGCATATTATTTATGAGATGGAAACTGCTTCCTGCAATATCTTTGCATTTCTTGGTACGTTGGAAATTTTATAAGCTGCCGTTTTGGGTGACTTTTTGCGGCATCTTTGGGCGTTCAGCCAGTGTTGAATGATCAATGGGCAGGCCCTCGAAACGGAGCAGTAGCCTTAAGCCCTACCATGTGTCGGGTACATACATTCAGCTCATGAGTTAAATCTTCCGGCTTTAAGGAAGTCAGAAGGCGCTAGATGGTATTTAGGCGCTTTAAGACCTACTTTAAAAAAGTAATGACCTTGGTGCATACTTGGTATTCGTATTAGATGCAGAAGGCCTCCAAATCCAATTCAATTAATCTTTAAATAATTAACAGGACAAGCGCTGTAGTTTAATTACCTCAGTGAATTTTTGTAGCTAGAATAACTGGGAGGATGATATTAATTGTTCCGTTTTTAGAAGTAGGTATGAAATGGGTTTGTAGGCATGGCATTTTGAATCTTACGTAGTTGCATTATAAACCCGTTTTTAAAAAAGCACATATTCGTGTTATGTTAATAGCCATCCTTCAACAATCCCATTACAGTAATCAGTGAAGAAGTCTACCATGAGGGTTAGGTTGCAATTTTCGATACTTCATCACTTCCATTCATACCTCAAGTAACCCATTATTTCAAACCAGCTAAAAACATTCTTTTAGACATAGAAATGTGTTTAATAGCTTATAGCTCTGCACTAATCTCGTATCTGGAGAGAGATGCTTCAGACAGACATTACGCCTTTTCTTCACAATCCATTAACTGGCGACTTGGGAAAAAATTCACTTCATATTTGGAGGCTAGCTGTTTGGGAAAAATGTCTCCCATCAGCATAGTCGCTAAATGGTCCTCCGTTCTATTTTGACATAGCAAAAAGTGCCAAGCATCAGATTGCCCGTCACTTGGATCACCATTAATCTCTTAATCACGAAATCGTCATGACGTTATAAAGCGTGAATGCTGTTAATAGTTCCTATGCTCTACCCAATGCTCCTTCTCATCGAAATTCTCGTTCTCCTTGATACACAGGCACAGTAGCACGAAAGTTCCACCACCATTTGCACGCACCCCATCTTGATTACAATGGTAGCACGAAGCAATAGAGGATGTGAAAGGCCCATGCCCTAGCACGTGTACTCCTGAGTGGCCCACCTCACGGGTTCAGATATCATGACAATTGCTCTCACTCATGATTGATGCGTGTGACAGGGGTTGAGAGGGTGGGTAGGTGAGGAAAGGAAGGCTGTGCAGGTGACTCACTCAGCAGGTTTGCCTGGTGGAGGATGCGGGTCCACTTTGACGAGGGCCATTGTATTGGCGATCGTGCGCACCGGGACGCCCGATATAAAAGGCCAGCCGAGAATGCAGGATATGAGAGGGAAGATCACCACTGTCAAGACGTGGTCCATCACAAAGGGACTCGGTTTCTTCGCTTTCGGCTTCAAGGCCGTGACACTAGATGAGGGGATGAGCATGAACTTATCCTTCCAAATCCACTTCATTCTCAACTGCACACGATTTACTTTAATTTTTTCGGGAATGCTACTTCAGTTTACGCACAGCACACTGACAAGTAATTGGTTTCCTAACACTATGCGGCCTATAATTACTGCATAATTGAAAGCTTAATTAGAGTACAAGTAATGTTGATAGAAAAGACGTCTTTTGGTGTCAAAAAGATACCGAGACCATGGTCAAGTTGATTTATCCCACTTCCTCATATTGTTGGGCATTGTATCGAATGGTTCCAAAGCAAAACTTCATTTCTACACGCACTTTACTCCAATCGCGGAATTGAAGCAATCGGGGACAACATGAGGAAAGTTTTGATGGCATCTGCGAGGTGTGATTAAATAGCTTAAACCAGCAACATCAAGGACGCATTTCATTAGCTGGGTACTACGCCAGGCAGAGTCGAAATGACGCATCAACTTGGCGATCACTTAAGGCACCCAGTGACTACGATACAAATTAGAGGGAATTTGACCTTAAAAAGAGTTGAGTTTGGGAAGGAATCGTGAGATTGTGCAAAATGACATCGAATTTCAAGCCTGCATTCAACATTAAATTGTTTTCTAAACACGGTCCTCAACCGTGACAGCAAGCTTACGATAGCGTCGTATGTAAACTGGAATTTTTAAAGAGAAATCCTTTCAGATTGCACACGTATGTGACAAATTTAATTTAGAAAAGAAGGTGATGAGGTTGATAAAAAAACAAAATGATAATAATTGATGTCGTAAAGGACACGTAAGACATCAAGTCTGTGTTGGCCTATTTTGCTCAGAGGCCTGGGCGGCAGCCGTATCAGCATTTAAACCAACAGGAAAATTGTACATTACGCTCAATTTGCTTCCCAAGTTATTGCCGTCAAATGCATAAATCAAACCCTTTTTGTCATTTTCGTTAAAATTCTCACCTATTGAGGGCAATTTCTGTGAAAATCAGAAGACAAAAGAAGAAACCGACGATTATTGCCGTGACGTGCGCGAGAGCAGGAGAGCGACCAATGGCGGTAGTCAACTTGGCAAACTCAACCAGATTGATCCAACCGCTAGGATCGGCCTGTGATGCCGGTGGAACGCCCAATTTAGTGATAGGGTAAGTCGAGAAGAAGATGTAACTCAGAGCGGTAACAAACACAATTCCCAAAGGCACGTTAAACGCCCCGATCCAGTAGCGGAACTATGTGAGGCAGGACAGACTTACAAGTGAGCTTCATGTGAGCTTAAAAAGGTCTCTCGCATTCCAACCCACCGTACGCCGAAAGAGGTGGCTTCTCTTCAGTTTGTTGATGAGAAGTGAGAAAACCAGCATGCACAGTGCTAGGAAGAGCTGAATAGCTGCCCTTGACGCGATTTGTGAGCTCGCAAGTGCTTCGTTCAACTCACTGGTGTCATTGTAGTTGTTTGGTTTATAGATTTCTCGAGGCACACTCTAAGAAATGCAAGAAGGTCTTCAAAAACAGCAAGGAACAGGTCTACGAATTGCAGATGGCTCAAGCAGTTCACCATTCCTTACCCGAAACAGGAAAAATGTAGATTTTATAAGAAGGAAAAGGGAGATGAATGCGCTAAATATCTCTTCAAGAGAGCGTCTGGCATAGAGGACCAGAGACGAAAGGTTCATAGCTATTAGAATGATGCCGAACACGATCAAGTAGACTCCAGTCCAAAACCGATATACCCAATAGTCAGCTCCCAATATGTTGGCAAACTGAAGGCAACAATTGAAACAGTGCACTAGTAAAAATATTAGTCATACAATGGTCTCATTTACTTAAGTTGTGCAAGCACAGCAATATGCGTGGGCAATTTAGCATTAAGAATAGACCTACGAGTGCTATAACAGTTTCAAGATAAAATCCGGGTCCAGAAAGGCCGATGCTTCCCAGCGGTTGACCAGCAAGTAAAGAATACAGAATTGTGAAGACTCCAGAGGCAACGATATTCAAACTTATGGTGTAGGCTTTATTTACTTCGTTAACTAAAATGCAGGAAATATGCATAAGAAAGTGCATAATAGTTGAAAATACTATTAGCAGGCAGCTAAGTAGATTGTGAAACAAAGTAAAAGGTGACTTGTAATTTGGGAATATCTATTCTCACTGACAAACAACTTCGTAGAACCAAAGTCGACTATCTAGTGGTACAGTGCTCAATTACACTCAAGGGCGGTTAGCAACCCACCCAAAATGTCAAAGTCATCAGCGTTTTCCAAAACATAAGGAATGCTTCTGAAATGCTCTACCTGAAGCTAATGCCATGATGAGGTGTGCATAACAAAGGCATAAAGTTTGTGCTAAATCCTGGTGATACATATCGGGAACGGAAGAAGGAACATTACTTTTATAAAATTTTCCCTTTACAACTTACAAATTAAGTGATCGCATTTGTGGATGCTGATTAATGCTTGAACTCTCCGAGTTGTAGTCCATCAAAAAGCATCAAGGAGAATGATCTATGCGCTTTATTCATTCAGCATATCATTTTAAAGAGCCTTGGGGAGACATTAACCTTTTGTCGATCACAAACATTGCAATTGTTTTGCAACAAATCATCTCCAAGCTATCGTATTGCGACACATTGGTTGTTATAATTTGTTTCTCCGCCATTGTTCAATCGGCAAGTGATCTGACCTTCGGACCATCCTAGCAGCTCTAAGCCCTTCACGGTGGCAACACATTCTGCCCAAGTATTATATTGTCTCTTGACTTCGAAAAAGTCTCAAAGAGCCCATGTATTTCTCTATATGAAATGTTCTTCTCCTTAACCAAACACTTTGTTTAGCGTAGCACATCCATTTCTTGCTTTGAGAAAAAAATAGATATGCAAATCGGAAAGCCAGGCGTGCAAGAGTAAAATTGTTCGTGTTCAACTTTAAGTGTCACAATTCAGCCAACTTTTTTACATCCACTTAAGCTAACATTTTGAGCGACTGTGGAATTGTATGCATCAAGGCCCTTGCCTACTTCCTACAGATGCTTCAGTGAGATTTGCTTCGTAAACTGTTTTACGTTGCAAGCAGTGGTAACTCACGGAATCCCTTGATGTCTATCCAATTAATATTCATAACACTGTTTGCTCGCCAAATTGCTTTCTCTTCAACATAACTGTGTCGTCAAATACATTGAGACCGTGTAATAGAAAAAGCCATGTAACGGTCTAGCGATCCTGAAAGACCCTCTAGTTTTACTTACTCTTTAGAAGAAAAAACTACCACAGAATTGCGAGAATTATACAGGTTAATATTTATTTGGTTATGACCAAAATCAATGTCAAATATAAACCCTTTAATTTACAGTCTCCGTCTTGAGAGCAATGATTTATCCTCTGGACGTTTTATGGCCTAAGTTCCTAGTCCTGGCAACCAAACGCATCGTTAACACCTTTATAAGGGCACATAAGCTTACTTACACATTAAGGTCCCGAAAGTGACTGATGGTGCAAATACGACAAAGTAGATAAAGAGGATACTGCTCAACATCGTTCCCACATTGTCTTTGGTAAAAGCATCGATGTAGTCACTAGGCATTCGGTAGGCGAGCGCCTTGATTCCACCCGCCAGTTCGTAGAATGGCGGACAAAGGCGCTTAAATGAATGGCTGGAACAGTGAACTTGCGACTCTTTGTGCAAACTCAAGTTAGACGACGTCATCTCGTCTTTCGAATCAGTTTCTATGATGTCCTCGAACACTGTGAAGAGAACATTTTAAGAATTTGAAATAGACCTTAAATTTCAGTGATTGTGTAGGTTTCGAATCAAATTATTTTGGGCGGATCATCAGCATCACTAACAGCATGTGGGGCATTTTCCTACACACCGATGCTCACCGTGCTGATATATTCGATAAGTAAGGCAATGGGGAATCTCCTAAGGCGCTCTCTTTGACATTCAGCTCACGAGAGTGACTTTTGCATGCCAAAGGTCAGACCGAATCCAGCCATTTGGGGCCCAGATAACTTGTTTACTAAGTTCTTCGCATGCTTGACCTATCCGTGACTAATAGAACTACTTTCAATAGAATAAACTATAACAATGAAGAAGAGATGTAGCTTAAGCCTACCGAGGTCGGCTCTTTCGAATTCCACTTCGCCGTCGTCAAGAGAAGGCACATCAATGCCGCCATTGCGATTGAGTACCTCCGAATAACCGCCGGAAATGACTATTGCTTTCCTTCGAAAAGCCAATGCAGCCCTGTAAATATCTACTGGATTTTGTGATTGACGTATGGCTGTGAGAAATTTCTGTCCAAAGAACAAGCGAACAAAATTCAGGCAACTGATACACGGCGTATTTCCCTTTTAAGCTATTGTATGTAAGTGAATATGCATAGTGAGGGTGGCAGCTGTTAAAGTCATCAATGTTTCTATTAATATTAGTAGCGTCGAAATTTTAAAAGTCTCTCTTACATTTTCACTGAGCATTGTGGCGAAGCACCGTCCAATTCGATACATAGCCTTCTCCTCGTCCATTGTGGGTGTTAAGGCGAGAAACACAAAACGAATCCCAACATTCACCTCCACCATACCCCGTAATTTGGGCGCTGGATCCGATGTGAGCCGAACGAGGAGATAAAGGGGCTTCGTGAGACATGGAAAATACCCAACCAGCACACTACAGGCTTCTGCATCTCTGGGTAGACACACAGAGAGGTATTTGTTTGTAAACTCCGCTGCACCGTCGGTCTAGAAAAGAACAGAAGCGTTTGTCTTAAAATTGTAAACAGGGAGTCAGTGATTTGAAATCCCTTTTACGATAGACACTGTCTTCTTCTTCTTTCCGGGTGAAACACGTCACGAGGGCATCTTCTTTAAACTCAAGCTAATGCCAAAGAAGGAGTACTTAATTTACTTTGCCTATTACTATTATTACAAGCGAATGTATGGAGCTCGCTTCGCAAAACTTGGGAAATAGTTAAACTTACTCTAGTTGCAATTGAGGGACGTCTCATGGAACCTAAAATTTAGGAATTGGCATTGAAATTCACTTTTAACTAAATCGTGAACGTAGTGGCGCAAGGAAAGAGAAACTCCAACAATGAGCAAACCTGAGACTGAGAGACGCGGGAGGTGGTAGAGGCTCTGACGACGATTAACCTGTGGATGCCACCGAGGGGCAGTTAATGCAAGTTCCAGCTTTTCAAGGTCTTCAGAATTTGTTAGTTCGCCTTCCGACTCCACAAATTTTACGACGTCTTTCATCAACTGCTCACTTGTTGTTGCTGTGCTCTGTAGCACCATTAAATCTGTACAAAAAACGCATTTCATTTAGTGGGGATAGTGACTGATTAGTAACAGGAATGTGCTCAATCATCCTTATGTAAAACGACGGAAGTTAACAGATGGATTATTGGCGAAATTGTTGTAGCTTACTGCTCAATACAACACGAGTGAGGTTGACTCAAATGAAGTGTAATTTGGACAACGTTTTGTCTTGAACTTGAGACTCTGGAGCATGCACGCAAGGAACTAAGATACACCACTACAGTTTACTGCGGGAGTTAAACTTTAAATTCCAAAGTCTTGCATCTGAAAATAGGCAAGACACCAGATGAGGGCCCTGAGACCGATTTTCTCTATCTACATTTGAATTTAAACGACAAACAGCTAAGTGATAATCGGAAGGAATAGCATCACATTTTCTGAAGTCGCTTGCAATTTTAAGAGTGGTACGATGAACCCTTAAGTATTCAACTCATACACAATATGTTTGGCAACTAACCAAGATTTTGCAGTAGTTTCTGAAACCACAAATTGACCACTTGACGAAAACTACTTATAACATGAAATGCATGTTACAAGTAGAATAGGAGCTTGCGGTTCCCAGTTGAATAAAAACTTTTAAGCGTTTCTTATTCTGAAAGTTTGGAGCCTAATTGCTTAATTCAAAAGGATTCAAATGCGACAAATCAGGGACTCACTAACTCCTCACAATGCTTTAAGTGTACCATTGTTCCATAACAATGGCTTTTCCACTTAAACTTTTGCATGAAGAACTGAGGGGGTTCTACTGACATAAACACAGGCTGCGAACGCCGAGGTAGGCGGGTTCCATGAACTCGAGATAAAAGGGAATCATGGTATCAGAAGCTTCATAAATCAAGGTAGCACTCTAGCAAATCGTGGCTGGTTGCAGACTCACCACATTGCTGGAATAGATTAACTGGATTTACAGAGAAAGCTCTTGTTATTATTGGATGTAAATATTTCGCCTAGTCAAGCTCTAAATGAGCAGCATTGGGGTTCAAAGTCACTCGTCACAGATGGGTGAAGGAAGGACTATAAATTTTTGGGATGTAGGCAGAAGTTGGAATTCAAGGTCTTAACCAAACACAGTACTACACTCAAAACAAAAAAACGGTAGATTCATTTTGAAAAACGAGTAAAAAGTCGTATGGCACACATTCTGAAGCATTTTTATTCCTCCTATCGATTTCGATGCGCAAAGCCATAATTGTGATAGAGAAAAACAATTTTAGCCTGTGGCGGCTCAATAATTCGCCTTGTAACGATATTCACTGAGATGAAGGCCTCCTTTCTTGGCTTAATCCGCTCGTGGTTACCGCCGATTTCCCTGCTCGTTCAATCACATCAAGCGATTTTATTTTCTCTTCGATAAGGTTTCTTTTACAATCGATAAGAACAGCTTCGACTCCTGTAACATCTCCAATTTCCTCAAATAGAGGGTGCAAATAACTTCCTCCCGTTGAATTTCACCTCAAGTCTGATGGAAGAACGTATTTGTCGCAATTAATAGTATTTTATTCATCAAGCTCCTAGTAATTTTCCTCTCCATCTACTTCCGGCATTCAATCAAAACTTTGCAATTAACTGCATCTTTGATCAAACACATCCTGCATGGTCACGACAAGGTCCGTGTAAGTTAAACTAAAAAATTTTCTAACATTTCCGAAAGTCCTTTTGAAAATTTGCACTTCCAAGGCCATGTTTTCGTTCCTTTCCTCAGAAGTTACCATCACACTTGACCACAAGTTCCTAAGCAGTGTATAGTGACAGTGTTAGAACAGGATAGGCGTCCAACCATGTACACTTCTCTGCGTATCAGCTCTGAATGCACTAACACCCATCCGCTACGCACTCCACTGTGCTCCATTTCTGGATCAGTACTACGCAGCTTATCCCTGACCATTACACTGGCCAGAAATATGCTTCCATGCCTTTCCTACAGTAAGATCATTCCAACAACTGGATACATTTGTGACTAGTGTTTACGCTCATTCTACTGCAGAGGAGATTGAAGAATGACTAGAAAGCGTCGCCCACATTGTCAAGGACGCCACCAACTCTATCAACCCCTGCGCTTTCAAGAAACTAGAGCATGGTGCAAACAGCTCTCCAATACACCACCGCAACGCTGCGCATTCCACCATCTCAAGTGGTTCAGCACAACTGCTCCAGAATCGTGCATGATAATATAAGTTTTCTTTGCTACAGTATCCACTTGTAGGCAGCTATTGTGTCCACCGAATAGACCACAGCAACTGGGAACTCCCGAACCACTCACAGAGATGTAGCATCATCAGTAAAAGAAGCTTTTATGCAAACCTCAGCTGACTTGGCAATTTCCATGGTGCCTCATGTCCTTCCCTAAGTTTGTCTCATCCTACTTCTGCAGTTCCACAGCCAAATGTGCTAAACATACTGTTCAACCCTTGGTGTCGGGGGAGGAGCAACTTTGCGTCGTGGAGACTGTACTGTCGTCGGGTGGGCGAGTCTCCGGTCCATGTCAGCATGCATATTCTGCCCAAATATCATGCCTTCTTTCGTCATCGACAAAGTCTCCGAACGCTACACTGTGGTCACATATTTTCAAGGCGTCAAAATAATTCTAATTTTGAGGGCTGCCAAGGCTTTACTACTTCTTCCAAGACAGTAAACTAAACCCGCATTATCGACAAAGTAGTCAAGACACTAAGCAGGCAACTCTGCTTCGAATGGCAAGACACCAATCGAGGCAAATTGTGTAATTAGGTGATTAGTGAAAAAACAAGATGAAGCACTGAAAGCACCTACAATAATCTCACAAACTACTTATTTTGGACTACATTCTGGAGGCAGAAGTACAAGATTATCACAAACTTATTTTAGGATCTTACTCCATCCCCTGTTATTAATCGTACCCCGTGAAAGTGAAAAGCAATTTCTTTGTTTATCCAACACTCAACATCAGTATTACAAAAGTGCCATTTCTTCAGAACGAAGTAATTTCTACATCTTGCAGAAAGAACTGGCTAAACTGTCGCTAAGATGTCTTGAGTACCGAAACATGCGGAGATCTAGACGTCAGCGCTAGACGTTGACACTACTGATGTTCTGCATTAACTAAGTACCACACAGCTTATTTATTTTAATTGTCAGGGTACCCGTTGGTTAGTCCGTAAAAGCGTATAAAGCGCATTTACCCTTTTGTATGATGCTGCAGAGCTGGTCAAAGTAGCGAAACGAAAAGGAAGGATACTGTGGAGGAGTGAATTTTTTTGATTCCTCGTCGAAAACTTCCTCGTAGACTACATAGCGAGCCACTTCTCCCCAGTACCGACTAGATGGCGACCCTGTGAGGCAGACTGGAATGGCTCCTCTAGGTAGTTCGCCACTCATAAGCAAGCTTATCTCCGTAAACATTTGCGGCCGTTCCGCTTCACCTAGATCCACGTAAAGGAGAATGTCAATGAAATAAGTCTTTCCCTCTTCAAAGCCAAACTGAGGAGGAAAGGCATGTAGGGCATTCTGGGTGATGTGGATTGCGCATTGCATGGACCTTGACGGTATTTCGAATGCATCGATCAGGTAAGATCATCCTTAGGCCTAGTCTTTACGAAATAACGCGTCTTTTACTTTCATTATGTAGTGCTGTGTTTAAAAACTGAGAACTAAGGGCATAAGTGTTTGTGCTTCTATAGATTACCCCGTATTTGTTTATAGGAATGGGTTTAAATCTTGAAAGAGTCTGTATTTCTAAAGTTGTCAACTGTATTTGCAGTCAAAATGTCACTTTTAGGAATTTTTATTCATGTCTTTTGTAAGAGCCGTAAACGAAAGTTTCGTTAATTTACCGGCAAACTAGGCCCACTACATTTACCATTCAGGAGCTCTCAAGTTGCACCAACTGCTATTCATGATTGACGTTGCTTCGCAATTATTTTCCTGGGTCGCAAACCATTGTGATTTATGGCAGATATTTTGTCAACTGTCTCTCCTTCGACGTAGTTAACCGCATGTTTTTTACTATCTACGGGGATACATCATTCACGTAAAAAGCAATTCACCAACAGGCGATCGTCTAGTCTGTCTCTTAGTCACGTGGATTAAAAGCATTTAATTTGAAAGGGAATTACTTGGGTCTGGAAAAAAACAACAACAATGAATGGCACATTAGAACAATTAAACATTTAAGCCATGACAGCTAATTATCACCAGAGTTGTGCCCGAAGGATAGTCAAATGGATGTGCAGTTTAAATAAACGTTGCATAGTACAAAATTCATGCCTTATGCTGGACTCAATAGTCAGACTCCAAAGACAGCCTTGTTTTCGGAAATTTGCGAATGGAGCTGAAGACATATTGCTTGATGAAGCACGAAAAATGAGATTGGAATCACAAGTATAGTGCTCTATCAATCATCTCATTTGCAGTTTTCATAAATTTATTTCAAAAGCAACTTATTAATATGGCCAACTTATAAATGGAGGCAGTTGTGCAAATATTTGCAAACCAAACTCACGTTTAGAATTGGCATGTAATTTTTTGTCGATGATCCTTTCGGTCATTATACCGAGACTCTTTAACTCCGTTGGCTGGGTGTATTAGTAGAAGGGAGGCTGAAGTGCAGTTCCTATTATACTGGATATTCATGAGGTGGGGTTTTCTGATTGGGTGGACAAGGTCGCTTGCAGTCATTGGTTAGTTGGGCCAAGACGATTGACTTCCGTGGAGGTCTTTATTACGCCTAAAAGCCTAGTATTTCATAAGACTGCACTTTTGCGATGCATTTCATCAACCAATTTTAGGTTTCTGGCGCTGAAGTCTGATCCCACAACCCACTTGTGTGTTTTTTACCAAATTACTGTGTTTTGGATTTCGTACTGACCTGGAATGAAAAAAGTCGCATCAGCTACTCAAAGGCTTGGACCCAGCACAGTCGTGCTATTTTTGAATGCCGTTTAGGTGAAACAACCAAAAGGTCAATGCACATTTTGCATGTTTATCGCTCCAGGTTAAGTATTGCTATCGTGTTAAATTTAATCGAAATCTGGATGGGTTTAAAAAACTAATCCCTTTGTTGCGTCTTCTAGAAAACTAAGTTAATCTTTTCTAACTAGTTGTTGAAGGAACTCATGTACATTTCACGAACAATTTCTCACATTATTCTCAATTGCCAAGCTTAAAATCTACACATTCAATCATCATCCCCATCTACGTTTCAAAACATGAGGTCTTGGGCAACCGGAATTTAGGATTGGAGTCCTTCTTCGTACCAGAGCCCAATTGTTGCATCACTCAAGTACGTCAAATGTTGAAAGTTGCGGCAGAGCTTGCTCTACAGTATTTGGACATGCTCATCTCATCACCACTCATCGATTGTCTAAGTTGTTGGATGACCATTGTTTCGGAAGGGACACAGGGCCGAACGT
Organism: Taenia multiceps; assembly: GCA_001923025.3. Classification (NCBI taxonomy): domain Eukaryota; kingdom Metazoa; phylum Platyhelminthes; class Cestoda; order Cyclophyllidea; family Taeniidae; genus Taenia; species Taenia multiceps. The sequence continues at coordinate 74,661,549 of CM010311.1, read as the reverse complement.
GATGAAGCATATGAATGACCATGCTTTCCCCACCTTTCATGGTGAGGAATCGTCTGATATGCACACACACACACACACACATTCAGTGGCCTAGTTGATAGATGCAAGAAATGCTTCCTGTCTGAGATTCATCAGAAAGCATTGCAACCTTTTAACGCATTTTAGTGGGCTATTATTTGCGCTTAAAATGACTCGGAGAAAGGCATCAACTCGTGACATGCAGACGACATGAGCGCATGCTTTTGGTGGAGTGTCTGATGCTGTTCCAAGAGGTGAAGTCCCCACTCCATGCCGGGTCTGGTAGACTTGACAACAAAATCATCCACACGAGTAGTCGCCTCATCAACCTCAAAGTGCTGCCTGTTGGTATAAAGATCAACTGTAAATATGTAGCAATTTCAGTCATAAATGACAAGTGGATTGATTTGAGTGTGGTCCAGTCACCACATCATACGGCAAATGTGGGCTTTCGATTCCGACCACTTCTACAAAAAATGTGTTCCAGTTAGTCGAGGTGGTATTTCGGAGTTGAAGTCTTCTTTTTACACAAATCACGTCAGTCTTCTTCTACTTCACAATTGCACTTTTGAATGATGACTTCAAGAGCAGAGGTCCTCTCCGTGATTGCGCAAAACCTGACGCTGCTTCTACCACATTAATAATCCATTGAGGATCTGCTTTGCACACAAATCAACTTCAACTATTTAATCGTAGTCAGCAAGCATCTGTAATGAGTATGATGTCAAAGCTGCCAAGTACCTCCGAGCTCATGCCATCGCATTTTATGAATAAATATCGAGTTTTCAATTCCTTCGTGCAAAAGGTAATGACAACTGCTAAAACAGTTTCCATCATCAATGCACAGCAGATGGATGTTCAGCCACGTAAAGATGGCTTGCATTTAACTTACGGCGGCAAAGATAGCGCAGTCTAGGGAGTTGGCTGTAGCAAAATACACAAAGCTGCCTAAATTGTTCAACCTACCGACTTGAGTTGCCAACGCACCTTGTCGCAAAGTGACTACCGCATCCTAGATGTTTAACTGTCCTACTCAAGCCACTTTTCGCAACGACTGAATGACGTTATCACATGGCACTCCGAGACTTCTGTGAGAACGAAGGAAGACACAGTGCCTAGGCAGAACATGCACCTCTGATGGACAGTGGGACTTGGAGCTAATGGCATGGCCTGGGGATCAGGCCATCCAGCAGAGGTACATTGGTGAAGTCTCCCCAATGACCTGTTGTCAAAACCGAGAGCTAATCAAACAATTATGCCAAAGCAATTATCCACCACACACCAAGAATACTGTGTTTATTTCATTGTTTTAGATTCAACCAATCTGTGGGGTCACTAGTTAGCCCATAGTTATCGTTTGTCACCTATTTCTGTGACCCTGATGTTGGAGAGTCAAATTGTTATCTCACATAGGTGTGGCTGTGGTGGAGAGCGTGCTTAGTTCGAAGCCCATGTTTATGCTAGCACATTGTTTCTAACCCTTACATTTCCTAATGGTTTTGGGAAAATCGGTCGTAAAGCATCGCAACCGAGTTGCGCATCCACAGTTTGGTTATCTTTCGAGCATTTATGTCACAGTTGGCACTGTCTCACCAAACTACCCTTCCCACTGTATTGCACATTTATCCACTACAAACTGATGTGCTAACTGACTTCTGGAAATCAGCCTTCTCCACGCCTTTCCTATGCTTTGACTGGCAAAAGTTCTATCCTATTCTCACTTTGTTTCTATTCAAAACGAAATAAAACATGCTTTCTATCAAAGGCTTCTCCTGTCAACATATTAAACCTCAACCATGAATTAAAGCAGGTACAATGACACTCACACCTCGCAAAACAGGAGAGTTCCTCCGTGCTTAGTATTTTTTTTTAGGGAAATGACAGTCTCGGTCTTTTGAGATGCATTTTTAATGGGCTTAGGGGCAATGGAATTAATACAATGCTTAATTTTTTTCTTACCTCTCTCTCAGTAATTGGCTAATTAAAGACGCTGTTGCTGTCCCTGTCGGGATGACCTAACCTCCGACCATGCCAGCGGCCCTAACTTTTCTTTTGCTGAAGTCGTCAAATGTCCCTCTTTTCGTTGCATGCGCCCTTCCTCCGTCATGCAAAGGCCTTTTACCCAACTGCGAAAGCCAGGAAAATTGTTCTTTGCGATTAGATTTGCTCTCTGCTGTCAACAAGATAGTGTCCCGAAATTTTCCGTCTGAGATACAATGGCGGAGCACCAAAGTGGTTCCATTGCCCAAACCGAAGGTTAAACATACGATTGAATTACTACAAAGTGCTGTGCTCAGTGAGCCGCTGAACTAGCGGGGGCGCAACTCTTAAACAATACAAACTTCGAATTCCACAACAAACATCATGGTTTATAAAATTTGGATAACTGTTCAACGTTAGGTAGACGTATTTTTCTTTAACTCTTTTAAAATTTGTTAATGTCATAAATCTCAGAGCTTTTATCGAATACTGATTGACCACCGATTGGTAGGCACCGATAAAACACGTCGCAGACTCAGTAGTCCATTTTCACGACGTTTGGATGTGCTTTTGTATCCCAAACGAAGACCTCGCTGTGACGCCACAAAGAAGGTTTGCAATTTAGGCCATGGCCCATTATTACAATCAGAGTTTACCTCCATTTATACCCGAGCTACTTGCCAATTTCTTCATCCAAAGAGTTTTTTCGGTTTTCTCAAGTTTCTTTTTACTTCCTTGTACTTACTTTAAGGATTGGCCCTGTGTTTAGCTAGTGAAAAGGATTTTGAAGCAAAATATACCCTATCCTGGCATCAGTGCATACTTGGATGCGTCAAAGACAAAGAGGTAATTGCCTACTCAAGCATATAGGTGTTTTCCGTGGTTTAGCGCTCAATCGAGATTATCTAATATGCCTTGCATCAACTCAGCATGTCAGTGAATAACTATGAGGAACACTTGAAGAGTGACATAAAGATGTTCATGAACAAGTAGCAAGCACATTCCAGGCTCTTATTACTTGAGAAGCTGGAATCGAAACCCTAGGTCCTTCAACGCTTGTATTCATTGTGCACCATTTTGTCCAAACCACAACAGAACTACCCGATTCTCCAAACTTCCATATCTGCGTCAGCTGATTACACTGGTTCGTGATACTGAAATACGCTTTTAAATCTGAATCGAGTAAAAGAGATTGACTTAAGTTATGGTTAGTAATAATCAAGCAAAACTCTCTCCTAGTGTCTCACTTCTCATTCCACAGTAATTTGCAGGTAATCAGGCTATTCGTTGAACAGACTGCATGTTTGGCTCCTTAACCATGAAGCCTTCACCTAGCGCTTTCACCAGACTCTTGGAGCTTTTATTCCTGTCTGGAATCGCTTCCATTTGGGTTGGAGTATACAACACTTTGCCAAATATTTAAGCCTTGAATCACAATTGACGTCACTCACCACGTCGTTCTAAGCACGTCGAATGCAGTGACCTTGAAGCTATCCTCCCTTGCACCCTACCCTACAGAAATTGAATCATGCCTTCAAACTGTGCAACTTATGCGCGCCCCGATTGGCTTTGCAGTGTGATATGCCCCAGTCAGCCACAAGCTAAATTTATTAGAATTTTTCACAAACTCAGTACCGTCACTCAAAGTTGCGTATTTCACTATTTAACCCAATAATGAAGTGATATTCCATTTCAAGCTACCTACGCTGACTCTCGATTCATATCACTAGATTCATATCACTAAAATATTTACCAGGAAAAGGCGTCAGGCTACGGAATCCCCAAAGAGTGACGTAACCAAGTTCACCTAACAATTCCATTACTTTTGATAACCTAAGTTACCTGGTTAGTACTCTTCAGATGTCAATGTGACGTTTTAGTGTTTTTTCAGCTCGACGTTAAAAGAGGCACTTTCTAACGCACAACTCTACTGGTTCAGTCACGAACAACGATGACCTCCAAGTGTACTCTTGAGGATCACAAACAAACTCTCCCCTTGGAAATAACAAACCAGTTTGTGGACACCCCAAAAGGGGAACAACTTCGCAAGCACCTCTAAGGGAGAGACAACGGCAATATCACCGAAGGTAATGGGCGCAGGAGCACCAAAAAATGTCCAATCCACCGCATTAGCCTTCATTATTATTCGGATTTATCGCTGTTGTCCGCGACAAGCCACCAATGGCCATCTCCCTCCTGGGAATTCAGTTTACTGACATCTGAAGTTTGAGGACGGATTAAAAAACCCAAACAGGCTCAAATTAGAGGTTTGAAGCGAGCACAATGACATGACATAAGGTTGCCCAACTTGCAGAACAGGCATTTAAGTCTGTCAAGTGGTGACGTCCATCAAATCACATTTACAGACCCAATGAGCCAAATTCGTAAGGACACTAGCACTAAATGCGGCATAAGTTCGTGGGACACCTCCGGAACTAGAGCAAAACCCATAAGGTAGAGGAAAGATTGAAACTAGCGCACCATTAACAAAAGAAGCATAAACCATCAACGATTGGACGGAGGTACACCTCACGGCGTAGCGATGGGGTCTTGGATTAAACAAGGACAGCGTAGTTTAAGTAAGCTCAATAAATTTAATTCACTATCTTACAAATAACGCCTACCACTAAGATGTCAGTAACATGTGTAGAAACAGAGCACCCGCCTCCCCAGAGCAAAGACGATGGTTGAAAGTTAGTCCAATTAAAAAACCTACCGTGTTAACAATAACGAGTTGGAACTACCCGTGAAACATTCGTTAGGTGGGACCAGATCAACTTCCTGACCTAAAGACAGTAGTATTTCAACAAGATCTAATTACGACTGATAAAAACAAGCCACTCTGCAGAAATACGAAGGATATATATGCCTGTTGACAACAAGGAACAACGCGAGAGATCAAATACCTTTTGACAGTTTCAAGCTATATGGCAAAAACGTATGCATAGGAGGGGCGAAGATGGTGGAAGAGACTCAAGAAATCCCTTGTCGCAGAATTTGAACCACAACTACTCTGTACAGAACTGCAAAAAATGAGCTGCAGCTCATTTGACTAGTTTATTGTCCACTAAGAAATTTGGCAAGAAAACCCCTCGGTTTTTCGACCGCAGTTTCCCGGAAAAAATCCATAACTTGGCAATCAGAACGCCATATACGAGCGACTTCTAGAAGATCATTCTGACCCTACACAATAGCTTCAGAAAAAACAAAATATACCCTGTGTACAAGCAGATCAATAACGCGAACGTCCCTGACATCCTTGTTTTTCATGAATTCCTCCCTTAGCTTTTGCTTCAACTGCGGAAGAGTGGCGGTCACATAGGTAAATCCATACTCCTTCACAATGAAGGGAAGTTGACGATACCAGGCACGATACAGATTTAGAACTCTACGTTTCGCCTCCACAGGAGTTCTAGAAAGTATAGGCCTGGCGACCTTAAAGCATCCAGCACCAGACATTGCCCAAGCGCCAGATGGACGAGCCGCCTGATTTAAAGTACGCACAGTTGATGAATACTAGCTCGAATCTAATTACGATTTGTAAGGCAGAGAACAATTTGTATATACAAGGAAAATTTGACACGAATTTAACAAATTTTAATCCAAGAGAACGCTAACTTTAGGGGCGTGTAAACATGAAACACTTAAATTATTTAAGGCCTCATGATTATTAAAATTCTATAAGCTTATATTCTTTGTAAGTATCACTTTAAGACATTGCTTGAGTTCTGTTGGGACTTTCTTGCATAACAAGCATTTGTCGACTGTTTCGCTTCTTTGTCGCCATTGGCAGTGGGAGTTATCCTGCAAATCTAATATGGGAAAAATTAAAAGCACTTTGTTCTACAGCTTTAAAATGTTTTTGCCTTGTTAACTACCGAAGTTTTCGTTTATGCCCATACAAGCCTATTTATTTGACCGCTGACGTCCTTAAGACGCTCAAATTAATCACTTCTAGGTTTTTAAATTTCTTTAAGGTTGGGTGGTTAAATCAGATTTGTTGATTGCCCTGGCTTCTGTGTTTTAGTTTACTGCGGTGGAAGGGAACCTTCGAGTCTCACATGCGTGCTTGGTGGGCGGCGTCGGTTGATTCCTTCTGGGCGCACAATCGTTGTTTGGCACTAACAAAATTAGCTGATAGCAAGGTGGGTGTTCTGTGTCTTGTGGCAACTGGCTGGTTTTTGTGTTGGATTATGGTGTTTATTTCTCCTTGGGTGTTAGCTAAATGTTTTGCATGATTTTCCTTGTTTCGCCCAGGTTTTTCTCAAATTATGCTCGGTAAAGTGTCGAAATTGGCCAAATTGCTGGCTTCTGACGAACTTAAGACGCGGAGACGGGGTTACAAATGCGTCCGTGAGCTCTTTAGTCTGGAACCAGGTTCGAACCAATGTGAGTTCCAGTAGTACTGTTCTTACCGTTTATTATCCTAGTTGATATGTCCTTCAAAGACATGCTTGGCGTTTGTAAAGGTCTGTATTACAGTCTGTGGATGCAAGATAAATTACTACTGCAGGTACTCTGTCCTGTCTCTATTTTGAAATCGCACTATTTAGGAAGAATCTGCTGCAAGAATTGCTAAATTAATTTCGACTTCAAAGTCCAGAGGGACTCGAAGCATGTATATAAAGGCCATGTTTGAGACCTTGGCTCGTGAATGGGACAACCTGGATACTTGGAGAGAGGATAAATTCATGATGGTATGTTCTGACGGACATTTTCAAAGTTGGTCCTTGCGGGTATATGTTGGTTTGGAGAATGTTCAGGGCCTTCATCTGAATCACCACTTGTTTCCATCGATTTCTGAGTGCCGATTTAAAGAACTTTCCTCGTGTATAGCTAGCAAGAGTCTTCTTCGTGCGCTGTATTGGCTCGATTAAAAGGCGTAAAGTCACTATAGAGACGCTTGCGAATGCTGTCTTTGAAGGTGTGATAAATGCTAACACCAATTCGGCCATCGGTTTGAAACTCCACTTGTGCCTCGTTATCCAGCAGGAACTTCTCAATGCAGGGGTATGTCGCCTTCTATTTAGCTTATCGGTGCTCAGGAAATCCCCGCGGTTGTCCACTCTTTTTTCACACACACCGTTGAAACTCTTCAAGCCATTCCGAAGTGAGTGTGTGAGTAGTTTTTCATTCATCTTTCCTACAGAGGAAGTGCTTATGCATCGGAATTGGTAAAGTTGCTCCTCTTCTTAACCAGGCAAATGCGAAGATACCCAAAGGTTGATGATTCGCTTTGATACCTATAATCTCGCCTCTTGTAGTTACCTCTGAATAAGATAAGTGATGAACTATTGGTTTCATCCACAAAGAATGTGGCTCACAGAAAAGTACTGCGGCGAATTGCACTAATGTAAGAATACTTTGGTAATTATTAAAATGCTATATTAAATGACTTGACGTACCAACGAAATTACCCCTGGTGGATATTTAGGTTGTACACGAAAAAGCCGAAAGCGAGTGAAGAGCAAGGGAACTCTATTGGAAATCCTTCACCCTTAAATGATGCAGGATCCAATCCCACCGTCGCTCCACCCGTCGCCACTACCACTTCGACGAGGAAGAGGATGTTAAAGGAAAATTCTCTAGACAACTTGGTAGGTTTCACCGGGTTGGGGACGGTATTGTTTGCAGCGAAATTGATCTGTTTCTTGTCGTTTTGTGCGATTTTAGGAGGCTTCGCCCGATATCAACTCACACCGTCCCAAATGGAAAAAAAAAGCAGATCCAAAAGAGGAAAGTTCGTCAATCCTCTCAGACCAAAAACTGGAATCTCAGAGAACGGTATAGTGAAAATGATAACCCTTTCTGTTTCCACTTCAACATTAAACGAAAATGAGTGTGTTTCCTCCAACCGGAAATTTTTTTCGTAAGGTAATGTCCACGGTGTTCGAGTCTGCTTTTAATCTGTTCTTTGGCGATGCATCGTTGTTTCGAACTAAATGTAAGTGGCACTTGTTGTTTTAGGAGTTTTATTCCCCTTGACAATTCTTAGTAAATAAACCAGCCATATCGGGGCCAACTGACCGAAACTTTCGATGGATGTGACCGCATTCGTTTGCGGATAGGTTGGACGAGGCAGGGAACCAAGGCTGAATGAGATCGGAATGCAAATCCCTTCGCAGAGTCTGTATTTTATTATTCTTTCGCATTCGGGACATCTTTCAACCATTTCGATAGTGCTGTGATGTCATATTAGAGCTGTTTGGGCTCAACCAGTCACAGGCTGAATGGAGCAATTAGGATTTTTTAGTAGAGGCGGGCAAGTACTCTGAACGAATCTGATCGAACCAAGACTTGATCTCTTAAGCGGACTCTGTGTAAGCTCGTCGTTAGCAAGCCAGTTTTCGTTAGTTCGTTTAACTTTACTGAATGAGCTATGGATAGCACCCGAAGCTGGTGCCGATTGTAGTTTGGGCGCACATTTCAAAACCGATGTTTCATGTTTTAGCGCCATAAGGTGTAGTAAAGCATGTTATCTCAGGTGTTGACGGTTTTGTCATTATCACTTGTTATTGCTTCCAGTCCTCGCGGTCTATTGAATAGTTGGCTTTGTAACTACTGTTTCATTACAGGCAGTAGTTGAGGGAGACATAAAAGGGGATTTTTCTATGGCATTTTCCTCCGCAATGAACGGGGAACCAGGTGGTGTGGCAACAAAATCAGAATTTGACCTTTCAGTAATGGACCAGGCCTCACTTATGCCCGAGAAAAAGCGCGTTTCCTTCGGCAAGGTGGTCTGCAGAAGTGGGTCTCTCTTGTTCAAGCCATGTCTTCCATAGCACTTCCTCATCTCGTTTCGCCTTCCTTCGAAGGGTTTTCTGCCTGCCGAATATCAAACGTTAAAAACATCACGCTGACGAAGCCGAATCGAAGCATTCTACGGCATTAGGACTGCGATGCTGAAGCAGGAACCAGTTTCTCTAATGTGTGTACATTGGTATGAATTTTGTGTTGCGATAAACTCGCCTCTGCAATTGCGTTTTCTGCCCTGCTAATTCCATGTTTATTCGATTTTGGATGTCGAGAAGAGATGTAAATGTAAACGATGAGTTTTTTTAGTGCCGTTTCGTATTTATTTTATTGGTAGTGGGATGATCGTCGAAGGTCAGTCATGTTTGGGGTATCAAGGGTTTTGTAGTAAATAATAAACACTTACCGGGATCTTAACAATGATCATCTGGAGGCATTTCCTATGATTTGATGAGCGGCAAACGCTCAGGACTTCATTGCCGCTATATACTGTGGCAGCACTGTGAAAAATGGGTTTCTAATAGCAATCAGTCTATTGTATCACATTGCTATGTGTTAATGGTTTGGTTACCTCTCCGCTTTGGCAGCAGGCTGCTTAGGGGCGCCGCAGTTCTACCCTTGCTGGGCGGCCTGACCTCCTAGGCCCTTATTAAAATACTGGGGTGCGTCTTGGCGGTTGACCTTAGCGAGACGGAGAGAATCTGTGACAATCCCTAATAGAGGGGTTGAAAATGACGTCTAGCTTTTCCGACTACCGGATGGCAATAAACTAGCTGGAAAAGTTTGTTACTGAGCCGCCTACCGTGTCTATGCGAAGACATCAATTAAGTGTACACGCGGTACTTCTAGCTGAATGTAACCAAAACCTATACGGTTGAAGTGGGAAAGAGCGGCAACGAGGAATAGACATGAAATTCAGCATGTAGGCCAGCGGTAGATATGGGTGCCAGCTGGCGCATTCCCCGTTCCTTCAATACAGTTTCCAAACAGGACGCAATTCCAAATCCCGTAAAATTGCCAAAAGGGGTCAACGACATTGCAATCAGATACCTTCTCAGTTGCATGGAAATCTGACGAATGACGCAATTAGCTGTTACGTAAATTTGACCAAGAGGAGCCGCGAGAAGGACGCCTGAAGATGGCAGAAGGCCATGCAGTTCATGGTTGTTGGTTCACCTCTCAAATTCCACCGTTGTACCCCGCTGGGCAGCTTAACCTCTGGACCATACCTGTAGTCTTCCTCTTGAAGTCTCGAGGCGTCACAATATCCTTGGACAAAAATGCTATTTTTAAAAGTGGGAGGTGAATTAGGTTCATAAGTATACCATGTGTACTTTTCCATTCGGTAGCGGCAGCTGGCATCACATTATGGTTACACATGCTTATTCGATACTGTTTTCATTCAGAATGGCAATATTTGCCTTAAAAAAACTTTAAACTGTTGGAGTTTTATGAGAGTTAACAACAGTACTTGGTTGGTTAGATGGTAAGATGCAGGCTATTGATCTTAAAGGCGAATTCTTTGTAAGCAGTTCTGACTGCTTAACAGAAAGATTAGTAAAGTTCTCTTTGAATGCATCGATTTTTTCACGTTCAAGACGCGATTTAAGCTCTTGGTGAATTGATTGTTGCAAATTCATTTAAAACTGGGCGAGGAAAAACCTGAATTCGTAGGACCAAATGCCGCACGAGGATTCTGTCTCAGAAGAACGTTTCAATGATATCAAGCTTAAGTTTCGACCAGCTCGCTGGCCAAAAATTGATCTCTATGCAGACGCAAAAGAAGACTTGCTTCGCTCCTTCAATCTTTTCGACAAAGACGGTCTCGGTGTTGTCAGTATCGATTCGGTGAAGGTGTGTGTGTCCTCTCTCAGTATTTAATTGCTTTCTACTAATAATCACCAAGTACATAAAATATTTCACAGTAACATATCTGATGAACACCTGATGCTTCGTTCTTGAGCACATTAAACACACACACATATGCATGTATAATTGCATATTTCCGTGTTTAAAAACGTAAGTAGGTTTACCTTGCGATTTAGACGGGTAGAGTAAACTAATTGCAGGTGGCATTACGCGCCCTGGGTCACGAAATCGATGCTAAGGAGAATGAGGCGCTTAAATTAATGTTCCCAGATGAAACAATCATCTTTGGCGATTATCTCAAGCTCCTCTCGGAGTGGATTTTCAACATCGACCAGGATCCCGATGTGGGGAAGGCTTTCTCACTATTTGACACTGATGGCAAGGGTTACATCGACTTGGATGATCTTCGAAGGGTGCGGAACCGTCTTGGCTACTCGCAAGAAATCGATGACACAGAACTTATCGACATGCTCATTGGATCTCAGGTATTTGTTCAAACAAATTTCAAATCTTGTTCTCATACTTTCGATATAACTTTTCAAGGGACGATTTACTTTTCACGAACATCTCATTTATACCATAACTGTGTTTTAAATACAAGGTCAAGTACTTAATCGTACCACTTTTACAGGTCATTCCTCGCTGTCATCTTACAACATTTATCAGCCTTGCTTAGTGGCTGACTAATGAAACTACTTTGCTATTCTAAACCTCTTGTAATTTCGAGAATCCTTCTCTTCTACTCACGGAAACCCGATTCTATTTCTTCATGGGCAATATAATTGTGGCTGAAATAATTCTTTAATTCCCACATAAATTGAAGAAGAAGAACTTCACCGCTGTCAGTTGTAAGCACTTAACCCAAAACGGGACGTGACTAAGCTCTCCGGTATTCAGACGATGAACATTAAGACCGCCCCTTTAAAAGAATACATTTAGTACTTGGGCAGCTATTGTCCCGTAAAGGCCTTTTAATAGAGTTCTTAAGGTAATGAAAAGTATGGTGGTGATTTTTAGCACAACCAGGGCTTCAATCACTTGTTTTTTGAGGCACTTTAATTAACTAAGGCAATAATTCCAATGTTCCAGAATTTTTTATCCACACATCTATTTGTAAATCAGGAGTTAATAAAGTTAGGCGGTATCATGTAGGTACCTTATAAAGTGATTTAAACTTAGTGGAAGAATAAGATCCATTTGATGACTTCCTGAAAAAGCCTAATAATGCTACGTCACTTGCTAGTAAATTTTGCATCTTGGGTTGTTAGTTCTTCTTCTCACCCAATAGGCTAACGCAGTTCTGCTAGCTTTGGAGCGAATTGCTGAGTAAATACATTTAAACCTCCAAACAGATATTATCAGCTTTTTGGCTTCAGACGTTGTTTAAGATCTACCCTCCAAAACCTGACCACAATTGTTCCCTTTGATGGTAGCTTAGATCGCACGTGCGACTTTTGCATAGAATAAACAACCTCACAAATTGTTGACCAATTCAAGAGTTCCATACAATCCTCACTGTGCTTATTTTCAGTCCAGAATGGAACTCATATTCAAGTGTGACTGGAAGCTTGGGAGAAATGAAGGATGGGTGCAGCATCATGTCACCAGAGCCGAGGTCGACCCGCAGTATATTTGAAAGGCTCCCCATCGACAATTATAAAGTCAAAATGAACACAATTTCTGTGCATAAAGTTAATAGGTCCTTTAATTTACCAATAGTTTTATAAAATAGTTCTAAAAGGACCAGATTGTTTAACAAATTTATGCGTGCAGTCATTCGCGACAACGTGGAGCAAGTATTTGATTATTGGTTCTCTGGTCCGCCAAAGGTGAACGATGCCGCCCAGGAATTGAAGGCGATCTACGAGGCCCGTCAGGACAAAACACGTCTGAGAAAAGGTCAGGGCTACGCCACCTCGTCGATGGGGGAAGCAGGTGGTGGGACGGAGCGTGGCTCATTGATGGTTCCGTCGGCGATTGGCATGCACCGACGCACCTCCTCAGAAGATGCCTTTGATCCCACTGGACTCACCGTCGACTTCGACAAGTTCAAACGCGTTCTTCAACTTGAAGCCGCACCTCCTGAACCCATCTAGTTCAAATGCTGAATATGTTAACAAAAATAATAGTAATGTATTGGTATAGTCGTTTGTCTTATTTCTACTATTTAGTAACTTTTTTACCTCGAACACTAATTATTCCTTATATGTGCGGAATTTTAAATGAATAACTGGACTTTCTTATTGGTGGTGGGCAAGATTTTGTTATTGCTTTCAAATTCTGAATGTGAATGAACCTTCATTATCAAGGTTCATATATAAACTCAAATATTACTTATTTCTTCACTTCGTGATGGTATGGCACAAAGAGCTTAAAATTTTCTTTTCCGGTTCCCATTATCTCTGTGACAAAACGCTCCGCGAAGTTGAGGTGGGAGGTCATTACTCTTATCTCGCAGACAAGGTTGTGAACCTTGGGGAAAATAAACTTAGTGAGGTTTTGAAGAACCAAACATATCAATAAAACCACAGCTTACTCATCTGGACAGTGGGTGGACGGGAATTGCACGCACGCCCTCTCACCAGACTGTCCGTCCGTTTACCCGCCCGCCCACAAAGACAAGACAGTCGAAATATGATTTTTTCCGGGAATTTTCCCAGCACAACATATGCGCAAAATCAGTCACTACGCTTCTTTTTCATCGACAAATCAGTCCCGCCTTATTTCGCCTCTATTGAGGTGGTGGAATATAGTCGGCAAGTGTGTGCGTGTGTGTATGCGTGTACGTCTGGCCGTCTACCCAAGAGGAAAACGCGAAAAGAAAAGGAGTCAGGGCCTTAGGGAGATGATTTATGTCTGATGGTACCAATGCCCTTCTCCGATGGTAATAGTGTCCAAAAAAGTCTGGCTTCTTTGGACCCACCCCGCTAATCTAATTATTTTTTTATGCCCGAAACGGCAAACAAGGAAAACGGGCGCGATAAATGCATCCCTACTTGCGGTTTGTGTGTTTATGCTCCTGACACCCGTGATACCCGGAAAAGGGGGAGCGTACTTTGCTGTATCTCGTCTCAATTCCTTGTTTTGCCACCCTAAAAACAGACTTGTTGGATAGTCTTTGTCTTGGTTAGCGCTTTATCGAGGGCGCTACCTATCCATTGGATGTCGCAGCCAAGAGTGGATGGGTTTAAAATATCTGCAAGAAGCGAAAGAAAATTAAGTGGCAAATTTCATCATAAGGAGAAGGCTTTTGAACTTAAATGTAGCGCTGTTAATTGTCAAGTTAGGTAATCGGTCTGGCTGAATTCCGAAAAACTTATAAGAATTGGAAAGATCTAGATGGAGGTCTTACTGAGTCCAATTTTAATGGGTAAATTTTTCTAAATATGGTCAATTAAATTCAATTTCTATGCATTTTTAGATATCTTCGGAATCTAAAAATATAAATTTTCTTGAATTGTAACATGCGATTTTTTGTTAGAAGACCTTAGACTATTTTTCGGATGTGAGTGAACCCGATTCGCTCAACCTAGGTCTCACTCCGTTGGTAAACCCACCGCAGACAGTGGAATATTTTAGAATTCAGCATAAGTCATTGAAATTCTACCATAGCCAGCAGAGTTCAAAAGGGCATACGACTTTCAAGGTGTTGTATTCATCCTACTACTGTTATCAGTATCGCAATCGAGCTAAACCTGAGAGCGTTATATGGCATCAGCCAGTAAAGTGGTTGTAAAATAGCGGGATAATTGGAAGATTTTAAGCGTTGATAGCATGGTCAGAGCTCAACTTCATTGGCTCAGGAGCCGAATTACGGGAGGCTAAGGAGTTCCAGTGTGTTTTCGCATGAATAGCACCACTATTATATTGCTGAACAGAATGAAAGGCCCTGATCTATCCAGCACTTCGCCCTAAAATGAATTTCTTTCGAGATTTAACTTAAAGGCCTTGAAAGCATTTCTGTAGAAATTAGTAATTATTCTTGGTAATGGGAGCTGATTGAGGGCATGACAGACTTAAGAAAACTTGTTATAAAACTTGTGGAAACGATTTGATATCAGTAATATCAGTAATTTCCCTATATCATAAACAATGGCCATCGTTGTTGAGCAGACAGTTTGTTTGTCTATTTCTATTTCTATTTTAAGCGTGATTACGCCACTTCTAAATAGTTTCTTCAACGACAAACGCAAACAATGTGTACTCTACAAAAACTTCGCGGCACAAAGAGGTACCAAAACCACGCAATTCCAAGACATGCGAATGCGTTTCAAGTGGCCCACGTTCTATTCCACCATTCACCTTAACAGAGGCTCGGAGATTCGGGAAATACTTTTTTACAAGTTCTAACTTCCTTATTTAACTTCTCATCCATCAATTTAGGGTAAACTTTGCCCCTGAGCAAAGTATACAGATTTGTAGGAAGATGGCTCAGTTGTCGAAGCACTAGACGGCATAACTAAAAGCCCATGCTTTCGTCCAAGTAATACTGAAAGTGGTCATTGTTGCGCAGTCTTCAAATTCACTTCGTGGCCCCATTGCACACTCGAGACGGCTTTTGCGGCGCACATGATTAAACACCCGCGTGGAGAAATGAGAGAGGGAGAGGGAGTGGTGAAGGGGATTTACGATTAAGGTCCAACAACAGGGCTACGCGATAAATTGCTGCTGATGTCTGCAGCCTGTGGTTGGGAACGCCGCCCATCTACCTACTAGGTGTGTGTGTATGTTAATGAGAGGAGAGCCTCATCGCGACCTTGAACACAGCGGTAGCAGCAACAGTAGTAGTAACAGCAGCTGCTGTGCCTTTGCGCAGGATGACGACCAAGAGTAGATAAATCAACCATCAGGATAATGCTATCGATGATAGAATAACGGGAATGGGTGCTACACCACATCAAACCGGCTATGTGCATACGTGTGTGTGCGTGTGTGTATACACATTAAAAACAGCCGCACATCAAATCGATTAGGCGGGGGTTGGGACGGCAATGGAAATGGAGGTGGGGGTGGAGGTGGAGGTGAAGACAATGATTAAAGCCTGCATTCGGCACACATGCGCATCAAATTTATTCGCATTAGCCTAAATGAGTTAAATCAAACGATGCCGCTGAAATTAATGTCTGTATCGAGTCATGCGATGCCATTTAGGGTTGGATAAAACTCCACCTGCTTGTCGAGAAGACAATGTTCCGATGTCCACCGTTTTCGGGTGAATTATGTGGTGCATTTGGGGATTCGCACAATATCAATGAATGAGGGCTTACAGCCTGTCTTATAGTCGATGCTGTCTCACCCAATAACAATCAAGCTATGACACTCCATGACTTGGTCAAAATTACATCGAGTTTGGGTGCATTCTACAAAGGCACTAATATTTTGGGCAAAAAATTTTCCATGTTGGTCACTTTTCTTTTATTTTATTTATTTAACACATCAACTAATGTCCCGTTTAATATCAAATTATGAAATGAATTATACATGCCCTCAAATAACTCTGCAGTTCCCTTGTCAATCATTCCATTTAATCACTGAAGTCATTGCAGGCTTTTATCTTTTTCTAATAAAATCGCAACAAAAGTAGTCAAAATTTCTGCAAATTTGAGGCAAGAAGAATTTTTGAAGTAATTTAAGAACTGCGATTTTGCTTTCCATGTGTCTTTAACACGCTAATTGTTTAACTCTTGGTTCAGGTAGTAGGTCACTTAGAGACACCGCTATTGTAACTTTGACGGGTGGCCTGGCATCCAAGCCATGCTGGTAGAACTTCGTCCCTCCTCTATGCCGACAACGCATATCCTGCCCGAGTATCATATCTTCATTCGTCTTCAGGAAAGTCTCCATTCACTATATTGGCGGCAGCGGGGAGCGAACCCTATCATTATAGGACCTAGCGTGACAGAAAAGTGCATGCGCTATGACCCCTGTGATCGTGGCACAGGTTTGTTTGTTTGTTTTGAAAACGCGATACCTCCTCCACTAACTCAGCTGGACAAAACCCAGATAGATGCTGCTAGGCTGCTCTGAAGTGGGAACAAAGTGGGAATGAGGAATAAAGGCCACGGGACCACATTAAACTCTGCTTTAGGATCAATGTTCCCACGGCTAGCTATAAAACATACGTGATGGTCAGCATTTTTTCTTGACACTGCAAATTAGGCGGTACATTAACTTAAACAATCATGCCAATTACGTTGCGATGGCTGACTTGAAGAGCGATTGGGAATTTTGTTGGCGACGACGCTTAAAAGAGAAAAGAAGCTATGGGATGCGATGACTGTTTGTTTAACCTTCGGTTTTGATACAGGGGCCACTTAGAGCTCTGTTATTATATCGTCTATCGGGCTGCCTTGTTTTTGAGTCACGTCGGTACCCTCAAGCCCTACTGCAAGTCACCAATTCCTTTTTCTCCTAGGAAGCTTCGGAGCGCTGCGTAGCCATGGTAGCTTTCAGTGGAATGCATTATTTAAACTACTTGCAAACTTTGTTTAAAATGCAATTGTATAAAGCACATGAATATAAATGTGAAATTTGTGTACTTTTCATATAAGCAAAATTCGCATTCTCTACATTATTTTTAGCTATTAAACTAGTTTAAGGTATCAATTCGCAGGTTCTTACTGATTTATAAGTTCTGTGTGTTAGTTTGTTGCACCTTTCCATTTCTTTTCCTACTTACTTCACGCATGTAGGTCACGAGTTCGTGACCCCATCATTATAACTGATAGAGTATTCCTATTTCTACGATTCTTACACTTTGTACTCTTAAGCAGTATGTTCTTATTATAGCAAGGAGAAATTTAGACTGTGACTGTTGAATTTCCTCTAGTATTTTGTTAGCAAATACCTACATCAATTTCTTATTTTATTAAACTAGATTTATTGTATTCTGGGCTCAGGTTCCGCATTTGCCTCCAATGACATTAATATTTTGGTGTAGTGCCACCATACTTCCCTGAAGACGGAAGAAAGCATAATGCCTAGGCAGAATATGTACCTGCGATCTACAGAAGGACTTATACGCTACCGGCATGGCCTGAGAGCTAGGCCGCTCAGTGGAAGTACAATGGCAGAGACCTAAGTGGTTTGCTACCAAAACTGAGAGCTGGACAAATTTTTCAAGTAGATATGGAAGCACTCCGTCACAGATATCAGTAATCTATACTGTAATGGCCAAACTTAACAATGTTTTTCTAAAGAACATCGAACTTCTATTTAGTAGAAAAGTCCCTTAAATGGTTGCCTTTTAATAAGTTCGACTGCCAAACAGCTTGTGATTTCAATGATCCTGTCGTTGATATCTGTAGGAGATGTAAAGGCACCGGTCTGGATAATAACTACGCGTCAGCTTTCTATTTCCAGAACAATAAAATATTTTAGGCTTCCCCTGACTTTTCAGGTTTGTATGATAAAGTACAAATATGTCAGATGGCAAACTGGTTGCAAGATTACTTTTAAAAGTAACTTTTAACTAACTAGGTCTTGTAAATACGTCACTCTTGATGTGTAGCTTTAAATTCAGTTCTTCCACTAATGGCATTATTAGGATTTACGGTGTGAAATCGCATTACTTTCTACGTCACACTGCAAGTGGTCTTTCAAAGACAGAATCTACAGTTCATATCTTGTCTGATGCTAAAAATGATGGCAGACACCGGTAAATGGGACACGAGTGTTTCGCTGCCTTCCATGCTGGGGTGCACGTGTCCACGCGACATTAGGATGTACACACTAACAGAAGTCAATTACCATTAATCGTCCTGATTTGAGTCAAAGCGCACCGCTGTAAAATAACGCCTCACTCGAGAAGGCACTATGACAAAATCCCCGCGCTGACTTTATAAGGCGCATAAGTCATCTTTTTAACAACCCTTCATGCACCTGTGACATGACGGAACCCAGTCTTACCTTTTTTATGACTGTTTTGACAAATGGCTTTTTCGATTCAACAATGCATTTTGGCTAATTTTAATTTTTCCCCTCATATGCGTGGTCGGCACTCAAGGTTAATCTAGTGCCACCGGTGCAACATAAGTTTAAATATTGGTAAATAATACAACTTATGAGTTTAAGTACCGAGTTGAATTCGTTATGTGGAAATTTACAAGTTTCAGTAAATTTTCGTGGAGAAGATCTAGCGCTTGGAGATTTTGCTGAAGGTGAAAGATGATATGATACTAAAGCCTAATATGTATTATTGAAGCTCAGGAGGTCGGGGACCCAGCGGAAGCACTGAATGGGCCTTGAGTAGCCTTTAAACAAAATATAGATTTAAGCTAGTAACTAAAGCGTTACTACGATAGCATAACAAAGCAATGTCCAACCACTATTGAAGACACAGATTTAGCTTAAAACTTGTACCAACTTATTGATTGATCAAAAGAAAATGTTTAATGTTGCATTCAAGCTAAGTCAGAACCTTGAATTTGCTCAAAACTGATCCTTTAGGAGTAACTTGCTTCCATTTGTCCTTCTATATTGTGGATGCTTCTTCACTATTCTCGGTTCTCGCTAGTTCAGACCCGTTACTTTTAAGTATGACTGGCCGATCTACTTTTAGCAACCACTTGGCAGATAGTCGCGTTGAATTACACAAGCTCTTCACTATTTATTCGCTCAATTAGTATCTTAGCTGCACTGTTGATATTCTGTCATTATTTCATCTGTCCTAACTATGGCCAAATAGTTTTACCACTTACAAAATAGCTTTGTTCTCAGCTATTTCAACTTATTAGTACACGATTTCTATTAGCCTGCATAGTCTCAACATTACTAGCTACAGAATGCTTTAAAAATCGCTAATTTGATGAGAAAATATAATTGTACTCAGAAGGTGAAACCAAGTATTATGGCTTCATGCTGACTCCACAGGTTTCATGCCAAGGTATCCATGGTTGGTGATTTTGGCAGTTTTTTTAACGCTTTCCACTGCTATGCAATTTCATCTCTAGCACAAATCCCCAAGATCGAAACCAAATAATTACAGCAAATTACTTCAGTGACCTAATTCATTGTGTTGGCTTTTAATGGAATATTAGCCCTTTTGTTGTTAATGTCAATATTAACCATATGCAGAAATCTGTACTAGGGAGACAATTATTGTTTTGACCATAAAACATTCATTAGAGCACAAAATCAACATTCAATGCGACTTCTTTCTGAAGCTTATCCCATAACCTATTTCAATCATACTAACACTATTGCCCATTTAAGATGGTCGTTTTCACACACACACTACCAGTCAACAAAAAAATTATCTGGAAAGGAGGTCACTTCGAGGATAATCCCACTTTGCTGATATTGTATAAAAACGAAACCTATCTTCTAGGCCTTGCTGTAATCGATATCACTCCGTAACCTTGACGGCGACATGTTAGTCAACACCTTGACAACGGAAGACAGGCTAATCTCCATAGCATCAGTCTTCACGGAACGACGACCACGAATTCAGAATTTGGTCAAAGAAATACAACAATCCCAGTTTGTCATGTCCAAGGGTTCAAATTCGGTAGAGAGGAACTTCAAAGTATGATTCGTGATTCTTTGCAGTCTTTTAATCTGCATGGGCACATTCGATGCGCTGTATTCAAATTGGTTGATTAAATTTTCTTGTGTTCTGGATTAGGCTATTAATGAGGCACTTGCATACGCAAGTGTTATCAGAAGAGTGGGCAGAACATTGTAAAAACAAATAGGTTGCAACCTTTTGTCTCATTCACCTTGGAAGAAGGTTTAGAATTGATTATTTCTATTAAACGAGCTGGAGAGATTTTAAAATTGAGGCTGATTCTTGCTAGGGCAAGGGAAGATTATAATTACTATTACCATTCTCCGATAATTATCCTTTGAGAAAAATCACTGGCTAGAATAGGGGGCTGTAACCCAACTCTCACCTGAAGACACCATCACCTTTTTTATTGAGCGTCACCACATTTTAAAATGCTTAATTGGAGCACAGACAATATCCTCTTAGCAGAATGGCTACCGCATGCCTAAAAGGCAAATAGTCGCGGTGGACACGAAGGGACTCATTAGTAGTGCCTCCAGTGGTAGTATTGGCGGTAGTTGGGCCATGTCAAGTTAAGACTAACTTAATTAGAAGACGACCGCCTAATGAGACTAAAATGCAGAGGAAGGGTAAAACCTGTCCCACCTCCCCTCATTATTCGCCTCCGCCTGTGCATTGGGAACTATGTCCGGTGGAAACGCGTTTGATTCGATGCATTCGTCGCTACTCCGCACTACTGCACCTCGTAGTCCCTTTTTAGATACATTTTACGCTAATACACAGACGATATGATTATGCATTTTAAGTGGCCAAACTCTGTTTAGGGATAAAAACACGTGCGTAATAAGCGAAAATATCTACCAAAGGATGAGGAGCTTCTAAAAGAAACTAAAATTACAATAATTTTAAAAGCACCTCTTTTTCAAAAACCACGATTTCAGTAACATATCGCCTTATGCATATTCTTCCCCTTCAAATCATCTTGCATAATTTTGCATTTGGATGTAGAGGTACCTTTATTATGATTCATGATTGCAAATTGAGCCATGAATTATTTTGATCAGTGAGAGAAAATCGGTGAAACAAAATATTTCGTTACTTGGCAATCTTTTACAGGCAAAATGTAGATAGCATATTACCGCCAGCGCTCACACAACCATTTTTATGTCCACTTCTTAAACCATTTTGCATGTGCACATGAAACCACTTACACTGCACCAAACCGCACCACACCACACCACGCCACCACCTCTACAAACACCACCACCCCATCCGACATTTTGACATTGGGATATTTAGAGCTTCTTAACACAATGCGCTAAGTTTTTGCACAAATATTTTAAACCTTTGGGGTGGGTTGACAATCACTGCATAAATCAACAACCAATGGGCGTGCTGAACTCGCGCTGCAGCAAAGGCGGGTGAGGTGGGGGAGTGTCGCCAACTGTGAATAGCACGAATGCCACCTCGGGTGGGTAGGTGCAAGTGTGCAAGCGTGCATTCGAGTCGCGCGCATAGACTTGAAATAACGAGTCTTCGACTTCCCTCTCCCCTTCTACCCTTCCGCTCTTCCGTCCCTCTTGCTGCTTTAGCCCAGAAAAGAGGGTGGGTAACCTCTGACGGGTTAAGAGGAGGCTGACTTGGCAGTGGTTAAAATCGCACGTCAAGGTAGGGAAAAACACCTCTTGCTCTACTACTACTCTAATGAGAGGGGGGGGGACGCTCGTAAAATTGTGCTTCCTGTGACACACACCTACACATACTGATGCAAGGTTTTGCTGCATCTTCTGAGTTATGTTTAGGTAAACAATATTTTTTTGCCCTAACTACAAGTGAACTATTTTTGGTCAAAAATTTGTGCTGAGCAACATTAACAATAAGGAACAGCAAAAAACATACCAGCATGGGTATGTGTCTCTAGCTGGATCTTTTCTAATTTCTAGCAAATGACAAAACGACTAATAGGATTAATTTGAAACCCAGGTTTTCCTTTTTAAAAATTTCATTTAGCAATGAATTTGGACCCCAACAGGAGTAACAGATTGAAGACGTGTTGGCAGCCGTTATTTAATTCCTATTAGATGACATTTATATGTTCACAAACCCTGCTCTATTAACCAGGTTTGAAATGCTAGACTTATCTCCCTGATATCATAAACACCTAGTGTTCTGACATCAATCTGTTCAAGTCGTAAATGTCAAATAGCCTTCAAATCTAAATACCAATCAAACACTAATTGGGCATATGCCAATCCGCTGTCTTCAACCTCCAAAGCATTTCTATGACCTATAAAAAAGGTCTGCCTTGCACAAATATACATCTTTTCTGCCGATTGAAGGAGGTCCAAACTAGGTTAGAAGGTAAGCAATCCAGCTCCTTTGCTAACTTGACCTTTTTATAACTTCGAATTCACACACCTAGGACTACACATGTTTTTTTTCAGTGGTTCCTTATATGGCAAATCCAATCGTAATGACTATCTTCAAACTTAACCTGACTTTACACACATCGTCTCACAGATAGGATCCCTTGAATGCGATTCGAGCCAAAAAGGAATCCATTCTGTATGAATCATTATTTAGCTTTCTGAACCATAAAGTTTAATAAGCATTAGCTATTTTTGCGTAGATTGCCAGTGTTACGAAAATTTGTTCAGAGAATTGGGTGGAAACCTTGTAGGGATAAAACTGCTTTACTTTTTAAGTTGCTATGTATTTATAAAATGCGGCTCACAAAATTATCATCGAGATTTCAAGAGAAAATCAAGATTCCCAGTTAACAAAATTTGGAGTGTAGTTGAAGTTTTGTTACTCAAAGACCAAAAAATTTTAGCTATCCTCAGAATAGTAAAATATTTAATTTAACCTATCACTTCTTGATGTGATGCTTAACAATCGCTTACTAAAAAGCGATAAATATTGTTCTTAAACCGAAGAAATCTCTAAGGTGCATCTCAATCGCGCTACTAGTTAAAAAGAAAGTACTTTAATTCACTATAATCTCGGCACTTATTTTCGCAAATGGATGTTTATCAACTAGTGTGAAACACAATTAGGTTTAGGATCATGGAGTTTGTATTGCTAGCAATAGATCCCACAACACTTACCTTCTGTAAATTATAAGAAATTGAGCTTATCCCCCCATATTTGTGTAAGGGGTACAAAGCTAGGTCTATATGGATAACTTTGAGTATTTTCTACTCAAAGTAATTAATAATCCCATGTGCTTGTGTTATGTGATGTTTGGATGAGAAGGGATCGTTCTCGATGATTTTAGTAACATATTCTTCCTTCATGAGCAAGTCACTTTCTCCGAAAATCTATTTTAAAGTTTGCACTTTATGTTACTTTCAACATCCATAATTTCTTGCTGTCTTGAAAACGAAATTCATAACACTTATGTAGCATAACTTTCCCTTGTACAGGAAATTTTCCATTTAATGAGTTGCCTATAATACAGAAGGGCGAGGGGGCTCCTGGCGTCGTTTAGCAGTCATGCCATCCAGCAGAATGCAGAAGCGGAGCCTTGAGCGCCTCTGAAACCAAAAGGAAAAGTTTAACAAATAAAGTTTTCAAAATGATGCATAAACCAGCTAGTGTTAGAAATGACCACAGCTTTGAAAGTTTTCCAAATTCAAAATCATTTGTGCTTAATCTTCTGACGCGTCACGAATAGTGTCTCAAACATCGTTGCTTATTCACCTTTATTGTTTTCGGTTCCTATCTTATCAGGTACGTTTCTGACCCATTTTCTGGGCAAGAATCCTTTTTTAAACTGTATTTGTAAGATCATGATTTGATTTTCCATCTTTTTTTTTAACTCATGATCTCACCACTTGAGTCATTTTTCATTGAAACTTTATAGTTTCCTGACAAATCTTCATCTCCTTAGCATTCCATAATTAAATCGACAAACGCAAATCTGATAGGCCATAGCCAACTTTTGTGTTCTGAAATATGGCCAAACATGATTACCGACTTTTGACATCGGATTTCTAAAAGATGGAGGAGTCTATGTGGTATGGTTATTTTACGCAATCAATGTATTTAGAGAGGATGGAATTTTAGTAGTTGGTGTGAAAACAAAGGCCTCGATTGGATTTTCTCCTAATTGCAGACTCGTACACAAGTACAACAACGGCCTAGAATGGGAAGGGGAATGGTAAATGAACAGTCGCCTCGGTTTTTTGTCTCATACAAACAACAACGTGTGGACGACATACGGACACAAGTTACATGGACACACACACACACTCCTGTGCACCACCGTGGCCAAAGTGGAGATCAAAAAGCCGGTGTTTGGTGGTGCTGTCAAATTAGATAAATGGGATGACAACGAAAAAGGTGGCGTGAACGAAAAGGGACTAGCGCAATGCTTCCCAATTATCCAATTTCCATGCATAAAAACCCAAAACTAACAAGGGGACGTTCCCGCTGTGCCCATTCGTGCCTCCTCCACGAGGTGATTTATTGAGCGATTAGCTTTGGCCTGTTATTCCCTTGCATCTAGGCAGCGGATTGGGAAGTATAATTGGGGAATGGGGTCCATTTACTGTTTATTTCGTTATGCACTCATTGGCTCACACGGAGAGTTCCGCGTTTTTTTGAAGTCACCTTCTCAAATTACTGCCTCTTGCACCTTCTTTAGGATTTGGCTGTCATGGAATAAATGTTCTAGTGGTCAAAATGTTTCAGTACTGCCAGGTAGTCTATTCACGTGTAACTATTGCTGCTTTGATAAGAAGGTAAGTTCAGATGTATTTTCCGAGTAAATTTACGATTTTAGTAGTGTAGACTGCACCACGATACTCTACGATGGCAATATTCTGGCGAACAGTTTTCAAGTGGCAAAGAATGTTCACGAAAGTAGGGAATGGGAGACAAGCATGAAAGAAATTGTCACATATGTCTCTCTGATGCAAATCTTCTTTATTGTTAAAATATTCGCGTTGCTTTTGTACCATAATTTTAGTCCGATTATATCTCAAATTATGTTTTCACAAAAAGTTAAGTGACCTGATACAACCCTTAGTACCCCCTATCCAAATTGTTTCATTACTTAATTAGCGTTAAATTTTTTTACAAGTTTTATGACTGTATAACTACTACATTCATTACATTCCATCCCATCACCTCGTCATTAAACCGGGCGCTCGTACATAAGTAATAAAATCGCGTCCTTGAAATACTCGATGTCATACATGACCTATATAACAGCTTTTTTGAACCTTTATGACATTTCATGCAAATTTAATTTGCAGCCTCGATTACTGGCAGTAGAAGAATTCGCGGACCGAAGATAGTTACAAGACAGTCCTTTAGATCTAATCAAGTACCTCTAAAAAGCGTTTTGTGCATACGTGTTCTCATGAATACTGTTTCACAAATGATCGTCCCCCAGCTTCCATGCTTGTACAAATACCCGCGCTATTTTTGTGGTCCAATCCGAAATTGCGTTATACAGCGCTATTTATCCGTCCACACAAGTAATTAATCCTGAAAACTGCATCTGTTAGCCCAGTTAATGCACATTTACAAATGATCATCGCGCGTGCGAGAGAACGTGCGGAAAGATAACCCTTAATCTTCCATGATTGCTAGTTTGATTTAAGCTATACGTCTATTCCTCTTCCTGGCTTGTAAATGTTGGGATTTTAGTGACCAGTGTCTTTGAAGATTCATAGGCTGCAGGAGTTCCCGCTTTTTCTATCCTTTCATTTTGTCGGTCTGTTAAAAATCAAATTGTAAAATGCGACTAACCCAAATTGAGAGTATTTTGAAAAGAGGGAAGCAGTAAAATTTGTATGGTACCGGATCACATGTCTTTTGAGAAAATGAGCCACATTTAAGGTGCGGGAGGGAGAATCAACATGGTCTAATGCAAATGCACCAATCGAGGGAAGGATAATTCATTGTCAATGGCGAACGTGTTCTGA
The DNA here is from genome assembly GCA_001923025.3 of Taenia multiceps. Classification (NCBI taxonomy): domain Eukaryota; kingdom Metazoa; phylum Platyhelminthes; class Cestoda; order Cyclophyllidea; family Taeniidae; genus Taenia; species Taenia multiceps. The sequence continues at coordinate 74,635,485 of CM010311.1, read as the reverse complement.
CCCGCTTCAACTCAACTACCTGAATAATAACAATGTCATTTTTAATTTACTACTACTACACCTACTCCCACTACTGCTGAGGCCACAGTGGCCGTTATAAGGGGGGAGAAAGAGGAAAGGAGGGTAGGGGAGGCGATTTATGAGGAATCTTCTGTTTACGAATGAACACCTGGTACAGTGTGTGTTTGCCTTCCCTCCCCTCTCTCACGACAACTCAATACTGGCGTCAGTGATGTACGATGAATACCGAGACCCCGTACGAGAAGAGAATAGGGAGAGGGAGTGTGAGTGGGTAAGTCCCGGATGCTTTTGATTAATTCAACGAGCTGAAGAACGTGTTCGATCAAGCTCCCGAGTTTATCGCTTTGGATTGGAGGAGCATTGGGGGTCATTGTGTTTGTGTACCTGTGTGCAGCCGTATAATTTTCCAGCCGCACAGTCGTATGGGTGTGTAAGGTTTGCCAGATCTTGCATCTAATGGATTCTGCAATTAGGGATTTTGTGGAGCAATCTGTATCAAGTGGATCTGGGCTGAGGTCGTCCCGGTCGTATTCATTCGCCTAAAAATTGGGGTCAGGATTTAAGGCAATTTAAAATTAACGGTTTTCCCTAAGGTAACTGTCACTATGCCCTTCCCTTTTCCTATGATCTCCGTAAAAAATCTCAAGATATTTGCTACGCCTAAAATATGCTATATACAATGAATTTAAGGTTTACAATCTGAAGACTGCTGACATCGCTTTCAGCTATGTTTATTTTCAATTTGCCAGTCTTCAACTAAAATTTGCGATCTCTTTTAACATAAAAGGTCAGATATTTTACTAGTTTATTATGTTCCAACTTAAAAGATCAGACTTTTAAACTCACAAGTGCATAGCCAAGATTCAGTTTGTCAGATGCTATTGCAATTTCATGCTATCTTTACTTTATCATCCATAGCACTGTAGATATTGACTTAATTTCCTCTAAAAATTATGCTACAATTAGCTATAATCCCAGTGAATTGTATAACTTAAACAGTACACCTTTATAGTTAAGTTACTATGTGTGGAACATTAGAATAGTCGATTGCTGTTGGGCTGAAGCAAAATAAACACATTACCATGACTGACACAGTTTCATTTTAAACATCATAATCACTGCTAATTTAATGATTTGTGATTTCAAAGGCTGAGATCGTTAATTTGTTACAATTATAAATTAGTTTGATCTTAACAGCTCCTACCTTCACAATGCTAGGTTTTGTCTTGCAGCAAAAGTGCTATAAATGCCATGGTAAAGCATTCGGTGAATAAAATACTATCTGATGACTCCCTTCCGTAAAACCGCGTTTGTTCACTGCGTTTTATGCTCGGACATTAACTTAATTACTCTTTAATGCGGGTATCAATTGACAACTGTTCATTTATATACATCGAAATACATGTTCGCAAGAATTCTGGCAAGCAACCAAGAGGCAACTAGATACTCTCCTGTCACCATCAAATCTGCGTACCTGATGATATCCACATGCTGTGATGGTGGTGGCGATGGTGGTGGTAGCCACAGTGTTGGTTAATGCGAAAGATGGCGATACTCGTCATCAGGGCACAGCTGCTGTATCTACTACATGTCACACATTTGCACATACGCACACCTAGACACGAACATGTTCACCTGGTCATGGCTACATGATTATTAAGAGATGTGGTTTTGCCATAACTTAAGTCGTCTCTCATACTCCCACCACCTCCGACCACAGCAACCGCCACTTAATACACGTGTGCGCACAGCCGCCTAATTTTGATTTGGACAAACAACTGTTTTGCCTCGGTCCGGAATTTGTCACGTCGGTGCTGATGTCGGGGCCCCAGCAACTGCCGGCCGGCGTATACGCATGCTTTGATAAATCCGCCGGTATTAAAGATGCTGTCTAGCTTATAAGGTAATTTTTGTGTTTCGTAAGGACCTAAACCTTATCGTTTTTGGACTATTTTGAAGACGTGACCTGGAGCCCGTGTCGCGTTATCTCGAAAAAATTAATTACGTGTCGTCGAATTTCACGAGGTCATTCTGAGCATGTTTCACATCACCTATCTTGGCCGTGTTGAATTGGCTTGCGAGGGCAATTTCATTTGCCCATTCAACCCACCTGTGCCCCTAAAATCAGACGCCAATGTTGCGTAGCCGTGAAATTGCGTGTTGATAGATAGTCTGTCCCCCATTCGCTCTTTGTGCACGCTCGCATCCATGTATGCACGCACGTGTGCACCTACGCACGTATGGGCACATGTATGCATTCACGCATGCGCGGATGCACATGATTAGCCAATTATTGATAAGGAGGAAATCAAGTTAATTCGCCTGGCGAGAACGTGTGCACATGCGCGGAGGTCGCTGATTGGTGTGAATAGAGTAGAGCGTGCCTTTTAGACTGCACGTCCGGACAAGTGGAGAGCAGATTCACGAATTTGCCTCCCATTACCATCTACGCATTTAAGTCGTCTTTCCAGGCATTTGCCGCTTCCAAGTCTAGTAAGTCATCCACCCTTTTTAACTCCAAATGCCTTGTTACAAAGTATTAACATATCGTTTGCTGTTTAGCAAAGCATAGAAACCAAATACGCATACAGTTTAGGTTTCTTTTAAGAATAGTATACTTGTATTTTTGACTTGCTTAAAACTGGTCAGCAGTCTTCTACTTCTAAAAATGAAAGATATATTATTCATTTAGGAACTTTTTGAAGTTCTGGTTGACGGTCTTTTGTGTGGAGTAATCTATTACTTGTTTTCTTTTTAACTTTTACGCATACATGTTGCACAGTACGCGACAATTTTGAGATCGTTCTCCGTGTACTTAAACAATGATCAGTAATAGGCGATGCCTGCCAAATTCAAACTTCTATATCACGAATAAGCTCACACAAACATTCCGATCGTTGCCACACATTTATCATTGCAAAGAAAAAAATTCGTACAAAGTATAGTACTTATAACGTTTTACTCATAGCTGACAAATGTTTTGATAAATTTGAACCAATGAATTTCGCACGTCAAATGCACATCTGAATCGAGAGGTTGTGCTGATCACTGCCTCTTGGGTTCTGCTTTTGTCGATTACTCCTTGTGGGGATGTTAAATCAGTCCTTATTCAAGATGGCATTATAATATATACGCATGTCGTTATAAGGGTTCTCGTGAGCAATACTAAGGTATTGAGCGGTGAAGCGAATATAAATTAATTGGTCTGCCGTAAAGATTAAGCTCGAACGGTTTTATGACCTTATCGGGTAGGCAGCGATATTATCATGTGTGTGTTTGGGGATGTAGTTCGGTCGCTAGGGCAACTGTTCCATTTGACACGCTAGTATTAATCCATAAAATAAGCTCTTGAACAGTTGGACAATTCATATGCAGATGATGGAGGCTTAAAAGGGTAGCATTGATTGGCTCCAAGTCAAAAATTCATGAATGGATACTGGCCTACAAATTAGCCTCAAATCACCAAATCCGCTAATTTTATTTAAAATATTTAACAAGGACTATCAAGGATCCTTGTTGCAAGTGCTTTTAAAGGAAATTGACAAACAGAACTCAGATGTCTTATGGCTCTGAAATGATATTGGTACCCTAGTGGGATTAAATATTGTAATCACCTTCAGACTACAAACGTCTCACATCTGTGGTGCTGATTTGAGCTCAACCTTGTCACATACCAACAGAGAACACGCCTCCCATAAACATGACAAGGGCGTCATAAGTGCTGAAGTCCAGGTGACAGTAGTTGTACTGCTCACAAGGTGTATGAGCTGAAGGTAGGGGAGACTTTAGCAAATCAATCACAAAATACTTAAGTACCTGCTTCTCTCTGTCCTTTACCAATCGCTTAAAGTGTTATAATTAAACCGTAATTTAGAGTAAGTGCTTTGGACAGTATTTAATCAGTAATTGTTTTCTAAGTAAAGCAGTGACAAAACAAATGATTATTTAAGGCTTACACTAGACTACGTGCAAAAAATGGCTTTTTTCTTTGAAAGTGATTTACCAGGGACGAAGAAATACCTGCGGTGGTTTTATATGTTTGGAAAATTTTGGTTTGTATTATATACCATTCTTACACCATAAACAATGCAATCGCATTAATAACAGAAACACAGATTATAATGTGTACCCTTCTTACTAGAGGTTGCTTATGGTTCTGGGTTTTCACTCCCATGATTTCAAATTTTTAAACATGATTCCCTTTGACATTTCATTTTCCTTAATAAGCCTAAGATTTGTTAAGGTGCTAGTTTATCAGCCTTTAAAGCAGTCTAATATGGCACTTAAGAAGCACTTTACATATATGTTTAGGCGTTTTATGATTTTTACAGCAAGGAAGCATAATTTAGTTCTGGTTTAAAAGTTCACAGAAAAGAATTAGAAGCTAGTTTAAAAATTAGTTCATTGCTAATTGGAGTCGGCCTAAAACGCATTTGGAGTAATGCTGCATATGTAATACACACACTCTCTCCCCTTCTCTCAAATGCATCTGTGGTATGGTTTTACGAGGAGTTCATTACATACGCGCGTTTGTATTGAGGTCATATCATCGGGCGTGCAGCTGAGCGACCAATAAAAAACGGCAGCGCGAGCCCAATAATAACTTACTTGCTAATATCAGGCGATATTGCGCATCAATAAGATGGGGTCAAGCTTGCGGTCGTATCGCCTGGTCGAAAATTGCGCACAAGGCCTGAAAAAATTACATCTCCATGGACGGGAGGCAGCCAGGTAGTCGGGCAGGCGGATGCGTGCACACGCATGCACGCAAGGGCACACATGCGCACGCGGGGCTTTTAACTGAATTATTATTATGACCTCTAGAAACGGGAACACTACAGGGACCGCCCATTTGCTTTCACTGGCACGTAAAGGGTGTGTGGCAGCAGCGGTACAGTTTCGGTGAGGATTACCAGTTGTTCGGTCTGCAATTCAGTTTCCAGAGCAAAAACCACACAGACCAATTAGGCGCTAGTTGGTGCGGATGACATCTTACAACCACTTGCGATATTGAAACTCGCCCTTCTAAAAAAAATCACATTTCTATGAAATCTGTATAAAAGTACAACAAAGCGACAAAAAGCGTGTCCGATACTTTAATGTTTCAAAAGCTCCAAATATAGCAGCTAATATGAGCAGCAAATTGATCATTTGTTCGACAACGTAGTCGCAGGACGTTCGGAAGCCAATGTAGCCATCATTAGGTTTCGTATATGTCTTTTGATAATTTTATTCACCCTCAAAACTTAATTCCGTAAATTGACGCAATGCTTATGAGTCCTTTTTATTCGTTGCAAGAACGGAGTTACATTTTTTTATTTTTAGTATAGTTTTTTGGCATTTTAGACTAAGGCTGCGCCTCAAAATCTTAACCAATCACTGTCACGCTAATCACAAGTGTTGGCTAGCGCTAAGGTAGCTTTTAGGCTTGATATTTTGATGCCTCCTAAGTATTTAAAGGTTTTTTTCTTCTGATAAGATTCCTGAAACCAGTTGATCAGCTCTAGTCAAAGATGTGCAACACAAGATAAGAAAGATTAGTGATTACTTAGAATAATCAATATAATGGCACATAGAAAGTTTGTGGAGGGGTAATTTTATTAATGAAATTTACAAAAAGACCTAAGGGTTTTTTCGTTTTGTCAAATTCTTTTAGTAGTTTTAAGGTGTCAGAATATTTTTTATCCCGTTTAATTACCATGGTTCTTTCATTTAGCAGCCTTAAGAGCTAAATGTATTTATTCTAAATGCGTGCCCTGCTTATTTATGATGAGTATTTTTGTGAATAGCTCTCCAACCTTTTGCGATCCCACCTAACCTGCATGCATTTTGGAGAATAGCCTATAAGCCGCTGCATTCATGAAAAATTAGAAAGGTAGAAAGTTAAAACTTAATATTTTCAATTAGGCTGGCGGTCTGCTACGATATAGATAAAATTTTAGTCTTACTAAAGGTTTAGAATGCACCCTTATCTCGTATTCCTAGCTATAGTTTGCAAAAACACAAAGACTTTTCTCACCTCCTCAGGGGATTAGAAATAATCTTTGATGAATATCATCAACTCCACCTCTGTGGAAGCTACAGATGGTAAAGGAAGGCATTTCTCTTTTTTAACCGCCTTCTGTTGGCCATCACTAAAGACTAATTTAGCCTTGCAAAACCAAGTAGCTATGGGATTTAGCCTTCAGAATTGAAACCCTCACCTTACCAAATTCCAGAGGATATCCGTCAATGAGAATGCTTAAGTTGCCTGTGCGGAAATTTTGCTAAAAGAACAAAATCCTTTAATGTGGCATTAACTTCAAAGCTCTCTATTCTCTTCTAGAAGTTATTATGGCAGGATCGCCCATCCGAGCACCACTACCAAATCTCCTTTTCCCACAATCCGGAGAGAAGAGCCCACTGATAACAGGAAGTGGCGTTCGTAATTCGAGTCCACTTCTTTCTGACATAGTGACGGGTTCTCCAACCTATTCGCGCTTTCCTGAGGGACCCTTCTGTCCTAACAATGTTGGTTCAGCATCTCCACAGCCACCGGCGAAGAAACGGTGTCTAGAGCCACAGCAACAGTCTACCTCAGGAGAGGGAGAAGGCCTCGCTGCACCTTCTCAACCAACGCACGAATGTAGCAGCGATTCGCCGCACACTAGTGCCAGCAGTTTTTCGCCGAAGGGGGTAGTTAATTTTGATTTAAAGATATTTACAGAGTTTTGATTTCACAAAAGCCTGAAAGAACCTGCGTACGTACAGAACTATTTTCCAGCAACCATTGATTTTACATCAAAAAGAGGGAACTAAATGAACTGATGAGGAAGGCGAGGGGAGGTGGATGGGAGAACAAGAGGGAAGAGAAAAGCAATCAGTACAAAAGAAAGTGCATCCACTTCTTCGTGCTAATAGCTTGCAATTTGCGTATATGTATGCGCGTTTACGCAGATGTCATCGAGGCATTGCAAATCTCACAGAAACGCAAACACACACACTCCAAAGCGCGGTGTTTTTACCACATGCATGTACAAATACGTGTATTGAAATAACACAATGATGAATGAGATATCAAATATGGCAAATGTCTTTGCAGTCACTGCTACCATCATCGGGCCTGTCACTAGTGATGGGCAAGTAGCAGCGATTCGGAAATTCCTTTCTTTATTGTTTGATACAATACAGGACTTACATGTATGACCACTTTGGAAGAGCTAACTTTGGTGCCCATTAGGTTTACGAATCTTTAGTTGCCAACTTAATGTGCAAACTGGCAAATCTTTTAATTTGAATGCAATTTGACACCATAAACGTTTTTGCTCCTCTGGTAATTTGAATAAATGACTGGTGCTGACACCTCTCAAATGAGAGACTACAGCAACTTCACGTTTGCCAAATTCCATCGGACATTAGCCATAGCAAAAAAGCATAAGTCAGTGCTAATCGTTTCAAACACAATTTTCAAATTAGGTGCTTGTGTTAAAGTAAGTCAAAACATGACTAAGTACTGGTACACATTGCGTCACGTCAAAACAGGAAGAGGTTTACAGTCCAACGAATGGCACTACTCATCTCTTCATTCACACTAAAGCAAATTATTAGTTTTCTTCAAAGTTGGTTACATAATATCTAACGTAAATGGCCAGTCAAATAAGCTTGCAAATAAAGTGATGAGGAGCTTTATATAGTTGAAAGGAAAGGCAAGTAGACAGTAGTTATACCAATTAGCATGATTAGTAGGTGACAGATTAACTTTCATTCGTACCGAATAGTACTGACTGATAACTAGCAAACAGTTGTGTTATCGCACATAACCGTGTATAAATGTATACATCCTGCCACATGCATAAATGAAAATATTAGTTTCCAGCAGACACGAACAACTGTTATGCAATGTTGAGACAGTAACAGCATCCGTCTGATTGATGATAATCTGGACACAGCTGCTAATATGCATCAGCTTGTCTGTTTAATCCTGGGACCCAATTAACGTAGCTTTCAGTAAGCTTTCGCTAAATTACCTCTTTGAGGTCATTAATTTTATCCTAAATCAACAGGTACATCAGTGGACAATTTACCATCGCTCTCTCTATCCCCCATTTAGGAGCAGCAACCTCAGCCACCGCAACCACTGCCACATTTGGTTCAGAATTGTGCAGAAGAGTCGCATCCCACAAAACCGCAGCAACCACAACAACAGCCGCAAGAGTCAGAGTCGCTTAAGGACCTGCCACACCATCCACCATTGCCCCTGTGGGGAGATATTCTTCCCGATTCCACGTACTCCCGTATCTCCATGTTTCCAAAAAATTTTCCTCCAATGTTTGCTTCCGGCTGCACTGCTGCACTCACCCCAGGTATCCCTGCAATCACAACGACCACCAATGGTGATCCAGTGCCTCTTGGTGCTAGTGCCTTGGCAGCAGCTGCTGCTATGGCGATGGGTCCTTTGTTTCAACAGCCTCCAGGAAGTAGTCTCGTACCAGGAAGTACAGCTCCTCCTTGGAACCCAATGCTGGCAGCAGCTGCAGCAGCATTTGCCTCGGGACGGTTTCCACCACCCGGTTTACCTTCAAGACTACAAGGAGATGCTGAAGGACCTGAGGAGAAAGACGGAGATTTATCCTCTAGGTCAGGAAGTCCTATACCTCTTTCGGGTGCTGGATCTTCTGTTGAGGGAATGGAAGTAATGCCAGACGCAAATCAATCGGGGCACCACTGGACATTCCAAGAGCAGTTCAAACAGGTGAAGTTTCATCAAATGTTTCCAATGTTGGTTGAAAAGAGATGTAATTGTTGTTTAATTAATTAGGATTATCAAAGAAAGGTGAACAATAAGGCAATTGCTCTTCTTAGCTACTGCTGAAAAGAACCAAACGTTCCCATAGGATTGATCAACTCAGCAACGGACAGTTTAACACACTCTCGATAAATTATGCAGATTGCCTGCCTTAAGGTGTTGCAAAAAGACTGCCATACGGATGAATGCATTCAAGTCGTCCTCCTGGGACGACACCTCAGACTGTGTGCGTGTGTGTGTGTGTGTGTGTTTACGCTAGATAATAATTTCCAGCCTAAAGGAAATGCATTTTGGTAGTGGTGGTGGTGGTGGTGGGATGGTTGGGCTAACATTAGCAAGTAGAGTAGGGACCTACTTAAAGCATAAAAAATTTAACAGGTTTTATGCTCCGCTGATTCTCGTGGTTACTAGAGTGTTTGATTAATTCCCTCTGATAATCTGTTCTGCGGCTGCAGTTCGAATGCGACGCAGTTTGAATGCAGGGATATTCAGTTTTATGCTTGAATAACATTTATTTGACATATATGATCACCCTGAATATCAAGTCATTTGAAGTCAAGCGCACACAAAGACCCATTCAATTTCGTTAACACCGAATGAGGAGGAAAGAATGATTCGGTAGTAAAAATTTGTTCTCCCATTGCATGTTCTTCTAAATTTCAATTACCGTCTGAATTCAGCACATATGCATTCCGAAATCTCCGGGGCATTGATCGTGCATTATTTAGCGGAGAGAAGTGAGCTTCCTTCTGCAGGCATCGCAAGATTGTTTTCGCACTTGACTTAATTGAATCTTCACCATGGCAGAATTAATTTTTAGTGGGGAGGTGGTAGTGAACAGGTGTGTACACCCGGCCACGCACACCCTCAGGGAATACCGGGTACGCCCGATTGAAATATTTATCTGTCCCCCTCCCCTTCACCTTCCCATCTCCCAAGGCAAATATCAACCAGGCAGTCATCCAATCTGTCTCTCAATTTATTCCTGACATAGCCTTAGTTGGAGTGACTTCATGTTTCCTAAGCATTTACACGTGTGTTTTAGCTGTACGAACTATCCTCAGACCCCAAGAGAAAGGAGTTCCTGGACGATCTATTCAACTTTATGCAAAAACGAGGTAGGTTTACCCATTTTTTTGGTGTGGAAACGTATCCGCACAACCGGTATACTAATTAGCCAACAACATTGTCTTTTATCAACAGCGACGGTAGTTAATGAGAAAACCAGATGCAATGTGTAAAGTTCACAAATAAGTCTCTCGCTACAGATTCGTGTATCTCTGTATGTGTGTGTGCACGCCCAAAATAATGTTAATCATCTTATGCATGGCATTGCTTGCCCCTCCCCTTCCAACTGAGCATAGTTAGACAGCAAAATTAACAAATTGACAGTCACACAAGCGAATAAGCACCCAAAATAAAAAGGTCCTGCCTTTAGTCAGTTTTTAAGCGCACATACAAATTGATACACAGCTCAGATTAAAATAAAGTTTTTTTCCATAAAAGGAGGTGGCTTGGTTCACTTAAACTCGAGATTGAATAGATAAATAGGCTTCATATTTTTAGGTTCCCCTGTAAACCGAATCCCGATAATGGCAAAGCAGGTGCTGGATTTGTACGAGTTGTATAGACTTGTGGTGACTAGAGGCGGTCTAGTTGAGGTGATTAACAAGAAACTTTGGCGCGAAATAACAAAGGGCCTTCAATTACCTTCCTCCATCACCAGTGCTGCATTCACTCTGAGAACACAGTGAGTTTTACTGTTTATTGGTTGTTTTGGCGAATATTTAGTGCCTACTAAGTGATTATGTGATCCTCATGATTACACACAATAGAATTTGATAACATTAATTGAAACGTGTGGGCAAAAGGGTGAATTTGACTCAACCCTCCATCCACATCTACAGCTCTCACTCTTTCACTTCGTGGTTAATAATCTCCATGGCACGACAGCTGTTGTGGTCATGTCAAAAAATTTGTGTGTGGCAGCAGGGTAATACAAATTCCACCAAATTATTTTGCTCTCCCCCTTTCCTCTCTCCCTACCTTTCCTCCTTACCCCCTCTCACCACCCCACCCGGATACACACACGCACACGCAGCGGACAATCTTCAGCATCTAATAGGCTGATAAATGTGGACGCATGCGCACACATACCCTGCGACTGAGGGATGAGTCAACTTTGCGCATTGGGCGTTTGTTAACTGGCCAGGAGAAAAAAACTCATTTGGGATTGAAGGGGGAAAGTTCAGTTCATATCTCCCAATCTGGGTTTAAATGGGTGGAACCAACCAATATCAGCCAGTAAAATTGATCGTTCGGATGCTCGGAGTTTCCAGAAACGAAACCGCTGAACTGTTCTACCAACATCAGTAGTAAACTAAAGTGTGCCATTGTCAGGTGGAACATATATGTTTAGGTTTGTATGCCATATGTTGAGTTGAACCGATAAGGCATAAAATTTCTCCCCCTAAATCACATGATCTTTGAGATATGAATCAAAGAAACCTAGGATTTATAAGAAGTCAAGATGGAAGTTCTCCCAATGACCATGCATACAAGGTTCTCAATTTGTGAGGCACCATTTATAAATTAGAATATGAAATTGTAATGGTCAACTTTCTTCGTGGCTTTCAAGTGTCAAACTTTTGATACTCTTAGCATCTTTGACGTGCAAACTCACAGTCGGTGTGGTCGGAATTCATGAATTCGTACACGAAATGCTAACTACAGGTATGGGTTAACGGAAGCCTATCCAAGGGTAAAATTTAACGCGGTGATGACTCATGAAAACTTGGTGCAGGGCGTAACAGGTAGAATGTTTGTGGCAGCAAAAGCTACAAACAGTTGTGTGGCACAGCTGTTGTTTTCGCGCTCATGCATTAAATTCAATTATTATTAACCACAGTTAGGGCTAACCGCTACTGAGTCACTGATACAAACAGTTGCGCGCGTTATTAAACCCCTAGGTACATGAAATACCTCTATCCCTACGAGTGTGAAAAACTGGCTCTCAGCACACCGAGTGAACTGCAGGCCGCGATTGATGGAAACCGACGTGAAGCGAGGCGTTCCTCCTACAGTTTCGAGTACCCCATGCTAATGGGTCCCAGTTCGAGCGCAGGTGCACCGTCGGGCGCCACGGGACAGCCATTGCCAAACGCACCACTTGGACCTACATTCTCCCATCCGCCTCCTCCTCACCATCCCCTCCTTGCACCTCCGCCCCCGCCACCGCCCTCTGTCTCCGCCTCCTGCGGACCGTCGCTTTTGCCTCCGGGCCTACTTCTCCCCCCAGGATTTCCCAATTCTAATTCCGGGAGAAATGGAAGCATATTTCCCGATGCACCCTTCTTTGGTTTCCCCAGTTTGGTGGTACCAACCTCAACAGCTGTTGTTCCTCCACCAACTCCCACCCCCCCATCTGCATTCGATGCTAAGTCCTACCTCGACGATGACCAATTAATAGTAAATTTAAACGGCGCTAAATGCCAAAGTCTACGTAATCGCAACTTAAACATTAATTGACTTTGTTTTGCTATAGAAACAGAAGAGAACAAAATGTCCCCAACGGTGCCTCTCTTCAGCGTCAACTACAATGGTGACAGTCGCTGCAAGTCCCAAGCCGCGGCCTAACTCAAAGCCTAATTACTCATCTCCCGCAACTCTCGAATCTGATCCGAAGAGCGAAGGTATGCCTTAAAGTAGTCTTTGTGCAAACGTAAAAAACTCAAATAAAATACAAAGCTAGATGTTGCTTTTAGCGAACCGACAATTAAAGCCTGTCAAGTTCTCTACGCTTTCAAAGTGTGCATCAGCCTTCGATTTGGACCAACGGCACTCACCACGAGAATCTCCATCCCCACGACCTTCTGGCAATGCAGAAGTGCCTGATGAAGGTCAACAAAGTGCCGCAACACGATTTTCTGAGTTCCTGAAACAACGGCTGCCACCCAATGACTTTGAGACTTCGATAGGTTGCAACTTCTCGAAGGGTGATCCGATGCAGGCGAGTTTTCCTATTTGTCGGCACAATGTTGTTACTTATTTGGCTTTAGTAGGGCATTGACGGAGATGGGGAAAGGATGGTAAACAAATCAAATCGAGAAGAATAATATTAAAAACTGCATTTCAATTACAATTATAGGAGATGGGAAATAATAAGCCTTTAAGGAGCTTTAAAAATACACCACAGTTTCTTTGATTAAAAGTCCTTAAGCATAATTTTTAGACTCAAATCAATGAATTAAACTTACGCCATTAGTAATGCGCCAGTGGTATTGCAATCGCGCTCTGATTTATTTAGTCAGAGTAAGGATTCCCCACTTGTATGTAGCCCGATTGATAAATATGGCTTCGTTGGTGACTTTAGGAATTGTGACAATAGTCCGAAGAGTCCTTCTCCTCCAGAATCAATGGTGACAACAGCGGCAATGTCCCCGCAGTGACGACTGTAGTCCATAGGCGTGTCTGATAACACTGCAAAGGTCCGAGCAAATGCGTTCTAGGCACCATCATTACAATAAGAGCGCCCATTTCCATGTAGTTTACAAATTATTCAGCATTTAACTTTTGAAAGCAATTGAATTGCATGCTCATGATTAGATTGCCATTTTAAGACTTCTTTGTCCCATAGCCAGCTATCATGATTAGCAATGCCCGGACCTATCATTTTCGAAGCATAGTAATTCTTACTCCGTGTATGAATTCGCAATAATTAAGTTATTTAAGGTGAAGTATGATGTCCTATTTCGGTTTAATATTTTGCATTTCTCACTAAATATTGCAGTAGGATAATCTACGGGAACCTTATGATGGCACGGGCAACAGGTATGGACAGGCGGTATGAATACGATATCATGATGGACTCAAAATATCCCGTACTCAACAAAGAAAATAAAAATATGCCCTTCTACTCCGTATTCAACCGCTCTCCTTAACTATTCCTATGTAGAACGCCTATCAGCAATTTATGGGCAATACCGTTCAGAAGTTGGGAGTTGCAGAAAAGAAGGATTCGATGAACGGTTGTGCAGAGGATCGTCGACAGACAAAGCCGACTGCTATTCCTCGGGAGAACTGCGATTTTCCGGCATCCAACATACAACTGGTACCGAATCTGAGGATTAGCACTCAAGCCGGTGAGTTTACTCTCGACTCTGTAGGCTAAACTTGTCACCCAATGAGAAACATCAATGTTTGCGCTTCTACCCTTTGAAGGCAACCAACTTGGACTGCCGGAAAACACATTGGTCGTGTGTATGGAGGTCACTGGCGTAGTCTATCAAGGCGTTCTCTTTGGCCGAATCAAACCGCCCTCGTGAAAGTTGTGTTCACTCACTTCGAGAGTGTGCAAACCCATTTGTACAAATCACTCTACTAATGCCCCCATCATTGCAATGCACAAGAATCTACCAACACTTGGTTTTTTGCATTACCTACTCACTCAAGCTCTCAAAACTGATATAAGTATATTCCTACCCAGCTCTGTTCAGTTGACTTACCCTTTATTTGAGGCTTGTGAAAAAAATAAAAAATAATACGCGCTGAAATTCGCGAACGCTCAAACATGTCTAATTACTTACATCTGTTTAAGGTAAACTATTTTAATAAGGAAAAGCAGAAATCTACCAAGAAAATAAAATAGTATAGTAGATACTACCGAATTTAATGGCAAATAAATTATTCTATGTGGTTACCAATAGGTTGCAATCAGTAGCAAAAGACCGCTTGTATAGTGCTAAAAATAGTTGAAACCGAAATCATGGGCATTCATTTTAGATGGAAATCGCAAGTTTAGATTATAACTATTTTCCCTCATTCATATATTTACCGGCGACAAAAATGCGACTGTGTATGCACAGGTTAATCTGCTGCAAATCGTAAAAACCATCATGAACTTGGAACAATTGTTAACTCTTCGGACAAGAAATTGCAAGTTTCAAAAACTAGAGTGATTTCAGGTGTTTTAAATTCAATTAAGCTATCATAAGGTAGACGACATTCTCGACCCATCTGTTATGAGTTGTCAACGATTCTCTCATCTGCAGCATATGCATTTCTTCCGGCCCACTAAGGCCAAACACCCAGTAGCAAAAATCAAGATAAATGTCCTTTAAAATCAGGTTCGCTTTCCGCTGCCACCAATGTGGCATTTCAAGACTCCCGAAGAGTAAACAAGCTAATAATACTTACGGAGAATATGAATTGTCAATGTACAGTAGGGATTGGCGCTAATGGCACGTCTCAGAGGTGGCCCGTTACCAAAACTGAGGATAAAGCACACAATTGATGCATCAAGCAGATTAACCAACTCAAGGCGCATTCCTCACCACACCGATGTAAGATATTTTGATTTATATTAAGATTTGTAGCATCAAAGATGCGTGCGCAAACAATCATTCTCTTGGTAAAACATCCCACATACAGTCATTTTGTACTGCAATAATAAAACAAAGCTGTTTTTGTGCACAGTTACATCCCCTATAAAATCTTTCAACAGGCATGAAATGGATAATTTGAAACTCTTATTCTATAATTGTACATTGAAGCTACAAAAGAGGCATGGGGTTGTGGCGTGAAGGAAGAGAATATTCCTAAACAGTAGACGCGGAAGCATAGGAGAAAGGAAGATAGGAAGGCAAAAAGTCACTAATTAATAACCAATCAGCTTTGGCGCTACAGAGCAGTGGTTTTAGACACCACCACCGCTTCTGGAGACTGGAATCGTGGGACGATTGAGGACGCTCTTGAGTGTGTGATGCGGGACAACTCCAGTTTTCAGGGAGCTCATAAACTGAAAAATAATAGACAGATTAAGGGAATGCTAGTAATATTAGGCAATTGGAAGGACAACTTGCTTTTCGATAAAATAAAAGAAATCGAGTAAGGAAACAAGAATTCAACGCATAGCAGTAAATATCCGAATTTTAAGGTGATACCTCAAACATTTTGAATGAAAAGTGCAAGAAGATTTTATGAAGTTGTGCACACATAAAGCTGCCATTTTAATATCCAAAGCCCCAGCACAAGTAACACACGTTCAAACGATAAATGAAAATTCACGCGCCTAGAATGTTCTGATTGCGAAAAGCGCATGCGTCACAGGTATTCCATTAGTACAAAAGAATGCAAACATAATCTCCTCGCATTTATAAGTGTAGGAAGATCCGTTTCTAGGGCGTAATTGACAATTTTGTTGTTATCGAAAACCTTCATCATAGAAAATGAATATTATTCAAAATTATATGAGTGTAAGATGCATCTCCATTAAAATAAGTGGTGGAACATTAAAAAACTATTTTTATCCAAATCAACAAAATTGGTGGCAAAATTGGTGCTAAGCTCGGTGTAAAAACATCCATGGGGTCGCATAGAGATGGAGTTCACCTCAAGAAATTCGATCTGGTCGATTTCACCATTTCGGTCCAAATCGAGATCAGAGAGGATGCTTTCCAAGGTATTGTCACTTACACTCTCACCTTGTTTCTAAAACACAAAAAAGCGAAAATAAATTGCACACCATTAACCCTCATTGTACTACGTAGGAATTCCAGTTCTTTGACATGCGATTGTAATACGTCTGTTTGTTTAACTTGCGGTTTCGTCAAATGGGCCATTTGGTGCCTTGGCCACTGTACCTTCGCCGGGAGGGCTGGCCTCTGGGCCATACCAGTGCTGTGCGTCGAGCACGTATATTCTGCCCCAGTATTATGTCTTCTTTTGGCTTCAAGGAAGTACTTTTTTTGAAGTACTTGAAAACTGCCTATCTCTAACCTGGATTAAAAAGCATAGGTGATTGTTTATTCACTTCTAATGCTTGTATTCCCTCTAATCACCGGTACATAAACATCACACAAGAGCAAATGAATGACTTTGAGCTGAAATTTTTGCTCTATCCATCAAGTTCCAAAATTAACTTACTTGAGTTATTTTTACAGTAGTAAAAAAAGCGTCAGCCATTCTTAATTGAGCCAGTTTAGCTGGAAGTGAAACACTAGGAAGTAATCTCGTGATGAAGGCTAAATGACGCTTTGTTTGTTGAAATAACAGGCATGTCTGCTAATGTGTGAATCGAATGCGTAAGCAAGAGTAAGGGCAGTAATGTTATCTGGATTTGGCAAGATAAATTACCCAAGTTAACCCTTGTTTTAGAAACTGTGGTTGAAAAGCAACGGAGAAGCTCTGGTTTATAAGGACCTCGAATTGAAAATTATGCCAAGGGTATGGTGCTAAAACACGCCATAAAATATATTCTATGGGAATAAAAACATAAAAAAGTTAAAATTCACTGCAGCTCCAAGTCAATGAAGCGCCACACAACGTATAGTACACACCATCATTTCGGGGTAAAAGGTACACATCAAAGATGGCAAACAAGGAGAATAACATGCCATTCCTCATACGTACTGCGAAAAATTTGCGGAGATCGTTCAAAGTGATGTAGCCCTTGCCATCGACATCAACAGAGTTAAACTGCTTCCTGATATTCTCCACTTCCTCGATGGAGAAGTTGGCGGGAATTGTCTTGTTACGTTTCATGTCAAGACCCATCTCCGTTTTGAGAAACTTCTACGCAAACACAAGGGAAAATAGTAACGTGCCGAAAAACTTCAGAAGGACTGTAAACGACTACCATTGTGTCCTCAAACTCCCTCCTCTTGCGCTGCGCAGACCAGTTAAGTTCTGCAGCCATCAGATCAATCAATTTGGGCAGGACCTCCTCGGCAGCCCTGACGTCCAAAAAGGCTAGACGCGTCCTCCTTGCGAGGAAATCAATGGTGTTGCAGGCATACTGGCGACATGCCTCTATAACCTTGAAATGAAGGCGGCAAAATTGGTCATGAAAGTATTGTTTCCTAATCGACTACCAGTGATTGGAGTTTTTGTAAAATGATGAGTTTTGTGTTCGCTGAACCGGAAGTTGAAGTGTCAGCATTCAGACCCACTGATCATGTCAAAATGGATACTAATTGTTTCACTTGACCTATATGAGCATAATAAGTTCACTTCAAATACCCTTGTGATGTTGACCCGAAATCAATTACATATTTATGCCACTTTGTTTTAACTCCTCATTTGTTTGGCGCCAATGCGTATGGCTTCACCGATTTCCTGAATTTTCGAGTCTAATGTATTTATCACTAGAAGCATTCGTGAAGGCCACTTAGCATAGCAATCAAAGAAGACATTTTATGAGTTATGACTCCTGGTTGGCAATGACCCAATGGATTAAAGGACCAAATTTTCAGTCTTGAGCGTGCTTCGTTATGCTCCAACTCTTAACAAATCATTTGAAAAGATGAATTGGATTTGAGGATGATCAACCTTCAAAAGTTTCAAAGGGAGGTGTCTTTGCCAAAACAGTGGATCCCAATGCCTCAGAACGTTTTATTGTAAGACCTCAAAGTGGCGGATGGCACAGAAAAGAGAATCTATACGGCTAATACTACATCCTAAGAATGGGGAATCGGTACTTGAGGTTTAATAAAAACGTAAACGGCTACAAATGACAGCCTTTTTGGATCTGCGTAACATTTAAAAGCACAAATTCTTGCGATCCAGCCCATAAGAGTTGGGAGATTCACGTGTAACTCTCATAAAGTTCACGAATTTTCCGGAATATATTCAAAGAATTGCCACCAGGTGATACCATTCACCTAATACGGTAATATCTGATTTATTGCAATTTTCCTACCCAAATATTAGCCTCATCATCTATTTAAGTTTATTAATAAAATACTGCCTCAACTCATCAAAAAAAAAATGCAGCGCCTTTTTTCATAACTCTTCTACAATTGACCTCAGCTTCAATGATGGGGAAGTCGGGATGAAGCCGGCGTCCTGCTAGGGGGTAGCGGCGACCAGTGAGTTTGGCTTGCTGAGCAATTCTGACAGCGTGACCGCCGTAGGTCGAGGCAAGGTGGATGGCCACGTCACGATCAATGCCGTACTCTTGAGACAGTTGAATGAAGAGATTGGGTGACCATCCATGCGCACCGTTCAGGCGCAAGCCTACAGTGCGACACTTGGACTTCGGTTTGAGACCGCATACCTGCAAACCATGAAGGACACTCGCATAACTCCCTTGGCCACGAATACGAGACTTACAAGTCAGGTAGCCTTGCTACCTGATCTCCAGCATTTTATAGTTGGATGTGATACACTTTCGAAGAACACGAAAAGAAATTCGGCCAAGTACGCCTTTTAAAAAATGGCCAAGCATGACAGAAATTTAAAATTGCGATAAAACTGAAACTACGCACAAACGAATAGACACTACAGAATTAAGTATAGTTAAGAAGCATTTTAATAAAAAAATGACGTAGGCGAAATCGGGGATACTAATCCATACATTTCGGTCTAAAATTGAATTTATTAATGATTCAACCCACCAGTAAAAAATTGCGCACACAGGCATCATGCTCAGCACAATTTTGGGACATTAGTGGATCCAGTCATTCATTTAGCGACTTACAACATAGCCGTCTTGCAAAGCTATTTTAAACGAAGGCTTATGGAGATGCGCATATCAACACTGCGGAAGTTAATGCAAATTTAGATGGGTGCATACTTATTAAATTCATCCTCTGAATACTTCTAGTGACTACCCGTTTTAATGGATGCTAAAATTGCATTATCTTCTCTATAGAGGCAGAAGAATCAAAATGAAACAAAGTATTTATCATTACGAATCGAACTACTTTTGAATCAATGGCTGAGAAAGGCGCACCACTCTGTTAGTCGGACACAACAACATAAACAAGCCATTCAAAATTTATTATGATAATAGTAAGTCCTGATTCAATCTTTTGAGTGGATTCCATTGCTGTGTGACTACCCCTTCAAGTATTCCCCACACCAAACCGCTATTTTCGTACAGAAAACGGCATCAAACGAACCCTCGTACTGCAACGGGCTGGAAAGTGAAATGAACCGATTCAACCTTGGCAACATACACACTTTCTATACAAACGTAAATTTAAGAAAATACTATATAGCACAAATCCGAACAATGGAGCTATAAAAATGCTTCACCTTAACGCATTTATCCACCGTCTCCTCAGCCATTTTACGGTACGTGGTCCACTTGCCACCAGCGATTGTGATGAGGTTATTTGCGCCCACCGTGATAACATGATTCCGCGCAATTGATTGTGTGTCCTTGGAGTTGGGATCGGACACCAGTGGACGAATGCCCGACCACACGGAGAGCACATCACCTCGTCGAACTGTCAAGGGTACCAAAAATGATTGTTCCAGTGGACATTCCAATTTAAGGCAGTCAAGTTGAACAGACACACCCACCTTTAAGATCAGGAGATAGATAGCTTTTGATCTCCGAGAGAATGAATTGGACATCGTCGTCTGTGGGTTCAGGCGAAGTGGTCACCTGGCAAGGATGATCCGTAGTTCCGGCCACAACGTGACCAAGCCAGGGTAGGAAGAATATGACACGTCCGTCAGTAGTAGATGGATCCAGAAGGCCCATATTCTCAGGGCTAAAGTGGCACAATGAAACGTCAGCTAACTGCTCATGATGTATAACATTTGGGAAGTCCCAAAGACGCACCTGTAGTAGTTGGGAAGAACGATGTGGACACCAGAGCTGGGCTGACAGATGCAATCAAGTTTGGTGTTCTCCATTTTGCGAATTTCATCGGTGAAGGGACCGGTAGCATTGACGACACAGCGAGCGCGAACAACGAATTCCTTGCCTGAAAGAAGATCGCGCAGGCGAGCGCCATTGACGACTAGCCTCGGCTTCCCGGAGGCATCTATCTGCCTAGGATCTTCGCTTGGGCCCTTGAGCAGTTCCACGACCTCCACGTAGTTGGCGATGGCGGCACCGTACCGAGTGGCTGTAAAGGCGACGTCTAGACACATCCGTGCATCATCATGCTGGCCTGAGTAGGATCACAGGGGATACCAAAGTTTAGGTGGTGCAATAATGGAGGAAGAGAGTATTTTTAGAAGTCTTAAATAAATAAATACATCATCCCAAACCGATTGTGTTAATAATTAGTGCGATTACAAGCAGAAATACATGGGATAATTGCATAATGAATGAAAACTAATGAAAGTTCTAATCCAATAATGCTTACCCATAAATTTATGCTAAAAATGGGAATTAGTTGACTTAGCAAAGGTGATTAGTGTGAGCAATAAATAACCACAAGGAATGGTTGTAGTTACCGCGCAACGGAGCAGATATTCTACATCCCAAATCCGAGCCCTATGCCACTTATCCTTGCAAGGTTATGTCAGCGTTCTCCGAGTCAACACCAAACAACATCGTTCACCTCAAATTTCGGCGTTACCTTATGATGGTTGCTGTTTACACCACACCAACGATCAGACTAGGCTGCACAGTGTTATAACCTTCACTTTGCGGGTGGGGAGGCATCACACCGTAGTGGATACATCACCAACAAAGAAAATAAATGCCACGTCAACTCACCATCGTAATACACGAGAGCACCTTTCAGTTTTTCTTCCTTCAGGTGGGGAAATATCTCCATAGAGCGTGATTTATTGAGGAAGTAGCTTGACTTGAGAATTTGGGTGCCGGAAACCAGATCATACATTTTTATGCCCAGCCAGTAATATGGCACCTGCCACCATCTATACAACAGAAAAGACCATGCTGTCATCTAATTTCACACTCTGCACATTAAAATTAGAAGTAACTTGTAGTTAAAGGTTGCAGAAGTCAGAAGCACTATCACAAACACATAGGAGCATTCACATGGTGCACGTTGAGACGGCTTCTTGCATATGTGCCAAATGAGTTGACTATGCTAGCAACTTGTGATGGGCCTGTAGCTAGCCTGATGTATCTTCCATTCTTTTAATGTGCACATGGAATATGGAATTGCCTGTTGGTTTTTAGTTACACCAAGCAGCACAGCTACTTGTACTCTTTTACAGGTACCATTCCCAACTGGACGCGAACCAATGCAACCAAAGCTAGCTGTCCGAAAGGTTCAAATTTTATCCCTGTGAGAGAGGATATAAAAATCCACTAGAATGTGCCATGTTGGACTTTTATACAACCTAATTTGCCCTTATTTAATGATTTTACATTTAGCAGTTTGAAGGAAAATTTGGACTAAGAATTCCCCGGCTAAAAGATGCCTCCTTCTTGAACCTAGAAAAATTGCCTGCCATTTTGAAAAAAATAGCAACGAAATATGTACTAAGTACAAAAATAGCATCTATTGTATAATATGCGAGGGTGAGATGTTGATAGGCAATCTGGCTACACAATGGGATGCTACCAAAAGGAAGTCTTCTTGGCGCATGTGTCGTGCGAAATGGTGGTAATTTGACTGCGAAACATTGATGATCCTGAAAACGATCTTAAGGAGAAGTTGGGTTCACTTGTTTATAAGGTGCACATGAAACTGACAAAAGAAGGCAGACGTAGACGCCTTAGAAAATAATTGCTGCCACACCTAGGCGTGCACCACTAAGGCTACAGGCATCCAAGTTTCAGACGCTTCATGATTAACCCCTTACCCGCGAAAGTGTTTAACCTCAGCTTCATTTGAGCAATTTTTGAATGACTTGAAGTAAGTACGTTTACGCAAGACCTGTACTTTAAATTGTTCTTATCATGATAACGTTAACCATTTATAATAACATGGGGCGGATAGACCAATATCGTCCATCAGCAAGATCATGCCGATAGGTAAACGATATGTTAACATTATTAGAATCCACAGATGTCAAAAACATTTGAAATCACACACACAGACATAAATAAGATTGAAGCATTTCTGTCCGCTCAATTTCATCAACAACTTCAAAGTGATAGAAACATCGGAGTGGATAAGGTACGAAAAAAAAGCTGAAAATCACGACCAGATGCTTTACTCGTCAGCCAAAAAGGATAAACACAGGAAAAGGACGCTTGATTTAGTGAGAGGAAAAGCCAGAAAAGTAAAATACAGCACCCACTTGTAAATCGGCAACATGATGGGCAGCGGATGCGCGATGTGCGGGGCAATGTCGAGGAGGTTGGCTCGTTCACTCAGAGCTTCACGCACCATACGGTACTGCTCTAGGTCGAGATTGAAGACAGCTTTTTGAAGGTAACGTACACCACCATGAATCAGCTTCGTCGAACGACTTGATGTGCCTGAAGCAAAATCTTGCTTTTCCACCAGACAGGTGGTCAAACCTGGAGGAGGAAACGAACATTTAAAGCAAACAATTGAACAGGATATAAAACCACATATTTGAAATACGACATCATAATCTATAAGTTTCATGACTAACAATTTGTAAATATTGCAACTCTAACGAAGATATATCAGTGCGTCCATATTGTAGCAATAGTGACACATTAGTGCATATTTCCAAGCTATTTAGACACCATGGTAAACATTCGAATCGATATAAACTCCGGAGGTCGTGAAGTTATTTTTCACGAGGTCACCAACGAATTTTAACTGAAAAAAGGTATAGTAACCAATTAGCGGAGATGGATCGAAGTTATTATATCGCACATGTAGGTGAAAGACAAATTCCTTTATAGAATCTGCACTTAGTAGAAATTTAGCAGTGTGCTCAATAGCTAATGCGATGTTACCTGAATAGCATGGAAGAGGTGCAGCAAACTGTTAGTGCATGGATCCATCTTCCCCTGTATTGCTTCGTATGCACATGAAATCTTGTACCACATAATTTTGTGGATGGCAACAATGAAATCCTTTCCCAGATGGTAGAAATAGAACATAAAAACGGTACCAACTCAATGTGACCCCGTTTGTGCGCAGCAAATCGCAATAATTTAGGTCCGAAAAAGTTGCGGTGCAGCAGTCTTTAAAAATTGCATTGATTATGTTCCAAGTGATAGCAAAAGCTTACTTAGGTGGCCTGTGGGACAAAAAGTATAGGTCGAACCAACCTCGAGTGATAGCATCAAGAGCTACACCTGTGCCGGTGGCTCCACCGCCGATTACCAAAATATCGAAGACCTCATTGTCCTTCGTCATGCGATCGATGTTTTGCTGACGACTTGTGAGAGGACCACGAAAAAGAGCAAGTTCCTCCTCCGGTGGGGGTTTACGAAGTCGAGTGGCCTAGAGAATGGTAAAAGGAACGCACCGTTAACGTTCCTTAATCAGCCCATACTCCCTTAGAACGTACAAAATTAGTATTTAATATTGGCAGTTAATAAAAGCGCATCAGCCAGGGTGACCCAACTAGGTCTACTCCAAAACATTTGAAATTTCTCGAAAGGATTTATAATTTGCATTGAAATTCAAACTTTTCCATTTTACGCAAGCATTCAGTCGGCACATGCATGAATCTTCTAGCCCATTAGACTGATTATTCTTTTACAGCACAAAGAAAAGCAATTAACGAATTTTTTATAGATTGCTTCCGAGCTGATTAGAGTGCCATACCACAATTTTGCAGAACTGCCTATTAAAAACGACCAGAATAATGAATAAGAAAAGCTTGAAAGTGGTTTTGAAAGAGAAACTCCAGTTTAAACCAGTGAGTACACTAAAAATACAGGGGAAGAATGAAAGAAGATTGTATAACTAATAATAATAAGTTTAGTGGGCTTCAATGGCTGATTAAGAATAAGCGAATTTCATGTTGGCAGTGCATTAAACATTTGTCACTTGAAATATAAATATCCTCGAAATGCACACGATGGATTGCCAAAATACAAAAAAAACTTCTTGGAAATAAAAAGTTGAAGTTGGTTAAATGTGGAGTAAGCTACAACCCATCGAAGAAACTCATCTGCTTTTTCATTTGCACGATTTTACGACGATAAATACCATGGGATAGTCATCGAAATTTCATGATAATTTTATCGTTTTGGAATCACATTCATGCTCATAAATGGGAATGAAGGAACACAAACAGAGAGGAACACAAACACAGAGAACCGATGGGTTAGTCAAGTTGTAGCAGAACCTACGCGCATTCTCTTGGCCTCCAGCAGTTTTGGTGCGTACTCCATAAGAGCCAAGGTTCCTAGACCTGTGGCTGTGCCGGTCATCAATAAACGCTGCCATGTCACTCGTAATCCGAAAATTTTCATTGCCATCTAGGTAAAACTTGACGTTATAAATGATTAAAAGCAAATAAACCGGTTTGCAATTTCTGGGAGAAGTTATGATGTACGAATAACCAAGATGAACAAAGGCCAATAAAATCAAAGTATAAACGAAGTTGAATATCTACTATTTGGGTTACCAACGGGTAACAAAATACCCATCAGAACTAGAGTGATAAGAATAAAATAACTACAATAAAATGAGAGCCAGTAAAAGAAAGGCTTATACGTAACAGACTTATTTCTAAAAGCTCAAATACAAAGTTATATGTCCAGTGTAGCCTGCTTAATTCATCATGATGTCTAGAAAAGTCAGAAGTAATACTGTGCCACTGAAGCAGGTAGACCATAACGTAATGCGGCAAAAACATCAATCCTCCAAGCAATCAAGAAACAGTAACTAAATAGTGGCAATAAGGAGCAAGCATATAACATAAAGGAATCCATTTACTAAATTTATTATTTATTGCCTCGGAATAGGCAGAAAACCAAACGCGGGTCACCACCAAATCAGCGTGCATGTGAAATTGTAAAATAGAATAGATATGATGAATTAACCTCCCATAGAGAGTTTGCTAACGTAATAATACAATCCATAGGACTTGAATAATTGTTAAAAATGCAATAGCAACTAACCCCAAAGCCAAATAAGCTCTCGATAAAAGAACGCAAAATCACCGAAGCCGCCTAACCTACGAACAGCAGAAATATAACGGGTTGATTAAACGTAACATTACCTTAACCAAAAATAGTGCTAGGCCAGAGCATAAAACTTCAAAATGTCTTTTATGGATGCTAAAGCCTAAAAAAAGATTCTTCAACAACTAGGAAATGCAACTACGAGACAAATGGATGATGAAAAAAATCAGAATAACATAGGCTGCAAAAAAGTGTCTAGGAGCAAAAATATGAAATTTTGACAAAAAATTTTGGATTTTCAGCGCATTGTTTGAACATTTTGTTCGGAGACTTTAAACGCATCAGCCCCCGTGCTGGTTAAAATAAATATTTGCGTGTCTTGCTGCTAAAATCCGCATGTTGCTTGAACATACGTCTTAAATAAATGTGTACATGGACTAAAAAGGGGCAAAATATGGTCACTGAACCCCCGAGTAAGATTGCCAGTAATGGAGGACCCTAACTAGTCGTTGTAGCGTCCCGAGACTCCCTTTAAGGTAAAAGAAGGCATAGTACTGGGGCAGAATATATATATTCTGGAAACAGAGGGCTTGGGGGCTGTTGGCACGACCCAAAGGCCGGCCAACCGGCTAGTACAATATGGCCACCTAAGTGACTGAAACCGGCAGTTCGAACAAACAAAGTATTACAGTCGTCCTATTCATTGCACGGGAATGAGGACCAAGGAGGAAAAGCAAGGCGCTAAGCCTACCGCATTCAATTTGAACTTGAAACTAGGGGTCCAGCTTAATACTTGTGTCCTTTATATGTGTCCTGTAGGCTAGAAGGGGGAGACAACTTAAACTCGGTCGTGGGCATGCAAGTTCACCCTCCGGAGTCCGAGATATCCTAGTCTTAACTTCCTGTTTCCGCTACCACATGGCCTCTGTATCCTTATAATAAGGATGTCTAAAACCTCAACCGTCTGATAGTAGGGGTGATAAAAGGAAGGAGGGGGAAAGAGAAGTATTTCCTACATCCATTTTAAATTATTTCGGCAAATATGTTCAAGTTAACACACAATTATTTGAACGATGCTTTGAAGTGTTAGGATTCTAGACCATGTTTTCGGTTAGGACTTAAGTTTTCACTGCGCATGCAAAACCTACATAAATCGGATGCGATTAAACACGTTGAATTACTTCTTCCCTTAAACAGGGGTGCACAATTCCTTGAAAGTGTTTTTACTCATGACGGCACTTTCCTTTGAGCTGGAAACATTGTACAGCAAGTAAAAATACAATTTACTGAAGGCGAAAGTTGAGTTCACACTCAGGCAGAAAGAGTGCTGCAACATCTATGTTGTTTGCAAATAAATTTGCAAGTGAGAGACGGGAGGACAATTTAAACCTGGTCGTGGACGAACGGGGTTGCCCTCCTGAGTTCGGGATAATCTCGTCGCAAATGCCTCAACTCCGCTGTCGCGTATCCCACCTGTACTTATGATAAAGATGCCTAGAAACATCCAACCTTTTCATAGCAAGGGTGGTAAAAGGAAAGAGGAGAAAAGGGAAGAACTGTCCACACATGTAACCGGTACACAGGAAGATCTAGGTATGCTGACATGGCTCAGAGGCCGGGCCACCCGAGTAAGGTGCAATGGTCAATCAAGTCACCCTTGACGAAAAATGAGGGCTAAACGAACAACAGCACTACGTTGTTTGTTCGGACTGTTGGTTTCGTTCACTTGGCTGGCCATGGTGAACCAACCGGTTGGCTGGCCTCCGGGCCATGCCAGCAGCCCCAAATCCCTCTGCTTCCAGAATATATGTATTCTTCCCTAGTACCATACCCTCTTTTACGCTAAGGGAAGTCTATGGACTCTGTAGCATCCCGAGACTTTCTTTAGGTTAAGAGAAGGCATAGTGCTGGGGCAGAATATATATTCTGGAAACAGAGGGCTTAGGGGCTTTTGGCACGGTGCAACGGCCGGCCAACCGGCACAGTACAATATGGCCACCTAGGTGACTGAAACCGGCAGTTCGAACCAACAAAGTATTTCAGACTCTGCTAATTGCACTTTGTTCTATAAATGTCGATTTCTATATCATTTATCATTAACATGGTACCGACAAAGGAATTTGCGCAACGCTTGTTTTTTAATTTAAAAGTTTTTGTCTTGTGAAACGGAAAGTGGTCTCATCTAACATGTCTCATACCGGATATTTTTTATTCTACTAGCTGTGAATCTGTACACGAACGGCTGTTGCGACAAAATGCTGCCAAGCAAGCTTTTTAGCGTTTTTTAAACTTTGATGCGAAATTCTGTAAGTATTTTATAATTGCATTATTTGTTTTGTGATTCCAGTTTTAATTATTGTAAACTCCCCTCTTTTCAACATATGACCTTGGGGTTTTAAGGTTCGCGATCGTAGTTTGCGTCTCGTGGTGGTTTACATTTGGACTACATTGGTATCTAGGTCCCATAGAACTAAAAGACTCAATTGTTGCATCAAAATTATGCAGGGTTTTATCCGGTTAGAAGTTGTTTCTCTAGATGTGAAGAGAAGATTTTATATCTCATTGCAAATAATAATGATGGTAAAACTTTGCTTCACTCAATTTTTAAACACTCAGACGGCGAAAGCTGAATGAATTTTGCAAAATGGCTTCAATTAGATATTGTCTCTTTTCCTTGGAAATGCGCGATGTTGTGTTTGTTTACGTCATCATAGCGTTCTTTATTACTCATTATTTGAAACGTTCGTGGAACCATTGATCTTGGCTTGCACAAGTTAGCTGTTTCACAAAAATTAACATTTGTAATGTTTTTAATGGATCTAAATTTTGGTTTTAACCAGTATGCAGTGAAAATGTCCTCGGCCAAGGCAGGAACAGACCCTTTCGCTCTGGCGATCTCTACAGCCGTAGACACGGTCACTGCTTCCCCGTCTGTTGGTGACACAACTTCAACAACACCTCAAATACACGTACATCATTTTCACCATCAATCCTGTCTGCATCACCCTGAAGTGTTGTGCACTAGTCTCCCTACTAGCGTGCCTGTTGTATCTCGCTCTGAGGATGACTATGCTGTGGTTTTCAACTCTACCAATGCCACTCGTTCCCCCTTTAGACCAACATTGCAGCCAGTTAACAACAAACTTTCTACTGTTATTTTTACTGCGCCAAGAAAAACCGTTTGCACTGCGACCATTAGACACCCGAGCCTGGCGTCTCTTGTTTTCCATCAACCTCGCAATACGCATTCGTTGGACCCTGTCACACCGTCCAATTCCTGTTTTTTCAATGTAGGTCTCATTTAGATCGCTTTTTTAGTTTTGCGATTATATTTACTCTTACAATCTTAGGGATGGGATTTTGTTGATTATCATACTAACTTACAACTTTTCATTATTTGTCCAGCATGACAATCTTGCTTTAAGTCACTTTTACGTCTTAAGTTTAATTGAAATCAGATGGTTTCTTGCCGTTTTCGAAGAGCGCTATATTGACAATGTGGGAGCTTTTCATTTACTATTATATAAAATCTGTTAGGGTAGAGGTACATTCTTTTTGTTATGGATTTTATGCAATGCCGTGGTTTGTTATAATATTTTTAACGGCAAAAATACTCATGTTTATGTAATTTGGCCTTTGGCGCTTATTGATGTTGAAACACCGCAGTGTAAAACCATTTCTTTATGGTTTTAAAACGCGCCCTAAGAAGTTACCCATCGCCCAATATTATAAATTTATCAGTGGTTACATGTTTATGCTTCTCACAAACTAGTAGCTTTACGATGAAACGATTTTTGAGTTGTTTTTTTTCTTTTATTGACGGAGCTTTTAATATGTAGCGCAAATTTTTTTTTTCAATTAGAGTCCTGCAAATTGACTGGCATACATTTAGAAATCCCTTGTTCGTTAGTCAAGTCTCTCTGTTCATCGAAATCCCGCTAATTTATTTAACCAACTCTTGTATTTTATCAATCTTCGGCGACGTGTTACTGTTTCCATGCTTTGTACTGCTACGGTCTTGACAAAGGCACACTTAAACACATTTTTTAGAAGTAAACCTTTATTGTTTGCAAATCTGATGCATATTTAAGTCAGTATTTCTCAATTCCACAATTTTCTCAAAAGGAAAGCCCATCTTTAACTAGCTCCATTTGGATTTAAGTGGTCACCTTTTACTATTCACTCCTTTTGAATCCTCATATGCCTCGCTGTCAGAGCCGCCACCTGGTATGTGTACCTGTCAATTCCATCAAGCCTCTCGTTAATTGTCCGCCCTCTGGCCGACGTCATTATCGCTTGCCATAGACAGGCACATGCGCTTCAGAATGCAATGAGTCACGTAGGATTCCTGCTTGCATGTGATGTTGTCCGCTCGTAGTGAAAGCCATGCCCTCTACCTCCTTCTTGGTCGGAGGTCTAAGGTAATTGTCGAATGACTAAGGCTCCCATTGTGGAGCTCATTCTATCCTTGTGAAAAAAGTTGTAGTACTTCGTAATGACTTCACTACACAGCTCTTTTGATACATGAAGCAGGTTCATTTCCTTGACGCGAACCCATGCAATTAAAAATCTGTGCGCCTGCAAAATTTGGTTGAACTTTGTCTAATTAAATGGCTCTGAGACTACAACAAGGCATCAAAGACCTCAAATTTGCCATTGACTAGCCTAATAATTGTAGCCAATGTAAAACAAATGTCCCTTAATGATGTTATTTTGGCGTCAGAGGTTAATTTGCAGGTTCTCTGTCTTCCAACATTTATTTGCGCTCTGGATTGCAGGGACTTTCTCTTTGCTTAAAGTTTACGTTAAAATAAGTACAGAGGATCCCATGGTCAGATCAAAATAGTCGCACGTCTTGGTACTATGCTTTCATATGTATAGTTTGCAGCCAAAATTATCAAATCTTTTTAATGGAATGCAGCTGGTGGTGAAATGCGAAAATTTGACGACGGGCGCCTCACTAATGGTTGAGGCTGATGGGTGAATCTTTAGACAGCCCTCCTTACGTTCACGTGCATCAGTGTGGGAGTCAAAAATCGAAGTTGTAGACGTCGCCAGTCCATCGTTCGTCACTTGCCATCAAGATTTCGACTTACTGACTGATCAAATTAAGTATCCTCTTTTAGGATGTGAGATAATTCCCACAAGATATTGTCCAGCCCCAGCATCATGAATACAGCAGATATTCTAGTCGTTACGATCCGCAAATAAATGACTTATTATCACTGGCTAAACAACAGAAGGTCTGTTATCTTAAGTTCAGTGCCTTATTCACGGTATTCGGAATCTAGGTTTGCTGTTTTCCAATGCTTTTTTTCTATTAGCCCGTGTTGTTGAGGCTTTTGAGTTCAATGGTACCGTATATGAAGGTAAGCTTAATTTAGTTTGACATTTTGATTGAAATGTAATCCATTTGGCCACTCTAAAAAAGCTTAGTAAATGTGATTATTTGAGATTCTGATGGTGTTGATGAGCTTTTGATGGAATCTGTCTTTCAGTCATTCACAAGATAACCTTTGAACATCCCTGTCGTCGTTGAGTAATTTTATTTCACCATTTACGTTCGTTCGCTCTCATTTGGGGGCTGGTATCAGAGTAATGTAAGTGATTATTATAATGGCTGGTAAACCTTTTTTACCACCGCCTCTAAAATATTCTATAATTTAGGTTATTTGCCAGTGATGTCGGGCATCACGACTAGCCGCTTGAATAGGGCTGTAACCCTCATAATTGGGCAAGTAGCAGTTAAGTCATGGTTTTAAGCAATGAGTGAATTGTTATTCAAACTTTTACAGATAAAGTCTAGTTTTGGGTGCTAGTGATTGTGGAGCTTCAAGGTATCTTAACGAAGCATAATTTGTTATATCACCCTGAGAAGATCAACGTTTGTTCGTCAACGTTTGTTGGCTTTTCCAGTGCCAGTTATCCTAGAATCTACGAATATTCCGTGCTTCTTGTCAACTTTCAGGACACTTCCGGTGACCATCTCCAAAAGGTCTGGTAATTTTGGACCCCTGATAGTGGCGCAAGTTCCCTATGATTTATCATAAGCAAGACCTAATAAAATCTCCCATTTGATGTAGTGTGGTTCTAAGGGCCATTTAAACAATAAATTGGGTTAAAGAGTGTGCGTTGCTTTCATCCCAATTTTCTGTAGCTTTATGAGTTTTATCTAAAGCGCTACACGTAATAACCCTCAAAAAGGCCTTCAGTACATTCTACGTTCATAACCTTTAAGCTCGTGTGAATACCGACTTTTTGAATCATGCTCTGTACCCATTGCTACCTCCAAGCCTTTGATGAGTCAGAAGCTGTGTTCTTAACGCCATTCCGCCATACTCGTATCGTAGTAACGACGTTACAATTCCAAATTAGCATAACGGTCGCGAAAACATGGTCACCTAATAAAGATAAGTATATGAAGACGGGGTCATCAAGTGTACACCCTTTTTTCTCCTCAATCACAAATCAGTTAAGTTCCAATGGAAAAGACATAAGAATCTATACACCATTGATACTTGCATTTATAAGGATAAATTCTATTTCAAAGCAGATCGAGAAAAACTGCTTGGAGCAATGAATCCATTTCTTCCGCTTAGAATGCCACTGGCACATCGCCGACATTCGTATCTCAGACCTCCTCACCGCACTTCTTTCCACGGGATCAACCGGGCGCTTCTGTCGGCGGCTCCTCAACCAGTGGTCCGCACACCACTCCGACCAGCCTCTACACGCAGACCATTTCGGGTCAATCGGTCTCCCAGACTAATACGCCCTCCCGTGTGGTTCCAGGTTGGTCACCATTCATCTTCGGTTCCTCTCGTCTGCCTTCACTTCGATTCAAACCAAATTAACTCTTGAGTCCTCAGAACTATAGGTGTGGAAGTGGGCAAAAGATCTGGGAGTTTGGTCAATATGGGGGCTAAGCAGGGTAAGATGGTAGAGGCCTTAGAAATAAAATAACAAAAGCAAATATCATTCGCTCATAGAATTCTGGACGCTTAACAGGTTTTTTGGGAGAACACTAAGACTGTTTTAACCATTGGACGTCAAATGATTATGCTTTCGCTGGTAAATAACTGATGAAATTGTCACTTATGGACTTAAAGAATAGAAGACGTGTATTTTGCCCATTTAATAATCCTAATGCTGTTACAGAATCATTTCGAAATAAAAAAATTATGACTTCAGTTGGTGTATGTTATCATTGCATCTTTTAAATCAATTTACATTTCTAATAAATAAGTTTTAGCATTATAGGTGTACTATACATGGGCACCAAAATTCATTCAAGGATTGAAGATAAGTGTGCTTAACCTTCTGCCAAAATACACGGGTATTAATTTAAATTCTCT
This sequence comes from Taenia multiceps, assembly GCA_001923025.3. Lineage (NCBI taxonomy): Eukaryota > Metazoa > Platyhelminthes > Cestoda > Cyclophyllidea > Taeniidae > Taenia > Taenia multiceps. The sequence goes on along the minus strand of CM010311.1, from coordinate 74,602,601 downwards.
ACCTGCGAGACGACGATACTCGTTAAAGTTAACTTAATTAAGTCTCATGAGGCTTCTTTTCTCCACTAGCTAAGCGTCTTGATCGCGTTTCCTGAACTTATTCGGTCTTGAAGTGCGTTTTGGCTCACGAAGGTCTTGAGTGTGGCCATCTTCTGACTGATTCACCCCATCTCTCCTAGGTATTGTATTTTGGCTTCTGCTTCGTCCTCACTCTGAAGAGGCAGCAGCAGTAGCAGCCAAAGCCATCTGGCAATATCGATTGAGTGGCGATGCATGGTCGTACTCAACGTGCGGACACGTGCGTGCGCAAACGTGCGTGCGTGCGTATGTCTGCAAGTGCGCACCGCCTCCCCTCGGCGTGCTGTGCATACATGCGTCGTGCCACCGCCACCACCGAAAGCAGTAGAGGCACCGCAAGCACGCCCAGTTTGGCGTGGTGCCAAATTCCCCAGTGCCTGGGGTGATTTTTCCAAGTGGCATTTTGTTTATTCTCGCCTTACTTGCAACACTCGTCATTAGGTCAGCCCTGTTTTTGCCATTTAGGTCAGCCTTTAAGCACATCAGCCGTTTAAAATGCACAGGGGTCTAAAGTTAAGAGTCTAAGCGAACGCTTCTTTGCTGAAATGTGAAGTGGGCTATTAAGGGGACTGCAAAGGCGAACAAGACAGTGAACGTTGTGAAATGCTCGTCATGGATACTTATGGTCGCAAAGCTAACAAATGGACTTGATTCTTCAAAAAATACTGTTAAAATACCGATCGACGAATGAGGTCCCTTGATGAACCATGTCAGACCAATCAAAGACGTGTTGGAAGTATGAACGAATCGTTGCTCAAAGTAGCGCCCATTCAATCGTCTTTAATTCGGTCTGCAATGTTGCTAACTATTTTAAGTTCATGATTTCATGCACAAACGTTTCATTTCATGCTTCATCTTTGATTTCAGTAGAAGTTTCTACCGATGTAATTCCTCCACAATGTTGATAATTTTCCGTTCGACTTTTGAGCATTCATAACAATAGAAAAGTGCACACCATCCTAAATAATGCGAGTAGGCACATTTTGTAACGTTGTAATGTGTTTCCCACTCCCCATAAGCCGTTACTTCCTGCCAGTACCGATTTTGAAGTCGGTCAATAAGTGATTATTCAATTAGTAGCTTCGTTTGCGCGTAGTATTATTTCATAATAGTGCATCAATCTCAAACGGAATTTTCCACTGCAACTTGGCCTTCTGTGTGTCAAACTTTCGCGACCAAAGTCCATAAAAGTCCGGTGTTTGTTGGTTGTCGTCATTTTGTTTTCTATCCCAACCTTCCATTGCCTTGTTTACTCGAACTGCTATTCGTGCTCATTTTAGGCTTGGAAAGGTTCGTTTAATGCTTTTAATAAAGGCGCCGCAACTTCGAAACCAGAGCAAGCGGCACCATTCCGAATGATCATTCTACTTGTAGAGACCACAGAGTTCATCTGTATTACCAGAGGTCAACATCATTTGACACTTGGGGGTAGTACCAATTAACACACACTTTAACCTTCTTTGTTAACTAAAATAGGAAATAAGGTGGTCGACTGAAACCCAGCAGAGGTTTAGCTTACTCGTATTTGATGGTTGTGGCTCAGGTCTATTCGTAACGGTAACAACACAGGAATGGGACCCTTAGATTTTGGGAATCATCTAAATGCATATAGTCGCACATCCAGGGTATGTGCTTGGATAAAGCTTGGTCGCTATTCGATGCAAAAAGGGCGTCGGTGGATTGACTCTCATTGGTGAAAGTAACAGGTGAACGAGGCCGGTTCCCTATCTAGGATACCCATGCTAGAATCACAAGTAAATCGGGCATCACATTAACCACTTGGGCCTACCTCGAGCAGGGGAACGTCACCTTTGAAAAATAAAATTTGCTACTAAAAATAAGCTGTTGGTAGCAACCAGATGTCTGCAATGCTGTTTAGATGGTTAATGAAGCTGTAGTTTATGTGTCCCAAGTAACTTATTTTCAGGCGTTGTACTGCATTTATTTTGGGATTCGATATTAAAGCAGCCAAGAAATTCGATGTCATTGACCTGATCAAAGCTCCTTCTCCCAAAAAACATGGTTTCTTCAGCGTATGATCGGCATCGCAGACAAAACTTTGACTTTAATTCAACAATGCGTGAACTAGGAGTTGGCATTTTTGCATGCTTAGGTAGATTACATTAAAACAGTCTAGTTAAGGTACCACCACTAGTTGGAATTGAAGTGTCCGACGCCTGGGGTACAAAAACGATGTCAATTCGTTTCCATACCTGTGGAAATTCCTGGCAATCACGGGCACTTAGCAGTACCATATCTCTTAGTTTTGAATGCGTGACCAATTTTGTATATTTTTATAAAAATCTGCATTACTGTCTCAGAAGTGCGTCATTTGATTATTTGGTTCCAAATGGTGGTTTGTTTTTAGATTTGATTCTAATGTTTGCACTATTTTAACAATTACCTAACAGCTTAACGTGTAAAGAACGATGACGGATATAGGTTTAGACATAAGCATGGCCATCTGTATCCTGTTGATTTGTCGTAGAAAAGTCTCACCGGTAGGACTATCCACATGGCAGGGAGTGGTGGCGGTATTGGTTATGACCCTTTTTCGCCCACCCGTCCGTCTACCTGTCTAGTCACGTCGTCGTTTTTATAGCCCATTTAGCCGAATGACTCACTGCGCCGGCGTGAGTCAACACCAAACCTTTTCTTCTGCTAGAGGAACAGCAAGCACCTCTTTAGAGCTGGTTTTAAAGAGTTTTGCTGGTTTTTGGAAAAGATCATCCGTTTGTCTTGAGGTAGCTTAAAAAAGCTTACCTTATAACGCTGGGCCTTAATCGTCAGCTTTAAAGCATCGTTTCAGTGATACTCAGTTCTAACGACTGTTAATTTAAATATATCACCTAGTCACAAACAATTAAAGCCTTCAAAACGAGTTACACTGAAACTAGAGTGAACTCAAACGGTGAAAACTCCTCTATTTTGCCACGTTGCGACTGTTCCCTAGTAAGTCATTTTACTCCGGACGGCGATTGATGGTGATTATTTGGTAAACAGTACCCCATAAATTTCGCTGGCACAGCAGAGGCCTTTTACTCTGCTGTCAGGTGATTAGTTCTGATGATTTAGGTACATTGGAGTGCGCAAAAAGCGTCGTCACTCACGTCTTGCTACTTTGTGCTTTATACTATCTCCAGGCTGCTGTTCTTTCATCCTTCTTAGCCTTCGCTAATGAGCAATCAAGACTTTTCCAAGCTCCAAATGCCCTTATTGCTTACCTATTTATCACTTTGGAATGAAAACCCTTCATCATTGCTCCTAATGGCCTATTCATTTTGACGTTGACCAGTACATTCGAGGCCGTAGCTTTGCAAGTTTTCTGAAGGCTGGAGGCAAAACTATTTGAATTTGTATGCTGTTGTCGCGGTGGTATCTAGTAGAATTAAGTCAGCTAAAGCCAATCAGTCAATTCAATTGCCCTGATTTATCTACTTTTTGTTTTTAGGTCAGATTATTCAACTTTTGCATAAAATTAGGTTAATGAGCCAAATCCTAGCTGGTTTTAAAACCTTCACTGATTCTTACTAAATGCACCGACTGTGGCGGCATTATTAATTAATCAACAAAGACCGGTTTCTTTATTTCTGATTTTACGTAAACAGGAAGTTCTACTGATCGTCTGAACCCTTCAGTTTTGTAAACCATATTTATCACCATTAAAAACAGGGACATAGAACAATCGCCGTCTAACTAAAAAAACAAGTTGGGACATATTCCCGAAACATTTAAAACATTGCGTAGGTGTAAGTTGTGCTGAACCGCAGAGGTCCAGTCCATAGGTTAACTATTATAGCGTGCTGAGCCTTTTCTGGAGACGAAAATAAACATGATATTCGGACAGAATATGTACGGTCGAAGCACAGAAGGGTTTGAGACTGTTAGCTTGGCCCAGGGGCCAGGCCACCCGAAAGAAGTGCAACAGTGAGGCCCTAAGTGGTCTTTTATCAAAATTGAGAGTTAAACAAAAGAGCAATGTATTACCTTGTTTCGATTGAGTAATTTTTTTCAATTTTTATCACAGTAACATTGATTTGTTTCCCTGAAGATGGGGCGTTTTAAAAAGCACACCATTACGAGTAGCTTTAATTCAAAATCTGAAATTAATCAGGGACAAAATACTAGGTGTAGCGTTCCGAGGCTCCCCTTAAGGTAAAAGAAGGCGTAGTACTAGGGCAGAATATATATATATTCCGGGAACAGAGGACTTGGGGGCTGCTGGCACTGCCCGGAGGCCGACCAACCGGCTAGAACAAGATGGCCACCCAAGTGACCTAAACCGGTAGTTCGAACAAACAAAGTATTTCACAGCCCCTCTCTTCCTTCGAGCGTCGTCCTCGACGATCCCCTTCGTCCGTCTCCCGTGTCAGCCATCACAACGTAATCAGTGCTGCGAGAAGCACCCACGAGCTAACCGTCCCAGTCGTCGAGGTTCGAACGCATGTGTTCCTGTAGTGCCATCAATTCCGCGTAGCACTCAGTGCAGCAAATGCGCGCCTCTTGGTCCTCCTCTGGGCTTGGAGTCCACGGCTAGTGTCGCTTCAGTTGTTAATAGCTTTCCGGTCGAACACGAGGGCGAGGGAGATGTCGAAGATGAACGTCGATCTCGACCCTTCTGTTACGGGACCCCAAAGGTTCTCCCCCCCTTAGCACATGTACTTCTTTCACAACGCCGACGTTTGCCAGAAACGGCGTGGAGCAGGATAAAATCCATCAAAGTCGGGTCCGCTTTCCGCTGCCACCAATGTAGCGTCCCGAGGCTCCCCTTAAGGTAAAAGAAGGCGCAGTACTAGGGCAGAATATATATATATTCCGGCCCAGAGGCCGACCAACCGGCTAGAACAAGATGGCCACCCAAGTGACCTAAACCGGTAGTTCGAACAAACAAAGTATTACACTAGGTTTTGGTCCTTCTCTCCTGCTATCTTTGATGATTGGTTGCTTAATGTGTAAACACACTCAAAATAGTACAAAATGCTGGTATCTCATGCCTTTTGAATGATATTAACTTCTACTTTGCTGATTGTCTTCACTATAATTAAATTTTTGGTTTCTGAATAGAATCTCTTTTGGTAATCTGAGATACGCTTTAAATATACATCAGCAAACACAATTTAAAAATTCCTAAGAAAATCCTCTTTGCAATAACAGCGTCTGACAGAGGCGTCTAATTTGTAGTTAGCTTTGTCCCCGAACGTGCTGCTACATTGAGCCCAGGTGATCCATCAATCTACTACCGATTAACCACAGCCGGCTACAATCTGCAGGCCACCACGAATGATCAACAACGAGGATCTCCCAATGTTCCCGATCCAACTCCTGCCATCAACCTGACAGACCGTCTGCTTCGGTGGTTCCGTGCTGGCGAAACCACTGGTGTTGGTCGAGACACAAGTGCTGATAATATGCAAGCACAACGACGCAGGAGCAAAAGCCAGCCACCTCAACACCAACGGCGGGTCCAGTTGATGCAAATTGATCCGAGATGTGTGCAGACTGCATTGGAGGTGACCTCTAATAATGCGACGAAACGAAATGAGTAAGTAATGTTTAAAGTGATTGAAATCCTTTTTCGGTTAGGTGATTTTCTATCCAATAGGGTCCTCTATCTTCGCCATCATTTGCTAAATTTGTTGGGTTTTTGTTATGCACCAAGAATAGTTTACTATGGTTTAGTAACTCATTAAACACATGAAACGCTTTCTTATTACTCAAGCTGTGCTTCAAAATTTTGAAGCAAAATTGATTTGTTGTTTAATAAAGTGAAAGGCGGAGATTTGTAATGGTTAGAATTGCATTTACCATTTATTTTCTATCCATGATTTTCCTCGAAACAATTGCACGACATTTCCACCGTCTTGTTTTCGCCGGATCGTTATGCACGTTACATTTAAATAATTACCCTTCGCAGCCATTGAGGTCAGGAACTAGCATTTAATTACAGTCAGCTAGGCCATTATTGTTTGCATTCAAGTTTAATAAACTCAAACCATAGTTCTTTTCGTGTTTCATTCTCAGTTTTGATAGCAGGCTACTAGGGGACTCTGTCTATGTACCTCCGCCGAGTGGCCTGACCTCTGGACCATACCAGTAGCCCTCAGTCCTTTCTGTGTGCAGCAGATCCATAGTCTACTCCGGTATTGCAGCTTCTTTCGCCTTTGGGAAGTCTTAGGGCGGTAAAAAAAACGTCACATTTTTGGCTTCAATTTCCGAATTCATCTCTAAATTTGCTTTCTTAACTTGATGGTTAGAACTCTCAGGTTGGATATTTCACTTTATTTATTTTGTTCCAGATCACTAATATGTGATCGATCGGATACGTCAGTATTGGCATGAGATAATTTTATTCAAAATGATGAACTTTGTTTTTTTGAAGGTAGCTCCTACTGCTGCCTGTTTATTCGGTTCTTATGAACCCACGTTTTTTCCACGATGAACATATTCGTTGATTTCCGACTGCAAAATCCCAGAGACCAATCCCCTCAAAAATTCTAATTTCAATTTACTGAGTTAAGGTTCACTTTTGCGCGTCTACGCTTTGTAACAAAAAATCTTATTTGTAGATTAACCCACTAACTTTTTGTCAAAACAATAAACTAGCCATTTTGCTGATCAGCAATGCAGTTGGATTGCCATCTTATTGCTAATAAGGATTCGGTGATATGCCATGATTATTAAACCAAAGCACAAGGCTTCCTCACAAATATGGACTGTTGTAGGTCACATGTCGAATTCGCAAAACTTCTAGGCCTAGCGTCCCCAAAATAACATCTGACTAGGATTTCTTGGCATTGCATTAATTCTGCAAGCGAAAATTGCAAATCCCTTCCCAATTGCAGCGTGAGTCAGCATGAAAAATAATGCTGCATTCGCCTTCACTTAATGTTGCTTCCGTCCATGCTTTTAGCGTTGGCGTTAAGGTTTATACTAAATCACGGATTTTATAATAGGTTGTCTATAAATGTTTTGTGGTTACACTACGATTTGAGATTCACCCATAGGGGGAGAGAATAAGGGAGTTTTACTCCAATGAAGCTTTATACTAATCACCTGCAGGCCAACACAGCATCAACGCCCAAAAGTTCTGGTGTCTCCAACCAATGGGGTCTGCCCAACACCCTCCAACCGTCGACGCCAACTTCCACCAGCTCCCTGCACTTGCAGTCACCACCACCAACCGCAACTCCATCAGACACCTCAACAGGTCTCTCTCGCCTCCCCCGTTGACCATCAACACCGAAGCCGCCTTCCTCGCTGGCTCTTGTCCTGCGGTCCCCATCAAAAACATTCCCTTTCCCCACCTCCTACTTGTCCCCCCTGCGTCGTGCCTCCGCCTCCGCCACCCCGAAGCACAGCTGTAAAACTCAAGCCAGCTACACGCAGTGTAGAAGTGCAAACTCAGCCTGAAGCCATCCCTGCATGTTGCTGTGCCTCCGCAGGCATCGAACCTGCCATTTGTGGCATCGACGGCCTAACTGGGTGTTGCAGTGGTGAACATAAACAACACATAATGCTGCATCACTATCACTTCCACCATTACTATCATTGCGAGGCTCAGGAACCAGCCAACGCTCCTACTGCTGCGAATGCCACGACTTCTACCGCTGTTGCTGTTGCTGAACCCGTGGATTCAAGGCCCTCCTCTCCGCTGATAAAGCTCTCGGTCACATGGCCGCCGAACGCAGCGATTTCTGTCGAAGAGCAGGGAGAGGTGGAAGGGGAGAATGGAGGCGAAGCTCCTCACTTATTAACCGCGGAAGAGTGTCATGCTGATGAGGCCTGTGTAGCAGTGGAGCAGACAGTCGATGGCGACCCACCGGCACCCGTTTCAGACGCACTTCGAGCGATCGAGTCGGCAAAGGTGGAAACACCGACTGGACAGCCGGCCAGACCGATCTTCAAGGTGGAAGAGGTGGAAACGATGAATGAAGAGCCTCCGACACGGATCCCGTTGAATACACAGGCTTCTGTAATGGATGCCTATCAAACAGATCAAAGACGAATTTTTTTGCAAAACATAAACCAATTGAAGCGGGTAAATGCTTGAAGAATGCCAAAAATGATGATTTTGGACTGAAACTCATACTCTTGGAGAATGTTAGACCACATCATAAGAGAATTTTTCGGTTAAAAATAACTTAGGGAATCAGAGGTTTATTTATTTATTTGTCTTCTAAATATCCTGTCGTAGATTCATGCCAGACGTACATTATTGCGATTTTTATATTTTCACATTGTTTCAAATTTCCTATCAAACCATTTATTGCCTATTTTATTTAACAAATCCATTTAAAATAAAGGTAACACCGACATGAACTCTCACATTCAGCATGTCCAGTGACTTACTTGTTGGACCACAGGCTTGCGAATTGCTTTTTTTTTGAATGCATTCCTACCTCTACGGACTTATTTTTAAGGAAGTAACTAATAAATATTTCGTGTTCATGGGACCTTGAAATCTTTAATGTATTACGTTTATATCGGTACTTTTTGTTTTCAATGGCCAAAATCCGTGTTTCTTGTTTCACCAATGGTGAGCGAGGTTGAAGCCACCTTGTTTAGTTTTATTTTTTTTTGACCAATGCAGACTGGATGGTATTGGGGCCCACTGACGATAGAAGAGGCTGAATTGCTGCTGAAAGACCGACCGAACGGCAGCTTCCTTGTTCGTGACAGCGGACACGAGCTCTATATTTTGAGTGTCAGTTTTCGGGCTGAAAATCGCACCTATCATACTCGTATCGAACACACTGGTGGTAAGTTACAGATTTACTTAATCTTTCATCAACAGTATTGGTACACGCCGGAACCACTTTGTGTAGTTTTGGGTAGTAAAGCTCCAGTAATCGCGCCTTGCTGCAATTATATGTTTACAGCAACTCATGGTCGTATTTAGTCTTTGTAGTGACAGTGCGGACTGCGCCAACGCTAATCAGTTTTGGTGGTCTGAACGCCTGGTTCTAGATAACTATTGCTTCTTTGGTTACCTCGCTAATTTAATGACTTGTCGAATTTTTCAATAACACGTTATCCGGTCGGCCGTTTGCGTCATCTAGTTACTTAAATATCCGAAAATTATTCTTTTTTTATGAAACATTTATGGAGGTGAGGAAATCCTCCAAGATTTCGTCTTCCAAACTAAATGTCAGCAAAGGAACAGACTCACTGCAATCGGTTTGCAATTTTTAATGAAGTTACCGTAAATGTCATGACTAACGGCTATCCTACCTATTCGTTGGGCCACCTTGACTAGCTTTGAATGCATCCGATCCTTGTAACATGAAACCCCGTATGTTTTATTCCAGGAAAATTTGGTTTTGCGGTTCAAGGAGATGCTGACACCACATCACCTAGCATTGCCCAGTTCATCAATCACGTGATTGCGGAATCAGAACGAGGCCGAACACGCTTCTTCCTACGACAATCCGCGCTTACAACCTCAGCCAATCAACAGGGCGGAGGTGGTACAGCTGACCAATCAGAGGATGAGAATCATCACGTAGAAGCACGTCTCCTCTATCCAGTCTCGCGGTTTCTTGTCGTACACTCATTGGCCCACCTCTGTCGATTTGAAATCCTTCTCAAGGTCCGCAAGGACCACATTGATCTACTACCACTACCAGAACGTTTGAAAAAATACCTCCATGAACGTCAGTACTATACAGAATTTGTGCAGGCCTATCTTGAATCCGTCGGGCATCTTCTGCCAAACAATCCGATAACAGCAGAAGCCACTAACGCTTCCATGTCAGAGGTGGCAATGGAGGGAGATGAGATTGAGGATCGCGTCTAGGAAGTTTTTCTAGTAGCCTCTATGATACTGCGCATTCTATACATATGTCCTTACATTACTTAGTAGACGGGTGCTACTCCGTATTTTTGCTCGTTTTCTGCTTACCTCTATCTTCCTGTCTCCTCCCCACTCTCCCTCTCGCAATCGACCCACGTCTCATCCTCCTAAATTCTTGTAACAGCTCTCTTCTGGTATTTTCTCCCTCCCACGAAAATTACGTGTGCTTGTATTTGTACGCAAAAATTGACTGACTGGTTCTTTGAGATAAAGATGCTACAGCGGTTACTGCTTTGGACCGGATCCCCGACTTGTATGCGAGAACACGGTCGTCTACTAATTTGACGCAAGTAGCGACAGTCCTGGGGATTAATTTACTGACCTTGCTAGCGGGTTTCAAGCTCTTTTAGTACCTCCCGTGAATCTTTCCCGGATTTCTTCGTACATGCAAATGCAGATAGCGTATTTAAGAGCTAAGATGGTGCCACCACACACAAAGTTAAATTGAGTTCACCCTGAAAAGGCAGTTACTCGTGTAGCGCGACATCGAAAGATCTCTGACTTTATTTGCAACCGATTCTGTGGTGAGTCTTTCTTGGTCATTTGCATTTGGATTCATTCTAAGTGTTAACTTTTAAACTACTTTTAATCTACACCTCCTACAGTCACATTTAGTTTATCGAAATTGAAAATCACATCTGGAAGAGATGCTGCATAAATCTAGTGGATAGCGAAATCAGAATAGGTAAGAATAATAGGTGTTTCTGAACTGAGCGGTTGAGACCTACAAGATCATGGAAAATGGCGTTTTACATTCCTCAATGACATCTTACCTGAACAGTGCCTAGTTTGTTAGGGTACACAATCAACACAACAGGTGACATTTAGATTTATGCTTGAACTCCGCGATATTTGCGTCCAATTGTTCATAATTGAAAATATACAGGGCGGGCAACTTGAAGCATCAAGCATTAACTTGACAGCTGCATTAAACTGGGTCTTGACAGCCGTGAAAAGTCTTCTTTACCACTTCATGTCCTCTGAGTCCGTATTAGGAACAGCGACAAACAGGCTACAGAAAAAGTAGCATAACCAAACTGCTGGGTATCGTGTTCGAGATGTAGCAATAACAGTCTTTGAGCTCTAAACAGTCCATCCGGCTTGTTTAGCCGAGATAAAAAACATTTGTTTCTTGTCAGATGAATCGTAGCAACTATGCATAAAAATCAAATACATCTGAGTAAAATGCACAAATTACAGCAGTGACACGAGTAAGTGACCCTTCAGTCAGCATTGGTCGATTCTGTTGATTGTTACCTCAGCGCAATCAGCCACTTGTAGCAGTTCTCATAGACCACAAACATCAGACCGCCCGATGGAGCTGTTCGCAAAATATTGGGCAGAAGACCCTTGTAGAAACCACGTAAACCCTCGCAGCTGGAAGGGAGAAAAGATTGCATTCCAACCTCATCAATAGCAGGGAGCTTAACGTACCGAAAGGGATTAACATAGTAGTTACCTCCAAATGGTCTTGAGGAGGTTCATCAGGCTGCCGTAATTTCGATGTTGCTCCTGCAGACGCGTTCGCGCGACCTGATGGGGATATGTCAGTGCAACGGCTATTGCCTTGGAAATAATTCCCATCAGAACATATTCAGAGGCTTTCTAATAATGAAAAGTTGGATAACTGAGACATTTTAGGATGGTAACATGGCTAGCATCATTATGGTCGCAACAAAAAACGAACAAACTTGTGCAACAAAGACGCCATATGAGAGGAACAGATAGAAACTTTTGAATAAAGTAGCAATAAACATGGGGGCGAGTTTCAAAGCTAAGCAACAAAGACCACAAGAAAAGGAAGATCAAGTGGTGAATAGGATTACCACAAATAATAAAGAGCGAATAATTCTGCACTCAACAGCTTTGTGATGAATACAAAACGATCTACTAGTATTTTAAAGGGTTTCTAAAATTGTACGTTACGGCTTTTCAGATGTGAAAGGCAGCCACCAAATGATAATGAGAATTTACGATTAATGAATTTGTGTGTCGTGGCTACAAAGGGTGACCAGGATAAAATGGGTTTTACCCAGAGCTAAGACGGCATTAACGTCACACACGCGTATTGAAGATACGATATGAAATACTACGTTTAGATGGCTTCATACAAAACCAGAATTTGCGTTTGAGAAAAATGGCAATCGCATTCAAAGACGACATGTTTAGTTGTAATCCAACACCGTTAACGTTGGACAAGCAGCACACTCTAGTGATGACTACAAACGTGAGAAGGTATCAGGACTGATACAGATCAAAACAAACTTCCGTTGAACAAAAATACTATAAAACGATGCAGAATTTAATTCTATCGTTGATGCCTGTTATGACCGGTTCGACTTTCAGACCTCTAAGATATTTAAGCGCACTCCCTGCAAAATATTCTGAAAGATTGATTCGCTGACGTATTTTACATGACTTGAGGTTAAAAATTACTTATTGCGGAGACAGATGGAAAGAGACATCAACAAATCGGCTGATGACAAAAATTTGGACAGTTTCCTAGGCTATTTTCTAGGTAAAAAGAAGGCGCAAACACTCACTAGATGAGTGTCAATAGAGCGGTGGTGGCGACGGGAGTTGTAGAAGTTTCGCAACTCTTCGTAGAGCAAAAACTGCATCGCCCCACTGGAGACGCCTACCATGCCGGGCACAACGCCGCGGTAGAGGCCACGGATACCCTCCGTCCGCCACACCTCCATCAGAGTGCTCCACATGGTCAGACGATACGACGCGCCAAGCGTTTCGTATTGTAGGCACATGCGCGTTTTCGCTACCCATATGGGATTCGTTAGCCACAACACCACTACGCCTGCAAAATTCACGTTCCAGTTTAAGCTCCACAATAGGCTTTCTATCATCTGCTGCCAGATGACAATGAGCCACTTTTGGACACCCGTCAACGAATCAATAAAGGATGCCACTGTGACCTCCAGTAACCACCTTGCACTGATAACTGGATTGTGATTAAATAAAATTCACCCAATCACCTGTGGTATCATAGGGCAACTAGGATACAAATGCGGCTAATACCGAAGACTTTACAGTGAAGCATGGTTTTTGAATGCAATATGAAATGCTGCTACGATAAACGAATAGAAGTAAGTCTTACGAGTTAAATAATGGCAGAATTTGTTTGTCGCATTGAGTTTGTTAATGACTTCGCCATATATATTTGACCACCGGAATACACAAGAATGATACGATTTAAGATAGGATGTTTTCACATAAGCAAGTTAATGAAGAGGTAGCTACCATTGTTGCGATTAAGCCGCAATACGCATCCAAAGCAGGATAAATACGTAAAGCGTATTGTAAGATTGGCTATTTATAGGATTTTTCCAATCAAAATACACAGGAGATCTTGGTACATCACGTACTAGTCTAACTTGGTTGCTATGTAGGTTGGATTCGCTTTGAGATCGTAAGGGATACATAACCCAATTTTATAAATTTAATGATCAACACTAATGCACGTAAATTCCTTCTACGAAAAGCCAAATAATCGAGAAAATATTGTGAGCAAATGAATAATGGTACTAGCCAAATGTAAATAAATGAGCAAAACAAAGAATTAGTGGAAAAGGATTAGCAGAATAATGTCGAATAATGTGCTGAAACGTGGAAAAGGGTTATTTTAAGACGATTGGGTTTAAGCACGAATGATTCACGTAGAAGTATGTGTTGCCACATATCCAGACTGGATGGCTTTAAATCATTTTGAAGTTCAGATGAGTAACTGTATGTGCCCATTAAAGATAAACGAGATCATTTGTTTTTATTGGCTTGATAAATTTTCAAAAGATATGCTGAGGCGAGAGCTAGGTTATTATACACACAACCCAATTTTTATTGTCTACATACACACCTCAAAAGCTTCTAGCTATTAAGGCATCTCTAATCAGAAAGAAAGGTTAATTTTACGACTTTGGGCGTTACCTCCATCACCAATTATGTATGTTATAGTACGTCAAGGTATATCTCAGGGCGTTAACTACGTGTAAATTTACCCTAGTAGAAAACTATGCTCAAATGAAAGGGACATTACAGTTATTTTGAAGATTGTATCCAATTTATTGAAAGAACATTCGATTCATTACAAAGATTAAGGGAAACCTCTAAAGCATGCCAAATCCAAACTGAAAAAGGGAAGGTAAATGCATTCAAAATATGCCGCTGCACAGGTACGTAAGTCCCATTTGAGTGTAAAGTATACATAGGAAAATGGTCGATCCTTAAACAGAATAAACTAGGAAACAAACTATACAATGCCAGAAATTAATGTCAAATCAAAAAGATATAGTAATTGCAGGGAGAATAATCGTATCAAGTCATAGAAAGGGAAAGAACAACCTTCAGAAGCATAGGAATTAATCAGACTGGCTCAGTTAGGCAAAACAAAGGTCGAACTACTAAGGCCACTTACCAGAAACACCAGCCAGGCCAAGGTATTCACCTGATCCCAACTTCTTAGATTCATCGCCATCTTGGGCATAGTTCTTCAGCGCACCATAACTGAAAAGAGCATGGAGGTAAAAAGTAAGATAACAAATCAAAAATTTACGATAAAATGGAGCGATAATTACAATAGGAAGTAAAGTCCCCAAGAGACCGCGTTACCCAGTAGGTTGGGCACAGCACCCTGATAGAGACCGAGAAAGCCCTTCACTCTGTAGACTTCACGCAAGGTTCCAATGAAATGAGAGCTCACGGGTCTATAAGGAGAGCGAAATAAACGAAGTTGACAGAGACTGCACACAGAGGCAAAATCAATAGAAGAACCCACCGAGTCTTAACCGCCCCATAGCCCTCATTCACTTGGAGACGAATTTTGGCCAACTCCAGTGGGTGGAGGATGACTGTCGTCACAGCACCGCTCGTCAGACCGGCAGCCATTTGTTCCCATTTGAGGTGTGCGAGGCAGCGGCTAAGACCGTGAGTTTCGGTGGGGGAGGATGCCCCCATCCCCTGTGCTATCATCTGCACCATCGAAGAAAAAGGTGTATCCATATATGTTAATGTCGAGTTTCTCGACAGCTTCACAAACAAAAGTGACAGAAATAGCTAAACATGGATTTGTTGGAGAAATTCATAGTTTCGTTGTTTGGAGGAGCAAAATTGGCATTATCAAATTAGTAAAAGATCAACGAAATTCAAATTGTGGAAAGGTAAACAGAACAAGCCTCAATTTCCACGCCGTTTTTTTTTGACAGAAGCTTTTCTTCCTTTTTCAACTGGAACCGTTAAGTAAAGTATGCGCTTAGGAAAAATCTTTAGTATGAAACCGTTCAAGCACGTCTAAAAACCAGAATGAAATTTACCACAGTTAGCTGATTAGAAAACTAGCCTTTACTCAAAAAGTTGTCACAGCAAAGAGAGAAAATATAGTGCTGCTAATAGATAAGTTTTTGGGACTGGAAAGTAATGCCATAACAATGCAAAAGCCATAGTAAATGAACCCATAAAAGCACATTTATTAGCCCAGTTTTTTTACGGATGCGAGATGAGATTTCCTCCGGAAAGTAGAAGTAGTAGGTAATTTGTATCCTACTTAGACTGACGAAGCCGCCACAATGTTGGCCCGTCATCATAACTGAATTCGAGCAGAAATATGACATTGCAGCATGGTATTAAAACTAAAAATCAAGCCACTTTTTGTTATCGGGTAGTCCCAAAAGTGGACAACACGTCAAAATGGAGCAATTTGGTAAATTTTAAATAAATGTAGGATCCCAAGGCAAACTAACCAAAACAACATTAGCTAAGAGTGGTCCTAAACAGCTAATATGAGTTAGCTAGTAGTCGCACCTTCTTGAAAAGAATACTGTCAAGTCATGTTGGAAGAATTCGGCACCGAAAAATAGTAGCTCGAATTATCACATGATGCAAGCAGAGATGTTGGAACACGAAATTAGCATTCCCGATTCAGGAATAAAAATGAATAAAAAAGTTAGCAGACAACATGGGTGGCGCATATGAAAATGAGCAAATGCGGAAGGAGAAAATGAGGTTTTATTGAGTACTTCAATAAAGCTTCCCCGCGAAAAACTAAATAGGGAAATGAACCGGCTCAGGAGCGCTGCAATGATTTATATTAAGGGCTTATTCAAAAGAATCCTACATCCCGCAAAATCAAAATTAAAAAATAAAACAAAACTTTCGTGACAATCAAACCAAAGACCTGATGAATAGGCGACTCAAAGCGCACACCATCGACAAGGTCAAGAGACTAGACAACGTCAAGGTCGGAAAACAGCCGAAAACTTCAAAGGATTAATTTTTAAAAAATAGGAAGACAGCAGTACCCATTTTTTAAAAGAACAAAAAGTCATATTCGTTGTCCTAGTTAAATCATATCTGTTTGAATTCATTGTAAGCAATGTACATGTCTCGTCGAAGCAAAATAATAGGAGTAAATAATAGACGTTAAAGTTTCAACGCCATGTGTAACGGAACACGTAAAAGGCAGTTTTAATTGATACTCAAAAGGTAAGAGAGTTTCGAAAAGCAGAGCAAGTTATGGGTTTTGGCAAGTTGTATATTTAAGACATTTTTATGCCCTTGGGCCGTGCCAAAAGCCCCCAAGCCCTCTGTTTCCAGAATATATATTCTGCCCCAGCACTATGCCTTCTCTTAACCTAAAGAAAGTCTCGGGATGCTACAGAGTCCATAGACTTCCCTTAGCGTAAAAGAAGGTATGGTACTAGGGAAGAATACATATGTTCTGGAAGCAGAGGGATTTGGGGCTGCTGGCATGGCCCGGAGGCCAGCCAACCGGTTGGTTCACCATGGCCAGCCAAGTGAACAAAACCAACAGTCCGAACAAACAACGTAGTGCTGTTGTTCGTTTAGCCCTCATTTTTCGTCAAGGGTGACTTGATTGACCATTGCACCTTACTCGGGTGGCCCGGCCTCTGAGCCATGTCAGCATACCTAGATCTTCCTGTGTACCGGTTACATGTGTGGACAGTTCTTCCCTTTTCTCCTCTTTCCTTTTACCACCCTTGCTATGAAAAGGTTGGATGTTTCTAGGCATCTTTATCATAAGTACAGGTGGGATACGCGACAGCGGAGTTGAGGCATTTGCGACGAGATTATCCCGAACTCAGGAGGGCAACCCCGTTCGTCCACGACCAGGTTTAAATTGTCCTCCCGTCTCTCACTTGCAAATTTATTTGCAAACAACATAGATGTTGCAGCACTCTTTCTGCCTGAGTGTGAACTCAACTTTCGCCTTCAGTAAATTGTATTTTTACTTGCTGTACAATGTTTCCAGCTCAAAGGAAAGTGCCGTCATGAGTAAAAACACTTTCAAGGAATTGTGCACCCCTGTTTAAGGGAAGAAGTAATTCAACGTGTTTAATCGCACCCGAATTATGTAGGTTTTGCATGCGCAGTAAAAACTTAAGTCCTAACCGAAAACATGGTCTAGAATCCTAACACTTCAAAGCATCGTTCAAATAATTGTGTGTTAACTTGAACATATTTGCCGAAATGATTTAAAATGGATGTAGGAAATACTTCTCTTTCCCCCTCCTTCCTTTTATCACCCCTACTATCAGACGGTTGAGGTTTTAGACATCCTTATTATAAGGATACAGAGGCCATGTGGTAGCGGAAACAGGAAGTTAAGACTAGGATATCTCGGACTCCGGAGGGTGAACTTGCATGCCCACGACCAAGTTTAAGTTGTCTCCCCCCTCTAGCCTACAGGACACATATAAAGGACACAAGTACTAAGCTGGACCCCTAGTTTCAAGTTCAAATTGAATGCGGTAGGCTTAGCGCCTTGCTTTTCCTCCTTGGTCCTCATTCCCGTGCAATGAATAGGACGACTGTAATACTTTGTTTGTTCGAACTGCCGGTTTCAGTCACTTAGGTGGCCATATTGTACTAGCCGGTTGGCCGGCCTTTGGGTCGTGCCAACAGCCCCCAAGCCCTCTGTTTCCAGAATATATATATTCTGCCCCAGTACTATGCCTTCTTTTACCTTAAAGGGAGTCTCGGGACGCTACAACGACTAGTTAGGGTCCTCCATTACTGGCAATCTTACTCGGGGGTTCAGTGACCATATTTTGCCCCTTTTTAGTCCATGTACACATTTATTTAAGACGTATTGTAGCGTCTCGAGGTTCCCATTACGGTAAAAGAAGGCGCAGTACTAGGGCAGAATATATATAATCTGGAAAAAGAGGGCTTGGGGGCTGTTGGCACGGCCTGGAGGCCGGCCAACCGGCTAGAACAAGATGGTCACCCAAGTGACCTAAACCGGTAGTTCGAACAAGCAAAGTATTTCACAGCCCCTCTCTTCTTTCGAGCGTTGTCCCCGTCGCTCCACTTGGTCAGCCTCCCGTGTCAGCCATCACAACGTAATCAGTGCTGCGAGAAGCACCCACGAGCTAATCGTCCCAGTCGTCGAGATTCGAACGGATGTGTTCCTGTAGTGCCGTCAATCCGCGTAGCACTCAGTGCAGCAAGTGCGCGCTTCTTGGTCCTCCTCTCCCACGACAATGTGGTCCAATGAAAGATGGAGGTACGAACCCAAGTTTTCGAATGGGTCGAGACATACACAACACATATTGCGATTACAGGAGATGCCGTAGTAGAAACGCCAGGGCATCGTAGAAATCTGAGCAAATGTGGCGGTCGGGCATCATAGAAACAAAATGCATGCGATCCAAGTGTGCAAAGCAAAAACGATGCTATCCAATGGCATCCTGCACATTCTACATCTGAGAGCGGGAGAGAGAGCTTACGGAGGATGCTTGACCACAACGCCGCAGGTCTCTCTTGGCAGTTCCACTGGACTTGGAGTTCACGGCTAGTGTCGCTTCAGTTGTTAATAGCTTCCCTGTTGAACATGAGGGCGAGGGGGATGCCGAAGATGAACGTCGATCTCAGCCCTTCTGTTAAGAGATACCAGTGGTTCTCCCCTCCGTAGCACATGTACTTCTTTCACAACGCCGACGTTTGGCAGAAGTGGCATGGAGCAGGATAAAATCCATCAAAGTCGGGTCCGCTTTCCGCTGCCACCAATGTAGCGTCCCGAGGCTCCCCTTAAGGTAAAAGAAGGCGCAGTACTAGGGCAGAATATATATATTCCGGGAACAGAGGAGTTGGGGGCTGTTGGCACGGCCCGGAGGCCGACCAACCGGCTAGAACAAGATGGCCACCCAAGTGACCTAAACCGGTAGTTCGAACATACGAAGTATTACAGTGGGCGATCTTAATTTTTTCTGCGGATGAACGCACTTTTTCTTAGGATTCAGAGGCACTCTTGTAATACTTTGTTTGTTCGAACTACCGGTTTAGGTCACTTGGGTGGCCATCTTGTTCTAGCCGGTTGGTTGGCCTCTGGGCAGTGCCAGCAGCCCCCAAGTCCTCTGTTCCCGGAATATACATATATTCTGCCCTAGTACTGCGCCTTCTTTTACC
Source organism: Taenia multiceps (assembly GCA_001923025.3). NCBI lineage: Eukaryota > Metazoa > Platyhelminthes > Cestoda > Cyclophyllidea > Taeniidae > Taenia > Taenia multiceps. The sequence continues at coordinate 74,583,235 of CM010311.1, read as the reverse complement.
TTAAGGGGAGCCTTGGGACGCTATAACTCTCGTCGCAGATATACTCCTACCAGACTTATTCGACTGGGTCATAATAAGGATGTCTCGTAACAATCTGCATTTTAATAGCAGTGTGAGAATAATGAAAGTGTAGGAAAGGAAATATATCTATGCAATGAGGGCAAAAGTAGGCATAATACTAGGGCAGAACACATATGTAGCGTCCCGAGGCTCCCCTTAAGGTAAAAGAAGGCGTAGTACCAGGGCAGAATATATAGATTCCGGGAACAGAGGACTTGGGGGCTATTGGCACGACCCGGAGGCCGACCATCTGGCAAGAACAAGATAGCCACCCAAGTGACCTAGACCGTAGTTCGAACAAACAATGTATTACACATTTATTTCGCAAACAGATGGATTTGATCTACCTGCATACGTTGAGTACCAGCAGCACCGGTTAGGGCAACATAGAAACCCTAGGCACTGCAGCTAAAACTATTTACTACAGGTACCCTCTCGGAAGTATATTTGCCATTGTTAATCATATGTGCCTTTAAAAATGTTTTATGTATCAATGTGCTTTCCAAGTGTGAGTTAGTTAATCCTAATGCAATGTTTAAAGTTGTTTTAGTGACTTCAGCCAAATTCTATGTTTTCTGGGTAAAGAGGCTCATTCTCTCTGATCTTGACGAACTACATTCCGCTGTTGAGGTACACAAGTGTCCTCAGTTTATAGTTGCCGGGGTTTTTGTTCTGGCCTACGTAATCACACGGCTGCTGTTTTGAATTTTGTTCGATGGAAGAAGAGAAGGAAGCTCCCCCGGTAATTCATGGATTCCTTCAATTTAATCCAAATCATAGTTTGAGCAACCTGTGTTGGTTGAGGAACCTCTGGATTTGATTAGACTGAGTCTGGACGAAAAGGTTTTCGTAAAAATGCGCCACAATAGAGAATTAGTTGGCGTTCTCCATGTGAGTGTTTGCACGACTTCCTTTTCGTTACGTAATTTGTTTGTTTCGTGATATTTATTGGTCTTGTTCTGTAGGATTGCTACTGTATTACTGATATCGGTGTTGTTTTTCGTTTTGTCTTCCTAGCTCGAATCATCTTGAGACTGCCTGTTGTTCACAATCTGTAAAGCAATTTTTTGGAGCTTTTGGTCTTGCAGATAGTGACATACCAAACTTTCTTTTTGGAATCGCTTCATTTGCTAAAGTACTAATGCCACTGGCAACTTTCTTTGACGGTAGTTTCTCACGTAATAGTCACATTTCTTTGTTCATGGTAGCTTCATGGACCACGAGTTTATTCATTACCATTAATGCTAGGGTTTCGACTCTCATCTCAATTTAATCCTCGGTAATGTTGAAGAAACACTAACAACACTGGAACTCGATGAGGAAACCTATGAGGAGATCTACAAGGTAGCTTGCCTATCTTTCCGACTACGTTTCTAGACGACGAAAAGGAGCATCCCTCTGCTTTTTGTCCGCGGCGACGGCATCATCCTCATATCCCCACCACAAGCTGAACAGTAATATATTCCTTTTTGTACAACACGTGCAATACGATTTATAGCTAGTAAAAGCACTTGATACAGAGAGTATAAGTCATTTCTCCGAGTAGATTACACCCGCCTGGTCCCATTCAGCATCGTTGAAGCCCAGTTTGGACACCTCCTCGGGGCTCATAAGGTTGTTAGCTATGCGACAGCGCAGGTAGGCAGCCGACTCAGAGCGACACTTGCCGCTGTCCCAGGCGTTTGTCTTCATGCAGGATATCCACTTGTCTCGCATACCCTTGCACACGCCCATATGGTCCAATGGAAAGCTTCCCTTCTCCGGGGGGCTAACTCGGTTACGAGGGTTTGCGAATGCCCCCGCGTCTCCCATTTTGCTCGTATTGGCTTGAGAAGAGAATACACTTTTTGGATTTAAATCATATCACCACTCCAAAAGGGACATGTTGAAACTAAGGCATGAGGCTTAGGAATCGTGAAATACCGTTTTTCCCTTTGGAGTAGTGCTAAGCGGCTGCTCTTTATTGGATAGCACTTCCAAATGAGACCATATGCACTGGCTAGGGGTATCGACTTTAGAAGGGGCTCTTTGTTGTTAAATTTGAAATGAACACGCAGCTCTGACACCCGCTGTCAACTAACCCCGAGCAGTCCTACTGTTGAAGATTGACGTCGGCACTCATGCCGGCAAGCCTGTAGGCTTAGTTCTCGCTCAAAGAGCCGGAGTGTATGATTGAAGTTAAGGGTGGTTTAAAGATCATTCCCGACAGTACTATATCTCCCAAGTTTTGGGTGACCACATGGCCCCTAAACAACCCAATTTCATTTATTTGTTTTGAGAAAACGCAAACTTGTTTTAGAAATAAATGATAGCGGTTAAGAGCCACAGGATACCGAAAGGTGTTGAAAACGTACGCAAACATACAATAAGAAAACAAGCGTTTAGAAGCACCAATAGGCATGTGTACACATTTATCAAACAACGACCAACGAAAACGCCTCAAAAACTGTTGTAGGAGGACAGAGACCTAAAAAAGAAAGGTTGGACTGCTTATAAGATAGTGGTAATAATAGCTACCGCAACTCTCCTGTGTCAAATTAAGTGACAATTTCAGATTTTGCCGAGTCGTCCAAGCCTCTATGATTCTCCTTGCAGCGACAACAATGGCAATTTTGCCAAAACTCCGGATTTTGCCGCAAAGAGACTTCATAGAACAGAGAGCCAAGGAAATGCGGAAAGGAGCCCACCTTCATTAGCGTAAACATCTGCAGCATTCGAGGTAAAAAGTGCTCAGTAATAAGCGAACAGGCGGTGAATAGAGTGAAAAAGCCGTAACTTGTCAACCCATTCTGTGCCGCTGCAAAAATCGGGATAGGGATAGGAATGAGAATTGAATGCATTGAAGAATGTATGCATGTTTACGTTAACACGAGATATTGCAGAGGGAAGAAGATACTGAATATTCATTAATTCTTTTAATCGAAAACGGAAGATGAGAAAAATATCGGCAGACAATGTGCGAATGATAGCCGCCCCGAAGTAATTCAAGGAGTACACTCGCATACAGTATAAAAGACGTAAAGACTAATCAAATTCAAGGGGACGTACCTCTTCTTGATTAATTTTCTCCAATACTTCTATAGTCAACCAGAAGAAGGGGTAGCTCAAGTCGAGCTCCGAAATCAGAAAGTCCTAAAAAGGGTCAGAGTTATGTTTCGAAACAAACTTGACACGAAAAAAGGCTTGGACTTTGAACTCTCTAAGAAAGAACTCAAAGAACAGAGGTGGAGGAGGATGGGATGTTCCTTTTGGATCAACCAATGGGCAGGGAAGATCCAGAGGGGCGTTCGGTCAAGTTCACCAGGGTAAGCCCACGAATGAGGTCCTGAAATTCCCTCGAGGGCACAGTAATTATGAGGACCTACAAATTAAACTTCCAACATTAGGGATGCGTATTAACGATAAGGGCCCTAAAAGCCGCGAGACGTCGAACAGTAAGAGGGATTCGATTATGTTCACTTCGTCTACACTAATGTGGATAGCAAAATCACAATCAGTTTTACGCTTCAATACGAGTAAAGCGGAAGATCTTGAAAAAAAACGCTATTCAAAGGGAATGAATGGACGAATTATTTGAAATTATCATGAGGGGGCATATTCATTGGGCAAAGTTTGAATTCAAATAACAGGTTTCGGATTACGTCTTTGTTATTCCGAGATTATAAATCACTCAACAGCCGACGAATAGACTTCTTCAAGTTGTTAATCCCCGGTAAAATTTTGGAAAAAAACATAGCAAACATCGTATTCTAACAGAGAAAACAACAACGTACTCGACGAATAGCATCACCTACGATTTAATCAACTCATTAAAAATAAGCTTACCACAATTTTCTGAGACGTTCGACCTACTGAGGTGGAATAAATGGAAAGACTATGGACCAAGTATTTTTATGGGCCAATTGAGATTTTCAGGCACAGTGAAATCAGGTAAGTAATGTCTTTTTAAGATATCATTAACTTCAACAGCACTATCTTGAATGCGAACATTCTATTTGGATGACTTTCCTTCACGGCAAGTGTCCACAAAAAGAAGAGTAAATTTGGTGACCCACCGTCTAAGTATGGGAAGAAGAATGAATTGCATAAAAGTATGTGATCCACAGAGGTCTGGACATTCTGTACCAAAAATGAGTGCGTTCAAGCCAGTATCTCAAAACCCACCAAAGAGCAGGTGGTTGAAGGCGGCTACCAGGCCGAGCACAAGGGGAGATAAAATGTTGGAAAATTGTTATGCGAGTAGGTTTAGCAAACTAAGAGATGATCGAAATGGGGGAGGATGATAATGTCAAAGCAGCTAAAAATAAACGATAAGCTTCCTGTCCCTACAAACGTAAAGCAAAAAGGACAGGACTCGTAGGAGAGAGGGAAATCGCAGGGATCACGTGGCGAAAAATATCGAGGAAATGAAAGCACACACTGCAGTCATTTCAGGCTTATTTATCAACTTTTTCAAATAGAGAATGATCCATAATGAGAACGTACCAACTTTAGCGATACCCGTATGATGTAATTAAAGAATAGGCTAGAAAGACAAGAACTGAGACACAGAATACTATCCCACCAGACAGGAGTACAAGCACAGAATAGAGAGAGGCAGCATAAACCGAAGTAGGAGATCGCATCTCTAAATAAATAATTTTGAAGAATGCCAGACCGACGAAGACCCGCACAACCAAATAAGCCGCACAGCTGTTGGCAAGTCAAAAGATTACATAAGCACCGCGTTTAAGCAGCCAACCAAAAGGAAAACAAACACCCAATAATAAGTTGCAGGAAAGTGCAGCAGACAGTTGAAATAAGCTACATTTATTGGCATCCATGTCAAAAATGTAGTTTAGTAATAAAACAGGGTCAGAGCCACTTAAACAGGATTTACCAAGTTCTAACGAACCACTCGGTAATTATGCAAAGTAAATTGGTGTGGCCATGAATTTTGAACCAGAACAGGGATTTTGACATGGCATTACTAAGGTCAGCCTCAATAAAGTGTTTGGTCAAGGGCCAGGTGAGGCAGCGTCAAAGGTACTAATTTTGTCGTAATAATACTAAAGTGTTATTATGGTTTTTTTAAGTAACATAATTTATAGAGCTTGTTTGTGTTTGCGGACCCTTTGCTAGCACCAGGTCCTTTAAACGCTACAATAATTAACAACTACAAAACGAATAGTGCACATTCATGCGTGTAAATAAAATTGTGGTTTTTCTATGATTTTCAATAAGGTGTGGTTTGCATTTGTGTGCTTTATGGTGGGCATTTCGACCCCTTTGCTGTTACTGTGGTTAGTAAGTCACAAAGATGGAATTCCCCGATCTTGGTAAACAATGTGCCGTGAAATCTTGTCGGATGCTAGGTATATATGCTTTTTTGGATGCAGTTGTTCAAATTTCTTTAATTATCCTGAAAGCAAATGGAAGCGTTTCTGGTACCCTATTGGTATATGCTGGCGGTAATATTTCCTCGAAGATGAAAAACACAAATACAGCACTTTATAAAACCATTTGATGTGACAGAGTGCCCGTTAGAACTCTTTGAGGAGTTTTTTGCCTAACTGATCGTTGACTTGCCTTTGTTCCACCTTCTTCTTGTTCAGAGCCTCTTGTGAGTTTTATTCAGTTAGACGTTGAGTTACCTTTCAGAGCTCTCCTTCATTTCCTGCATGAATGTTTGTGAGAACATTGCTGAATTCTGTGCTTCTACAATCCCAACACATGGTCTAATTTCCGCTAATGTTGTAGAACGTAGAAAACATTTGTTATGATCTACTAGCGTACACATGGATTTCCTGGTAATGCTGAAATATAAGTTCTAGGGATGTAATTGTGTCACATGCAGTTTTGAATGCGTAAGCTGTTTATGCTTTAGATTTTCTACCAGTTAGATGTTCGGGCTGTCACAAGGTGTTTTGCAAGGATCACTACTTCTTTGACTGTCATTCTTGTCCTGTCGGCAACGAAAAGGAACGCCAAGTTCCTGTCTGTCCGCTGTGCGGTGTCCTCGTTCCCACTGGTCCCAACGAATCTGCTGACATTAAAGTTGGCCACCACATCGACACAGCTTGCAAGTCTCAGCCAGCTCTTACGCTCAAGGGAAAAGTATGTTATACCTTAGTTTGGGAAGCAAACACTGATCTGGCCTTAGCGACATGCTTAGTTGAGACTATCCTCCTAACAGATATTTAAGAATGCTTGTACGGTGCCGAGGTGTAAGAAAAAGGAATTAGTCCCTCTACGTTGTGAGCGATGTCACCTCAACTACTGTATCAGTCATCGAAACGAATTGGACCACAACTGCAAGGGAATTCCAGCAGCTTCCACTAACGGAAAACGAATGTCCGCCTCTGGATCTGCAGCAATAAGACGCGCTGTCGCTAGGGTACTTTCTCTCTGACTAATGTATCATTCGGTCTTCTGCGCTCTTTTGAAGGACCATGTTTTGGAATTCATTAGTTTTAGGAACTAACGAATCTCTACTTTGGTGTTGTAGACATATTCTTTTTCCGCTTTTGATGACGCGACCTTTTTAGCCACAAGTCATTTGAATCTGTATTAGTGAAAGGTGCATTTTTATCTTAGTATGCCGAAGCGTCAGACGTTGATGAATATCCTTATCATGGAGTGCGCAATTGACGATCTCATGATCTGATGCTGAGGTGTAATATCTTGCTCCCTTTCTTCTAAGCAATCCAACAACAGTTTCGGCAGTAACAGCGCTGCTTTGAGTAAAACTCAACAAGAAGAGGTGGACAGACAACTGGCATTGGCGATCGCTGTTTCAATGGGAGCCGAGGAGGAGGAAAATCATCGAAGGCAGCGACAACAGCAAGCTTCGGCTTCCTCAGACAACGGGTGCAATATTGGTTAATTTTTAACCCAAAAACGATGTGCCAACTAATCAATGAATTTTTGCAGCACCCACTACTTCTTTCTATTTCATTTTCCCGTCCACTATGCTCTGCCCAATTCTTCCTTTCCAACACCAGCGTAATATAGTGTCTACTTGATTTTTTTAGGAGAACAGTATTTTTTTATTTGATTGATTTTTCTTCGAGGATTTTGTTTCTATCCGCCTGGGAAAAGGAATCATACATACCGGGATGAAATGATGTGGCTACTTTTTGGCGATCGCTATTGCCACTCAGAATACAGCTTCTCCACTGTTTTAATTCCGTGACATTATCAAAAAGCACTTTTCTCAACCGCTCATGCTTGAATCGATCATCGCTCTGATCCAACTTGTCTTCATCTAAATCGCTTGTTCCACATTGATGGCAGAAAGGACAAACCAACGAGCTTCTTTCATGTACTCCCTAAAGTGGGTGAATTTCGCAGGCATGGATTTATTAGTACGAACACAACTTGGCGCGGTTGAGAGAACCGAAAAGGGCTACGCTTGGGGGAGTTGGGACGCCAACTATTGTACTGCCTAGATTTCACTACCGTCCGAAGTCTTGTCCTAGGCATTGTGGGATTCTGTGAGGCGAAACTATGGTCGTGGAGAAGATTACTTCCTTATGCTCCGTAATTACACCACGATACGGCCTTCAAACTGTGAAGGACTAGATCCTAGAGAATTCAGCAGGTCCAAGACACTAATGCGAGCAAGCAGGATAGAGCTAGCATAGTCTTTCTGACTCCCATAAGTTTAAGTAGGTAGGGATGTTTGAGGGTAGGCAAAGCACAAAAAGTTTTGCCAAAACTTGGCTAACAGTCAGAGAGATTTATAAGGGTCGTGTTGGCTAGTTCTCATCTCCACCGCCGGTCAGCCCGGCGTAGAGTCGCAGCGGAACTTTCGAGTTGCCAACGGCTAAGATACCCTCAAATTCGGCTCGGCTAGACGCAGATCGTCTAGATACCGCTGTCAGTTGCTGCACGAAAGTTTCCATTGAACCTACAGTAACGTAAAAAAGTGATTCCTTTGATTCCATATGGTGCAAGTAGCCGTAGCGAGGCGGGTGACAAAGTGGGTCAATGCCACACCGCATTGTAGTTAAAAACAAAGTTTACCCATATCCTGTGTAAATGTATCGGCATAAAATAGTGGTCACTTAGGAGTGCACAAACTCCAGTCATGAAAGTAGGCAAGACTTTGTTAACTCGGACCAGTTTGTATAAAATCAAACAGGATGAATATGTAAAGTCCAGTTCTTAATTGGCAAATGCGTAAGACATAATCGAAAGCTATGAATGAATTTATGAAGGGAAATAAAATGAATGAATGCAAGAATGAGAGGTGAGGGAATTTTTCTGAATTTCAGCTAGTGTTTAGGGTGCCCAGTTCCGCGTGGAATGAAACTTACAAGGGGTAAATACAGTGTTTGACGTGGCGCTGTTTCCAAACGCAGTTCTGTATAAGGAACAGGAAATAGCTTTAACAAGCTGAAAAAAGAGGAAATGAGGCGTGTAGCGGGTCTAGTAAACACCCACACAAGCTATTTAATGGATGTTTCGTGCGATTGATTCATGAAAATTGTCCAAACTTACTAGATTTGACAAGTGAAAAACCCATTATATCATGGTATCGTGTTTTGGAGGTCCCAGCATGGTATCCTCACAAACGATTTTGCATATTTAGCCACGGAACATGGAATCTTTCGGTCTTTTCAATGGACCAAATTAACGACCTAAGACCAGCAAATAAAAATTGTACACTGGGATATGAAATTCCCGAGTGCGAAATCCAACCATATGCAAGCAGTTGTCCTTGGCTAACCAATAATACAAAAACACCCCTTTGTGTATGGATAAACTAGAAATACGTGAATTCTATTCACAACGCTAAAAATTGACATTATCGAAGAAAACGACAAATGTGGAGCTTGTAAATCAAACGAACTGCTTCATGAGTTCTGCATTTTAAACTTTCACGCCAAATTAGGTCGTAGAATCAGTGACAAACGCTCAACGTGAACATGGCTGTTCCAAAATATCTGAGAAATACATTAATTCCCAACATAACCCACTTTACAATCGAACATAACAACAATGATTGACGCCCACTAACCCTTAAAACTAAAAAAAAAAAAAAACGAAGGAACCATGTTTCGGCGCACTCATTATCAGGCAGTGAAGTGGCTGCTCCTGGTCCGGAAATTCCGCCACCTTTGTTACTGAGTTGGCGCTTGATTTCAGAGAGGAGAGAGAGAGAACTGCCAGGTATGGGATGGCCGTTGACAAGAAGATTTTTCGCCTTAGGGATCAGTTTTGAGAGACGTTTGTTTGCAAAAACAACTGCTTCCGCCTTCTTTTTGAAAGTTACCATCAGCTGGCTGTGGTCTTCGGAGATGTCAGCGTATTGAGAAAGTAGGAATTCTAACTCTACGGCCATTGCCACGGGCTGGCTACAAAGAAGGTGACTGGAACCCGTCTCTTTGGGAACCCTGATGACAAGACGAGACGTGTGAGTAGTCACAAAGACTGAAAGCAATGGAGAGCCAAAAGAAACTCACGGATGAGCTTTGATTGTCGCGAGGATGGAGTCAATAGCTGTCTCACAGGCGGCAGATTCTGCAGCTTCGAAGAAATCCTTCGTCATATGCTCGAAAAGCGGAGCCGCGAGCTAATAACGGATGATAATAAAAGCACCCTACTTATTGCAATATAGTAAAATTAACCGATTTCGATGAAGAAATGTAAATCGACATTTTAATATACAGTAAATAAAGCCAAAAGTAACCCGTATCGAACCTCAATTTGGAGAAGTTAAGAGAGTAAGCGTACTTCGTTTCCACCGATTAAAGTAGCATCATTTCGTAAAGGCCAATAGCGTGTACCCCTTTCAACAAGTTGTAGAGCTATGAAAGTGAACAGAAACAGATAGGTGAGTTCGCAATTTCATCGAAAAATATCGTTTTTTTTGCGCAGTTCCAAAATGCTCCCTGGTTGGCCTTCCGTACTAAAATTCCTATGCAACTAGCTATGAATGCTTCAGGACTTAAAATACTACATCTTTTGGAATGAAAAAAACCCACAAACAAACGTTTAGCACACATTACCCGACCTATGAGTGATTGCTGCTTTCCGTGGCATATGGCTTCGGGAAACGGGGACTAAGCGGTGCCTCACATTCACTATGAATTAATTCTTTTCAATTAGTACATTTTAAAAAATTCAATTCCATAACGATGAGAAATTCCTTAACTCAGGAATAGCAAGCTTTAAGATGATACCACTCGCTCCCTATAGTAAAGCTCACTAGACGTGGCATTCACAAGGTAGAAACAGCCAAAACAGTTAGACCTAGCTACATACCTCTGATCTTGGGAGTGATAGTGTAGACAGAGTTGGCAGAAGCAGGTGCGAGTCTAGCCGGAAGAAGGAAGTTCTTAACAAAGTCTGTAACCCGAAAATCGACTTCCGAAGTCTCCAACTGACAAGCAGGGAGTGTGGGCAGAATGGGTGGATGAGAGAGGGGTGCGGGGGTCGCCAGTACGTGTAGGTACATCACAGAACCGTGGCAAAGGAGGAGGAAGACGTCCGCCGAGGTTTGTGGACCCTCCGGCGATGCGGAACCGCGGTAAAGATTGTGCGCTAGTACCACACACCTACCTGGAGATGTAATAGTTTCACTCAAATGCAACATAAGATCTGCAAGCATAGGAAAGTTGAAAACCTGATGCAACCTTATCCAAAATGTTCTATGAAATACACGTGTAACGGAACAGAACGAAAGGAAGAAGAGAGTTGAAAATTGCATAGGATTTACCTCCTAAAACAAATTGCGATAAGCAGACAGAAGACCGGGTATTCACGGCCGCCATTGTCACTCTGAAGGCTCCAACACTGTAGCGAATGAGTACTGAAAACAAATAGCGGGAGCAGAAAGCAAAAGCAAAATAGTAAGGCAAAGTAAATAACATTCCGTTGTAAACCAATCGCAAGTACATCTGATTTAATGTCGTTCAACCATGCTCCTTAGTGTTTAGCATACGAAACCATCGATAAACTGAGGAAATCAGCGGAAGTTCATTGCGCTGCCGTTAGGGAATCTTACTCCCCATAGTGTCAGCAATTTCGAATGCAAAATCACAAGATCCCCCATAATTGCATTCAATTAGTGGATCTGCACCTATTATTAAACAGGCGCCACTACCTATTGCAGTGAACGACCGGATTAGGTCAGTGTATTAACGCTTCATGCGACAACCATTTACTGTGGCGAATTATCTTTAAAAGAATAAAAAAGTGAATCGTTCTTACATAATGGCAACAAAGTTATAAAAGACCCGAGATGATTCTTCCTTGGGCAGCCGCACATTTCATAGAATGACAGCCATCTAAATGCTTTACCTCACCAATGTACTTGAAATGGCTTGATACGAGTAGCAATTTTAAATCCATATACAAATTGAGATGCATCGGACTTTTCTTCATGGACCTCAGCTAATTTTTATCAACAGTAACGTCTCAAGCTGTTATAGTAACATAAAGCCAGTTCAACTATTAGCCGGGACGGATATCTGATATTAAGAAACGGTTTCTCGACTGATTTTCGATAAAAAAGACATTAAATTGCATTCGAAAGCTAGTAATAATCCAATAAAATTGGAACAAGACATCGAATTGCCTATTCAATCGATTCCATGCTCAAAGATCTGAAGAATGCAACTGCGAGCAGTAAATGTCATCGAAGGGTGCGAATAAGCTCACGGTTATCAACTGGTCGGGGACTGATCCATTTGATCCCCAGAGTTTTGGAGAATCCTGAGGAAGGTTCTTGGAACGCTGTCTTGTCAGCCTCTTGACGCAGGTAGAGGCGTTCAGCGAGACCTAAACGCTGCAGAAAGTCATGGGCCTTTGATTCATGCAAAAGCTCAACGCCATACATAGTCGAGACAGAGTCTGCGTTGGCCTCCTCCTTCATAGGAATCTCCTGCACCAGAGTGCTTGCCAGACCGAGGTTGCGCTCCGCCAAACGCATGAAAGCTCGCAACACAGAACGATTTTTCGTAACACTTACTTGCTGGTACAACATCTTGTGCTTCTCCGTTGACATCAGCTAGAGAACAGTAAGGGTCATTTGGTAACTATTTCAACTCATGCTTAATAAACCTACTTCAGTCTCCTCAACAGTTTCATCATTGGAAGAGTATAAGTCCAGATCAATGAAAATCCACTCAGTGCAGTCGATCGGGAGGTAGCTAAGCAAAGTGTCAGTAAGGAAAACACACCTACCCTGCTTCTTGAGGTGGTTTCTGCAGTTGTTCTATGAGGATGGGCAGCCAATTGGGGAGCTTTGTGCGCATATTGGAGCCAATAATGAGCACACATCCAACATTGCTCGTATCTGGCTGTTGTGTTTGATATGGAGTAGGCATGTGTAGGACGTTTTTGCATGAATATAGACCAGGCATGCCTGGATAATCTAGATCTACTGAAGCTGTACAATCGCCTTCTGTGGAGAAGGCCTTCCAGACAGCTTCCAAGGATTGATCTTCTTCGTACCACAATGAAAGGATCTTTTCTTCTAGATCTACGGATATGACAGAGATCTAAAGTGATGAGGCAATATGATAGGATAACAAGTAACATACCGGTCTGGAATCGGAAAAGAGATCAAAGGATATTCGGCAATACTCCAAGACGGCCTCCACGACGAGAGACCAAACATTCCGCTGGATAGAAACCTTCGCATTCGCCACATCCGGACGTCGGTTCGGGCCCCTGTCAAAATGGTATATGTCTCCAAAAGGTTTGTAGACATCCTTTGTTTTATGCATCATAAAAACGGTTTTTGTTGAATTTGGGAGGACCATTTTTAGGAGCAAGTAGCCTAAAATAAGATCCAAGGATGAGGCAACCTAATCCTTTTACAGGATAAAAACGTACTTTAAAACAGTAGAGTTACACAAGTTACATACGACCTTGGATAGCACCCAGGGAATGCCTATACACATACGTTATTTGGGGGTTATTTATAGAGAAAGATGTAATTTATGGAAAGAACCTGGACATCATTGGAGGTCGAAAAGGCTTATAAGTGAAATTCATACAACTTCGGCTAGTTCATTTGCGAAAAACAAGTGACATTCAAAGGTATAAACCCATACTTCCACTCTGCCATAGATTAAACCAAAATTTCCTGGTGTGCGATCATATTTCAAATTTTTAAGTATGGCTTCAGTCCTTCCTTTTCCATGTGGCATGAAATTTCATATACTTAAAGCGAATAACAAAATACAACAGATACTTGTGCTCCTCTAACGTCACCAGAATATTATCAACAAACCAATTAAAGATTAAGCTGATGTTTTCAAAAAGGTCAGATATTTAGGGCAGGAATCCCCATTAATGCTGTTACGAGGGATCAATTATAAAAACATATGCAGCATTAAAAACAGCGCAATAACTCGAGACAAAAAGTTGATTGGCTGAAATGATGCAAACATAAAGAGTGCTAAAACAGGCACTTTATTATAAGAGACTCACATAATCAAAAAAGTGGAAGTTGTCCTAAGGTACTAACATATATGTTAGTACACCAAAACTCAGATCATTATGAAACTTAGTTTGTTACGACTTCAGGTGCATGCTGATAAATAATAAAAAATGTTTGAAAAATAGTATAAGCGATAATATAACCTAGGCCAAAGTTATTTAGATAGTGATAATATAGGTAGTGCAAAAAACGCCCTCGAATCAGGGGCTATCAAGTCCTCCTAATTAGTAATTAAATTTGCACGCTGACTATTTAAAATAATTAATGAGCATTCACACATTATCGTCTCGTGCAATAAGTCAGCCCATGTCTAATTTACAACTTTACTTCGAAATAGGTCTTGAAGGTGCTTTAATTATGGCGAGGGGTGCCGTTACTTGTTGAGGAGAGAAGGATTTCCCCTACGACTTTTAGCTGCAATCGAGCAAGTGTGAAAGTGCTTGGCAACTTTAAACATATAGCCGCTGTGATTTTAATTGCAATTAGGTGATAATTAGATGGCTGCATCTACGCGGATTTAAATGTCGTTTGAATCTCCCATAACTGGTCGTACTTTTGTTACATCCCTATTTTACTTCACGCCCTGGAATACAGACTCCACTTTAAGATCTTAAGGTGCCATGCTACCTCAGGTATCATTGCACAGTGCTTTAGATGATGTTTTGGAATAAGTTACCCTTAAAATCGGCTTTGGCTCTCATCACTATGGAGAAGTGTTTTCATTTGCTTGTCGTGTTATCTCCCAAGTAACGAAATAATTCACGAACCGTAAAACATGTTTGTAATTACTCTATTTGGGGATTTCTTAATACGATAATCATTTTGAGCATAGATACATCCTTTAGACCTGTTCAGAAGCATTCTTTTAAGCGAACTAGTCAAAAAGCCCTATGTGATTGCCTTTTGGTGGCTAATTCTCAATAAAATCTCCCCACTGATGACCTGACTGAAAGTGAACTTTAGTAAACAAAGGGAGGAACTCATAAAGGAAAGCTCAAAAATTTAACTGTTTTTATTGATTTCCCCAGCGCAGTGAATGCCCATCCAAAGTAGGTTGCAGTAAGGTAATGAGGGAATCTCTAGAAAATACTCTACTACCATACAGCATTTCATAGATTGTTTCGAAATTTCAACTGATGCTAGCACACTGGAAAGTTTTCAGTGTTCCCTCGCACTCTTCCTTACTCTCTCCTCACCACGCAAATTCCATTCTCTTTTTATGCCCTTGCACCGCGTGTCAAGACTAATTGACTTGTGTTAGCACTTCCTTGGTCTATCAGGCAACATCAGAAACGAAAGCCTCCACATTCAATCACTGTCCCATGAGTAGGTGTGTGTGTGTGTGTGTGTGTGTGCGTGCACATTCACATTGCAGCACCGCAGTGGGTTTTTTAGCGCCTTGACACCGTCACCAGCTGAGACATTGGTGATAAATAATCATTACCATCGAGGCAATGAAGTAATTATCACAGATACGACTATGCATACATACACGCTCACACACATTCCTATTCTTTCGTTTGTCTTTCTTCCTAGTCTCTAATTAATGAGGCGATGTCTGCACCCATTCTTCACACGAATGGGTTTGTGTTTGTATACCACAAATAACCCAACACGCAAACACAGAAGCAGAACACATGCTGCCGCTGGTGCTGTTGTTGCCACCGCTGGAACATGCAGTAACACTCTTGTAAAGATATTTGTCTCATTTGAGAGGACGTTTTTTGACATGTTTGTGGGTTCACATCTCATAGGCGTGTAGTGCATTGCAACACCTCGCAGCGGTAATCTAATTTGACGCGAGGCATTGCATCCTTGCTTTAAACCTCCCCTAGCAAATGACTGTACCTCACACCTACCCATGAAAAAAGGTTTTCCATGTAAACATGCATATTTGTGCCTCCATAATGGGGTGGAAGTGCAGTTTTGTGAATGGTTGAAACTCTTATCGTTTATGCGTGTTATTCATGTGTTGTAGTACCTCTCCAAACAACCACGGACTTAAGGTTGCGAAAAAACATCTTATTTCGTATTTCCTTAAACTGGCTAAGCCACTTCGAGGTTTCAATAGTTTTAAAAATGGCATTTGCGAAGTAAGTAGGCGGAATCAAAGGCAGTCATATTGACGATCATGTTAGCCAATTTTCCTTTTAAGTTTGAATATTGATTGATTAACTTTGTGCTTTTTATTTACCCTTACAATCGACTGGCAGTTAAGTGCTCCATCATTCATTGGAATTCAACTAATAATTTAGAAAGATCACCCTTGTTTTTGTTAGGAAACGCAACCCTCATTCACACAAATATCAAGTCCTAGGCGAGTCGACACGCTGAAATCATGCAGTAATGTTTTGTTGCACCTGATGGGCGACATATAATACCTTCGTAAACACCTCTGCGTTATTGTTTGGAACACAAATTATTGAATTGGGTGCCGTACTTGAATTTGCATAAAGTAAAAGTCTCCAAAAATAAATAAAGACATTACTCAGAGCTAAGAAACCGAGTATCTGTCCAAAGCTTCCCTGAAGATGGAAGAAGTCGTGGTACTAAGACAGAAAATGCATTTCCGGTGTATAGAAGCACATGGGGGCAGCTGGTATGGTCCGGAGACCAGACCGCCCGAAGAAGGTGCAGTACTAAAGCCCTCAATCACCCATAAGCAAAACCGAGAGCTAAATGCACACTTGAACTACTTCAACGGCCCTACCAAAGATTGTAATACTTTGTTTGTTCGAACCGCCGGTTTCAGTCACTTGGGTGGCTGGCCCTCGGGCCATGCCAACAGCCCCCAATCTCTCTCTCGGGACGCTACAAAGATGGTTTGATGAGTTGATTTAGGCAATTGAAACGATGCCGTAAAGTCATTAGAAAGTGCTTGACAAGCTTAAAAGTTTCATTGAAGCGTTTAAAATGGAATAAGCACGGGTTTTCTCCCAACAAAAACTTTCGTCAAATGCTTGCCCAACTGACTTCTATGATGAAATTGCAATCTTTGCTGAGTGATTCATTATGCTTATTCACAAACAAGACTTTGCTGACAAAAATAAAACTCGACAAAACCGAAACGAGAACTCTGTTCAAAAAATGTCATTTCTGACACAAACTTGACCGATTACATGTCAAAGGAAATAGTGGTGCTGAAAAGCATTCAGTTTATCATGCCAAATTTAAAATTATTTAGCTTAGTAACTAAAACAATATGGATTTGATGATCTTCTTGTAAAAGTGCCTGATAATTTCATGATTTGACTTGAAGTCATTATGGTACCCTTCTGCACTTTTCAATGACATCTTTATTGGTTAACAGCCCTTTAGAACAACGTGTGGCGAATCATTGAGCTGTCAACCATTTTAGGTAAATCCAAAAAACACAACTCTTTTCTATGTTATTTTTTATTTTTTAGACTGATAATTATCCTTCAAGAAAGTATCCTAAAAGCGTGAAAGCTTTTCAGAACTTGGAAGATGTTAATATGCAATGGATCATTTTGAACAAGTGAATCTAGACGATTGGAGACTAATTCACCAAATCCTTTTTACTAACAGAACCCAGGTGATTGTACTTTACTGGCCCATCAATCCTCAACCACCTATTAAAAAATTTTGCTAAGCCCCGTTTGTCAGAGGCGGACGTAATCGCCCGTAAATCATTATTGATGATATGAGCGAGGACCGCAGATGGCCTCCATGATAAATTAATTGCCTAGATCGGAAAAGAGTATTTACCACACAAACTTTCCATCTTGATGACCATAGGCAATGCCTAGAAAACAATAGCTGTAGAAATACGCATCTGCACAAGTAAACAGTGCGTTGAAACTTTTGAATAAATGAGTAAGTACTGAGTCTCAAGACTCCTCTGAAGACGGAAGAAGAAAACTGTGCAGGCGGAATATGTATTTTCAACCAACAGAAGGGGTTGGGGACCGCGGGCATGGCCTGGAGGTCAGGCCGCCCAAAAGAGGTTCAATGGCTTGTCGCTAGACCGAGAGTTAAACAATCAAATAAAGTATGGCATAGTTGCTACGATGAAACCGATTTAATCGAGTGACTCAATGGTTTCTTTACTAGCGCAAGTAACGCTTTTCTTCTTATTCCAATTTTCTAATGGGAAATATTGTTTTGGGCATTTTTATGGTGAGTGGAATTGCAAGCCGAGTTGTAATGAGCTTCCCACTGCCATTAAGCACACTTCATTTTCGTAAAATTTACTTGTCAATATTTCGGATCCAAAATCTTAGAAAGAAGAAGCCTACCATTAATGTCGCAATTCAGATGGGCATATATTGTCTAATACGTTTGCCGCTAGTTTAACTCTCGGTTTCAGTCACGGGCATGCTAGTAGCCCAGATGCTTTCTGCTCGCCGAATATGTGTAGTAGGTGTAATACTTTGTTTGTTCGAACTGCCGCTTTCGGTCACTTGGGTGGCCATATTGTACTGAGCCGGTTGGTCGGACTTTGGGCCGTGCCAACAGCCCCCAAGCCCTCTGTTTCCAGAATATATGCATTCCGCCCCCAGTACTATGCCTTCTTTTACCGTAAAGGGAGTCTCGGGACGCTACAGTAGGTATGATGTCTTCTCTTTACCTCAGGGAAGTCTCGGAGCTCTACGACCATATCGTCTCTAATTGATGATAGCGTTCTACCAATTATGAAATGGAGATGCTTACAAATTCGTTACTTTAAAAAAATGTGGCCGAAAATTTTGCGTTTTTTAAAATTCATAATGTGTGACGCAGTAAAGTTGAGCACTTAATTATTTGGGAAAATTGGTTAAAGCTCATTTTCATTTTGTCAAATTTTTCAACGCCTACAGGTTTTTATTTGGTCGCGTATTTACAGATCTTCTTACGATAGCATAGAAAAAACCAGGCGTGTGAGAAAGCCTTTTATTCAACTTTTAATTGTTTAATTTTGTGAAAAATATGGCGGCTCGTCTTGTTTTTGTCACATCAGTGTTATTCTTGATTAGTCGTAATGAAATGCATGCAAAGTTTGCAATAGTAAGTGCCAATGTTCTGTTTACATTCATAACTCACAAAAGAACCCAAACGTTACCTGGTTTCCCTCCGTATTAGATAATGTTGGCGCTTTTGGCCTCGTAGATTTTCGCAACCCATATATGTATAGAGTCTTTCATTCCCAAAAGGGGCAAGCAGGCACATTAATAAGGACCAATTATTGTTGAAAGTACCCATTCCGTTGCATCAAACAGTTGTCTAAAATATTTTCAGTTTTATTTAGCGTCCTTTAGCCGGAAGCGCCCATTACTAGCTGAAGAACCATTGGTTATGAAGTCTTTGTGCAGATATTTATGCGCCAAGCGACTGATCCAAACAGGGATGCTACTACACATTTCACATGACAGTCTTATTTTCCAGTGTTACTTAAAGATATGCTTTAATGCTGGACTATTCAGAGAGTGGGTGAATAAAGTTCTCCGTTTCCAAAATTGAGTCAAGTTAATCTCCCTATTGAGAAAATCCATTGTTAATTTTGAGCTTGCCGGGATCCAAAATAAAATCAACTATTGCAGTGGAGGTAATTGGATAAATAAAAATAGTCAGCTCTAATCTACTCATCCGCCAAAATCACAAGGGAAGTTCGGTTGGCATAGCTTTCAACCATACCTAATTAGACCAGCGCATTCATATTACTACATTCATACTACTTTAAAGCAACTGGATTATTACCGATCGTTTTTATCGAGTTCTACCTCTCATCCTTGGAGTTGTTATTACTTCCACACCCAACTCTTCATGATTATCGCTCCTTCTCTACCCAAAGCAGGATTATTCTCCACTTTTTCCCACAGAAATTTTCGTTTACGCAATTCCGAATAAATTTGTAGTAGCGACAACGGTAACAAAGTTACATGGTGCGTACGTAATACATGTCAAAAAATAAAATCGAATTACTACTCTAACATTATCCATGCATTTATGATATCGGGTAAATCATGGTGCACTTCATTTGAAAAGATAAACAGTGAGGCAGAATAGAGTAGTTTACTATGACGAAGTGCTGGGTTCTCTATGGAACCTGACCATTTTCGCCCCGTTGAGAAATATCTTTTTTCAGTAATTACCTGACTGCAAAAGAAGAGGATGGTATAGCATTTCAGTTGACAAACAAATTGCGTAATTTTAAGGGCCTAACATATATCTTTATTTACTACCTTTCAGTTAAGAAGTAGGCCAAATAGCTTGTAATGCTGAAGAAGACCTTTTAGAATCTAAATTTGCATGATATCAAAGTACTTAAAGCGCCAGTACAACTTATTTCTAAAATGAAGCAGTAGACTTCCCATCCGATAACCAATTTTCCTCATGGGAAATTCACGTGTATTTGGTATGCATTCCTCCAAAATTTGATAACTATAGTTGTAATAACAATAACAAGGGAGAAAATGTTGGTTGCGGGCTGCATGCAGTGTGCAGTTGATCGGATGCTGAGTGGTCATTCCTGTCCGATGTCCTCCAAGCACACAGGCCGCCAAATGGGCCTGGGATCGGGGCGAGGGCGCTCGGAGGCGGTCAGTGAAGGAACGCTAAAGTTCGCCCTGCTCGATGGTGCCGGAAGTACTAGCGGTTCTACCAACGATGTAGAGGAAGAGGAGGAGGAAGGAGAGTTGGATGAGGGCGCTACCGCTTCCTCCGCCAGCGGCATTACTGCTGCCGCAGCGGGCAAGGAATGGCTTAGGACTTGGGAAGGGTGCGTGGCCTCGAAGCTGAAGATGTGTCCCTTCTCACGACTCCGTTTAGCTGCTAAAAGATCCCTCTCTAGCTCAGCACACTCACGTTTCTTTTTAGCACGACGGTTTTGAAACCATGTAATCACCTAATGAATATAGAAAAACGCATTATTTAAACCACATTTTAAAGGGCTTTTTAAGTGTCTGTGGAATTAATCAGCTTTTACCTGCGGCCTCGCTTAGCTTTTAAATACACATGTTTTGTCTATAAGACTTAAACATCCCTACTGGTGGAATTTTGACCATAATCTTTTAATCATGCAAAGCTTTTATGCAGTTTGTGGGTGTTGAAGGAAAACTATTTAGAACAACACCCTAAAAAATCAGGTGATTCGTAGGGAATACAAGCGAATTATTCTGAAGTTTTAGCTTTATTTCGTTAAAGTTGTTACGCTAAGGGCAGGAGAATCTCAACCGATTTAAGGGTACTGCATAAACATGTCCTAAAATTACTTAGATCTAACTTATCAAGAAACGATGAAAAACTGTTATGCGATGATTGCTTGCTTAACTCAATGAAGAGCTCTGCTATTGTGCGTCAAAGCCAGGATGGTAGCTCTAAGCCCTACCGCACGTCAACAATACATAATGTGCCCAAAATGATGTCTTCAAACGCCTTCGGAGGAGTAGCTGGGTACTACACGGGCGACCCCAGAAACCTAACTCTATATTAAAGGACAAATGCCCTTAGTTCTACTGCTGAGTGATAAGCCTTGGCGGGGCGGAAGATGTGCATTTGCTGCGGATGAGCGACTATATGACGGTCTTTAGCAAAAGGTCAAAAAGTGACATCTGCCTTCGGCAACCATCCCAGTCCTGTAGTCTGCAGGAAAGCTGGTAATAAGTGAAGCGAAGTCAACAGTGAGCCACCCATACAATTTCGTCACGGAGCTGTTTGGAATACTTGTAGTAAGGTACCACTAATGAGAACATGCTATACTTTCTCCACTTCTCTACCAGCTGATGGAATCTAGGTTAGGTATTTCTGAGCAGCATTCAAGCGAGAACAAGGTGGCAGGAACGAATTGACACTAAGCATTATATCCAAAAAAAACATGTTGAACTCCGTCCTTTGTTATGACTGCTTTTAGGTCAGTGTCCCTACTACTAGTTATGGACACGTGCGGTGGTCAGCACATTCCCTTGTCCCAGATTCCATTTCCCACGCAGGAAGGAACTCCGGATACGAAGCAAATGCCAAGAGAGACGACTGTCACCATTGGCTCGTAGATGCTTTAATAACAGCACCAATTATGTTGTGGCTGTCCCAGGAGAGCGTCGAGGGCGACGCTCAAAAGGCAAAAGGGACCATGCACTAAGTTGTTTGTTTGCTTAACTCCTGGTTATGGCAATGGGTTACTTAGAGGCTCGCCATTCTACATCGACAGCACATATTCTGCCGGAGTATTGGATCTTCTTTCAACTTTAGCAGTCTCGAGGCGCTGCACAGCAATACGACTATTCAATTATGCTTTTATGATTTTTGTGCCAGAGAGCTGAACATTATACTAAAGAATGAGCGTAAGCGTCATTTGTTTCAGCTGAGGTGATTGGCAATTCCAGTCATTACATTTTAACCGAAGGCATTCTTAAATTCACCAAACTAGCGTTTCATTGAGTAGCAATAAGGTATTAAAAGCTAAATTTGAACAGAAAATAAATTATTGTAAATCTGTCAGATTCATTTTTATATTACATGTTTTATGAAAATTTTCTACTCCTTTGCTTGAGTATTACATTTCGTGATCGTTTGGTGCTAATTTTTACAAAAAGATCAAATTTGCTATTATTTATACAATTTTCCAGCCTAAAAAAGTTGCGTGGTGAAGAAGCGTTGCAAGAAATGATAATCACAAAACCTAGGTCTCCTTTAGCTTACACATCCTTATTTGATAAATTATAATTACAATGTTAAGTCAATTTCCAAAATAGCCTGCTTTTTTCAGCCTTTTTCTTTTCTCTCTTCCTCCCCTTGAACACAGATTTAACCGACTGATAATTACATTCGCCAAGGTAATGGTCACCTTTCAGATCACCAACCCTGTGGAAGATATCGCCACCGCTATCATCATTATTACTACCACTACATAGGCTGTTCCGTCACCCCGCTGTTGACTGGCTTTAAAATTAAAGTCTGCACTTCGGACGCCAGGACAGGAAGGGGGATGAGAGAGCAGTTGTGAAGGCCGAAGGAGGATGCATGCGTGTGTGTGTACGAGGAGCGGACTACCGAAACTACGGCTTCTGATCGGGCATAATGAAGACAAATTCACACCGGATGTAAAAGGCCCCGGTCCATATGGCGCTTTAAAATCAAACCACACTACGGGGCAGTTGTTGTGGTGGTCGGAACATTGTTCGAGTGAGGGGGAGGGGGAGGAAGGGGGAGCGAGGGATGGGGAGACCGTTAAAAGTTCCTAAAATTCATTTTTTAAAAGGGGTACCAATTCCAACTTGCCTACAGTTACCGGCATTTTAAAATAAATGAGCATGTCTAGCTCTATCCGTGCATTCAACACACAAAAAAGGCATTTGTTAGGACTGTTGCAATTGAAAATGAATATGGAGTTAGTACCAATAGCTTTGATACAAATGTCCGGAAAAATCTCAAAGCGTTGGGGAAAGTTAGTGGCTCGAGAACACGGCTATTTGTTGTTTCGGTGATGTGCTCCCATCGCTTCGCAGTTCATCTAACTGCAAAGTGACGTGAACGAATTAAAAAATCCATTTATTCCAATTTGCATTGTTAGCACATCGCGCATGCTCTTCATCATGTGGCCGAATTCGCGGTCAATAAATTGCAACAATTTTACTGGATCTTTAGAGATTTTGATGGATCTTAGAAGTATCTGGTGGAAAATGATTGTGAAAAATCAGCATCAAATTGCGGGTTAATAAGCAAGACCTTTGCATCATCCAACGGCATTTTTTAAAATTCTTGCTCACTAACAGCAAATTAATACTGCTAGAAAGGGTTTTGCAGATTTTGCTCGATAGTTATCTGTTAAGCGTTAAAGTAAAATTGTTGCACTTCATACGGCTCTTGCACTTCGCAGCCATTTCTGCGCGGTGCACCTGATTATGTAAACAGTGTCACACATTTGTGACGCTCCAAATAGATGTGACAAATTCGTCCAAAGGAAACCGAATGTCATTTAAAGTAAAGGAATAAAATGAAAGAAATTAGGGTCGCATTAGAACAAGAGAACATCTGTGCGATGGCGATTGATCGTTCCGGGACCCCTGTAGCGCAAGCTTTGATGCCATCCGTTACCGGGAGTGACGATTGTGGACCATTTTTTCCAGAATACTTTAAAACTGCCCCATGGAGATAAGAGGGACAGGATTAGTGCAAAATGCGTTTTTGTTTTTATGCCTATCTTGCTCTCTCTATCGCATGTAGAGTGAAAACCGAAGTGATGGTGATAGCAAGGCCCTAACCGACTGACAAAGTATGCGTAAATTAGCAAAGACTTTGCATTTGGTGGCAAAAGTGGAGTGAAGAGACTTATGCTACACCTACTACTTGCAGCCGGGAGGAAAGATACGAACATGTCTATTTTTTAAGCGGGTAAAACTGCTCCCCCTTGTCCCCTCCATTTGTGGGCGCATATTTGCCAGGTTTACTTTGTGTTCAAAACACCAGGCTGAAATAGTTGCAAGTGATGACAGCATTAACAATTTGTCGTTGCACAAAAACATAAAAGTAAAAGCGGGCATAAGTTGACCATCGTATTGCCAATTAAGCCACAGCAGAACCATCACAAGGATATCCAAAACGGGCATGATTGATTGCTCCACTTGACTTAATTAGGTAGTCTTAGGCCCTTTAGTGTTGCAAAGTGTACAGTTCAGTTTAAAGGCGTTTTAGCTTGTTGGGCTACCACGAAATTTAAAATGAAATTGGGAATGTTTTTGGGCACTATTTAGCCCACTTTAGAGTCTCTTTATTTTAAAATACTAGGAAGGAGAAAATCCAGTGCATAACGCGGTCCAAAACCATGAAAACATTACGCCTATTGCTCAATCCATTAGATGAACAGTAAATTTGGCCTCTAGTCAACGCATCTTGCAATAAATAAAAAATGGGTGCATATGAGTAAAAATGGGACGCTTAAAATTTCAAAACCCCTTTTATTTAATTCGTCTTCATTAATTTTACCAAGACCTCCTCATGATTTACCTTTAAAAGGCATACCATAGGTAGATATTGTGTAGAACTTCAAAAGAATATAAGACTAGGCTGTTTTTGCTTGAAGCACTAGCCTTCTTTCAGTTCCTAGCCTCCCACCACAACGACTCATACCTGAGTGCTTGAGAGTCCCAGTTCGCCGGCGATCTGATCTCTATCAGCTGGAGTGAGGTATTTCTGTTTGCTAAAGTACACCTCCAGCTCTGCTAGTTGGAAGGAGGTGAAGGTGGTGCGAGTCTTACGTCTCTTCGGCGTTCGGCTGCTCATTCCACTTCCGGAGCTTAACTCTCCCGCCATTGAGACGCTAGATACTTGCTTTTGACACAGCTTGGCTGCAACAATTGATAAATAATATTCATGATCGTGCGAATGACCTTTCTTAAGTAATTTATTGGCGAAATGCACAAAATTCCAAATCATCAAGACGTAAAATAATCTGTTGTTTCAAAATTAAACCACTAGCTTTAAAGTTCCACACAATATGAACTCTGAATAGGGAGGGTGCTAATTGTTGCTCATCAATTATTCAAGCAGAGGAACAAAAGGTTTGTGAATTCAGTCACCTAGGTCTGCAGCAAATAAGGTGATGCTTCTAAGTTGATGGGACTCTACCCCTTTCATGCCGTGGTTTGCGTGATTTTGCAGCTGTTTGATGCACAGAATCCACAGCTGGTATGCAGTGACATGTACAGCTCACACACATTCCTCTAACAACTTGTTGACTGGACTACTTGGTGCAAATATATGAGAAAATAAACATCTTTGGAATCGATCAAGCATCCCTTTTACACAGTCTATCGTTACTACTGTTGAACTTAGTACGTAAAGGAAAAACACTTAACAAATTTTATCCAGGGGATGTTCCATTAGTTATTAGGCTGGATTTATGCTTATGGAATAGAGACATGAGAAATAACTCTCCTTACCTTTTGACAAATCATTTGTACTGCCTATCTGATAGGTTTTTGATAGTGTCATTTCAATGAGAGAGTTCAAAGCGGGTGTTGTGAACTCGCGCTGATTAACAGACTCCTCCGGCTGTTCTCTTGACTCCTCACTAACAGAAACTGACTTCTTTGGCATTGGAACCGAAGGAGAAGGTAGTTGAGACGAGAATTTTGTAGTAGACAGTGATGGTGGTGGTGGTGGTGGTGGTGGGGGCGGTGGTGGGGGCGGTGGTGGAGGCCAAATAATTCGATTTGACGTCCCAACGCCATCCTGTGGCAAGTCAGCTTTGCCTCGTGCCTTTAGGACACAGGTAAAGAAGATCTCTAAGAGGTGGTAAAACTCATGCACGTTTGCACCAATCTGTTGTAGGGGAGATACTGGTTGAAACGCGCTGGAAAAAACGCCTTCCTGTTCAGAAGGCCTCTTCTGGGCCCGCATAAGTGCCTGTTGAAGCAGACTGTTGGGGGGTGCTCCGTTAATTAGGAGGTGAGAGAAATCCCGTCCAAAGTGGAACATTATGAGTGTCGTTTGGACCACACTTGAATGCGGAAAGGTTATTTATCTTGCCGGGAAATTAGCCGATGCCCTGCCACCACCACTGCCATTTCCACCCATGCGCACGCTGATTGGTTGAAAATTTCGACACGCGCACTAATGGCCAATTGGTGGGAGACTGTCAAGTTTTGGCCACAATTGCATCACTGCATTGTTTGCCAATAACAATGATATGATTTATTTATGAAAAGAATAACCTTTATTGATACATAATTTGCGGTGATGAAAGCAGTTAAGGTCATGCTAGTCTGATGAAAGAGTTGGTTGGAGTATTTCATTAGCATTGTAGTTAATTAAATATTTGGTAGTTTATAGATCAAAAGTATAAATGATTTGTTCATAAACTTAAACCTTTCTTCCTCATTTTATTCAATATCCGAATCGACGTTGTGTTTCATGTTTAAAAACTAGGCCGAATGGGCGTAATTTGCGGACATAAAGTTAGTAGATTAAATGAACTTTTACAATGTATTTTTTGTAAAGCTGCATCCAAAAAATAATGCTAACTTGGACAGATGGATTAGATTACCGAAAATGGGAGTAAAGAGCAGTTCAAAAAAGTGGAAAAAGGTAGGGATTCCACTCTAAGTATTCTTTATCACGCTGTACATGGTTAAAGAAAAGGTACTTTTTAGCCTGAGGGGTTGTGCAATGGTCTACCAAATACATTCAGATTTAGTTTTAATTGCTTTGGAATAAACATACATCACCGTCAGAGCTTCTGTGTGGTTTGAGTGAGTATCTGCACTTAAATACACAATTTGAATCTCCAAATCTTAACCAAGAAAGAATCATAGAAACTTCCGTAAATTGCATTTCTCAGCCTCCTGGAGATGACATTCTAAATTGAATCTCGGCAGCAATAAAATTAGATTATTTTGGGCCTGAAAGAAGATTCGCATAGTTAGCGCGTTATTTGAAGGATTTAAGGGCACAGGCTAACCGTTCGACGAAGGAAGCAACATTTTAGAGTGCTTTATGCCGTTAAAATTGGCTGGCGTGGGTATGGTGTGGTAATGATATATGCAGTGCACGGTCACCACTTAAACACCATGGCATCTATTCAGTTCTGACGCGGTGATAGCATAAAATTTTATTCATTTTCTCGCACCCAACAGCAAGGCCGATTGGTGGCGCATTCTTTAACATCCGCATTCCCCTCAAATTTACGTCTCCAATTTGCAGTACATTTGCGGAACATAAAACAACAACTTACAAGTCTCTCAAGGAGGCCTCGTCGTTGAAGTTGTGTGGCACTTTAAATATTTTTAACCTGCAGAATTTATTTGTGTTGCGAAGCATGTAGAATAGGATAAAAAGGACCAAGTATTTGTTTTACGTAATTTGAATTCCCTTTTGCAACATTTAACTGCTTGGCTGTGGCTACTACTAAGCATACATTTAGGGTCACTTTAAATGAAAGCTGTCGTGATCTCATGTTTGTGAAAGTGGAAAAGGTACGATTTTTATTCTGGGAGATATTGCCATTGACTCACATGAGGTCAGGGTTAATTTTAGTGCGCCACAGTCAAGCAGGATATCAAAAAGCTCCTAAAATTTTGTCACTCTGAAGCGAAGTTTATCATCCTGGGCTGAAAATTGCAGGCGTGTTGAGAATGAATGTAATATAGTAAAAAGAAATGTGTTTCTCCAAATTGTACCTTTAAGAGTATTTGTTCTGAAATGATTTAGAAGTTGCTTAAAGATGCGTGGGTTATTATTGCCGGTGCTCTTCCAGTATTCGTTTTCAGAACAATAGGTTTCGGCTTCAAAGTAGCGGTCACAAATAACATAGAAATAAATGTGTGAGGCACAAATGAGTTTGACTGCATTTGTGAGCAAAAAAAAGGAGCACATTTGTGATCCGATATGCGCCGCATCGGCCTCCTGTAAAGAATACCCTCCAAGGCCTTTTTTGCATTCCTTAAACTAGTAGCCGACTGGTACTTCTGTGAAGATTTGAGGGACCACGGGAGGACCGCAAAATCTACATAGCAGAACGTCTGTGTTGACTTGTTCCAGCAGCCTTGACAAATGTGCTAGCTTACGTGGGGGGCTAACGAGGTGGGGGAGGTAGGGGGAAGGAAAGACGCGACCGCTCACTCGCATTCCCCTTTATTAGAACGCTGGGAGGACACAACAGTTGTCCCTGCCTTGTTAGACCCGTCCTGCCGGAAAAATAACAACACCGCCATTAAACGGGTCAAGTAGGGTTAATTAGACAGTCGTCGTCCCAAACGCAGCTGCTGTCAGGTTGTGTGCACGCACGCAAGCGCACCGCACGCCGCCGGCCTGGAATACAGGGATTCCTCTGGCAAAAATGCCGCAATAGGGACTTCATTTCCACCGTAATAATAGGGTCCTAGAATTGATATTTGGGAAAGGAATTTCTTTATATCAGTGCTGTTTCTAATTCTCAAAGGGGGGAACGTACTTTAAGTGCCCTGTGGGATCATTGCAACGAATTTTTATTTGGTATTTTAACCAAAAGCATCAAGAGGTAATTCGTAACGCTAACTCAAAAACTGCAATCCCTATTTTTTTTGCTGTTGGATAGGAGACATTAGCATACCATCACCAAAACGAATGAATGTATTCCGGATTAATAAAATTCTATTCTGTGCTTCATTCAACCACACTTCATGCTTTGACCACCCACAAGGACCTTTAGGCTGAGCAGTTGTGTTAGGTTACCATGTACATTTAAGTAAAAATTTAACAATTCAGCCAAAAGACTTGTTTCATACTGAGTAGACAGGCTTCAGTTCTAATTCTTTGGTCTGTAACATGATTGTTTTAATGAACAATTCCACTGCAGCACATCAAGCAGAAGAAAGGGTGTTGTGAGGATGGTATGGATTGTTTAAGAATAACCAATGATGTAACCTACTTATGCACGTATAAACGAGCCGTTTCATCGCTCATGTCAAACACGACTAAAAGTCATCAATCACTATTGTCAAATCTAAACCACACACACATTTAAATGGCAAATGGATCGGTAGATTGCTTGGCGATAGGAATTTGAAACGGCTAAATAACTCTCGAGGCTTTCCACTATACATGGCACTAAAGTTGATGCGGTCATGCTCCCACGTTTTTTTCGCCAAAAGTTACGCCTATAATGACGAAGAGGTGGAGAGTGAAGAACCAATTTTCACAAGTTAAGTGAACATGACACCCGATTAGCATCACCCCTGAGGACAGGAGGCAGTAGCAACGACCTTGAAACAGCACAGTAATTGAAATTCAGAAGCACTGAAGGGAAAGTTTACTGAAGGTAAAAAATCGTTCAATGCGGTCAACTTCGAGTTATTTCACCAAAATCAACTCTTTCATTTAGATTACAATAGTATGAGAATTTTCGAATCAGTGAAAAGTGGTGCACATTAAGCACGACTCCTTAAAATGCATAATTTTGTCTGAGTTAGAAGAGGAAGGGGAAAGTATTGCCTAATGGCGACATGGGATATCCATACATCTTGGCTTTGATTAATTACTTAGCAGTTCTCCTGCAATGCATCATAAGGCTCGAATTGACTCCAATTCTTGTTGAGTAAATTAAATTAATATAGCTCCATTTATAATAATTATGGCAACTAAATGAAGATGGTTTATTAATCACAGCAGTGTCGGGATGACATGATGCCGGTGTGCAGCATATTATCTCATAAACAAGTTTTGGGAGAGGTAGGGAGGAAGGGCGGTTGAAGAGACGGAGCGACAATGTGGAGAGAAATAATGGGAAGGAGGAGAAAGAGAAGAATGTCCTCTCATTAGCGTGCATGCGCATGTCCAGACAACTGACACGCACATTGGGGGAGACGATTGGTTGCTATCGTGCCACATCCAGCCTCAGTCTTTCTCGTTGCGGCAAGGAAAAAGTCGAAAACGAGCCTGGTGCTTCATTACACGACGTATCATTTCACCGCTTCCCCTCTTCCTCTTGTATGTAGAACGGTCTCCACGGAGAAAAGGTACTCTGTCATGACTTTACCCTTAAAGATTAATTTACTATGTTGTGTGGCTTTCCGATGTCACTTCAGATAATACAGTGAAGAAAAGTATATCTCAGAAGTAGAATGGTGGTTTGATTTGCAACTGATAAATGGTGTATGGACTTGGCTCTTCTTGATTTAGGTTCAAAATGACGCATGGCTAACCTGCGGATGACTAGCTGTACATTATTCGCAGCAAAATTTTGATGGTTTTTCGTTTGCAGGCACATTTGCATCTCCGTCAAGAGATATTTCATTATTAAAAGCAATTTATTAGGTTTCTCCCGTTTTACCACAATAACCAGAGTACGACTTTACTTACTTGACCTAAACAACGGCCAGGCAGTCGGTTACCTAATTTTGTGTTCTTATGCACCTATTATATTTTAAGCATTACCATCTCAATTCTATCCACCGTTTAAATGGCAGGAAGGCACTAAAAAGAACTGTCGAGAAAGGTTACCTACCCTTTCTCGCTAAATTCGGCCGATTTTGCTGCTGACTTTTTTCTCAATTGCTATAGTGTACTCAGCCTTTGATATCCCAAACACCATTTCTTTACTCTGGGTTATGGTAACGGGTTAGTGGAGCTCCACCAATGTGTCCTGATCTGCGGGCTACCTCAGTAAGCCAAGTTCTTCTGTAGGTCGACTATACACTTTCTGCCCAGCCACCGTGTCTTCTTTTGCATTAAGGGGAGTTTCGGTGCGCTATAGCCACAATTTCCGCTTTTTATGCAAGAATCAATGCTTCCTCACATATCTAATGTCATATTTGATTGAAAGATGGGTAGGGAAATGTCTTAAACTGGCGGCTTACATATTTGAACAACCGAGAGAAGAAAAACTGGATTTAATACGATGCTCCTATACCGGTAATTAAGTTTATCTTGAATGGAGAGCGAAGAAAAGTAACAGTAATGGTAACTTTATTTTGACAAATTTGTCACGTAAGGAAGTTTAAATACGATAACATCCGAGGTGTTGAGAGAACGGTAGAAGATTTTTGGAGTTCGTCTAAAATCAAAATGAATATTCACGGCAAAGTTTTAAAACAAGATATTTACAAAAGAACGAAACCTTATATTGGAGTCTAAAAATGATTTAAAGACATTTTCCGTTAAAGCATCGTTATATACTATCTCAAAAAATCGAGGAAGCCGTCGAAGAAAATCTCGCTAATACATAGCATAAAAATTAGAGAATTTTCTTTAGGGCCAGTACATAATTACGCCAACTTTTTTTTTTCGTGATTTGCACCTATTTCCAACCGGTTGCCACACAGACACACCTATTAAAGTTAAATTTTATTACTGCTTGGATTACAGCCCCTCCAACGTCCGATGTGACTTTGCTGACTTAAATCACGCAGCATCGACAGCTGCTAGACGACAGTGTCTGGACGGCTTTAAAACAACGCTTGCCTATGACATAAAGGCCACAGAAACGTTTATCAAACATCTATACACACCCCACACACACAAACATTAACACAGGCAGAACTTTGGGAGTTTTGTAAAATTTTAAGTGCATCACTTTATCACTTTGTAGACACCGACTTTGTAAATCCGCCCGCGAACCACCACACAAAGGAGTACACAGAAAAGAAACACCAGGCAGGGAGGACCAAAGCATTCGGCTGTCTGCGAAGCAGTAAAATGAATGCCTACTTTAGGCATAAACTAGGTGCACGTACGCGCTATTTTGCCTAATTTTCCCATTAGTGCCAAGATCCATCGAATGAGCTAATTTCCCATACAAAATGGGTGCCTGCGCCAACACCGACACAACAATAAATAGAAGGCATTCGTATTGCTGTCAGCACGAATTACCCATGGTAAATAGCATTTGCCAACAAGAATACGGTGCAAATGAATTTTTTTACATTGCACCTCAGGTTGAACTACCAAGTTCCGAGTTCTCAAGAGGCTGGCTGCCACCTAAGTAGTGAAGTGCTTCATTCATCAACGGGGTAGCAGACTTTCACCACTAGGCTTTCCCCAAGTCACTTATTGAGGTCTCACAAAAAACCTTCGAACAGCAAAGGCAACAAAGATGGATATCAGTGAATTCGGTGTCTATGGTCGTGCCACTTTCTTTCTGATAAAATATGTTGTATCTGTTGCTGCATATCACTGTAAAACAACAGTGACTGCAATACAAATTACAGGTACTTCGAAGGCCAACATGCGTCAGCGACTAAAAATTGCTACTTCGAGAAGGATTGACTACTGTCACTTGAATCGGTTTGCACGATTTACGCGCTATCGCCGAAGGAAAAAGTGAACGGGAAACAATGATCGGCATTGCATTAAATCCTTTGTCGTGGGCAAGGGATAGTAGCTCATTTAATTTTCCAGAAAAGGGTACCGTGAAGCAACTGGAGGCATTCGAGAGCAAAGTGTTGCCTACTAAAACAATAAGATGTAGGGTCCATATTCATTTGCATTGTTAGAGACAATTTATGAAGTCATTAGAAAGTACCAGCAGTTGGCACGCAGGCGCGGCATCAATTTCTATTGTACCAACACGTTGCAGAGGAATTATACTGACCATTAATTAAGCGATAATGTTGTGCTGCAATGCACATTTATTAATATGCATACATGGGGAATAAATATGCACATGCCATCTATTTCGTCATAAAAATTAATCGAGACAATTAGCCTCCTATTGGCATATGGGGAAAGGGGAATGAAACACAGACTGTATGACGTGTCAAAGCCAACTAAATAGACATAAAGTGCTTGATACACAGATTTAGAGATGTGCTGAACGCTATCTTCATGAGCACACCAGCACAAATAACCTATCTTTTCTGTTTTTACTTGATGGGTTTTATAACAATAAATAAGTTCAGCGTTATATTTTGCACGCCCAAAGTCGTGCTGCACAAGGTTTTGAATAAAGGAATGCCATTTTTTTTAGAGCAGCATATGCCTGAGTTTTCAGGCGAGCATAGCCAAATGAGAATGAAGGGATTTGATAACGGAAGCATTTGCATAGACAGTGTCTTCAAAATTTTCCCGCTTGCGACTAAAAATTTCTCGGTGAATCCTTGAGACGAATCTATTTAGGTCATGAAAACACCGTTTACAACCTCATTTACCCTTAGACATCCGTAAATTTTGCGGGCCCAATCGCATTGCAGAAGGAGATAAGATGATATCAATTTGCCGAGGTAGGTATCGACAGGACACTGCGGGCTGATGTTGCTATAGTACAGAAAGGGTGTCAAGTATTACCCACCTTAGTGGATGAATTGCTTCAACATAGCGGAGCAAATTTAATTTTGGAATACAAGTAGTACTTTTGACTGGCAACATTTGTGTAGCAGTTAGGCAAGTCCCCCGTAAATTTGAGCGCATGGAACTGAGACACACTCATTAAACGAAGACGGAACATGAGGCTACGTCAACTGATGCTACACCTAATAAAAATAGCCGACCAGAAGCATGAAAGAATGCGTAGGCACGGCCGATTTCATGGCAGACTTTGTTGCAATACCTCTTATTTGTCAGACGCTTGTCATACCGCACATAATTGTAAGATAATAAGGAAGCATCCTTTAAACATCCTAAATATAAGCTTTGGTGTCGGGTTTTTTCCCAAGCCCTCAAGTGCACAATCCAAAACACGTAGACACAAGGTTACAAGTATAGAGGATTAATTATTTGGTCGGTTGAACTAAAGAAAGTAGGGCACGGAAAAGCGCCGAGTTTGCAAAAAACAGCATTATCTATAAATGTGGCTTCTATATGTGGCACAATTAGCATTACAGGATTGAAAAGGCAATTAGTGAATAATCTGACTGTTTTGGATTAATTACGCTGTTTTACCGTTTTGGAGCTGAGTTAATTAGGCATTAGCTCGTATTGTCCACTCATCGGTATGCATTAAAACACATAAATACACACACCCGACACTGGAACACAACTGGAGAAGCCAACCAACTAAGTGGCATGAATTGAGTAGGATAGACTAATGGGCCATTCAGGTATGAATCGCATCCTCCCTCCCTCTACCTCCCTGCTTGGTTCCGGCACAGACACGTTTTTGCGTCCTAAAGTTAATTGAATGCACACCTATCAGGCGGCGCGGACACGGGCGTCGTTATTCAACTACCAGCTCTGATAAATTGCGTTGCCTGACTAGTACCCGCGGTCGATTCTCTGTGGCCCTGCATTACCTCCTCCTCCCTCCTCCAACTCCCCCATCCTTCCTACCGCCACCTCTCCACAACATTCGAGGCCCGCGGAACAGATGTTGCAGAGGCTTGTAGATACCCCCCTGACATTGTGCGCTGAAAAAGGTGGCACTCAGCTTGGCAATAGCGGAGGAAAATTGAAACAACATCCAGACAAAAGAGAGGCCTATAACTGTTTGAGATAGGTGAAATTGGGAACATAATGCATTTATTCTACTTCAGGGATGAGGTCTATAAATGTTTGGGTAGACGCAATCGTTACTAAATTAGCTAAGTGGGAAACCATGGGTTACCTAGCGACATGGATCAAAAGCCGAAATCACCATTAACTGCCCGGAAACTCAAAATGTGGAAGACCGAGTAACAAAGCTAACCCGAAAACACCTCTAGAGCTGTAGACTTGGGTGGTTAATGTTTTTACTAGAGCAAAAATGTGTGTTAGAAATTTCGACAAACACTTCCTCAGAATAAGCAAATGCAAAAGTCTAATTACCTTTAAAGGAGTAACAGCGAAAAATGCACTTGTGTGAAAATTAAAAGCGCCAAGCCTTAAAAAGTGGAACCGAATTAATGACTAGTACCTTCAATCATAGCCAAAATAATAAGAAACAAATGTCACATTTAAGGACCATAGCATCAATAATAACTAGCATGAGGCTCAGTTACGAAAAATCAGAAAGTAGTTGCACTTCCTATTATGAATAAAGCATAAACTGAATTGTAAAGGAGAACTTTGTCGACAAAGTCACTGTCGCAATGTTATGTATATAAAAAATGTGTACACGTGCTAGTTTCAAATTTAGCATTAATCTTAGTGCAATAATTGTAGTGTTTTATGTGCTTGGTAGGTGAGAGGCGGGAAGACAATTTTCAACGTGGTCGCGTACGCGCTTGCTACATCACCGGTGTAATACTTTGTTTGTTCAAACTACCGGTTTAGGTCACTTGGGTGGCCATCTTGTTCTAGTCGGTTGGTCGGCCTCCGGGCCGCGCCAACAGCCCCCAAGTCCTCTGTTCCCGGAATGTATATATTCTGCCCTAGTACTGTGCCTTCTTTTACCTTAAGGGGAGCCTCAGGACGCTACAACCGGAGTCGGGGTCTCCATTATTGTAGAGAGGCCTACCGCGATCGCCCCTTACCTTATAACAAAGAAATGTCTCGCAGTATTCTGCATTCTAATAGCAGGGTGGGAAAGAAATAAGAGGAGGAACGGGGAGACCCCACTACACTTAGGAGCCGCGTAAAAACTAACACAAACAAAAGCATTAAAGTTGCCCTCATAAATCACAAAGCTGTGTGTAAAGAAAATAAATGTCACATTCAATTATTCAAATGTGACACTAACTATTCCTTTACCTCTTCTTTAGGTCATGCGGAGACTTAGGGGTAGGCCTTCGCATTTCCGCAAAATGTCATGGTCACAGTTTCACGTCAGTAGTTCCCCAGCCATTCTTTGCGCTGGCAACACCCATTCTGACCAGAAATAATGACTTCTTCCAACCCAGAGAAAAACTCGATGCGTCACGCAAGTAGAGTCGACGAGGGGAGGCTTGATCACCCGAGTTCAGATCTTGCTGACTAACCTTGTAAGCTGACGATACAAAAGTATAATGTTGGTTCAATGCAAGCAACAGACCAAATCTAGTTAAATTAACTTCTAACATTCTAATATTTACAATTGAACCCATTAAATAAGCTTGCAAAAATTACCAATTAAATTATACAACACTGACACAGGTTTCTCTGTTCATTTGAAATTTTTATTTGTTATACTTGTTCAGAGAGTAATCTAGGAGTCGTACGGGCCGTTTAAGCGTCGTTGAGGCTGCGGAAGTCGGACACGAATATTGTTGCATCAGTAAGTTGGCTTTGAGTTTTTGCTTGGTTCTAAACAAGGAATAATAAAAGCACTTGCTTTTACTGACTTTGCGTGTGTGCAGCCTTTTGATTTAAACTGCAGGCAGTTGGGCATCTTCTAGATATTAATCATCCACTTAAATTATCAGTTCTCCACCTTAACTTGTTGATGGGCCTCATGAGAACTGTACATACTTGAAGAACCCGGAACGCCTTTATAGTATTTAGATGCGTTTTACGTGGTCACTTTCTCAACAACAAAATAATGGCAATAATTGCATAAACGAACCATAATTCTAGTTTACGAAACAGGTTATTGTTATTGTCCTGACTTTAAAACCACAAAATACAGTTTTTAAGAAAGTTTGTTGTTTTTAACATGGAATTGTCACAAAGTAGGCTGATCGGTGCCTCTAATCACTTATAGCCCTCGGCATATCAGGTACAGTTGGTGGATTTGACTCTTGAGTCAGTGACAATGGCGAGACGTGCATATCATAGTTTTATGGTTAAATGATGAGTAAAAATTCACAAAAAATAACTTTTGAACGAATTTATGGATAGGTTTGCTTGTGCTTAATAAAATATGCTTGGTTAATGGGAATAGATAAAAATTAGAACAAGCATCATGCCGGCACGATGCCGCTTAATTGTCGCAATTTAGTTTGCATGGTGCAATTAATTGTCGTTTACCTGTTGAACAGCACAGGTATATTAAAAGTACCGTAAATACTTTTCAACTATGACGACGTGAATCTATGACCCCGATGCAAAGCATTCCATTCACTTACGTTACGAACCGAAGTTGTTCATTTTAATAATGAATTGCAACATTAATGCAAACATATTTAATCACATTCAGACCTTTAATCTAGTACAATTATAGAACTATACCTGAAGAAGTGCTGTTCTTCAGTAAACAGTAGTAAGAACGCAACATGTCCTAAGAAAACATTAAGTTATCCAAAATATTGTGTAGCGTGTGTTAAATACACTTTTAATTGGTCTTGACAGTCTTTATTTTTCTTCATCAGATCTATTATCAGATGCCTAAGCATATTGACAAAGAAACTAAGCGTATTACAGCTCATCAGATTGGCGATCCCGACCCAATAGATAACGGAAGCTCTAGTGACGACTCCGTTTCTCTTGAAAGCTACCTCAATACATGTGATGAGACCGAAGAAAAAGTTTCTTCAGAGTCCGCGTAAGCAATTTTTCCCAATCTACCGAAGATTTCTTTGCATTTCCACGAGAGTTAAGCGGATGATTATGCAAAAAGTGAACTCATTTGTAACTCTGACCTCTTATGCATTTTCTCACTATAAAGGCCTGAAGTATGTAATCTAAAGAAAAAAGATCCAGATGATGGTGTGAAACTAAGACATCACGTTGAAGCTCCCGTAGACAACCGTATGAAGAGATCCAACAGGGAATCGCGCAAACGGAGAACCCTGGATGAATACCTTTGTAAAGGTAACACTTGCTGAATCCAATTGTTCCTTCTACCCGCAAATAGGGGGCAACGGGAAAGAGCATGAAGGAGGACTACCGAAAGATTCTAATAGAGTAAATTCAACACCCCAAACTTTGGTAGGTATTCGCATTTAGCAGCTAGGCTTGCACGCGTTGTTCTTACCATCTTACTACTATTTCCTCCAAGACACAGGTAGCCGACAAGGTTAGAACTTCACCTACACACGCATCTACCGAAAAAACGATGGAAGCGAAATTCGAATGTATGCTCAAAAATGAAACCCAAAATTGTAGTGATCTGATCGAACTTTTCGAGGTAAAAATTAGATAATGGTGTTGTGGTTAATATTTTTATGTAATTGTTAAAATGCTTTGGAATACTTCAACAAAATTGGTTTCCCTTTTTTTGTAACATTATTTCCGCAAACAAATATTCTCTTTTACTGTTTAAAACAATATTTTCTTAGGCTAGTCCTGCATAAACCTGACAGCTGGTATTCATATTTAGCCCTTCTGTTAGTGATTGTCTGAAGCAGCATTAATTACACTGCTGCAAATAATCGTATTTGAAAACGTTCCATACTGTATGCTTTTCAGGCAAAGGCATCCATACAGAATTTACTTGGAAAACATGCTTGTTCGGAAGGTTTTACAATTTTAAAGGAACTAAATGAAGTACAGGGCTGGGTAGTGTCTCACCTGGATAATATTTGCAAGAAAAAAGTTCAAACTATCGAAGACTTGATTAGCAAACTGGTAAGATCCGTAAAGTTCTTTGAAGTGTACCAATATTTTGTGACTTTTTGAGGTCCACACTTTCTACTCAGTATGAAAAAGCATTTTGCTATTTTAAGGCAATTAAAATTTGAACATACCTTGTCTATTTTAAAGTTGTAAGAGTTAGTAGCAAGAATAGTTCCGTGATGAATCTTTAAAGCGGACGCGGTTAATTAATTACCGTGAAAACTTCAACTAAACAAACTCCTTTAATTTCAGTGTGAACGGCAAAAGCTTCTTTCAAAATATGCGCAGTTTGTGAGGCTTCGAACGAGCAATTTCACCGCGAAGTTGCAAAGTAAAGCTCCGTCGGTAGGTTAAATTTTCTCATCAAATTCTCGTGTGCGATTGAAAGGAGTGCTCCTCTTCCGTGTCAGCTCATGCGCTCATAATTCCAACCGCATTAATGTCTCGTACAAATTTTGAGGTTACTCAAGCAAATAGGAAAGCGTTTACTGCATACGCTTTAAAACACGTCAATGGCCCTGGTACATAAGATCACTGACTTACAAATCATTTAACAATGATTTCTGTGGCTTTCAAACACTTATGAACATAAGCCGGACGCCAAGAATTTAAATAACTCCACGAATCAATGTGCATTTTTAGTCATGCCATCGACTTGTGGGTGAGTTGATCACAACCAAAATTACCAATTGGCTTCAAAACGACAATACATTGGTCGGATTTTTATCAAAATATGTTTAAAATTTGTTTTCAATTACAGAACTATTGCAAAAACCAGTGTCCTGGATGCAGCAAACAATTGGAAATGTCGAGGTAAGAATTTCTTCATAGAATTATAGCCGAGTAGCAAAACATTTGTTTTCATTGGAAGAAAATAAATGTAAGGCATTTGCTTTATGGTATTTGTAGGAAGCGTTATATGTTACTACTGAAACAGTGCTAAAGTACACTAGACACTAATGAAACCTCGCGTTACTAGAGCCTTAAAGAGTGTGTGAAACCGGATGATCCCAATTATGAGATCATCACTGTTGCTCAGGAGGAACTGTTGGATATATCAGACGATTTAGCACCTGTAGGGAGAGTCAAAGAACCGGTGAGTTTAATGTAACACTGTAAATTTTTTACTTGCTAAGTTGAATAATCAGGTTTCGACAATAGATTATAATTGCGTTACTCCTTTGGAGGCTCCGCTTACTATTACAACACAAAGATAGGGTAGCTTTCTAGACGTCAAAGAAGTTAGAAAGTCGCAGTGAATGTCATATTGCATGACAACCCTGTTTTAAATAATCCTTTTGAATGAAATGCTTAAATATCTCCATTTTAGCTAAAATATTCTGTACTGGTTGAAATGCGCAACCCACCAAACGGAGAACGCAAGTTGATGTCAATCTTCCTTTTTGACAATGTCCTTGTTTGCGCTCGTCAAAGAGTTATCGTCTTAAGAAAGTAAATCAAAACCTTTCTTTGTCTTGTCACTTAATTTGGACGATGAGGCTTAAATAACTGAGCACCTAAAGCGCTACGACGCATTATAAATACGTAATAACTCTCATCGCATCGTAATATTTTGACTATACCAGGGCACTTGACATATTTTGACCGACTTTGTTAGTTAGTTCAATGAATAAATCGTAGTCCTTTCAACTTGACGAAAGCACAAAAGAATCACAACGACTCCTGTGTGGCAGAAAGGAGTCTATGGCCGTAGAAGACAGGCAACTTCTGCTCCTTATGTAAGATTATGCAAGCTTTCAATACACATATTTGGTTTGCAGACACTTCACGCAAGACTCGGATAGTGATACAGCATCTGTTTCCACAAGCGCAAAGGATCAATCTGACTTGATTATGAATGCAAGAACTATCAGTCGCTATGAAGTAAAGTGGTTTATTCCGCTCGAGCAATTAGATTCTCTAGATTCAAAAGGAGTAGGTGGGTCTCATTTATTAACAAAAGCATAAAACTGTCTATTTCCATTAACACTACGTGAGATCAACCAAACTAAGACGTGTAGCAATCACGTCAACTTTTTATCATCCATTTACGTTTTAATTATCTACTGAGAATGTTCCGACGGTTACGTTTCATAGTATTTATTTCATTTGCGCAGCATTTGACGAGGAAAACCTACTTGAACGTCTCGAAAAGATAGGAACTCTAAAGCGTAGAATAGTAAAAGTTCGACAGGAATTGCAAGAGGAGACTAGTAAGTTGGACAAGGAGGTAGGCTTATTGCAATAAGGGGGGATGATTATAAGATCGGCCTTTGTAAACCCACTTCTATGCCACTTTAGTCGAAGAGGCAGAAGTTGAAAATTCCCAAGATTCATAGGCTTCGGTCATATCTCTACGATCTTGTAAGTTTTGTTTTGAGAAAATTCCAAACATTTTGAATAAAACAAAACGAGTAAACGACTAGGACGATTAATGGAGCACGACTCTAATCGAGAGCTTCTAAATGCTGCTATTGTTTTCTTTAGCAAGGGGATTTGGTTCTGCAAACGCCAAAATTGCCACTATTCATTAGTGCGGCAGATGGCCAAAGATATTGCCTTCTAATGGCCTCTGAAAAGGAACGCATTACTTGGGAATCCGCTATTATGCGTGCGAAATCCGACTGTAGATCGGCTTCTAGACGCACAAGCCCAGCTTCGGTAGGTTCAAAAATTCAAGTTCACTTTATGCAATTTTGCTCACCAATTCCAAAGGCGTAATGACTGTTAGTCTTTTTTCCAAAAAAGCATTTTCATACAAAATGTCATAAGAATACTTGTATGCACTTGATCCAAGGTCTCAAAACGCAATTCACTGATGCGACCATTTTCCACCACCTTCCGTGAATCACGGCGTGCCGCCAATGCGCGCAGATCGAGCACGGAATCAGAGACGTCAACACAGGAAGAGATACTAAAAAACGAACTTTCCTATATGATAAACCATTGCAAAACTGTGAGTCACCTCCATATATGCGCCACTTAGCTTATCAGATCTAAAAAAGATTTTTCTGCTTCAGGCTGTTCCACTCAATAAACTGGGAAAAGTTATCATTTCAGGTAAGTGAATTGTTTAATATGCGAGTGTCACATTCTAGGAAATGGAATTAATATTTTCTTTAATGTCTAGGCAATGCTGTAAGCGGAATCTTGGAGGTATGTGTACACGAAATCGGTGGACTGATCGAGCCCGGACGTAAGTTTTTTCCCCCCTTATCAACACCGTTTGATACTTTTTGACTTGCGCCTCTTTGAAAGCATTTTAGCCTAAAGTAAGTTAGTAAATATTTGAATGCATTTCTTACCTTAGCCTACTACGTTGCAATAGAAGTTGACTTCTATGGTCTGTTTGAATTGGTGGCCAAGACAAAAAGCATAAACGATATCACGAATCCTTGTTGGAATCAGGTGAGGAAGCGATAATTAACTTGCATGCACAACTGAATAATTTGTACCAACAAAACTTTATCCATTTTACTTTAGACATTTATGTTCGAAATTGAGACATCGCAGACGATTTGCTTTACCGTGTTTCGACAATCAATTGTTTTTGGACAAGTAGAGTTGCCGGTAATTTCCTAACTCCTTTTTTTATATCATCAACGATCAAAATACTTGCAACACGACTTCTGAAACTTAGTGTTGTTACTCGAGTTTTACTTTATAACGCAAACGCGACCAATAAAGTGCTCACAGAAGCGAGCATATAATATTATTTGTTAAAGTAAAAAGGTACAACTCCGCCTTTACTATCTTGCACAGTGACAAATGCTCACTTGAAGAAATGACTACTGAAGCAGAATAGCAAATCTATTTATCAGCAACCGGATGTGGCATTGAACAAAATCAAGCTCTTTTTAAAGCATTGAGTTATTGCTGAACTTTTTTTGATTAATTAGTCAAGAATGTGGATTTAGCTTCATGTAATTGAAAGTGATTATTTTACGTATTGCTAGCTCGAAGATGACCAACTTGATCAAGAGAAAGTATCCCACCGTTTAAAGACTGACGAGACCGTCTCAAAACCAGTAAGCTCCCGAATTATGATCTTTACCCTTTGGACCATAGAGAAATACGGGAAAGCACTCATTTCCATGTAATTTTAGGTGTATTTGCAAATATCAATTTTGTATAATGAGCGAAAGAAACTCAATGTGAAGCCAAGATCTAGGAAACGATCGAACGTGTTTGGACACCCTCTTGAGGAAGTTTTGAAGTGCGTATTCGCTATTTATTTGCAATTATAGAAGCCCAAAATGTCCCAGCTATGAAATTTTTTATCTAGATATGTTGACTCTACTGGTAAATAGTCTTCAAAGTAACATGTATGCGCTGTTTGACAAAAATGCAACCAAAATCCCATTTGGCCTCAGAAATAAAGTATAAATGGCGTATAAACTATGGCTAACAGGAAAGTGGGTAGAACCTTCATAGTTCTAGTGAGAGTTTCCCACATAGAAGTGATCCAAAATATTTTGTCCGACTCTCTGCCATTTCATAGTAAACCTTTAAACAAATTATAACTGAGTAATAAACTTGTGTTACGATCAATTTTAAATCTAGACGGGACCAGGCCGACCAGGAGAGATTAAAGAAACAAATAGGTGGCACTAAAAACTGCGAGGAGTTGCGAGTTCCTGTGCTGGTTACCGCCTGTGTGGAGGAAATAGAACGACGAGGAGCTCAGGAAGAGGGTATTTATCGAATTAGTGGTGCAGTCACTACCGTCTCCCGCCTTCAGGATCTTTTTGATCGTGGTGAGTTACCTTATGGTTGCCGATAGCTGAATTGATGTGTTTCTATCACCTGTACCGAGTCGATAGTGAG
Source organism: Taenia multiceps (assembly GCA_001923025.3). Lineage (NCBI taxonomy): Eukaryota > Metazoa > Platyhelminthes > Cestoda > Cyclophyllidea > Taeniidae > Taenia > Taenia multiceps. Next base: position 74,540,175 of record CM010311.1, on the reverse strand, counting down.
ATAAATCATCCACACCTATGTTAATCAAAATATAATGTACAATTTCTTAGCTCACTGATGAAGCATGAAATAAAAATAACTTGTTTAAATTGTACGGAACAAAAGACGGTCAGATTAAGATGGTTCAATTTTTACCAGCATTCAACTTTGGTCTGCAGTTATTTTCCTATCAACGTTATTTCTGATATCCATGGTATTCGAATAGCCCCTAGAAATTGGTCGAAAGTTTGTCAGACGACGCCTGGCTAGGGTAGAATGATGTGTTTATCTTCATTAAAATAATACAACTGTTTGAGGAAAATTTGTTTTCATTACCTTAGGCATAAAACTTCAACTGGTCCATTGTACTAGAAATAGTTTTTCTTTTGGGTTCTTGAATTCTTGCATCACAAAAATCTTCTCTTAGTGGCAGGATCAATTGGGAAAAAATTTTACTGTATCACTTTTACACCATAGATACCAACTTGGCAGTTAAACAAATTGGTGACTACGACATCCATGTGATAAGCAGTCTTTTGAAACTCTTCTTCCGAGAACTTCCAGAACCAATAATACCTGCAAACAGCTTCAGCGACCTTGTCAAAGCTTCAGGTACTTTATTTTACCATAAATGGGTTTCCTATCCAGCACATTAACACTTGCCTGGTCAAGGATAATCTTGTTGTCATTTTCACATGATTATGAAATATTAGTAAGGGCATATAGCGTCTAAGACTCTGAACGCAAAACATCTACATTTTCCGGGGGCAATAATGACAAGCAGAATAGTATAAGAGATTAATTACCTGTCTCTTGAGGATAGGGTTATTAGAAACAACCAAATAATTGTTTGTTTGTTCTGAAGCACTCTCTGATGAGGGGAGAAAACTGGAGGAATTTAGTCGTATCTTACGGAAAATGCCTCGAGTGAATTTGGACACCTTTCAATATCTCATGGACCACCTTATTCGGTAGGTAAATTCCACTTAATTAACAGAATTCCTTTTAATAGCCTTGGAAGTTGTTTTCTCCAAAATCGAAATACTAAAGATAATTGAGATCAAATAAACTTCAAAGCTGGTTGCAATTTCACCGAATTTGTGGTTCTGTCTATGTCTTGCTTGCTACAACTGGGAATTTTGTGCGGCTTGGAATCGGATTGTGAATACCAAATGCCTAATTTGATTTCACATGCTTTGCATAAAGTATTAACTAGACAATAAACGGTAGAAATGTGCTTTTTATCCCAACTGGACATCATTTTATATTTGATGGGTCGGTTTTCTTTGCACGGGTTATGAAAGTTTATCCACAAGAGCAATATGAATGGAGAAAATTTACTTAATCTGGCGATCTAGTTGCTTCTGTGCAGGGCCATGTGCAACGCTTCATAGGGCTGTAGTCAAAGATTACTTAAGTGATTTCAGTTTAAGAGGTCATCTGATTGGTACTTTTTAAACTTTTAAAATTTTCCCCTATGTATAAAGCAAAGTACTCCGACGGGCAGGATTTTGAGGCCGACCACTTTTTTTCACAGGGTTTGGGCAACCAAAGTGCAGAAGAGATGCATGACCCGAACAAGTTATTTGACGCACTTTAGCAAGAGCCATGTGTACCGTTACACTTGAGGTGATTCATTTCAATTCCAGAGTGTGCCAATATGAATCGGACAATAAGATGAACTTGGGAAATCTCTCAGTAATTTGGGCAATGACCCTTTTCCAGCCGGGGAACATGCCTGCACCTCCACCAATCCCTTCCGCGATTGCGGAAACCTCAGACGCCAAAAATGCACCTTCTGAGTCGTTACAATCGGCGACATCGGTCAGCATGCTGCAGACTATGGTCCTGAGCACAATTTTCGATGCTTATGCCAACGGGAAACTGGATTTGCCAACCCATAGAAGTGATTTTTAAATTGTATTTGTATTTTACCTCTTTGTAGCCCCGTTTTAGTATTTTCTTGCATGGACAAACCGGATGAAGTTAAGGTTTGTGGTTCTCCACTGTGATTTGACTTTTATTAAGAAATACTGCATATATAGGCCTCTCAAAACCGTGTAGCAGAAGATGGAAGATTTACGCACTGTCATGTCATGAGTTAATGAAAAGTAGTAGACATCGCATAATTTCGGCATGCTTTTCAAAATGTTGTTGAAGAGACCTATTTTGGTTAATGCATGTTTGAGCATACACGGTTTTCTAAACCAATGGGCACACTTCCACTGGTTTTTCCGAAACACTGTATCTGAGTGATTGTACGATTTTTTTGACAGAAAATTGATTGAAAAACATTGATACGTTGCAACACCTCTTAACGCACAATTTTTTATTGCCCTCTAAAGTGGACCAAGTTTTTCTGACCTCCTTCGGATTTGATGCAGCGGGTTTCCAGTAAAGGAATAAATTTGCCAACTTTGGAGACTCAGGAAAAGTTGTCTCAAATGTCCGGCAGTTTGAAAGAGCACAATTTGTTTTAGTTGGAATTACCACCAACAGACTAAATCCAAAGAGACAAAACATGAAAATACCCACTAAAGTTGATAGGTCTGTGTTTTTGCAAGATTACTGGCAATAGCTTTGGAAGCGTCAAAAAATATACTTTTGCCTTGAAGCGATTTTGAATATGACTCGATGGAGCCCCTAGATACCTAGATTTGATGGCTAGCTTCTTGACCATAAGATCTTCTGATTCAGATCAAATACCATTTCAAGGACCAGGAACATTAATAAATTCGAGTGTTGTTAATGTTACGATGATCAGATTACACAGGCCTTTCGATCACCTATAAGTATTTTAAACTGTTGAGTGAGTTCTAAGTTATCTTTTTACTTAACATTATCTGCCTAAGTTTGGGCTTGGAAGCCATTTGGGTTATATTTCACTTTTGCTGATCAGTTTCGTAAAAGGATGCACTTCTACGATAGCTTAAGCAACCTTAGTGCGCTGTGTATAAAGTGCAGCAGTAACTTAATATGGTTTTACGTGAGTCACCTCCCCAATTCGGCAGGTTTCGACTTTAATTGCGACACGAGGCCATGCGAGGGATCCATGATATTGTACCTTTTAATGAAGTATGCAAATTCTCAATAACATTCCAACGATACTTGGTGTGTAGAACGTTTTGGTTTAAACCACACTAAATCAGCTTAGGCACGCATATGTTTCCTTTTTCCCTTTACTGGCGTTCTACCTGTCAGTATTCAGTAGTATGCACTTTTCTACATCACATTGAGCATTCACTTAACATTACGACCTTTGTATGGAGGTTTACGCAAACAGATATTTGCCGAATGCATTAAAACCAGCAAACAAAAATGAATTCCACGTCTTAAATTGCATTTGCGATGGGAAGTAAGGCAAGTTGAAGTAAATTATTAGTTGTCCTGCAATAACCACTAGTTACAGATGCAATAAATGATCTTACCGAATAAAAGCTTTTTAGAAAAGTTCATTTAAATTAAGAATAAGTATCCCATGTAGAACCAACACTACTTCTAGAAACACGGCGCATAGTGCCTCCTGAATATTAACCAACTGACAAAATAGATATAAAATATATTATTAAAAATGCGATTAAATATGCCAGCTGTTGCTACGATCTTGGGAAATTTCCAGTACATTAAAAAATTATTGTAAAATATATTTTTCCTGCTCCTGGGGTAGTCTACGCCTTGGCAACAAATGGCGTTTGGCCGGGGAACGTTTTATAATCCTGGAGAGGCAATTAGTTTGGCAGTGCCAATGCTAGTAACAAGGAAGTTCCATGTTTGAGGCGTTCCTGGTGACGAGGAAGCTGACAAACGAAAAATTTTAAATCTGCGTAAGGGAGGATTGAAAACCATAATGTGTATTTACCTTAACACCACCGTTATTTTTCAATCAATCAAGCTTAAGTGCATGTAATGCTCCCACCTTTTATCATCTACTTCATGATATAAATGAATGTGGCTACAGAAATGAACATTAAATGCGTGTAAAGGGGATAGCAGATAAAGCCTTTTATTCATTGACAGAGGGTAATGAAGGGAGAATTGTGGTTTCTCGTACAACAAAAAATCGAATTTCTTATGTTTTAAAGTTGTGCAAATAGGCTCATTCAAAATACGTTCAATGATGCGCTGCAAAATTTTGCCCGATGAGATTTGAGACATAAAAACGAGTCGGGCAATGCGACCATGATTACGAGAAAGCTAAAATTCAGCACAACTGTCTTAGCCTTAGATCGCGCACCCCACAAATTTGAAAATAAAATCAACTCAAGTAGAATCATGCTCTAAAATAAAAACTTAATTACCGCCTGAAAAAATAGAATAATCTAATCTTATCATGCTCCATTGTGCACCACTTTAGAAAACTATTCGAAACTAATACTTGTACTTTAAAGCCTTTGCATTAGTAAGTCGATTTTGTAATTAATTCCTCCGTAACACGATATAATGAAGTCGTCTAGGCCAAATCAAGAGTTCCAAGGAGGTTTTTAAACATACACAACTTTTCGTATTTTGCATACAGCATTTCGGAACTTCAACACCTATAATATCTTTTGTAAGCAAATTAGGAAATAAATAAAACAAGATTGATTGATTGTGAACGCTTTCGTGGAAATTATTGCTCTAAAATAATGTTTCCAGGCTCCAAGGCATATTGCTTACCTTCTGAAAGACACCACCTTATAATAGGACGTGAATCATGTTTTGATATTTCCGATGAAGCTTATAACAATCGAAGCCTACTCCAAAGTCAACCAAAAAGGTGTATATACTTCGTCGCACAGTGTACAAGTCCTGAAAATCCGCATTTGAGGTAGCATGACGACTTATCAGCACCGGTGTTAGGCGTAATGTTTTTAACAAAAACAAAGCTGTAAAAGGCAAGTGGTCTTGGGAAATATTTACAACCAAGCACATACGTTTGTAAAAACAGACCACCCATTTTTAAAACAGACCGACTGTGTGGGTATTTTGCAGCCGTTTTACAAATAGTGTTGTAGCGTCCCGAGACTCCCTTTAAGGCAAAAGAAGGCATAGTACTGGGGGTAGAATACATGTATTCTGGAAACAGAGGGCTTGGGAGCTGTTGGCACGGCCCAAAGGCCGACCAACCGGCTCAGTACAATATTGCCACCCAAGTGACCGAAACCGGCAGTTCAAACAAACAAAGTATTACAAGTGTGATCGACCACTAGTGATAAAAATAAGGATCGTTTGGTAAAGAATAACCCAATCAAAAACGAATATTCTTCAAATTGTTCGAATACATGCTTTTACACAAGCGCGCAGAATACCCTACCCTTTTCAATAAACAATTATAAATTCCAAACTCTTTTTCACAATGATAATAATAATCACTTGTTGATTAAGAGAAGATAAAATAATGTCAATAGATTTAGCATTAGCGGTATTATATTTTGTTAAGACAAATGGGTTTTTGTACTTCAAGACACCAAACCCAAAAATTAGGCTGTGTTTGTTCGAATGTATGTGCAGCTATAGTGGAACGATGGCGATGCCATAATTAAGCACATGGGTTATGGTTTAAAGGTCACTCTTTTGGCTTGATCACTACCACTTTAACACTTGACTGGCTTATCGATGGGACATGAAATTCGTATCATAATCACCGCAATAAATAGGGAGACATCAGAATAGTAGTAGCTGAGTTGAGTAAGTTATATTTTACGGTAGGCTTTTAAAAGAACTTGTACTTGCGGAGAGTACAAAGCCTTAAAATTGTATCATTTAATCTTAGAATAGTATTGAAAATCAGTGACGAAATCAGCACAAAACGTTTACTCAACGTAAAAACAACAGAAAAGAAAGAATTTTATGAAGCGGAAACCCTGGATTTCATGAGGATTTAATTCTTCCAAAAGGTCGTCAATGCATCCTTAGACGCACTCTGACCACATAAGCTTTTGGTGTTTGTAGATTGCACTTCCACTGGACCGCATAGTTTTCCAGCCATATCCGTGGCTCCTCGAATCTTCTGCACTTTAACAATAAATTGTCCACACTATAACTTATTACAATTTCGGGAATGACTGAAGACGTTGCATTAAATCATTCTGGATAAAACATTCGTGTTTTTGCTCTTTAAAGATGCCCTATCACGTTTCTATTGCGTAAAAATGAGTAAAATGATTGTACAAAGGCATAAAAGTAACTCTTTTCTGCACCAGTATGAACCTGTCATTAGAAAAGATACAAGCACGGTGGTACATTTAAATGCTTGGACCTGATAATGATTTCAAACGCGATCAAATTTAGTCTTCAAACAGAGCATTAATGGAAATTAATTGGATTAGCACAAAAAATAAATTAGTTTTATGGATGGGTTTTCCCAAAATTTGTTTTTTTGCAAGGAGTCTTGTATGAGCTTGCGATAAGATTTTCCCCTAATAAAGCGCATCTACTTGAGAATTTAAATTTTGCCTTCACTAAAAAGTCAACCATGGACACTTGCTACGGCTGATGCTATCGACGGTGAGTCGCTGCCCAGATTATTCGCAAATCGCTCCCAAAAAAATCTAACCCTAACAGTGCAGATTCCGTTAGCGATGCACATTTGCATGGTTATCGTGGGTCTGCAATGCAACGAGCTAGGCTTTTCTCAATAAAACAATCTCCAGACATTATTTTCGTTAATTAGTTCACAGGATTTCCCCTTAGTCACCCTGAGGAAATTCAGCCCAAACTACAAGTTGTTCTATAAGGTTTAGTCAGTTGATTTAAAGATGCCACAATGCTTCACGGCATCCTGTAGGTAAGTAAGCAAAAGTCTTTACGTTGTGAGACAGGTCTTTATAAAAAAATCATTTGTACCCCTATCACAACGCATGAAAAAATGCATCAAGTTTAAAAAAATCACAAGGCAGTAGACGGTTTGGACTAAAGGTTAAAAAGTTTCCTAAAATCCTCATTTTTCTCCAGCATTTGAGCACGTTTTCGGACTTCGGGTTCAGGGACGCCATAGGATGGTGGGATCTTAAGGTCAGCGTAACCGAAGTGGCGCATCATCTCGTAGGATTTGGACTTTTGAATTAGGCTTGGGGAAATTCCGGAGCCTGGCAGAGACCACTGAGTCAATGCTTCTGTGTAGATCGGAAAGACCACTTGCGAGGTACTTCGTTCCTGTCTATAAAATTAAGGTGACTTTTGAATTCCGTTTCGAAGTTTATGAATAAAATCAAGGCGCAACAATTGCGTTATAGCAGTGCAATAGTTACGAGGTAATCTGTACCGTACCGAAGTGCAACTGTCCACCATTTGGAATTTTCATTCACCGCATCTCCCAGGAATTTATAACTACTCCTCAAGATTAAGAGTGTTTGACATTTGATAAAAATTAAATAAGGATATCGTTTTTCTTGCATTGATGTTACATGGAGCCAGCAGGTATGAAAATATTGGAAATTCATGACAACTTGTTCCACAGCCTTATCCCCATGGGGGAAAGTTTATAACAAAATCTCAATTGAATAGTTCGCTCCAAAGTGCATGGTTTATTTGTTCAAAAGTGTTTACCGATTGCAACACGTCTACATAAAGTAAAAAAAAGAATCTAAGTTTAGCCGCTTCAAAGTGGTGTTGAAGGATTTAATCGAGGTAGGAGCTACATAAGTGACAAAGCGGCCTTCACAAGAGCCATTTCTAAACATAAATAAAATTGCAGCCAAATTTATAGAAGTGTCAGATGCCGAAACAATAAATTAAGATGGGATGATGCATTGTTTTGGCTCGATCCCAAAAAACTGTATTAGCATAATCAATGCATTTTTTAAATTACAACTACTTTTCTGGGCAATTTCAAAATTAGCCATTTGAAAATTCAACAGAAGTACGTGATGGCTAAGCTATGACCCGTCAGCTTAAAAATTCGTCTATTCACTGCTTTTAATAGCCTCAATTTTAAAAAGAAAGTCTGAGGGAAAGCGGTCTTCAAAAAGTGATTAAATCTTCCGAAATTAGTTAATTTTTTGAGGTAAGCATTCACCAAAGTAACAAGCTAGGCATTAAGATAATACCAGATCAGGAAGAGAAGTCAACGCAGAGGTTCTATGAGAAAAGGCCTCTCCCAGTGGCGAATCTGCACACCTATACCTCTCATTGTTTTCCTTACAGATTAAAACTTCACCTTCTAGGATTACTAGTAAACTGCTATTTTGAACAAAGATTATTTTCCTTTTAAGTTATTAGGGCAAAATCTGTTAAATTGCTCCTTTTCATAGCTAAGGTTGCGAATAATCTAAAACTTAAAAGGATATTTAATTCGATTTTGTTAGATCTGATGGGAAAAGTTTTGCTGACTGTTAATAACACCGCTTCTATATTTTTCGATTATAGCCTTCAAATATTGAAAAAACATCTAATAAAACCAAGAATGGCTAAAAATACTTGGATTCATACAGCTCGTGACAATCGGTACTCGTTGATTTTAACATTAATTCATTGATGGTATTGATGTAGAATGCATGTAATGCTACAGAATTAACTAATAAATCTGCGCGATCCAGATTTTTGTTTGATGTCTCGACTCCAGTTTCCACCAGTTCATAAACACTTGCGGTAAAAAGCAAAAGTTCCAAAAATAGACGGCTTTTTGTAAAAAAAAGTTGCATCAAGAAACATTGCCAAAGCTAGCCTATAAAAAACTTAGGAAGTCGGATGAATTTTAGGCTAGGAACATATGACCCTTTGGATAGACGAAAGATCTACACTCTTAACTAATACCTAAAACTGGCAAACGACAAATTGAAATAATATTTAAGGTGATCAGAGATGAAAGATCAGGTGCTCGGAGTACCAATTAGAAGATCTACACGGGGACTGGATGAAAGTAGAGCCTAAAAAGTCAAATGCTTGTGCACATGAGACAGCAAATTATTATGCCTTTCTAAAAAGTGTATTTGTTTCATTAGCGCGATTAAATTTCTCTACTAATATGGCGAGGCGTTACTGGTTGATGAACAGCGTTCAAGTAGAATATCAGGACGATTGGAAGCGTGCCGTACTATAAATCCAATGGCAAAAATAGCAGTTTTTAAATAATAATAAAAAGAAACCCATATACACGAACGCACTGTGGAAGATTCACTCCTCGCATATTTTGATCATGCTGTAGCACCACTTCATCCCATGGGACACCGAGCCATTCTGGAATCAAATATTCATTTACGTAGCTCAACTTCGTTTAAAATAAGTCAAAAAGCGAGAGTTAGTTATGATCACTGAAACAAACCAAGACCCTCCTTTATGCTTTGCATGCATTCGCATGCAACAGGCACAAGCAACTTGGGAATTGGAGAAATTCGCTGGTCAAAATGGTCTAACAAAGAATTCAACACGCAACATCGTATCAAAACTCCTTTCCAACCAAAAATTTGAAACTTGTCAATGTCGGGACTTGAGTGTAGTTCCAAGCGTCAAAAAGTTTTTAACCCTTTTGCAGACCATCTACCGTGCCGCCTCATTCTTTCCTACTCATTCTTCACAATACCTTTTGTAAAGTTTAAGCAGCTCAGTATATGTACAAGCTGTGTGTAGATTTCGATTAAAAAATAATGGTTATGTTAATCATCTACCAGAATATTAGGAAAGCATAAATTTCTCTACGCATTCGAGGTAGAATTTGGGGATTAAATTACACTACTAAGGCTACTATTTTATACCAAAACTTGTCGAGCTAGTTATTTTAAATGTGAAACTTAATTCATTGCAGTGTCTATAACGGGTCTAATTAACTGGGAAGGGATGATGTCATATTCGAGATTACCACAAGTTACTTGAAGTTGTTGATACCTAAAAAAGTGTTTGAGAAATTAAAAGGATGTGATTTATAACGCGGACAAACCTACCAAGAATACCCTTCATCTGTTCTCGTGGGCGTAGCACAAGGTCTTCGTAGCGAACGACCCTGCACCTTGATGAGTTTCTACAGTCCGGTAGCACGTGCTTGTAGTGTTTGTTCCATGCCTCCAACACAGTCTCCGGTTTCGAATAATCCACACTTGTTATGCGTATGCGTCGTCTGAGAAAAAAACAACGAGTAAACATACAGTTAAGGTACTTCATGTATTAAAAGGTACGCAGAAATGCATTACCAAGCATTTTGAGAAAGTATATCCAAATAGCTTGAATTCTGTTTAATATTTTCAACTATGAGACCTAGTTCTATACAAAAGTTAAATTGGCACAAAAGAATGGCATTTTTAGTATTACTGTTTGCCTACATTACAATTAGCAAATATCGTTGCCCAATGGAGTACCTCACTATTGTTGTTTTTTAAATTCTACTATTAAAATTTAGAAAGAGCGAATCCATGTTCAGTAATTTCGTATTGAATCACTTATGTGGCGAAACCGAGCAAACATCTAGCGATGCCGTATTTGGCTAAGTTTGTGGAAGAATGTTGACTTCATGCTCTAATATTCTACTGCATAGAGCCTAGGCTGAAACATGGAAAGAATAAAAATACTAAGCAAAATCAAATTGGAGACATGCGTCGTACCGTACCCAAATTACAGCAAGATATAAAAGATGGATTAAAATGCATGAAAACAGTCACTATGAGAGCTTCTTTATTCTAGTTTTGGTGTCACGAAGTGGAGGAACTAAAAGTTATTTAGGCTTCGTAACTTAACGCAAAATCCCCTTACTTTTCGATTGCTGTGACACGATAATGAAGCACTTTCCAGACAAGAAAGTATTATAACTCGTAAGTGAGTGAATTGTTAAGCAAAACTTATGACCAACGAAGAGCCGGAACGAAACCCTTCCTTCCTATTTATGTACCCAATTTATGAAAATCAAAGAGAGATATTGTTGCTGCACACGTTAATAGGTTTAAATATGATTTAGTTAGTCGCAGACCATTAATTTTTCAGACGCATGCTCTGCATAATTTAAGATGCAAAATAGAAGCATATTTGAGGATAAACTGAGCATCAAAGAAAGAGATCCCTTTCTAACTACCTGCGCGCATTGTGGTATCAATACCTGAAATAGCTAGACGGAGAAGTTTGATATAATTTTAGTTATAAAGGTGAAATTTGTATCAGGCACTACAAATGACACGTTTTGTCACGACTAATCCGCGTTGCAAAATGAAGGCATTAAAGTCGTCAAATAGCACCGCCCACAATAAACTAAGCACTCTTTATCGTATTCGGGCTGCCATTGGAAACTTTTGTTTTAAACAATCTCTAATTACAACAAATATTAATACTCCATAGTAGTTAGTTGGTCACAAAATATCTTCTAGTTTAGGATTGCATTGCGCACTTAATTTCCTTAAAATAAACCGATGATGCCTTTTCTTTGGGTGTGATCAAATTAATTTCCTGCTTGATCGCTTTTATTTATAAATTTTTTACTGGGAAGTTAGCCTCCCTTTGAAACCACAAGAAAAAAAAACATTGCACTGCCTTTTGCAACCCAGTCTCAAAACTGTGCTTAGTTCCAATTATGACTCGAACTGTTGATTGATGCCTTACGTACATTGAGCTGTCTTCCTCATAGAATAGATAACTATCAGGGACATTATTAGCACGTTTGGGATGTTTAAAACTTGTTTTACAAGTGAACGGTGATCATACATGACTATTTCGCGATGGTAATGAACTAAGTGAAATGTTTTTGCAGTGCCAGTACTTGTGAGTAGGGATATATGAATTCAAGCGTAGAAAATCTATTGATAAACATCCACGAGGGAGGAAAATCCAACCAGGTAACTCAATTGGATCAATTGAGATTATCGCAATGAAGCAACAGCTTGTAAAAATTTTCATCTTCTTAATGTTTCTTTATTTATGGGTTAAATCGATTTTTCTACGAAAGTGCCACATTATTGCCACACTAAAATTTTCATTATGACTATTAGTAATTTATGTGGAAAGTATTGGAAACCCATATGTGGAAGAGGGTCGAAAGAATGCCTAATTTAATGAATTGGAAGACAGTAGACAACATTTCGTTCATTAATCCCTCACATTCAAGCAATGACAGTCATTAATGATTTAATGAATCCTCCTGTACTTAAATGTCAGACTGGTTGGGTCATAGGTCGCAGGAATCATCCCATGTCTCATGTGCTACTGAATAAAAAGAGACTTAGTAGATTTTGCAAAGGCACGGATTTTATTTAATTTCTCTTTGCCCGTATTTTGATTTTGCGATTTAAGATAGTTTTTTGGAATCTCACAGGTAAAATGGCTGCAAATAAATAGAAGTCCACTAAAGGACATAGAGGTCACCCTGAAATTGAGAAAGATGTTTCAACATGTTGGATCACAAAACGTGGAGATGGATGGCGCAAAATGCTTAACCTAGCGTTTGAGAATTCGCTAGGTCAAAGTCTAATAACATGGAAGTTTGAAGATGACTATGTACAAGCATGCTAAGTGTCACCTGACTCAATGCTTCGTGAGAGTATGATTCTGTATCTCTAAAAATTGGTAAAAAACTCCAGAACCACAAAGATAAGTTAGCTATTGTAATATTAATATGGTGCTTATTTTTCATACCTTATTTGGGAGTTCAAGAAGATACAAGATTCTAAGAGGGTCTTCATCTGCATCAAATTTATTCTTTAATAAAAGGCAACTATAGAAAAGGTTTGATTCAATACAATACCTATGATAAACCCGCAAATAAGAGGAATACAGACAATTGCAGTTCTCTGCTGTATTTATGGGCAAAGACAAAAGAAATGTAAAATACTTACTTTTAAAGCAACTAGTTTACAGTCAGTGAAGCAGAAAGTCGCTTGAGTTTCGAAGGTCTATCATGCATAAAAATGTGGAATGGCGTCCTTCTGAAAAACACTCGCCATAGGTGGGTGGTTGTTCGAAATTCACATTACCAAAGAATCCTTTAAAGAGGCGGAATACTAACCTCAGAACGGAGTTTGTAACGGCTCGCCCATCTCGTACCATAAGAATAAATTGGGATTTAGGATAGAGATGGAGAAGTTGCTTAAGGCAGAGATCTATGAAGGGGTCCTTAGCGCACAGTCGTTCAGCGTTGGGACCAGTGTTGTGGAGCAACGTGCTGATAGCTCGCACAAAAATGGAATCGACCAGTTCATGCGTGATGTTGGCACCATGCAGGCGTCCAAACATAGGGTTAATTTTGAAAGAGTAAAGATAGAGCATGTGCGGGAGAATGTGGGTCTCTGGACCACATCGCACGCTTGGATGCACATCCAGTAGTACGCGCATCAGTGTTGTTCCTAAAGGAGGAGAGTTTAAAACATCTTTCCAAGATAACACCAACTATTGTTCGCTAACTCAATTTCCTACTCAAAAAAATTTCAGCGTTATTCACAGCATAAAATATGCAGTCAATTCTCGATTGATTAATAGCCCTTAAGCAGAAATTTGGCTTATTTTTTTGCATAAAATTGCCGTCACATGCTCTACGCCTTGACAAGCATCACCCATGTTTTGAATTTATTAACCGATGTCGAAGCTTCTCATAATCAAAATGTAATAAGTGGACACTTTTTTACTTTCGACGTAGGTTTAGCCTCAAAAGCGCTAGTCCATCCTTTTGTTCACCGGTCTGTATGCTTTCATTTGACTTTTTCACCCAATTGCAACCTAAAGCAACTATCGTGAAGACAGAGCTGCCACAATGGCCTTCAAGGCACGAGGTATTGTAGTAGCTATAGCAATGCTCCACTTGCGTAAATATTTAGGACAGAGTAAAAATGCTCCCATAATGTATGGTGAACAAGGTCTTCAGCCAAATGGTTTGCTACCTCACTTTTACCTAGCTTGAACACCTCATTTTCGGTTATTTCAGAGGGATCACGAAATAGTTTAAAAATGAACAAAGAAAGAGGGATCCAATAATGTGCTCATCACATTTTTGCAAAGAGTTTGTCAATTATTAGAAGTAAAACGTAAAATTAACGTTTCATTTGTTTTCAAATGCAAAGAATAAGCTACCTTGAGTCCACAATATTGGATTGTGGATCGTAGAAAGTGCTAAAGCACATAAACTCAGAGCCTTTGGAAAACTGCAATTACATTAAGCATGTAAGCTGCAAAAAGAATGGTAAACATACCGCTTCTAGGATAGCCACCAATGAAAATGAAAGGCTCATCACTTAGTGAAGCAGTATTGTTGTTTAGTGGATCATTGCAGGTTGGGATTATGCAGGGAACAGCGTGCAAATAAAAGAGGAGGCCGCAAATGCATACAAGGGGGACGAGGATGAACTGCAACCGGTTACGAAATAAGCACATGAGAGACATTTTTTTTCACTCCTTCCTGAAACGTAACAGGTAGTTAAATAGGCGAAGCTCACGGGGCCGTAAAATCTAAAATACGGTCCTTGACATGGGTGGGTGTGGTCACACTGAACCAAGCACCAGCAGTGGACATTATTCCAAGCAAATTTACTGCACTTGACTATTTGTAAAATAGGTATGAGAAGGAAATACACGTGTACATCAGCGTTCCTGGTTTAATGTTACTGCAAATTAGTCCATTACAGAGCATAAAATGTTATTTTTAATAACCAGGCATGCTTAAAAATTCCCATTGTCTGAACGCTAGTGCTAACAGCTATTTACCAGGCATTTAGTAACATTTACACCACAGTACTGAATTTTCTAGGCAAAATTAACTTTACCACACGTTACCAATGGCAGATAAAACGGAGAATTCGCTAAAGATCAGATAAACGGTTATGCGACTAAAAAGGTGAAAAAATATTGTCAACAGTAGCAAGTAGTTAGTGTTTTAAATTCGATGCGTTTTCCGACAATTATTTAACCATAAACATCTTCTTTTAAAACTGTGGAATTGGTTAAGCACTCCCCATTTAGGGAATTAGCCCTCCTGTCCGCTATTTTTTGTTCTCATATCCATTTGATGTTTAAACATTCAAATACTTTCTTCCTACTTACACTGAAGGTGCAGAAGGTGTGTAAATAGCAATGTCAATAAACTGCATCTAAAAAATTGGGGATTTATGAGCAAAGAAGATTGCATTTCTGGGAATGCCAACGACAATAAGGATTTCGACGATGTTTTGGTGATTCTGCGGTGTTACATTGATGTAGAGGTCTAATTTGGTGAAAATGGAACCAAAACAGAGTTGTGAAGCTTAGGACTTCTGCAACACCGAATATCAGGTTGGAAGTGCTAAGTTAGTAAATCAAATAAGAAACGTTAATAGAGCAATCTGAATTCCGCTGGCAAAGTCTTATTCATAGCAGAACTGTTTACTAATTAATGTTTAGATGGAGAGCACTGCCATAAAATTTTGCAAGAGGATAAAGAGGTTAGAGTTAAGCCTTTAAAGTTAAAGAAGCACTTCCAAACACGCTACAATGGTAAAATCTCGTTCATTGACAGTTGGTTGTAATGATTCCATCCTAGGTTCACTACTTACCCATTTATAAAATAAAAAAGAACACATCTGCCACAACTGACGTGCTAGATCTGACCTCTCCTTATTACAAAATTTTACAGTTAACCGTTTTTCCAAAAAAGTGCTTAATAAGCCTTTCCACTAAAATCTGTTCGGCCCAAAATCACCACCATTAGGGTCTTTTCGTATGGCTGGATGGGTTGACTCTCGCCAAATTCTTATATATCTATGGATCAACGTGGAACTAGGGTTTGAATTTGACCATGACATGCATTCATTTGTTCGCATAACCCGAAGGACACCATTTAAAGCTGCATGGCATAATGAAACACTGACAGGTGTCTTCATAAAAACTAATGCCGGTTCAAAAAGTTCCGCCAGTTTCCAAAATGCAAAAGTGAACAAAGACTTGGTACTAAAATCAACGCGTCTGACCTATTACTCTAAAATTGATTTCTAATAACGAAAAATAGTGCAACCGCACTCTAGGATCTTTTGATAGAAAGGCAAATGACTCTAAGTTAAAAATGTATAAACTCTCCGTCTATATTATTTGCCATGTCACTGATAAAATGGGCGCATCGACTCGCGCAAAATTCGACAGCAAATCAAAAGCTAGGACAAAGCTTTTAGCGCTGCATGAAGGTAAAAAAATTATTCGTCTCAAAACCTAAATGAAACTATCTAATCCCAACAAAGTAATACTACAGGAAATATAACATGTGACCGCAAGCACCTATTTATGCTTAGCACATCTACAGTGGTTATGGTTCAATGTTTTCTAAAAACGGTCAGTCACAACAAGTGCGCAAATAAAGCTTAACAGTTGGGTTATAAAAAAGTTTTTAAAACAAAACGCCATGGGAGGTTTCAGTATCAAAACTGTTAAGGAAATATTATTTAGATCAAGTGTAGCCAAGCAGGTTGAATGAACTCCAAACTAAATCGACACCTTCAAGCAGAGCTATTGTAAAATCTAAAAAGAAATGGCAGCAAATTGAATCGGTTATTGGATAGAGCATTAATTTTTAACCAGAAATCAATTATGGAGTTCATTTAAGGCCATTCAGGCACCCGAGAATTGAGGACGATGGTCTTGAATTAATAATTTCCAATAAATAAATAATGCAAACCAGAGGCTTAATTAGGCAGCATATATCAATTAGGCTTTCTTAAAGATGTCAAAGCTCAAATTCTGCCAAAATTAATCCATCTGCTAACCAGTCTAAAAAAATGGCAAACATGGATAAAAGCAAAACAGGTTTATGGACACGCGCCACTGTTGAGCGAACCGAATTACAAATAATGCCCCCATAGAAGAGAAAGATTAGTGCCGCAGTAAACCGCGTCTCTGATGTGTTAGTCTGTTTGCATACGTTCACTCGAACTTATTTTTGAAAATTATGGGATTATTTTAGAATATCAATCTATAAAAATATGTGAACGGTTGAAAATTCTTCATGCAGAACCTACGTTTGCAGAAAAAAGTGTTCGACTGATAATTTTTTAACATATATGAGAACCATACCTAAATGGGCTCATAAAAAGTGCGCTCAGTTGAGAACAGAAATGCAATAACAAATATTTATTCACATAGCCTTGCAAGCTAACACCGGTAAGTAATGTCATGGCACAATAAATTATTCATGCAGACAATGTTTGCTAATGCACAAGGGCTGGTTCAATAGATAACAATTGGTGTGCAACACAAATAGCACATAGAAATAAAACTATGAAAACAAGAATCAAGCACAAATGAAGAGTTAAACGATTTTATAAACATGCGAACTCGCGTGCTTACACCTCTGTACTCCTTAAGCAACAAGGGCAGCAAAGAAGTTAGCAACAGGTCAGGATTCTATAAATACAAATTTTTCGAAGGCTTTTTTATCCTAACTCAGCAAAAAAGGATCCTTTAGTGCTTTACTGTTATGTGTAGGACACATTAACCATAGCTAAAGAGCACCTTATGCGTGCCATTTTTTCGCTGAAAACGTCTAGAAGCAATAAACGGGCAAAAACGCCCCACAAACCATTAAATGAAGCAAAAAATAATTGCCAAGTGGAATGAAAACCACATTAAGACAATCCTTTAAAACTATTTCGTTTTACTGTAAAATTAGCACCAAAAGGTGAAAAATGCTCTTATCTTGAGAATTGTCAAATGGTCGGCGCCCTAAAAATTTAAAGCTTAACTAGGCAAAGCGAGATACGAACCACCTTGTTTCCGCAGAAATGTTCCCGATGACCTTAAGTTGATGCACTTAAACACAGAAGGGCTTCAAGCAATACATTCGCCTAATGACTTAGATAGGAAAAGCGCTGAATCGATAAGCTTTTAAGCACAAACGCTTCTTTGCTAAGGCATTACCTAAATATAAAAACACTTGTTATGGCTGATTGCAATTTAAAAGAAATACGCCTTAGAAATACGTGAACATTTATAGAGCAAATGATACCCTTAATTTTAAGCTTTAGTAATGTTCGAGCTTCAAAGCTAACAACATACCGGGAACATAGGTTTTGATCACACGAGTCATTCCTTGGAACAATAAAGTGGCATGCATGAACCAATGCTAATTTGATGTTTTCGCATTTTAAGCGTGAGTATGAGCAGCATGCCACTTTGGCCGGTTATAAGTGTAGCGTCCCAAGACTTCCTTTAAGGTAGAAAAAGGCATAGTACTTGGGCAGAACACATATCCTGTAAACGGGAGTTTGGGCTGCTGGCATGGCCTGGAGGCCAGCCCACCCGGCTAGTACAACAAACAAACAAACAAACAAACAAACAAACAAACAAACAAACAAACAAACAAACAAACAAACAAACAAACAAACAAACAAACAAACAAACAAAGTTTTATAATAAGTATTTGATATTTTGGAAATCTGGAATTTTTCGCACATATTAGCTAAGCCATTCAGCTCTTTCAGTGTTTTCTATTGTTTCTAGTATCCTAATTCTTTAAATTTTCTTGATAAAATCACTACCATTTTTCGGAACTCTAGGGCCATTTTTATAATTATTGAAGGCAATTAGGGATGGTACAAATTAGAAGTCAAATGACAATTACAGGACTGTTCTGCACAAAGTGTTATTTGGAATCGTGTTATTCCTCCTCGTCGAAGGTACCACTGAAATTTCAAGGTTATTGGGCAATGTAGGGTAATCATTTTTGGATAAAAAGAGAATCCACCACCGGATAGTGTTTATTTCACGTGTTTTATCCCAACCTTCTCTTTCTTCTGCTGTTAAAATGACTTAAGCTATTTGTGTGTTGAAGGCTCGTTTAACGGTGGTCTCACCGCCCTTTTCTGGGTTCTCCATTCGGGAGGCATATTGTCGCAGATACTATTGAAACCTCGTTGAACTGCTGAAAAATAAAGTGAGAGTTACCCAATTAACCCTGTTATTTCAATTTCAAATGGCTGCTTCCTCAACTCTAAACATTAAATTAATCACAAATGCAGGTGATGTAAAAGCGAAGGGTTAAGTTCAGGGTAACAGTGTTCAATTATGAATTGATCTGTTACATGTACGTGGGAGCAGACGGATTGACAATGGTGCAGCAGTAGAGGTCAAATACAATTCCAATCACTGATGTGCATTTTGCCATCTAAGGGCCTCTCTTGTGCCTCCACTAGAACGCGCGTGATTTCCGTCCCAGTGGTTCGTCTGACTCGCTGATGCGCGGGAGCCTTCCCATTCCCAAGAAAACTCGTTGTCAAATGTTTACAGTTGTCGTAGAACTCCAATGGCTGCAAATGCGTTGTGGTTGTAGAACTAGTTGTTGGCTGGTCCATACAGGCTAGATACAGGTTCTGTAGACTGCTGCTCCTCAGACCATTGTTTAAACGTTCGACCTCCTCATCACATAAGAGAAGAAGCCCTGGTCTTCTTCCATTTGAAGGTAGAGTATAGCAAGGGCTATTACCTGGTCTCTGAAGTCCACCAGGTAGATGGTTTTTCGTTTTACCTACGGCTGGGTTTCCTTTACTCTTGCCACAGCAACTGGCTACCACCTCAATAAGGGCCTTACTTCGAACAGCTAACACTACAAAAATCACAATAAGCAAAGGGGCTATAAGGCCACAAAGAAAGCTGGAGACTATATCGATGGCAGCCCAGGAGGATGAAGTTTTCGACTTTTTTGCAGATTGTCCTATCGCAGGAATTTTTTTCGGATCTGTATCAATTACTGATGTGGTTGTACCAGAGGGGGCCAGCTTTTCATTATTGATGGCTGGCTTTCGAAGAACTTCGGTCAGGCAAAGTGAACGAGAAGCAAAGAGTTTGAATAAGCCGTCAGAGAGAACACCATAGCTGGATTCAGACATCATAGAGCTGAGAATACACGTCTTGTCCGCAAAATCCCAATAGACTTTGGTTAGTTTCTGCGCTCCACCGAAAATGTACGGGTCGATGTAGGAGTAGAAGGATGGTGTTTCCAAATGCATTGGGCAGAAGAGCTTTGGATTTCGGGATAGATCAATCTCACGAAGGTTTGGTGTCCCTTGAAATGCACCACGGACGATGTAGGTGAGGTTGTTGTTGGAGAGAGACATGGTTTTTAATTTGGTCAGACTGTGGACTTTGGTGCCTTCCCGACCGTACGCCCACAAGGGACTTCTAATACCACTTATAAAATTTCCAGAAAGATCCAGAGCTTCCAAATATGGA
Organism: Taenia multiceps; assembly: GCA_001923025.3. Classification (NCBI taxonomy): domain Eukaryota; kingdom Metazoa; phylum Platyhelminthes; class Cestoda; order Cyclophyllidea; family Taeniidae; genus Taenia; species Taenia multiceps. The sequence continues at coordinate 74,520,129 of CM010311.1, read as the reverse complement.
GTGTGTCCAAGAACTCCATATTCTAACGCTTTTGCAGCTGCCAGAGTCTTCTTGAATGTCCAGTTCTGTCGTATGATTCGCGAACCTAACCCCATTACCTCCTCCAGACTTCCAGTCAATTGATTGTAGGAGAGCTGTAAAACTCTCAAATTTCGACAACCTGATAAACTATTCCGATCTAAGCTCTTTAGGTAGTTTCGATCCAAATACAGCGACACAATATCATTTGATCGGAAGGCGTTTGTTGAGGTGTGACAAAGGTTCACCAATAGTTGACTCGAAAGAGATCCCCTCAGACTAACATTTGTGAGTCTCAGTTGCTGCAGGCTCATCGGTGTGTCAAAAAACAACGGTTTATTAGCATCTAAATTAACTGAGCAATCGGAAAAAGCAATAAGTTCTAATTTTGGCGGAGCTCTGAAAAAATTGGACGACTCTACACCGTCAGTTTCCACGTGGACATGATGGAGCCATATGCGGCGTAGGTTAATTAATCCCTGCAATAGGGAATGTAGGGCAAAACCAACTGGATTTTCTCCTATCTGACGAATGTACAAACTGGCTAGTTCGTGGCAGTATGAAAAGACGGGTTTGGTACGAAATGATCTAGGCTGTAAGGGACCAGTGTAATTGTGCAGATTGAGTTTCAAGCTCACCCATCTTCGAGCACAAGCAATAGGCAGAGTGTTGGTACCCACATGACACTCAGCAGAATAAGTGAGCGTTCCATCATTGGTATCTTCTCGAAGGCACTCGCAGTAGGATGGGCAGATGGCATCCATAGGCCGAGGTAAGAGTCTACGAATTCGATGAGATTTTGGATCACCCAGTAAGAGGGTGGAAAAAATGAGAATAATAATGGGAAGTAGGGGTTGGAACATAGTCGGGAGATGGGAAGGCTCACTGTGCGTTGGGATGTATGTGCACGTCAGTTTTTCCCCACAGACACGCACGTGTGTGCCTGCATACTGCTTTGTGCTGGCAAGAGTAATCTGATTGGCTGAGATGAGGTCGATTGGCAAAAAGAGCTGCCTCGCTTTGACTAGTGGGAGGGGGGAAAAGGTTCTAGTTTAAAAACGGAATCTCACTGGTTATTTGACTTTAAAAGCTTTTTTGTTGATAAACAATCTCATGTGGAACACGCAAGCAATAGGCTGCATCTAAAGCTCCACTGTAAGGCAGCTCCAAGTCTGAAACTTGATTGCATGAAATGGTAAATCCATCATCTAGACACAACAACGTAAAATTGATAACAATTTAAAATGGATTTTACTCACATTTCTTTAATTTTACTTGAAAATACTTACAAAAGCAAGTTTCATTAAGCAAATGAAGCTAAAACAATGTATTCGTAGACATTTTATTTCGATCGAATCAGATGACATCCAACGACAAAACTACTTAAGCCACTGAAATTAGAGGTACAGCTTATCTATTCAAGAGCTATTGGCCTCAATAATGGTGTAACTCCAGGCAAATGCTCCTTTAAAAGGAGAACATCTCAATTATCGCCAGGATTTTGTGTAATATATATTGGCTTGTTTTGTTTTGCTATTAATGTCACTCAACAATTTAAAGCAATATAATTCTTCAAAAGCAGGCAGAGCTTTACACTTATTTTGTTATTTCAAAGATAACATGGTATTTTGTGCCACAGTCTGGCACGACCAGCCACCGGAAATTTATGGAGAACCTAGGTTAACCATATATGTCACTGATAGTAGACATTATAATCACAAAATGAGCCGTAAAATTCAAATCCTTCCAAGTCTGTAAATTTTTGGGAGGAATAATAGTGTTTTCTCTCTTTAATTAGCACGCGTGCAATTATTTGGGTTCAACTTGGGCCATTCATACCAAAATGTTAGTTAGAAATGGTGATGAAATTAGCCATCCGGACAAAATTATAGCCAAATTCTAGTGTTTTCTTTAAACCAAAAGAGTAATGTCAAAACAAGGAATAAGTTTGTTTTATTATCTTTGTTGCAGCGCCTGCCGGAAACAAAGTTGGCACGAGCGCATCGTCAACACAAACACCTTCCTTCTTGGTTGTTCGAGGCGGCGCATGGTACAGTAAAGAATCTTCATAGGTGACGTGCTTGTTTGTCTGTGTCATTGCGACAGATTTGACCAAACAACGTTCCTGTCAGCGAGTAGGAACAGGAGTGTTTAACTTCACCAAAAAATTCTCCAAACGTAAAACAAGAATCAAGGCATAATTTTGCATTCACACATCCACGCGCAAGGAATGGCATGGGTGGTTGTAACAAGATTGATTAATCAGAAACAAAATAACAAAATGGAGAAACAAAATGTAAATCACAGCACTTCTGATATTTCAAATAGTCGGCCGATCAATCCGTCATTGCAAATGGCGAAAGGAAGTGTCCCCGCTAGCGGAAGCACCGTTTAAGGAGTTCAAATTAGTGTCCTGATGTGCTGTGAACGTGACATCATCGGATAATTTTTTTTGATCCTTGGTGAGATCTAGACCCTTGACTTGATTTGAGACACCATATTGAAGGTGCTTGAGGATCGAATTCATGCAACCACTATCCTCTGCAAGCGAAACCTGAGAGTTAGTTGAGTCAACATAGAGAGGCCATCGCTGAAACAGGCTCGAATTCTCCAAGGCTGAGCCGCGCCTTTCCACCTGAGAAACATTCACAGCTTCCAGCTGTTCATTCTGATCCCTGTCACCAGGAGGCGACTATAAATTATGGACAAGTTAATGGCTAATGAGTCGAAATGCTCTTCATTTAAACATTCATGAGATCTGATGTCCGGCTAAGGCTTACCAAATGACGGTAGGCGTAAGATGGTGGTGTTGGATTGTTCTCAGTTCGAGTCCGGGCCCGACTGGTGGAACCAATCGAACTCCATGAAGCCATGGCTACACGTTTGCTTTCATCCAAATAAGACGCCCTCGGGTCAGTGGATGGGTCAACGTTTCTTGACTAAAAAGTTACGTGTTTGATTAATCTAAAGTATTACGCATAGTTTTAACATTTTAAAATGTTTACTACAATCATGCTCATTTTAAGGAAATCACTTTGAATCATTCTGACATCAGTCTCCATTAGTAAATGCAAAATACCTATTTCTTAAGTGCAGTTCTAAATTTTTCACTGAAAATACAAATCAAAACAACCATTAAACGGAGAATGGTAAACAGAAAAGCTTCAAAAATGCGATTCTTTAGAACCTTTATCAAGCAATCAGCAAGAGTGCAGAAGTCATTCAAGCGTTAGTAATGCGACTTTGCGCTCAATCCTTGTACAGTACCGACTTTCTTAGATCAGAATCATTGTAAGCGAAAATGCCAATCCAATTCATTTTCACAACTTTAGCGAATTTCAATTTGCCTAACCTCCATTCGCTTTAAAGGAGAATTCATGTCGAGACCAGTTTGTGAATGATAGATTTTGGAAAAAAAATTCATGAGTTTGAGTCCATTGATTGCATTTGAAAATAGGCAGTTATTTGGTTAGGAAATGTGGTGTTTGTTTTAAAACCAAACGGTAGCGCAACTTATTTCCCTCTTGCTATTGTTTTGGGTTTGTCGCTTGGGGGTTGTAGGAGGAGCTAGGGGTTACAAATAGCCTGCTGATTACTAAAGTGTCACCCGCGGAAACGCGCACACGTGTGTGTTAGAGATGAGAAGAACAAACTTGCGGAAGGATGGGGTGGGAGGACAGGTGGGGATGGGAGACAAAGTGGAGTGAAGTGGCATTGCGCTGAAACGGTGTAAAGACGTTGCCCATAGTAAACTTGGCATTTCTTTTGAAATAAATGTTTCTGTTTTCAAAAATAGCTTTTCTGCACAGTCACATCAACTTCACTAAGACAATGCAAGAAGGCAATGTGACAGAGGAAAATAAAATAACTGGCAAGCTTATCTGAGGAAGTCTCCTCAAACCCTATCGTCGAGCAGAAGTTGGCACTTTAATATGCATAAAACTGTACTCTTTTAGCTAAAAAATTTGATTTCTCTAAGAGTTCATTTATTACATTAATCCATTTAATGTTATACGTTAGGCTTTTATAATATTTCATGCCTGCGTACGCGAAAGCATTTATTGAGAGCCCAGCCACTAACCACGTGTATATGTATGCTTTATCTTAACTGTGAAACCTAATTTGGAGTGTAATTTTTGAGCGGATCATGTAGCTTCTTATTTAAACTTACGTATTGCTCTGATGTACGCAAACTCGCGGAGTTTTCCCCCACAGATCCATTATTTGCTAGCAGCTTTTGCAACAAACTAATGTTTGAGATTATAGGTCTCTGAGTAGCATTTGGGTCCTGTTGTAATAGTGAGGAATGCGGCTCATTTCGGCGCACTTCCTCCTGTTGCTGTTTTGAGGCTTGAATTCGTTGCCGTACGAGATCCTTCACCCAGGCAGCGTAGTCCTGCGATTTAATGTCTTGAAAACACGGAGAGTTATGCTGGTGCTGCTGGTGAAGAGGGCCTTGAATGTAGACGTGGGAATTGGTTTGTGTTTTCGACAGCGAAGCTGACGGTGTTTGAGGTGCGTATAAGACCTCAACTGCGTTTCCGTTGGCCAATCCTGTGTTGGGTATGATCACAGGGGTGTTTGTGAACAGGATAGCGCCAGCAGGAATAAAATTAGCACTGTGAAGGTAAGAAGGACATTGGTCTCGTTGCAGCGTAGATGAGATTAGAGGTACCTGAAGGATGGAAGCACCGGAATGATGCGGCAACGGTGACATTTGATGCCCGTAGTCGGTGGAGCTTGCAGGTTGCTGGGGTAGAATAACGGTCGGTGACAGCTATAAAACAAAAATAAAAACAGCACACATGTTGTAAAAATTTATTATAACATTTTATGTTCTCATCCCTAACAAGACTTAAAAATGGCACACATACCAAACAATAGCCGGTTTACTTGCAAAGAATTAGGAGCATTTTGGAAGAATAATTATACACTGAAACATTCCCTTAGGCTGGAATCAATATTGCGAAATGTTGAGCTATAGCTTTCCATGTCGATTTGATCTATTTGGTAAGGCGTTGGATACAAATTATGGGTAGCACTTTTTAAGCTCATGTTAGGAAGTTTTAAAAAGCTTAATACGATGATAGAATATCGCCTACCAAATTATTTGCTGAAATTTGGGCAGCTTGATTGTTAACAGGAATGTAGGAAACGCCGCTAGTCAATGCACATGGGATGGGTGAATTCGGAAAACCCAGAGCACCATTTTCATCTAATGGCAATAGTATTATGTAGAACCCACAAAATCACATACATTGTCTTTGGAAGACGCTCTACATTGCGTGTTTCGTTTAAAACTCACACATACCTGCTTACGCACGGCATGGCCAATATTCAATTTCCGGTCATTGAACACAAGGGAATCACCCTAAGTGGCTGGGTAACAACTTAAAAAACTACCTCGTTTTTAATTATTCTCTCCGCAGTGTCCTGATGTTCAAATGTAACAAATCCATAATTTCCTTTTGAGAGACCCGAGCGATCGCAGATGATTTTGACATCTTTAATTTGACCAAACTTCCCAAAAAATGTTCGCAAATCATCTTCTGTTGTCTAGCGAGGGTAAAGGGAACCATAGGCTCTAGTACCGTTGATGTTATGCCCCCAACGAATATTCGGTTTGGAATAAGGGTCCCAATCTTGGGCACCACAACATTTGTGACAGTAGAAGGAACGGTTTGAATTGCCAAAGGATTCATAACTCTTTTTTTTTTCAATTTCGTGTAAAGTTATGCAAAAGATCAGGGATGGAACAAATGCGATGTCGTTTGTTCTTGTCACGTGAGTTTCAAAACGCGATGTATCGATAAATTTTCACGGCAATCATGTGATGAGCGGCCAGTGGAGGCTCACCTTTTAGCTGAAATGATGAAGAACATGACGTTTTACTTTGTGGAGATTTATAGCAGAAAATATTGACCCTGGTTTTTGAATTGACATGGCATATCCAAAAAAAAACTACATCGACATGATATCAAAAGGAATATAAATGGTCCCGGTATCTGCTTTTACAGAACTAGGCTAAGGTAGTTTATTTACCCTTGCAATTTGAGCTACAAGTCTAGTGGGAGATGTAGGTTAAATGAGCATTAACGAGAACAGGGCAGAAAGAAAACCACAGAAACATGGATTACAAAAGAGGATAAAGGTCTACTTAACATTTTGGACAATCTCCAAAAGGAACTATGATGATTGAAGTCGAGACTGTCATTGAGACATAAAACTGCTCTCCCTTCTGAGTTAAGAATAGATACTACTATAGCATTACAGGCCGAGGACGTTGTAAACCAAAGATTTAAGATTAATTCGAATTACTTTGACGTCCAATTAATTAGGTGAATTGTTCCATTTTAATAATTACTATGAAGGCAGTGTTCCCCATAATGGAGCTAAGAGTTGATTTGATCTGTAGTCGAAATCTTTTTGTCTTGGACGTGCTTAGCTCGTTCGTTCTTAAAAGTCAGTCAGAAGTAAACAATTAAGTTCACAACAAATGGCAACTTCGATGGCACCATCATGAAATCGTTATAGCTTGAATCGCTAATGGAACGGCGGATGAGGTTAAGGAGATCGCTGACCTCATCCGCTCGTCCAGCCGCTATGGTCATGGCCCGAGTCCCACTATGTTCCAGAGGCCATCTCAATGGTTGATTTATAGGTCAAAGCGCACGGTAACCTATTCAGAGTAGACCTCACTCCCATGACGACATGAAAAAGGTTAGTCTTCTATTTTGCAAACTAGAACCAATAGAATTTAACTAGTACTGCAATTTGATACTACCTAGGAATACATATAATCGCGCATTTCGATGGGATGGTGATGCCTATGCGAGAAAATTCCGGAAAACAGTCGCCGTTTTTGGTGTGCAGCACAAATGCTTGATGTTTGGGGCGACCCAGCAGAGTCGTCTACAGCCGCATCCAAAAATCACGCTCCACATAGTTACTGACGAGCATCAACGTCAAGCCAATCTGTAGCATAATAGGGCACTGAGCCGGCATTGGAAAATGCTAGTTTCAGGATCCTCCCTGCGCATTTATCCAGCCAATCAAACCTTCAGAAAAATAGCCCTGCCAAACCTTTTCCATGCCTCAATGATCAACATCCTCGGTCAAAGACCATGATGGCATGATGCCACAAGCGTGCCATTGCAAGAAAAGCTCTGCATATGTAAGGCAAGGAAAGCTATTAACTTACACAGCAGTTAAACTCCCATCTAAGTTACCAACCAATGTAATACCTTCTGGACTTACGACACAATCCGACTTAAAGGTCATCTAGCGCAAGAAAAGCCAGAAACCATCTCGAATATCAACACTATTTTGGCAAAGCCATGACATTAACTAGGTGAAGCATTGGTTCCTCAGACCTCCAGAAGTCTCAGTGGTGCCCCTGGTAGTCAACTCAAGCTTGACGACATCGCCAACAGCCTTTGACAAAGTTGTCGGCATTATCATTCGCCTAAATAGCGTCAAAGTGTTCTGTTCAACTTTGTTCAAGTGAGTAGAGCAAGGCAGCACGATCGCCAAACATTAAATATCTTTCGACAGCTTATAATTATTCCCGGTGGTGGAATAGTGGTTCGAGGTCGATGCCATGAGACCAAAGCGTCTACGCATTCTTAACAATGCGCATTAACTACATCGGCATTTTGAAGTCGCTCAAAATTCGTCAGCAGTCGTTGGAAGGGCCTTAGCAGCAAAGTTATGGTAGTGAAGTCGCAGCGTTTTTGACACAAACTGCTCCATCCACTGGTGGGCGCGACACAGCACTAAATTTAGAGCTGGTTCGCTAAATTTAGCGTAATAGGGATTTTGAACTGGAGACCGAGAGTAGGGGTGTGCCGATGAAAGAGCTTTTGGACTACCAATTCTGAAGGAGCTTTTGACAATAGCGAATGGGGAATATCAATGCTCAAGTTTCCTTTTCAAGTTACGGGCGTCGCCTTTCATCCAAGGCATATGACAGCATTCTCATATCCATTCGGAGACGTACATGATAACGTGACACTGACAGAGTAGGTAGAAGCATCTGCGGCGACGGTAATTGCAAGCTCTGGGTTGTAGTTACTTAATAAAGGACCGGCTCAACATAGATCCCAATCAGCGAAATGCGTCCCCAAGCAGGTTTTTAAGCGGGCACCAAATACCTTAGAGAGATGATAACGTTAGCGGATAGGAGGGTGCAAACTCCAAAGGTGAGGGAAGCGCGGGAGCACTTTTACAATCTAGGGTAAACTAGATCGATCTGGTGTACGCCGGGTAGGGGCGACAACCAATGACATCAGCAGTTAAACTAAGGCACTTAACCAATATTAAGGATAAATCGGACATCATGGGATACAGACGGAAGTTGTTCACTGATAAATTCGTGTACAGGTCTGACTTGATTGCGCAGTTCATCTGGCGTAGCACCACAATCAGGACCAGTCTTCAGCCGGTTGTATTAGATGATTCAGCGTGTATTTATGGCCAGATTTTCACAGCATTCAGCAAGATCCAAATTTGCAAATAACTTTCCACCCCTTAACAGGGAACAACAGAGCTGCTCAAATTTTCAAGAAGACCTCCGTTTTAAAGTCAATCCTTTTTGATTCTTCTTGCTGCAGGTGCAACAAGGTTTGTGCTGACAATTACTTAGCTCACATCATTCTTCATAAATCCACGTACAATTCGTCGTACTCAAGTCCATAAAGCAGCTAAAATCCCCTTAAACGTGCTTTATTACAACGTAATACCATAAAGTTTTGTGAGACTTTTAAAAAGGAAACATAATTGTAGATAAAAAAATCAAACTCTGAATGAAAACAGCTGTGACTTCGAAACGTTTGATTTTTTGAAAAAAGGTATCGAAACTCACTTACTTTCTAGAATTTTAAACTTTGCTTCAATTTTGTATAAATTAACTCCCACAGAACATTAAGGAAATAATCTTAACAATATTATTACCAGTTCCTGTATGATATATTAGTAGGATATAATAGCTTGCAAGCTGAGGACGATGAGGGGTACACAAAAGATCCCTGGTAGTTTGTAAATTACGGTGTCAATTTTTCTCGTCGAGTCCCACACCATTGGAGGACTCCAATTTGTTCAATGAGAATAAAATAGAAAACAAATTATTCCCGAGAATGTAAGATTGAATAAATCATTTGAGCACAAAATGAACTCCGATCATTGCTTTATTCGGTAACTTGTTGTCCAGATGGTTCATTTAAAGCGTCGACACGTCGCTCAGTGATAGTTGTTCTGGTTACCAACCTACTCACACAAGCCTTTTCACTAAAAAATTCAAGTTTCGCGATAGTAGAGTGGAAACCTGCTTACGATACTTACGGTGATAGTCGAATCCATGCCGTACGCTGATAAAGAACCAACCTCCTCAACTCTAACTCGGGCGCTATGCAAATAGTCCCAAAGCGACTGATCCAAAAACGCTTAAAAAACGTATCAGAGCGGCAGACACAAAGAACTCCCCAAATAAATTGTTCATTGACAACTTAGCCACATGTGACAGAGTAAACTTGCGGTTATAGCATGGTAGACCAATGTTGAATAAGAATTGACCGGAAACCGAAATTATCAAAATGGACTGAAATGTTAATCGTTATCAGCACCAAGAAATCATACTATTTTACGAAGGTAGACAAGCCGAACTCATTGCACTGTCTGCAAATGCAGTTACAGGAAAAGAACTGGGAAGTTTTTACCATATTGACAGGTAAAAGTACCCCAATCAATGAAGAAGCTAACAAAATCAGACTAGAAATTTTAACCAAACTCTTACAACAACAAAGTCGCAACCTGTGATCTCATGGCACAAGAGAAGGGAAAAAGTTTTTGATGCATCCACGCAAGAAATTATTCCAAAGTGAATACAAGAAACGGTAGCAGCATTTGGGCTATGGATTGAAAGGAATAGCAAAATGAAGTACGTTTGAGGTAGATCTGTTCCGACAGTCTAAAGTGGCAAAACATTCGAAAGTCGCACTGGAGAACAAACACTGCACAAGGCCAAAAAGAGTGGATGTCACGTGCAGTGATCGCGATAAAAATCAATGCATTAGAGCCTCAAGAACATTTGCGCCACAAAGTCGCAGTTGGGAACAGTCCAATCATGTTTAACATGGCATGTCTCGTTGGGCCGCATGACTCATACCGTTTTGAAAGGCGTAATCGTGCCCATTTCCCATTTTGCTCAAGGTATGATAGGCAGTACGAGCCGTTCAAAGATCACTGTTTTCGAAGCTGTCCCGATTGGCCGAAAGGGAAACCACGCACTGTGCCCTTAAAGACAACCCTTATAGCCACCGGATATCCTCCTGAGAATTGGATAACCAAACGCTGCCGCAGAATAGATATTAAATGGCCTGGAACACCGAAACCAGCAAGAGATGATGATGAAGAAGAAGAAGACGAGGAGGAATGCGGGGAAGACGGCGAGGAATGTGAGGAAATGGCGGAGGACCCATGTGGGGCGGATGAGATAGGGAATTCAAACATGGGAATGGAAAGAGGGACCAATAATGCATCAGCAGTATCCCCTAATCGCAATTTGGAGAGTCCAAGTTTTAGTGAATTGCACTTGGCAGGTGATGGAACGTGTGTAAAAGATGCATATTTAGAGGCGAATATACCTAAGCTTCCACTTCAAGAAAATAACCTGCTTCCAGTGCACAGTATTAGTTCTTTAAACGAAAAGACATATCTGCAAATTACGGCCGTAAACTACGACAGTGAAGAGAAGAACAGAAATGCAGAAATTCAAGTGGACATTTGGAAACGGCAACCGCAGTCCCCAGAAAAAAAGTTAAAATTTTCGGTTGAACAGCTTCCGATTCCACGGCAGAAGCAAAGTGCGCTGAAGCGAATTTTTAACAACATTTCAAGCATAGTTAAGTCGAGCAATTGACCGAATCACGAAAGCACCCTGGTGCCTTTACAAAAATCTTGATTTGTGTTGCACAACCAAGGGATGTAAAATTAATCCCAGTTCGGTTTATTTGTTTGAGTCGGTTCTGAAATTAAAACTACGGCTTTCTGAAAGAATAAAATGCTGATAAAAAGGTACAGTTCCGTCTAATCTTTGTTGATCTACGAGGTTGGCATACGAACGTTAACATTCAAGATGTTTATTGAAGAATTCCCACGTCTTTACAAAGTGTTGAAAGTTAAGCTTACCGACCTGTGTTCACAAAAAGTAGGCCACGTGCATTCCACATTCTTTTAAAAGTGTGCAACCATTAGATACGACTTAGGTGGAGAGATAATACGAAATTATTGGAATTTATTAGTGGATGTTACCAAATAAATACTTGCTTTTCCTAAATTGAAAAAACCAGTGATCACACAAGACGAAGGACTATAAAAACAATTTTGCCGTCTCGGCTTCAAGGTGAAGTATTGAAAGACATAAATGTAAAACAGAGTTAGGTTTGAGCATCTTTCATCAATCGTCGTGGGGCGGGCAGGACATGATGCATCCAGCGTCACAGGGGGTGAATTTGTCAAGGGCAACTTCGTTCAAGGACTTGGCTACCTCTTCGGTGATTTTCTTTGAACGCAGCCGCCGTATGACACCATCTTCACCAATTGAAATTTTCGAAAGGCCGTCGTTGAGCGTCTTGAGAAGAATGCAGGCCTGGCAGAACCTCTGGCTGGAAATGTACCCGCAAGCAACGCAGTTTCCTACAAAACAACCGAGCATGGTATCCATGTAAGACGTCAGAAGCATACCCTTGACGGCAACCTTTATGCCCTCTCTGATGACCATTTGTTCTCCAGAAGAGATGACATCTGGAAGGTACGAAAACACGGATCAGGAGTGGATGATAACTCAGACAATTAACCTAAAGTGTGCTTCAACGCACCAAGGATGCTTCGTGGGCGCAATTTTTCCAGGTCTTTAATGTAGGCTCTAACATGGCCCCGATAGCTATTCGGAGCATACTTGCACTCCGTTGAGAAGTAGTCCAGCTTTCGCACGTAAGCATACATGACTATTTCCTTTTCGTAGGCATACTTGAATGGCTTAAACCTTGGCAAAGTTCCGTCTGCCCCCTGAGAATAAATTTCATACAAAAAGTCATGCAGCTCAAAAGTACGCTTCCTTAGTCAATTTCGTACCTGAACCTCTTCGTGGGCAATTCAAATCTTTCGTCACAACAATCCATATTGAATTCCATTGCAGATCAGCATAGCAAAAATGATTAATGGGAAATTGAGGTGCTCACATTACAGTGAACAGAAATGAGTGACACACTGGATTTAGGATCGACAGAGCAGATAATCCATAATGCTTAGATTCGATTGTTAAGGAATATTGCACCAAGAACAAATGATAAATAAAATACGTTCCTGAGAAACTTCTAAACATGAGAGATTTGTTGGTCTGATGTATAGTTACAAATAGCAAGGGCAATGGCATAAAAGGCAATCAATGAGAAATAGAACATTCCAAACGCTCTTAGATAGCCTTACAGAGGAAATTTTGGCTACACTGTGGTGGGTTCACAAATTAACGTGTCTTAAGCTTAGCTGTTCCGCAGGAAAATGCTTCATTTCTCCGAATGGCAACTTCGGGGACCAACCAACAAGTAGATTTCATATAACATGCTATGTACCCCTGACACTGAAGTGACGTTTAGAAAGACCAGTCATGGGATAATAAACTTCAGGAATTGGGTTTTGATTTAGAAAACAAAAGAAACACTTACGGTGATAATATCCGTACACCGTCTGAGACGACTTACATCACATCTGAGTACTAAAATTTAGATTCAGAAAGTTGGCGAAACAATCAAACTATAGTTCAGGAAAAAGGAAGGCCTACTAGGTTAGATAACATAATTGAACACATGAATGAATGCCCTATTTTATGCATTACAACATGAGCTACTCAAACGGTTATCAGTAAGAAGAACCAGAACTACCATTCATCATAATTGTCTCGGCCATGTCGTCAGCATTGTGTCCAGTGCATATTTTGTTAGCACCAACAAGTACTGCTCCTCGATCAAGGGCCTGTCGACGAAAGATACCGCAAAAGGTACAATTATTTTTTAAGCCGATTTTCTCGACAATGTCATCCATGGACCACCCGTAGAGGTCCTTGTAGGAGAGGATCCTCAATGGCAATCCATACTGTTCCTTGTTGCGCTTTACCGACTGGGGGAGAAAAAATTCAGCTCAAACGCCGCTGGATAGGAATAAAGTATGATAAACGTATCATGCCACCTCTAGAGAGTCGTCCCGGTAGCCAGTAATTCCTTCATCAATGGAAAGGAGGATTAGCTCAACACCGTAGTTATAGCGATCGTTCAGTAATTTCATCACGTAGGCAAGGACAGTTGAATCTGTGGAAAGTCAGCCGAGCATACGACATTACCTTTGCCACCAGAAGCTCCGATGGCCACCTTGTCACCGCGACAGAGAAGTCTTGCTGATGCTATTGTCCAGTGAACCTCCTCCTCAAAACACCAGAGGAAGCAATCGCGGCAGAGGACATCACCCGTCTTTGGTCTCTTTATAAGGCCTTTCGATCCGCAGCGCGCACAGACGAACATCTTTTAAAAGCGTCATTGAGCAAATTAGACCACTGTTACCATCTGAAACATGCCTACTGGAAGGCGTGGCTCACTAGTAAGTGGACTTTATATAAGATTACAAACGCATCACATCTGTCTCAAGGTTCCAGAACCGATAACACGACCGCCACACCAATAAAATGAAGGGCGAATCCTTCCCTGTATTTCAAACAAAAGCGTGCTTCTCATGCTAATTTTTACTGATATCAAGCGTCTCCTGATGAATTAAATCGAAACGCCTATTTCCCACACAAAATTATGCAAGTTTGTTACCACGAGAAAAACACCTAGGGTTTTGAACTCTCAAAGATATTCTGAGAGGTGAAACCGGTTTGTAAGTTACTACTTGCCACCTGCGTTTGCAAATAGCGAATTCTGTGACTTAAGAAACTGATAACAAGCAGAAACGTGGAATTTTAATGAAGAGACGAGAGACTACAGTCGTACCCTACCCTATACGACACAGCCCGAAGACTCGATGGACCCGCATTTCTATTCAGTAAGTCAAACACATATAAACGACTGGTAAAAAATTGGCTTCATAGAGATTTACTGACCTTGTTCTAAAATGGAAAGTTAATATTTGTCAAGAATAAATAGAGACAGTACTTGAGAGAATTATTTTTAAAATTAAAATGAGCATATAGGCAGGGATCGAAGTCATGTACGACCTCACTAATCTAGCCTTTTAAACCCAGATTCCCACCATCATCTTCTAAAACCAGTGCTCAATAAAATCTGCCTAAGCATTCGTTGTCGGTATTCTTAATCCTTTACTCGCAGCATAAAAACTGCAGATCACCTGACCGCTGAAATATTATTATAGTGGCACTTTCATCGTTGGGACATAGTTCTGGCCAACGGGAAACTGTACAGATTTAGGAGACTGGGGTGCTGAACAACTCTTTGCATTAAGGGACTCAGTTCTCCTCCAGCACAAGCCTTGAATTTCTCTCCCAATTCTCGACTCTAATGTACATTTGAAATAGCACTTGCTTTGCAGGCATGTTGGTACATATTTTGACTAAACTCTCCTCTTAAGCGAGGGATGTTCAGGAATCGTCGTAGGTTTATGGCAAGGAAGCCACTAGAATTGCTCGAATTAGACGAGTTTGAAATGCGCTGACTTGGGTTCCTCGCTTCAATTGTAATACTTTGTTTGTTCGAACTACCGGTATAGGTCACTTGGGTGGCCATCTTGTTCTAGCCGGTTGGTCGACCTTTGGGCCGTGCCAACAGCCCCCAAGTCCTCTGTTCCCCGAATATGTATATTCTGCCCTAGTACTGCGCCTTCTTTTACCTTAAGGGGAGCCTCGGGACGCTACATTGGTGGCAGCGGAAAGCGGACCCGAATTTGATGCATTTTATCCTGCTCCATGCCGCTTCTGGCAAACGTCGGCGTTATGAAAGAAGTACATGTGATACGGAGGGGAGAACCTCTGGTATCTCGTAACAGAAGGGTCGAGATCGAAGTTCATCTTCGACATCTCCCTCGCCCTCGTTTTGGACAGGAAAGCTATTAACAACTGAAGCGACACTAGCCGTGGACTCCAAGCCCAGAGGAGGGCCAAGAGGCGCGCATTTGCTGCACCGAGTGCTACGCGGAATGGATGGCACTACAGGAACACATGCGTTCGAACCTCGACGACTGGGACGGTTAGCTCGTGGGTGCTTCTCGCAGCACTGATTACGTTGTGATGGCTGACACGGGAGGCGGACGAAGGGGAGCGTTGGGGACGACGCTCGAAAGAAGAGGGGGGCTGTGTAATACTTTGTTTGTTCGAACTACCGGTATAGGTCACTTGGGTGGCCATCTTGTTCTAGCCGGTTGGTCGACCTTTGGGCCGTGCCAACAGCCCCCAAGTCCTCTGTTCCCCGAATATGTATATTCTGCCCTAGTACTGCGCCTTCTTTTACCTTAAGGGGAGCCTCGGGACGCTACATCAATGATTGTCGATAAAAATGTTCTCATCAAATTTAGAATATGAACGACTTTCTTACCAAAAGTATTACTGTTACTGTTTTTTTTGTCGACTGCGCATAAAATGCTCATGTTTTGCATCGTCAGTCTAAGTCATGTTTCTGAAATAAGAGGAATGCCAGAAACCTGACGACACCTCCCACGCACAAAGGTTGCGTGGGACACTTGCCACAATTCCCCTACTTTACCCATGGAATACGCCCCAACTGGCCAAAATCGGTGTGATCTTAAGGTTAATGCGAAACAGATGCCCAACTTAGTCTAAGACGAAGCGTTATCTGCATCTCGAAATGGTGCGCAACGTTTAGAATACCCAGAACCAGACTCATTCACGTATCGTGGGCACCTATCAGCCAAGATCAAATCAATCGAATTTGACACCTGCCTAGCCAATGTATCTCGCTTACTAGACACCGTAGACAATGGGATACAACCATTAGTAGTCGTTATAATATTCAGATAAAATGTACACAAACAAAGGTAGTTGTGTCGGCGCTGTGTCCATATATGCGTGCGCGCGTGCGTGGAGTAGAAAGAACGATAAAGACAGGTAATCAACCAAAGTGAAGCGAGATTGAACACAAAAGTATCAGCAAGGCGACCTATCACCGTCATCCAGTGAGCAGCCATCGTCATCGGCGGCTCCATCTTCTACGTCCTGCTGCTGCCGTCGCTGTGACTGCTCTATCGACTGCTCCTTGAGGTTAGAAGAAGGGCTGTAGAAATGCGAGGTGGAGGTGGAGGGGGTGCAAATGGCGACGGTGGGATGCGGAGAGTCCTCGGATAGGCTGTTACTGTCCCCTGAGCCACCAGCACCGTGAGGCGGTCCGAGGACGGTCTTGATGAGACTGGGAAGGTCAGCGAAGTCGGCGGCAGGAACAGCCACGGACACTGCCGAGTTGGATGTGGACTTCTCGAAGTCCTGGCACGGTGGTGGCTGCTGCGTAAAGGTATCACCAACGTAGAAGTAGCTCGCCTGACGAAAATCTGCATCAGCGAAGCGAGGTGCGAGAAGGAAGAGAAGATGTAGAAAGGTGGGCCGCTGGACGGGGCGGTAGGACCAACAGTATAGCATCACAGATTGGCTGAAAGCAAACACCGAAGGGAGTTATTCCAGCAACCCCAGGCAGCGTCCTGTGTAGATACAATGTGAGCTACTTACAGCAGGGGAGGACAGTTGATCGGAGCTCCGCCAGAGACAAGGGTGTTGCCGTCGAGGACGTAGGAGATCACTTCATTGTGCGACATGCCTTGATAGGGCAAACACGCCATTGTTGCGATCTCCCACAAAACCACACCGAACGACCTGAATTGTAAAAGCGATTCAGTTGGTAAAAAACACATCTACATTTTGCAGAGGAATCAAAATAAAATTGGGACATCACAGTAAAGGCGGTTAACAGAAAATTTAGCTAGAAATTAGTGATTCGTCTCTAATTCTCCAAAACGCCAAAAAAATCTGGGATAGCAACTAGAAAAAGTGCTGCGTTTCGCAAATGACCTCTAACCAACAAGTGTTTAAAGATGCAGTTCGGCAAACGCATGTTACTTCTTGATCGATAATGGGTACAGAAGAACAAATAAGGGGAAACCAAGGGCAAATTGTGTCAGCAGTGCCATCGTGAACGAGCTAATCAAGAAAATTCGAAGGGACCACCAAACTTGGTAAGCAATTACAATGAGTTGACGGATGCCTTTCACCTTATTAGTCAGGGAATGAGGGGAAGCTGTTCCATTTATACAGTGATTAATCGCATTCAAAAGATAAAATCCACCCCGTTGATAAGAAAGTGAATTGTAAGGACTATCAAAATAGACACAAATGTAGGATACATTAAAGTGATTACCAAAGGCGGGGAGACGAATCCCAAACTCAACCTATGGGGGAACAGTTTTGACAAATAAAACCTAGAGTATAGGACCACAAAGGCCTTTAAAATGCAGGGCTTAGTTTTAGGGAATTTTCGGATAATTGTACCAAGATGATTAGTAAAACTTTAGCGTACTGAATCGTAAGAAACGATAGCAACCATTGACGATTCAATTTTTACCTTATTTTCAAAAAGAAAAGAAACGCTTGACAAAGAATACATTTGATCAAAACTGGACATAAATAGACAGCTTTATAGGTTCTGTATGCGAATTTAAAATTATGAACCCCACGCAGTGATTCGTGTAGTACCTACTGGTAAAAAGGCGGGGCATTGAAATGCTTTAGTAACGATTTTAACTAAGACACTTCTTAATAAGTTATTTAATTTGATTTAAGTTTGGTAATTCGATTGGCACAACGTTTGAAAGTGACGCCGATACTATTGTCCTAAATAATAACTAACGTTCGATTGAGCATACAGCGAATTTTTTAATGCATAAATCGTGATTCCCATAAATTAATGAAACAGATTAAAAATTCTCAAATAAGTGGCAGAATCCAAAGCAAAACAACACGGGTCCTTAGGTTCCTTGAATCTTTAAACTTGCTATCAAGTTAAAGGTCTGAACTCCAGCTAGTTGAAGAAATCACCAAAAATGAAGACCGAAAGCTGGTTGACACTTAAGGCAAAAAGTGAGGTAATTTCCGAGTAAAAAGGCAATCAAACCCACCATACGTCGGAGCGGGAGGTGAAGTAGGCGGACTGCAGTGACTCCGGCGCCATCCACCGCACGGGAAGCTTGCCCGCGCCTACCTTGTGATAGTAATTACGCTCATAGACGTCCCGACACAGACCGAAATCACCAACCTTCACCACTCCTCGCCCGTCCACCAGGCAATTTCGGGCGGCCAAGTCGCTGAAAAGAAAATAAGACTGATAATTTTATCACTGGATTGAGTTCTGGAGTAAAACTAATAGAACGGTGTTGATACCTTTAAACACTGACAAAAGTTTTGATAACAGGGTGATCGGTGAGAATGATTGCTCGTTGTCTTATTCTGACCTATTTATTTTGGAAATCCGAATTTCAGTTGCAATATACGATAGGGTAAAGGTCACAACAAAAGTCGTCACATGGGCTTAAAATGACCACCGTTCCGGCATCATTGTACTACTTGAAACCAATTGAGAAGATAAAGAAGCTGAAAGAACGGTATTCACTGGAGGAGTCGAATGAGGTGAACAAACGATAAATCCTTCTTAGCAATACAACACAGGCGTTAGCTGCGTCAAAACAGTGCATCAAACTATTACTTAGAATTGCAAGCGTTCGATACAATCAGTGGATTAATTGGGAGTTATGAAAAGAATTAAAAGAGATTTTCAAACGGAACCCAAAGGTCAATTATGTAAATTCCGTAAGATGGTAGATGTCTACCACAGCAAAAACAGTAAAGAAAGCCAGCAATTGCTAACCAAATGAGATTGGTTAAAGGTAGTTTAATCTCCTTGCAAAAGAGAAAATACTATTACTCAAAATTCGAGTGGTGGGCATAGAAAATTTACTCCCAACTGGATATTCATCAGAACACCGCACTGACCGGACCACTTTAATGAAGGAAAAAAATCTCTCAAGAATAAGATAAAACCCACCTCCGCGGAAAGCCATCTTATTATTAAGACGTCAGAAATATTGTGACAAACATTTTAGAAGTGAAAGCACTTGCCGATGGACGTATTTTTTCCTTTCCAGATAAGCCATTCCATCCGCAATTTGAACGGCCCACAGGTAGGCCTGCGCGGGCTTCACAAAACCAATACCGCTGTCACCAAGCTTGCGCAAATACGAGGCCAAATCCCCGTTCTCCATCAGCTCCATCACTACGAACAGACCGTACTGGGAGAATGGCCGAATGGAGTCGGAGCTGGAGCAGTGCTGCACAGTCGCAACACCGGTTTCATCTAAAGTGGTGGGGAAAAAATAAAAGGTATTTCGAGTTGGGATGAAGCAGAGCACTTTTGAGTACCTTGTGCCGTTGGAGTAGCCCTGCAATCCTTTTGGTTCTTCACCAGGAGACGAGAAAACGAGCCTCGACCAAATCGTCCATTCCTCGCCCAAACTCGTTTCGTTGGGGAGGTATCAGTTATTCCGTTGAAACCGTTATATGCCTCTGCAGAGAGAGTAAAAAAACTGACACATCCGGATGAAGACGAAAGTGTAGATAAAATCAAAACGAGCCACCAGTCTTGCCAAAAGCTTTTAACGCTAGACGTGACTACTGCCCTTGAACGCAAAAGGCTGTTCTAATGTGCAACAGAACTTGTAACTCAAGAGCGCATTATAAATAACAGTGCAAAAAATATCGAGTCGTTTCAATGGAAAGGGAGATTATAATAAAGATAAATCAATGAAATTTCTAAGTAGGAGAATATTGAGGCCCTAGGGTGAGCCATTTGAAATTGTATTTTCATCATTCTGAACTCGAATTCTTAAGCTAGTTACATTAATAGAGGTAAAAAATGTTTAAAGCCACCTTCCGAAAATTCACCACTCAGGAACTAGTAAGGGGTGAGCAATAAATTTGCAAACCACTTTTATAAACTCAAAGAGAAGTGCTCTTTCGTCGTATAATAAGCGAAACAAGACCTAAAATGTGTTAAAACTTTCTTTTCCAGGCGAAATGAATAGATTCGCATCATCAATGTACCCAAGTGACAAAAATGGGTGACAATTTCTTCAAGTATGCTTGAGTAAAGGGAAGCAAAGGAGTTATTCATGCCTTAGTTCAAAAGCGGAATAAAATATATGGATAAAAAAGAAAAAGAAACACATTGAGTGCGCACTGAAATAGAATGGAAATTTAAGCGGCTACTGATGATTCTTTTTACGCTTGAAGAGCGTTAAGGATTAATTTTAAAAAGACGCCTTAGCATTGAGAGCTGATTATCCGTGGGCTTATATTCAAATAAATGGCTCTCTCAATGTCAAAACCTTCCTTTGTTAAAACAACCGAACGGAAATGCATACTAGAAACGCACCGACACACTCCTTTTAAAATTAAAAGTGGACTCATAAAACGTACTCCATCGGCTATCTATTATTGCTATTTTAAACATTTTAGTAGCCACTACAGAAAAATTCCATAATAAACCCAGAATTCACAGCATATAAAAGTCAAATTTTCAGAAATACCGTAGTTACGCATAGAAGATGTAGTGGAGAAAGCACGAATAAAATCGCAAAAATAGGCGCTTACATGAGTTGCGTTCACGTATCGTAGTTTCCATTAGATTAATATCGACCGTTTTATTTAATTCAATTTTTAACATAAAAGGCGGTCAACATAGTCAGGTTTAACCTAATGCGACATAGCCATATAAAAACGCAAATCGATCGGCAACAGTTCGACGGAAAGAATTCTATTCCACCATTACATGATTGTGCTCAATGCACCATAACTCCACGACAATTACAAACCACAGGGACAGTAGAAAGTCTTACTAGCAGCGGTAGACATTTCGCTAGGGGGTGTTCTAGTAGTGTGCGTAAGGGAACCTCCGTTACCCGTGTTACCGGAAATGGCTTCTTCAGCGGATAAACTGAGGGGCTTCTTCTTGATGGGCACTGGCACGGCCTGGCGCTTGGGCTGGTGTCGCCTCCAGAAGCCTCCCCTACCAAGGAGACGGCATAGATTGAAGCGAAACTTCGTTTGGGCTACGCTAAAACCACCATCATCATCACCACCACCACCACTGCCACCGCCGCTTCCACCTCCACCACCACGAACGGTTCTGGCAGCGGCAGAGACTGCAGAGGATGGGGAGCACTTGCTAACGATGCCAAAGAGCCGCACAATGTGGAAGCTTTGGAATTGTTTCATGTAGCAGGCCTCCGTGATAAAGTCACGGCGATCAAAAACAGTACAAGCAGAAGAGAGCGTCTAAAAATTAGCGTAACGTTAATTGAAAAGCTAAATTGTGTCATGAATTCAACTCAAGTACAAATGTAACATTTTTTGTGAAAATGCGTAACTAATCTCAACAAAATCAACGTCAAAAGCAAGCGAATGCAGTAAAAGTTTAGTAATAGGAGAAAGTGGTGGTTTATGGAGAATTCGCATCATTAAAAACGGTTAAGTAAACTACCAAATAGCTTTTATCAACGATGGGTGCAGCCTTTCGAAAAGAAAGTTATGGCACGAGGACAAATACTAAATCACCAATCCATTATCAGTGATATTGTGAGCGCTGTTGAAATCGCTACATGGGAGCAGTTACGCCACTAGGATGGGTTTCAATACAATAGGATAACAAATCCCCTTTATTCACAGAATAACATACATAATTTGTAACCTAGAAATGATGTTAACAATGTGTTGAAACTATTGGGCATCATTTTCAAAACGGTGCTTTTAGGGAGGCTGAGCATTTCTAAAGAATTTTTGATGGAATTCCAGAAAATGGGGTTTAGCCTCGTCAAAATTTTAAACCAGCACACAATTTTTTGCAGCACGAATAGGGTGTCAAAAAAGGGACAAAATAATTTAAGAAGCTTTAAAAACGTGATCCAACAAGTCGTTTGTCATTTATTAGATAGCTGCTGAGGCCAGTTTCAAAAACAAGTGTTACAAACTTTTGAAACGTGTGAGGTCTGGAGAGCACCGAAATTAACTAAATGGACCCCTTTTCCTTGGTGATCAACGTTCCCGCCGAAAAGAAATTCAAGTTACACTCAATGACGGCTTTTAAGACCATAAAACCGTTCAGAGTAGATGTTAGTGGGGAAGAGCATAGTATTATGCGTTAAAACATCACAAAATAAGACCAAACTTTTGCACCTGTAAAACGCTTTAATGTATTGTAGTCCCTGCATCAATCAAGTGAAACAGGAAAAAAAACAGCAAATTTCGAAAACCTTTGTAAAACCCCTAATAGGTACTTACTGGCGTTCCAGACTTCAGCCTGGCCTTCAAATGGGCATAGAGTAAAGCTGAAACAAGCATTCTTAAAAAGGCGAAAATGCAAATACCTTGATGGCAGCAGGAATGTTGTGGGGCTCGGTATAGAAGAAATGAGCCGGAGTGCGAAGTGTCCTAACAAATCCCCGATACACCATGCCGAAGTTGCCGCGTCCAAGGGGATGGCGAAAGTTCAGAGTGTCGATGTCCTCCAATTGCATTTCCCAATCGTCCACCTCGTAAACGTGCCAATACTCTGGGTTGGGCGAATTCCACTCACTGTCCATCAAACGCCTTCAAGGAAAACAGTGCAACGTTGCCTAAACATGACTCAGCGCCCTACACCATCCCAGCCATAGCTTTAAGGTTGTTCATAGGTTCCTGCGTCAACCTTCCCAAAGGTGATTCAAGCATTGAACTAATAAGAACGTAGTTGGGTATGAATTACAATAGTTACAATATCAATATTTCATGGACCGATTGTATAACTTCCTACTAAGTTAATTTGGGAACAGTACTCAAAAATTAAGAAAAGCAAACATGAAGAATGCCACAACTCCAAAAGAAATGACTGGCATAGTCATTCAACGACCACTTCACACAGCTGTGCTAACATGGGGTCTGAAGTCTCGCCTCCAAGCCCATAGCACTTATAATGACAAAAAAGAGGAGATAAGAACGTATACAGATGACAGGAAACTACCTAAACAGCATGAAGAGAATGTATCCATAATAAAAATGCTCATACTACTAGGTTAACATTCTTGAGGAATTCGATGAAAACAAAGCACGCTCGCTCATCTTTGCATTCCATGCGAGTCCGTTCAATAAAAGGAGTTTAGCATTTCTCGCTGTGATAAAGAAGTAACGAACCCATCCCCACTCCGGTATTTTTTTAAAATACATCTTATGGTTGTTGAAATGGTCAAAGATGACCATTTAGCATGTCACAATAGTCTTTCTCTTAGGCTACATGATGTAAGCATTCATTGTAATGTGTTGCGAGCCCATACCGGCTAGGCGTCCTTAATCCAATGAGATAAAATGGGAAGATGCGATATTATTTAGTAAGAGTAAACTCACTTCTTCCGAATGCGATGAATTATGCAAACAATGATCAGAGCCAAGAGCACGGACACCACCGAGGCACATATTGCAGTCACCGTTATTATCGTGTCTGGAAGACAAATCATTCAAATATCTAAAATGATAGGAGCACGAAGAGAGAACCTTGAGAGAACACACCGACAGAGGAAGTAGTGACTTCAAACAATAACGGCGGCGTCCACGAGCTATTGCCCGCTAGTGAAACCGCCATGATCTGCAGCTCGTAGAAACCGGGCAGAAGGTTAAGAAGTTCGGCTCCACCGAGGCTCAAATTTGGCTGCTGTGAGAGTGAGGCCATTGTTGAGAAGTTTCCGCCGGGAAAGGGGCGAGGGTCCTCAAGAGCTGCTGTGATGAGGGAGCGCATGTGGCGTTTGGTTCCACTTCCACCTAGTACGCCCCCCCGTCCGCCCAACAACCCTCCGTTTCCTCCAATGCCTCCTCCACTTCCTGGAAAACCTATCGACTGCCAGCTGGCTCGCGTGACGCATAGCGTCGACCAGACTGTCGAGCCTGATGATGACTCCGATTCCGGAACCAGCTCTTCGGACTGGAAAAAAAGTGATGCTATCTGGGATATTTTGGACTCTGAAAACGATATACTGAAGCATTCACCTCTGACTTATTTTGTTGCATGATTGGAGCTATGGTAGCACTCGAAATTGGCGCGGGAGCTTGTTCGGCTCGTCTGTAGCGGAGCACGTAATAGAGAATAACACCGTTAGGGTTTGCCGGCTCTGCCCATGACACATAGACCGTTCCCGCAGCATCCTGCGCTGATCTGATGCTCTCGAAGTTCACATTGTCCGCTCCAGCTAGAGGAATATATGAATGCCGTTCAGAAATACTACAATAAATATAAATTCCAAACCTTTACAATGATGCAGCTTAGGGACTCTTACATGGTTATAGTAAAACACCTCAAGGAGAAGCATACAATCAAACAGAAGTTAATTTTAAGTGAGATATGAAAAAAAAATTGGAACACAGATTGGCAACATTAATAGTAATGCAAACTGGAAGTGATAAAAAACTACGTCCGCAAAGTTCCAACAGGACCTCAAATTTTATTTGAGACACACCACAATGAATTTTGGATATCCGTTAATGTAACTGGCGACTTACCAGCGGGAAGAGTTCTTTGAGTCCTGAAGACCTTGTGACTGCAATAACGCAATAAATAGTTTTTCCATTTGTCCGTCAGTTCTACCTCCACACTGGATTCGGGCTTCATCAAATCGGTCCAAGGAAAATCGAAATTGTCCCTTGGCTTCTACAGATGGATATCAGAGAGAAGTGACATTCGATTAAGTGCATACGAAACTTTTAAGGAAACTATCAGTAGAAACATACCTGGCAGGCTTGCAGTTCAACAACGTATTGTGAGAAACTTCGAAGGTGAGAAAGAGTGCTGGTGAAAGACTTTTTCCCAGTTTGGACGACGGCATTGATGCCGTTACCGTGGACTTGACCTTCCTCATCCACGTTCAACACAAACAACCCCACTTCACCATTTTGCAAGACTCGGGAAAGACGATTGCCTAGATAATATAGCATCAAGAAACGAAATTAAAATTAAATCGAAAAATTGACACCACGCCAATGAATTAAACGCGGGGAGACAAGTGGGATTCACCAAAGACCACTGGGAGGGGATCATCGTGCGCGTCGAACATCCAAAGATTGTCGTGGAAGACAGGAAAACTACAGCGTGAGCCTGGGCAGATATTGAGATAAAACTTGCTACAAAAAAAACGGAGTAAAGTTGCGTTTATCGGATGAATTTATAGGAATACGCCAACGCTTACGCGTGTGACCAGTAATTCCCAGTTAAACGAGAAGTTCCAACATGGTAAGAGGGCGTGATCGCGGAAGAAAGCCAATCTGGCGCTAAAGCAAGATATGTCGTGAAAAACTTGGGAATAGCCAACAACTAAGTGAATAAAGGGGCGCGCGTGGATGTTTACTCAAAAAGCAGAAGTCTCGGTGAAGATAGGGCTCAGGATCGATGTGAATAGCACGGAACCAGAGAAGATACACTGCTAAGGGACCATTGCTGTACTGAGGCGGTGACCACCTGACGGAAATTCTTGAATCATTTAACGCCTGCAACCTCTCCAGGCGTGGATGCGATGGGTCTATAATTGCAGGTGTCATAAAAGAAATGATATTAAAAATAATACCACGAGCAATTGATTCCATGCAAAAACAATAACCAGGTAAACCTTACTGCTAGGATTTGTGGTGAAGTAGACAATGTTGCTGATCGCCCCACGCTGACTAAAAAGCGTTTTGGATTCAACATAGACGGCATAGCGAGTAGCTGGTTGGAGGGTAGTGAGTACTGCGCTGCAAAAGGCAACATTTTCGCCTTTCACTTCATGTATTATAGAGGTGTTGCAAATCGAAGGAGTCATCTTCCATCTGTGTTAACAAAAAGTAAAGGCGTTCAAGGCAAGAGTTTAGTTATAATCTTACTGGCCGCCATTCTGACAAGCAGCTCTCCTGTACCACTATCAGACTAATCCTAGCTCTGAATTTTAGATACGATCTCGGGAAGAACTCGAGCACCACATTACTCTGCCAGACTGTGATGTCAATTATTTTAATGAAAGCTCATTCGACAATTGTTATGGTTCAAAAGTGAACTCAGTTAGGCTACGAAGGCTTGAGTGAAAATGTATTCGCATATGTATTGATTCACCAAATAAACTTACGAATCATCGCCACAGGACAGCCGATTCGAGTAGACAGTCAGATTTTTTGTTCTGCAACAAAAAACCACTAAGCAAATTAGTGCCAAGTAGGCCAATGCCTCAAATTGCACAGATAATGGATGAAAGCACTTGATCACCAAAATTAGGAGGATGTCAGCAACCACATTCACCTTAATTGTGCAAAGATGAACGATAGGCTCTAGGGATCAAAGAGTAGTCGTTCAAACATACGTAGCCTGGAAAAATACCAACACCAGAGTGGAAGCTGATTGGCCAGTTGGATGGTTGGCAAGGAAACGTGGCCACTGGATGACAGCAGTTGAGGAGAAGACATCCTTTAGTTCAAGCGAGATTTGTGTCGTCTCACCTGAAAAAACAGTGTACAGCGTTAGTCAATGAGGACAAGATACACAGTCAAGAGATATTACACAGCTCTATAACAAACACAGAAGTAAAAGCTCTCAAGTAGTGCAACGGAAAAGACAACTAAAATGGACAAACCTTTCGCTTTGGAGTCCTCCTCAAGAAAATATAACTGCAAATACGAAAGCCAATAAAATAAATAATTTGAAATTCAGGATGAATAACTCATACGGACAAGCATAGGACGCCATGGAGACCAGGTGCTCGTGCAGGATATCAGGATTATTAGCCATCGTGATCTAGTACAGACAGTTAAATTAGTCATAGAGGAGACCCTTAAGGAACTAGTTTATTAATGTGAGATAACTGAAACAAACACCGCCACCGAAGTAGAATATTGTAAAAGGCAACTTTAGCTATGAAACCTATATAACCACAGGAATTCATCCCAAACTATTGCTCCAACAGTGTTCGCTAATAATGACAGAAAGGACGAACGTAAAGGCGGTCATTTGAAGCTAAAACTAGTCACTGTAATTTGTGCAATTGCATCGTACTTTCCTCAAAAGTAGGGAGGTGAATGAAAAAGTACATAACTTAAACTGAGTCACCACCATGCAAGAGGTTCGATTGCATTCTTACCACTAAAATACTTGAAAATGGCTTTCGTGAGTGTCTCGGAATACCAATAAAATGCATTTTGCATTACGGATTTAGAGGAATGATTAAAAGTAGACATTCCTGTCAAAGAAAACATCAAATGACTTATACAGTAGTGCACGAGACTATTTCCACGTATGCATAACACCATTTATAAAGTCCCACAAAAAATGTGCATAGCGAACCCAAATTTCTTCTACTTCATTAAAAAGCAGAGCATTTATCGAGAAAAAATAGTAATGTAACAGCGAAAAATTCTTCAAATCGAAAAACTGTAGCCATAAACGGGAGTGGTCAGTGACTTAAAAGAAGTCATAGGAAACTGCGGATACAAAAAAGCTTACAAGCACTAATTTCAAGTTCTATTCAGCATCGAGTTAACCACTTTTACAATTGGGTGAGACACAGAACTCACAGAAGCCGAGCTTGCCATTGGTAGCCTCTGCGAGTTCAAGCTCCTCGGTACGAAAGTTGCGTCCACCGGGCAGACCCAGAGCGCCCGTCCTCACCAAGTCAATAATCTTCTTGGGACAAAGGTAGCGATTGAGGATGAAATGCACAAGCCCCTCGGACACAACCTGCATTCCGCCCGTCTCGTTCTCCGCTGGTGGAGGCCACAATTCTAGCAGGTTATCATTGCCTCTTATCTCTATCACTGTCCTGTGGGATCAGTGGGAGAAAAAAAATCCATAAAGCATGCGTTGATCTGGAAGTAGACAATGCTATATGGGGAGTCAATGCATAATGCGTGGATGTATTTTCATTGCACAACTGCGGACCGGACATCCGGTACAAATTAACCATTCCGCAACTAGATTTAGATCAGGTTAGCCTCCTCTACCATCTGGCTTTGTATTCAAAATTCAGTCGCACGTTTGCTTAGTGTCAATGAGGTTGTAATGCCTTGCAAAAATGAAAAAATAAGGCGTTCATCAGTGCCCGCTCTTGAGAAAGACTGTAACAGCGGCAAAAGTACTCAACGATTTAACTAAACCAGTGTTTCAATCGAATATGTTTATGTATTTACGAAGCTATTTCAAATGCTACTAAAGAAGTGAAACTTGGGTGAGCAATCCACTGTTACTTCTCTCACCTACACGAATTAAAATCAGAACAAATTTTTAATTCAACATTAGTTCTCACCCACCCTCTCGTGCTTTTACAGAAATTCAGGTCTACACGACTGGTGACCTTTGCCGTGTTATTGCAAAATTATGACAGCCAGTCAACGCTAACAGTGAATAAACTATTACAAAGAACGAAATTTTAAATGGAGCTCCAAGTATCACGATTGTATTTGTAGAGGCATATTTAACCATCAACACGTTCTTGTCAAACACTGAATTCGCTCAGAACAATTCTGCACCCTCCAAGAATTTATTATGGTGCTTAGTGGGCGCAAAGATAGACCATCCAATACCTGTGCCGAGACTTAAGCTATAAGGATGAATTACAAAGAGCAAAAACAATAAAAGAAATTTAATAGAGTACAGCTGCATTACCTCTAACCATTGATAGCAAAAACATGCATGATACTTGCAAACTTTCTGGTTTATTTTAAATACAATGACCAAAAGTAGTCAGAGGTACGCAATAAAAGAAACGTTTCCAAAGCTCACATAAACTAGTTCTAAAAAATGCGTCTAATCACGTCAGTATTGCAGGCCCAACTGTTTTTTTTCTAAACCAAGATGAGGCATCGTCTTGAGCGTAAATCATTAAGGCTTCTTGTTACCTTTAGCACGAAAAAGTTAACAATCTTCCCTTGCAAAGTGGTTTTTGTGGCGTAGATAACAAGCATTTTTGCCTTGCAAGTAATTGTAAAGCCTAAAATGACAGTTAAGCACATTGTGAATTCTAGGCACAAATTCAACTACAAACAACTGTGCCCCAAAGTAGTTAATTCGGTAGACAGCGGTACGCACAAACACGTTAGCTTAAAGTTTACGCAAAGATAAAATATACCGATTGCAGAAATTATTCTTACAATCATTTGAGCCAAAATTCTTTGGTTTGGAGACGATAAATACCACTGTGATAACTATTTTGGCCTTTAAAAGAAGTGATAGAAAACGCCCTTGGGCTCACACGTTAAGCGAAGAGTTAGGAATGGTATTGATGCGTTTGACATGGCGAAGGAAAGCAAGAGAAGAGAGAGCCGTTGCCCGAACAACCTTGATACTTTCAACTTCCCGTAGACTTGAAAAAGCCTCATCGAATTGCTGTTGGATCAGAGCTAGGAGGTACAATAATAGACAAATGAATACAACTTGTATAGACACGCCCGAGATTCAACAGTACACTACCCGTATCGCCCTCATGAATGGAGATGTAGAGGTCGGTTACAGAGTAGCAGTCCTTTAGTTTGGACAGTGACTTGAGACTGCTTATTAGCATATGATGACATCCTGCAAGATTGTAAGAGAAAGCAGGAATAAATAAATAAAGGCGTGGCGCGTTTTCAGGTAGAGCAGAGACAGGCTTACGAATTCTCGGACACTTGTCACCACACGGCATACATTGCCCACTGACTTCGTTGCGCTGATGACCTGAGGGGCAGTCAGGAACACAGCGACCTTGATGGATAGCGAACTGACGAACAGTGGTGATGGTTACAGGTGCCGTGGTGTTGATCGTCACTGAGGTGCTGGAGCCGGCAATACTGCTTCCACTGCCGCCCACAACATGGGGGAGACGATAGGTACTGCTCATGTTGAAGCACTCCGATGCGGTCACACACCGACGTCCATGGAAGAGGTAGGTGGCTGGAGGGCAGTGAGAAACGCAAACTCCACGATGGAGAGCTCCCTTACAGGCCACACATGCCCCTGGACCAGGACCGTAACAGCCGGCAAGGCATTCGTCGTGGCAACAGAGCTGTGTGTTATCCATTCGGCATGCAAGTCCACGATTTGTGCAGTTTGCAGAGCAGACTGAACAAAAACGGGAAATGAAGAGCATCAAGTCAGTGAAGGACACACATCAGTGAGTGCTGACATTCATTTACGCAGCTAACACACGATCATATATCGTTAGGTGAACAGCGTTGTTACCAAATGGCAAAAAAATGTGCTTCTTGAGTCAGTCAAAATCCAATGCTAGGTAAACTACAGCAGATATGAAAAAATAAGAGAAATAAACTCAAGAATGGAATTAACACGCATTCAAGTACTTCGTGTAAAAAAACGATTTTAATGGATTCAAGTCTAACTACGGAATAAAGATGATGAGTCAGTAAAACATTGCAAAATAATATGAGGTACAAACATCGGAATGTTCAGTACCACCTTTACCATCTTTCCACGCGCTGACTCACAAATAGCCTCAGAATGCAGCCTAGGGAGCAATCATTCAGAACACTTTAACAGCGGGTGCGATGAACAGCCAACAAAGATTAACACGCAGAACTACTTTCAAGAGTGACGAAAACAATAATATTGCCCGAATGGTTAAAGAAAATATTCCACAAAACCTTGCATGTTCACTCGTTAAAAAAACCGTAAGTTAATTGTCAAGACTATATGGAAGTGAACACACATCTTGCAATAAATAGCTAGGCTCAAACAATAATTAGCATCTAAAGTGGGAACTTGCTGGATTGACAGTAAGATGACGACCAGCAGTGACCCAATTTGGCATCCTTTTCACGAGAAGTGCCTTTCGGCCTCGATAAACTTCTTGGCGCCGGCGCGGAGGCCACACACTCAGGTTGACAGGTGTCTGGGCAAATGAGACGATTTGTCAACAGGCGAATCGGGGCAGCCGCCGCTGTCTGGTTGCCCAAGATGTAGGACCAATTCACAGTCCGCACATAGCACAGGTTTGTGTTCAAGTCAACCCGCACACCACCACGCTGAATCAGGCGGAGTGAAGGCAGACCAATTGTCTAACGTTTACGGAATGGGAAAATCCTCAGCTTATTAAAGTGGTTAATGGTTTAGGTCTGACTCAGGACTAGGTTGGAGTCCAAATAAGGGACAATTTAGGGAAGGGGATACAAGAGCGACTAATTAAGACGGATTTAGCGTAATCCAGGAAGAACTCAAATACCTTATCACCAAAGTAGTAAATATGAACCTAACAAAATCAAGAAACAAGTCAAGTCAATAAGCTGTGGGAAAGCGAAGCTCTTGGAAAACTTAAGACACCATTATCAGATAATTAAAAACCAAACAGACCTTCAGAGAGGTACTGCGAATAACCAGAGCAAAGTTAGAAATCAATGAGCGTCCACGAATGACGGTTAGGTTAGGAAAAAGAGTAGCCAACCCATCCAACCCCGTAAGGTCATAAATCACAAGAAATCCAGTTATTTCCCTGAGATTTGGTATTGAAGCATTTACGGGAAGCTTTGTCATCACAATTAAAAGATTTCCTTCGATAACAGTGCATGATTTGATGCGCGATAAAGCAGAAGGCCGCCGAACGTCAAAGTCCCCACACACTTATTGAGATAACCGGTTAGAATTCCAAGCATACGTATTTCGTTTTGTTGCAGATATGTATGATTTCCACCGACGACCGAACAAGACGACGGCACGAAATTCGATAATTGAATAAAGAATAGATACAAAATATACAATTCTGCACGCTTAACATAATTAAAAGGCGATTTTGGCATAATGTGCCGGTGTCTAGCGACGGCTAAACACTACATTCACAAGGCCTTACGTCTTAGGGTCAGAGCGCTAAATCGGCGTAAGGTCAGAGCGCTAAATCGGCGGATTTCTAAAGCTATTCATCATGAGTATTTTTCAAGGCAAAATTGGTTCTTAAATACTAGGCTGTTACCAAGATAATTCTTTACATCCGTAATGTTATATCACAATAAATCACATAAAAGCAAACTGAATTTTTATGCAAGCACCGTGAAAAAGTCCACAAATGAAAGAAAAATTATTAAAACAGGGACAAAAATGAAATCGAACCTTCTGTTGATTTCGCCATTGTTTTATTGAATATCGTTTGTGTTTATAACAATGTACAGGCCACATATACTACATTCCAGTGCCGGTTGAATGAAACACATGGAAAGATGGAAATGAGTGAGTTATTTTGCAGAGCCTCGAGATTTCTTTGAAGACAAAAGAAGACATAATTGTAATACTTTGTTTGTTCGAACTACCGGTTTAGGTTACTTGGGTGGCCATCTTGTTCTAGCCGGTTGGCCGGCCTCCGGGTCGTGCCAACAGCCCCAAGCCCTCTGTTCCCGGAATATATATATATTCTGCCCTAGTACTGCGCCTTCTTTTACCGTAAAGTGAGCCTCGGTACGCTACAATAATGTTTAAGCGAAATATATAAGAAATTGGAGTATGAAACGGATTTGGACTGCCGACATGACCCAGATGCCATCCCAACCCGCAAAGGCAAAAATACTCAAACCAGTGGCCCTTAAACAAACCAAGAGTTAAACAGGCAACAAACGTACTGCATTCGAAGCAGGCAAATAGTTGAGGATATTTATTTTAGTTTAAACTAGCAAATTACTTTTGAGGGCAAATGTGGTGGCGTGGTGTTTTGACGGACTGTTTGTTTAGCTGCACGGGTGCTCTTATCTCCGCGAAATGTCTTAGGTTTTTCTGTATGTTCTTGACATGTATTTTTCCATGATACACTAATTTATTACGGTTTTAGCGCAGATTATTTTTATTTTTTTAGCATTAGGCCTGAACTTACTGTAATAATGTTTGTGTTTATATGCGCTTAGTAGGTGGGAGGCGGGAACACAATCTGCACGTGGCCGAGAGCGAGTCAACGTGTTCTTCCCCGGCTCCGGACACCAAGGCCCAGTAGTCTAGTCTTACCCACTCAGTGTTTCTTCCTAAATAAAGCATGCCAAGAAAAGCCAGGTCTTCTTCCAATAAGGTAGTAAGGGAAGAGGAGGAGGAAAAGAAGAACCCCTCCACACTTACAGCCATGGGGAAGGGTACTCGTGAAATATGGATGATTCTATGATGGCTCCTAGAAGTGTAGCCTATCGTTGCCTTCGCCAAAATATTGTGTCAACAACTGCAATAAAACAGAGTTGAAGTCATATGGTAATATGCCTTGTAAAGCTGTCTGCAATTTCTTTAAAAAGTGGTTAAATGCGTGGGCGAATGGTTTTACTTTACATCTTTAATAGCCGAAGGGCCACCTTTAGAGAACTAGGTAACACTGGAATAAGATGAAGCGCCAAAGAGATGAGGGTGAATAATATCAGTGCAGTTAAATATTTGCCATCATGTCTAGTCTTAAATAGCATTCAAGTTGAATTATTTTGTGGAACATCATCCTGATGTCGGTGGTATAATGTTGGAATCAAATGCTTTGTTACATACAAATAAATAAAATATTCCATGCTGCTGATGCTCAGGCGGTTTCTAGTGCTCCAACTGCAATGCGGTTATCCATGCAGGACAGCAACGAAGGCATAGTCAGAAACGATACCCATAAAAGAAGGTCTACCTGGTAAATTTATACCCTCTTTGGACGTATGT
This sequence comes from Taenia multiceps, assembly GCA_001923025.3. Taxonomy (NCBI): domain Eukaryota; kingdom Metazoa; phylum Platyhelminthes; class Cestoda; order Cyclophyllidea; family Taeniidae; genus Taenia; species Taenia multiceps. The sequence goes on along the minus strand of CM010311.1, from coordinate 74,486,383 downwards.
CTTGCGGCGCCATTACCTTCGTTCCTGCATGTACTCCCACATTGCAGCACGGCATTAGAGCCTTGCTAGTGGCCTCGCAGCCCTAGTACATTGCAATTTTAGGAAGAACTTGAGGCGAACACTGAGTTTAGCGTTAGGCCAGGAAAGTAAAAAGTGCAAAATATCACTTGGAGTGTGCCCCTATACAAACCTCGAATTTGTGGTCCCAGTAGAATTGCATATGCCTTAAAATAAAAATATCCAAAATGCCTTTAAAATCGCGATTTATTTCGGATTTGCGCTCTTATTACTAATTCTGCAGTTTGTTTAACTTTCTTTAAGAATATATGTAGCTATTGTTTAAAAGCCATAAAGTCAGCACTTATATATGAATGCACAAGTAGTCGAAAATTAAACTAGTCTCTTGTGCTGGCTTAAAATCAGCTGTTTTTATGTGGTCTTTTTGCTGTTAAATAATTTGTTAATATCATCTACATCACGAGCCTAACAGGATGTCTTGGCGTCTAGCGCTTAGCGTAAAATTACTGTTTCTTGGCTGCTTTTTCTGATTTCAAATTACCCTCCATTTATAACATTAACAATGTTGCAAGACCAAATTATGGATAATTTACCTTACGTGTCCAACATGGGCGGTTCTAGCCAACAGTATCCCTGCATGTCTACCGCTCCTCCGCGTCATTCCGATCGACCGAGACCATCAAGTGCTCGTGATCCAGTTTACGCTGATTTGCTAGAGTGTCCATTTTATAATCAAAGAGGAACGCCTCAGATTAGACCACAGCAGGCTATCAACTCTCCTTATGATGGACGTGCCGCGTCGGTTGATCGGGGGCCGAATTACCAAGGTGGAAATCGAGGCTACTACTCGAGTTCAACCCAGCGCTATAATCGAACCGTTTATCCACCTGGATATCCATGCGGTCAAAACTTATCATATCAGCCATCGGCTTCACTCTTTTCAGCGGCCCAAACTACTGGGCATCGTCGAGCACAATCGTATGATATGAATCTGGAAAGACAAGGTCTTTACGATTATAACAGTGCTTTGACGTCCTCCAGCATTGGCACTAATCATGGCCCGTATAGCGTGTATGGGAATACGGGAAGTGGGCGAATCGACGGATTGGGAGCAGCTGCCTCTCTAATGACCCCATTTGTCGGTTTCAATAACCCAAGTGGAGGCGTAGCCAACTACGGCGGCTACGGTGGTATAGGCAATAGTTCAGGGGTAGCAACACTATCAAATAGTGTAGATGTAGTCAACATTCAACGTGAATGCGTAAGACTTCATCAGGAACTCGAAGTAACCAAGGAAAAGTTAAATGCATGTATGACAAGCATCCGTACATTCTGGAGTCCAGAGCTTAAAAGAGAGCGTGCTATGAGAAAAGAGGAAAACGCTAAGTATGCTATTCTCGCGGATCATCTCCATCAACTCCAATTGGAAAAACAGGTTGTTACATGCTACACAAACTTCGAATTGTTTTTTAATGCAGCCGTTATATATCTGAAAAACCTCTGGTTCGACTGAATGAATCAACCGTCATTAAATGTTTGATGAGCAAAATTCATATTGAGCTTTTTTCACCTTGACAAAATTTCATGATTTTGACACAGAATGTTAAAAATTCTTTTAGACAATGTTGCAAGCGCTACACAATTCCGACGCCGAGTTGCGAAGAGAGCGCGAGAAGAATGCCTCTCGGTTCAAGGTGGGACCCGATGGGAATGAGGTCAATGAATCTGAAGTGATGCGGCGGCGCATAGATGAGTTGACTTGCGAAAACTGCCTGCTTAATAAGTCAGTAGAGGAAGCGGAAAAGCGGGCCTCAAGTCTGCAGGCCAGTCTAATGACCACTGAGGAGAGTTTGCGCAGACTGGTTGAGGCTGTCAAGTCAGGAAAGGCTGTCGCCGCTCAACAACAGTCAGGACAACAACAACAGCAACAGCAAATCGGAGGCGGTAGCAAGGTGGACCAGGCATCAGCCTCAGTTGGGGACTCCAGTCTCGCCAGCATTCGTATCGATCGTCTAGAATCTGATAGGAATGAGATTGAAAGACTTCGAGAACAACTGAATGAAGCCTTTCATAGGGAAAGCGAGGCTGAAAAAGCTCTTGTTGAATGCGAAATGGCGAGAAATCAGCTCAAGGATGTAAGCTATCCTTTCTCACGGACAATCTAGGTTACTGCATATGAGCCTTAGTGAAGAGGACTTTAATAGTTGCCACAATTTTTAATTGCCTCATAGCACGCATTTACACTGAATTAACATGCTTTGGCATCATAATCGATGCATGCTCTGACCTACATCTACAACAGATTGCTTCGAATAATGAGTAATACAGGTATTTCAAATCACATTTGAAACCGTTTGATACACTCGCAAAAAAAATTTCAAAAGGAATGAGTGGTCTTTGTAGGAAAAACTTTCTTGATTACTTTGATTTCCTTTGCTTTGAACAGTATTTTAAAGACGGACATCTTTGATGATCAAGAGGATTGAAAATTAAAACCCCACTAGCCTACTTCCTCCTAAAGACGAATATGTCATTTCATTATTTGATTGAATGAGTGCTGATAAAAATTAGATTAATACCTTACATTACTACGCCATGATAACTCGCAGCATTCAAGTAGGTGGCTACCCCTCCTCAGACACTTATCTCCTTCTAAGGTTAGTTTTCTTGCATTTTAATGAGACACGACCTCGGATTGTGATCTTGAGAAAGGTGCATCAAATCAGTCTGTCGTGTGTAGATAAGAACCCTCAAATTACTGTCAAAATCACAGGACCAATCCGTTCCTTCTTTACGAATTCAAGTACGTTGTGAAGTTACTCCGGTTGGTGTAAACAGCAGTTTTTTCTCTTCCTCGGAAAGCGAACCGATTTTTACTGCACTTTTCAAAAAGTGGAGAAAAGCAAACAAATTGCGCGACACCCTTCTAATCTTCTGCCGATCTTCTGATTGGCCAATACGTATGAGCAGTGGTATCGATTTTGGACGCGTACGTGTGTGCGTCCGTGCGTGCTCACTTGCAGTGCGTCCGCTGATGTCTGACGTCCCGAAGAAGGGCTGTTGCCTACGTCTTGCGTATCTGCACCCTTCTACACGCTACCATTTTGATGGCAGAATTGTCGCATAGCATCGACAATTAAAGGGCAGCGATTATGAGCAATTATTAAAAGACAGTCACGGTGTTATTTACCTACTAATGTCCGTAAAGTAAGCATACATTGCGTGAGGTTCCTTCGTTTGAGGAGAGGAGATGAAATAAGGTTTTGTAGGTAATTAAAAGAGGTGACAACAACCGGACTGATAGACTTTTTAGAATGTCGTTTATCAAGTATTTATGCGGAGGAGTTTGGGGGTTTTGAACGTAAAATGCAATTGCTTATGGGGAAATTTATTTTATGTATTCCAAGTAATATCAAAATTTGCATAATAAAGGAAAATTTTGGAATTAACGTTTTCGTAGGCGAACAGTGGCACCTGTATTGTAGAGATTACATACTGGCACCTATTAATATCGTTACAATTTTTTCTCTTCGCGGTCAATCGCGTAATCCAAAATACGAAATCTAGTTTTTAATTTATAGGTAATTCCGTTGCAGTTGTCACTGATAGTTAAGGCCCAAACTGTGTATTGAATGATAATTTCACCATTCGTGTAACCTTACAGGAACTAGATGGTGTATCACAAGAAATGGACGCAGCGAAGCACGAAAATGAGGGTCTTCGTCTAAACATCCGTGAAGTTCAGACGCTTCAAGCAATCGTAGACACAAAGGTAAAATATTCCATAAATTAATTTTATTTATTTTGGTGCAAGTTTTCATACCTTGAATGGAATGTCAAGGAATATATTTACATAGAACACGTCACATCAAGAGCTCCACACGCTGAAAAATCTGCGATTCCACCCAGCCTTTAAACCCTAGGCCGAGCTCCTAGCTGTTATCATTCAAGGAAATGAGGCTTTTTAAGAATAGGCAATGCTGATCACTTAACTCTTGATGTGTTTGTCATTAGGAGTCAAAAATATTGACGCTGGAGAATGAAATCCGCCTTCTGGAAGATGAAATTGCCCGACTTCGAGATGAGGGAATTGCTACTCCAACAACCTCGTTAAGCAGTGGAATTGAAGATGTCGATCGAACCCTGAACACATTCAGAAGTAACGAGCGTCTCCTTAAGTCAAAGGTGGGGAGCTGGTCTTATACAATAAAACAACAGAAATAATCTGAAGGATCGATGGTCTTCCACCAACTCTTCATTTCCATTTAAAACCTTAATTAATCCTGCATTTCACTTTATTTTAAATTAAATTTTAAGGTTGAGTTCCTTACGAGCGAGCTCTCAAAGCGTGATAACGAGATCTATGCCTTACAATCACGTTTGGAAATGGCGGAAAAGCAACAGCAAGATCAAAATCACCACATCAGTGTGCTGAAAGAACAAGTCAAGGCCCGAGAGAACAAGGTGTCTATGCTCACTGCCGATGTAAGATCGATCTGAGGAGTGGCAAGTGTTGTTCAGATGTTAAGGTCTAGACATAACTATCAAAAACTAGTTTTAAAAATACAGAAAATCCTTTGGTGAATCGTTATGATTCCATGATTTTAGATTTGTGACCAAATAAGAAATTATTTTAAAATATTTTTAAGCTTAATTAGAGTAAGGAGAAGCACCTCTAATCTGGGCATTATAATAGTCTGGGATGCAGACATGCTTTTTTTGAAGGATGGGAATTTAATGTGTTGAAGATCTGCTATCATTTGGCACCCTAAATTAGGTACCCCGGAATTCAGTTACCCTCGTATTGCAAAATCAGTCATTAGTAGATGTATGGTAGCCAAATCCATTTAAGCTTCTTCATAACTATGATGGTGAGTAATTTAAACAAATTAAGTGGGCTGTAGACCGATTAATTAAGTGATTCGCGAGAAGCGTTCTGACTATTTCAGCGTTCAGTTATTCTTTCTTCTGACACGTCTTCTGTTAAACTGAATGGGAAATGGTTTACTGTGGAAAGCTTAAATAAAAGGGCTAGGTTTAAACTTTTAAAGGTGGTTCTTTTAACAATGTGGCTGGGAATCTCTTTCATTCTTTTTGGAAATAAATCTACGCTGTCGCGGTTCTCATCACAGCTTCAAACCGTTCGAAGCAACACTTTTACCTTGCCGATTTCGTCAAGCGTTACTTAATTAAAAACATTTGCCTTTCTTTTAAAAACTATCAGGATGTGCAAGGACCTAGGAATGGGACAACTTCGCTTTTGGTTAGAAGATAATCCCTCAATTCTGCTTATAACTGGCTCACGACTGTGGCTAAGCCTTGTGTAATTCTTTATCAAACCATAGTTGCCTATTATAACTCTAACTTTTCCAACATAAATTTAACGTCCCGTGCATCGTTCCCATGGTATTTACTAACCGCCTCATTCCTCTGTGCTCTCTCTTTTGCGTTCACATGCCCTCATGAGAACTTTACATTCTACTGTTTTAAGAAAACGTCCCATTGTTGTTTACATTGCACACATTCCAGTCTTTTGTTTTAACCCTCTGAACTTCGGCATCCAACCGTTTTATCAGATTTACTTTGCATGTTGTCGATTTCATCGCAGGCAGTGCTACATCAATAGTATCAAAGAACGGCATCAGCATATCCAGCGGATGCCGAAATAATTAATGTCCGCTTTTTTGAAGCACCTACAGCAGAGGAACTGAGTCATCTATTTTTTGCATCCCATTGCTCCCAGATTGAAGATTTCCGAAAGCGTCTGAAAGAGAAGGAGGGTCTGTTGGAAAAGAAAACGAAATTAGTGGCAAACAACGCCACAGGAAAACGGCAACTGGAAACGGAGTTGGCAGAATTGAAGGATCAAGTCGATTTAAAGGAGAGGAAAATTTCACTACTTCAACGCAAGGTTCGCTCGACTTGTCAGAGATAAAAATTAATGGGCCTTTTCAGTGAAGTAATTTGGTTGCGAGTAAATTCAAAATAAGATTTTTAACCTTTACCAAAAGGTAAACTTTTGACAAGGCATTATTCTCTTTAACTTGATAATGCGTTCTCAAATCAAAACATTGCAATTCACCATTCCTTTTGTGTTTACATAGATTGAGAATTTGGAAGAGATGGTGACAGAAAAAGAGACTCAACTAGCCAATGTAAAATCGAGGCTTTCGCGTCTAAGTAACGAAAAAACCGGCACAGAAGGTCCGAAGACCAGCTTAGAAGACACTTTAAAGGAGAAAGATAGGCAAATTGAAAGGTTCGTTTACCTTGCATTAATTTTAGTCCTGATTTTTTAAACCGACCTTGATCTCTAATCGTTTAGTCATTAACACAACTGCTTATCAGTGGATCGGAGATGATCTAAGCTAAGCATATAGATGTTGGATTTATCACCAAATACCTTGGGAGAGTCACTAACACTAGGGAATGCTGCACTAATGTATGGCTGATTTTCAAGTCCTTTAATTACATTGGAAGGTGAAATACATGAGCGCAAAAGACATACAATAGCGCACATAAAATGTAGTTTTACTGATTCAAATTTCATGTGCCTCATAAACATGACTGGTGAAGAGGATTCTAAATTTTTAGAGACCTTTTGGTACCAAATTTGCTGCCTAGTTAGAGTGACATAATATCTAAAGCAGACAGAAGATTTAAGAATATTTCTTTAGGTTGTAATGAATGTAGGTGCTCCTCAAGCACTGATTAAAACAGCGTAGAACCTTTGATCGAGTTGATGACTTTTTAAGAGTTAAATTTATTGAATGAATTGACGAAAGCGGGCTTTGCAGTTATAGAGTCAGACATTATTAAGGGTAGTTCCCAGTCATTTTGAGTAACTCAATTGCAAAATGTGCTGGGATGCGCTTGATTACCATGTTGAGGCACGGAAGGAATGACTTTATGCCCCGATAGGTGTTTACTCCAGGTATGCAAAAGTGCTACTTGTTGAGGAAATAAAAAACATCCACTTAATGCTTGGAGGTATGTGATCTCAAATGTTGTTTAAGTTGGGAGTCAGCTAAAGTGAATACTCTCCTCCAATATACCCTTGGATGTGCAGAACCGAATTTGTCGGTGGTAAAAATACGGTGTATTGGTGCTAAATATTCCCTAAGGACAAAAGAATACAACACTTGGGTAGAATATGTATTGACGCCATACAGAAGGGTCGGAGGTCTTCTGACATGACCTGGGGAGAACCCTCCCGGTGTAAGTACAAGCGCCCTAAATCTATTAGTGGCGCCTTCGGCTAGGCATCAGTATTTTCTGCAAACAAAGCATGCAATCGTTTTGCATACAAACTTCATGTCGCTTTGAGACATTTTGTAGTTATCTAACTGCTCCTTTGGTAAATGCACGTAGAAAATAGGTTTAGTTTGTTGAGTTTTGCTACAATTCTGGTGCGCAAATGAAGGTGATGGATATTAGATGCGTAGATATATATGAAACACCTCTGAAGATCCTCAAATCAGATCAAGTCATTAACTAGTATATTTTGGTACTAGTAAAGTTTTCAATGACGCATGTCTCTGTGCTCCTAAAGACATCAATTATTTGCCATTTCACAAAACAACCCTTTTGTGCAGCTTCATGCAGAGCCTACGGAAATTGTCAATTTTTATAGGCTCAAATTTTTGTTAGATTGACTGAACCCTAATGTTTGCCAAAACCAAGGTGGTTCATTATATGCTCATTGTAAGGGGCTGTTATATTCTGGACACATAAAGCACAATAACTAAATACCATCTTATCACTTCCGAAATTGCTGCCTTAGGTATCGGAAAATGCGAAGTTTTTACTAACCGTTATGCAGCATTAAAATGCCCTGTCTTTGGCAGAAGGTAGAAGGAAGGTCCTTACAAACTAAAGAGTCAAAGTGAGGCAGTTTTCCGCATGAACAATCCTTTCGACAAAATTTAACTTGAATTTAATTATTTGGGATGAATCCCTTTGCCAAAAGTCTAGATGAGTGCTTTGAAAATAGGGTAGGACAGAATTATTATGAGATAGTGGCTTTTCTGCCAGTCAGTAAAAAGTAGTTTTGCTTAATCTCCTTCAGCTTCGAAAAGCATCGAGACCAATTTTTCATTTATAGTAGTAAAGCTAGGCTTGACAAAGACGAATACCTCACCATCATGTCAATATGAAAGTAAAATAACTAACTACTATGATGCAAATATTGTCCCAAACACATAAAAAAGGGCTATTCTCATGGAAATTATCATGTTATTATGACATTGTTATACAAAGAGTAATATATTGAAGCTCGAGAAGTTTAGGGTGTAAGTCGTATAGACGCTTCTAATTTTAAAAATTAGATGGGTTTCATGCACGAAATTTATGCTTATCTGATCGAATAAAAGGACTCACTAATTATTTTTGCTTAGATTTTTCAGAATGACCTAACTTTTTCTTCTGGCGACTCGTCACATAGGCGTTTTCCTCTGTGTTTGTGGTTCGAAGTTTGAAGAGAAGGTTAAGACAAGGCTGATGTACGCATTTAAAAATAATTCCTGGCTTACTTCACTTCGAATATCACCCGTTTCATTTTCAAGCAGTTTCTGGAAAATGGAAAGTGTGGGCTCGAACGGTATGTTTTTTTTGTTTCCCCAAACCTACTTTGTAAAAGTATAGCTTGGGAAGTAATGATGAAACTCTCGTGGTATTTACATTCATCAAACAGCATTGATCAAATAATTTTGTAAATATCTTAAATGCGATGAGCCTATGATGTTTAAATTTATGTAAAATAATCATATTTGTGGCTTCCCAAGTCTTTCCTAAAGACGAAAGAAATCGTAATACAAAGGCAGGATATGGATAGTCAAAGTAGAGCAGGACTGAAATTCTGGCATGATTCAGAGGAAATGCTGACCAGCAGAGGTACAAAAATGGGGTATATGTAAACGCAAAACTAAAACGAAGAGTTCAACAAAGTATCAGAGCATCACATGGCCATCCTCTCCTTTTGACCGTTGTGATGGTCTCGTGTCTCTTGACGATCATCACAACGTAATCACTACTGTAAGAAAAACATTTTACGCAATATCGCTGACTCCTCTTGCCAATTCCACTAAATCTTGAGTTTTGTCCCATTTAGAAACTGCAGGACATCATGTATTTCCATTGCCATTTGTGAGAAAACTGGCCCAAAAGGCGAGGTATTTAATAGAGGACGATTTTCGTAATAGTTTTTTGGGGGATAACGTTTTACGGCTGTTCCTCCCTTCAACTTTTTTCTCACTTGACTTATGCTCAGCCAAATATCTATCTGGATTCTAACTGGCTAGTAAGGACGTGGAGGAGGTGTTGCGTATTCCCTTAACTTGCATCCTCATCCAGGTATTGTGGGCAGCTCCCTAACGAAACTTTCCAGACATTTTATGGCTATTGGTGCTTCGATTGTTATTGGTACTGGAGGAGTTGCTGAACACTGACTTAATTTTAACCTTCTCTCAGGGATCGTCACAGATCCTTCTACTTGCGATATGTTGTTTTCTTCCATTGTACCAAGGTTGAGCATTAAGAAATATGAATCGAGATAGTTATTTTTAGGTTCTGGTTCGCTTTTCACTGCCGCCAATTTTGCACCCGAGCCTTTTCTAAGGACCAATGAAGTCATAATAGAGGGATAGGATACATTTCATTAGCGTAGAGAATGCTGGCGGCTATTAGTGTGGCCCAGAGGCCTTGACGCTCAGTATAAGTACAGGAGGAACCTTAAGTGCATACAAAACCAAAACAAATAGTTAAGCAAACGAGCAAAACAATCCAAAACCCCATCAGTTTAAGTTATTGAGTGTACAAGAGAGCGATTCGGGCCTTCTTTCTTCTTCGTACTTATTTAGAGCCCGCTCCTAACATTTAACAAGTTGTGCATTTTCACTACTATTTACAAGAAGACACCATAAATTATGACGAAACTATTCTTATAGGCTAATAAACTATGGCAAATCGTTCATCTTTCATTAAGTTTATTCATATACCCGTTAGCTTGTCCTATCTTCAGATACTTGTCTGCTCATTCAGTGCTTCTATAGTCACCTCACTTTAATAGTAAGCACTTATTCAGATATTGTAGCGAATTCGATCTTTTCCAAGTGGTGTGGATCCTTTAAATTGTGAGTAACAGGTAAGGGGCTATCCTTGCACAAATAACCATTTTATGATCGCTAAATTTTATTTCAGTTTATTTAGAATTATTCAATGCATTAGCTATTTACTCGTTTAGGGCAGACATCAGCACTTACGGACAAATTAAGCCATTTTAATCCAGTGTTGAACATGCCTTTCTAATCTCGGCACTTCTTGAATATGTGACCATCTCAATCAATCAAAACATTGCTGGCCCCGTTTATTGTCTAAAATACATGGTTATGTTAACACTAATGCTAATAATTTCCGCAGCGGGATTTCCCTCCCACAAGATATATTCGAGGAGATCATTTGAATTGATATGTAACGCTTCAACACAAAGCTCATATGCTACTTTTGTTAAATATGCCGGTTGCAAACAGACTGAAGGAGGCACGTGAACGCAACGAAGCGGAGTGGGCGGAGGAGGCCGAGGGCCAACGGCGGGTACAATCGGAGCTGCGAGGGCGGTTGGACACGGCATTGAGAGACCTAGACGAAAAGAGCGCACAGCTCAGCGAGGCACGCGAAGAGGTGGCTCAGCTGCGCAGTTCCCGTTACAAACGAGACACTGAGGTGGGCCAGTTACAGGCCCAACTGCGTCAGCGCGATGCAGAGATGTCTGCTCTCCAGCTGGAGAAACAGATGGTGCGTACCCCTTTACCGCTTGCTCTATATGCCACCAGGTGCATCTCCTGCTCAGTTGGCATTAGCTGTTATCGAGTCCTTCCGATATCTCTTGCCCACCATAAATATTTGCCTCCATTGTTGGCATTTTTTCAATGGTGGCCGTACGCACACAGGAAAATAAAGTGCTGAAACTACTTCTCCACTTTTTTGATGCAAAATTTCACTCTTTTAAAATTTATCAGGAAAGTTGAAAGCCAACTGCCAATAGTGGCACTCTAAATCACTTCTTGTTTCCTCTACACCTCTTTCTAAACGCATTGCAGGTTCGAACCTTCCTAAGGGTGAATTACACAGAGCCTTTACCTCTTGCCGATAACCAGGCTGTCAAGCACGAAGAAATTTATTTATTGTTTATGTTTTGAAAGTGGTTAGCTTTTTTATCCATTTTGGATACTTCGAAATGGTCACCTCAATGGGTCGCATATCATTGGACTTTCTTAACATGTTACCGGATGTAGCTTTCATCGGCTCGTTTAATCAGGATTAATCATGCTTTCCTTGATTCTTACAAGGTAAATGCTAATAAATTGTTCCTCTTCCTTATTAGTAATCAATGTACAAATTTGGCGATTTATTACTTCTAGTGATATTAGGACGGGAAATTGAGACCTGAAGATAGCCTAACGTAGAAGAGTTTCTTCTCTACTATTTCTCTGCCTTTTGCTACTTCACTTTATCTTCGCTTTCCCAATTAGGCATTTCGTATACTCACCAACTTAAACCAAAATTATGCACAACTCAAGTTTAAAAGGATTGATTTTCGAGAAGGTCCGTTTTCAAATTTTTCTACTCTATATCTCTTATCTACCACCCCTGTGAAATTACGAGGAAGTCGACCTCTTCACTATCATTTGCCCTAAATCTAAAGACAGTGATGAAAAAGGATTGCATCGTTAGAATTAATTATTTGACGCTCAGTCTCATCACCAGGTGCAATCTCAATTTTTCCATTTCTCAGTTTCGTTTAGAGATATTTTGTAAGGCTAACCTTCTGAAACTCAAGATCAGGCTACTGAAAGGTAGCAGTTACTGGCATTTTGTGAAGCATTTATAAGTCAGAAACGCACGGCAGAAGCAGCCAATAATTTTTCCATGTGAATAAGTGAATGGAAACTTTTAAGCAATAAAGGTGGAGTCGCCCGAAGGATGAGTTTATGGTTAGCACTACATTAGCATGGAATAATTATAACTATATGGTATCCGAAATTATTTCGTAAAAGGGAGTAATGTGTTGGGTTCATCCCTTTGATACTTTTGGTCATTGAGTTAAATTTAGAGTTAGAAATAAGGCAAAATTTCATAAAGTTGGAGATGCGTACGCTCGAATAGAGCTGCAAATTATCAGTTTGTTATTTTTCACAAGAAGTGAAGTTGGTGTGTAACCTTGGATTGGTCAGGCTTAATGAAATAATTTGCGGATATTTTAAGCACATCCGTGCACCTAATAGTTTTTGCACTATTAAAGTAAAATGAGTTGTGCATAAGGTGTTTTTTCTGAAGCTTTCTGTTTCCAATTCGATTGAACCGTTCGAAAAATACCCTCTCTCGAAGTAAACCATCAAGGGTAAAATAAGTGGTGTTAACGATTATTTTCTTCAAATACAAAACTACAGGTTATAACTGGGACGAAAAATAACGTTAACCCAAGAACCATTAGTCATGATTCTGTGGAACAAATCTTTACAATCTGATGAGAAGATTATATGAAATATAATTTTAGTTCGTGGCTAATACTAAAGGCGAAGTGGTCAGACACAGAAGAACAATTTCATAAACATTTATGTTCTTACTTTATTCACTTAGGCATCTTGTCAAATAGTTTTTCACGAAATATGGATGGCTAGATTTACTAGTGCAGAATAAACTAGAAAATTGTGATATTTCTGGTATCTGTAGCAATTAGACTTAAACTATACATTTTTAGGGACGTTTCATGAATAAAAAAGGAATTGAATAAAATGCGCTTAAAACAGGAAATACCAGTGCAAATTAAAGAAGTTTCGTATTTTTTCACTTAGTAGTGACAATTCGATAATACTTTAAATGACTCGAAATGAAAAGCAGCTTAAATTTTAAATTAAAATGGGCAAAAGTGCGCGCCGTAGCAATGACTCTGTGGGAAGCTTTATAATTTGCTTCCTTTACCTTTACCTTTCCACGTGTTCTTTTAAATAGGATTGGGAAGAAAAAATCAAAATTTTCTCTTTTTTAGTGAGCATTTTCCCATTGATCATGTTACTGCACTGAAGTAGAAAGAATTGCTCACATGCCAAGCAAGTGCAACGCCATCTTTTGAAAGCTTAAATCATTTGATGAAATGTTCCAAATCAAGTGACCTCGAAATTACCCCTAAACAAGGTGTCCTGTAGGGTTACTCTAATTATTAGTAAATCCAGGAAGGGACCAGTAATTTGGACCACAATTAAATAGATCACAAGGGTTTAGTAATAATTTCTAAAAAAAAGTGTTGACTTGGAGGATAACGTTTGATGATTAACTTCCGCCTGTTCCGCTACTAGTTCGCCGCTATCACTTGCCACTTCGATGTTAAGCTATCCACTAATTATCAAAATAAGCGCTTAAACATCTTACTACTATGCCCATCTTTTAAAATTAACAGCATACAACTAGCTTAACGAAACGTTTATTATATAATGTGTAACTTCAGTGTAATTGGCATCAAATGTAAGATCAACGTGAAAATCAAAAGAAGCGCCTACTAATATACCCTATTCGAAGCTACAATGTGGTTTTTTGTATCTAACTGCCATTCCTCGACCTGTTGATTTGGGTTTTAATGTTCAAAGCTACATAAACAAGTGACCAACGAGACAGAGATGAAGTACTCTAAGACAGTCGCCGAGTTAGAGTCCCAGGTAAATCACTACATGGAATCAGCCTCAAAGTTGCAGAGCGAGGTCGACCGACTTCTCAATATGATTCGCACCTCCGATTCCGACAAGCTCGACAAGGATAATCAGATTCATGAGCTTGAAGGGTAAATGTTGTTTTTGCCTTTAATTTACGCAATTTTGTTGTGGTCTTAGGAAATCATAAGCTTACGAGTTTTAGTTCCAACTTCATTGTTGACCATCATTGCTGCATGATGTTTTCCTAAAAAATCCCAACACAAGGTTTTTTCCTCACATTCTTATTGTGAATTATTCTATAACTAACAATGTCAAGGTGGAAACTGAGGTGAGAATAACAAACTGAGGTTTCTTATTGTTTTATCTTAAATTAAGCTTTCTATTTTTACTCGGTGCCAAGTAACTAAACCCATCCATAATCTGACTTAGGATTCTGTATTCTTTAGGTTCACATGTTCCGGTGCATTGCTGGAGACTTTAATTAAATACTTCTAATTTTTACAAAATGTTTTACATTCAGACAATTGCATGAGGCCCAAAATCAGATTGGAAACCTTAAACGATCCCAACAGGCAGATCGGAAGAAAAACAGCCAAATGCTAGACGAAGCTCGTCAGCGAGCTGACACAATTCAAAGTGATGCAGAATTGCTCAAGGTAGGTCGAACACTTTTTGGCCATCCGAAGGAGGGCACTGTAAGATATAGGTTCAGCCATCCTAAACCCCGTAAACAATAAACTATATCTTTTTAGAATAAGTTTAGTGGCTCTGCGCTGAAATATTCCTATTTATTTGGTCCTATCAATTGGTTAAAAATATACTTAATGGAATATCACTAATCTTGACAGGTAAACTGGTGGCTTTGACATTGTAAATTGCACGAAAATCCGTAGCGTTCCGAGACTTCTCCAAAGAACAAAGATGAAAACACTCGGACAGACTATACATTCAACATACGGAAGAGCTTAAGGCTACTGGTATGGTTGTGAGGGCAGCCCACCCGAATAAGGCACGGTGGCCAAAATACATAGCTACCCTTTACTGAAACTCAGTGTTAAGTAAACGCCCAGTGCATATGCAAACTTAAATACGTGGCAGGGACTTTTTAAATTGTTTTTTATATGCTCTCCTTCATATTTGAAATTTAAATCCGCCCTGGTTCAACGCGTTCATTTAAAGAATTTTTTCCCCTGGTACTTAAAAAGCGTTTGTCGGCAGAAAAGTAAATGTACTTGTCGCATAAAAATCTCAACATTCTTGCCTACTTTTCAACTTTAGCTTACATCAAATATTAAGAGGGACATTGCAAATTTTGAGCACCATGCACACAAAATGCCCGTGCTATTCACTAGAGACTATGGAAGCAATAAATTATCTTTGCCCTTTGATGAAATGATTTGGTCTGGAAATTGTTGGGTTGCAGATACCGTTTAAACATATGTTACTTGCTTATTCCCATGTCGATCAAACACTCTATGGAAGCATGGAGATTGGTATCACTTTCATGATTTCATGGTTATCTGCCTCGGCTTTGGTGTTTGCTTTTATTCACCACTTTTAAATCCTGAACCAAAATGCTTACTCAGCTTCAAAATCGTGACTCTTATTTATTATCTCCTTTGGTACCAAAGAAACTTTTGCATAAATAGATGCAAAAGTAAAATGATCCAGCGCGAAAAGAGCCTTGTGCAGGTGGCTTGAAATAGATCTCCTTGGTCAATAACTTGGGTTTAGCGCTCTCAAATTTTTAAGAATTATTTTGCCGCTTACAACTTTATATATATAGATTGTAATGTGTTTTGCTTAGCCTTAATTGACAGGTTTGTTTCTTCCAAGTCTCGACTGCAGCACCATTTCTTACTTCAGCAATAGTTTATGCTATGAAGAGCTAGGCTCCATACCTGTTTCCAAATCTTTCACCATTATCAACGCATACTTCAGCTATTCAGGTTTCAGCTCACGGCTTTATTTCAGATCGTCAGCATAGCATATTTTGAAGATTAAAAATACAATTAAGCTTTGAGCTCCTCCAAACGCTAGATTTGGCGGTCACACAGTAATCAAAATCTTACTTTTCTAGTTATCTGTGTCGTACTGACTCCATAAATGGACACATATTCATAATCGACATGGAATTTAGCCCAGTAGACATGGTTTAGGAAACCTATTTCTTAGAAACGTAACGAAACATTTGGAATACCAGTGCCTCACATTCACATGGCAGAGATGTAGACGTCCAATAGGTGAAGCACAGCGAATCATTGGTAATCAGTATGTCACTAGGTTTGGATGTATAACTTTCCTTCTTCCAGAACATGATTGCCGAAAAGGAGGTAAGAGTGCGAGAACTGGAACAAGCCCTTCGTGAGAGCGTCAGACTGACTGCTGAGAGAGAGGCGCACGTTGCATCTCGAGAAGACTCGACACGCCAGTTAGAGCATCAGGTAAAACCAGTGCTGTTTTTCACTCTTCTATCATCTCGACAAATGATGGGGAGATAATTAAATGAAACTTGATCTACTGTTCCAACAGTTGGTGTCAAACCCAATACAAAACATTCTTGCAATGGATACTAGCTTTTCTCGATTGTAGCAGTGCCTGAATTTCATCAGTGTCTCTTAAATACCTCTCAATCACTTAATTTTTAACCAGCTTGTTATCGAATGTCACAATCCTAGCCCAGATCACACAAACTTCATTTAGTATTATTTAAATTTCAAAAAAGACTAGGTTGCAGAAAATGAGTAAAGCTACACCGTTTTACATATTTTTTACTGATGACATTAAAGTTTACCTAATTATTTTCTGAAAATGCAAACATTGGATCTACTTGATTTATTTGGGGCAAAAAAATATCTAAATCAATTGGATGCTTCTGATGTTTTATGTGATTGCCTCAGCATTTGAAAATTTGTAAAATTAATTAAGTAATCATTTTTGAATTTTCCTTTGTGCATTAAACATGTTTTAGATGCGAGAACTACGTTCTACAGTGGAACATCTTCAGAGGGAGAGAAACAACCTTTCCTCGCAGTTGGCTAGTCTTCAAGAAGAGCTGCGTGATCGTGAGAGTCAGTTAAAGAATCTCAAATCGGAATGTGTGAGTTATACAACTTTTATTTAGCAGCTTAATTTAGTTTATCGTTAAAGTCAAGTGGTCTGAAAGGAATGTTTCCAATGTAGAACAAATCCAAAGCTCTAAAAATTAACTTCACTGAATGGGAAGAAGTGACAAAAGGACAAACCAAATTTGCTGCAACAATTGTACCTGCTGAATTCGAACATGCCCATGCCTAGTTCACGATATTTCTAGGACTACCATATGACTGCCTATAGATGTGCAGACTAAAGGCAATCAAAACACGGTTTATTTGCGGCCGACAGATTTTAGACTAGCTTTTTGATTCGTAGGGATTCTTGAGCAAAATTATTGTGTGCCGAATGACACAGTTTCAACTGAACTCAATCTGAATCATTTGATCGCGGTATAAACAGGAGATCTGCAAACTGATATCGTAAACGTTTATTAGCGTTTGATCGACAAACGCACGCGAATTAAGACTCTGTAAACAAAAGAAATAATTAAGCCAATTTTTGGATGTCATATGCAATACCCATAGCTCTTTAATAGTAATAGGTTTAATGTTATCATTCCCTTCGCTTTATAAGATTTGTTTATTCTTATAACAAAAATTCCACTCGTATCGATCTCAGAACGAAATCGTTCTACTGGATGGTTGTCTAGCATCGAAATGAGGTGCATTTTGAGGATATATCTCTTTATATTGACATTTTTACGCATATGAAGACGATAAAAGAGTAGGATGTATCGACCTGAGACGTCCCTTAAGGCAAAAGAAGTCATATTACTAGGGTAGAACATACATTCTGAAAACAGAGAGATTGGGGGCTGCTGGCATGGCTCGTACAATATGTCTACCCAAGTGATCGAAACCGGCAGTCCGAACAAACAGAGCATTACATTGAGAGAAAACTAACCTCAGTTTTTGGTGAATGCTATTTCTCTTTTTCAGTCACTGATAATCATGAGCTATTGCATTAATAATAATTCGAAATACATAAATTAATGTTGATGTCCATAATGGTTGCGGTAATTACTACTTATGTGCATAAACGGCAATGCTTTGATTAACTGGTCAGTACCGCCTTTACCAACTTCGGTAGATTTTTGGATTTGCAAACTCGAAAATAGAAATAGAAAATCTGACTGCCTAGTAGTCAAGCCACAAACAGACTTTGTTTTTACGAACTATCTAAACTATCTGCCAGCGTGTCATATTCAGAGTTGCTATCTCCTCTTTAGCCAAGGTTTAAAAAGGGATGAAGAATTATAAATCCTCACCCTTACAACTCATTTTTATTTAAACATATGCGCCAGACTTTGGTCGTCCAGATTATATTCGCCTTTCTCATGCGCGTTGAAAGCATTAATTTTGAGACCATCAAAATATATTCATACGTTTGCGAACTCGGAATCGCTAATTTACCCGCACACATGGAAGTTCTGGAAGCAAACGCAAAGCGTGAACACAAAAGCAGCCACCCAAAATTTCAGCAGCGGTAGCGAAAGCAAATTTCAAACCGAGGCGCAAAAGCAGAGAATATTTTTGCGCACTAGGCGTGCCGTATAGGCAGTCTTGCCACTGGCTGTGCTTTCTTCTCACTTTCAGTTCCAAGGCTACATCCCTGAGTTAGAAAAACTTCGTCGCGCCAACCAAGAGGCAAATTTGCGTATCGCTGCTCTCATCAAGCTGGTTCAAGGTGAGGAGGAGCACTTAACTGAACAGGACAAGTCAGCGGTTAGTGTATCCCTTTAATTAACTATGTGGTGCAGAGTTACAATTTGGAATATATAAAATATAGCAAAGTGGACGATTTGCGTTTGCGTGTAGGGCATGGAAATAATTTTGGATTAAATATTTCAAAATTTGTCAAAT
Organism: Taenia multiceps; assembly: GCA_001923025.3. Classification (NCBI taxonomy): domain Eukaryota; kingdom Metazoa; phylum Platyhelminthes; class Cestoda; order Cyclophyllidea; family Taeniidae; genus Taenia; species Taenia multiceps. The sequence goes on along the minus strand of CM010311.1, from coordinate 74,467,704 downwards.
ATAGCCTATTAACGAAAGTAGAGGGGTTTTATAAGTAGAGAGTGGTATTGTTCATTGGGTTATTCCTAGGGTACCGTTACACTGCCATCCTCTGAGTAAGATGGCTTAATTTATATGAGAATTTGACAATGTTGACTTAACCATGTTTTCTAAAAGACAAATCAAATGGATCCTTCGGTAGTTTTAAAAAAGAATATCTAACTACTTAGTAAATAGTTTTAATAACTCAAATGCATTAGCCAAAACAAATCTATCTGGGACTTAAAACATAGTTTTATTCCTAGCATGATTTGGCCTTCTTAATCAACTACCGAGTGCCTAAAGGTAAATCGAAAGAATTTCATCAAAATACTGTTAGTAGTCCGAATAAAATCCTGGTGTCCTCCCCTCTTCAAGAGTTTGAGGCCATTTTGTATACCGGTAAACTACGTTTATTTCATTTTCATGGATTTAAAGGTCAGGTATTTTTAGGAGGAGCAACTAATCAACGTAGTATTTTGGTTACAGATATCATTTGATCAAGCAAAAGGAGTGATGCTTTTTGGTTGCGCCAAAGAATCGAATTCTGTCCAAAAGCCCTGACGGATGATATTCTTGGTCATGTCAATTCTCTTCCGCAACCGCTTGTCTGTGTCACCCTCTAATTTTAAAAGACGTTTTTTTTAAATTCTTCAACTGCGATTTTGTCAATGATGATAAAGGATTGTCTTAAATATTTATCCCTTACGCTCCAAATATTCTTTTAATTTCAAACACCGTAAGTCGTATACATGACTGAACTGCGCAGCTCGCTGGTTCTCAGTTAACCCCGTACCTTCTAAGCTGTGGAATTAAAAATATTATAAATACTGTTTCTGTACGTTTACAGAAGCTCTAAGTTAGTTAGGTATGAATTCGGTGATGAGTCGGCCTTGACGTCGCTATAGTCGATGTTCAAATCCCTCTATGGCTACCAGGTAGATTAGTTCCAAAAACTCATCCTCATATCTCATGTTTGATCCTTTACATTATTAAATATGCGACTACAAAATCGCACCTCTCGTAACTTTTTAAAGAAGGGGTGGAACAATATAGATGCATTGTGTGCGTAACAGAAGGACAATTTTCCTTTCCATTTTCTAAACTTCAAGTAACTTCACACAAACAGTAAGTAAAATAACGTTTCTAGCGAATTGCCAATAGCCTTTAGAAATATCTGAGAGTCACTATATTAGACCGAACACACTTTATCTAATTTTCATTACTTGGGACTTTCAAGTGTCGTCCGCACAGTAGTTTTTAATCTCTTCTTAGTTGGCCATATTTCCACTCTTCCCGAGTCTCTCGCATAAAACATCAGGATCTTCAGGGCCGCTGACAAAGACGCAGGCACGCCTAGGTCATCCCTCAGCCCCGGGAGTGGGCCAGAGCGGTCTCCTGGCGCCCGGCGCGTTCGCTCAATCAGGCATTCCCGGCGGTAGCATCTCTCCACACCTTAGCGGTAGCGCTTTCCATCTGATCGGATCCTCCTCTGCCTCTGCTGCTGCTACCGCTGCTACACTGACAGCAGGAGGAATTAACTTGCCTATGCAGAGTGCCGACTCTATTTTACTGGGTAGACTGCTGCATGAAAAAGAGACGATGGTATGGTGCTTTTTACTACCTTATGAAGTTGCAGTTTTCATTGCTAAACTTAAGTTTTGCCGCGGTAATCTTAAGCATTTGGCAATATTTTCCGATAACTTTGACAAAAGGGCTGATTAGATAAATAAGTATTAATAAATATTTCTCAAATACTTTATAAAAGCTGAGCTTTTGAATACAGATTCGGAGTTTGGACATTTTTAACCATCTATACGTACGGAGAAGAATATGGAGCCAAATTGCATGTTCAATGAGGTTGTTTTCAATTCTTTCAACAGGGTTGATCATCATTTGCGAAATGAGAGTTGGATGGAAATGGTGTCAGATGCGAAATGTCGAAGAATCGCAGTACTAGTATTAACCAAAATAACTTAAGCACGGTGAAAATTTCACTTTCCTTTGTTCCTAAATTTAATAAAATTCAACAGATTTAATTCGAAATAGGTAAAGTCTTAATAATTTTGAATTTTTGTTCAAAACTTATTTTTAAACTTTCTTCTCATAAGAACTGAATTTAGCTTTCATTTCAACATCTGATCTTTATAGTTATAAGCAACTTCTTATTCAAACTTCTTGAAATGTCAAAGTCAGTTTACCTGATATGCAGGTAGGGAGTTTATGGGCTTTTTCAAGGGAATGAAAGGCAAATACAGAATGTGAGCGCATTTCATGGAAACGGACTTGTCAGAAATTTTGGGTTTTATCGTAAGATTGATTCAGGCGTAAACCGAAATATGACATCGATGTTTGCCTTATGAACTAACTTTAGAAACAAGTAAATGGATTGTCCCATTTTCATAGCTAAATGTAAAAATTGCAAAGGTGTCGTCGAGGTGCCTTCAAATTGGCTAAAATCTGGAATCACTGTTCATGTCTTGAAAAATGCGTACTAAAAACCCTATTTTGATAGTTGCATAATTCCTCTCTACAGCTGCAGCAACAACTGCAGGACTTGACGCGCCTTCGCTTCCAGAACTCAGAGATGGAAGTAAGAATAAAGTCACTTCAACGGGAGCTTGATGACAAGACATCACGACTGAATGCACTTGAGGTTGCTCAGGTACGATCAATTTGAACTGATGCATTAATAATTCCACTTACAAGAAGTAATGCGGTTGGTTTGGTCATCAAAATTAAGGAAGAGCATCTGTTAGAACCAGTTATTTTGTTTTGAGGATCCAAAAAGCCTTTTAAAATCTTATTATTGTTTCCACTTGCAACTCGAAAATTGCAAATGCAAACGAGACGGCAATCTTCCGTAAGGTGTTGCAAAGTCTCTTCTCAGCAGTGTGATCAAAACTGGGTAATTTATGCCTTTAACCGACTAGACATGGAAGTAGACAAACAGGGAGTGATAATTAATTCAATAGTTTGTATAATGGGATTGTATCATTGTTTCTCTTTGTATTGGCAATTTTGCCTGCTGATTTCTAGTAACGGAGATTTACTTCTTGCATAGCCTGGACGGATACATTTATCAACAAAGTGCATATGCTAAAAGCCAAATCCAGAAAATTTTGGGTTTTTTCTTACCTAGATCTACTGGGTTAGTCGTTACCCTTACGATTTTCACAGAACCGCCATCGAGTTAAACAATCCTATGATCCATTGCATACCTGCCAATTTTATGGAGTGTCGCTTTTTCTGGCTAGTTAATTGTGCATCTGGCATGGGTATTGTCTAGTTTTGACATTTACAAGGAGCTCCTTAATGAGATGTGTTTTGTAGGCTAGTACTTTAACATTTTTCAGTTGACACTTTATTCCGAAAATCATTCTAGGAGCCAGAGTTCAAGCTTTACCTCAAAGCATTTACATGACTTTAGTTACTACTCCAGTTTTCTGTGCGACCCAAGCTACAACGAGAACAATTCGCGTCTACACATGAATGGCATCTATTTCTGCTCATTATTTTGCATCATTTCTACTGATCAAATGGTCACTCAACATGATGACCTCATTAATCAGGCATACTACGAAATAATTTTGGGCTGATATTGGTTTCACGTCTGCTCTAGTAAAATTTAAAAGAGCTTGGTATCATTTATAATGTGGTCATGTAGGGTGTTCGTAGAAGGGGACGGAAAGACAATAAAAGCCTGACTTTATTGAAATTAGATAACTCATATGAGATGAGAAATTATGCGATCACCTGCATAGTAAACAAAACAAATAGACAGCCTGAAGGAAAGAAGTCATGATTTTACTCATTTATGGCTTCAGAGACTAGAACTAAAACGTTCTTTCATTGATGAGCATTATGAAGCACACATATTTCCTGTTAATTAGTCATTATTTACCCCTTTTGCAAAAATCTATCACCATGTATAATCTGGACATCTTTGACTTGGTAGAATCGCCTTTAATAATTTCAAAACCAAAACCAATGTGGGCGCTAGAAGTCACAACAACAAAAACTACCGCCTTATCTCTCTAAAACTAATCCAAACAAATTCTTATTTTCCCTTTTGCCATGCATTTTAATTCGACCCGTCAGAGTCATTGATCACAACATTTCTGAATTATTCGAGAAATGCAGTTATTAAAGTTTAACTTAACTTTTGATGTACGCAGTAGAATATGTGTTACGATTAGATCCTAGTTTAAAGGCGACCAAATGGTAATAAAGTTGGATTTAGCCGTTCTGCAACCAGCTCCTACAAACTGTCATTCTTTATCGCACCAACTTATATCATACTACAGGAGTTCTTAACAAGTGATAAAGAACCCACATCAGAGGCGCGGTTCCTACAATAATATTAAACACTTTAGCAGGAGTATCCATTTTGCACTTGGTTAGAATGCTGTTTGAACGGGAACTAAATCGTCCTTTTGGTTTAATTCCTTTCTAGAAAGAAGTTTTTTATAAAGTAGGCTTTCACGTTTTTGTGTGCAGTGTAGAAGAGCTAAATCAAAACATTCCGACACTCACAATGCGATTAGATGTTATACACAGCTAAAAACGAGTTGAAAATACTCCTTTGTTAGGAAAACATGCCTTAGTTATCGCGTGAAATTTTTGCAAAGAGAAGTTTCTGCTCCCCAGTTGACAGTGGGGATGAGTGGGCTGGTAGATTGGCAGTCGCAGATCGCTGGAATGCCCATAACCCAAGCAGAGCTGACAACCCTTCGAAAGGCCAACACGGAGATGCGTGAGAAGTTGCTGCAATTGCAGACTAACTTACAGGAGCGTGAAAATGAACTTATCCGAGTGCAACGCATGCAGGCAAGCGTTTACTTCTCCTTTAGTCTCAACATTTATTTCGACTTTTAGACATGTCGTCTGTCCTGTGGGCTCTTATCCACATAATCGAATATTTTTAAGTTGATATGGTATATTTAGAGGACCGAATTTCAGTATTGTCTTAAACTGAACGCTACCTTTTTATCCAAACGGTTTGTTGGTATTAAGCACCCTATTTTTGATTGCCGTCCATTTATGCATCGAAAGTAGGTTAGAGTAGTACCGGTTTAAGCAAAATACAGATTCACATTCCTCACATGCAATAACATTCTCAGACATTGGATTTTAATGCTTGAGGAAGTATACTTCAATTATTAACGTAAATTGACCCCCATAAGAGCGCAAAGTCATGAGAAATGTTAATCTTATTAAATTTATGATAGCTAGATATTGTTATTTAAGTACAAATGGGGCTTTTAGCATGTTGGACTCGATTACAAGAGTACACTTAAATCTGCTTTGTATGCTCGCACAATTTAAAAATGTTAGCTTTTACTTAGTCTACTCCGTTTTGACATCTATAAATCTGTGTTAAAACCTCACTTTAAATTTTTTTCAAACAGTTCATTTGATTGCCAGTGGTTTTTTACAGAGAAATGATTTGGCTGGTGAATTGAATTGAAAATCGGATAACCTCGGTAAAATATTTATTTTCTTAAAATGTTACAACATTGAATAAATAATGCATAAATTCAGGTACGATGATTGCAAACACTAAGCTTTGCAGAAAGGCAAAGAAAAGACCTGGTACGCTGTACATTATTCTCTTGGGAGACGATGCAATTTCGTTTTGATGGTTTTGACATAAATGTGCTTTGAGTATCTGATGCTAGCGCAGCTGGTTGTTGAGAATGAGATGGGAAGATATTTTAATAAACTGCATTTAAATTGCGTTTTCAGTCATCCTCCAGTACCTTAGAAATTGAACGGCTGAAAATGGAGCTAACAAAATTGAAAGATGAACGCGAATCAATTGTAAGTGTACCAAATCGTAAGTCAAGAATAATTGTAAAGACCTTGTGACTTTTTACTTTCCCAAATGTGATATTTTATAGCATGTCGTCAACTCCATTTTTAGCGATCACCATGATCGCTGAAAAGACCGTTTGAAATCAGAATTTCTGGTTCTGTTCTCAAATAGCCTATTCTTTCAGCGTCACTAATTTCTTTCGAATATTAAGTAAACAAATACTCCTTTATTTTCGTGCGCATCAAATTGAGTGAAATTGAAAGTCCAGTTAGGAAGAAAGTGCATTTGTCATTGAGGTCGTTAGCTTAACTTGGTGACACTTCTGCCCGTTTTGACACCATTTCAGGAGAGAACACTACGCTTGGAGAATACGCGTGCCTCAGATGAATTAGCGAGGGCGAACACAACTGCCTCGGCTGTGGAGACAGAGCTGCAGGAAAAGAAGGACAAAATAAAGCTGCTTGAATTTGAAAAGGCATATATTGCCTATTCATTTACCATGATTTACCTGCAGACTAGTAACTCAGAGATGCCATTTTTCATCAGATAATGCATTTCATGGGTTTATTAATAGAAACATTTAATAATTGCGAAACTCACTACCAAATTCAGTTGTGAAACTTGAGAATTCAATTCGCGCTTTTATGACATTGGCCACAGCATTATAATGTTATATTTGGACCAAACTAAGATAAATTTATCTAACCAAAAGGAAGTTAAATCCGAGATATCAGATTTAACAGCAGTAGATGGGAAAGTGTGAATATGATATTAAGTGGAAGCGCATGAAAATCGACAATGGAGCCTTCATAACCAAATTTTTCTTTACAAAAGATCCAATCGTAATATTTTGATGTGATTGCTACGGTAGCCGCGAATTCATTCAGATTACTGCGATTATTTTATCCCCATTTAGTGCTTCGTGGAGTTTTCTAGTAAATAAAATCTGAGTTCCCGTTTTATTCGATTCTATTCAGGAATTTCAGTTATTAAATCTAGAATGGTGTAAATTTAGAGGTTTTTTGAACAAGCCTAAGGGTTACTACTTATCATTTTTGTAGGCCAAACTGAATTCAGATTTTGAGAGCCTACAGAAGAAGTATCACATGGTCATTGGACAACTTACAGAGAAAACGGACAAGCTGCAGCAAATGGGACGCGATTGTGTAATTCCTTTCACTTTCTACTCTGAGACATTAATTTTAAACTATCAAACTTTTGAAAATAGCCACTCATTTAATAACCCCAGGCAAGGTTGTTACCCATTTCAGTGCAAGACAAGTCTACGTTTCAGTTTGCCGATCTCATGTTTAACGGAACTTTTGCTTAGACTTGCGTTTGAATGGAAAAACGGTTACAAAATTTTGCTGGAGATATAATGCCAACTACTTGGTTCGGATTTCTTGGTAATCCTTTGACAATTTAGTGTCTACCTCCTGGCAACTTCCTCCAATTTCATGACTCGTCTCCTATTAAATTCGTCCAATCTACAAAATTTCTTACCGTTCGCAACATCACTTAGGATTAAATGCTACCATTTATGCCCAGCACATGCCATTTTCAGATTTAAACATTTCGAAATATGATTTTGGCTTAATTCCAGAATGCCCTTTTCCTTGCAATAATTGAAATTACTTTAATCCTGAAAATTGATTCTAGGCCTAATGTCTAGCTCCTTTCGAGGTAGCAATCATGTGTAGTGTTTAAAAAGGATTATTTTACTGGCTTCAGGACAAAAATCATATAAGCGAAGTGCAAAGGCTAACTAAAGAGTCAGACGAATTGAACCATCGCGTGGCCTACCTTCACAAAACGCTACAGGAGCGCGAAGGGAAACTGGAGCAACAAGAGACGGAACTGGTAAATTTAGGTGGCAGTATTGAAGCGGAGCGATGCTAATTATGTTAAAATGTGACTATTTTTGCCCCATTAGCTAATCATTTTAATTAAGGTTATTTATTTAGTTTAACTAAAACCGGGACAGTACAGTTCTTCTAGATATTGCACAAAACAGCTTATGAGTACAAAATACACAAAGCTAAATCCAACCGTGCACACTGGCGGATAAAACATTTGTAAGCATAAAGTATATTTATCTCCACAGGCATGCAGGGTGGCACGTTTTTTTTGGGCTGCTCTAATGAATAATTATTATTGTAGTTCTAATTCTAACATTCTAGTAAGAAGTTACTGCGGAGGGGTTAGCTTGATCTTGTGCATAAACCATGCGGAAGTATGCAAAGAGAAAAGTGTAAGCAGGCCAGCTGATCATTTTCTTCATCCTTAGGCGAGACAAAAAGAGGAGTGCGCCAATGCCAAAAAAAAGACGCATAGTCTTGAAAGCGAATTGAAGTCGCTGCGTGAGGAGATTGCGTACAAAGACGAGAGACTGCGCCAATTGCAAGTTCAGCACGTAAGTTCCACATGCATGCATGCTTTTAAACAGAACTCCTGTTGATTGCATGAAAAATAAGTTTTGGTGACAGCTTTAGGGGTAGTCCTAATAAGTAAATTAAGTGATGATTCTGAACGAATATTAGCTAAAAGATTCAATTGCAAAAAAACGTTTATTTTTTTATCGGCGGTCATGCGAACCAGGAATGCAGTCATCTTTTTCTTATTTTTCACAAAATAATTATACGAGGCCTTTATTTACCTACTAAATGTTAAATGTCTTTCAAATCGAAAGCTTTATCATTATTTCAGCTATATAAGGGTACCCTTAAGGCATTGGAAGATATGAGCTATACGACGTAAGAATCTTCTGTGAATATTGAAGATTAATAAAAATAAGTGCCTCTAATAAAGGTGTGATTAGTTTTACACTTCTCTACTCGCGGTACTTATATCAAGTCTCCGAGCTGGTAATGGCCATTTCCACTTTAGGCGGAGGAGCTTTCGAGAATGCGCGCCATGCAGCAAGAGCAAGGAAGTCGGTTGAATAATCTGCAGTTGACGATCGATGAGAAGGAACACCAGTTTAAGTCTATTCAGGGAGACCTGGTCAGCTTTTGCCGGCTTTATCACTATATTCTTACTTTAACTCCACATTGGCCCCAAATTTGTCCCTATTTTGTTTTCTTAAAGGATAAGACGAAGTCCGACTTGGAGTATACGAGGAGTCGCCTTCAAGAATATGAGACAGGGAGGACTCAGATTAATAATGAATTGGCTGAAAAGACGGATAAACTCCGAACTCTAGAACTTAAATGTGTAAGTGTTTTTATCTATTGTAAAGTTGCTACTCTTGCACTTTCAGTATACTAATTATATTTCTTATCGCACTGAAGAATTGCACTTTGAGTGAACTTGAAGCAGTTTATTTATTATAAATGCTATAAACTACTGCATAATTATGCAAGAGCTATTGCCTTTGGAGCACGACTTGAGCTTCCGCTTGATAAAGTAGAAACTCAGAAAAGCTGTACCAGTTGGTCTAGCAATTTATTTTGAATCAGGAAACCCAAGGCGATGAGATGGCTCGACTTAAAAGCAGTCTAGAGGAGAGTAAATCAAAGGCGAGCACTTTGCAAAAGCGTGCCGATGAACGCGAGCAGAGATTAAGAAAGATTGAGGATGAAAATGTGAGTCGGGAATTTCCGCCTACAGTAATTTTATTCTTCATTCTCTTTCTGATTTTCTACAATTTTGATTGCTATATTCAAATGATCAAAGCATCTATTCATAAATGCACGATTCATCTAATGCACTTTTATGTACTCTAAGCTCCAAAAGTCTTCACAAAGTGGGTGTCACATCTAAAATGTTTTTGTTTATGGCTATTTTGTTGATGTGGTAGAAAAGGTGGGAATGTGTTTACTGTAGCGTCCCGAGACTTCCTTGAAGATAAAAGAGGGCATAGTACTTGGACATAATGCATATATTTTGGAAACAGAGAGACCAGTGGGGGTGCTGACATGGCTCGGCGGCTAGCCAACTGGTTAGTAAAACATGGTTACACAAGTGACCGAAACCGGCAGTTCGAACAAATAAAATATTGCATTCACTTTCATAAATTTAGTTCAAAATGTAATTCAGATGTGATGTTGTGTACAGTGAATTACTCAACTATCACCAAAGCTTAGGATCTTTATTGACCTACTAAGTATATCAAACGGATTAAGAAGCAGTAAACTTTCTTCAGTCTATGCTTGCAATCTTGCGCCACGATTACTGGACTTTGGAAGTCTGGACCCGGCGGCAATAATCCTAATATGTTAGCCGCCTTAAAATTGGAAGCTGGGAAAGACGCGAGGACCCTGCACCAAGTTGAGCCCCTATGTGCTTATTCGAACAAACGGAAAATAAAACCCGAATGGTAAACAATAAATGGTAGCTATTGTGGGTCTTGGATTTTTTCGTCGAGTATATTTTTTCCGACCTTGAGCCACTTATCCTTCTTCATAGCTCTGAGTTAAAATAAGATAAGCAGTTCATGACAAATTCACGAAATAAACATATCTGAATGATGCACGCTTTAGATGTGAAAATCTATAAGATTCTGATAATTATGACGCAAGGAACGCCAAAATTCTTTGTTTTCTAAAAAATAGCACGACCTCCTGGATGAAATTCACGGTCTACGAAAGCGCAATCATGAACTGGAAAGCCATGTTGACGTTCTTCGACAGCGACTGTTGGATCAGGGCGAACAAGCTATGCTTCCTGCTTCCAGCTCACTTTTCACAGCAAGATTCTTTCAGGTACATTGATGTCTTAGGCTACAGCACATTAAAAGCGACTAAACTGGTTCTTCATAGGGTTTTATATGTGAACATAACATCATCAAAACCGAAATGAATTCACATACATTATACGTTCATACCATTGTAGGTGGAAGCAAAGCATGCAAAAGTGCCGGATTTCGCACCTTAAGTCCTAATTTTAAATCTGACATTTAATTTTTTCTCCCAGACAAACCTTTTTTGCCTTAAGTGTTTCTAATTATTCCAACCTTTCAATACCATGTCATAAGTCGACCCATGCTTTCCCTAGAGCATCGCCGAGAAACCGTCAGCAAAACTTACAGCTGAAGCGGGAAGCCTATGGAAACAAAATGCAGAATTAGAGAATGAATTGAACCATTTAAAAAAGCGAACTCAGGACCTGCAAATCCAGGTAACTTAAAAACGCAGCAGATTTGGGTATATTTTTCAGGAAATTTCTTCCGAGTTCCATTCTTTGACGTCCTTAATCCAATTTCTCCTCTATTTGAGATCAAAATTCAACATTTTAACCCACTTATCTACTTTCTTACTTTAATACCCAAGTTCTCAAATTAAAATCCTATGTATCATGTCGTCTTATTCAAATTAGGTAGATCAACTAAACTATGAACGAGAAAACCTCAAAAAATCCTACGATGAGGAAATGAAGAAGCGCGCTCAGCTCGAGAGCTCAATTACCAAAAAATCTGCAACTGTTAGTTACAAAGTTGCCCTGCCACCAAGAAAATAAATTAGAATCTAATAATTTTATTCGTCTTGTAGACAGAATTCTCACAAACTTTTTCGGCAGAGGTAGAAGAACTAAACCTTGCTGTGAAACATTTGAAAGGCGAAATTGAAAGAAAAAACTCACAGGTATGTGATCGAAATATGTGTTTACAAACCCACTTTACTGAGTCATCTTTTTGACGACATTTCAACCGTAGCATAGACGTACTGGCTGAACTAGCTTGTTAGCACTGATACGGAATGATACATCTTTTCGCAGTGCCGAAACTCGGGTGGGATGAGTTGTTACTTAGACTATGTTGAAGCAAAGGCTAAGATTTACTCTTTGATTACCAGATTGAGCAACTGACACAGCAACTAGAACAAACAGTCAAACTGTCACAGCTCGCCAACGTTTCTGGTGCTGACAGAGATGCTTTCGTGACCGAACTTAAATTAAGTCTTCAGCGCACTCAGCAGGCCCTTGATGCCGCCAACGATCAAAATCGAGTGCTGCAGTCTCGGAACGAGTCGGCTCTTCTTGAATCTCAACAGGAACACCTTATTCAAAGGGTAATTACTGTTGTATATGAATCGTCTTTCGAGCACAGGCAAAACTGCCTTGATAGCCCTGCGGTGACTTTCTAAATCCTTAGGGCTGATTTTAAATAAGCTAAACATATTAGCGAGATTCGGCTTTTTTTTTCTCAGGAGTCAAGACTAGGGTAAAGCTAGCAATATACCGCCTAAATTTTGCCAAAACAAATTAGTTTCAAAACAAGGAAATAGGCATTCTCCCGTTTTGCCTACGATGAACATGAAACCAACAAAATTCCTGTGGTAAAATGGTTCTTGGGCGAAGATTTACAGGATTACAAAATTGTCCTTTGAAGCAAACACTTCAGGAGCAAATGTCAGTCCTGAACCAGAGTCTGAATGAGATGAATTTACAGAATGAGCGCCTACAGAGGGAGGTTCAACAGTCTTCAAACCGAATTCAGGAGCTAACTCGGCAACTGCGTGAAACACAAACAAATTGTGACTCTATCGCACTTCAGAGGGACAACCTTCAGAACAGGTTGGAACAGGTAAGGAATCACATAACTTTCTACATTTTTTGTTGTAATTTGTAAAATGGGACTCATTTGAGGATCTTAGTAGTATCGAATTATTGTTCATATTTTTTTTTATTGAAATTGTCCGGGTGCAAAAGTGTACTCCGTACAAGACTATGCATTTTTGCTATTTATCTGGATAGCAGTTACCCGGATGAAGCTTTAAAATATTAATATGCCCCAATACATAAAAGTTATGCTGTTTTTTCACAATGAGCTGATTTAAATTTACTTCGACTGTCATACCGAGGACAGATTCCAACAGCTGCATTTTTCCCACTCATTCATTTTAATACATTTTTGCCTTATTTTTAGTCTTGCATAAAAACAGGAAATCAATTTTTAAGCCTGTATTTGGCACACTCTAAAAATGTTTGAAGGCATTTACAAGCATAGATGTAATGCTATCACGTCAAAAGGTATGCCGATAAAATGAGAGCTCAACCCTTAATGCACTTTTTATGGAAAAAATGGAGCAACTAAATTTTCGATCTACGGAAGCCTGATTTTGCCTTGCTTTAATGTGACCCCTTGGTTGGTGCGAGGCTTTTCTCACAACAAGTGAAACAAGTGTTTGCTCAAAATAGCTGGCACTTCATTTCCTATACAAACCACTATAGTCATAGTTCTCAATTCGTGAAGTCAACCATCCGTCTTATTTAATAATTACGTAGTGGAACGTAGTTTGATCTAGTAGAAATGGAGATCCAAATTGCTAAGAAAATTAGAAGGCCTGGTTAAGTTCTATGCTTCTTACTAATCGAATTAGTAACCCTTTGCCATATCTTAGTCTGTAAATAATTTCTTACCCTAACTAATTTTTTTGATACTCGGGTATGCCGGAACGCAACGCTACAATTAACTTCAATCTATAAAACCATATAGACGGCCGTCTCAGAGATTAACTACAGCAGTGGAGATTAGCCGAGTCAGATAATAATCCAAGCATCACTTGCTCTAAAGAAGCATCCCTCAATGGCATTGGGGTGTTTTCTTTCCAAAAATCTACCCAACTTTTCCCCCGTAGTTCTCGTTAAGCCTTACATGTTCAATAAAAACAGCGATTTAAAAGCTGAAGTGCAGTAGGTGAATCCTGTTCTAGCAGAAGCCCTTAATATCAAACAAATCTGTTTATGATGTCTCATGGTGCTCTTTTCTTTACAACAAATATTAATCTTTGGGGCCACTTTGAAAATAACAGGTAACGAAATAGACCACCATAGTAGATCGTCTGCTTACAATATTGTTAATTATCGTAATACTTTGCATTAAACTCTATGCCCATGTTCATTTTGGAAGCGAGTGTTACTCAGATTTTTTTATCTCTTGGTACTTGGTTAGTATCAACCAGATAAATGCTTCATTATCTCAAGTCCTAATGCTGCATTAAAATGATGGAATTTATGGATGTACAATACCAAAAAACCTGGGTTGATTGGCTTCAGCTGTTCTTAATGGAATCGTTCTTCATGTTTCAGGGTTGTAACATTTGGTGCATAACAAATCCATCGGTCCTTCCTCTTGCAGCTACAGCAATCAGGTGGAGGGATACGATCCTATAACACCGGCGGTGATTGCCATTTGGGCCGACCGGCCTCAGTGGCTGCCGGCTACTCCGATCTGATGCTTGCCATGACTAGTAGCACCAGCGGTGGTACTATAACGACGGGAGGGCAGCTTTCCCGTGAACTTGACCGTCTGCATAGGGAGCAAGAGGTGATGCGGGATCATTTGAACGCTGCAGAGCGCTCAGCGCGTCAATTCAAACAGGAGGCAGAGGTGGCGAAACGCGAAGGGGCTCGGCTACGCGAGAATTTGCAACAACAGCAGGAAAAGCTGCAAGAAATGAAGGAGAATTTGCGCAACAGTGAAGATGAGACAGTAAGCCTCCGTTGTAATGCTGGCATTTTTCATCAAGATAAGTAGTTACTTCTGGGTGGTTTTGGGCATAGTTGAGAGAACACTGTAAGCATATGAAGAGCAAAAGTTAAACTTTTAGAAAGCCTTCGTGAATTTATTACCATATTTCCAACTAATTCTCTCTACTTTGACTGACCGTAAGTGCTTTCATTAAGCCAGATTTTTTGTTCAACTACGAGGCCTTATCTAGCTTGGAAATGAGTATTCGATTCATAATTTTACCTTTACTGCCTAGACTAGAAAAGTAACAGCAGAAACTGAAAAGTACAAGCAGCAGCATGAAGAACTGGGAAAACGACTCAAGAACCTACAAGCACAGGTGTCAGACAAAGATGCTTTGGTAAGCGTCGGTCACACTTTTCAAAAAGTTCCGCACCAAGAACTGACCACATTTTAACATTTTCTTGAACCATTAACTTAATTATGATTAAAGCATTTGCTCATATAAATACGAATTTTTTCACATATTTCTGTGTAATTGTTCGAGCATGAACCTTTTGGAACAAATTTTGCGCCAATCAGACACATGAGAGGGTCTTGATTACATTCCATCAATGTAGTTGAGCAAATGCGCTTCTTGAATAGGACCGCTTCATTTTCTTTCGTTTCTTCTCTCGTGCAGGTTGAGCAACTGACGAATCAGCTGAAGACATCTCAGGATAATTGCAAGCAGTTTGAACAAAAGCTCCTACAACTGAACCAACAAGTTGAATCCCTAAGCGTTCAAGTAAATCGCATTCCATGGATACATTAGTACCTAGAGAAAGCTGTCTACTTACTGCAAATATTAGCACATAAAAAATGTAAGCTAGGCACTTATTTCAACTAAGCCTCTCAGCGTTTAGCTACCAAAACAAATTATTCTTTGCCCTGATGTATCCAAGTATATATATTTTTTTAATTTGTAGCAAGATCAAGTTGCCTTTGAAAGAAATCAGCATCAACGTTTGAGTTACGAATTAGAGACCGTTAAGAAAGAACTCAACATTCGCGAAAATCAAGTTAGTCTCTCTTCCTTCTTATTCTTCCCATTTCGTCATTTTTTGTGTGAGCCAAGTCTCATTAAGCAATGATTTTAAATACATTGATTGAATGAGGCTCTTTTCGATTGATAATCTTCAATGAGTGACATGCAAGTCCGTGAAGTGGATGTACATTTATTATCGCAGTTCAATCAGCTTACGCAGAAGTTCAACCAATCACTGAAGGATGCTAGTGACCAATCACAAGTGATAAATGAGTTGTCACGCCAGCTGGAGGCGGCAAAGGCAACGGCACAACAGGCAGTGGTGGAGGCGGAGAATGCACACCTCCAGGCCGCAGTGTGGGCCACCGAGCAGTCGGCCAACTCGGAGCAGAGTCAGCGAGACCGTGAGGCCATGGCCGCCTTGAAAGCCGACCTCCAGGACGCTCTGAAAGCGAAAGATGCAGCTGAAAAGAAAATACAGAGGCTGGAAAACGATCTGCAAAATCAAATCAAAGCCCTTGACGTAGCTGTTGATCATGCACACACTGCTGAGGAAGTTTGTGTGAGTGGTAGGCTTGCTGGTTCACTACGGTTCTGGAACATACTTTAAGCGGAAAATTATTTAGCGGTAGTATTTGGTTTCCGGTGAATTTTATGGGTGATAATATAAACCGTTGAAGATTGACCAAAAGTGCACTTACAGGCGGCAATTTCACAGGGCTTGGCGATGAAACCGGCATGCATTTAACTTTGTACCTTTTTATACGCGGGAAGATCATTTCAGCTATTCCCTTGGTATTGGCACATCATTCTGAGGGTTTGAGCTATTTAAGGCAAAACCTAACATTAATTTTATGACATTCAATTGTTTTGCCTTGCATTAGACTTCCGAGTCCAGTCATCAAAACTGTGCACATAAAATATGCTATATAGAGCGTTTTACTTAAGCACATTACTTAAGAGTTATTTTTACCAGTTAGATTGTTTTAAGAAAAACAGGAAAAATGACAGAAACAATTAAACAACGAAAGCAATTATTGGAAAGTTCAGTAAGCTTATTTGTTTTTAAACAAAAAACGTGAGTTCCTGACTTAATTTCAATGACGCTAAGACCCTGGATGTCGATCAAATTACATCTATTGCTTACTCATGTTGCTGAGAAACATTTGACAAAAAAAATAATCTTGCAGAATTTCACTTTTAGCCTGCTATAAGAAAACTTTTCCGCCTTTTGTTCCGCACCATTTTAGTAGGAGTTCTTACTACTCAATCTGATTTCCCCTTTGTTTCAGAAACAAGAGCATTTGACACTAATTGAAAACCTGTCAAGGGAGAATCAGGACCTTAAGGCGGCTCTGAATGAAGCAAATCAGACACAATCACGTGGTTTAAGCTTTGATGAAGTAAGCAACTTGGCATCAAACTGGAGAATAAGTTTGCATACTGAAAGTCGTGTATTATGTGAATAATGCTCACTTGGACAACTTGATGAATTAGTCATCGACAGTAAAAATCAGAGCGTTTTTAGTTGTGTTCGTGTTGCACAAAGTGCAAGTTGTACTTTCGTGATAATTTAATTCAATTTCACATCGACTTTTCATCTATTACTATTTCTCCTCATGCTTTTTTCGAACCAACTTTTCGTCACATTTGAAATTTCCAGCAAAAATTGCATGACACTATCCAATTGTTCTCTTGGTGAATGTTTACACTGCTTCAAAGTGTTACTGTCTTAATTTCAGCCTACGAGCCAGGGTTTGAAAAAAGAGGTGGATGTTTTGAAAAAGGAGCTCGACAAGCGAGACGTCATAATCACAAAGTTGGAAAAGGAATGTGTAGGTTAAACAGTAAATGGTCAATCAGTTGCTCCCGTAGGTTAGATTTTTGGTGATAACAGGCTTATTGGTTCAGGATAAAATTTCCCGAGAAGATCTAATTTGAAAATGGAAATTTTTAATCCGAATCTAAAATATGACAGGCAAAAGGTGGCTTTTGATATTGGATCCGCTTTACTTCTAGCCGGAAACAGTAACCACATGTTGATAAGTTCTCTCAAATCGACAGATCGCAAATAAGTGTTTTAAGTTATTTATGATCTGGGTCTCTCGTGAGCTCACTCATTTGGTGTATATGGGCCCCAATTCCATGTTCTGCCAAGCACTTACAATTAATAATAAAAGGGGTTCAAAATGACTCTAACCAATGTGTTTTTACTAACAACCAGCAAGAAAAGCATGTACGCAAACTGGAGGCTCTTCAAGTGCAGCTGCGAAGATACGAGGAGGAGACTTCAAATCTGAACCGTGTGCTGGATGAACAGCGCAAGGGAATAGAAGAAAGAGATAGACTTGTTCGACAACTACGGGCTGAAAATGTGCGTTTCATTTTTTCCCAAGTTGCTCTCGTCCTTTCGATATTATTCCCATTTTACCGTTTTGAACTCTTTGAAATTTAAAATGAGGTGAAGAACCTCGTGAGGGAGCCAAAGCCAAAGAACTACATTAACATCTTGATGAATTAACACCCGTCGTACTACTATCACCAAGGTCAATGATGTTTATACTCTACAGTAGCACTTTTTGCTCTTAAATGGTTGAGTAGATTTTAAAGATAGGCCTTGCTTTTAGTACGTTTCGCGAATCCTAAACATTTGTAGGTTGGGTTACTAGTTCACCGTCCAACTATCAAATATCTTTAAATTTCTATGGAAGAATACTCAGTTTATTTAACTCCTACGTGACTGTGTCAATAGTGGACTGATACTTACTGATTTTAGCAGTTACTTCCATAGCGTTGCATTGATGAAATCGCGGTAAACGTCACCTCGCACATAAAATGGTGTGAAGGTCGAATAATGATACGAAATTTTCTTTGTAAACAATTAAATAGTAGATAGAAGGTGGGTTTGGCCTTGCTTGTTTTAACGCAGGTTATGTGCACAATTCAAAGTAGGCTCTTAAACCTTGTCAAGGGCAAATTAGGGCAAAAAGTCATGTAATATGAATGTCATTTACCAAAAGGCGGAGTTAAGGTATATAAATATCTAGGTGTACACCGTCAGTAGAACACTTACTTGCTCAGTATTTCTGTCCAGAGGTCATTTATTTAATAAATAAATGTGCTCTCCATTCTTTTAAGATATTTCGAGAGTACTTTGAGACATTGGAAAATGAACACATCCCACACGGCTACTCCCGATTCGCAATGCTTTCGCTTCGAAAGCCCCATTGGCAGGATACTTGCGTGTTTTTTTTCAAAGAATAGCCGCTGTAACTTTTCAAAGCTTATGCATATGAGCCTTTCCACTTTGTGCGCCCAAGACGCTTAGTGGCCTAGTGGGAGGTTGTTTGTCAGTTTTACTGTAAAACACTTGATTTTCAGCAAAAGAACGGTGGTGCCGCTGAGCTGGAGAAGTTGCAGGCGGAGCATGCCCGCTGTTCGCAGCAGATTCAGCAGAAGCAGCAGCAGCTGGAAACACTGATGAAGCAACTTGAACAGCAGGCTGAGGAAATCCTCACCACAAAGTGAGCTGCTATCAAATTTGGAAAATAAAATTCCTTGCATATCATTGGTTCTGTGTCTCATTTACACCGATTTTTCTACCGTAAATGGATCATAAATTGCTGGTAATTAGATACGAACATTGGAAATTTCGTTCGAAATTTGTTCTTTTTGTTTTTATCCAAAAGGTTTCCCATAGGTGGGTACTGATTTCTGCGCTTTCTGTGAACTTGAAGATAAAACAAAAGAATGCAGGTGTGTTTAGTTTCAACAAAAAGATTTTGAGAATAAAATCCCTTATCCACTTAAAAGAAGGAAAGAGTCCAGTGATTGTGAGACAATCTATACAAAATCGGAGGTTTGTAAAAGTAAAGGGTAGAAGTAGATAGATGGATGGATGAATAGGTAAGTAGGTAGGTCCTTAAAATGCTTTCTGTCGAAAATTGTTATTATTATCTTCAGAATTCTACACCATGATTTAATATCAGAACAATTCAGTTGTTCGCGTAATAGCGTAAACTGTGGTTGTAGAATTGAGGCACTGACAGCTTCACTGTGCGAGAAGGACGCCAACCTGGCGCTGATTCAAACAAGCGGTACTCAAAACGTCGCCTCCAACCAAGCTACCCAAAAACTTAATAAAGAGAAGGAGACTATTCAAACACAACTGCGGCAGCTCGTAAGAGCCATTTGTCTACTCTTTTTTTATCTTCCATTCACTAACTTCAACCTGTAGCCCAGGCTTTGAATGCCAGTAAAAGGAACTGGTACCCATCATTGCGACATTTTGCTTAATAAATTTAATTTATATAGATTTATGCAAGATGTGTATTAAAACACGATTTGAAGAACACTTGTTTTTGTTTCACAGCATTATTCAAACTTTTGAAATGCGAAATCCTAAGGAATGTTGCTTTACGCATTGTAGACTTTCGCACGTGACGCCCTCGCAGAGCAACGAAAAGCACAATAGGTTAACGGTACTTTTGCATACGCATTCCATTCACCGGGATTCCATTTTGTACTGTGTCCCTCTGAAATGTTTTAATGGAGAAAAGATCGAACCTTTGGGTAGTATATAAAAGTTAGATTATATTTCACGTCCATTCTTGTCCCCCTTAGTGTTTATTTGTATTGCGCCTTTTCCTATCCCACCATCAAGCCTTATGATATGTGCTACCTTTTCTTGTACAAAGTCAATCCTCATTCGCGACTTCTTCCGTTCTACGCTTTTGGTCTATCAGGCATTCGAAGACACTTCAATTATTTTAACGTATTTATTAATGGATTTTGTCCTCGCAAAGTTGTTGTTATGTGCAATAATAATGTAGTGTTAATTGACCTTTGGTTTCTCAGGGTTTTCATGGCAGAAAATTAATTGTAGACAATTATTTTAGAAATCCACTTTTCCCAGTCAATAAGTTCGCAAAATCCTCTCAGAATTCTGTTTTTTCCAAAGGCTCGGACCTCATTTGCGGTAACACGGCATCCATAAGGATCTAAAGTTACAAAGATTACATGAATCGTGCAACCATATTTGCAACAATTGTTAGCTAAAAGTGTTTACGCTTTCACAATGCATGTTCGTTATATGCACCGCCGAACAATATAGCTATTTGTCAAGAAAAGATTGGAGTGTTAGGCAGCTGCCAACTGAAATTTTCATTAAAGTGTTGAAAAGCAGACAATTCAACGAATACTTGGGCAGATTTTTTGGTAAAATTAGGAATTAAGATTAAAGCAAGATATTAATTTTTCTTTGAAAGTTGTCCCTATAAATGGCTCGCAAATTTTGTGGACCAATTTTGATTCGACAAGTTTTGCCTAATTTCAATCAAAAAGAACTAACAGTAGAATTTTAATGAGCTTCGTAATTAAGAGTGACTGATCCGACACAGCTGACTCATAATCACGCAGTTTAGTGTTTCTTCACTCTTAAATGATATCGTAGAATTCAGTGGCCGTACCTGTTACAGTCGCTTTACACTGAGAATCAATATTTTTACCATGAACAAAGTCTTTGAACATTCGCTTCAGTTTGCGTTCAAACTTCCGAAAGCGCTTCTTGCGAGGATTGTCCCTAGAGCCCGATTCACGTAATCCAACTCTTTTTCCCGTCAAAATCATCATGTCAAGGGCATGGAAAGCAAATCGTTTAGTAGGCGGTGTGAAATTTTCCTTGGGTCGTGGGCCAGGGGCATACGGCTCGATGAGATCGGGTGGTTCATCGAGGGTAATCTTGTAAAAGGTGCCCTTTGAGGCACTGAGCTTTGATAAGATCCACGACTGAGGACAGGAAAAACGAAGGAGACTCAGCAATTCCAGATGGAACTCCTGTCTGCTTCGACGAATCGCTTTGGAACCCTTACATGAAAGCTCTTCTCTCCATGCCACACCTAGAAGATATTTTAAGCTCTGTAGGCTATGTGGTGATGGTCGTTTAAAGCGATGCAGCATTTCCGCGAACTGTTCTATCTGTTCGCCATCTGCCTGACTCATCCAAGAGTCGTCCATTCCTGGCCATCCCTCCAATTCGTTTGACATGGACGAGAAAACCAGGCGTATTGGTTTGCCATCTGAATGGGCAAAGCTACTTTTTACTATCCTGTTGAATGGGAAATGTTTTCTAATGGTTGTTCTTTCCTTCGTATTTGTTCTGTCAATTATAGAAAGTTAAATAATTTGTTCTAAAGTAGAGCAGGGGTCAAGCTCTAGATTTGGTTTTAATTTAGGAGTTCCTATTAGCTTGAACTAAATACCGATATGCTGTGCCCGATGGACAAAATTCAGTTCATATTTTAATGAACCGTAATGCGAAAATTTGTCGAATCTGCACATTTTTGCAGTGACAGAATAACAAATTTGCTTTGACTGACGTATTTCTACGTGTAACTAGGAAAATGTGAATAAAAGAGAAAATTGAGTGCCCAAAAACTCATATTGTTCTTCAAATCTTTAATGAATGTAAACAAGCTATTTTATGCTGCATTTTCTTCATTATTACAGTGAAAGAAATAGGCTATTGATTAAGTCTGCCCAACTTTTTTCACGAGTAACAGACCTGCGTCCTTCATCAAACGGTAATTTTGCAGCCTTATCAAGAATTTATCTTGCTTTGTGTGGGTGATAGATGAAAGACAAAAAATAGCCAAATATAAATTAGAAAATCGATGCTACTTAAAGTCATATGCTACAATATGCGTCATACCAAGATTCAAAGTTCGTTCAATTTCCTCCGGTGTCCAGAATCTTGGAGATTGGACGGTGCCCGAACCGACTTCAGCAGAAATCCAACTTAACCCACCACTCTCGTCATTACTTCCCACTATTTTGCCAATCATATTCCCATCATCCAAAAGATCTGAAAGCAGTGAGTTAAAAACCGCCATTGGGACATTCGTCAACTTTTTTCTCAATTCATCCAGTGGACACGACTTGGAAATAGTTCCTGGTATACCAGTGATACAATGTGTGCCAACATAGTGAGTAACGATATCAGTAAAAGCTCGTTCAACAATGCTCCTACTCTCGCCGTTATCGTGGCTGCTCTTCCAATGAACCGCTCCGCTGGAAAGCCAGGCCTGGTGAAACAGCTCTTCATTTTTAGCTTTCATATAAAGCAAAGCCAGCGTGCTTGTGGCTCCGGAACCAGATCCGAGTACTGTTATGCGCTTGGGATCTCCGCCAAATTGTTTCACATGTTGTTTTACCCAACGAAGGCCCATCAGCTGGTCATATAGGGCAAAGTTTTCGATTGAAAGCTGATACTTTGTTTGGTCACCTGCGTTGGGAGCTGTGAGATTGTAAAAGAAACCTGCAAGACCCAGGCGATAGTGTAGGTACACCCAGACTGCGTCAGTGTCACGAACCGCTTCATCAGTAGGCGAAAAGGCAGCGTATCGATGATGTGGTGGCATTAGAGGTTCTGTAAAAAACTGGAATCCAGCAATCACCACAATCACTGGTTTGAGAACTCCGCCATAAAGCGGTGCGGTTATATCCACCTGAAGACACCTCTCCTGTTGAAAGAGAGCATAAGAGTTGGTCATATCCACTTTTCTTCCTGGAATAGGTTGACTACACGTACTAACGGGACGTGCTCTGCCCAAATTGCATGTCCACCGACTGCGTTGGAAGCTGCATCGATCATGATGAGCCAAAATGCAACCTTCAATACCCTTTATCTTTTGGGGCATTTGCCATCGTAGAACTGGTATTTCGCCTTCCACGTGCAGGTACTCTCGCAATACATCCAATGTCTGTTTGTCTGGTTTCGCTAGAGGCGGGATGGCATATGGAACACCAAAAAATCGCAGCACCGTAAAATCGGAGTTCCACGAGCCTAAGAGGGTAGCGCAGTCAATGGAAGCATTGGGCAGAGGTTTAGGAAAAGTAGGGAGGAGAAGAAAGACTGCTATAAAGTGGACAATGAGACCAAACAAAGAAAATGCAATGAGATAGAGCAGAATTTTGTCTAGCGGTCGATGGCAAACTACTGCAATGCTCGGAGGCTCCACATGCGGACGTCCATATTGGAAAAATTCTTCGGGCTCCAGGAGCTTGCGATATTCAACCACTTTAACTCTGCCACAAGCCATTCAGCGTTTAGGTCGATTTTTCCGCCGCTTTTATTGCTTTTTTGATCTGTTTCTGCATAAAAATTCGATAAATCAAAGAAAATAACATTTGATCCACTTTTAAATGGATGAGTTAATGCACTTGAGAAGTTATTTACCAGGAGAGTGAAGGATTGAAGTCCTAATGTTCTTATCAATTTTTTACCTTAAAACTTGCACATAAATCCTTTTAACATCTAATTGACTTTGAAGGCTAAAATATATGTTTATAAGAGATGCTTTGATAATATTTTCTTGGGTATTCTGGATTGAAGGTAGACATCATTAAGTCCTAAATAACTGGTGTATGAAAGAGGGTTACCTCAAAATCACCATTATTTTGGGTAAGGGAAAATGAATTTAAATTTCAGGAGAGTTAAATTAAAGCCTATTGTTTACATCAAAACAAATTAACTTACTGTTCTCGCATATTAGAGGTTTTGAATGGACCATGGAATAGCTATAACTCTATCTTATTTTCAAAAGTGGATTGCTGTTTTTCATAATCTGCTCAGCTGTTCAACAGGACATGGTTAGTTAGTAGGATTTTTACAACTAATTTAACGCCCGCATTCGATATTGGAGTTCTAAGGGGGTATACTTTTAAGTATGTGGGGATGCGCTACCACCGAATTGGCAATCAGTAATAAAATAAGAGAGGATTATGAACGAATGGGTAATAGGGATTAATGTTTTTGCTATTCTGTATTGACTTCGGGAATGAGTAGAATGCTTGCCCAGACTACATTAAATTAACCGCCTTGCGCAGCTGACTCATGGGGTTTGAGTCGTAGAATATTTTATCACCAAAACGGCCTTTTCTCTCAGCTTTATGGCGTCGAGTGGCCAGGTTCCGACTCACTCCAGCAACCCATGAAATTACACGTAAGTTTAGCCTCAAACTTGAGAGTTAGCCCAAAGGCAGGTCCCATGCCTTTGAGTCCAGCCGCTTTTGCAACAGGGAAGGCGATATTTTTTTACCCGATCCAATTAATACAGATAATCGTCACACACAAAGCCCTAAAAACTGCAAATTTATGCATTTTTGTGCCAGGGAATGCACAGAATTCACATAATTTAATCGAAATATGACAATCTTTATAAGTAAATGCCAATTTCTTCCAAAATCGGATGAATACAGGCTACTTATCACAGGATTCGATCTTTAATGAGAAAATCTTGCTTTTCAAAGGCAATCCATTACACACTTTACACCACTAGTTTAGACTTGAAATATCTTTTGTTCGATGTGGAATACCTTAGTAGCAGTTGGTCTACTATTTCAGACATAAAAGGGCTTTGCTAGTCATACCAAGCCTCCCCCTCAGTAGGAGGCGGAGGAGAGAGATGTGATGGAAGTGCGCTTGCGTGGTGACAATTATCATAACTGCGGGTTTCGCGTTTGGCCGGGCAAATCGAGCAAGCTATTGGCCCTGCTCAAGTGGGCCAACCACAAGTAACCTCGGATTAGATTACAACTGGGACGAGAATGGCGGCACTACAAACTTGCGGGCGGATTAAATGAGAACACGCAAATGGTACGTGTGAGCTTTGGCATGCCTTTCTCCAAAAAAACTAAACCCTTTATGAAAGATAATGTGGATCTAGTTTTTGTAGGAAACCACGACATTTCTTATACATGCAGCGAGTAGAAACTGGCTAAGCTATATCATTACCCAAGTTCCCTAGGTAAACTACCATTTTCAAACGAGGATATTCTGTCGCAAATATTGGTAATTAATTGGCCTTCTCCTTTAAAAAATCAGCGAAGCGTTTTGTTTCTATCACTTGATAGAACCTTGATTTATCAAATTTTCCCGAAGTACCTAGTATTTCCGTTTCCTAAAGAGTTTTTCATAAAAAATTATTCAAACTATCCGCAGACAAAGCGAGTTCTCTAAAACAGAGTCATTTTATCACACTAATAAAACAGAACGCTGAACTACCGATGTTCTGCAGAAAACCCTGCTGAAATGCCTTTCGTTTACACAACTATTGTACACATGTGGAAAATTTATTTCAGCTTTAATGGAATCCTTGTTGCCCTCACTAAAATGTCTAAAAGAGCTCATATTTCCGGAGTTTTATCCATCAAAATACAGGTGAACGCTCCTAGGCAAATCTGACTAAAAGCAGGTGTCTTGAACTATGCTGGCCTAGTTTGTCACAGTTCTTGTTCCCGTAATGAAATTTAGCAGCAGAAGTTTCCTAGACTTTACTCCCAGATCATCAAAGCCGAATTACATTAGCGAGAAATCTTACACTCTATGAAATGCCAATTCTTCGTTGCCTGGTGAGGTCATGCTACTGAACAAATAAAAGTAAACCTTTCAGATGGCGTTTTAATCATGCTACAGATCTGCTATTGTGAGCGCCATCGCCGCGATCCTATAAAAAGGAAAAATGAAGGATAAGCCTTGATGTGTACATTTCTTCCTAGGCGATAGATACAACGTCAGTAGTGAAATCAAGCCATTCAACCTCAGCCAAATTCGACTCCAGCTTCGCGTGGTTCCTCGCCTTCATGCTCGTGACAGTCTTTCTCCTTGTTGTTCTACTAGCTGTGATATGCATCCTTGCCTACTTCGTCCATCGGCTACGTCGACAGTCAGCACGTTCGCCAATCGATCTTGACACCAACGGAGGCGTAGTCTACGGCTTCTCTAACAAACACGCCGAGTTGATAGAATACCAAAGCAGTGGCCCAGCCAGTAATGCCTCACTCACGGATCCCTGGAATACACGTTTAGGAAGGAGTATGGAGCACTGCGACTGTCACCTTTTGCATAAAGAAGAGTTTGAGCGCCGAAGGGATAACCTTATGGGACGAGGAGCCCAGTTCCACACTTATCCCAAGGTCGGGGTTCCTGTGACGCACAATGGATGGATACAAAGGGTGCTCTCGCAACCGGGCACTCTGCATCTTCACCAGAGTCGGATCTCCTCGTTGAACGAAGAACGAGGTAAACCAACGGTACCAAAGAATAGAATGGTGGAGCGAATACTTATAGAGGCAGTTCAACAAGGAGAAGTAAATCTTACATGGCCTAAGTAGCTCATGTACGCTTGGCTGGTATCTGACTTGTGAATAAATATGTACGCTACCATGTTCACACAGAATCTGAGCATTGGGCGTTTTTTTAATATGTGCCTGCCGTTCACCGCAATAAAGCCATTTTTGCGTTTTGTGGAGTTGTTTTTAATCTCCGCTAAAATACATTTTTCGGTAAGTAAAAGTAAGCATTGAATTATATTAATACATTTGTGTTTCCGCGTTCATTAACACATTAGGAATTGCATCAATAGCACTTACCTTGAATCCTTTACCTGCAAGTAAGTCTGGACTCCTATGCATTAAACTTCATTCTTGTACTAGTAAAAATTGAATACTTTAAATATTTGACTGGGTAAATAAACGAGCTTTTTTAAATGTTAAAACTGGCCATATGCTGGCCAACATTGCTCATTAAAGTTTTTGTAGGAATATGAAAGAAATTCAACGTAACTCATTCGTTTATTTACTTAAAAACTAAAATTGGTGCAAGGTAGAAGTAGCATTTATTAACACAATTTTTTAATCGAAAATGACTAAATCGCATTTTCGAAGCGAGTACTTCCCATCTAAAATGAAGTGTTAAAAGCAAAAACTAGATCATTCATGAATATTCGGGCATTCATGTTTGTATGATCCAGCAAGCTCGCAAGGACACAGTTTTGAATGCACACAATCGGGCATAGTTGGGTCAAATCCGGGATAAGTAAATGCTAATCCCATGTTAGTGAGATCGGTAGGAAATACATGATCTTCAGTTTCTTGTTTAAACCGTGGAATAGAATGATTAGCAACTGGATTGCCAATTAATTTCATTTCCAGAAATAGCCCTAAGTAAAATATTCGTTCAAAAAATCTGGTACACCTGTTGCATTACGTGGAGGCAATCTTATTGACCTACTTGGCTCTAACAGACCCAGATTAAGCAGCTTACGAATCGATGAGGTAATTATCTAACATCAGATAATTTTAGATTAGAAGTACTTTCATGTCCTTGAATTTTTGGATTCCCATTTTCGGTAATGTAGAGGCATCGACTAAGATCAGCCTTCTACCATCAATATGATTTTTCGCAAAACACTCCTAGTTTCCGCTATGTTTAACCTGAGGGACTTACCCTGTAATGTGGATACCCGAGACCCTCGATCCAGTCCGCTACTTTTCCTTCACTCCAGTAATACGCTTCAGGTATTTCTTCCAGCATAGTCCAGAAGTGAATGAGGCGCGATATCACAACGATTGTTACGACTGGAATGGCAGTTGACCTAGTTCAACAAAATTGTCAAGGTCAGGCAGACCACAAAATCACTTAAAAATATGATAGAAGTACTTTTGCAATGTGCAGATCTATTAATTAATTAATTTTATCTTTTTTGCTGCGATAACTTAAATTCTTTATGCAATTCCTCAAAAATATGCAAGTTGTAATACTATTTTCAGAACGAATACTCATACAGTTCTGTATTCTCTAGTCGATCTATGCAGGAATATGTGCAGACTGAAAAGCTGTTTTTTTTGGGGACCACTGTTAAGCATGGGGTATTCGCTTTACAATCAATGCAGAATGATCACCTTAACTTTGAATTCGATGTAATTTCCCCAGACATATGTATCAATCCGCGATATTTTATTTATGCTAGTGACTACATGTAGTTGGTTACTCTCTAAAGTTTGCTTTGCATCATGATGAATTTTTCCTTCTTTTTATCGTAGTTGTTCTAGTGACATTGAAGCAATTTTTTGCGAGCCCAATCTGTTTAATAAATGCTAACAGGTAAGAGGTTTATGGAAGCGGTCGAATGAATATTATGTTTCCAATTATTTACTTGTAATACTTAATTCTAACTGTCGGTTCCGGTCACTAAGTTGGCCATATTGCCCTAGCCGGTTAGGCTGGCCCCTGGGCCATGCCAGCAGTCCCGTTTCCTCTATTTGCTGAATATATGTATTGCGCTCTAGTATTATGCCTTGTTTCGTCTTTAAGGAATTCTCGGGACGCCACATTGGTGGCAGCAGTGGTAATGCATGTGTAGGATCCCGAGACTTCCTTGAAGACAAAAGAATGCATAATGCTGGAGTAGAATGCATATATTCAGCAAAACAGAGGGAACGAGGCTACTAGCATGGCCCAGAGGCCAACCCACTCGGTTGAGGCAATATAGCCACCCAAGTGGACGAAACCGAAACCGACAGTCAGAATAAACAAAGTATTACTGCATTCATTATCCCAAAGAATGCTTCTTGTGGTGTAAAGCCTACCATTTTATTAATCCACCAAGCAGCATGCATCAACCCAAGTTAAGTTTTACTTTTCTAATCACATTTCTTACTGTTGAAATAAATTATTAGTCATGTCCACAAATAATATCGGCACTCGAAGACGGATACCTGGTCGACTAATTAATGCTAGTCGTGCGTTTCCCATCTGCATTATAGGTACTGCAGCCGCCTTATAAAAAAGTTAGCATTGAAACAACGCTCTAGAACATTTTCCTATCTCTGATAAAATAGTGACATCTAGACCTGCGCCTCTGGTGCGTTAAGTGTTTTGCATTCAAATTCATTTTAACTTCCGTATAAACATGGACAGGTAATAATAACAAAATCACCCTTGACTTTCGCAGTTTCAATCGCTTTGGGATCATACAAGAAGTCTGTGGTTTGATGGCTACAGTTTCTAGTTTAGTTAAACACATCTTCGCATTGGTGGAGTTCCACCAACCTTGCCTAACAAGATTCACTATGGAACATTCTGACTAAAATGACAAGGTTTGTGCTTACCTGTGTATTAACGTCTTTTCCGAGAAGGGTCATCAAGCGATCGCATAAACAACCTCTTTGTGGCACAAATTCGTAGAATTTTTTGGTGAGACGGCTGCACAATATGTGCCTGCGGCTACGAAGTTTCTACCAAACCCTTTTGCTACAAAGAAGAGGAACAATCAAGCAAAAAATGGCTACGGGTTTCAAATGCACCGCTACTTAATTTTCCGCAGCCTATGAATGGGAGTTGATAGTATTCTTTATCCACAACCACTTAAAAGTAGACACGAAACAACTTTAAATTTCCAAATAACGTGAAAAAACAGCAATTTACTAAACCAAAGGTCGTACGTTAGTAGCAGAAATTGGGCTTTCAAAGTGTGATCATAGTGACCGTGCGAAACGCCTCAGGTCAGGCTTAAAGTTACACGTTTAAACATGCTTTTAAATGGAAAAGTCAATCAAAAGTGACCCCCTAGCTTCAGATGTGTTTGGAGCGCTCCTAGTGTGTAACCGCATAACCTTCAAATAGCTTCTCACACTCTCCACTGGGTATCATGCTGTAAAATGAAGGTCCAAAAAAGGTAAAAACTAATATCCAGTTCGAGAGTATCACTGACATTTTCATTGCTGAACTCATTGAAAGGCAGCAGTTGATTGCTGGATTTCAACCCACAGCAAAGGGAAATAAGTGCCAAGTTGATATGACTTTTTTCCTCTTTACCGGTTTTGTTCAAGCCGTTCCCTCCGACGACCCCAAAAAAGGAAGGAGGGAACCAGTCTGAACTCATTAATTTTCCAATTCGAACAACTTATAATCCAAACAACAATAAAACAATGCATTCTTGAAAGCTTTCTAGTAAGTGGTCCCAGGATTTTCTCTTTTGAGTTATGATGCCAATGTAATGACTAAAAGATTTTCGATGTAAGCGATAGCAAAGTAAGTGATTAGTACAATGGACTCGGTGTTCCTCTCTCCCACCTCTGCCTTTATGCCCATGGATAAGGACGCGTTTTATGGCGCAGTGACAAGTAGAGGGTAAAGTTATCCCAATTTAAGCGTGGTCAGGGTACGTTTCCTTCCCCAGTGGGGAGCTGATGGCATCCGATCCGTCATGAGGTTCATACGTACCAACCGCCCCCGCCCAAACGGGGCATTCAAACAAACATGTGTGACGTTAAACTTGACTTATTAAAATGGCGTCTGAGGCGATTTGACTTGCAATTCGATAAGACAATTAGATCATCTAATAAAATACGCACTGCACAAGTAAGATAACTTGCTTTTCTCCAAATAAAAACAATTTCGTTCCCTATTTTTGCAGTAAGCTGTTGCAAGTAATATAAAACGACGAACTATACTTCGTGTAATTCAACACATAGACTTACTAACTTGGCTAACTTATGTAGCTACCTCAGAGTCATTTTAACTGAAGCCTCCCTACGAAGGCAGTTCTAATGTTTCCACAGTCGTGTTCAAATACTGAAACAAATGCGGAGGTACTATAACTGTCAGTGATTTGTGCTATTACAGCAGGCTGGCCAAATGACCTAACGCGCTGTCTGAAGTTAAACGAGTGAAGCCTTGTTAACGATTTCGAATACAACTGGGTGACCGCCGTCAGTACTTTTGTGATTCTACAAGCATACTCAACCCTATTGCTAGTTAAACTGAAAGAATGTGATTTCATATGTGTGGTACCACATCCTGAAAGTGGAATTTAAAAAATCCAGCAGCTGACAGAAGTGAGGCGTCTTTGCTAAACATTAGTCACCAATTTAGTGATGAGATTACTTTCTATCGCTTTTTTGTCCTGCCTTAAATGGGTTTACTTTCACTTAATCCTACCCAATATTTAGCCTAATTAGGGTCTCACAAGTTAAACAAAATCACCTTTGAAGATTCCGTGTTTTATGTGTGGAGGGACAAAACATACGAACTCAACTGACTCCAAGTACCTAATGCATGATTGGAAACTCCACCCTTAAGTTACGCAACAGGTGCTGTGCGGGAAATTAATGGTAAAGGGGATCGTTTTACGCTTTCTCCATTCGGCTCCAATGCACTGAGCATGGGCTCTGCGATTTAGCAAAAAATAAACTTTTTTTCGGTGTAAGTAAAGAAGCATTTTCCAGTATCACCAGTTGGCTGTGCTGCTTCACATAGACGGACGATATCGAGTCTTTGTCAATTCTTTGTCAATTCATTTCGGGATCGTATAATTGCCTCTTGAATGGTAATCATTTGCAGTACCTTTAAAAAACAATGACAGATTGGTGTCGAATATTGAACCGAAAATAGTATTATAGTGCACTTAAGAGCCAACAGCTAAAAAAGATAAATTTCAACATATTATGGCGCCTCGAAACTGTCCTGGAGACAATAATCAAGCCGAATATGTATTTTGCGACATACAGAAGGGATTAGGCTACCGGGATGGCCCGGAGGTCAAGTATCTTAGCAAGGGAAGATGACGGAGCCCCTATGTTGCACGTCACTAAATCCGAGTTGGCCAAACAATTAACGTATTGCACACATATTTTGCTAGTCCCAGAATACCCATTTCTGTGTAATTAATTGCCCTTAATGGGAAGTAGAATTTGGTGTTGTAAACTGTCTAGCTGACCAAGAACATTTGTACCTACATTTGTGATTGATTTTCAATAGGTAAGCTCGTTTACTTAGTACTGGCTTATTTCACAATGCTGCAAGGATAATAACTATATTTACCGGGGTCTCTCGTTTTGCCTTTCCAGAACCAAGATTAACCTTCGCGCTGTGCTGCTCTGCATGCTTGATAGTCTCAATCTCTTGTGGGATTTGCGTCTCTACAATGACACAACAATAGTCGGGTTGGATACCGCTTAGCGAGTGGGAACCTTGGAGGTGTAAAATCCACCAGAGCTTAAATTCGCAAGTAATGAACTAGTGTGAACTCCATTTGGAATTGTTGTGTTAATTTTTTCGTTAGTGAACGCTGAACATGCATCTATAGGATTATAACTAGTAAACCGTAAAGTATACCAACAAGCATAAGTCATAAACATGCTTTAAATACAATTTTGTGCAGAATCATTACCTGGTCTTATAAATTTCCTTCTCTTATGATTCAGCATAAATTATGGTTTTTAACTGCAATGGTAACGCGTGTTGCGTATAGTGTCGCGGCCTTGTTTATAAATAATATAAATGTTGTCATTAACCAGCATCATCATTACCCCAATAGTTTACGACAGTTTGCGGTGGAGCGACGTTTAGCCTTTATTTTATTCGACAGGACCACACATAGAAAACCGGAATGTTGATTCCATTTACAATCGCCCAGCGTTACGATAAAGTTTGCGTTAATTTTTGTGTCTCCACGTCGGTGCATCCCAAGGACGGGAGGGTGACGATTATCAGCGCCTCTGGACACTAACTGGCTTAGGTTTTAACAAAACCAAGCAAAGATAAATACTGGTTCGCGCTCAACTTTGTGGAACCGGTGCGGGTGTGCTTTCCGCAAAAATGCGCACCAACTGCGAGACACCACGTGCTCCAACCCTCAACACTCCTTTGCCGACTACAGGCAAAAATGTAAAAGGCAAAACAGATGCGAGGTAAATTCTTGGATTGTGCATCAATTTGATTTCCGTCCAATAATAAGAAGGCAAATAAAATTTAAAAAATGCAGCTGAATCTATTGTGCACTAAAAAATTAGTTCAATGAGATGTCTCTATTATGATATTGTAAGTCTCATGTCCATTAAACTGCGATACTACTAACCTACGTTGGGAAATTTTGTTGTGTCTGGGAAAAAGTAACCGCGCAACTTCTTGATTTTGATAACTTTCAAGTTTTAACAGAAATATGCTACTGGAAGAGATACCAAGATGAATTGAGGTATTGGTATTATGCGTAAATACAATTCGGTGTCTAAAACTTTAAAAAATGGAAAATAATATAGAAATATTTGCACTGGATCAAGAAACTTTGATTAGCACAATGTTGAGAGCATTTTTCCTTTTGCTTATACTCGCCTGTAATCTGGCCTTTATGGGATAAATTGCCAAGATGAGCATTTTTCAAGATTTGAACGCCGTGTCTGAAAATTTTAAAGTCTGTTGGCAAATTAAGTTCGTTTAAACGATCAGGTGCTCAATACAAAAAATGTTCAAAGAAAAAGCTGTTTGACGACACTTAAATGGACAATAAAATTGGTGGGTACAAATATCGCTTCAGGCTTTGTATTTAGCCCTCAGCCTGTCTTGGCGATGTTTATAAGACTTAAATGTTAACTTTTATAGAGCCCTGGATCAGACAAAACATTAAGGTGTAAGCACAAAAAAACGTGAATAGGGCGGAACAGAAAAAAGTTTGGGGGTGATTTTTTAGAATCAAACGCACCTAATCAAGTTTGCACGTGATCCAAGTAAATAACCTCACTACACCCTTCCCAGTAGCACATGAAATTAAAATATTTATGACGTGCAATGCAACCACGTTGTTTGGTCATGCTGAGAGACCGTCTCTGCATAAGCCCAAAATACGTGGATCCTCCGACACAGCCAAAACAAAAACAAAGTAGCAACGATTCTTTAGTGTTTTGAATTCGATGGTACGTCCCTCGTTCTAAGAACCGCAAATAGTCTCTTTTGTCTTTTTACCGATGTTAGTGTTCAGTTTTACTCGGTCATCAGCAGTGATGCAAGCCTCCAGTTTCTCTGACATTTTTATTTCTGTAGACTATACACTAGACTGTAAAGTGTGACACAAGTGCTAGGACTAAACATGATTTTGACCACTGTCCCACATCAGAGATTGCCAAAATTGATAGTAAAATTGTTTTAAGAGCGTTTGGGGTTAATTATGACTTAGTAATCTTTTTATCTGGCTTTTGGGGTAACACACGTATTCATGAGAACGCCACATCATTTGCGGCTCATTTCTAAAAGTTTATAAACATGTTCACTGCAAGGGTTGCAGAAGTAATCCATCACTGCAATGACCGGAGTAAATGTTTTATTTAGTTTTTGTTTTCAAATCAAGGTTGTTTTGTGCAAGCCAAACGCGTCACAGACAAAGTGGGATGTCACATTTGCGATGCAGGTAGCTTATTAGACCCATTGATAGTCAACATGAAAAGATCGCAAAATCGTGAGGTAATGGCATGAAACAAATTCCGCTTAATCAAGAATCTTATTTTATTTTATTTTATTCTATTTCTGATTGCGGCACTACGCGTATTAGTCATCATTCGCCCCGAGGCTCTTCCAACCTTCATGCCAGTTTCTTACGCAGCTTAAGAATAGGCTGCCTGTAGGCTTAATCTGACACGTCAACTGTGAACATGGCTCAGGTATCTGGAAGCCCAGGTTGACAGATAGCTTGCGTAAACTCACTAGTGATTTACGCGCTCACACAGTGAAGGCAGATATTAGACGTATTTTATTTAGATTAGCACTTTACTTTATCGGCTTAACTTTTTAATACAGTGGCCCAATTTCCTTGACATTGGCCAAAGATCCGGGGAGTTAAGTCGTACAAACACTGCATTATTTCAATTTTTAACATTCGCGACCAATCCCACTAAAATTGGTCTTCAAATCTAAAAAGACAGTATTGACCATATGACCAGGTCTTTGAAGGTCACACAAAAGCTTTTCATAAATTGGTGCCGAAAGTTTTTTTTCTTTTGATACAAAGCGCTACTTCTACGCCACAGGAAGCATGC
This sequence comes from Taenia multiceps, assembly GCA_001923025.3. NCBI lineage: Eukaryota > Metazoa > Platyhelminthes > Cestoda > Cyclophyllidea > Taeniidae > Taenia > Taenia multiceps. The sequence goes on along the minus strand of CM010311.1, from coordinate 74,432,784 downwards.
TCAGTGTGTAACAAATTTTCTAACTATTTGCTCCACCACACAATGTGAAATGGCATTTCTTACTCACCACACTAGAAGTAATTAACGTTGATACTCTCCTGATGATGATGAAGAAAAAGAACTTATTTTGGCAACTCAGAATTAGTAAATGCTAGCAAAGTAGAGGCGTGACAGGAGAACTCGTTTCGCCATAGCTTTCTGCAGTTATTCAATCCCGTCGTTCAACCTCTTTATTCACGATTGTTCATCTTTCCAAAAGCAGACCACTAGTTATTCCCCATTAACCGAAGCGCATCAAACTTATAGTACACGTGAATGTGTATGCACGGTTGTAATCGCCTCAGGCTAGTTGTAATAACGTTGTGAAAGCTATGGTTCTGCTGATGAATGAGTGATGTCAACGCTGAACGGTATGCATGCATACGCATGTGTGCGGTCATTAGATTTCACTCCAAAGGCGCATGATAGGTGGATCTTTTGACTAGACAAACACTATCCATTCCTTCCAGACAATGGCACACTGTCTTGGCTTCCGAACTTTAAAGTAGTGCATCTGCAAGGATAAAAATAAACAATCACTTCGTTCAAATCTTTATCCTACATGATATAGTATGGATAACAGTTGAGTGGTATAATGAGTTCCGAATTAACGCTTTTGTGTCAAAGACGCTGAGATTGTATGATCTTATTTCTTGTCCCATTCATCTGCTTCTGCATAGCTAAAATACAATGGCCTATTCACTAGTAGTAACTGCTCAGAGAAATATAATGATAATTGACAAAAGAGAATCACCATCCGGTTTTCGAGTAGCATAAAACGGAGTGCAAGATCAATGACTGCGTTTAGGAGGCTGATTTAAAATATTCTAATTCACTTGCCTAGTCTCTAAACTAGTGAGCTACATAATTAATTTTGAAACTGTTCCAAAGTTTCAATGACCTTGTTGATTTGTGACCATTGTACAGTTTATCTAACAGATGGTCTACTTTAGTTTCAGATCCACAAACGCAAGCATTACTTCCGGAATCAAACTTGGCATAGCGAAAGCGCATACAGTATATTCAAACCCAATTTGTACATTCCGGAAGTTCTGCGCAAAACTGGTGTTATGAGCTCTTTTTGGGTACAGAAGGTAACTATCCCCAATTGCAGAGCATTTGATATCTCCTGGCGAATAGAGGAGGAGAGCATCTGCGGGGTGTTTGGTGCTACTTTAACCAAAGGTCCCAAATAAAATTCAATTCGGGCTGTTGGCTTTGACTGTAAATATTATATGCCAGTGAAGGCCAGGAGTGTTGACTTGACATAGGTACCCCGCCCAGTACGCCTAATGGCTTCCAAATGTACTACATGAAATCAATGTTTTCACAGGTGCAGCGCCTTAGCTATAAAAAATTGAAAAAATATCCTGTTTTGACTTGGAATGATTTGATTAAAATTTGTTACCCCAGGGACTTGAAAAAGCGATGAATAACAGATTTGATCGTCTATGTAGAAATTATTTAGATCGCCTTTTTGGGAATCGTCAAGTAATGCATCTTTGGGAGAAACTGTTCACAAATGTTTACCGGCCCATTTAGCTCAACGATTACGCCTTTACAAGATTGCGTCTCAGGAGAGCATCCTACAACCCCATTTCAACGGGAGGCAGTGATTTCTTTTCCATTTTTGGATTCATTGTGTACTCCGTCCGTAAAATTACACCAGAGTGACAGAATTATTGAAGACATGCACTGAAACCTATAAAATTCTCTTCTACATGATTAAGTTTCGTATTCGAGACGAATCAAGTTGAGGCAGTCTTGTTCTTAGAAAATACCTGGACTTTACGAAAGAATGCATGTCTTCAATCATTTCTTTCTGGACACGCTTTTCCCCCTTATTTTGGCTATAAATGGTTTTTTCCGGATCAGCACAAAATAGCGGACACTTCCGTTTTTCAGAATTTGCGAGAATTTTTACAAAGACCTCCCGAAAGTATTAAGTTTATGTGTATGATACAGATATACCGTAGCGCCTCGAGACTGCTCGGAAGGCAAAAAAGAACAACGTTTGGGTAGAATATGTACTGTCGACCTACAGAAGGGCTTGGTGTCCACTGGCATGGCTCGGAGACCAGACTTTCTAGCGGGGCAGAAGGAAGAGTAAAACAAACAGTTGAGATCCTACACTACACTTGGGCGCTTATCAACCTTGATTTGTGGTGCGATTCGGCTGGGTCAATTTTCAAATACGACTAGTGGGGTCCTCACTTCACTTTATTTGTCATGGTTAACAGAACCGGGCTTGGTATGCCTGCATAGTGCTCATGCTAATTTGTCTATTTTTAAATAACACGTGCAAAATAAAATTACTTCTGCAAAAGTCTTTCTCATCGCTTCATGTTTTTAATAAATCTCTTTGTCTTTAATTACAAAGTTCAAATTGGCTTAAGGTTTTTCAAAAAGCACAAGCGAATGCGTCGTTTGCCGAATTTTTTAACAGAATTGTCTCAACCACTTCTGTCTGCGATTTTTGGTCAGTCTTTCCTAATTCTCAAAATGTTTATTTTAGTCCCTATAAAGCTCTTAATTAATTTTCTTGTTTGGTAGAAATTGTCTCAGAGCGTCAATATGGAACCATGAGGTGCCATTAAGTGAATATGAATGTCCGGAAGAATGTCGTTAAACAACTTTTATGAAAATTTGTTGATCGGCCCAAGTACATTAAAAATGGTTTTACCACTGACTTTCCAGATTATATAGTGAAGAGGATTCCCTGTTGACGTCTAATTTAGTTGTAAGAAACTTCAACTGTCGAGATGATTATTCTCTGCAACGTAAAGGTTGGTCACTACTAATAGAGCAAATGCTAATTTGGTATAGACTTTCCTCTTTCCATAGCGTGCAATACCATTAAGCATTCAAAACGGTGAGTGGTAAAGGAAATTCAAGAAATAATGTGAAGAAAGTGCTTACTTCAACCACGTGGGAAATACCCTGTACTATCGGCGGGGTGTAAGATCGGCTTGATCCATATTTGAATGCAGTCCTCGTGACTCTACCTTCTGGGTCAGGCGTGTTTATTTATGTTCTGTGCCCAGCTAAGCTTATCAGTGGCGTGAGGTTTTGGATGATTTGAAGATCCTGTAGAAGCATTTGTAAATAGTGGATGCCATATACAAAAGTAAGATTTCGAAAAAGCCCAAACCTTGGAGGAGATGCAGTCTTCAGTGAAGATCGCTCTCGATCGTGCATGATACTTTTACCAGAAGTAGTTGATGAGTACGTTTTGCTGAAAGTATACTATTAGCTTCTTTGATTGGAACTAATGAGGATTTTATAGGCGATGTAGTTCTATTTAATCGATGGCAAGATACGGCAGAACAAAATAAATTTAGCACTTGTTCACACAATCTCTTGAAATAATCGAATTTAAAGGGATAATATCTTATCTCATTAATATCGTAAATGGGAGTGGAGAATATTCCTTTCGAGAGTGGTGTTCAAGAAAATCCTTGAAGTCCAAATATTTATTCTACCATATCGAATACGAATCAATTCTCGTTGATGCAGAATGACTTATCATGGATGAAAACGATTCGCCTTAGCTACTCGGCCCACTAAGTCTGCGCTCTATTTTAGTGAGATTTTGAAATAATTCATTTTACCGAACCCAGATTGTGCGACAAAACTAATAACCAGGCTGTTGCAGAAACCATGCAAGCATATAACAACATCGAGGTCACAAATGCAACTGCCGATTTTTTGTTCATTTCAACTGGTACCTGCATAAACGTGGCAGGACAGAATGATGAAATGAATGAATGTATGCTGCGTCCATTTGCATGCATAACTGTTATTAATAACCAGCAACTGACTTGCAGTTTTGATTTGAATGAAATGCAAAAAAATTAACTCAAAGAGTCACGTGATTGACAAATATCAAAACCACAAAATGAAGTTATTTTCTGGTGGTTACGAGTTTCGATTCTGACAAACTTCAGAAAAAGGCTGGATAAATATCGCCAGTTGCGATGGATGCAAATACTTATAACCGATAAGTTCAGAGCTGATTTTAGAGCCGAGGCTTCATTTATTCAATTCCCCAAATAATTTCATTCTCATATTCGCAAAAGAGTAGACGACGGTGTGCCTCGCATATCATAAAGTCTCTTCCACATTCGAAAAGATGTCTGTCTTTTGTAGCATAACACTGAATGAGTCCTTCCTATCCTCTTAACCTCAGAATAGGCCAATTTATGAACTTTGAGGATCAATATTTGTCGAGCTGTTGGTGTTAGTGTTAAGCAGTTGACACTTGAACTAATTGTCGCATTCTAAAATTATGTTAAACAGTTGCATTGGCATTCGCATCATGGTAAGGCGCAAACAAATGAAGTAAAACTTACCGCAGGGGAAACAGCCAAATGCTAGAGTACATAGATTCATTTTCAAGGTAGCGATAATGAAAATGAGAACTTAGGCAGCTATAATCTGATCTTCTAAAAAGCGAATAGCTGAGCACAGTCAAATGACTTTTTTGAATGGCCTCCGGTTTGAGATTTACATAAATCGTAAAAAATGCGTTTATTTTATTGAAGTGTTTGGGCTTCGATAGAGACCAGCTATCGTCAGCACACACAGCAACATAGTTTGTGTCATCAATTAATCCACCGAAAAAGCAGCAAGGTATTCGCACTTTTCTGCCATTATGGCTTTCCACTAACCATACATGGCCCCACTATATAGCCACAAACGCCTTCAGTGCAGCTATTTTATGCGTTAGCTTCTCTCCAACCTAGCCACCAACCACCGGAACTATGAAGTGATAGAAACACCCCGGTCTATAGCAAAGATTACGTTGTATTTTGTCTCAAAAGTTGGCTCATAGTTTTGAAATTAGTAAGCATGAAAAAATCATGTGGGTTGTGGGTATGTGCTACTGGTAGACATGGTGGCAAAGGAGGACATTTTTGCGGTCCGCATACAACTGCGTGCATATTTTTGTGGGTCTGAGAGTGTGGAGCTGAGTAAAAACTCTACATGATGAATTATAAAAATATGTGTACGTGTTGATTGGGGGGAGGGGGGTGCGTGGGTCCGTGTTGGTCAGTAGATGATGAGTTTACGTTGCACAGCGAAACATCGCGGTGTGTATGCGTTTATTTGCAAGAGGACGGCATCACGTACTCTCTCCTTCTCCCTCCGCTCATCTATCTCCCTGTTTCGTGGTCACGATTCATGCCAACGCCGTCAAATGGAGGGGAGGAGACGAGATTTCTAGCACATAGCAATAATTCTTTTGCAGATCCTAAAATACAGCATTCAAAACCGGCTTCTTCTTCGTCTAGTGTTTTGGTGGATGAGTGGGATCGAAGTCGGTAGGATTTTATTGAGATTGGCGGATGAATGAAAGACAGTGCTTCAGCACGAACGAAAGGAGGAAAAATGAGATAAATGGGGAGGGAGGGTAGGAAAAGGCGAGATTCGTTTGAAACAGCTCCACTGGTTTCTAGTAGTACATCGACTCCGAGGCGTAGTGTTGCCAGGATGAGTAGCATGTGAGGGAGGAGAAGTTATTGAAATTTGGCCTGTAGTCTTGTGTGTAGGCAGTGACAGGCGGACTGGAGCAGAAAGGAGCGCGTTCAGTACCACCCACCGCAGTCCGCATAGGGCTCTCCCCCGTCCCCATCGATGGGCGATTGCGAAAAAACTCCTCATTTCCCAGGGCCGCCTCCTCCACCACCACGTAATTGCAGCCGTCATTGTTGTCCCAATACTCTCCATTGCTCCCGCTTGGTCCTGCCTGAAAGCAAACCGCGAATTGAAGCTCTCGAGGTTCGGGCATTCTGGAAACTTCAACACTGAAGTTGAACATAAATGTGTCATAGGGAGCGCTGCCACCACTGCCAGAAAGTTGTGCATTGTGGACAGCTGGGTAATCCTTGTGGCTATTCCATCGATCAAAAGTGACACGAAGTTTGACCTGTTTCTCGAAAGTTATATTTTTCACCTTGATAGTACCGTAGAGGTAGAGGTTTTCATTGCCGTCCTTTTGATTTGACATGGAGACATTTTCAAGAGACACGTAGTTGGATTCTAGGCGCTGACGAAAAGCCAAATACTGGGCAGCAGGTTGAGCAAACGTGAGACGCCAATTAGCAGCGCCGTTAGTTGGTGAGGTAAGACTTGGTGGGGACTTGAGAGCGCTGAGAGTGAGAGCCCCACTAGAGCTATTAGAGTGATGAAGCTTCGGAAGTGGTGGAGGAATTTTCATGATGTCTGGCAGACTGTTGTGCTTCGGACCCAATGCTTTGAACACAGGTCTTACAACTCCTGGCAAAGAATCCTCCAGGTCACCCATGTCCCGAAAATCGTCGTCAAGTGCTAAAATTTAGATTTCGACTTTTGCATCCAAAATTAGCTCATTAACATTGAAATGAACGTAAATCTACATTTAAGCATTTAGCATCGCAAGCGTTTAGCGGTCATCAATTACATCACTTTTCGAACTTGGCTACCAAACAAGGCCCCAGACACTATCCATTATTAGTGTGCTGCTTTCTTGAAAACCTTTTTTGCCTTTTCTACTGTTCATAGAAGAGACATTTTCCAAACTCTAATTAAGAATCTTTCTCATCGTGCAGTAAAATTAGCAAAAACTGAAAAGCACTTTATTCAAAACTGAATAGCCTTTCTATAAGGAATTAGTGAAAGAAGCACCGTCTTCAGATGTATTTTACTGCAAAACATCCAAATTTAATTACAACAGTAGACAGTGTTTAATACAAGCAATAATACATCTAAATCCTCGAGCCTTTTTTACCTGTTTCCCACAGGGAATAGTCTCGGTTGTTTCATGTGAAAAGTCTTATGAAAGAGGAATCCAATTTTGAGTTTTGCAAAACTATATGCCCGATTGGTCAGCACTTCGATTGGATCATGTTCACTCAAGTGTTTTATTCCCGGAACCAAGCTAAATTGATCTTTGTACAATGCTTCGAGAAGATGAACCACCGTTTAGCACATGGAAGTTGACCTATATACGCAGCAACGCCACGTGTCTTGCTCTAACGATTTATAATCATGTGCGATGTTATTAAGCGAAAGATTTGCTTTTAACTTCATTCATGCTTAAAAAATATCAAGCACCATTCAGCTGGTTCTAACCTACGTTTGAAGTGATACATGTCCAATCTAGCCACTAATAATTCACGATTACTAATTATTTAAGCAATAAACTAACAGATAACCTACAGAATGGTCGTTCTAGATGCAAGGTTGGTGGGAGAGCTGTGTCTGTGATCACTCTTTCCTGGAACAATGCATCACCGATATCATCTGCAAATCTCACAGTCTTTCTTTTCGGGGTCTTTGAAGTTGCCATGAGCGGAATGGCACATAAAGCTGCTTCCGATTCCTTTAAATTTGGTGATGAGTCTAAGAAGGTGGCTTCATTAACTACCTCCTCTGACTCCGTTATCTCCTCGCCTGCATCGAAAACTGGAGTAGTTTTTGGTTCTTCTGGAGAGGCAGTTACTTCAACAGTCTCCGAAGAGTTCTCAGTTGGACTTTTTTGAGGTAATTCAGTGTCATCGCAATTTGCGGATTCGTTCTCTGTGGACTCCGCTAAATCCTTTGCATAGCATATTTCCGAGTCTGAGAGCGAAAGGCGTTTTCGCGGTGGGGAAATGGGGCATCTCGGTTGGTGCTGGCGACCCATTATGAGACGTTCAAACAGAAATGACGAGAGAGTGGGATTTCCCAGCTGAGAACCCTTGCTCTGTGGCTCACAGCTGCGGCAGCGCACTTTACGATGACGATATTCATATCCAACGTAGCATTGAGTGGATTCTTGTATCTCAGTAGGCAGGAGGCTTGTGAGAGAGTGCCGAAAACCCGATTTCTCCTTAATTAGCTCAAGCAAGTAACGCGCAATGGAGGAGGGTAAGACACATCTATTGGCCGAGCCATCAGGAACGTCGCCGCAAGAGGCACTTGAATTGGAGGTAGCTTCGAGAAATTGCTCGAGAATCAACCCACTAGTGATTAGGTCCCGCTGAGTCTCTCCATTATCCTCACCACGACGAGGCAGACATGAAAGGGTGGATTCGTCTACTGATGCCATCCAGTTGTGAGCTGTCCTGAAAGTCGGTTCTCGGTGTCCATAGCCCAATTCAATCATAGACCCGGTCCAGTGTCTGCCTGCCGAATAGATAAGACCGAGTTCTGAAACCATCGAACTTCAGAAAGGTGTATGGTTGCTCGCTGCACTGGCTAGAAAGTTGTTCTGAGCTAAAATTGTGGAATTAAATGAATCATGAGAGAAACGTCCGCACTTCCGGCGCTGCTTTTGCGCGTGGTACAGCCGACTGCAGTTTCAAGCACAGTATAAATGACCAGCTGACTGCCTCGACAACCAATCAGGTGGTAGGCGAAACGAACCAGTCACGTACGCAGGCTGTGCCCGCCCCGCGTCGTACCCTGCATCCAATGAGCATCATACTTTGCATTGATTGGTTTTTCGACGAGAAGGCTTGCCCACGCGAGCAGCCGGCTTCCCTTTCTTCCTGCTGTTGCTTTTGAGTGGACGGAGTGTAGACTTAACCGACTTACTGGATTTTAGTCGTCTCTACTTAGGGATCAAAAGTTGGAAAAATATTGTCATCACGAATGTCGATACGTACATTCAAAGAGTGATATTGCATAGAATTTGTTACACTTCGATCCTATTTAAAATGTGGATAATTCGGTGACATTTCCACGATGTTTTTGGGGATAAGTATTTTTACTTTTTCATCATTCTGGTGTACCGCAGACATTGTATGACTCCTCCAGTGTAATTAAATCGCTTGAGATTAAAGGACATCTTAAATATACTTTAATTGAGTCAATCTATGGATTGAGAACACGTCTTCTGGCCCGCTTCTGGAGGTGTGACAAGCAGTCTTTCACTGTCTTGGGACAAGCTGGCCTAATTTAATCATTCTTTGTGATAGTGAGCGCATTCATTGACAACGATTTGATTTGGGTGACGTGCATCTCCAAATTCTTCATTTTGTCTGGACAATTAAATCAGAGCCAATTTATGTGCAGAGCGTATGGCCTTAGAAGAGAAAAAGCAGAGGAATTTCTTTTCACACATGGGGACCATGATAACTTTTTCCATTAATAGATGACCTTAACACCAACCTTAGTTCTTGCATGATATTTTAAGTGATTTTATTTAGGTCCCGGATCTCACTAGGCATGGCGTCGCATAATGTTCTACTTTTAACGGCTGAAGCACTCACTTAGTAGTCCATCCCAGTTCCTTTAGGGCACTTAAGAAGAGCTGAGAAAAGCTCTTAGAAATGCAGTTAAAAATTTCTGGATAAAACTTTGTCAAATGGATTATTTCCTGGAATCCGGGGTAATTTTTCTTGAGTAAAAAATTCATACACAAAAGATTAGAATAAGTATTTTAGTCACCGAAGCGTCTAACATTTACAAATACCAAACTTTGGCAGGAGTATTTTGTTCGCGAAAGAGTGACAATCTAACGGAAGTAACACCATTTACATAGGACAGCAGAGGACTGTTCCTGCACTTTTCCTATGTAAACAAGCATTTACTGCGGCTCATAAATACGTTAGAAAATGAAAAATGACTTACAGGTGTGGCAAAGGGAGATTTCTTTTAGTGGTGTGATGGAAATAGATTTTCTTATTCATTACAGTACTTCAGTCATATCATCTTACCAGTAATTTCAAATTTATTCACCTCAATTTATCCAATACTTTATTCGATTTGTCGTCAATATTTGTTTTTGGTTTCTATTCGTGCAAATTGATAGTCATATCCAGCCTAGAAACGATGTTTTTACATTAAAGCTAATCAGTTTTGTGCCATTTTATTACAAGCTAATCCACCTTTAATGCAATGAAAATACCAAAAGTTGAAGAACGTAATCTTTCAATGTCTTTGTCCGTGCGGGTAAATGATCAAACTGGTTTCGGAGCGAAGATAATGACGCATAAAATATAAATTATTTGCCTTGTTTTCAAAGTTTTTTTAACTCAAGGATTTCTACTTGATCATGAGTTCTCAGGCACTCACGTTTCCAAGGGGATGTCAAAATGAACCCACTAAATTCAGCCATTAAGATGTTGTCATGGTAACATTTGGTACGGTTATCCATCAGAATGACGAAAATCTCTATCTTAATCCAAACCTACGCCACATGTGCATAAAGAGTTCACACGCTCGCATTACTGCAAAGCACAAGTTGAATGCCCAAATTTGAAGTTCATTCAGAGTAAATATTTGGATGGAAAGTTTTCTTCTCCGACAAAACCCATCAACTCACGCATGCTTAAAAGTAGGTCCCTTGGCTTATAGGAAAATCTTGCAACGATTTGCTTAAAGACTAAAACGACAACTCTAGGGCAGGATATGTATATTTGACCTCCAGAAGGTCTTAAGGGCCAGGGTCCTCAGCGAATGCACAACAGCGAAGCTCTAAGATGCCCATTACTAAAGTAAATAATTAAAGTACTACATAAGCTTCCCTATTCTGCAAATTGCTCGTCTTCGAAACTTTATCAAATGCTTACTCAATGCTTTAAGTTGAGCATTTCAATATGATAAGTTACTTCTGTACTTGTGGCTGACCATTTATAAGCCTAAATTTAGATGTAAGACTGAAGTCCTTCTCATTCACATTTCAGCTTGTTTAAATCTCAACAATAATATTTGTTGTGTTTACATTCAAGTTCCAAAGAACAAAATACAGTATCATAGGGTATCAGGTTGCGCAACAGAAAAATTACATTAGCCGTAAAATTTTTAGAGAGCATAAAACTTAACAATAGCTTCAAATTTTATCAGATGGATTTCCCTCTGTCAAATTTAGCACAGGCCTTTCATAATTTTTTGGAAGAATGCGCTTCATTTTGGTGACTTACAATTAACCTTTCCGTTGCTAGTTCCATGATCTTAAGTATTTTAAAAAGGCCCCTATTTTAGAATGCCGTCTTCTACAAAGTTATTCAAAGTCCAGATTTTTTGAGGTTCCGACGAAGACTGTGCATGCAGATATGTGTGGAAATTGACGGTCTCACAGGATTTGGAGGGACAATGTTGTCATACATATCGATTTGTGGAATTTGGAGGCATCAACCTTTAAATGGTATGGGTGTTTATTTTCTGATTTATGGTCAACAATTTCGATTCAGTGGTGGGTAAATTTATAGCCGATTAAACATACCCCTTGACCAGCATACACTCTTCCAGACAAAAACAATTTAGTCGACTAGGAATTTCCATTGCATGTCGAACATTCCATAAAGCATGATACCTGTAGTAAAGAACCGTTGTTCGATTGACATACTGTGTAAACACAAATTGATTAAGGTTCCTGGTGGTGAAGGGGCAAATTACATCAGTGTATTTGCCCCTAACTTGAATTGTGTAATTTTAGAAGAAAAAACACACTTAAATAATGAATATGTGACATCGGAGTTCAAGATGCTCTCCCAGTTTAAAAGTGTGTGAGCAATGACCGTTGCATTTTTCAAGACTAGGCATCAAAGAAGGTCGCTTTAATCCATCAAGACTTGACCGCATATGGCTTCGATTCTTATATAATAATGCGAGAAATTTAGGCACAGAATCAAAATAAATGTAAGTACTTACATGCGTAAGTTGACTTCTCTTAGACGGGCTGTGGGGATCAAACTTTGGTAAATCTATTTTGCCTTAGCCATTATTAAAAGAAATTATCAATTTTGAGTGCATGACTTTGAACTATTTGACCATTCTAAAGAAAAGAAAGAATACATGGGCCCCCTTTCTTGGTATTGCAACGAATTGGAACCACATAGCGTGTACACACCCAGCGCGATTTCGTACTGTAATTTATAGCCTCAAGTATGGAAGCTAGGCAGCAGCACAATTACTGTAGATTATTCAAAGAACTATTCACAAAGTATATACTTGGAACACGTCCTATTATTCCTAACTGTGATTTATGCGAAGTTTAACAAACCTTACTTTTCATTTTGGCATTGTTGAGGTTAGCTACTTGAAGTTCATCTACCATTAGAGCCCAAACATAGTGTGAGTATTTGGAGCCAAATGCTATTGCAAGTCAAATTCTACGTTATTGGTTGATTGGTGGCACATTCAACAAATACACCGACAATTGTTTTGTCAATCCGACTTTTAAGATGAGAAAAATTATCCGTACAAGTTATTAAGGTTTCCATTGAGCTGACGATGAGGCTTTGTTCATATACTTTACAGTTTTATATAATGTACTCAAACCACCCATAAATTCTAAAACTCTCACTAAATTAATATGTAAGATTGCTACTTAGTTGACTTTTCAATAAGCTGACCAGAAAACAGGCATAATGTTTGGTCAAAATTGGTCTATTTAAGAAGGATAAACTTATGCTACCTTAATGTCCTTTGACATAATCATTGACGCACGATAAATTCGTCTGTATGCACACTTCCATATGGTGATTTATGTTTTTACTTCCATTAGTTCGTACGATGATACTTTGCTACTTGTATCCACTATCTGTTGTTTATTCTCCGGTGAGATGCAACTTAGTTAACACTTTTGGTGGACTGGATCTACACAGGCAAATAAAAGAAATCAACTAAGTTGACGAGTAAATGTGTAATAAAACGATCATGTAAAGCCCGCACGAGCCGAGATACTAGCTGCTTATACGATGCTACGTCGTTGTTAACTTCCACCCAAAAACTTAATAAATGTGGTCACAGGTAGCCAAATTTGACAAACCTGAGAAAATCTATTTGCAATTTTAAGAACTCCAGTACTCCTAAGAAACTACAATTACTTGTTGATAGGTTCTGATTTTTTCTTCCGCATATATAACTGTCGTAGACTGCTATGTGTTCGAGAACGGCTGCTACCAGGATTCCAACTGGAATGGACAAGATATAAAGACTTCGAAACGCAATTCTTTGATCCCAATAATCTATGCAAACCCGAAACCGGGAAAATTAACTGCCAGAACTTCGAGTTAGAAGTGCAAAGATTCCTGACAGAGGCGGAAGCACTTTGCTGTGGGCATGCAATACGTACGTGACAATTCAAGGACTTACCTGTGAGTCTGGTAAATAGGACGCGAAATACAGTGTAAATTCATTTCAATATTCGAAGGCTGAAACATGCTTGCATTTCCCCAGCAATACGGATTAGCTAAGGTATGAGGGCAGTTATGTAATTCAAATTAATTGCGCGATGATATTATTGAGATCAAATGAATGACGTATTGAAAGAGTATCACGCAAATCATGGGCAGAATCGCGTCTACAATAGTTGCGTTCCTGTTCTGACGAATGATTCATTTAGCTAAATGTTGCAGTTTCCATCGTAGGTGATCTGAATGTTACACACCTTGTTCTCAGGACTAAAGTTGTACTGCAGTCTAAAAATATTCAGGAAAGCCAGAACAATTGGTTCTGGTAGACTACAAACACAACATGTTTCGGCAAGGGAATATATGATTATTTTGCGAAGCGTTTAAAAGTCATTCATACTTTGCTTGTCACAATGCAGCTGATCTGGAGATCTGCAAAAATGACATCTTTGGGGAGGATCCGAATTTATTTGTCTCCAATTTTATTGCTATATTGTGGTTCAACATGCCACACAGTGCAACTAGCTTAAATTCCGCAACTTTAATGTGCTTTAAAGTAATATTCAATTCAAATAACCGAATACTCCAAATCAATTAGTTGTGAATCAGATCAAGTCATTAAACAAACATGAGGCATTAGGGCGTCGCCGTAAAAATCCTTTCTCAACATTGAACCCCGGAATTTCAGCTCATCGGCAGACTCTGATGCTATCTGCGAATGGGACCTCTACTGTTTACATTGCGTTTTCTTACTCCCAATCGCTCCATTTTTAATCGCTCTTTTTCGCAAAAAAATCTTACAATTTTTTCACAGAGGATCAAATTTACGGTATGATTTGGTGAAAAAGGAGTGTCACGCAATTTTTATACGACAGTGGCTTAGGGTGCATTAGGATTGCATTGCCTTATTCAAAGGCTCGTTTCACATTAGCACACATTGTCATGCATTATATTCCTTTCAGTTGCTTCTTGTTCTTCATTATTTTACAGTATTTCCAGAGATCAAGCAGGAGATCATTGCACTTTGCAAAAGAAAGTAATCCTTAAACTAGTTATGAGGGAATACGTTAACTGTCTCCCTAACTCTCCGTTTTTTGTAGTGGGCCACGTGGGGTCTCATATTGTTTCCTCACCGCGCGGCCTGGCCTATGGACCATGCCAGTAGCCCCAAGTGCCACTGTACGTCGGCAATGCATATTCTGCCTTACTGTAAGGCCTTGGTTCGTCTTCAGGTAAGACTCATGGCGCTTCAGATAAACATCTCTTTAAAGGCTTTTATGTTTGTAGAATAACTTTTTTATTTTAAATTGCAAAATGAATATCTCAAATCAACCAGGTTCGAATACGGAAGTAGAAAACTCACTGCCAAAATACGAAAAGGCCGGCCCAAGGAAAGTACGAAGACAGAGCCTTGAGTGCTTACAAAACCGAAATGAATAGCCAAATTAGTAAAGTACTATAGGCCTTTCTTCTTTTTGCCATTGTCACCGGCGTTCCCCTTGGTCAACCCCACCTCCTTGACCATCACAATGTAGCTGGCACCGTGGGAAAACACCCGCGAACAAACTGCGCTAACCGTCAAATTTGCGTTCAATCAAGAATGTACCTGACTGCAACGCCAACGATCCTTCTTGGCAATCCTACTGGATCTGGATCTGGAAACTATATTGTGAGAAGGGGCTACCACTTATGTCCATCGATAGTGGTGAGGATACCAGCCTAAAAGGAGTCATTTAATAACAGGCGGGGTTTAAACTACTTTCACGGGGATAGGGTTCACATCTAATCCTCCTTGCTACTTTATCTCTGAGTTATATCCAGCCGAAGTACATAAGGGCTGGAGGCTACTGGCATGGCCCGGAAGCCAGGCCCCCCAGGGGAAGCATAATGGCCGAGCCCATAAGTGCCAGCCTAAAAAAGAGGAGTTAAGCAGACAACCAAAACATTTCATGCTATCTGCGTGGGCACGCTTGTTAGTTGCCAAATGTCAAAGTGTAAATCACATTTACAAAATAAACCGAGTCCGAATATAGGAACTTTGATTATAAAGCTTACGCACCGTTACCTTCTTAATCTTTTGGCCAACTAAATGTGATTAAGCAAACTATAAAATGGAGTGTTCCCACGACTTTTTGGACACGGGTTGTGTATTAAAATCCCAGGTAACATTATTAGTTTCTCTAAACAAAATACTTTCTAGGTATCCGGTTATGCTTCAATTATCGCTCCCTGGCGATTACTTGATTTCAATGTGGTTTATCCATTAATAGATACAATACTCTCCCTCCACTTTTACCATACGTCCAATTCATATTGTTTCTACTTAAATTTACTGTCTTCCATAGGCTGTTCCACTGCCCTTTTGCAGATTACTTTAGTGCACTTTGTTTTAAAAGACAATTGGTGGCATTGTACCCTACATCTAGTGAAATTGTCTTGTGAGGCAATATTCGTTTGTAATAAAATGTATTAGGTCATTTGTAAAAGCGGAGCATGATGTAGCAGCACCCTTATCTGATTTGCAACTTCCGCACAATCCTTTTCGGGCTCTTGTGTCCCCACGTCAAGGTCAAAGCTTATTTATGTTAGCGCAATCACACAGCAACCACCGTAATAATGCCGAGACAGCCGTTTCATGCGTGACCATCGCGTTGTCTGATGATGTCCAAAAGTCCAAACTCATTTACTTGGATCATTCGGTTCTCGCATCACTTTCACATCCTTTTCTTGTGATGCAACCTCTTAGGCTACTGTTGATGTTTGTCAGGCGATTACCATACCTTTTGACCAACATCTGTCGTGTCTGCACTAATTCCTGGAGGACCCCTTAGTTTAAATTACGATGTTTTTAGCTAGCATGTCATTCTCATGAGGTTGCTAGAGGTGCACTGGGATAACCATAAAGTTGGTAATGAAAGCTTTAAATAACCATCTGGTTTTGCCTATTATGTCTGCAATTTTAGAACAGAAGTGAAGCGAAGTGGTTCCTCTGTGTCATTTCATCCAATATCGAAATCGCGAGAATTGTATTTTAGAACTGGACATTTCAATTGCTTTTATCAACAGATTTAAACGGAAAGCTCACATTACGTAAGGCCTTTATACTAAGGTACTGTATCGCCCCGAGACTTCACGTAAGGCCTTGAGGCCAGCTCACCCGATTAAAGTACAATGGCGGAGTACCCTAGTGGATCCCTTGCCAAAACATAGAGTTACAACAGCTAAAATGTTGCTTAGCTTCTCCACTCAACCAAAAGGCGCCCGACCACAACACCACTGATCTGTCTTGACATATAAAATTTGGGATGAATGAGTGTGCTGGCTATTGTGCGTGTCCATAGTTAGTCGTAGGCACGCTGGCATGGAGGCCAAGTCATATAATAAAGGACGGGGTACATCTTAGTTCTGTGGGGCAGAGTTTGGCATCAATTTCTCCTTGCTGCTTATTTTTCACCTCGGAGCTACCTCGCTGTATGTCCACCTATGTTCTACTCAGCCAATGGGGATGTGGTGGAGGCATCACGAATTCACATAATTGATGTTTTCATACATCAAAGGTAGACAGCTCCGTAAGGAGCTTATCCAGGTGGTTTATGGGAAGCGTCACCTCAGCTGTTTATACTTATCGTAAGAATCATGAAATTGGAGTGGTTGCCGAAGGTAGACGTCAGTTTTAGTCCTTCTTTTATGAGTTGTCATTGATTCTATCACCCGCAGCATATGTATTTCTCCCGCCCCGCTAAGGTTTAGCACCCTGCCACCAATGTAGTTCCTCAAGACCTCCAGTAGGCGTTGGAGCTACCGTCGAGGTTCAAAGGTCAACACACTTAGCGAGCATGACTAACATGCGACATCGGAAAGCGAACTATTTTTCGACATCAAATGGGACTCATCACTGTGTTTGCCTCTGGAATATGAGAAACTCTGGCGTAACAACACGAAAGATCTTACAATTTACCCAAATTTACCTCGATTTTTTATCTTCAGTGAAAAACCAAGGTAAATCACTTGTATCCTGTTTAAACCCAAAAACACAGTTGCTATATCGAACGTAGTTCTAAACACTATGACTCGTCTAATCAAATAACGTTTTTACTATGGCAGCCCACCTAAGTACTAAGTTCATTCAAAGTGAACCAACCAGATTAGGTTTCCCAATCATGCCACCCTGCAAAATACTAGCAATATGTGCTAACCATACAGGATTAGGAAATTCAGCGTTGCATTGAGTTAGTCCATGGCAAGCATTCGATTGAAAGGTCACTGCCAGACTGTATTTTCTGGAATGGCTGTGCTCCATTACTTCGAGACCCCACCTCTTTTGCGAAACTGGAAAAAGTATGCGTAACATTTTCCTTCTTTGTGCACTGGTTTGAGACGCAGTAATCAAATATCAACCTTTTTACAAACGTGATCACTTATTTGAGTTTGCATAATGTGTGGAAGGTTCGAGATAACTTCTTGAGATGTTGTGCGGTTTTTTGTCATCAAGAGTATGCAAAGGGCACAAAAAGACGATGCTGGGTGATAAAAGCGATGTAAGTGAAAGGGTGCTCGATGGAAGTCGGAACTAGCGACAAATAACCATGCTTTTGCGGAAAGGAGTCTATTCCAATGCAGTTCAGGTCAGGAGATTGCAATAATGCATAGAATGGCTGAGGTTTTAACTTGTTTCGAAGGGAATTCGCTTAATTACACTGACCGCTGTCGAGTTCATTTACTACTTAGCGTTAGGGATCGTGTCAACAAGTTAGAGCATGGAGGAGCAGAAGGCGATAAGTAAACATTGGTGGTATTTTGTACCCTATTTTTTTGGCAAACGAACCATTCGTTGTAGATATTGTACTGACTGCTTACTGTGCCTTGATGGCAAGACCTAGTTCCAAACACTTTTTACACTGACAGGAATGAAGTAACACATGGGGTTGGGATTTGAATGCAAAAGCGATTCATTACATAAATTACATACAGCAACATACCGCTTTGCGGGGAGGAGCCAAAAGACTACGTATTGGTCTTTCATTCTTAGCGATTAAAAAGTCATGCGAACGGTTTGTAAAATCATCTGTGTGTATTCCACACCGGTAGTGTTCAAAATAATGCGAACGAAATTTTTTTGCAAGACCCACACCGATATATCCTGACCGCTATTTACATATTTTATTAATAAAATTACAATCGAAAGTAAAACCAGGAGGCCTTTCCAAATGCTCACTACAAGCATGAAGCAGACTTAAGTAGGTTTTATTGACTTTAAGCCCGTTCTAGAGCAAAGAAATGTCATTACACCTTAAAAAAGGATTGACAATAAAGGGCACGACTTGAGATGTGATTAAAATCTCGACAGCGTATTATTAGCCACTTGCTACGCTGTAATGTTTTCTGACCTAGATATGCACTTTTGTCTGCTAAACTTCTTTCGCCGAACTTCTCATATGACCAGAACGACAGAGCGTACAGAGAATCCCCTTTTCTGCGATTAGTATGAGCATAGCAATGTTGTGGTCGATCTCCAAGATGTTGTCTTAGTGTATCTGCAGTAACGCCCGGAGCTACAACTACATGATTTTATAACATGCCACATGTTGCCATTCTTTGCGATTATTTTCTATTGCCATCGTTTGGAGCCTTAGCATTTAAGTCGAAGCTAGCTTGCGAAATATAACCTGATAAACTCCAACATTCCTATTCGTGTTTATTCGAATTCCAAGTTTTCCATCAGAATACAACTGTCGTGCCATCCATTGTTTATTAAAAGAGATCGTTGCAGTCAAATAGGCCGTTACCATAGGAAGATAATCCTGTTTTCTGCACCAAAATTATTTTTTACATGCGTTTTAGTGTAAATTTACTTCTTTTACAAATGATTTAAGATAAACCTCAATTAATACAAAACAAGGTCGGGAAATAAGTGGCCGTGGCAGTTGATTAGGTTGTATAATTCCATATAAGTTTGTTGCTATTAGAAGTCTGGATATTCTTAGACATCTTTATTATTGATACAGACGGAATGCACAATAGAGGAGTGTTTATAGCGGAGGGACCTCTGAATCTGGAGAGGAAACATATGATTCCACGAACAAGTTAAAGTTGTCCTCCCGCCCCCCACCTACAAAGCACATTTAAAGAACATAAGTGTTACAATCACAATTGGCTGTTGATATTATCGAAAGTACCACAGAAGTCTTACGAAGCCAAGACACAGGGGCTGCAGATAACTCATGTAAGTAAGCAAGTAAGCCCTTAGAGGCATGGTTCAATGTGTTTTATAGCAATGTGAGTGCACTTCAGTATTGTTATCGTTTAGAGGAATGCAGCTTGCATAGTACAACTTTGAGGTTGTACAAGTTATACTTTCCTTGTAAGTCTTTGGTGTCTGAAGCCACGAACATAACTCAGCCTGCCACATTTCAGCCAAACAGTTACTGCATTGAAACTCGAGCAAGTAATTATTAGTCAGCGCCAATATGTTAAAGCAATCTCCAATGATTTGTTCTGGAGCTAGTCAATGGTAACACTAAGACAAACTCGCTACAGTCACTGACGAATTCGGACCTCTAAATTGTTAACAACAACTGCACAAATTAGTAAATTGATGTATGCCTAAATCATATTTGCAACGTACACCCCTTTGTTTATCCCTGCAATGTGGTCAGCTCGCTATTTAATCAGCTATGGATGCTCAGGTGAGCGTTTTGGCGCATGGTCTTGCAAAGCGTGGGAATCCGTTGCATTCTAGATCAGATTTCATTATAATGCGATGGATACGAAGTGTTTTTGGGTAGTTATTCTCTTTCCATCTTATCGGACCTGCTGTGTGGTAATTTGGAATCATTCATGGGACATGACTTTGTGAGATTAATAATGTCACAAAAGTCATGGTAACTTTCATCCTGTTATTCTAAGTCTTGTAATTTCTCAACTATCTCGCTCTTCATACACTGCTATATTCTTACTAGAATCGACCGTGTCATACTCGTTCAATGTCTTACGCTATACGGTTGTTTTTGATAAGTGCGTCCTACCCACACTTCGCACTTCGGGGTGACTTTGAAGTGCCTGGTTCAGTAGGGACTTTAAGTGTTGGAATACACTTTTCTGATGATGGTTGGGGATAGGTGGTGTGCCAATTGTACTTTGAATAAGCATTTGGTTCCACTGAATGGATAACTCTATACTGTGAATGTCAACTCCAAGGAATGTTGGCATGATTAGTCCTGAAAGTGAACTGCAAGAATTAACTTGATCATCCATACTGCATCTGTCGTAGATGTTCAGTCATTTCCTTTACACCAAAAATCGTTTTTAAAACTGGTTTGCTGGTTTGTCTCATCTCATTGCTCGGCATGTCGTTTTTAGATCTTATTCGTCTTCAAAGTTGGTCACAGTGTGCATCGAAGACGCAATTCGACGCGGGAAAAGACGCATCACTGGCGCTGCACAGTAGAAAGTTGGAGCGATCAATATCCGCTTTCTGAATTTGTCAACAACGTCGTATTCCAACTCCACGAAACTTTCAAAAATCCAAGGCAAGGTATGCCACGATTTTCTGATACTTATTCTGTCAACTTGGCCCAACAATGATGAGGCTCCTAGTTAATAACACACAAGGCTATTTTAATAAATGACTTTTAATGTGCCGGCTTTACAATACTTGGATTTTTTAGTCGTGCATAGGGAACCCTTTACTATTGAAGAAGATGGATTCGGTAGCTTTCGACTGTTTGCAAGGGTGTCCTTTTTGAACGTGTTTACTGATCTGCACTATGATATCACCCTCTTCGATAACCATGAGCTTCACGCTTTCCGAACGGTGCGTCTCGATCCAAAAAACAGTGAGGAATGGATTCGCTATTCTCAATATGGCGGTGTAGGTTCCACTTGACCGGTATCAGCTGTATACTATTGGAAACATCCAAACCCACTATCTGTCAGGTTCCCTTGTCTTGCTTCCAACAGATTCCGATTCCTAGATCTGCTTCTTCTTTGGAGATCCAGCAGAGGGTTGTGGAACCTATCCAGATGTCGGGTTCAAAGTGTAACTATACGGTATTCTCCTTCTACCCTGAAATAGCTATGGTAAGTCCCGATTTTAAAATTTAGTAATTTTATCCCTAGACCGCCTGTTAGATTGCTTCTTGCAGGAAAAATTTAGGCATTTTTTCATCTTTCCTTGTATATGGGAGTGTTAATAACCAGAGTCATCTAGTTGATTTGATGGTTTATAATTTCATTGCTCTTCATTGGTCCTTCGCTCGTATGACTTGTTTGACTTCAATTTGCTTTGCTTCAACCACATAGTATTAAGTTGTGATTCATTTAATGCTATTACTAACGTGTTCTTTTTCACATCGTATGGAAAATCTGAGGAGTCAATTAGTTTATAAGACCATACGAGCGTTGGTGATTTGATTGGTATTTTAATAGATGTTTGAATCCTGTTTAAGTGGGGTGTCACTCGAAATGCCTTGGTCACATTTAAACCACCCACTGCCTTGGTTACAGTAACTAACGTTGTCAAGTTGGACTCTATGCGTCACTAGTCCCTTCTTTTCCAGGCCGTTTTGAACCCAGCAGTTCGAACGTCTAGTCTAAAATACGCTTCACCCAATTCGCTGCGAAATCGACCGAATCGTGAGTCGCGTACTCAAGCCTTGGCGAATCTCGGCCTTCCTGTCACCACCGCATCCCCTGCAGCCTCGAATTCGACTTCATTACCTTCCATGGGTGTTCTGGATCCCCATCCACTTAGCCATCTCCCGTCTTCCTTTAAGCACAAGAAGAAGCTACAATTGAAGCACGAGGCACAGTTGCGTTTGGAGAATCAGCACCATAGGGATCCTGTTAGCCCTCCACCGACCCCAGCATCTTCGTCACTGCGCCTACCACTGGCGCCTTCCACTAACTCTTCCTCTCTCTCCTTCACCTCTCAGTCTCTACAGAAAGAACGCATTGTTCTCCGGCTTTTTCGTTCTGACCTTCAAGGGAGTGTGGAAAGGGAGAAGCGAAAGAAGAATGGAGGGAAGCACAAGCACCGCCATCGTCACCATCGCCAAATTGAACTTGGTCAGCAACAGCAATCCCAACCAGAGGTGTGGTCGTCGACTAGCGGTACAATTTTGCGCACTGTAAGTACACTTTCCTCAGTAGTCTTAACTCCCACACTCTTGCTGCACACTGGTGCATCTCGGTTTCAGACACCTTCCCAATTCCAACATGCCCCGTCGACATTGCTTGAGGTTGCAGGGGAGAAAAATCGACTTCACCAATCATCTTCTTCCTCCGAGAACGTTGTGGAAAGCTCTTCTTGTTCTTTGTTTCCACCTGCTGAAGTTCCGGTTTCAAAGGCTTCATCTAGCGTTGAGCGTCAAGTGAAGTCTGTGAGTCCATTTTCGATTTTCTTGTATCAGAAAATCGCTAGTATGTATGCATGTTCTCTGGCTCACTTTAAGCAATTGCAGGTGTTTATAAACACCTACCCAGACACTAGTATTGTTCCATTTGTCTTCAAAAGCCCATGACTCAAGATTCCAAATGTTTGTGGATATCGCGCGTTTCGTTTTGACAACAGAATTATTTGCATTGTATTATCGTTTGTTATTCTGTGTAATATTTAGTGGTTTTAAAATTTGCAGAGGAACATTTTAAATTTTTGTGTAGAGAGAGGGTTGACAAGGAGGTTGGGATTACTGACTACGAACATTATTGTCGAAACTTGGGACCAACTGGTCAATGAGAGTCTGTTGAAGGCCACACCAAGAGGGTTATTGGATGACGCATGTTAACATATCCTTTGTTTCTTTAAGACCGATTCGTCTGAATCGACAGCCGCTATCAATTTTCCGCAGTTGGACACGCAGCATGCTACGATGGTTTGGATTTCCAAGCTCAACGGCGGACCTCAACCCTTAGTATCCCCACTGCCTCCACACACCAATCCACGCCTCTTCTATCCATCACCGCCACCTCATCCACTTTCATCAGAGCAGCAACAACGGCAGCAGAAATTTACCATTGATAGGGTAGAGAAGGCATCAAAAGGGGAACGAAACAAGGAAAGCAAGAACCGTCATCAGAATCAGGAGCAGAGGACCTCAAAACACGACTCTTCTCCCTCCCCGACCCCCTCTACTTCAACTAGACAGGATGCTTACGATCATATACCTTTAAAGGGTCTGAGTAAGACAATCCTTTGCTCTTATTCACTTTGCCTTTGTGAAGCTATGAGCACGCGAACTATATTGGCTTACTTTATTGGAGTTAGTAAAGTGTAATGACAAATCGCGATGGAATAGAGTTCCGCTTTTTTTTTTTCACTAGCCATTTAATTGTATCAAACAATTGTGTATTCATGAATCATGACCTTGCACTTCGTGTCATCGATAGATCTTGCCAAGTATGTTTGTTTTCAGAACGCAGATCCGACTGCATTGATGTTGACAGCAGCAGTAGTAGAAAGATTCCCAGAGAAAAGAAACAGGAACGTAGGAAGAGCGTGAAGTCGTTTCGTTCTCAGACACCAGATCAATCATCACCCGCACGCTCCACTGTTTCCTCGGATTCCACTCCGCCAATGTCTGGGGAAGCACCCGTTCAAGATCATCCAACTACTACCGCCCCTGCCTCCGCCGGTACAACTACAGGTATTGGTGACGAGGTCTACTTGAACAATGAGGAGTTGGAGCGATTGTACGATCGTGTCCTCTGCCTAGGGAACGAGTGTATGGCTCTTCGGATGGCGGAGGTACTGCGGCGCTACTTCAGACCTGGGGAGGACTGCGGAATTGATATATTAGCTCCATCTGACGAGCTACCCGACTACCCCCAAATAATCGCCTTCGACATGCACAAAATGCCTCTGGCGTGCGTCTTAGAGATGACAGAGGTGATTTCGGCCGATGAGAGGATGTCAGCGCAGCGTCGTACTGGAGTTGGTACTCGTGATAGCAGTGTTGAGGATGGCGGTGATGCGAAAAATGGGGTGTCATGATTAAGAATTTCGAATGTCTGCATGACTTCTTACTTTCCTCTCATGTAAATACATGTCGATTTTTCTAGTTTTGTACATCCCACTACGATGAACTCGGTGCATAATTAAAACACACTAGTCCCTTCTCGAATGTGTGACTTGTTTCTGGCTTTATTTAAACCACATCGCGAATTATCTCGACCCCATACGCAACGTACTTCTGATTAGCGGGGTTTCGACTTGGGAAATTTTGAATTTGAGGGGATGTTCCTAAATTACTCGACTCTAAATGAAATCAGAAAACACCTAAATATCCACTGGTTCCAAGTGTGGCTTTCTCTTTGCTGCTCAATGGAGAGTTTACTATTCATAGGTCCGGGTTCTACTTGGGAAGTGAGGTTGTGGCGCTCTGGCTTGTGAATTTTGTGGCAGGAAGAATGGAGGATGTTTTAGAGGAAGCCATCGACTAGTTTAGGTGTCTGAGGTGGCCTAGACGATAAAGAAGATCTAATATTTGGGATATACCCGGACACTAAACAGATGAATCGATTGTAAGACTAGATGCTACACCGGGATCAAATACGTGTCTGGCGTTAGTGTCTGTTCCAAGCCAGATTTAATGCGACATTCCAAATATCATAGTTCTGGACTTGCTAACATTGTCTCCGGCCGGAATCAAGGAGAACTTACACGTGATTGCAGCCAGTCGTCAACCGAGGTCACCGAAACTGAAGATTCTCATTTTTGTTAAGCCAGTGGCAACATCCGTAGTCGAAATCGTGTTTAGCGTAGGTTTATCTAAGATTTGTAAACAGTTTTTATTTCGTCTTCTCTTGCCGTGTTAATGTGTAGACCACGTTTAGTCAGTTAGCGAATAGCTAATTGGTTAGAATAATTTGAATACAAGGGACATAAAGTGATGTTTAGAGGTTATGAGCGAGGCAGTTTTTGAAATGGCGAATTCATCCACCTCTGTTTCAATATCTTTTCTACCAACCTGTAAAAAAGTAAAAGAGGTGGCTGGTAAGGATACATATTTTTCTACAAAATCTCTTACTTCTAGGTGTAATTTTGGCCTCAGGTCAGCTTTGACCCTTGATTAGTAATATAAAGAGACAATGGTGTATGGTACGAAGTCTGTTACCTATCAAGTGTCCTTAAGCTATGCAAGCACTCAGTGTTGTTGAAGTAGTGCCTTTCTTTGTTGACGTTTTTAGTGGATAATTTTTATGGAAAATATGTTATCTTAGGTTGGCTGGAAAGTTGGCTATGATTTGCACAAAATAATGGCCTTTTTTGGCGATAAGTGAGAAGTCTCTTGCATTTTGCTAGAGTTTAAAGTAACAACATTAAGCGTGGAATATTTTTCCAATGCGCACAACAGTTCTCACAGCAGTTGTGGCATAAACGCCCGGTTGCTACCCCACCGTTATCAAACCTTTGAACTTTTGGTTCATCCAACGTAGAGCAATCACATACCCTAGCTTTCGAACACACGTAGATCGAGCCGCTATAAGATCTGCCAAAATGGCGTCACGATGCATGCGCTCTCCGTAGACCAGAGGATTGGATTGAGAAAGGTCTAGCCAATGCAAAAGTTAGTCATAGTTGGGCAAGAGTTTTTACTTATATGGGCCCAAGATTGTGTAATTTCATCATCAATCAGTAGAAGAATAACGAGTGAGTTCTAGGGATAAATTTTTCGTAAACATATGTGTAAGCAGCACTTTGATTTCTTGCAGTAAGTCATAAGATTGAGAGGAGTATTCCTTGAAAACGGAGTTGACTATCTAGTGAGAATCTCCCCTTGACGCTCACGTGAGTGATGTAAGTAGATCATTCTTGAGTAGTGACACCTACTTCCGGTCTCTTTGATGGAGCACTCAGGCGATGGTGAAAGAGAAGAGACCAGGGTGAACGAGGAGTGCGGTGTTGATCTGAGCGTTGGCCAGGTCATCGGCCTTCTCTTTCCCCCTTTCACTGCTTCGGCATTGTCGGGATGCTCAGCTGCTGATAAATAATCCACCCTCAGAAAATTTCGTATCTTATAAACCTGTAAAATAAATTGACCTCTGAACTCTTCGATTCCTTTATATTTACATTGAAATGCAGCACTGATCAGTGTAAACTTCAGCACAGCAGGGGGATGTCTTACATCCAAAAAGAATTATGCTATCAAAATATGGCCGTCTTTCATTTTTAAGGGAAGTGCAAAATTAGAACTTTTGGAAATTGTTTGATTATGGAATAGAGAATGTTCTAGTCAATCCTGTAAAGATGTGCGCATACTTTACCGGTATTCCTTCACATTTTAATGTATGCTCATTCCAGATTTGTTTGAGCTTTAGCAGCAAAGGTTACAACTAAAACTGATTTTTCCATTAGTGGCTACATGCTCATCGAGTGCATTTTGATCCACCAGGGTATTTATCAAGCCTCTGTAGTCTTTGCTTAACTCAAATAATCTGTTCGTGCATAAATAGCAAAAAAATCTTTCCTGTTTACTGTCTCATGGCCAGTGGGCGACCAGTGTATTTGTTGCCACTGCATCACTTGGTGCCTAAGCTACCGACTTGCATCTTTAATAATGATTCTTTTGAAATGAAAATGCTAAGATCATAATATTCGCCAAACAAATTTATGTTCGAAGCGATTGCCTTTGAGTCGTACCAAAGACAATCCGGGTTTTTTGTTTAAGAACTTTCATTATCCATCAATTAATGCTATAGTCATGGCCAATCTGAATTATTAAAGCGTTAAAATCAAGCATTAAAAACAGTGTCCCACAAAAACTTTAGTCAAGAAAATTTGATTTTCATAAATAAAGTAAAAGGCTTTATCCTGCCATCTTGAAGATTATACAATGGGCAACTTTTAGTTGCACTCATTGGTGAAAAGTTAACCACTAATCGTGGTTTTTAAAAGTCCCAGCCTAATTCAGCTTACTTTCAATGAAAGGTTACAGCTTTAGGAGATTTAGAATTTTGCTTATGGTGAAAGATGTGCAGACACTAACTGTTGGGGAAGCAGGCCGCGAAGACTCTAGTAGCGAAGTGGGGACGATAATGTTGCATTGAACCGCAATACAACAACGAATGCGGTGCTTGGGTGAAGGGCTAGTCTGGGAACCGCACGAAGAAAGTGAGCTTGAGAAGTGGGACTGGACACCTACTGAGCAACTTGGGGGCTTGATTATTTGACTGGTTGAAAAAGGAGCTTGAGTCCTATGTGTCTTCTTGGCAGCACTTGAAACAGGAATGGATGTTTATCAGGCGCCATTTCGTTCAAACACCCACTAATCTCAGATAAAAATGGCTGTAGATTTCTAAGTAAATCTATGGTTTTAAAAGGACTTTGCCTATTTTTCTACATTTCTTTCTTTCAATTAATGTAAAGTAGTTTTACAGCGCACAGACACAGGGATGAAGACTTGCTCTCAGCGAGATAAAGTTTAGTAAATTATTTATCGTGCAGTTACTCTGACTTCATACACGTATGCAAGGCATTCAAAAGATTTTGCTTAAAAATGCAGCTGTCGTGCAACTCAGCCGATGACTATTCATGATCTAGTTGCATTTTCTATAAAGTGTTGTAAGAAGCTTCATTTGTGTATTCCTCTGTACAAGATCGTCGTTTCTTTCCAAAAATGTTACCATGAGAGTTCATCCGATATCGGAGGACGGCATTGTACCCCTGCCTCTTGTGCACTGATTTTTTGGGGAGTTAGCTGGCTAGAAATAGCCAAGGTACGACCGCTATACTGAAGGATAGCACTTTGAATGGTTCCCTTGAGCACAGACATTAACTGCAAAAGTTGCAAGCAAAATGACTTATTACTCAAATCAATATAATAGCAATTTTTGTTCCGAGTCGGTTGCTGTGGCGTAAATTTCAATACTATTTTATCAAAACACTTGTTCAAATTAAACGTACTTGTGAAGTTGATTTCGGTCGAGAACTTATTGATTTAGGGTTCTCCTTGAATTGTGTTTTTGGTTGACCGGAATAGACAGGAACTAAACCACCGCGAGCAAGCGAAAATGAGTGTGAACAAAGAGAAGGTCGATAAGTTAGGTCCAAAGATTGTGATGGACGAGTAGGGTATTTATAATGAGCGAAAGGTTGACTATCTGATAGCTTGTTGGTCAACTCAGAGGTGAGTGGATTTTCTGAGTTTTCTTGGCAGGAATGGAATAAGATGATCTTTTCTTTCTTCTGACTCAGCCGCCACTGAGCAAGTATGTCTCCCAGTAGAGCAGCCTTCTGTAAATCTACTGCAGAGAAGGAGAGGTAATATATCAAGGAACTCTTTACATTATTTTGACTTTTAATGTCACGCATTCTTGCCAACTTTATTTATTAATGATTAAGATGACATCAGAAATTGTCTCATTATGTTTATTTGCCGGTATATTTAACCGCATTTACTAGTAATGAACTAAAGATATCTTTCTTTAGTTCCCAACAAGTAACGCGCGAAGAGTAAGTCAGGATGATTAGAAATGGAAAATCACCTTGAAAGGACTCGGTGAAAGGCAAACTCAACGATTCGCGTCCTGAACCACCATTATTCCCTCGTTGAGTTTTCCTACAAGCAAATATTTTTCTCACTATTGAAGTCACTCAAAATGGATGTTTAATGCTTCTTATGATAAAATGAACATTAGAACTAAACGATCTAGCACTGTACTTATGAGATGCTATTTGGAAATTAAACGTTGACTAAAGTTGGTAGGAAGATTCAGAAAGCCCAAAAAAAGCAACCTTTTTAAGCAAAAGGCCTCCTTCTTTTCTTTTTGCCCACGTTTATTGGCAAAGAAGGAGGTCAGTACTGCGGTGAGAGTCTCTTTATCTGAAAATACATCAGAGAGGTTGTCATTAGGATCGAGAACAGACAAATCGGAAGAGCTTTCAAGGGACTCTTTGGACAAGATTTCTGTCTTCGTCTCCTCCTGAAGTTTTTCAAGAACGTCGGACTTCGATATGGACGGCGAAATAGGTGGTTGATTGAGCGGTGTGGACTGAAGCACATCTTAATGGGAGGACGATTGCTAAAAACAGGAAGATTTGCTTACCTTTTTCTACAGCTTCCTTCGATTGAAGTTTTTTAAGGTATTGGGGCAAAGCATCTTGATTATCCATTTTTGAGCCACAATCTGATTTTGGCAGGTCGAATAGATAGGTTAACTAAAAGTGGGTGCTATAATTTGAATGCCATTTGAGAATAGAGATACAGCAAATTTAAACTGTGAACATATCTACAACTAGCTAGGGTCATCATGTAAAAGGCATATCAATACAAAACTGTGCAGTGGTAAATAAGCTAATGCGTAGATGCATTAAAAACGTCGTTTATCGCTTAAGAATAAATAATTGTTATTTAAACCAAATCTTGCACCATTCTTAAACAGTAGAAGGCCACAACA
The DNA here is from genome assembly GCA_001923025.3 of Taenia multiceps. Classification (NCBI taxonomy): domain Eukaryota; kingdom Metazoa; phylum Platyhelminthes; class Cestoda; order Cyclophyllidea; family Taeniidae; genus Taenia; species Taenia multiceps. The sequence goes on along the minus strand of CM010311.1, from coordinate 74,403,247 downwards.
GCAAAAATTGTACTGACATGCAAGAACTAAGGGGGGTTTTACAGACGTCTTTGCTCTTTTACTTATCTATGTGCATACCAAATCATGCGAATAACTCTGTCGGTAGCGAAACGTAAACGCAGGTGATCCTTTGAATAAACGCCAATGAATTATCAGTTATGAAAAGGTAAAAGTTACCTCAAGCATAAATCTCACTAATAAAAGGTATAGTTTGAGTTTCCTATACATATTTGTACATATATCTGCCGTTTTTGATGTGGCAAAATTTTTTTTGCGTAGGTGTACACAATGATCAGAAAGTGCACTATTGCTGTGTATGAATGTTAGTCATTTTTGCTTGGAATCTATTTTCGTTCAATATTTTTCAATAGGATATTACTCTATGTTTGCAAGAGTGCCCTGCCTTACTCGGCTTACAAGACTTGATGTCTCACCTTGTTATATGCCAAATATTCCGAGGTTATTCACAATATTAACAACAATTTATAATGTTTAAGCACTAATTTTAATATATATTTTAAAAGATCACGCATTACTTAATCTTGAAGCATTTTCTTAACACTCCCAACGCTTCCCTGGGGGCGAGTGAGAACGCAACGCTTGGATGGAATGTATGTAGAGGGACCCTCCCCTCCCTCCCCTTCCCTTCTTCCACCCCTGCTGTTAGAAGGCCGGCTGTTCCGCGACATCTCTATTATGATGTAGGCCAGAAAAGACGATAGCGGAGTAGTTATGATGAGGAAGCTTCTGACTTCTGAGAGGAATCACGTGCATCCACGACCAGGTTAAAACCGTCCTTCTCCCTCTACCCTACAAAGCACATTTAAAGAACACATTATGCAGCCCTTTGTCATTTTAGCAACTTTAATTATACCATCGGATGATTTTCTTTTTTTCTACAACTGCGTAGACTTCATCCTCGTAACTAACCGGCGGGGTATCTTTGTAAGGTCGAATCTCATTGTGATGGATCGTAATTGGCTGGGTACGGAGTTCTGCATTCCGGATGAGGTAGTTCGTGGGGATAGAACTTTTACTACACGGAAGGAGTCTCTATGCCAAGTACGGTAAAATTTGCGGTGCGTTCCAGATAGGAGAATCGGCCTGTATATTTGGACGAGATCTCCTTCGTGGTAGGTGCTGGGTCGACTATGCTTGTCGTAGTACTTCTTTTGCCTACTGTAAGACTTTTGTAAGAGTCGCCAGACAATATTGAACGTCCTTTTCATCTCTTTTTTTGGACGTAGTACATAGTCCTGGGAATTGTGGGCTGCCACTTCCCTGCTCGGCAGGAAGATATAGGATGGAACTCTCATTTGGCTCCCTGTGAGCATCTTGAGCTGGAAAACACCAGTTGATGCGTGAACTCTAGCCCTTTACGCGAGAATGGAGCGCCCTAGTTCAATAAAGAGTCAGCTTTCGAAGATAGGACCTTGATCGCTATAAACTGATGCAAGCACTCCGTGCTAACAGATCCAACGATTATAGAAGGTTGACACGACCGTTTCGGTGTCTTGACACTATATGGGTTCTGCTTCGGCTACTTTTGTAAAGTAGTCAACTATAACCAGGATATAGTGGTTTCCCCTCTTGGTAAGTGGTAAAAGGCCCATGGGTTGCAGGGGTGCGATTGCTGAGGAATAAGGCCTCTTGAAACTGCTGTAAGTGGTGTAGGTTCGGCAAAATCTGTCATGTCCGGGATAAGGAGGGGTCACCAGTATCGTTTGCTTGCGCCTATATGCCCCAATCACTCGTGCAACTCTCGAAGGACCGTTTGTATCAAAGAGCCTGGAACGACTAGACATTTGGGAGACGTGGCGTCTTCTTGATACTATAAAATCTCATCCTCCAGGGAAAGTTTGGACCACTGTCGCAATATCCGTCTCGCTGCTTTGCTGGACGAATTCATTTCTTCCACAGTGGGTTTGTACGGGGATTCCAGAAACCTCTTGTACACCAGAGCCGTTTTGGGATCGGTACTTTGCGTGTTTTTCTCCATTGGTGTCTAGCAGGCTTGCTATGTCTGTTTCTTTTTCTGTGCTGCACTAATAAGTCATGTTGCCGCAGTTCCGCGTACTAGAATGCAAATGAACGGTCAGGCCCCCTCATTGTTTTTAACCAGGGTAGCACTTGGCCGTCCGTTCTTACTGCGAGCGGTTTCGCTATCAGGTTGTGTTTGAATAGTCGAACCACTGCATAGATGGTGAACAGTTCAAGCTTCGCTACACTATTCTGTCTCATTTTTTTGTTGAGCCTGACACTGGCTTAGGGGGCGACGTGTTCTCTGCCTTCTTTGCCCTGTTGGGAAAGCACATCGCCCACGGCTACGCCGTTGACATTTGTGTCCAGTAAAAAGGGTGGTTTATTGTTCTCGAAGTTTGGTTAGGCCAGAATCAGAGCGGAGCAGAGCATTCGCTTTGGTTCGTTCTCCCACTTGAAATTCATTCCTGCCTGTTTCTCGCTTAGCTTGTGCAGAAAACTGGCGATCATGACAAAGCCTTTAACGAAACATCTATAGTCGTTTGCCAAACCAAGAAAAATGCGGGGCTCCGTCTGATTGGTTGAGGTTGGCCAATTTCTCACTTGTACGATTTCGGTGACTGCCATCCCGTCTGATGAGACTGTATGCCCCAGAAAAGTGACAGAATGTTGAAGGAAATGGCATTTCTTTGGATTCAAGGTTAATCCTGCATCTCACAGCCGATCCAGCATTAGTTTAAGATTGACTTTATGCTCACGAATGCCTTTATTAAAGACAAGAATGTCATCGAGGTAGATTATGCAGTGTTTTGGAAGAGGTCCTATTAGTGTCGTCTACATCAGGCGCTGGAAGATAGCTGCGACATTACAGAGTCCAAAAGGCATTGACTAAAATTCATACAGTCCGTATGTCACTATGAAAGCTGTCTTCTCTCTGTCTTCGCTACTCCCACTTGCCAGTATCCTGATTTTGAGTCTAGTATGGAGAACCACTTTGATCCTTGCAGGGGTTCCAATGAGTCAGTGATGTCAGGTAAGGGGTAAGGTGAGTTAAAACGTTTAACCTCCTGCAGCCGATACAAGTGGATACCAGTGCGATTGGGGAGGTCCACGGTGACTTGGATGGTTTTATAACCTCATCTTTGATCATCTCGCTCACTAAAGGATTCACTTCTAGGAGAGGCGGGGATGTGAGCCCCGGTGGTTGCCATGTGGGTTTAGCTCTACCGGTGTCGATGGCATGTTCGACGATGTTTGTTCGTCCGAGTTTTGCTCCTTGCCATGCGAACATTTTTGAACGCCTACTCAGCAATGAGCGCAGTTCCTTCTTTTCACTGTCGGTGATGTGTGTTAGCTGTGTGCAAAGCTCACCTAAGTCGTTAACTGCAAAACTGCAGACTCGAAAAGGGCACCACAGATTTCGTCTGTGTCCTTTTTCGGGTGAGAAAAGACTGAGTTTGCTTCTTTGTACTTCTGGGTCATAAAGATACCTTCCGCGAAATTCAGAACCGCTTTGGTGTCACAAAGAAAATCAGCGCCGAGTATCATATCCCAAACTAACCCAGGACATATGCTAAATTGTACCGTCCATGGCTCTTTCCCCATTGAGACTTTCAACAGCGTCTTCCCTTTTACCATAATCTTCCTCCCTTCTGGTGAAAGTAGTTTTGTAGTGGAAGAACCAGTGCAAAGCTTGCTGTGCAGATTTGTAAAGCTTCAGGCTTCACTATCAACTTGGATGGATTCGGATCCCCAGACTCCCTAGAAGGCAAAAGAAGGCATAATACTATAACAGATTATATGTATATTCTGTAAGCAGAAGGCTTGGGCTGCTAGCACGATCTTGAGGCCATCCAGCCCGGCTGAAACAATATGGCCAGCCAAGTGACGGACACCCACAGTCAGAATGAACAAAGTTTTACAATAATGGTCAACCAAGTCAACGGTTTACCGAAAACAAGAGTTAAACAAGCAACGTATTGCATATCACTGTAAACATTTTTAATTCACATCATGAAAAATATGTTTTGCGGTTGAAGCTATCTAGTGATGTCCGTCCGAATGGTAATTTTGGACTTGAAAGTCAGACTTGCAACTTATTTGATAAATAACTTGTATTAAAGGCCGAGATCTGGTTAGCTTCTATCTTTTCATCCGCCCAAAGCATTTGCCTATCTGTGACTATAAATTAGACAGAAGTAGGTATATGTTGATGCAACTAGTGCAATGTTTGTTCTGACGGCTGGTTTCGGTCTCGGTGACTTAGGTGGCCACATTGCCCTAGCCAGGTGGGCTGACATCCGGGCCATGCCAGCAGCCTTCTTTCCTCTGTTTTGTAAATGAACGCATTCTGCCCAAGTATGTGCCTTCTTTTGCCTTGAGGGAAGTCTTAGGACGCTACATTAACAACCCAATTTTTCTTTGTCACTTCCCATGTTCTCGGTTAATACTACAGAATTGTTGCATAGCTTAAGAGTGCCAAGATATTTGTAGACACAACACTGTCATTCTGGAAATGAAGGAGTTCTTTTGTAGCGCTCCGAGACTTCCTTGAAGGCAAAAGGGTTCATAGTGTCGAGGCGAAATAGATACAAAATTAAAGTATAAAAAGGGTTCGTAAAGATTGTCCTCTGCATTATCCAAACGAAATCAACTTCTAAAGTTAAGATTTAAGAATTGTATTTTCAATCTGTTTCTTTTTGTGTTATCTTGCTCCGTGAAAATTTGAAAATAAGCCACTTATTTCGCACCTAACAATTTATTTTAGCTTTACATTTCCCAAGTTTATTGATGTCATTATTATGTTATTGAATTCATCCTAATCCTTGATTCTACGACAAAAAACTTGGCCAATTGCGTTGCCTGTATTTTACTCTGATAAACAATCAGGGGAGGACATCATGCAAGCAGTTCGCTGTAATTGAATTTGATCCACGCAGAAAATTTTATATGATTGCTGGAGTTCAACTACGATGCCTCTTCTTTACGTCATCCGTAGTTCTAAAATTTTTCAAATCGAGTATACGACTCATGCAGCCACGCCGCACCAGACATTGGGGCGGATAATTCTTTCAGGAAGTAACCTCATGCGCAGTAGCGGATGTAGTTACCTGATAACTTAATGCATGGGTCTTATGCCTGTTGATAAATGGATGCGCTAGCTTTTAGAAAATAACTCGGGAATTGTCCGCACATATTAGTCCTTTACGTGTATGAATGTCTTGCATGAAAAGCGGTACGGGAATACCCGGTCCCTAAACCGAATCATCTACTCATATAATTCTCTTCTATATGCTTTCTTTATCAAATGTGGTTTACATTTTTGGCATATTCTACAACCTAGAGACCATTACTTAATGCTCATTTATCATATTGCTTCATTTTCTTATGTAAAATGAGTTATATGTGTGTCAAAACGGGTCAGATACATTTTTAAAAATAATTTTAATTTGTAGCTATGTAATGAGTTAGCTATTGTAGCTTCTATGTGTTTAGTCTCGAGCTATTATTCTCTATTTTAAATCCGTTTGTAGGAAGCTGACCCTTCAAAAGAGGATTTCCCTGTTTCCATTAGATTTTGTATCATTGAAAGTAAATGCTCCGTGGTTCAATTCATTTTAGCTCAATTTTTGTACAGTTGCCCTTAAATGCATTTAATTAGTTGGCCTTAATGCATCTGAGTACCATTTATTAATATCGGCAGTTAAACACTTCCTTAACTTCCAGATTCATATATCATACCACAATTAGCTGTTTTATAAATTCTTAGCTTCCTTAATGGACGACGTCAAAAGTTGTAGCCAGACCTTATTAAACGGAAATTTAAATAAGTACGCTTTGATAATCAAATTTTCGCATTTCCTGCACTGAAATGCTGAATAGCTTATTTAATCGTATGCTGACTTTGCATGCATCCTATTTACTTTCGCCAACTGCTTTCCATTGGTCAATGCAGTTGTCAAGCCTGTATTTAAAGAATCACGGAATGTAATGAAATTGAATCAGGTTTAATTTTTTCTTTGTAGGCGTTCTGTGACAGAAGTCAGAGCCATTTTAAACTTTTATTCTGATCCCCATTGGGAAGGGCTTCGATGTTTCATTGAGCCAATCAGGTACGGCTTGGTCTCCGATTGGCTTCTCACCAACAATAACCAGAACCAAACGCTGGACTCGATATCACTTCCTGTAAAACACTTTAATCAGGCTTTCGCTTCAATGAGTATTCGTTTTCGCATCGCGATTTTCGACCGTGGCACGATTAGGCCATTCAACCCCTAAGAACTAATCGGTATGTTAGAATTTCTTAATATTAGTTGCAATGGGAATTTGCTCGTTACCCAATTGACATTTATAAGGCTTATCTGGAAGTGCATAAACTAAATGGATATATAATGTCTGTTTAATTTTTTGTCCAAGGCAACCATGCATTGAAAGAAAAAGCAGTAGTCGGGCGTTATTTGCGGAATTTCTTGAGGATAAATGTTTTATTCTCTGGTATGAATTTGGTGTTTGCAATGCTAATTTGTTTTACTAAATCACACTTATAAACTTCTTCTATTTAGCTATTTAAGTAAAAGAGCATACTTTTTACTCATAGGCAAACTTTGTATCAGCCCAAATTCAAGGGGCAATTAATGCTGAAGAAGTAATTGTTGTGTTTATTGAGGCAAAACACCCTTCTGGACACAAAATTATGTGAGCCCAAATCTGAAGTGATTTTGTAAAGTCAGCTCGCATGATGGACAGTCAACCCCCTGTAACCTAGCACACAATCCACAAGGAAAATTTGGGCTGCGTTCAATTATGAGTTCGGTGTAAGGGTAGTTGACGGGCGAGTAGTATTGGCATGAGGAATGCCAAGATAATCTTACCCTAAAAACACTCGAATGCCCTCCTTTTTTAAGCGATGGTCTTAGATAGGGCCGTAATATTTTGCCTCAGAGATTTATGGTCTCCCTGAAATCTACTGTTTTTGCCGTGATATTGACTTCTTTTGCTATATTCAAAGGATTTTTTCAAAACATACCTTGCTTTGTCTTCATTTTATAGGTACAATTGTCACCCGCTTGTGTATTATCAAATACAACAATCCGCAATTTGCATCGGGATGAATGTTTTTAGAATGACTTCTTAGATCTAAGTTGTTTAAAATGGTCAGTAAGGTGTAAACTTTGCCTGGAATTTGTGGAACCTATCAGGAGCAGCTTTTGTTCGTACGATTTTGAAACTGTCCTATGGGGAGCACCTTTAATAAATAAAAATGGGGGAGAGGATGGGGATTTTATCATCTACCAATGTAGTTAGTGTGTAATTATTTTTCAATGGCTATGCTCTACGAATATAGTTTTTGCTCAGCTTATATCCACAGCTGTCTTTTATCTATAGGCTAGTTTTTTATCGAAGTGGTATTTATTAATGAAATTTTGGAGAAATTATCAAGAATTGTGGCTGACGTGCTACCATGAACAAATGACAGTGCACGATTTTTGCTAAGCCTCCAACGCCGCCCAAGGGTGTTTGTTTTTCTTACTACCTAAAATGAAATCTTCATTTCTGTGAAATGGCCCTTAAACCTGTTAAATTTGATGAGTCCTCCATGTAGCAGGATCTTCCCGTTCCTCCTCTTCCTTCTTTCCCACTCTGCTATTAGAAGGCGGAATATTGCGAAACATTCCCTTATTATAAGTTAAAGGGCGATTGTGGTTGGCCTCTCTACAATGATGGAGTCTCCGACTCCGGTGATGAAGCACGCTCGTTTGCGACCAGATTGAAACTATCCTCCCGCCTCTCACCTACAAAGCACATTTAAACACCACAATTGTTACACTCCATATAGGAATGAGGCCTATTTTTGTCCACCGAAAAATAACCAAGTTAATTTCCATTTGAAATGTGTATGGGAACCTTTTTTGGATTACAAGCAATCCTATTAATATTGAGTCTTGAATTTACTCCTGAAGACGCCTTAGGTCTCCTAAAGAGTGGCCATAAATGCCGAATGCACGTGAAGAATGCATCCGTAGTAACATTCGCTACGAATAACACGCGTTCCTGATTCCACCTGTGCAAGTTCCTTAACCCAGTAGTAGGTGATTTTTCAAAATGATTTTTGAGTTACTCTATGTGGGTCTGATTTGCGAATTTATGTGATTCCGGCATTTCTGTGAGTTGCTTCTTTTTTTAAAGTACCAATTGGTATGGTAGTGTTTAGTGATGCTGCAGTCGGGAATCAAATACGAGTTCCGGTTGGCGATGATTTTTGACTGTGATTACCGGCACTAAAATTGCAATTGTTTTTTAAGCGCAGTAAGTGGTTTGAGTTCAGGCAGAATGGTGGAATTTACTGTTTACCTAGATCCCAAGTTAGTAGAACCTAAGTTTGCACTTGAGCTGGCAAAAATATTTCAGTTTCTATCAACTGCCTCAGTTTTTGACTGTTTTTCATGATTTCAGCTCTGTAATTAGTGCTGTTGATTACTTGCCCAATTTCGTCAAGCGCAATCAAGACAGTTTTGCGGTTGTAAAAGCTCACAACAAGTAAGCATGTGCCAGAAGAGTGAAATACATCTAAAAAAATTAATCGTTTTCATCCTAAAAACTAACAAACAACTTAGATCTTAAGCAAATTCAACGAGGCCATTCAAAGAACTAATCGATGATATCAACAGTTCTTAATAAGATAAGCACAACTTACCGTATTACTTCCTATTTTGAATAAAATTATGCAATTAAAGGGACAAACCAGTATCTACGTGAGCCATATTATAATCTTTTGACTCAAAAATTTTGATTAGAGCAAATTAATTCCAACATTTAGAGAGCGGTAGACATTGTGTAAAGCTTACTGCTGACCCTGCGTGGATTAGGTGCACCCTGTAGAACTACTCGGTTACCAATGGTGGATAGTTTGTTTATTTTCTATTTTTATGCATTGGGCTTAAGCATTAACTAAGGCACTCCTTATCGGTGACTTACGCTGCCTTTTACATCACTCTTACCTTTAGAATAACTATTCAACTTATGGTTAATTTCACCGCCTTATTGTTTGGGTGCGGGGCATTCTTCCACACTTGAGTTAAATCGGAAGGGCAGGAGGGCAACTCTTTGAATGAGGAAGGCTTAAATACTAATTACACTTATAAAAGATTATATCACTTTTTAAAGAACGCCGAAATTCGCTCCATTTCACAAACATATATTTGCATTTTGAAGTTGCACTCTTTCCAATACAGAGCATAAAGCTGAAACTACTGAGAATAATGTAAACGTCAATTTCAAAATATCATTTTTGATTGGTCCTGAAGCAGCGTCCCTAAATGTTTTCGAACAAAATTTTGAGCATTTAGTATTTGGTCTTATTCATGTTGAAAAAGTCTTTTCCACTTACGTGTCTCCTCGAAAGATTTACCTTTCTCATTAAATCGCGTATTTTTGCGTCATCTTTATACCTTCCTTCGGTTGTTCCCTCCTTGCAAGTGGTTTTGGCCCTCAAGTGGCGAATATACATTTGCATCTTGTGCATTAGTAACTCCTCATGATACTTCTCAAATGGGAGCTTTTAGGCAAGGTTAAACCGAGGACTGCATAAAAAAGACGCGCCTTTGTCAAAAATGGGGTGTTTAAAGAGGGTTATGTGGCTTCGGTAAGAAGAGCAGTCTACTGGACTAATGAGTTAACGGGTTTTGAGTGTAGAGTGTGGAAAGTTTTTGCTTAGTGACATTTAAAGCATGGAAAAGTGATCCGCTTTCCGTTATCTGACGATTTCCATTATTTTTTGGTCGATTCGTTGATTATTTATCTAAAAAGGACCTCTCTTTGATTGTTAAAAGTCGCTCGTTGGGCGGGAAATCCTCACAGCTGCTACAATCTCTTCTACGAAAGTGGGTCAATAATCGATGCGACTGAATTTGCGTTTAATTGTCAATTAAATAATTAGTCGAAGCCACTGCCTTGGGCCCTAACATCACGCATCCCAAGCACCAGGCAAGGCACACAAAGACAGTATTATTTAAATACAATCAAATGTATACAAAATTTTAAAAGATTTGATAAACTTTAATCATACTTAGATGACCGACTTCTCCAGTTTCGTCACTGACTGGGCGCGTTGGACATCTAAGCTATTTTAAATAGTCCAACAATTCTAGACAGTGATTTGAAGTTTCGACTCGAAATTGGTTTAAAAATATGCTGTTTCAAAATCTCATTGTGAAAGCAACATGAAACATGTTTTTAGGCTTGGGAGTTTTTGATTTGCACCCAAATCGTCTCATTATCCATTAATTACATCCACCTGCAATGTGATTGGTAGGCAAACACTGGATTTCAAGGTATGCAGCCTCATCAACACCAAGTATGCAAATATCCAAGTCTCGGCTTCAGCGACTTCATTGTTCCCTTAACTTATTCTTATCAAATTTTGCAATCAAATGCGTCAATGCTCCTGAATACTAATGCCATTTTAGGCCTTCTTAAAATCCTTCCTACTCGTAATCAGCTTTTTGAATTGCATAGAATCAAACACTATTTATAATTTCTGTCTAATTTTCATTGAGATTGTTGCGTGTATTGATCGACACCAAAAGCGCCCAACAATTAAAATTGCATGGTTTTCTTTCGCACAATGCTTCCTATGATTGTATAGCGTTCGCTTAAGGGAAAAGACCAAACGTTTAATGTCTAACAGATTGTAAAAGATAAGTCCTCACCGCTAAAATTATCCCGAATTTGCTTTTTGTTTTAATAAGGCTTTGGTTTCTCCTAAAGAAATGCAACTGGTTACAACACAATGACTGGCCTTTGTGTGAAGGCGCTTACTTATTTACTAAATCCTTCCAAACACCGTAGATGATCTGCATATCACATTTGATTTTCGTTGAATTGCCGAAAATATTTAGGTCTTCACGATCTTAGCTCTGCTTCTAACACGGGTAACTGATTTATTGCATGCGTTAAGCTATTTTTTTGGGAATATGACCACCACATATCCTCACCCACTGTTGCGAATCGGTATGTTAAAATTGTCCAAGCATCAATATGAAGGATTATTTAGCGTAACAGCATACGAATACAGGAATTAAAATGCAGCTCTACCGTTAAAAGCCATGGGCATTTTAGATCATGTGCTTCATTGTATTGGAAACTACAACCCGGTTCGATCAATTAAAATGGAATTCAGTTGTTTTCTTATCACTTTTTTTTGGATGGCAAACAATGCCATTTACCGTGTTAGTTCAGGTCGATTCTGGTGCTTTAGATTTAAACACTGCTATATTGTCAAGAATTTAAATGGAACTAAACTCGACACTGGAGCTCAACCATTTTCATTCTTAATACCTGCTTTAATTCAATCCATTCTTCCGTTGACGGAACCGCCTCAAACAATTGCAACCTGTAAATGAGGGTGACGCGTGTGTGAATTCGAAAGTCGTCAGTTTGTGGAACAACTCGAATGGATTTTCATTTTTATTTGCGTAGCGTTAATCTACTTGACACGCCTGATGAAATGTCAGGTTTAATTAAAAATAGTGCGCTTACTGACAGTACGGGAAATGTAAATGTAATTTATGCAAAAATAGGAAAGTTTTGCAATTTATTCCTCGAGGATTTTTCAAGTTCACATATTTTGTGTCAATCATCATCATCAGATTCGGACTATCTTATTAATTTCCACTAACAAGTCTTACCGATGAAGTTTGCAAATAGGACACGAGACGTTCCTTTTATTCGCGTTTGGGCGTAAAATTACCGCCTCATTGTTTACAGCAAAGTTTTTTTCTCCCACCCACTTAAAAAATTAGTATTTGTCTAAAAGACCCCTGAAACCCTTGTGAGCTAGGTTCAAATGGCACTATTAGGCATTTAGACGCTTATGCGTGTGTGTTCCCTTACTTTTCAATGCAAATTGCATAATTCGATGAAATAACTCCCGCATTCGGTGGGAAATTAGAAAGAAATATAGCATGCTTTCTAAGACCTGCACATCGTTTGCTTTTTTAAAAAATGTAGGGATACTTAAATCTATCCTTTTTTTATTTAGGCTAGTTGTATCGCTGGTTAGCGAATCCCTACGTTATGGTAAAAGCAAATGGTTTGGTTCGTTTTGGGCCCAGGTTGTTTGATATTTTCGTTCTTGGCCACATCCAGGCTAGCCGTTTTACTGAGCAAAATTGAAATGAACAGGAAGTTTTAAAAATATATTAAAAAACGGAATATGAACCAAGCCTTTATGCCACAGCATGCCATCAAATCATCTCTTGGACTGTTTTAGCCTGAAATCGGAAATCGACTGGTAATATTTTCGGAGTTTTTGGTAGGCGCTTGATAACTGAAGCATTGCATACTCAATCCACCGATCCATAGCAATTCTGGAGACTTTCAACTCTTTCAACATCCCAATAGACTTCTTAATTGCCATAAACGCAAACGAAAACAAGTTTTTTCGTTAAAGTTCAAAAGAATTTAGAGTAAAAGCTTAATTAAAACTAGGTTAGTTCTGCTTGACATCAGTGCCTTTATGGGCAAAAATCAAACTTTCAGATTTGTTGACATCCTAAGGAGGGTAAATTCTACGAAAGCATATCTAAATTATACAGGACTTTATAGGTACCAATGTCCTGAAAACTAAAAAATCTGGCATCTGTTCCATAAGTACCGTCAAGGAATGCACATGAAAGCCGGCCAACTTATCTGACATCTAGTTTTGACAAAAGATGTCTGAAACTAAAATCCTTTTATCCAACCAAGTACCACCCCCCCTGAAACCGCATTCAGACCCAAACTTTGGAATTTTATGAAGTGGGGACCGTGTGGTTTTATGCACCTCAGTCCTTTCACCACGTCCGTCAATCACGCGAAGTAAAACGCGTCATGCATCAAAGGTGCCATGAGGTAGCCACGGTGAGCCTGTTCGTGGAGAGCGCATTATCCAACCTGGCTATGCTGACAACCGCATAGAAGAAGGCAAATTGTATCAATTAGGATTCACTCTACGCTAGGGAACATCGATGTAAGGTGCGCTAGTTTAACCTTTTATAGTTCCTAGAGTTTCTAGTGGTTTCCATCTACAGAAACCACTGTTTGTAACGAATGGCACAGAGGTGTGGCCAATTTTACTGTCACTTTTTATAGTGCCTCGAAGGTCCAAGATTAGACTTACTTGTCTATTCAAAAAAATATTCGAACAGCACTTGACCTTAACAATTTGTTTAGCCTAGGCACACCGCACCCCTAAATCAGCAGTATCACACGTGACAAACTGCAATGTATATGGTGCGGCACTTCTTTCCTTTACCAACATCCGCATCTACTTTTGCGAGAAAGTTAGGGTTTATTGAGTGTAAGACAGACATACAGTTCTAAAATTGGTGCCTTGCTTAAAAGAAGTGCCTAATGAATGGTAAAATTTTGTGGTGAAATAACATTCTATGCTGTCAGAGGCAAAGCATAAGGCTCGTAACTCTAAGGTACTTCTGTGGTCAATGGAACGCACTGATTCTGGAAAAATGTTGCTCTTACTGGTGATTCACCTCAGCACTGCCTGTCTCTGCGCAAAATCGCGGATATGCGATTCGCCACATGGGCAGTGAGGTTGGGTGGAGCTTTACCGCTTCCTCACAAGCTGTAAGGTCACAATGAAATTCTAGTTGAACTCTAGCACCTATTCCGATGCCCAGATGAGGAAGAGACTGTAAACTAGTGGAATTAGCTGAGGAGTTGTCACCCTCCCAAAAATCTCAATGAACTTCTTTGCTTTAAATGTAAGTTGGGGGACCAAAGTCTATTTATGCTGGCCCTATACGATGCAAATCCAGGCGATCCAAAAGAGAAACTGTCCTATTATAAAGGCAATTAAAGAAGAGTCGAAGAAAATGACATTCAGAATTCCATATGCAAAATTAAAACAGCCCCTCAGAACCTTTTTTGGACCAGGTTGTATTTTATTTGGTCTGTTTATCGAAATAAATCTGCCAATTTTGAGATTACCAACACAGTGTTGAGACTGCGCGCTTTTGGCTTTGGGAGTGCATGTTTGGATTCGACGGACGGCGCAGATGCTCGATCAACTTTTTGCCTGTTGGTTCCCTAGGGAAGACTCACTCCACTCACTTGCGCGCACGCACAAAACAAACCATGCTATCCATCCGCCGTTGCCCGAAGCCACCACCACAGCCCCCTCTTTGTAGGCCCGGGTGGCTCCCGTCGCACTCACCGGTTTCTTCACCCATTCACATCCCTTCCTCGCCATTTACTCAAAAGCGTGTACAATCTCAAGGTCGTGTACATTCGTGCATGCGTCCAGCCAATACGAATGCGCGGCCGCGCCTGCGTGTGTGCATGTTTATGCGAGTGCGTGTGCGTACGGGTACGTATATGTGTGCGCGTGTGCTTGGACGTGTGCCATTTGTTGAGCATACCTCTGACGGACGCGGGGCTCTACACTCCGATTCTTCTCTGGATTAGCCTTATTCCATTCTGCACGGTGGACAGTGGTATGTTTGCTCGTACCTTACCTCTACATGCATGAACACCAAAACAGGAACCTCACCGTATTAAAAGGTCTCTTTCTGCTATAGCTATTCATACTGCTTCACTTAACTCGTCACTCAACACTTCTCTTGATGTTGGTTCTGGTTTATAGTCTGCTGAAGTAGCATCTTTGTGCAGGTCGCTCTGTGCAGCTTTTTTTCTTCCTCCTCAGATTCCTCACTTTTTCTCCCCCTTAATCACTCCTCAATCTTCCATTTCGGCATTTGGTGTGCGTTTGAAAATGGTGGGGACTTTTCCATCTTAGAGGCGAGGACAATAGAAGTTTGTAAAGTCACGGGAATTAACTTTTTCGGATGCTTTTGCTATTTTTTTTATTTCCGCAAATCTGGTCGAGACTTTTCTGGATAAAGGGCTTACGATAATATTTCCCAACGAAAGCATGGTCAGATGTCTATTTAGAGGGAGCCTGTCTTAACGTTAAATTCGCGAGTCAGAATCAGGCTGTACACAATGTGATAATGCATTTTTTGCGGAATGAATTGTCGCTTGACACAATTTCGTGTGAAGATTTGAGGGGCAACGGTCTGGTTGATTTCCTCATTTTAGTTAGGAGTAGTTTTGTTTTACATGTTTAAATGTGTCTGTCCATAATGGGGTGAATGTGTACTTGCAAGAATTTCGGCCGAGCTCTTAAAGGTACGGGGAGTTGGTGTCATCGGATCGCCGTCACAACTCATTTTCCACCCAATCGTGTTGTCTATGAGTCGACATGGGAAAATCTCTTGTAAAAGCAACTAAGCTACTGTGTTTGTGCGTTTAAAAACCAACTCATCCCCTATTTCCCTCTATAATATTACCTAATCTCTCCTAATGTTGTTCGTGAAATCTGTTTGTGCGGTTGGGAAGTAATTTTGATATTAAGGCCTGACAATACAACTGGAAGGGATAATTCCCACCATTTAATCGTCTGCTTCTGAGTGTCTTGTGGCATTGCATTCTGACGTAGAGGTGGATTTCAGCCTTGGTATTTGTACAAATCAAGGGAATCACCTTCTCTTCTAATTGTTCACTGGCACTCAGCATGACGGTAGACAGGACTTGCGAATGATCGCAGAGGCCTAATCAATTCAGCCTTGAAGCCATATAAGCTGTTCCCGTCACCACAGCTGCAACTGCGCCCAAATTTTAACGCCTTTGCCCGTTACTAACCTCCTGAATACTATTTTTTATTCAGGACTAAGTTACCCCTCTGCATGCAACATGCAACATTGGAGAAAATAAGTACCTAAACCCTGCCTTCTGCTCCGATGCCGATTGACTTAGTGTCCGCCCCTCTCGGCTTCACAAAAATTGCACGCAGTGAGAACATTGTTCAGGCCTTGCGTGACCACTGTTTGTCGCGCCCTGCATGCTAAATAAAAGGATGCTTTTTTACTTTCAAACACCAGTTTCATTGTCGTAGAAGGGCAATTAACGTCAATTTTATTTTGTCTTCTCTCCCTCTCTCTTGTGTGAAACCTGAGCTGATTTTTGCCCAAGCACACGCCTTGGGAAAGGAGGGAATTGCGTCTTGGTTTGTTAGCATTTGAAGCAAAAATTGAGGTGAACTACTGCTGATGGGAATGTTTCTCCTTGAGAAAGCCAGTTCATTGTTAATCAATGGGTTTCCCGTAGAATTGCCCCAAGTGGGTATCTCTTTAACTGGCTTTCCAAAGAAAATAAGCAAGTTGAATTTTCTTATTTATCGAAACAAAGCTCACGCTATCAGGATAAATCAAGCCATAGCTGATTGTGGATCGAAATATTTCAATTCAGCGGTATCTTCTTTCTTAGACTGCTTTTAATACTTGAGCGGTTTCCTGAACCATAAATCACGTGATTTTGACTTTATGTATGGGTCTTAAACTCCAGTTGTTTTTTTGCATAAAAATTTTGCTAGATTTTATTAAAAGCGTTGTTTCACGATTTCAAGCGGGACGGCTCTTGTTTTGAGCTACTTGAAGACCGAAAGGCTTACAAGTTAACTTTGATTACCTATTTTAAAAATATGGCTTACAAATGAAGGGTTTAAGATGCATTTCATCAGTTTTTCTGACTATCTCAATTCCCTGACGTCTGTTGTTTAGGCCGAACATCAGCAAGTGCGTAAGACAATTGTCAAAGAAGGAAGTTCGTAAAGGGATTTCGCCGTTTTGCTTACATGTGGAAGTTGGGAAAAGGGATGATGTCGAGTTTTTGCGTCGATGTGTCGGCCGAACCGTGAAACCCCATGGCACAAAATAACAAAGTGATGTGGGGAGGGGTAAGGAGAGTTAAAGGAATCAGACTTGTGAGCAGCAGCCAGAAAACTTCTCTTCTTTCTGCACCAAAAAAACTAGACGCCAGTCGGACCATTAGAGAGGAGGAGGGGGGATAGATGTAAGGAAAAGTAGTAGCCAGATGGAGTGAGCTGTCACTGTCACTGATTCTGCTGCCTTTGCTTCATTTGCTCAGAGACAAGCGTTTCTGCAGTTTTGCATATGCATATGCCTTGCAAAAAAATCGCTGAAGTTGCTTTGAAGCTGGGAATTCATTTCTTGTGCTGCAACAAGCCTAGTTATCACAAATAAATTAGTAAATTGTTTCTTCCAGACAGGATTGCGGAAATCTATCACGATGTCTGAACCTTTCCAGAAGGGCTGCCTGAAAATCATGGGTCCTGAAATGTACCTGCAGTGAAATCGGCCCGTGGTTAGTAATGGCCCTGATACAGTAGAACTGTTTATTCAGCAGTCAACGTTGTTGAAATAGTCTCAAACGGGCAATATGGATCACGTCACATCATAGTTTCTATTTTAGTAGCATTCGTCGAGTTTTTGCACCTACGTTTGATGCTCCATTGTTTTCAGCATAATTGCCGGGAGAACGACCAATTTCTGTTTTTAATAAGTGTAACACCATCTATGTCAAATTGTGGTTTATTCATTCTCATTTACCTGGTTTCGAGTAGGTACTGTAATTTTTTTGTTGATGTCCTTAAAATTCTGTTCGCGAATTGGATGCACGAAATTTTTGCAATTTCTCCATTCAAAAGGGACAATAAATGCTAACAATTCTTAAGCGTTGCTGATTCATTTACCAACCAAGGAAAAGGATTTTTAAATTAACAGGTGTCAATTCTCTCCTATCTTGACAAGCACATGTAGACTCCAATTTTTAGGAGAAAAGGTGTGGAAGATAGGAGTTTTCGAAGCACTCTACCTGTGCTTCCACTAAGGCAGTACTAATTGCAAAGAAAAGTAAGTGTCGCGCAACAAGTTTTGGAAGCTGAGAGAGAGTGAATTGTAATAATTTTGTAGCGTTCCGATAATCCAGACAGCGGCGCCAGAATTATGCCATAATCAGATTAAGCAGTGGTCTGTCCTGAATTCTTTCGTTCCCTTGTTTTTCCTGCACGCAAGCCTTGACTGGCGCCAGAAATGAGGTAGAGATTAGTTGGGGGCGGCAACGAGAAAGGGGCAGAGAGCGAGGAGGGCCGTCTACCTCCCTGACGCTCACTAATCGTCGCCCCATTAAGAAATGAAGTCACTGCTTAATAAGTAATGCCCTCAGGTTTGAGCGTATTAAAAAGCTGACAAATTGAAGGGGAGTCGTGTTGTTTTCCTGGCGCCAGGTAATGAAAATGGCATTTTTTTACCAGACCTTGTCTAAACTATAAAACTGCCTATTCCTATCGCAAATGCTCTGGGAAAGTGCTTTCTGGAAGATGGCTGATATCCTCAATTAGATTTCCCTGTTTGGATGCATTAATGCATCCGCTAAGTGGCACGACTTATAAAGTTACTCCCACAAAAGCGTCGATTTTCCGTTTGTAAATTTGCTATCCATTACTAGTCAAGGTACGGTCTTTCAGCTTAATCCGATTAAGTCAGTTAATTTAGGCAACAAATGAATGAAAAGTCCATGGACAGTGTTTGTGTAAATTACCCTGAAGAAATCGCTTGCGAAATTTGGTATAGTGTATTCTTTGAATCCCAGCTTCGTTCACACAAGATTAGTTCTTTCATTGTCAATGTTGGAGTCCTTCGTTCTACAGCAGAAATCGGTTTCGCAGTTTGCTAAAAATTGGCGATTAATGTAACAAATTTTACCGATTGTAAAATTACTTTTTGCAAAGGTGCTACTCATTTGGGCAAATAAAGGTTCTGCCATGCTGCATTTACTATGTTACAATTCACCTTGGAATGCTCTCGGTCCAAGCATTTCAATATAGATCACTTCATAGTTTCACGCATAACTTGGTGGATAAAATGACTTCGGAAAGTTACGATCGAAATGGTTAGATCTAGGTTTACATAATTATATATTTTGGATAGGAATAGTCATTGTTTCGTCCAGGTTAGCCCCTAATTCATTGTTTCCAATAAAGTGGTTTTGGCTTTCTGGTAGGTATTTTGACAAAACTTGCTGCACTGATTTGCGTGTTTAGTTTACATTCTTAGAAAATGGTCACTTACCGAGCCTACAGACCTATAGCCTTCCTGACCATGTTTGTACTGTCACTCGCTGCCTCTTGGGCTGCCCAACAGACGATTGTGCTTGGTGATGACACACCGAAAGGCGAAGTCGTTGCAGAAAACGTTTTAGGCGATGTAATGAGTATCGTCTCGGGAAGTTCTGGTGGTATCGTGACCCATGCACTGTTGAAAAGTCCCGTCAGCAGCTACTTCCGTGTGGACGAGCGCACGGGGATGCTGGTGACGCGAAGGCCGGTGGACAGGGACACGCTCTGTGTGGACTCCGGTCTCTGTTGTACCCAGAACACCCAAAACTCCCATCTTAGCTCCATTCGTCCTGCTGATAACGGCGAATTGGGCACAGTTTGTGCTCTCAGCCTCGATGTTGCCGTTACAACGGGGCACAGACGCGACTCTGTCCCTTCCACACGGAAGGTCTTTGTCGAAGTCAAGGACGAAAATGATCACGCACCGGTATTTGTGGTAAGTCAAGAACCCTGTTTGAAGTAACTTCACGGCCTCATAGATGATATACTTACTTGTGTTTTAGCTGTCAATAATCACAATCGAGAATTATCCAGATTGAGAGTGATTTATTCTACGAGTCTATTGTGAATGTTTACCTTAGTTCTCTGATGGCACCCTTGCAAATGATCTCTGCACGATGCATGGGAATAGCAACGGTTGGGACTTGATTCATTCTCGCGCATGTTTTACAACCCTCTCTTCATGTTTTGCTTTTAAATGGTGAATAAAAAGTTTGTGCAGTTTACGGTATAGGAAGTCGCAACACCTTACCATGAAGTATGAGGACCTGCAAAGTTCATGTTGTCACCTGTATGCACTGATCATTAAAAGTAGTTACTGCTCCCTACGGTACTCATTACCTTGCTCTCTGCTATTTTCCTGCCACTTTGAACTCGTGTGTAATGTAGGTCGAATCTGTTTTGATTCGAGATTGTTTGCTTCGAGAACCAAGTTTGACTCGATAACAATTCTGTTGGAACTTCCCATCAAATTCGTTGCATAGCCTTTGGAATGGAGAAGGTGGTAATGCGGTAGTAGAACGCACCGCCCAGAATCAAGTGACTCACGTGATTTTCAGTGATGAGTCACCTGGTGGTGGACGCATCATGTCCACGAAGATCTACTGTTCTTGATATTGTCGAATAGTTGCATCTCCGCTAACGATAAAAACGGTGACAGTTATCGTGGCAATGACAACTTTCAGCAGTGTTGGACACATGGAGTGACGAAACAGTTCGTTTGCACCTGCATCACACAGGGAGGGAAATTCGCAGAACCTGAGCGAATGAGTTCCGTCCACATACATTAACAATTGACAATGGGTCTCAAACAATGCCGGTTTGTTATTCACTTCTTTCACGGTATAGCAATGCGTCACCCTTGCATTGTCTGCCAACCGGCTTGTGCTGAGTAGCGGCCTTTATCGCCAATTTCTTTGCGCAAACAAACGGATAATCGGTTCCTTACAAACAACCCACTCACCACCTACGCTTGTAAAGCATGCACTACTTCGTTCTCCCAAGGTATTACTTCATTTTTCGACTGCAGAAGCAATTGATCGCCATCCTTTTTTTGTTGAAAGACGACCGATTATGCTTTAGGTTTACCCGCTAGATATAGTACAACTCGATGATATTTATGACAGTTTTTTATAGTCAGCTGGAACTGGTCGATCGGTAGTCTGATTCCTATGCGACAATGTTAGACCTCATAATATATGTTGGCCTACATGCTTGAAGACTCGCGCTCTGCATCCTCCCACATTTCTCCAAATAATGAGCATTGTATTTGAAGTAGACAGCCGAAAAATCATAGTAGAAAGAAAGGTAGCTATGTCTAGGAAATAACGCTCCATAAAACCGGGATCTGCACCCTTTTTGATGGGAAGGAATTATGTGTTATAAATAGTGTTCCTTTCAATAAGCAATTAGAGAAGCCGCCTGTGATTATTTCTTTGTAAAAATAAATGGTAAACCACTATGGTTGCTTTACAAGTTGTTCTATATTTTTAATTATTGCAAACCTTGGTTCCAGTAAATAAATATACTCACCAACCATTCTCTGAAACGAGCTATTATGCATTATCAATTGCCAGTGTTTTGCGTTTCTTTTTGGCTATTGCTGGACGTTCTTAGATTTTTGTTTGATTGTGCTCTGACTGAAGTTGGTTTGTTGATTTTTTGTTCCACTGTTTAAAAACCTACTTCGTTAAATTTCTCAACAAATGGTTAATAGGCCTTACTGAGTCTCGATTTGGTTTTTTTAAAAGCGCCCTGTTGCATACCCCTTTGATTATGAATGGTTGGTCTCCTGCTGCACGTTTATGTAGTTTGAACGGAGGACCCTTTTGGGATACCTTTTTTTGGTAAAAGTTTTATCCAGCTTCTTAAAGTACCTTCTGTAGTTTGGCTCTAGAGACTTATCTGCAAGAAGTTTTAAATTCATTATATTCGGAATACCTGCGCCTATTTACTCCAGGCGCTTTAATCAGTTAAAAGAATTTTATTCTCTTACAAAAGGGCTGGGATTTGTTCGGGATTTTTTCAAGCAACCTAAAATAATAAATCAAACTTGATTTCAAACGCTCTGTGCGCAATTGCCTCAGAGTGGACGTTCATTTGAATTTAACGTTACCTAGGATGCTTGGTCCAATAGTTCAGCTCATTTCCATTGGAACAGTTCCGGATTCAAAGGTACTACTTAATTCCGTTCTAACTTACTGGGTTTATGAATTAACATAGTTTTATCGTATCGGGGTGCTGTTTTCTTCAAGTTGGAGCGCCCAATTTCTTAAAACAAATGTTTTTTATGTCCTTGCCGAAAAACGCCTGCATTTTGCACACTTAAAAACATTTTAGCCATTTGACTGAGTTTAATGTGTTTACTGCATGAACTGATGTTTGTATATAGGAAAGGTTCGAATCAAAAAATATTGCATTCTATCATATGGCTGGATATACTGCCTCAGGAACTTCGAGCATTCTCAGAGCAATCGCGTTGACTTGGCGCCTTTGCTACCTACTTAGAGGAAAATATTGTAGTTAGCTGCACATAAGTGATTCGTCAGTGATAGTTTTGCCGCTTCATGTTTGACTGGGCCAATATATGCATTCCTGATTTCCTGCCTCGTTTTTTCCGCTGTTTACAAAGGCCACTCTGACTCATTGAAAGCGAATAGGCGAGCATGTGCACTATCGTGGCAACAAAGTTCAGGTTGCTTTCTTTGCTTTTTAGTTCACTTAATGCACCTTGTGAATGATAGAACCGTAAGACTAGGTTTTCTTTGGTACCTAAGGGTTAAAAATGTTTTGAGGATATGGAGATAAACACTCCACTAAACACGCTTTGATTATTATTTACTTAGGTGCTTTGAAATCTTTTTAATTGACTTTTGGCTTGGAATACACTTCTTTTGACTCTTGGGAGGTAACGAGTCACTTATTCAAAAGAGTGGATAAGCAACATTGAATTCAAAAGCCCCTAGAACTCCATTTTTTGGATGGATTAAACCATATTTAGAATCACTTGAGCCACAAAGTCAGACTGAAAAGGTGAACCAAAACTTCTCGGACAAATGTTGCCTTGACTTTATAATCCTTTTTCAATATAGCTTAAACTTTTTGAAAAATATCACCATTAAAGTTTATTAGGATTACTTTCCAACCACCTCTGGCATCTTCTAATCTCGACATTTCCTTTCTGTGATGCTTCCTGTTTCCTTCTCAAACATCAATAACTTCATTGTTTGTATTTGGCTAACTAACGCCAGTACATCTATAATTTCTGCTTTCCCAATTCTACAAAAATACCGTTAATTTGGTGGGGCAACGATCATATCTATCTCCTCACTTGCAGCGACCAATTGAGAACCACTTTGCTTAGTCGATGGACCCTTACCTTTTAGCTCAGATCGTTAGCGAGACTGGCAGGGTGTAATTTTATTAAAAGCTCCCTTACCCACACATATGGGGCGGACATTTTCAGCTTAAATTCCCCGTTTTTGCAACTTCGGGCGTTCCGTTTATTTTACGGTTAAGGATGTAGTGAGGTTGATTTTAAAGAGACCGGGGATTTATGGGAAAGGTAGGGAAGAGGCAGGGGTCTAGGGACGTCATTTCATCCTTAACTCTCTTCCGCTGTCCTTCTGTAGCTGCTGGATGATGATTTCATTCAATCCACCTAACTTTTGCCCTTTCCTCTCTGCGTTGATTAAAAAGGTGATGCGTACTGCTGCTTTTTCGTCAGCTTAAATCCCATCTGCATTGCTCCACTTTTATATGATTTTGCGAAATTTCCATAATTTACGGTTTTTTTGCTTTGAAAATTGCCTCACCTTTTTTGTACGGTTAATTTGCATGTCAATAATCGTGTTCTGTTTGAGTTCTCCCGTCGATTACGTGAACAAAGATTATTCCGATCTTCAGTCGTTTTCCAAAATTGACACACAATTGTCCTCCGTCAACCTTTTGTTTATTTCTGTTTATCTTTCAATGGCCAAACATACGATGTGTTATGAATTCACTACGATTCGCTTTAGCCCTATCGCGTTTTGACAACCATTTTCGTTTAAAGTCATTTGTCATACTTTTATGGTTGTAATTAAAAGTGGCGATTGTTAAGAAGATTTTCATCGTAACAAATAAATCACAGGCTATGGCTGGACTGAATTTCAAGGAATGCTGGTGAACTTCGACCTAAGTGTTATTAGGTACTATTTTACGCAGTCGATTTAGGTGATTAGCCTTCAAGTTGACTTAAAAAATCGAAAATTAATTGTGTTATGACAAAAGACAGCTCAAAATCTAACTGATAATAAATGACATTTTATTGATGGCTTATGCCACTTTTATAACCATGTACAATGCAATCATAAAGTTGCGACTATCATCAACTGGCTTTTCATGCTTTGGGAAAAAAGGCCTGAGCTTCGAGCCCTTTCTCATGCACTCTACGCGCTAACTTTTGCTGAAATACTGACACAAAAGTGATGTTGCCGTTACTGAAATGAAAAGGATTATGGGGCTCGTTGTTACAAATTTTTTGCTGATAATCGAGTAGCTTTCCGTCGAGCTCTGCAACTCACATCCATTCTACACGCAATCTTTCACTACTATTGCTAATCTCAGTTATTGCGCGAAAAGAGCATACACTAGAAATATAAATTTGTAAGGATTGAGAGTCATTGTTAAATTCAACGCTACTCGATTCTCCTTGCTGCACATGATGACGTACGAGTGTCTGCCTGTAATTGGAAGCAAGGGGAATGGGAACTAGATGGAATGAAATGCTCATGCGGCTGTCAGCGATGAAACCACATGAAAATTTTTCGCCTACCGTTGTAGCTTCAACCTTGGTCTCCTTCTCCTCTCGATACTCATATTTTATGCTCCCCATCACTCACCTGCAGTCTTTCCCTCAGGCGTTTCGGATGTGGTCACATTCCCCGCTTGGCCACATCATGCCTGTCAAAATCTGCGTTGCGGTTTCCCTTACTAGTGGCATATAAGCATTCCTCTAGCTCATGGAGGATTCATCCTCCTCATTTAATAACTGTCAGTACGACGCATGGGAATTCATTTAATGTGGGTATAGTGATTCACACTTTTAAGGGCGTGATTCTTTTGGAATGAACTTCTAATCAAGAGTGCTCCTTTCTAGGCAATGTAGTTTATGTCAATGTTTTTTCCATTGTTTTGCTTAAAGGCACTTTGAAATGTACTTTACAACCTTTGCTCGATTTTGGAAGCAGAGATGAAACTCTTTCCCTATGAATTTCTTTATTCTTGCTATGAGCATTGAATGGCATGCATGTATCGTAAACCTAGTTTTATCTAAATCGGCAGCTAACGCATTGCGCATTTATTAAATGCAAACTCAAAAATCCCTCGCCCTTCCGCGCTGGAGTAGCTACTAATCCTTCGATAAACGTCCTGGATTGTTCTATTTCCTACTTCTTAGATTTACGGGTTTTATAGCTACGGGTATCCACCTCATGAATAACGGAAGCTCCTCTACCTAATGGCAATGAATCCCTGTAAATCGGCCCTGCAGAATGAGTCTGGGTTTTCTTCCAAGAGTGCAGCGAACTTATTAACTTACTGTTTGGGGTCGCGCTAAACCTCAATTTAAAAACAGCAAAGATTGGGTGAGTGATAAGCCCCACGCACTTCTAATTCCTAGTGCGATGACTACCGCTGATACATGCCGCCTATGTGTAGCCGTTCGTTCCCCATCCGTCTTAAAAGTTATCACTGACTTGCCTTGTCTTCAGGGGCTGTGTCACCACTTGCTGCCGCTTCTCTTCTAGGTTCCCAATTTTGCAATTCAACGTGCAGACTCACTGAACAAATATGGAAGTGGTTCCACTTTCCAAACTCCTCAACTACTTCTCAACATCTCAGAGGCGGCCCAAGTTGGAGTTCACCGACTGGCATTGCCCCTGGCCACAGATCAAGACACTGCACCCTTCAGCGTCCAGCAATATGTCTTGGATTTCGGTGGAGGTCAGCATCTTTCATCTTCCTCCACATCTTCTCCTGAAGGGTACTTCAAACTGGAGGTTCAGAAACGCGAGCTCAACTCAGTATCACGCTTCGAGACGGAAGCATCCATAACAGGCCTTGATCTGCTGCTCGTTGCACCGCTCGATCGCGAGACTCGCGCAATGTTCGAGTTTAGGGTTCTGGCCATCGACGGTGGTTCACCAACTCCCCTGACGGGAACACTTTCTGTTCAAATACGGGTTTGTCTCACGTTCTGTTTACGAATGACCTCTCATATTGCGCGTTTGGCGCTGATTATCAAAGCAAACTGTGTTTCCTATATTCACTTATTAACGTTTCAGGCTCTTCATTTTTTCATATGTTTAATTGTACACGCATTTTAATTACTTTGCTTAGATGTTTTTTTTGACTGCCGCAGAAATTTTGAATAGCGTGCTTAATTACATTTATTCGTTTTTTTCCCGGAAACGTTCGCAGCTTTCAGCGCTTCCGCTCACTCTTCATGGAGCTTCTTATGCGCTCTCGCCAGACGGTTTGACGTGTTTTGGCTGTCAGGACGCTGTTTCTTCCTGCTCACATGTACAACCTGTCTTTTTCCGAGGAATAAGACAACTCGAATTATGATCGAGTTAATTTCGTTGTAAACGTTTGGATTTATGCAAATGTTTTGCCACTTACTTTAGCAAACGTTTTCTTAATAATTAATGTGTCGAAATAACCCTTCCCATTTCATTATTGGTGTCTGATAAGTTCCTATAGCTACTTTAGTAACTAATTTTCAAATAGATCTGTGTTACTTCACAATCAGCTATTCATTATCAAAATTCAAATGTTGCTCCTTCTGTCGAAGTTGAGTCCATTTTCGGAGACTATTGGTAAGCACTGATGCCTATAGATCTCTCATTTTTTGTGCTACCTCGTGGGCTGGATGGCCTATTGTGTGCTTTAGCTTAAAATATGCGCCTGCTAAAGCAAACATAGACAACACATCCATCCACTGAGTTTTTTGGGAATAGCTCATTTCCACTACAGTTTTCTCATTTTGGTTTGTCTTTGAAAACTATATCGGCTGCACTTTAATCAAGTACTGTTAATGTTGCTGTTAATACTGGTGAGCGATCACGCATCGCTCGAATGTGTAGCCTTTCCTACTAAATTTTCTGAATTCATTGAAAAAATTTGTTTTGATTGAAAAAATGCTATTATATGTACGAAAAAGTGATTGAAGAGATTTTGTTTTTCATCATAGTTGCCAATATGATGAATTTTTTATTTAATCTTTATACCTTAATAGGATTAAGAGCGATTCTCTTTTTGATGTTCACTTATTATTAAACACACATAACCTATACGTATTTGATTCACTTACTTTGGCTTCGCTTAAAATGGTTACCGTCGAGCTTAACTACTGTATCCACTTCTTAC
The DNA here is from genome assembly GCA_001923025.3 of Taenia multiceps. Classification (NCBI taxonomy): domain Eukaryota; kingdom Metazoa; phylum Platyhelminthes; class Cestoda; order Cyclophyllidea; family Taeniidae; genus Taenia; species Taenia multiceps. The sequence continues at coordinate 74,376,327 of CM010311.1, read as the reverse complement.
GAAACTTTAACTCCGCTCTTCAGTGACTGCATTGGTTCAAGTCTCTCATTTAGCTCATTTGCTAAGGTAAATTTGCTCGTTTGTGTAGAATCTCTCACTCAAACAATGCCCGTACTCCATCCTCGCTGGCCGGTCACACCTTGGTTAAAAAACCATCAGTGTTTAGGGCTTTGCGATGGAACTACTACAAAGTGGCAGTCAGTTTTTGACTTACCCATGGTTTCTCGAAAAGAGTTATAGGAAGAAAAAGTGGCGCACATTGACGGACAAAAACCTTCAAAGTAGGATGGTAGTACCAATTTCTTAAGTGAAGTCCCATAGTCATTGGTTTTAAATGCTTTTTTTTTAATGATGTTTTTGAGTGAGCACTCCAGTACTTTTGCTTCTCGTAATGTTTCAACTACCTTCAGTGAGCTTTAAAGGAAGAAATCAAATTAGAGGAAAATTGTTTGTCGATCTATCTGCTGTTTTATTTGGAATTGTTTTACACATTATTGGTTCAAAGGACTGTTCCTTCCCTGCAATTTATCCTGGTATGGAAGTAATAAGTTCTTTGTCCTGCTGGATTAAAATTGGTTTTCTGTGCTTAGGTGACTGACGCCAACGACCACGAGCCGAGGTTCGAGCGCGTCTCCTACGAGACGAGTGTGGAGGAGGGCCATGTGGCGGAGAGTGTGCCCATCCTCAAGGTGGTTGCGCACGATCAGGACGAGGGTGTGAATGCGCGCATTCGCTACTCATGGTGGCCCGACCACGAGCGTTTTGGCCCGGACGCGAAGCTGCTGCTCGACCACCAGCGTCTCCTCACGGATGAAGAAATCACCACGACCTTCACCAGTCCTGTCTCACCCGAACGACTCTCCCGACTGCAGGCGCTGCCCACTTACTGGTTTAGATTAAACGAGTGGACCGGTGAGATCTTCATTCACCGAGCTCTAGACTACGAGACTAGACGCTTATTTGTTTTCGCAATTGTTGCTACCAATCCCGACGCCGATGATGTCGACGGAAGTAGCGGTAGCACGACTAGGAAGTCACTTAAAGACTCCTCCTCCATGACCGAAGTCATAATTAATGTAAGCGTAAAGCCTTTGCTTATTCTGTCAAGGTCTCATGACCCAATTTCATTTGTCGTTTAATAAACCTTTAAAATCCTGCTGAATCACACTTGTTTGGAGCTATCTTTTCTTTCCTGCTATGAAGGACATCGAACTTCTGAGACCTTATGACAAATACAGCTGCAAAATGCCTGCTTGAGTGAATTAATAAAATGATCGTTTTTTTTACCGTTCTTTTTATAATTATGCTTTAAGTTTCTTAGCTAAGAATGAATGTAAAAGACGCGAAGACTTTAACCTTGTTTGGAAGCCTGCTATGGTTTCTATACGGTCTAAAAGTGATAGAAAATCAAAATCTGATCAAAGCGCTTCCTTATTGAGATCTTTATTGGATTACTTGATGGGCTCAAACCTTTGATGCCTAGGTGATCAATCTAAATGATGAGAAGCCACAAATCAGCGTTGATTATGTGATCAACAATGAATCTGTGAAGCACAAGCAGGTGATGGAGAACGGCTCACGCAATCACTTCATCGCCCTAATACGCGCCACCGACGCCGACGCAAAGACTACAAAGTTGACTACATCAATACTGGAAGACTCATACATGATCCAGACGTCGGGCTTTCCGTTTGGTGGAAGGGGAGCGGATAGGACACGATTCAATCCACCTGGCGCGTTGCATTCCGCTGCCGGGGATCACGTGACATGCGAACTCGGCAGCCACTTGGAGAACTACACTCTCACCCCCAGTACCCAGACCGACACCACAGTTGGAGGTAGTGAGTATGTACTGCAGACTAAGACACCTCTTGACAGGGAGCGCGAACTTAGGCAATGCATCATCATTCGTTGTTTTGATGATGGCTCTCCCTCAAAAACCTCAACTGCCACAGTGGAGGTAAAATTTCCGTCTACTGGTAACATTCTTAGTAAGCAAACATACTCAAAATCCGTTTTCTTGTTTTTGGGTTGAAATATTGGATCAAAACGACTGCGTGCCCGAAATGAATATCCACACACGAGTTCCCCCAACACACCAGAATCACCAGTCGAATGTCGTTCCACCGCTTCCTCGTAGTCGTCTTGCAGACGTTCTGCAGAAGGCCTTTGCAGACTGGCCCATGTCCCGAAGGTCATTATTTTCTGAACATCCACTGGTGAACGCATACGAGGCGGGCGTTCCAGTCGTTTTAGTGCGTAGAGTCGATTCCTTTTCGTTGTGGTTTATTCGTTCGACTGCCATCTAGGCACAATTGATTTCTTCTAGGTAAGCGTGCCAGAAAACAGGCCAGCTGGTACGATCGTGGCATCGGTCCGAGGAGTAGATCATGATGCCGGTGAGAATGGACGAGTGACTATCCAGATTCCGAAGGAGGATCGTCGGTTGCCTCGTGTTGTGCCTGGACCTCTCACATCTGTTCAAAACACTGGTCGATATCCTGAAGCTGCAGTCGATCACAACTTGCCTCCAGTTATCATCCGCTCCGACATCAACTCTGTCGATCTCTTTAAGGTGCATACCTCACCACCAAATTTAAATTACATCATGATAAATTCAGCTCCGTACGCTCTTGGAACCCGAGTTCTCGTTGGGAAAAAAATCTAGCATTTTTAATGCCCTTTTCGTGACAATTATCGTACCTTACTAATTTTCTTTTTCATCCATGGAGACAGTTCAAGTCCTGGGTGGAAAGGTTGAATAAGTGTCTTACCTTTTACTCAGAATTTGCAGTGCTGTCTATAGCAAAAGCCTCCAAACAATCAGCCAAAGATGGAGTTTAAACTCGGACTAGGAGTCTCGATCTTAATCGTGCCTACGATTTACTAATCTTCAAGGCTATCCAATCAAACCTACATTGTTGCAAATGAAGATATGTTTAGCCTCGTTCTGATTACTTTTAATGTGGATGGGTATTCATTTGTCCATCTGATTTACAATCTATCGCTAAATCTTTTACTAATTGCAAGGCCAAAGTTAAACATTAAACGATAGATGGAAAGTGGTGCGCAGGCACAAATAATGTTTAGTTCAAATATCTCCATTTCCCGCTTCGCTGCGCATATTTAAATGCAATGATATTTGGTCAAGATTATGACTGATTTTATTAGTATAGCTGTAATTTTATGTTCTGTTTGTCCTCCACAGTTGGAGGCAAATGGGGACATCACAACGACCAGGATTATCGACCGGGAGCAGTCCTCACCAATTCGGGACGAACTTTACCTCTTTTTGGAGGCACAGGATTGGGGTCATCCCGTAGCCTTCACTTCCTATGTCCTGTTAGCTGTGGTTATCGAGGACGAGAATGATAACCCACCGACGTTCGTCCTGCCCCATCTCAACTTCCCCGTTCTCGAGAATGGACCCTCTCCACAACGCATTGGCGAAATCCCAGTTCACGACGCAGATGCCGGAACTCCTGGAGATGGCTACCACGAATTCATTTCCGACTCCCTCTTAACTTTCCCTCTGCGAGTTAGTGAGCCACCTAAACACTTCATCAATCTCTTCATCAAGCCTGGTCGTGGACCACCCGATCTACCTTTCGTAATCGATTCCACACTTGATGGGCGATTTTACTTGAATGTCACTCGTTCTCTGGATCGTGAGGTTGAAGAGATGTTCCAGTTTCATGTTCATGCTTCGGATTTCGGCGGACCCCCACATCTGGGCCATATATCTACTGCAGTCATCACTGTCTCCGTGATGGATATTAATGACAACTCACCAGAAATTATATTCCCGAAACCTGCCACGGCAACAGCTCACGTTCACACTCTCTCTTACCTAGAGATGCCGGATACCGAGATTCTCAGCATCAATGCGAATGACAAGGACGCTGAGGGGGAGAATGGGAAGTTTCTATTTGAATTGGGTTCAGTGTTGTCGTCCTGTCCAGATGCAGATGCCTCTAAATTGGCCGGAACGGCATTGGATGGAGATCTATTTAAGCTAGACGCAGTGAAAGGTCTCCTGAAGACCCAGCGCCGAATGAGTGAGGCAGATTTAGGCGAACATTGGTTGCAGCTCATAGTTCGAGATCTTGGGAGTCCACCTCTGGAGACAAGGCAAATAATCCGTTTGGCTGTGGATCGTTCACCCCCGCAATTCGCTTCTAGCATTCGTGCACGAATGCCTCCCCATCGAACACCGCCTTCACTAGATCATTTGGGCAACCCAGTCATAGATTTTCCATATCGGAACCCAGGCGACTGGAACGGCAGTCAACGAAGTATTTCCGATGTTGTGACGGTGGTTGTTATCAGCTTAATGACAGCCGGCCTCATTATGCTCATTGTGCTTTGCTTCTACTTGAGACACCGACAAAAGTTGCTCGTCTGTCTTCCGGATGTATGCACCTTGTTTCATAAGCCTCACTCCTCCCCTAGTCCCCACTGCAAATCAAAATGTGTTGGCAAGTCAAAAAAGACAGGTGAAATCAATCAGAAAGGGGCCAAGGAAGGAATTTTTCAAGGTCGAGTTTGGACACCTCTTCCCCTTCCACCACTATCTGGTGGTGAGTTCGTTGCCTCCAGTTCAAAGTGTCTTCCAAGTGGTGGTGGAGCTTTTGTCTCCATTACTGACGGGACACCTCGATGTCACATTAATGGGATTCAATCGACAGTCACTGATGTCCCTAACTTCTTTGCCAGATTAGTGAGTTTGTTCATCGGTGAATTTGATGCTCCAGCTGATATTTTTGTGGCCCAAATACATGTATGAGGCAATATATGCTTCGGAGATTGACGTCATTTGGACTGCTTGAATTTGTGTACTCGTTTGCTTCAGCCGAAGCTCTACACGGACTGCTACCATGTAGATGTCTCAGGAAACCATGCAGTATCCTCATCTTCTCGACTCGTTCCAATCTCTGTGGGGACTTTCAAGCCCATAAGTAAGTTATTTATGATTTCACCTTTCGTCTCCCTCATTTTACCGATCTTCCTGACGTACTTTTTTCTGTATGTAGTTTTTGAAAGTAAAATATGGAAGTCAAAAATAGAAAAATGTTCGTAATCTTATTTGTCGAAAATTTGACGTGGTGAAACCTGTTGCCACCAGTGATAAGTGGTATAAGCTAGTTAGTTTCAAAAATGTGATCATTTAAGTTCAGCTATTTACAATTTGAATACCTTTGAAGGTAGTCTGTAGATTTTTTAAGCATTTATCATTCAAATTTGTATATGTGGGTTTACTCTGAACAGATTACTGATAAGTGCCCATTTAACTTGGCAATTTGAGCATATGCCCAACCAAAACACAAGGTGCAATCACCTGTACTGTTTCTATCACTGCGACATTATGCAGTGGGCTAAATTCCTACAGCATGTTGGTAGAAATTCTGCAATGTTTCTCGAAAAGCGTGCTGATTTTGTTCTTCATGTTTAACATTAAGCTACGTTCAAGTCATCTTTAAAGCTCGTTGGCTAGAACCCGATTTAAACCGATGCAGAACTTACCTACGCCGGGATTTTAGTAATTTTTGCTTGCCTCAGCTGCTGAATATGCCGGTTTCGTCTTTCCAGTTTCACTAAGTGAAGAATTTGCTTCACCAAAGCCTAACTTTTACAACTCAGCAACCATGGGCGTTCAGCCGAATGTCATCCCCTCCATTCATCAATCCAATCTAATTAACTCTTCCTGCCAATACGGTGATCCTCTTCCTCTCTCATCGCTCTACGTTCAACCAAGTGGTGTAGCAGAGCCCGACCATTGTCAGGTAGGCTTTCATTGTTTCTCCTTTTCAGTATCTAACTTAAAAATTGTCATCGATCAATGTGTTTGAAACTTCAACTGGTGTAGCATTGCGAACATAAAGTTGGAGTCGTAGTCGTTGAGCTACTATTGTGAATAATTTGTTTTAAACAAATGATAAAAATTTTTCCACTATACAATTTTATTGTACAGCATGAAGTCAAATCAAAAAAGAGACTATTTTTCCTTTTTCTATGCGGTGCTTTTAGTCTTTTTCACTTGTTAGGCACCATTTCCGTAGCTATCAAAATAACCTGATCTTAAAGACGTATCTTTGCAGTGGGTAGTCACGATTAAGATAATCGATTTTCCAACTGTTCTAATATCAGAGGCATATAATCCAATTTTTTATGCGTGTGCCTGTTCGTGCGTCAGAACATGTGGGTCTACTTGTACGCCCTAATACCAACTCTGGTTCATGATTGAATTCCTTCACATGAATAAAAAGCTACCATAAATTAGTAGTTAATTGTATGTCCGACTTTAGTCCTTTGCACCTGAAACACATACTGGTGCAGTCACCACAATGGTTCACTACGCTGACGGTTTCCAACATCATTCACAAAGGCCAAAGGTGACCCCGGTGCAGGGTAGCTGCGATCTGCTCGCCTTCTCTAACAGTCTTGGCCGTGGCCACTTTGCTAATAAATCAGCGCACTACAAGTCCGAACCCGATCTTGCAGTATGTGATGACCTTGAAGACGATGGAGAGGACGATCCGGACTACCCCAACGGGGCACTCGTCCCCGTGTGTAACGGGACGCGGTCAGAGGACTATCTCAGCGACACGAACGCCGACGGTCGTGGTCACTTCTCATTGGTGTCGGGACATCGGAAGATAAGTACTCCTCCGCCAGCGCAGCGGTCACACCAGCAGCGGTCGCTTGAGAACTACGCAGTCTCTTTTCCTAAACCTCAGGCGAGCTACGTCTAGCCTGAAGGAAGTGGGAGCGATGGAAACTTTTTGTAGTACTCATAAGTTCTGTTCCTGCTGCCGTGCACTTTGCAATTTTACACAAACTGACTACCACACTACTTAATCCGTTAGTAAAGTATATTTTTACCGCTCATAAATGCTTTTTCTGGGTTCAGAGCCTTCAGAGAAGGCTGGTTTGATTTGAAGTGAGGTTCAATTGGAGAGTGATCCCTACTTGTGATCTAAATTTCAAATTAGTTTCTTTCATTAATCGCAGAATACTTACTCTTCAGTGAGTGCTCAGGGTGATTTGTGTGAAGTGCCCATTGTCAGGCAAAGGGGCGAGATCCATCGATCCAAGACTTCGTCTCGACTTTGCTCCCTTCGATCCAGTCCAATTCGTCTGTTTACGCCATTTACGGGAGTGGCACTTTATACTTTTTGAGAGCTTTCACGATTCTGATGTGTCGGCTCATTTGTGAGGCAAGGAATGTTTACAATACGACTTTGTTACGCTCCAAATAGGGCTAATAACTCATGTGTACTTTCAAGTAATCGTTGCCACAATTCTATCCGATGTGGAAGTGATAAGATGCGAACGTAATTTTGCAGAGATATTTCAAAGATGCCTGGGCTAGAGCGTTCTGCTTACATTTTAATGCTTAGACACTGACGATTCGCGAGGTTGGATTATCAATTGACCTAATATAATGTAGCGGTCAAATCATTCATTACCGTTCATGAGAATTATCATCAAATTTTGCGTGGATTTGACAGTTTAAGGGTCCCAAAATTCATTAATGAGCTGCACATTAGACACAAATTCACCCTTAATTTTCAGGTAAATATAAATCACCTGCCATCAGATGAATGTTTTGCAAAACAATCCATCGAAAGACACCTTTTCAAGTTGTCATTTCAGAATAAATAGTGCACTAGCTCAGGTATCCCAGCCCGATTTTCTGTCGGATCGGAAAAGCATTGCTCTTGCTATTTTTGCCACACTTCGTAACTTGTAGGTCTACTATTTAAGAGAGTATCGTCATACTTGTCACAGCATCAAAAGCATAAAATGACTTGAGGGAACAGCTTATCACATCAATAAAGGTTGAGAAATATTTAGTTGTCAAATCATGTTCTACTTTCTATTAAACACCCTTCTGCTCTTTAAAACAATCCTAATCAACATGAGTAAAACGGGTCAATGATGCCTTAGGCAATACATGTTCTGCCTTTAATTTCGAAAATATATTAGTTAATTATTATACTCAGAAGAGGGAGGAGAATGACGAGGAAAGGCGGTAGCATCATCATCATTACTTGTGAAGAAAGAAGGGAGGAGAGAGGTGACTATGGAAGGAGCAGGAGCAAGAACTGACACTTCAAGGAGAAAAGCTCACGTAACCACGAAATGTGTAGGAGTTGTTCCTAAACACACAGAACAGGGGTAAGTGAATGAAGCCTTGTGATAATGACAGCAGCGAGGGGATGTCTATTCTGCGGTGACAGCAACAGGCTCAGTTGGCTCAGCAGGCACCCCGGGTTCAGGGGGAGGCGGTGGGTGTTGAGGCGCATCACCGACCTGGAAGCCATCCTCCGTCATCACCACGTGGACCTTGGGCTCGATTCTCTCATATCTCTCAACGAAAAGGGGACCGCTGAAGACACCCTGACGCTCACTAAAGCTACGGTGGTCCTTCACACGCTCGTACTCGCTGTACATAGAGATCTTCGGCTAAGCGGTACCAAAGAAGAGGTTAAGCTTGCTCTTCAACCACCACTTCTACCCCATAGCGTAAGACTTACTGGAAGGCCACTGATTTTCGCAGCGAGTGGATCACTGAAATTCAAATTGAGAAAATGATTAACCAGTACGGAAAGTCATTTTGTGGAGGAACACGAAGTACGTATTAATGATCATTCGCATGCAGCACTAGGTCTGAATCATTGCCACCATGTGTTTAATTCCAATTGGTGCAAGAAGAGCAAGTCCCTTTTAACTCATCTTAAAGCTAAGGATGTATGCAAGTGGAGGTGCATTGAATTCTGATCCGCTTACGGTGTATTCTGCACCTTAGTTCCGCGCTTGTCTCTGTAAAAAGATAAAAGGTTAATCAGGTCTGATAAAGCTCAGACCGAGTAACACATTCATCGTTGCGGTGTAACTCACCCTTTGTTCATTTGTCTGGCACGCTCAGCTAACTCTTGCATCTGCAACAAATCATTTAATTCTTTTAGAACGACGCTTTCTACATGAACCGATAGAAAATGGATACAATCATAGATAAATATGTAGAGTGACGGATAAAAGAACGCTTAAATTGATGAGTGGATGAGGGGAGAAGTGGATGGATGAGGCAATGAATGGGTGGATAGATAAAATATTTTTTGGCACAAAAACGCAAACTTGCGTCATAGCTTTGACGACTAAAGCGCTGCTCGAGGTCGTATTTGTCACCCTCAAGTCTCAGGATGATGTCGTTGAGCTCCTTGGCCTTGGCGCGCAGTTGTTCACCTTTCAAGCCATCAATTTGAAGAGGCTGGATACGCTGCTCCAGAATAGCCTTTCTCTCAGCCTCCAGCTGCTCTTTTGACTTCTGTACCTCCTCATGTTTGACTTCCTCAACCTGCTGAAAGTGGCAGATGGCATTTTGCGATTATTGATCGAATTCTCCACCATGTATTTTGTGACATATCACGGGGTTAGCTATTCTAAAATCCAACTTTGTCATACCAAACACCCCAACATAAATCATTATCGCCAAATTTTTAGGAGAGCATCGTTTTCAAATGTCGGTTAGAGGTAAGATTTTCGTGATTTTGGTTGATCACGAAATCCAAGTTCGCATCACGATTCCCCCTGACAAATAGCGCCTGACAGTAAGATAAAACTCCACCCTGAAAATGCACTACACCTGGCTCACTGCGGGCGCTTGATAAACAACGAAACCATCTGATCAGTGTTAGCTCATTCTACTTAATTATTCACCTATACCCGAAGCTGTGGATTTAACGATTATACATTACTTTATTCACAACGTGCACATGGTTCAATAGCACGATAAAATCTCCGCATTGTGAATTTGGCACCTGCACGCTTACAGGTACCTTTTCTAGCTGAACGTGTTTAAACAGAGAAAGTGTATGGATTCAAAAAGTAAAATCATTGCACATTTATGCATAGGACATGATTAGGATGAGAGTTAGCGAAAAACGAAGTTACTATTTTTACGCTATGGATTTTACTGTTTAGGAGGTAGTTCATAGTCGTGAATATAAAAAGTAACGCTAGCATAAGACACATGCACAAATCTTCCCTAGGATAATTTTCACGTGTAGAGTGTTCCAATCCTACAAGGTCTTACTTCCACTGAGCCAGCCTTCTTGTTGATGACGAAATTGCGACGAGTGGTCAGCTTTGACTTTTCAGCGAATTCGGCACGTTTGCGCTCGCGCTCTTCACGCTTGCGCTGCTCCTCCTCCCTCTTCTTGCGTGAACGCTCTTCCTATAGGAAAAAATGGAACCCGAAATCAAATTTCCGTGCGTTTGCCGTGACAAAGTTTTGCGATCTGTGTAAAAAGGTGAGTCACAAATGCATAAGATTTATGGATGCCTTCAGCATAATCGAGCTCTTCAAGAATCAATTCCGTAAGTTGATGGTGCAAATTAAGAAGGAAACTATAGTTTATTTCCTTTTGTCCTGAAACGGCAAATAAGTTTAAACGATTAGTCAAACAATAACGGTTGCTGAAATGGTAATAAACTTGCTTCTTCAGCGCGTCGTTTCTGTTCCTCAATGGCGCGAGCCTCAGCCATGCGGGCTTCTTCTTCAGCACGCTCCTTCTTGCGACGCTCCTGTAGTTATCAAGTCAGAGTAGTATATACTTTAAAATCTATGTCTTGAATAGTGCAATCATTGTTGTTTCATTAACTTTATGAAGAGAGAGGTTTTCAGCCATCACTGTTGTTTCAAATCCAGGCTGTCGTACTTTGATTCCTAGCAAATTAAAACCCCACTTTTGCTGTTTGTGCTAATGCAAAGTTGCTGCTACTTCTCAGCATAGTCTTTAACTTATGCGAGTGTGCCTCGTAACAACTTCGTGTGGCATACAATCCTTCAGAGTTGGAATAATATGAAAATGGATTATGATTGGGCTCAGAGCTTGTCCTTTACAGGAAATGTTTACAGCTAAGTGCGCAAGAAATACTGCACCCCATAGGGAATCCAAGCTGACCTCCAGAACATGAATTTCCTTAAAGTACACCGAAGGTCATTCTTGGCTTTCGAGCTATTCATTAACATGCGAAATTTTCTGATGCAACACAACGATGCCTCAAAATGGGATGTAGGTATTAACTACGAATGCATGGTGGATTTACTTGCAGTGCAAGTTAACTAGAGCATTCCTAGTATTTTAACTTAAACAAATACTAAATTGTTGCAGAATTCAGTTAAACAAGATGATAAATCCTTAAGGCATGTTTCCAATGAAAGCAGTGTGGAAAAGGTTGATGTGAGGGGCCCTTACACGGCGTTCGCGGAGCTGTCTGATTTCCTCCTCTTCCTTTTCACGTTCAGCGCGACGGATTTCCTCATATTCCCTCCATTCCTCTTCTGCGCGTTCCTTGCGCTTGCGTGCATCCTCCTGAAAACATGAATCAACAGCTCGATTCACACAACTTTAACGCTATTTCCGAGATAGATCTACTTTTATTTATACCTCTTTCAAACGCTAATTTTTCAATAATTTTGTAACAAAAAGTAACCGCAGTAGAAGGAATGGTAAAACATGGGTAAATGCTCTCCTTACATACCTCCATCTTCAGCCTAACTTCGCTAATGCTTTCATCGCTAAAATAAAAGGAGACCGAATAAGAGCAGGTAATTGCATCAAGTAGCCTCGTTGTCACGATTACGCATAATGAGAACCGGGAATTGCCAAATAGAATAGATAGGTAATAAGAGGCAGCGTGTGAATGCAAGGTGAAGTAGCCTACACGTACCGCCTAAATTGGGAAAATAAATGAAACAAGAAGTAATTAGTACCCAAGTTATCGCGAAGAGCTCAAATCGTCAATGTGAGCTTACATGTGCTCCTCCTCAGACATAGCTCTGGCTAATGTAATTGCCTAGTACGCGCAGGAGTCCCTGAAAGTCGAAATTGCTGGTGCCTATAGCGACGGTACTGCACTACCGCTAGCAGGAAGACTAGCAATAACCATGCATTCCATTCTCGCAACGTTATTGGTCCATTTTCGCTTCCGCACCTTCCCACCCCTCCATCCGCACGAGCCTGAAGGCACACATACGCGACCAGAGCGGGATCAATGCTACGGTGGGTGCGTGCGTTTAGGCAAGGACGTTGTGTAAAGTCGGTAACCCCTGAATTTGCGAGTGGGCGTCGATAGGTGCCGAAAATAGTCGCCTAGTGGCCCGTACGTGACTGGTCAGGTGCGTGGATCAGTAGTTTTTATGTAATTATTTTTTGGCGCGTGTGTCGTAGTGCCAACCCGATTTAATCAGCAGAGAATGTGGCAGTCCATTTTAGAGATTCAACATAATCGCAAAATTTGAAGATCAATAAAAATTTTTTAGAGTGTACAGTTTGTGACATGATTCAATCGCACCCACCTTCGATAATTGCTACACAATTTAATTTATAGGGCAGTTGCAATTTTTTTAAATAATTAGCTAGCGAATGATATGAACAATGTGAAATTAAGACCAGCCAAATCTTAACTGATCAGCTCAGTTGATGCATTTGTGGTTTCCTGAGAACGGCAAAGGTTCCGGCTATTTAGAAGCACATTCATGCCCGTCAAATTATGGTTCCATTTCGACGATATCATTGTGACTTCACCATTATTATCCTTCGAATAAAGTAATACAAAGTTAACAAAGGCTCTACAAATTGAATTAAGACCAGGTGGCATAAATTTTTAATCGAACATTATAGCGACTGATGGCACTAAGTTTTAATCAGAAAAACCCGTTTCGACGGAAACGGGAAAGAATCACACTATATCTTGTTCAGTTTTTGGTTACCTAGACTAGCCTGGACAAAATCATCGTGGTTGCACAACTCGCGCAGACGTGCACATCTATTGATCGTAGTGCAGTCGCAAGCCCCCGATTGGTCGGTCTCACTTCCACACCTAACTTACAGCCTCTTGTGATTGGTGGGCCTACAGGCCACCAACTAGCGCTCGGATCAATGCATTCTGCGCGGGATTCCAGTCGCCGACGCTCACTAAGCTGCGGGGTAACTGAATTTCATGCTAAAAACTATGCTTCGCCGTTATTGAATCAAGCCCAGATGGCTTGCCGATTTTCCCAACAGGGGTTTCTTTGGTCTCCAGTGCAAGCATAGTTGCAAAAATGTTGAAAAATACAGACTTTTTAGAGTATACGCGGCACATTGGGAATAGCATTTAGCCAGTTAGTGGATGCTGTGTATCATTTTTTGCCATGAACGTGGGCTGAGGACGAGACGCTTAAAAGCGTGGAAGATGACTATTGGGAAGTTGAGTGCTGGACATTTTACCGGTTATTTGTCTAGGACAGATTATTTTAAAATTAAAAGGAAGACTGTTTTTTGGCAGAGTCACTCGATTGTTCCTCAAATGAGGGATAAATCGAAAACCAAGAGTTTTTTGGTTTTAGAGTTTTTTAAATAAAAATGAGTAAAATAGTAGGAGTTGGATAAGGACAGAAACATCATATTTTAAGTAGTCACTTGCATACTCCATTTTGACCCGAACAAGCATCCAGTGTTCAAAACATCTGAGACTAGAGAATGAATAGCCAACTTTTGAAGTCATGAGGTGGGGTTCTGCTTTCTCCTGGATGCAACGGTGAGTGACAGTGCGCCAAAGTAATACATTCCTCACGTACAAACAGCAAGCAATTTATTAAGCGGGGAGTGGTAGAGATTTGATTAATCTATTTGATTTGTCCGGTTTATTAGAAGTTAGAAGAGACACAAATACAAAGTCCCCGACGTACCTGTAGTGCCTGTAAGTTGAGTCAATGTGATCAAAGTGGGATTCTGCGGTCCAAAGGCGTAGAGCTTGGGTTTCCACCCAAAACGATTCAGCCAGCTTTTTGACAAAGGTATCCATTTAACGTGGCAGTATCGTGAACCGGTGACTTCAAAATGTGTGTGGCAATTTGACCCACTACCTGGTTATCAAAGCCAATAAGTTTGATTGTTTTTAAGATTACGAAATATGGTAAGCTATTAATTCGCTCACATTAGGTACATCATGCTAAAATCTCCCATTATTTTACCCCTAGTGGATGTTTGGATAATAAAATAGAAATCTGTATCAATGAAAATGAACCGTTACTCACGCAGAGTGATGAAATTAAGTAAGCATCTATTATGGAATGCCATTCTTGGGGGAACTGCTGTGAGACGATTTGTGACGGCTGTGACTCTCAAATTCAATTCAGGGCCACGTGACAATGTAAGTACATTGATTCTGCGTTATGAGTTCTGGTACGGGAAGTGTAAATCTCGGAGTGGAAGTCTTTATGGAGAGGCTCATATGCCTTGAAAACACCCTCCAAAGCGTGAAATGCCACCTTCCCAGTTTTTACGAATGCATTTCAGCGATGCCTGTGAAAAAGGCTTTACAGAAAGTTGTCGAATGCATACCACCCAATGCACTTGCCTTATTCCGGCGAAACAGTGATTCTGTAGGGGTAGCTTCTGAAGAACAAGCAAAAATCGACGTTTTAATCAAGAAATTTATGCACGCCGAAGAGTCCGCAAATGACACAGCTCTAATGCGTCAGCCAATGCGGTACACTACAATTCAGAACTATGCGCAGTCAGACGTCATCAAAGTTGCTAAAGTCCTCTTAAAACCATCCAAGTCTTCTGATTTGAGCGAATGCAATCAAGAGCACGCCAGTAATCGCACGATTCAAGCACAGATCTCAAATTCGGGCAAGGCGCTTCAAAGGTCGCTTCAGCTTCTCAATGCTTTGGAGAAGGCAGCTCAGTGCCTCGAGGAAACTCCTAACACACCAGTGGTGAAGGAAGAAATAGTTTTAATGGTCAGATACCTTAAGATCAACATTGCAAATCTTGTGCGTGGAATAACACACCTGAACGGCCATCGTCAGATTGCGCGAATACTCGCGAAGCTACGACAGCGTGGAACAATGAAAACACTCTTAACTAGAATGGAAGAGGAAAAGAGAAAGAAGAAAGTTTGGAGGCTTTGAGCCGTTAGATATCCATTTTCAGGGCCAATGCAGTTTATCTGCGCACATATTTATGGAAACTTTAAGGAGGAAGATTTAAATGCCCAATCTTTTCAAGTAGGCTTATAGCAACCGCTGTGCTGGTCTTATTGTTAGTCTGCATATGACCATTTCCCTATAAATTATGCAATATCAGTACGAACAGTATCGACCAGTAGTTAACATGGACTAGTAAACCGAATCGACGCGAAATTTTATTAGGTTGATGTCTGCGCAACCCAGAATTACGCAAGACGTGGCAATGATCGTAGAGTTGGACGAGAAATGCAGTTATGTAACCACGTGATGTCAAGGGGCATTTGACAATGCATAAAATGCATTCAAAGGCCAATTGGTTTAAGTTTGTTAATCAAATAGTAAATGGTTTACAGAACTCAAGTTTATCAAAGTTTTGCTTCAGAACCATTTCCAGGAGGGAAAAATCGACTATGTCAGTTTGTACCAAACACCTGGTTTTGGTTGGTCTCAACAACACCTATGGACTGAGAAACTCAATATTAGGCTTAAAATGTGCTCTGACAAATTCCGATAAAATAGCGATAGTCTATTCCTACATTCTTTCTAGATAAGCTCTTAACGTACTTGGTAAATAACCACGCAATAAATCCCACGGGATAGGACCAAAAGTTGTATCCAAGTGCCTTAACAATGAAAAGATGTAAAAGCTCTCGTGGTGATAGCCATTAATTGCGTTCAGCCTTTACTTAAAATGACATTTTGTAGCCCCTGCAATCTTGAGTTACTTGAGAACTGACTACACCGCGTCAGATTTTTAAATTTCAATAGAAGACAACGCACTAAAATTTGCATTTTTAAAATGATTACAAATTAAAAATTGGGAATTTCACTTCTAGTTTAAGCGAACCAGAGAATTGAGGAGGGAGCGTCCTCTTCGTTCCTGTAGGTCTCTCATGTGCTGCAGCTGTGGTGGGTGTTGACATTTTGCGTTTATTTTCACCGTTGTTTCGTTTTCATTTTGCTAGAGGGAATATATTTTTAAATTGCTGCTTTTGGAGTTGCGCGCCGATTATCATTTCGTATAAATGGTGTGTTCTTCACATGACTGACAGTAATGTTATTGACGTTGCATGCGTGTAACGTGGCGATTTGCTTGATCACGTATTAACTTTGATGATCCAAGTGTATCTGCTGTTACCTTCGGGCATTTATCTCAAAGGTTCCCACACGTTTCCGAATTTTTTGCTGAAGGGCCAAAAATTTCGTTTTAATTCCCCTATTGTTTCCGCCACGAGATACCTTTGATCGCTGTTGTGCGTCATGTCACAATATCTATGCTGTCGTCCCGTGGCAAGCTCTTTATTATTATAGAGTTCTATGTATGCCGCTATTGGAAGTATGTCGATGAGAGGATATTCATATTCTATAAATTTGCTTTAAGTTTTCCTCCTTTTTACAGCCGAATGCTATTTTCCATTGATCGTACGCCAACGAAAGGGGATTGTAGCATTTCTCGTCGTGGTATTATAGAGGACAATTTGTACGATGATCGCGAAGCGTGTGTAGGTCTTATTTCCATTATACATGGTCTTGCAGGTCGGATCGCTTGTCAATAGATCGTGCTTTCCGGTGGAAATGCCGATGAAGAAAGGTAAGGTCTTGGATTTAATTTATGAGTCTTTTAAGACACGTCGGAGATGTATGACGAGTTTCACTATGCTTGGAAACAAGTGGAAGATGATCCTCTTGCGTTGGCTGAAAAGTACTCACTTCTCACCAATGAATACCTTACAACTTTACCAAGGCCTGAACGACGATCCCCACTTTCCTCCAAGTAGAATATTGCTAATTTCAATGCTAAATACCTTTAGAAACGACTACAAATCCCACCTTTTCGACGCTATTGGCTTAGAACGGTCGACATGGCGACTAATTCACGCTCTGTATGGTGATCGGCTCTGTCATACAGACTCTTCATTAAACAGGGAGCCACCGAAAGTTGTAACAATAAGTTTCTTTCAAGTCTTACCTTTAGCTGCATTACCACTCGGAAAAAGACATTGTCAATAATTTGTATAAAACGGATGACGATCTTCGGGAAACACAAGTAGGTCCTTTGACTACTTGTTTGAGCATGCTCAAACGGGCGATTTTTAAGCTACAGTTTTAAAAACAACATTTTTCCTCAGTTGAGATTTCTTAATTAAGGTAATTGTTGATTGGCTAGAAGGAAAGGTTCGGGAAGAAATAGCCAAAGTGGCTGAAAAACATGAATGCCTCTTCAATGAGACTGCAGTATGGTGAGCTGATTGCCATTCTGTCTTTGCGTGTTTTCTGGTGGTTTACTTATCTCATGTAACTGTGATATGGCTTAGGGAAAATACGCGCTACCTTTTGGAAACTTGGAATGCAAGTGAACTCAAATCCAAGCATTTAGTTACCCAATTGGTGAGTTTCATTTCGTCTTTGAGTATCATAAACAATGAACCTGTATCGATTGCCACTATAGTTTCCGGATACGGCGCTCGTCAGTGAAGATAATCTAGTCCAAAAAGACATATCGGACGAACATCGTTACCTGCATTATTTGTTTTTGTGCGTCAGGGGCGGTGATTTGCAGAGGGTACGCTTTCTTCCACTTTAATTTATCATAACATTTTTTCTAAGTTAAGCAGGATACTGTTCGTTAAATTATTCAGGCGCAAATGTTTGGTGGGAATCACTAAAAAGTTAATGGTTGCTTAGTTCTAGACCTAGACCTCTCTGTATGCCCAAATTTGTGCTCGAAACATTGCCCTTATAAGAATTGGCTGCTGCCTTTTGAACGCAATTAAGGTAAAACCAAGTAACAAATGGGACACTAAACTCATTGATTAAGGTTTTTTGTCATTGTCAGGCCATCTTAACTTGTTGTAGAAGCCATGTAACGAAGCTAAAGGCCGATAGAGAAAGCACGTTCTGCACGTTGAGGGTACAGGTAGTTGGTCAAATTAAAGGTGCGCAAATGAGTCAGGCTCTTATGAAATTCTGAATTCGCGAATTCCCAAATGCGAATGCATGGGTTATTACTTCACTCTTAATCATTCGTCATGCTATCCAAGTAGATTGACACCATCATGTCGCCGTTCGAATTTGTATTTAAGCTATTAACAATTCATTAACTGCTTTTTTGCACCTACCAACCGTAGCACGAATGCTCGACTGTTGACTGACATTGAAGACTGCACAAAGTTCTTGAGATTTCATTTCGTTACTTAAGCTTAGGTGGAATGTTGAGAACAAAGTGTCAATTAACTTATTTTAAAATCAGGAGGAATTGCCCTCTGTTTTGCGGTGTATTATTGCCCAACTTTCAGCCATTTCACCTGAAGAGGTTTGTTTTCGGTATAGGCTCAGCGACTTTGTCTTCAGAGAGGTGATATCACTCGAGCCGTTGCTATGGAGGGTTGGCGACCGTTTCACAGCAGCTATTTATCCAAAGGTGGCGTTCAACCAAAGAAGCATGTTGTTGAAGGCAACGCAAACCGTGTGCTGAGCAAGTGCGTCGCTTGGTGGAATTCTGAAAATGTTGGTTTTGGCTTTTCTACTTTTTCCTATAATAGTAGACACTTACGTTTGATTTTGTTCATCCAGCCGGCTCTAAATCCCTACGAGCGTGCAATGTTTGCTGCTCAGTCGGGTAACCTCAGCGCGTTGCTGCGAGCTATGACTTCTGGTAACTGGGAGGACTTATTATGGGCACACTGTCGTGCTCTTGTCGAATCTCGAGTTGATGCCACTCTGCGAACGAAAATTGACTGTGGACCTAGAGCCGATACGTTGGTAAGTAACTCCTCTCTATCGAGTTTCACTACACAGTTTCTGAGGATAATATTATCTTGAGAAGCTTAAATGTTGAGAATTTTTAGTCGGTGCTGGGACGTACACAAAAAGACTTCGAAATCGAAGACATTGGTCTGCAGCTGCCCAACTCAGCCTGGCTGCCAGGCTCGTGGACCCTATCAGAGGCCTTCTCAAAGGCGGAAACTGCTCTTGGGTGGTGTCCTATGAATTGCCTCTTCGGGGTTGTTGGGGCAGACTCCAGTTTCGCACCTCCGATTCTTTGTCCCTCGGAGATTTCAGCTTTCCTCAATCGCAACGAAATCAATGACATAAAGACCTTGGGTGGCTCTAATTCCCCACCCATTCGTCATATGCTCTTGCAGGCTATGTTTTATGCCATATGTAGGGGAGTTGCTCTTAGAGAATATTCAGGTATTCAAAATGTTAATCCGTTCGACTACTTGTTCATTTTAATGCCAACTTTTAATGCGTAAATTGTGACAATTTCATGGATGAATGTCTGACTGAAATGGTACCTGGATGAGTTTCATTCGGTAAACCTGCGTCTTTTGATATTTTCACTTGCAGAACTGTTGACAGCTGTAGCCTCGGTAGCACCGCTTTTTGTTCCAGAGGCAATTCACGAGATTTTAGCCTCAGGCGTTATAAATGCGAATTGGCCAGATCAGCTTACACTGGATGAGGTAGACTGCCAAGTCCTCCGCTTCTTGGCTCACCTTGTGCTCTGTCTTCGGCTCCTGGAAAGGAGTCTTCCAGTAAGCACCTTCAACATTCAAATCAGAACTCCATTCTAGTTGCTGGACTCCGTTTTGTTTTTTAGCAATGATGCTGATTTTGATCGTCTCTTTGGGAATATTTATATGCTTAAACGATTTTACTCGATGGAGACTTATAATTTATGGCCTTGTTCTTTTTACAGGATGAGCCTTGCAACGCTGTTTTTGAAGCCTATATAAGCACACTCATTGTGGAGCAACGATATCCGCTAATTGCATCCTACATTGCTCAGCTCACCTCTCCAGTGCGTCGAACACGCTGGTATGCCTCGTTTCTCTCCAGTAAGCCACCCTTTCATTTACTCCATCTGAGTTGTGGGAAGAATTTTCTAACTGATATCAGGTTTTCAAGGCCGAGATCGGGATTAGTTAACTGTGCCTAGGTTGGTGTTTCGTTTTGCACATCGGGGATGACTTGGAGACGATTTTTTTGCTTACCATGCCTGTTAATTTTTAAACGTAGTTTTCATATTTCTCTGATTTATTGTTTGTGGGAGACATTTTTGAGCTCGAGAGCAAGTGTGCACTGTAGATGTTTCTAAAATCGGGAATAAATGTATCAGTTTTAAGTGTGTTCTTTTTTTACTGGTTTCATTACATTCAATGATTAAGCCGGTGGTTAATCAGATTTTAATGATAATAAGCGCCGTCAAATGTCTGTGTTATTTGTACCCATGTGCTTCTTTATGTGTCGACCCCTATATTCAACTTTTATATGAATTTTATTGCTATTTGCTCAAAATCTTTTAGACTTTATGTGACTTTTCCATGGAGTACTTTGGTGTCCCAAAAGTGGGCCAAAATAAACTGACACCGGCCTTAGTGGTTCCTGCAGCTTTCTACATTATTTGAATTACGTTGTCAGTTCGTTAATTATACTTGGTGAAAGCTTGGGGCAAAAATAGGGTACTTATTTACATTTGTTCCCCTCGTGGTAACAGCTTATCTAAGCTACTATATCAATGTTGTGATCAATCAATTTCCGTGATCGCATCTGATGCACTTTATAATTTTCAGACGACTTAGGAGTCTGTGAATCACTAGAAATATAGATGCCAATAAGTTTATCCTTAGCATTTCATCCATAGGTCTCAAGAAGCCAGAGGATTGTCGCCAGTGTCTTGAGTACGCAGACGCTGCCGGTCTCAACGTACAGAGTATCACACGAGCGGTAATCCGGATAGTGCGTAGTCGATTTGACGAACAAGAGAGTTTGGAGGGTGGGGTATTGAATACCTCAGCACTGCTGCCAACCTCGAAAGACATCACCGATATCGTGGGTGGTGATGTGGTAGCCTACCTTACGCAGGTGGACAAGGCTCGCATCGCTGCCCTAGACTGGTTAGCACACGATCGGGCACAGCGTGGTGAATTGCTCGTGCTTGCCAACAGCCTTATCCGTCTATTTATTGCCATGCGCAAGCTGCGTGCTGCCAGGGCTCTCCTTGACCGTCTGCCGCTGGCCTTGTGGGACCAGCTGAAACTAAAACTCCTCCAGGAGGAGGAGGACTTGGGCGTGGAGAATGCTCGGCCCACCATTCCTCCTTGGCTTTCCAATACTGTCCGCGAACACAAAGCCCTCGTCCACTATCTCCAGGCCCGGGTACACCTTTTTATTGCTTATGCTACTTATGCATGTGGTTGCAATGTGCTTTCCATAGTTCCAGCTTTCGTAAAAAATTCCGCTTTCATTATAATGCAAATATGTAGGCAAGTTTATTGTACTTAGGTCTTAGAATGCCATTAATTTCCTATAATCAGGCTATGTATTTCAACAGATCTGATAGTTATCAAATAAAAAAAGTATGCTTTAGTAAAAAAAATTAATTTTGATATACGAGGTAACCAAACAATTGCGAGTAGTTTTTCGCGTTGACAATAATAGTTTCAGAAGGCCAATCCAAATACACTATTCATTCAAGCATTCACAATTACAACCCATGATCCTCTTCCAACGAAAAATTAGCCCGTAAGTTCAACTCTTTAAAAGGTTCTTGCCTCGAGAACCAAAACTCACCTCTAGTCACCTCTTTCCATCTCACTTTTATTTCCCAACTGCCTATTCCATCTCGTGTTTGACTGTCCAATGGCAAGAAAAGGTGATAGTGATCACTTGGAGAAATATGAGGGGAATACGGAAGATGAGGATGAGGATGAGGCAGCGTCCCCGATTCCTCTCTCACTCCTTTCCCTACCTAGCCCCTCCCGTGCCTGCCATCTTAAAGTGCAAATCTTCCTGCGGGTGCGGTCCTGTAAGACTAGGACTCTTCCGGCAGACCAGTTCTGGATGCGTCTGAACAAGTAGATAGATCTCAGTCCTAACTGCTTGGCCCTCAGCAAGTGAACAACTCCTAGTGAACACTTTTGTTCGAACCCCATCACACACGCAGAGACATGGTGATGCGTGCTTGACAAGTGTGGAGTGGGTATTGGGCAGGTCGTGTGGAGGGAAGCAATGATCTGTTTGCTTGCGCAATGAACTTCACGGCACAAAAGCTACTACCCACCACAAGCCGGTTGGCAGACAATGCAAGGGTGACGCATTGCTATACCGTGAAAGAAGTGAATAACAAACCGGCATTGTTTGAGACCCATTGTCAATTGTTAATGTATGTGGACGGAACTCATTCGCTCAGGTTCTGCGAATTTCCCTCCCTGTGTGATGCAGGTGCAAACGAACTGTTTCGTCACTCCATGTGTCCAACACTGCTGAAAGTTGTCATTGCCACGATAACTGTCACCGTTTTTATCGTTAGCGGAGATGCAACTATTCGACAATATCAAGAACAGTAGATCTTCGTGGACATGATGCGTCCACCACCAGGTGACTCATCACTGAAAATCACGTGAGTCACTTGATTCTGGGCGGTGCGTTCTACTACCGCATTACCACCTTCTCCATTCCAAAGGCTATGCAACGAATTTGATGGGAAGTTCCAACAGAATTGTTATCGAGTCAAACTTGGTTCTCGAAGCAAACAATCTCGAATCAAAACAGATTCGACCTACATTACACACGAGTTCAAAGTGGCAGGAAAACAACGTCGATTACAATAACGAGTACTGTACTATGATTGGCGTGTATCCACCCGTGTTTTACAATGGGTGGATATAAGCAATAACATGAACTACAAATCTCAACAAGTTACAACAGGACGTTAGGTCAGGTTATACTGATAACAGGCAAAGCTTTTTTTGGTTACCTGATGTACGGCTAGTTGTGTCTTGCATTGATATAGCAAGTATATTCAGACAAGTTCATGACCAAGCTTCGTTTTTTTTAGCAAGAAATTGTTGTACCAAACGCTTATTACGCCATTCAAATACATTAAGTGGCCACAACTTTTTTTTGCGAATATTTCGTGAATAGGTTTATAGGTTTTTGCGTGATGGTGTTTTAACTCATCTAGTTTTGGAGCCTGAGGTTTTCGTTGCATTTGTGCAAGGCCTATCATCGTCAGAATTATGCTTGTGTCTAAAATCCATTGATGTGCAAGTGCTACTGCTACAATGGTAGTAATTGTGTCGTGGAGATTTTACTACTTTTGGCATGCATCATGTCTTTTTGGCTGTTGAACAGGAACCAATCTTGGACTATTTCGCTATACTATGTGTAAATGGACTGAATTTCATTTACATAAGTTAAAATAAGTAGATTTCTGGGTGGTTGCGGATTGACTTTGATTTGGCTTTGGTTAAATACCTTCAGAGAACTTGTGGATTTTGTGTCGAAGTATAAGACTGCATCCATGAAAGCGGCGGATCTCTAATTTTTGCCTATTTTATATAAAAGTATACCCTACACTACCAAAGAAAGCTTAGATGAAAGGCACTCCCACCATTGACCATTTCAGTAACTTATTTGCAACACTTGGCAGAACAAAGTTTCGATTACACTTATTTTGAGGCTGTTTAATGCTTCAAATTGCTACCTCTCGAACGATTTATGTTCATAAGACTCTTAACTTGTGCGTTGGTCTGTTCTCCAAGTTTGTAACGAAGGAGGGGTAATTTTATGCAGCGAAGTTTTGAATAGCGTTTTTCCATCGAAATAATCTGTTTCCTCCATTTAAGGAAGCTTTTGATCAGTGGTATGTACGCATATATTCGGAAAAACCAACTCCTCCTGCCAAAAATGGCAGCACTGGCGTCTTCGATTCTTTGGTGGAGCGCGTGGCTGCCGAAGAGGCGGAGAAAAATTTTCAAGCGCGCCTCGAGTGTTGGAATCACGAGATCGAACTCTCCACTTTGGTATGTGCACCCATCGCACTACATTGCCAGCCAGTCTTTGCAAGTGACACTCTAAAATGCTAATTTTCCTCTTTTTTATGTTTTATACGCTGTAGTAAACACTCTCTTGGGTATAAATGGTCCTTTTATACCATCAACCCTAATCGAATTTCGTTTTTTTATCTCGAAAAACAGTTGGGAGTTGAAGGTGGGGACAGTGGGGTACTAATAGTCTCCTTAAGTCTGGATGCGTTCTGTCGGATGTAATTAGGGAAGAATAGAATGCTACCGGAGAGAAATCCTTTATATTTCTATTTTGCCCAACTACTTTTCTCCTTTTATTTGCTTTCCTACCATCAGTTCTCAAAGTCAACCTTCCGCCTCTTATTTTTGGCATGATCAGATCAAAACATTGGTTTGGGTAAAAGAATGTGTGTTATTAGCTCATTTTTTGTGCGACAAATTTTACTCCGAGTGGAATCGAAACTGTTCTCTTATAGTAAAGATTTGTTTTATGTCCAACTAAATGGGCTTAATAATCGCACAAAATTACACATTTCTGAGCTTTAACGATGTGCTTCATTATTGGCTGAAAACTACTACAGCCCTCTTTGCAAAAGCACCACGGAACTTTGCTTGTGCACACAATTTTGTCTTTCTCTAAGCAGGGAAATTGTCCTCACATATTCGAGAAGGCATTTCCTTTAACTAAAACTCCGTTTCGGAATGGTGTTAGTGTGTCATTTTTCCTGGCGTTTATGATTCCCTTCGTGCTCATTGGTGAATTCACCGGTTTTCCTCTCACCGATTCTTAGCCAAAACACGTAATTCATGACTTGACTCTGTTTTGTTTACACTATTTTGTTTAATGGTAGATTATTCAAATTGTAATCCACTTTCATCGCAAATATCGTGAGAAATTAACTCCTTGAACTCAAGTCTTCGTCTGAATTTGGTGACATCTTGATTCTAATGGGAGTCTAGCTACATCTTACTTATATTTTAAATTTAGAAAAATGTTCACTTTGGTGCCAAAGGACAGCACTGGCACATTCTGTAAATGGTATATGCTTAATAGGGGCGAGATTCTCTATTCTTTTTTTACAATATCCACGTAAACTTGAGTATGAGTCATCCTTGAGCTATCTGCGAATTCTAAATATGGATTCCCATGAATATTTTTATGGTAATGATGCGTGAAACCTCCCGAGTAGAATCATGGGTAAAAATTAAAGACATTGATACCAAGTAACTTTAAGTTAGTTAAGTGGTAGGCAACACGGTTATAAACACACTATACTTTCTAGGGTGATTGAATGTTTAACGACACCTATGTATTTCTCAGTCTCTGGTCAAGCAACTGGAATCTTTGCTGACCTACGAATCTCCTGGGTGGTTGGTGGACGCAGCAGTTCTTCACTCCCATGCGACGACTTCTAGCGAAATAGATGTCACTGGTATGTTTGGTTTTGCGGGGAAGGATGTAGAGGAGAACGAAGAAGAAGGGAGTGGGGGACTGGGTATTGCCGGCCTCGGGGACTCGCCACACTCCCGCAAGCTTCAGATGGTCATCCTTCGTGAGACCTGTCTTCGCGAGGTCGTCTTCATGTTGATCAAGGTCTTTAAGCTCACTGGCCGCCATGCTGAGTGCGTTCGCCTTGCTGATCTCGTGGCTGATTCTCAATTGGGGATTTTTAAGGTTGGTTGCCTAGATCAGCCATCAAACTCATGTTTTTAGGCAGACCACAATCGGAACATTATCTATTGACGAAGCTTGACCCTTTTTTTGGTGTCCGTATAAGTGATGAAATAAGGGTGTTTCGCATCCTTCCCTACCGTCCACCCTACCTTGCGACACATTCATGCCATCCGGCATGTTTGGTTATTTTTTTGGTGGCGCTCATATTGGAAATGGCTGGGTGGATACCTCATGGGGTATTAGTCTGTTTTTTTTTTTCATGCAAAATTCCAAATGTTGGGTATTTCCAAACTGCTGAAATAAATGTAGATGATAAAGTTCCTCCTAAAGGAGTCAGTTGAGAATTAACACATGCCGCCCTATTGTACTTGGGCCAGTCATATTGCAGGTGCAAAAGTTTGAGATGCTGTGGTACTTTTGATTCAGAAACCGATTTAAAGTACTCTCATTGGGCTAAATTGACTGCCGTTTTCATTTAAATCATGAAAAAAGTCCATTTGGTTCGAGATGTATTGTTTATTGTTTTCTTCGTGGCATTTCTCATTCACTTTTATTCAAAACGATCTCCAGTGTTAACCGCATCCATATTTGAATCGAGGAGATACAAATCTTATCGCCGACATCTACCTCCTTTGCTGCCTGGTCAAATTATCACATTCTCCTTTACTTTGCGAAATGCCACATGGGTGCTGCGAACCAGAATAAATGCTAATAGTTCACACTGACTGAGGGAGGTTGGCTTTTTTTTTGAAACCATATGTCAACTGACTGTTCTGTGCACAGCACTATTGTTATGGCTGTAGTCTCTAATGTGCGGGGCTAGTTTTGATCGCTTTCCCTAACCTTGGGTGGTCTCTAATGCATCAATCATAATGCTTATTAAGTCTGCTGCTAGAAATGTCCTTTGAACAGCGTAACGCTAGTCTTTTAACAATATGCTCTTATCATCCTACACTTCCGCAGCTTGTGAGTGGCTGAAAAGCCAAAAGGGATCTTGTATGGATTTGAACGAGTCTCGTAAGTTGGTGTCGGTTAAAAACAATCTGCTTGGTAGAGACTTTTAATATCTTGGGGAACTGCTTCATAAAGCATCCCATAAGAGCGATAATTGGCGCCTTTAACCTTTATCTCGATGAAGAAATTGAGCTCTAAATAGACAGGTCTATTTGACGTTGCTGTTGTTCCTGGTCGGTAACAGTTAGAAACAGGTACTATAATACTTAATTTTTATTCCATTGCTATCGCTATCCTATAAGAGTAACTGCTTTTTGTAGCTCTTCAATGAATGTCAGATGCAGACGCTTCTTGAGCAGCTCCAGGAATCGATGCTTCATATGCAAGAGACCTGTGGGGACGCAGTTGGCTACAGCACAAATTGAGTCCAGGTGTCTCCGCCCTGCGATTTCAATTATTGTTACTGTACTGTGCTTTTTATAACATTTCCTGATTAAATACAATTGGTGTTTTTTCAACCAGCTCTTTCTGTTTTCAAAGCACTTGCCTTCACCTTGATGGCGTCTTTGCTTAATCTTTCGATAGCAGCCATCCATCTTCTCTGCTTGCTTGTGGGGCCAATCAGGCACGCATCCAAGCACTAATAGACTTTTTTTCTCCTAACCGCTTTTTAAATCTGTCCTATGATACGTGTATCAAGTTACTCTTTTGGTTGGTAAAGTTGGACATTCCCCTATACTTTAGTGATGTGCCTTTGTAATCTGGTTTTTATGAACAGCTTGATTTTTCCAGTTTGAAACCATTAGATATTCTGTTTATATTGGCTATGATTCGTTTTCGACATTTTTGTCCATTTTCTTGATAGTTACACTAGAGCGGAGTTTTTTCGTCATTATTGTTACCCAAACCCGTGTGACAATTTTAATTATTTACTTTTTGGGAGTGTTAAACAGCAATGCGTGGCTTATTTTGGGCAAAACATCTCGAAATAGACTAGCGTTACCATTTTAAGCCTAGATTTGTCTTAAACGGTATTTTGATATAGCCGCCTGACTTTTTTCGTTGATCTTGACGACTTTGTTCAATCAAGAACCTGCAACTAAGCTGAAAATGGCCAATTTCTCGTAAATTTTTCTAATGAGAATACGCTTTATGTTTTGACCTGTACTTGGTCTCGTCGTATCAAGTTTGCACACTTCGACTTATTCCGTTATCCATACGGCCTCAGTAGCAATATTCTCTAAGGAACAATCCTTGTTGCCACTTTATCCCTGTTCTTCCAAATTAAAAGTTGTATGCGCTATTTTTTTGTCCTTTTAGATGGCTGCTGCTGACATTATCCCTGCAGGATGGTGAGTCTAAGTTATAATGTATCTGAGTCAATCCATGCTTTTATTAATTAATGATTGCCACTTTTCGTTGTTATTGACTACTCCTTTCAGGTCGATTTCAGATAAATTTCGCTCCCTTCTGTCCAAATTATCGAACCAGAGAGAAGTTTTAACTCACCTCCTTAATGTACGTTCCTTCCGAACTATGTATTACAAGCGTAATACTTCAAAGCCCCATTGCTCGAAATTCAAAAGTAGTTGCAACCAGCACGCGGCGCTCATTTTCACAAAAGTGTTTGTGCTGAGTGCTCTCTATTACGAGTCATGCTCCTTCAAGCAGAGTATGGCTTCTATTTTTTATTTGCCAAGCTGAAGATGTCGACAAAAATTTGCTAGGAAAGCGGTCCCTCGATGAAGAGGGTCTCTGTTTTCGGATTCATCTAAGCGTGCACTTTTAATTTCCGGACGCGTTGTATTAGGCCGATCCCTTGTTTTTCCGATTGTCGGCTTTAAAGGATGTAATAAATGATGCCGAAAAATAAGTTCCATTCCATTGTAGTGCTACAACTTTGAGCCTCTCATTTTCAGCTTCTTCCAAATGCTGGTGTTATACTGCGTTTTCTGTTTTACTCTTGGTATTGTAGTTTGCTCAATCACTCGATTGCTTTATTCTACCAATTTGTTCAAATTTCATGTTTTTAATTCGGTCTTTCATTCACCACGTGCGCCTATGAGCCTATTTTGCTTGATTTGGGATGATCTCCCTAGACCTTGCGAGCATCTACAACATTATATTAAGATGCTACCACTTAATTCGCGTTTTATGCAACTTATACATCACGTTTTGTTTATACCAAGCATGTTCGTGAGGTCTGTGGTACAGGACTTCAAAGTTCGGGAATGCTAGTTAAGAATAGTACATGCTTCATAGTAGAGACAAGTTTATGTTACTATACCTCCGCAAAAATGGGTTCGGTACGGCCAATCAACGAAACCAGCGATAAAGTTAGTGTTAAGATTTCTAAACTGCTTGTTTGTTCAGACTAGAACTAAGAGGTAAAAATCATAAGAACTGTTTTACGGGTGTTGCAGTTTTTTTGTAGTGTGTCATTCTAATTACAAATCGTAATAAGTTGCTGTTTGTTCAAATCTACCATTATCGCCCAGTAGAGCTGTGAAATGGCCTTTTTTGAGTGGAGAAAGTATTTCTTGTTACTCACTGCTTCTAGCCATATCAACTTACATTCACCCACTGCCTCGTGTCCAAAGACTTCTCTTAACTGACAGGTCCATTAGCTCATTTGTTATTATAACTACAATACAAACGCAAACGAACCATTTCTTTATCGCATCTTTCAGACTGACATGCGGGAGTACGGTATGGGATGGATTGAATCGAAGAGAGGGAAGGATTCAGTAAGTTTTTTGTTCTTCTAATTGCTGAGATTAATTTTTTCCATTAATGCTACTTTAGGAGTTTCATTTACCGACCGTTCACGATTATTTCTTTTGATTGGCAACCTATGGTGGATTTGAAGTTTTCCTCTATACTGTAGCTGGATGCGGATGGACGGGTGCTTCAGATAGCCCGTGTACGCAATATCGCCGTTTCGCAAACGGAGGAGGATTTTCAGACATGTTCAGACAGCACAGGGAGCGGTTCTCGCCTCCTTAGGTTAACCTTGACAGATGGGAAAAGTAATGTCTTGGCCCTCGACGTTGATAACTCACCCAAACTCTCGTGAGTTTCCTCTACCCTCTTGTGTGTTTTCGTTGTACACAAAATTGGCCGTACTGCTTGCCGCCATACATACAGCTCTTGTGCACCAATTTGTCATTTTCGACTTTCCGAAAATTTGTAAGATCTCCGATCTCATGCTGCTGTTGTAAATTTTGTGGAGCACTGAAGTCACTTGCGCTGTGGTGTGTTGTGTCCTAAGGATAATGTTGCCTGCCTACAGTATTCATGTTTAAATTTCCTACCAGTTTTGATTGTTCGCGGCCAAACATGATACATTTATTTACAAATTCCTTCTCAAACATTCGTAATACTTGGTGGTGATTGTCGACGTTCCATGGACGGCTTTGACTCCTGTAATCTTTTGTCGAGATTGGAGATCACTATCTAGTGGTTCCTCTAAATAATTTACTTAAACCTGAACAGCCCTTCTTTGGGGATCAAACTCTTGTTTTCGAATGTTAACACCACCTCATAGGTGACGGCAATCGTCGTTTTTCTCGAAGATGCAGCTTTTTGTTACTTTCAACGCTCCCCAGCCTCGCGATGTGTTCAGTCCATTTTAGACCACAACTAATGCCATTTCAAGCACGAAGACCATTATATTTTCCTGAACTAGTTTTTCATCTTTTCAATCTTACATTAAAATATGATTAAACGGTATGCTTTACTATGCCTTTGTGTTTGCATTTTTATTTGTTCAAAACTCACTTAAACTTGCCAAAGTGTAGGCTTTAAACTAACTGTATGCTTTTATAAGAAGATAAAAGGCTAGAGAAAAGCGGGAAGTTTGTCGCTGATAGGGGCGAATGTGCCACTTCTATAACGGTAAAAATTTGGGTAGGTTTTCATTTTCCTGGATCTCTTAGCATCACTTTCAGTAGAATCTGGGATGAGCTTCCCTTTGGTTAAGAACTCAGACTCCACCTGGAACCAAAATCCGTCTGAGCGGTTGTGTACAGATTCGCGTTGGTTTTCTCATCCTCCGACGCAACAATTTTGAAGTTCTCCAGGGTTCCGTCGAACTGCTTTGTCGAGAGTGGCTTCTCACAAGGGTAGGACTTTTACTTTAATCTGGTCTTCCTTTGGACCCCACTTTGTTTACTATCCTTTGAACATTTAGCAACGACGTGTAGGACTTTGATGCAGTGCGACGATCTAATCTTCGAACAAATCTATTTATTCAATGGGTATATGCTCAAGTTAATCGTCTGTTTGCATCAACTTCCAAGATGTGATTATGAATGAAAAATTTATCCTTAGGTCCCTTTTCTCGTCGCGGTTTAGTACCGCAATGGGCTTAAACTGCAAATTATACATTCATGTTGATTTTTAGGACGCGAAGGGAACACGGCGCTCTCACCGAATCGGTCCTGACGCACCTCCACCGTTTGTTTCCTTCGGTACACCAGAAGCCCTCGCCATGATTGACTCACACAACGAATTCCTCAACAGCCTGCGGAGCAGAAACCACCGACCCAAAGGTTTGTCACCTTCCTACTCTTCTCGAAGATGCTTGGTGTCATCGGTAATTCAACCAGATTTTTCCATCATTTGTACTCCAACACTAGGAAGGAATCTCGTAAATTCTTTATTGATAATGGTGTTAACTATTTCCCGTTTATTGTGTGGAGTTGTGCTTTGTAGAAGGTATAGAGAGTTATCTTGTATCCAATTCTGCCAGACGTTTGTGCATGCTTACCATCCTGTCTGCTCATCAATGACGCTTGGAAAAGATACTTTTTTTCGTTGTCTAAGAAACATGCCACCTTATGAGCGGATTGCTGTTTTGTCACCTTGAGATCTAGGTGAAGTTACTTATGCGGGTTTTTTAATCTTATCTTTCGCTAGCACAGACTCGGTGTTAATTTATTAATGCCGCATTCGTTATCTAAGATTTTAAATAAATAGTCTGATCTATTGCTTAAAAATCTCCCTTATTTACGATAAAGTAGTTGTGAATTCAGTTGCTTGTCGTATGCTCGCTATTGCAGTCACATGGAACTAATGCTCCAGTACGTCCAAGGGGTTTTAATGTTCGGTATTAGAATTTTGGAATGTTTTTATTATTTTCGTCTTTGAGATGCTCAGCTAAACATTTGTTAGCATGATCATACTTCCCAACTGTCTTTTTCGCAATTAAACATTACTGTGAGTACTTTTATAAAACGATTTCTTTGAATACACTCAGATAAATTTGAGCCGTGCATTTCAAGGCAACTATTTAATGTTTTTTTAAACATCTACATTGTTTCTGTGCATTTTTTCTTGTTACGATAATCAAGACTCAAAAAGCCATTGGAAGCATGGAATTTGAATGTGATTTGATTTTGGAATCCGTTTCAGAGCTCGGCAAACCCTATGGATATATTAAGAAAGCTGCTGCAACTACAATCCCTGAAGCGATGCATGGGATTAGTATTAATATTAACTGTTACCTGTTTCGTTGGTTTGGCAAAAGACAACCAAAGTGAGTAGAGCAAGCAGAGCAGTCACCAACTGTGCGAACCTATGGAGAAAGAATAGCAGGTCCGTCTACCATGGATGCAGGCTATTTGGAGCTAAATGACTTAATATGGCTCATGCAAATGTGTTAATGAGAATTTAAAGTGTCCTGAAAAAAAAACTAAATGCTTCATCTTTACTAGACAGCGTCTGGTGCCTTTAATGACAGTTTTATTTGTGTGATTAATCGTGAGCTTGCCTTCCGTTTACACCCCATAGACACTTTCGATTCTCTCAAATTGGCTATGAATGCTACCTCGAGGGTCGGCGTTGCACCGACCGAGGATGATTCGGACTTCCAACAAAAACGACGCGTAGTTGTGGCTAATGCCCAGAGCTCTCTCTCTACTGGCACCACTGCACTGGTGCAACACAAGTTCAAGGTTGGCGGATCCAGGTACGTACTTTCATCGTCTATATTTGCATTCCGCCCATTCAATAACCACGCTTGTTTTCTTGTTTGGATCCGATCGCCTTACGCTTTCTTGGTTAGCAAACTGTCACAGAATTGAAAGGAATATAAAAGATGTGTTCCATGTTGAGTTTAAATTTAAAGTATGTTCTATGTTTCTTTGTAATCGTCCCTTCTTCCCACTATTCACTATGACCGACTAAGCTCAGCTTTTCATTCTAGGTTGGCCAAATACATAAAAGCATTTTTCTGGATTTTGTGTTAATTTACCCGGATAAGCCTTATATTTCTGTTTCTTGGGGTTCCCTCGGAAAAAAAAGGAGGATTAAATGGGTAGATTTGTGCCAGTGCATCTATTGCCTTTTCTACGCCTACCATATGCGTATCGGGGGATTTTGAGTCAAGGTCTCTGCGTGTGGAAATGACTTAGTGAGCAATCACGGAATCATAACGTTTTGTCCTTACCTATTTAAATTGCTCTCTGTTCCAAAACATTTCACTATCTCCTACTCGGATATCCTTGAATATACGAAGCAATTATTAATAGGAGTTAATTTCACCAATTAAATTGCCTCTCTGCAAAGGTTTAGGTAAAAGCAGGATTTTTTTCCACTGAACAAAAGCTTGAAATTTTCGCAAATATTATTGAACTTGTCAATTCTCAGTACACAACAACTTTTACCGATACGCAAGGAAATGTATGAAACAACCTATTTTCCCCTATTTCCGGAAACTTACTTTGACGTCTGATGTTTTTTCTGATTTATCATAGAAATTGAGATGTGCGTTTCTTATTTTCGCGCAGAATTGATTGTTCTTAACTGCTCACGAGCGCAATAGGTATTTTGAAGTGCTACTTTTCTCGTCAGCATAATGTATTACCTTTTACCAAAGGCTTATCTAGCATATGCATTAACCGATGGGTCGTTTGCATATGAATTAACATGGGATGGTGGTGAGCGAAGTTTTGCAACGTTTTGTTCTCTTCCGCACGCAATTTCGTTCATCCTCTAGTGGCCTCCAAATCTGCACCGGAATTTCGACACGCTATGAAACGTACTTCATCTTCATGGTGTGCGCCAAAGTTCCATTTCATATGCTGGCTCTAAAAATGGGCTATTCATTTTATTTGGTATCCAATTCCGTCTCGTGAGTAAAGCATTGTGTTTAAGGTTTAAGATTATCATTGTAAGAGCCAAACATGCGATATTCTTTCAAAATTTTCCAATAACTGAATTTTGGTTAATGCAACATCAATGTACCCTAAGGTTCGGCACTCTGTATTTGGGCTTGTGCAGTCGAATTCGCGCTAAGCTGAAGTCTCGGATTCCCGCATGATTGATCCTTTTTGGAAATTCTTTTTCTCCGTCACTGATGCGACAAATCTCCCAATTTCGAGTACTTTACCCTTTTCAAGCACCTTTGTCAAAACTAAGTAGATATCGCCTCTATTCGTTTTCCAATGCCCTGCGGGTAAACGTCAATATTGAGTGAACTATGGTTTCTAGGACAAAATTTCCAATAATTCCAACAAACACATTATTTCATTGCTGTTTTAAGCATTCTACTGTAAATTTGATTATTTCTGCATTTTTTTCAAACGCAAATTGCCTCATCTGCCTTTGTGCCAGGCTTTGTCCAAATGTCAACGTTGTCTCCTCTTTCATAAATTACACTAATAACAGTCTTATTAGTTCGGTCGTAGTCATTGATGGCTACGAGTCTTATTCTTCTAAGGGCTGTTTATTTATTCACCCTTGTTTACGCCCGGCAGTTGAATAGCTCACTGTTGGACTTGCACTGTTCTTGCCATTGTTATTAACACGGTTTAATCCATTTTTAATGGAAGAAGTAAATAGATTTTCTTGTAACATATTTTGGTTGTGAGAATTTAAATTTTATCGTGTGAGTTTTTATTCCCAGATAAATTTAATCTCATTTACATATCACGGATTGCATGCTGTGCATTTCATTCATTATCAGACTTTTTAATTTCGGATCAAGCAACTCGAAAGGCTTGTGTAATCGTTTTGCAAAAAAAGAACGATTTAAGTCATGTGTACCATTTTTAGACGATTTTACTAATCAACG
Source organism: Taenia multiceps (assembly GCA_001923025.3). Taxonomy (NCBI): domain Eukaryota; kingdom Metazoa; phylum Platyhelminthes; class Cestoda; order Cyclophyllidea; family Taeniidae; genus Taenia; species Taenia multiceps. Next base: position 74,341,780 of record CM010311.1, on the reverse strand, counting down.
CATCACACCTAGTCATGGGGTGCGCTTTACCCCCAGTTAAACCATAGAGTCCCTTTACAAGATAGCCTTACTGTGTCCATAACCACATACGATAAGTAACGATATTATGCATCCCTGGGTTTTACCCACAAGATGCATAGGGATGTGCGCTCGCTTTTCACCTTTTCCCGCCTAATTTGCTTCATTATCTTGGCGACAGACGGCGGCGGTAATCTCTTCCCTCCCCTTCCTCCTTTCGCTCGTTCGCTTTCGTTGACCTTCTTGCTATTCTGTTGCTGCTAGCAGAGATGGCGGTGTCGCTGTTAACTGCTCCGGGAATCCGCTGTTCATACCCTCAACATCGAGGTGATTGATTCATCGCTTTGAAACCTCTCATTTCCACAGTCCAATTCCATCCCTTCCACCCTCATCCGTACCAAATTAGGACCGTAAATCTCTAGTTAATTCGGGTGATGGCCGTCATGATTTGACAATTGTGGGGCTTGTTGGCTTGATCAGATTGAGGGAAGGCTCTGTCGAGTTATTGAATTCACTATTTCTCTTGCGTGCCATCTGAAATGAACGCTCGCATAGTTTGCTTTGTTAGCCATCTTTGCGGTTTGTGCTGGTATTCTACTCCACATCCTTTTATTTTTGGTACGCCATCTTTATTTCCAACTAAATGAGAATGACTTTTTTAGAAGCTAGGTCGAACATGGAGTGCTAGTAAAGTTGCCCTTCAATTGATTTATAATTGGATAATTGTGATACTTCATTTCACCGTAGCCCTGCCAAATGATTGTGGTTTGAGTGCTTTGTCTTTTTCATTCCAGTGCGGTAGTGCTTGAACTTACCTGCTGAGTGAGGACGTGTTTGTGTGCGTACCCCCTCATATGGTGCCACCTTATTTGGAGGTCAAAATAATTAATGCGTGCCACCATTACCTGCCTTGAAAGAAGTGTACTAGAGAGAATGGCGATGGTCGCATATGATGGAGATAAGGTCGCGTACATCGTCTCCTTCAAACTGTTGTGAAATACGATGGCTCATTTTGTTACAGTTGAACATCACTTAATACCTAGTTATTGTACCTAGGACAAATAAAGAGAAGTTCAATATCGCTGTCCCACTAGTGATAATCAAGACTGCTTCAGGTGTATTCTAGAGGGCCATTCAGCCCCATGAATAGTTGCGTCTTAGCACGCATTATTTATTAACCAACTATCTTTCGGCTGTTGCTTTTCCCAAATGTGTAATGAATTTGGAAGTGAGTTGGACTTTGGTCGCATTCTATTGCACATCTGTCAGGAATTCAGTAAGGCACTCACTCATCAAATTCCACTTCTTCCTCTCCTGAGTTATTCTTTTATCACGATCCGCCTCTGCTAATCACTTTTATTAGGACTAAAAGCGCATTTTTGAGATTTTCGTCGTGAGACCATGCTCAGTGAATTTGTTACGGCTCTGATAGGCCCAAGTCGCTGTATTGAAGAAACGAATAATCTTTTTGAAAACTTAAAGTTTTGGATCCATTAAAGATTTTAGCACAGTAAATAATAGGCGAGATTTGTCCAAATTACATCCTTACGAATTTGAACTGCTGCGATATTACCAATCAAATCGGTCAGTCATAAAGAAACTGGTTCATGACACCGAATTCATGAAAAAAACACTCCAAACTCTTTTAACAGTTTTTGCCTCCCCTACATATCAAGCTTTTATTCACCATGTTGACAGAAACCATACCATCTGGGAAAAAAGTTTCAGCAATACCATCCTACCCATATACCATGGTATAAAATAACTTAAAAAGCATCAGTAAAACGATTTTATTCATTCAGGACATGATGATATGGATGCAAAAGAATTGTTTTAAGTTTTTGCTTTCATTGGCTCATTTTTGAAACACTTTTGGTTGAAATACCAATCAATTACATTGAATCGCTTTATTATGTGAGCAAATTTGGATGCAGATTACTTCGATGGTGGGTCGAATTCAGCCCTTTGTGATGAAGACTTTTCATCTTCAGTGTTTTACCATTTTCCGCGCGTCAGATTCCAGCAAGCGCGAGCAGACATGGCAGCAGAGCGCAATGCTAATCTTGCCCAGCCCCAGAAGGCTAATACGGCCTTTGAGGAGTCAAAGAACAGTCTTGATGGTGCTATTTATCGCCTCACGGCACGCCAATCCGATCGCAACCTCAATTTGTCATACAGGGGCAGGGCGGGCGTTGAGCGCGGACGAGGTCGTGGACGTAGGGGCGCTGAGCGTGGTGAGAGTCTTAAACTTGATATTGAGGAGGATCCACGCTTCGACCCAGTGAGTTATGTGGCTTCTTTCCATCGTTCATGTAATTTGATTGAACCCACTTCTCGCATTGCGATCTTCATATCTTAATACTAATTTAAAAAAGTCGGAAAAAGGCATTTTAGGTCTAGTAGGTACCGGATCCCGTTGTTTAGATAGGGGATGAATGGGTTGGATGATTCATTCATTATTAAACTGTGCCCTTGTTTGAGATTCGCGGATAATCCTGCCTGCCAAACAGGTAGTCCGGCCGGATCCATTTTATTTACCAGCTAAGTTCACAGATTCCCCATCGAAGGTAAAATGAAATTTGACTCCAAGTCGTTTTGCCATTGGAGTTTTTACTGTAATTTAAAAGTATGCGGATCGTACAATGGCACATCATTAAGGAGCTGCACAAATTCCCGCGATGCGGAGCTAAGGTTTGAAACCTTAAAACGACAAAGCTTATGCTTGAGTTGTTACTTCACTGCTTTACATCTCGAAGGTTGATATATGCATCATTAATAGATTTTTGATAGCCTCTCGAAATCTTTTTGATAGATTTGACATGTTTCGATTAGTTAGAATTTTAGGCTGTCGTTTAATTTTTAATGGCTTAATTTGGGCGGCGACCTAAGGTAATGCATTTCCTCAACATCACCAAATGGGTGGATCAGGCGGTGAGTGGAATGACAATCCACATTAACAATTCTGGGTTTGTTTACATGCCCGTGATCATTTTTCCTCAAAGTGACAAAGGTGATTTGCGAACGTTGTTCATTGGTGGAATTTAATTTCTCGTCGTTCTTGTGAACAAAAAAAACGTAAGGCATGAGAAGTATTTGTTTTAGAATCTAATAGGTTTTGAAGCCAAGTGCGAGACATAAGCCTCCTCATCGTTAATCAGCAGTTCGAAAAACACTGCATTGATAGCTCCGTGTCGTCTTGCTTCTGGATATTTTCACATTTGGTCAAGACATATTCCACAGTTAGTATGTGGCTGACATGAGTGCATTAATGACCATGAATTGCTTGTAGGATGTCAAACGCAATGGGAAACCCGTGCTTTTCGCGTGTCCTAGTAAGGCCGTCAGTTCTGTTTACCGATCACGATATGTCCCGGTCACTTGAACGGAATCACACAGATCCCTGGTTAAATTAAACATGATCCATTGTGATGATAAATGGCAACTGAACTGAAGGGCAATTCCAGTCATTACACGCCTCACCCATAATGGCCGACTTCCTTAACATTTGCTTTTAGGGATACCTGTTTGATGAACAGACCGGGGTTGGAGCCAATTTATTGGCTGAAAATCAGCTCTTTTGGGATAAGGTTCTCATTAAAGTAAACTCAAAATGAACTCATACTCGTTTTATTTTAGGTTATAGCATCGAATACTTTAAAAATATGAGCATCACGCGGTCATATACGATTCATGCAATACAGCTCTATTTCTTCTTAATCTAAATAAATTAGCCACAGAACGGTCGTCATACTAGGACTTGAATAACTACCCTATGCGTAAACATCTCAGCATTTTGCATGTAAGTAGTTTTGAGATAAAATGGTTCGCTATTTCGGGAAGTCAAGGTTATGTTAAATGATTCCCGGATGAATTCCCGAAACTTCTTGTGACTACTTGACAGAACAGGTTTAACTTATCTCGTCGAGCCACTAAACGGTATGTCCCTTGTTAAGGACTTTATCATACACCAAGGCTTTTCAGCTGGCCCCATTCCGATAATGGATGAATAGTCTGAGGGATCCTTTTAAGCAAATAGAGATGATTGATCCCTTCGATATCTGTCAAAAAAGGTAGGGCAAACTGTGAGAGGAAACGACGTTGACATGTTTCCTGTTTTTTGAATGGCGTTGACCGGATGCTCTCAAAATGTTGGGAAATTATAGATGTTAACGCTTCTGCTTGTGATACGAAAGAAGCCTGTTTTTACAACTTTTTCCAAGTCACTTTTTTGTTTTTAGCATTCTCCAAAGTGACGGATACATCTGTTCCCTTCGAGTCTGTTTCAAAAATTTTTAAGTAGTAGCATTTTGTATTTTTCCGTTACTCTTTTTCTCATTTGAAATAGAACCTGTAGGTGCGCAGCTTGCTATTAACCTTAAATCGTTAAATAACTATTAATGGGCTCTTTTTGGTATTCACCTATTCAGCTTACCGGGATGGTAGTTGCTTTTTTCTATTTGCAAGGGAAGTTTGTCAATATGGCTCTACGTAGGCCTTCAATCAGTGGTGCGCTCCACATCGTTGGTAAACTGGAAAATACGCTGACTTTACCTTAGAGGGGCAAGGTTCCGATTCTAGTAGTTTGGATCAGTTCGGTAGGAATTGTTAAATTGTGTTGAGTTCTGATTATTGATCACCATTTGCTAAGGAATGTTAATATTGGCAAATGTCATACTTGTGCCTATTTTTGTGAGGTTTAGGTTCCTCGGTTAAGGTCAAAGCTGGCATGCGGTTCTAAATTTGTTCCGAAAGGTACCATAAAAGGTGTAGGTCTGGGAACAGCAGTTATAAGGATGCAGTAGGCCTGAGTGCTGGAAACGCTGTTGGGGTGATTAGTATTGTAGGGAATAGGCGCTCCAACTGTGAAACTGAGTTTTATGCAACATTAGAACCCCAGACGTCTTGACACATATTTTCTCTCTAGGTGGCAGCAGCTGAGCAGGCAGGTCTTCGAGGGAAGCCTTCGAGCGGCCCAGTGCCCCTATCTGAATTCATGGACCAACCGCTGCCCAAACGACCCGGTTCTTCGAAGCCTCCAATGACGACATCATCATCGTCCACTGTTGTGGCTTCAGAACCAACGAGACTGCACCTCGCTCCAAACACAATCCTGCAGGCGCGTGTCATGTCGGGCGACTATGAGACGGCGCGCCTCATTGGCCTCCTCCCCACCAAGGTGGTTGGCGAGCACGTGGCCCTAGTGACCTATCTGGAAAGCGGGGAGCAGGAGGAGGTTCCCATTAGCATGCTTCGCACTCTCGGCAATGCTGAGGTGGGCTTTGCCCCATAATTTTTAGTGATTGTTTGCATTAAGGCCGCAACCCGTAAGATCTTATCAATCGGATTCCATCACCACCAGTCTGTGGAATGGAATGGCTTGCTTAAAGCAGTAAAGCTACAATTGACTTATACTTATCCAAAAATGTAATTAGGCTCACGAACTTTATGAGTGAACGATGCGTCTATATCTAGGATGTGCTTTATATCTTCGAGATAGTTGAACTCCCACCGCTTTCGCGGTACACAAGGTTGCTACTCCAAGTTATTGGTGTATGGCTCATATCGTCCCTCAAATTTTAAAGTAGACTTGGTGCACACTTTTCTGCTGTTTTGAAAGTGCGGAAACCAGGAGTTAAATTTTTACAATGTAAGAGCCGAAGAGAGTATGCTGATAAGCTATAATACGAAGTCAAGTGTTTCAGCATCACATTGCTCCTTGGGATTTAAAATGTACACTTAGAATGCGAGTTTGCTGGCTAGGGGCCTACAGACACGGGCGTTTGTGGTCAATTTCACTGATTCGATTCTTATCATTTTCGTGTTAACGATGCGTCCTTTGGACGATCTGCTGGCACTACTTTGGAGACCTATTTGAATTTTGAATTACTGGATCGATCCCAGTTTGAAATTTCTTATAAGGCTTGTCAATCTATGCGTCGTGACTAGTGCTTTGTTAGCCGATGAATAGTCATTTTGCACAGAGTTCTTCATTTCCAGATCCTATTTGAAGCATAGTGCAGCACAGTGAAATAATCTAATCAATGCATGCCTTCCAAGATGGATATCTTATAGTATTTCTTCAGCGATTGATGAATTGGAATCAGCGCATAATTTGATGTCTGTAGTTGACGGCAGACATGTTTCCAGTTGCTCCTATCTCTACTCCGCACTGCGCAAAGACGCTCTGTGACGGTGGCGATAGCAGAGGTGGGAGTGTGAGAAGGAGAGGGGCTCCTCCAACCCGTTTCAGAGATTGTGGACATGGCCATGGAGGTATCCCGCATCGCAATCCCCGTGGTCGTGGGTCTTATCGTCGTTAGCTCTACTTTTGTGGGACTTGGTTGAACTCTTGGTGCCCGGAACTGTACCGATAAGACCTCCTGAGTGTTAAAATGTTTTTTTTGCATTTCTGAAATGTTTTTGTATTGATAAGCGTTGCATTGATTATGCAAACTTGAAGCCAAATTAAGTTCTCTCTGACCTTATACTGTAGTTCATTTTTTCAGATTACTTCGGATGCTCAATAACATCCAAATGCGCTTTTTTCTTCGTCTGCGATTGATAGGCGAAGTCCGTGTCAAAACGTAGGTACGAACTCACGGCATCTGTCAAACAGGTTGGCAGTTTTTTGAAATTGGATTTGAAAGAATAAAAAGTCGGGAAGTTGGTGGTTCAACTTGCGCTGGCAGTCCATTTTAGCTAAAAATGTGGACTAAAATTTAGGCTCAACCAGAATCCGGAAGGTTCGGTTAATGGCGGGATTTTCGCTAGGACGCCATACGCTTTGTTCTTTTTGGATCTTATTTTTGTTTTGAAAATCAAGCGGTCTAGGGCTCACATACCTTTATTTTAATTTTATGTACGAATGTGTAAAAATGGATCTCATGTTTCACTGTTTTATTAATATCGTTTATCACCGGTCAGACTGAATATGATCCTATCTGTACTGGGACAAAAAAGCGACAACAGCAATCTTAGATTGGGGATTGAAGGGGGAAGCGACCTATACTTTTAATACAATAAATGCGACTTTTGAAAAGAACGTAATTAACAGCATATTATCTCCGCACATTCTTTGGAGATTGTAAAAAACTGGATGTTTATTGTACTGAAGGAGAGGTTTCCAATACATTCTCCGTCATTATTGATCAGCGCATCGCAATATGTTCCCTCTTTGGCTTTTCTTCCGTTCAATCAGTCGGCTTGGAGTTGAGTCCTTTCCATCATCAAGACGACTTGATACTTTCTTGCACACGTACACTGAAGGTAAGGCCATAATGAATGTATTTTTCGCGGCAAAGATCGCGTTCAGAAGACCAATAAAATTGTCATAAGTTAATGCGGTTCCTTATAAAGTCTCATTTTGTGTGAGTGCGACTCGTTGCTCATCCCAAACACTGCCATGCTGACTAGGTAGTTTGTCTCCCATGCTGCTGCTCTGGCATGACTCTCGTTGACCGTGAAATGCAGACCTGCAGAAACCCAACTTGATTTATCTCGGTCGAACTGATGGTAGCTATTTACGCGATCGCTTGGTGCATTTAGTACAAAGCTCAGAAGCTAAGGCTGGCCTCATAACATGTGTTGGCTACGAAGTGCTTCCACACTAGTCATCCTTGCCCGGACATGCGCTGTCCAACATTTTATGACTAGAATTGTAATTTCCGATGGGAATTAGCTGTTCAATACGGTGGACTGATGGAATCTAATTGGATGCCATTAAACGAGAAGCGGATGCCCACGTACATACGAATCCACGCACCCTCACGCAGCTGAAAGGTGGAGAAGTGCAGTCAAAAGCACATCATGTTGTGCTGACCTAGGTCGTCCTTAACTACGCATTGAAGGCATTAATAAATTGGTTGGTTAAGGAGGCAATTAAGATGGTTTCTTTGTTTAAAAGAACCACTATCATCGCGTGTGGTGTAGACATAAAATTGCAGTGATTGGCCAAGGCGCCACTTTGGCTTACGCTGTCGTGAGCATGTTCACCTTTATTCCGAACAGCGAGCAGTGCTACTTTACTTTTTTTTGCCCACTTTCCTCGGAGCCCCCTGAGTTCGCAGGTAATTGGAACTCTGCCTCTCCCCTGCTGCCAACGGCCGAAACGTCACTGCTGTCATCGTCAATTTTTTTCTTATCTAAATTCAATCGACCGCCAATTAAATGAGACTGGGGACATACGATGTGGTTTACGAATTGCAGTGTCTCCCAATTTTGACCTTATATATCCTGAGCCCTCGAAGAAACCTTAATTTACTCTTTGCATCGGATTGTACCCTTGCATTCACACTTGGATACATACAACAGTTCAGTACCAGATATGGCGCTGTTGCTGCCCCTTCCATCAGTATGATTTTAAGTCAAGCCCATTTAATGTGTAGACCCTCAGGATTCTCGGTGGAGTCATGCTAAGGAAAGAACTAGAAAGGATCATGGCAAAAAATAATCAGGTAAAGAATAAAAGTCAAATAGTGAAACACGGTATAGGTATGCCATCGAATAAATATTGTTAAAAGTATTAGCTGCAAGAATTTACATCTAATATCAAGGTTAGAAATACCGATATGAGGTGGCAGATGGTTTAAAATATGGAAGTTAAACATGTTTGAAGGCTTACCACATTACTTGTTCATCACTGCAAGCCAAGAATGACCTTAGCCACTGCCAGAAACCCCATTTCTAACGGACTAGAGCTACGTGTTGCAATGTATTCCCGGTGGTGGTTGAAAAGAACACTCGTCCAAAGATTGTCAGGCAGGCAAAAAGGTTTCAACAGTTCCCGGTGTGATGTGACCTAATGTCCTGTTGTAACTTGTTGAGATTTGTAGTTCATGTTATTGCTTATATCCACCCATTGTAAAACACGGGTGGATACACGCCAATCATAGTACAGTACTCGTTATTGTAATCGACGTTGTTTTCCTGCCACTTTGAACTCGTGTGTAATGTAGGTCGAATCTGTTTTGATTCGAGATTGTTTGCTTCGAGAACCAAGTTTGACTCGATAACAATTCTGTTGGAACTTCCCATCAAATTCGTTGCATAGCCTTTGGAATGGAGAAGGTGGTAATGCGGTAGTAGAACGCACCGCCCAGAATCAAGTGACTCACGTGATTTTCAGTGATGAGTCACCTGGTGGTGGACGCGTCATGTCCACGAAGATCTACTGTTCTTGATATTGTCGAATAGTTGCATCTCCGCTAACGATAAAAACGGTGACAGTTATCGTGGCAATGACAACTTTCAGCAGTGTTGGACACATGGAGTGACGAAACAGTTCGTTTGCACCTGCATCACACAGGGAGGGAAATTCGCAGAACCTGAGCGAATGAGTTCCGTCCACATACATTAACAATTGACAATGGGTCTCAAACAATGCCGGTTTGTTATTCACTTCTTTCACGGTATAGCAATGCGTCACCCTTGCATTGTCTGCCAACCGGCTTGTGGTGGGTAGTAGCTTTTGTGCCGTGAAGTTCATTGCGCAAGCAAACAGATCATTGCTTCCCTCCACACGACCTGCCCAATACCCACTCCACACTTGTCAAGCACGCATCACCATGTCTCTGCGTGTGTGATGGGGTTCGAACAAAAGTGTTCACTAGGAGTTGTTCACTTGCTGAGGGCCAAGCAGTTAGGACTGAGATCTATCTACTTGTTCAGACGCATCCAGAACTGGTCTGCCGGAAGAGTCCTAGTCTTACAGGACCGCACCCGCAGGAAGATTTGCACTTTAAGATGGCAGGCACGGGAGGGGCTAGGTAGGGAAAGGAGTGAGAGAGGAATCGGGGACGCTGCCTCATCCTCATCCTCATCTTCCGTATTCCCCTCATATTTCTCCAAGTGATCACTATCACCTTTTCTTGCCATTGGACAGTCAAACACGAGATGGAATAGGCAGTTGGGAAATAAAAGTGAGATGGAAAGAGGTGACTAGAGGTGAGTTTTGGTTCTCGAGGCAAGAACCTTTTAAAGAGTTGAACTTACGGGCTAATTTTTCGTTGGAAGAGGATCATGGGTTGTAATTGTGAATGCTTGAATGAATAGTGTATTTGGATTGGCCTTCTGCAATAATTCTCATCAACACGGCTGATGCTAATTTTTTTACCGCATAATAGGTAATTGGCACAAATATAGCCAGAATCAGAGGTGGTCTTCACGGTAATGTTGTTCTGCTACTTTGTGTTTTGTCTGGTTTACGATCTCTTAGCCATTGAAACGGGTATTTGTAATTCAAAATTGATTAATTTTTGAACAGCTTGTGTAATCACAAAACTTGATGCAAAGCGCGCTAGCTACCGGAGAATTTCGACACAGCACTGCAAAATCGCAGAGAAAAATGTACTCAGTTGGTATGTTTTACCCCATTTGCCATAAGGCCCAGACAGCACTGTAAGACTGTTTGTTCGAACTGTCGGTTTCGGTCAACTTGGGTGGCCATATTGCACTAGCTGGCTGGCCGTGCCAACAGCTCCCCAATCCCTCCGTTTCCAGCATGTATATTCTGTCCTAGTACCATGTCTTCTTTTACCTTCAAGGAAGTCTCGGGACGCTACAGCACTAATCGATTACCTCTTTCGGAGGCCAATCAACGCTCCAGAGTGAAAATTTGCAAATGAGAAATAATTTTCCTGTTCAGAACAATTTGGCTGGATTTACTAGAATTACTTAAACAATTCGGCAATTGGGCTTATTTATAAAAAGTGGATTTGTTTTGTTAGTCCACAAATAACATTACAGACTGATGATTTCGCTACTTCAACTCTTTTTCATTTTGTCGTTTTTATGGAATGTAGATGATCCAGCATAAATGCTTCGGAGGTTAATGTATTGCAATTTAGTTAACTCCGTAGGACTCAGTGATACAAAAAATTATTTGCTTATAATGAAAGTCATTAATCATTTGCCTCGAGGAAAAACCACTTTTTGTTGAGAGTGGAAGTTTTGCTCTATTTTATCGAAAATATTTTAATCTTTTAACTTTCTATTCATTTTTTTATCTTGATATGTTTCAGAAATGAAGAATAAAAATCTTTTCACGATGTATCTTTAAATGTTTTCGTATCCAACAGTAGCAACTACAGAGCACAATCGATTCCCTTTTGATTGGCTTGAATCAAACAAATTTATACAGAAGTAATTGCTCCCTATGCATTTTAAACATTCAACCCAAATAACTAATGCTTCATTGCATGTTTTGCCTCTAAAACACATTCATTCAAGCTTGAAAGCATATAAAACCCCTCACAAAAGGTGATCACTTTCCAAGGCTTTTACTAGCCTACGGAGCTTCTTTCAAATAAGGGGGACAATGAGACGACCAGTGGAACCGGAATAGCTGGATTATTGGTCAGAATTTGCAGCAATTGTGCATTGCAATTTTGGCTTTTTAGAACGCTGTGCAGTAAACAAGTCAGTTCAGGATGTGCGGAGACTGCAATCTAAAATTGTGATAAAATTAGGGGCTTTGCTTACATAAAATGGCTTAAGAGTCTTTTTGAGACAGTTACTTATTCCCAGCATGTTGTTCATTACTCGGAAAAGACAGCAAGAACTTTTTGCCTGCCGTCGCTACAATACGAACAAAACAGGCGTGTCGTTAAGTCTGTTTTCAGCCCCTTTAAACGCACAATTTGTCTGGCAGACCCCTTTTGCAATAACTATTTACACACCTACCCAAAAGTCTATTATTTCCCAGAATTTGTTGTCTAAATGCTTTACGTCTTCAACCGCACCAACCATGAGCTTTCACCAAAGATTACGTGCTCGTGACTCTGTAGAGCTTAGAATCTCTCGCAGACTCCCTCTTCTACGCAAGTCGTGTGATTTTTCCTCCATGTTTTTTACTAAAATTAGACGTCTTGATACTGCAATGATGCGTATCACGGTTTAAAGGTGCTTTTTTGAGTCCCACCACCATTTCAAATGCTTGCTGGAACGCTTGCATCTCTGGCGAATTTTGTCCGGGCAGATGCAAACACAACGTTTTCTTCTCACTGACCAAATAATCATCAGCGGATCGTCTTACCTCATCTATTTCAGGTTCGTGAATAAATTCACCGCCCTAGGACTTGCCTTGTTACCAATGCATCTCTTTATACGTGTTAACGGTGGCTAGGACCAGCTATTGCCAATACATGTTACATATTTGTTTTGCATGAAATATGCTGAAGTGTTGAAACCTCAAAACTTTTTGTGGCGCAGCTTCGGATAGTTTATTTGCTTAAAAAATTGAACATGTAAAGATTTTCCACATTTTATGTTCAAACATACCGCTCAACGCGATTGCGCTTAACAAATTTGCAGGCAAATCATGCTCAATTTTCATAAATGATTTTGTTTCATACTCATTAAGCTAATAGAGTTAGCCAAGTTCACAGAAGTGGCAACGTGACTTAAATGATTTCTTCTACCTGTCAAATCTCGTTAAATTGCGACAAAAGATAAAGTCCTCCTTTAGGCCTCATTTAAGCAATAATCAATCATGGCTACTTCCTCATTCACTATTGCTAGTCGGTCGGGAAAGTATTTATGCATCATACGTAATTAGCTAAAAAGAAGTGTTCAAGTCTTATATTTTGGCAGGCTTGTTGCCTTGATAACTGCTATCATGAAAGCAGTAAATTGGAAGGTACTAAGGAATTCCGAAACAATGAGCCTAGGTGCCTTTTTTTGACTTCAGAGGGTAGTCATCAATCACTTCTCCATTTTGAGGTCCAAGTCACCAGAATCAACCCCTCCAGTCGAAATCACACTGTGCTATTACAAAACTATCAGCATATTGTGGATTTAAATTCGTTCTTAGAAAATCGGCGTAGTTCCACAAAAATCAAGTCAAAGAATGGAGAAAATTAAAGAAAAAAGTTGTCTTTAAGTAGTAGACAAATGAGCTCTACGTAGATAAAAGAAGGAGTTGACCTGGGACTTGCTCTGTAGAGCAGTTTTAGCAAGACTGAAGCAACTGCCATTTGTTCTGGTTTATCCGGGACACGCAAATGCACGGGCGGGTAAACTGACGCACACCTACGCACGCGACTAAGCGAGTTCGATGATGTGGGTTGATGAATCATAGGTGCTGAAATATGGCGCCTCAGAGGCGATCCGGGTCGTTGAAATTACCCGAACGACAGTTTTCACATTAACGATCCCATGGCGCCCTCCCTTCAGACATCATCACTTACACTTTCCGACTCACAATCCGGTTAAAGGGCTTCCAGGCAAGTGTTTTGATGCTGCATAGGCATGGCTTATTGATGTCAGGTGGTACAATTCGCAGGAGAACTCACGTACTTGCCAATTCGTCCATTCTTATCCATAAAAGAATTGATTAGTCGAATAATTCATACTTCATTTTATAAAAAAATATACGGAGCTGGAAACTCACGCAGCCAGAGCATATTTGGCAAGCAGCGATTGTGATTCATCCAGGCTCCTGGCGCCTGTGAGACAAACGAACTTTGCGCAGCCCATTGTCGCCTGACTGGGTCTAGCTGACGAAATATAGCCCACGGTGGTCTTTGAGTCGCCTATTAGTAAAAGAGATTTGAATTACGAACTTAATTCTTATTAGTATAACCAGGTTTTATTGTATGTTAACCCGTTTTGATTAAAATGAGAAATGATGATCCTAAAAAGTTAAGATATCTTGATTTAAACATGTATGCTAGGGCAGGAATTTACCGCTGATGAATTATTTAAGAGACAGGAATAAATAGCACATTCTAACTGATCCAAGAGAAGACCTTTAGTTTGGGTGTTTCAAAGACGAAAAATGGAATGCCAACTCTGAAGACCCCGTGTTTTCATTCATGCATAGTTTTCCACTTCATTCAGTCACATCATCAAACAGCGTTTCAACGTCCAGCTCAAGAGACGAGCGATCTTTATCAACATTTTACACTCAACAGTTGTAGGGACAAACTTAGTCCATTCTGAAAAACTAAAATAAGTACGCTAACTCACGACAAAGTTATTTTGATTATATAGTAATAACCAGAGAAAGTTGCCTTGAGAACCTACTAGTGAGGTAGTGTGTTTGCGAGCATGCCTTAGTAGTTTCGCAATTCTCAGGCAAAATTTTGCTAGGAAATCCGCTGCGGGGAAAGTATAATTCGTTTGAAGATAGTTTATTTCTGAAAAATCATGCTTAGTAGGTGAAAGCAGATGCAGCTGTGGCGCTAAGTTCGGTGTTAGTTACGCTCGCAACCAGTTCAAGCTCGATAAAGTCTCCTATATTATTTCATGAAGCAATTGACTGCAAAAAAGATTAACCACGGGTTAACTTACTTTTACTGTCTTTCAAAATCAACTACAGGTTTGCATTATTTGGGCAAAACTGGGGTGGTCTCTAGTGTTCCACTTAGTAGTGCTTCCCGCATGATACAATTTCCACCAACATTTAAGAGGATAAAAGTTGTTCATTTACACTCGTATAGTTTTGAATGCAATACAAATGTTTTCGATTGATACTGCTGCTACCACTTTTTGATAACGCTTGGTGAAGTTCATCCTTTATTTTGAATACCTGTGGTTTATGGCTGAAACTGATTAGGCCTCTTTTATATCTTTTACGCCTACAATTCCCAAATCGCACTCATGCGAATTTTCACATGAAGTTTTTTATTATCTAGATTGCATGAGAAGATTTGTCATCACGTTTTAGAGTGTAAATCGTGAAATTGATGTCGTAAAAATAGACAGGGATAATAAAATATCCAAAATGCTGCATTAATAGCATAGTTGGGGAGCAAGTGGAGCATAAATTTTCAGGCTTAGACGAAGGTAGTTATTACATAGGCTATCCGGGCTCTTGAACATTCGAAAACAGCAGAAACTTGTTTTACAATCAGACCCAAGGGCTAAAAAGCCATTTGCACCTTTTGTAGTTCCTAACCTAATTTCTGATAGTTTGCTAGAGCAACAAGTCATGTTTGATGTCCAAAAGCTTTGTTTTTTGAACTAGGGAAGTTTATGTTACTTTAAGAGTGTTTGACCATTAATGTATTCATAATTTGGCTGATCGAATTGAATATGATCAATTCAGAAGGCAACAGATTTTTTCAAATAATGACACATTTTCCCTCATAAGTACAAGATAAAATTATCTAACTCTTTTCGGGTACGATGGATAGACAGTATGACGAACGTAAACAGACCGGTGAACTTCTTGATTGCCGTAAGCTCAAGCTTATGTAATATTCAAAAGGAGCAGATCATAATTTTGTATTCCAAACATAGCATGGCATACCAGAACAACGCGGATGGCGAAAGACGACGCTAATAGCACAAAATAAAAATGAAATGAAAGCCAAAAATCCACAATAATTATGATTGAGTCATTTTGCAAGAGCGGAATAGGACAGGGCGTAAGTTCCAAAGGACCACTTGGAAAGCAGCTGTTCTCAAGACTTGGGCTGTGTCGGAAGTGTTTGGGCATTAATTAAAAGCCTACATTTTTACAAGCCTACCTAGTAAAACATTTTCCGCAGCTGTTGCAGGCAATTGACTGGTGGGCAGCATGAAACTGTAGACCAAGAATAACCTGCCGGAGAGATACTCGTACCATTGATTAGCTGTCTAATCACTCAGCAATGTTCATATTTATGAGCCGTAACCTTTTTCTCCCCTGTTCATGAGGCTTTCTTGCAGTTGATTGTTTAGCCTAGCCGTATCATTGATTATATATGGATCTTCGTAAGACTAGGTTGTAGAAAAATTGTAGCGTAACAACGAACATACAACGATTTATCAACTGATTGCAAACCAAAGAATCTATGAACGGTCACTATATTACCAAGTCATCCTCCTAAACACGCCTGGGAATATTAGCTTGAATTTCGACTGCATGGCCAAATATTGATCAGGCATTGATCGGAGTTCGATCAGATTGCTGCTTACGAGGCTGAATGCACTCAATCGCCGTTCATTCGTCTTGAACGCTGGTCACGAATTATAGTGCTGCTCGGTTCGAATCGATCGGACAGTGAACGCTCAAGATAACCAAGGCGAGTACGTTAACACTTGTCATCTTAGCACCGATAAATGACTGATTGTTATGGATTTCATTATGAGCCGACAAATTATCGTGTATCCACGACTTTCTGACGTATATTTGTCAATTGATGTGATTATAAGTTACGGGGGAAAACTTTGCATTACCATTTTAAAACGTAAGAAACTGCGAAATATATGAGCTTCATTAACCTGCCATCTGCACTATTTTTGTAAGACTAATACTTTTGCAACTTAATTTTGGCAACAATTACCAGATTTTAGCGAATAAAGTATAACCAGCCTCATTCCTAATCAACAGAGTTTTTTATATTTTATCGTTAACTTAACAGAAACGGGTCACAGTAGTTCCAAATTCGCTCCAGTAGAATATTTTTTTGCCGATGTTCATTGACAGTTTTTACTGTCCGACTGCAGAATTCGTTCCACATTTTCAGTTGTGGCTGCTGTTTTGGCTGCCTCTTGGGGACACCCGAACCACCGCAACGGGACTTGGTGGGAGTGCGCTATGACATTGCTGCTGCCTCTGCACGATCACTTTTCCCGAGCACACACATTCACCCGAACGCTAACATCCCATCTTACTTGCATTAATTCCAATCCCCTGCCTTTTTCACTTTCTTTGCGCCCCCCTCCCCTTGTGTCTACCACCCCAACACCTCACACGAGCGTGATCTAGTTAGACTCTACAACTTAATCAATCTTCTAACTTGTTATTAAGATACATTTGCCAAAAGTTTTTGTTTGATATGAAGGGGCACTTAAGGAGGGCATGTCACTGTAAACCAATTTTGGATAGTAGCTAAGAGTGAGCAGCAAATACTGAACGCTTGTACCATCCCCTTCAACGCCAGCTGTTTTCATGTTCAACTTAGTAATCACAATATCTAAAAAGTGACACAAGCAGAGAAATTTGTTACAAATGCAAGCATCGTGTAAATGCCTTACACACCTCATCGTAAATATTAACTCACCATTATTTTAATTTTGGACGAGTTCGACGCAAACACTCCGATCATGATATGGCTATATAATTACAAATAGCGCCTTTGCCAAAGCAATTTGTTCTCTACTGCTCGTTGCGTTAAGAAGTGATTAGGTCCTTTTAAAGTCGCGTTAACCTGGCCTAGATTAAAAAATCCCCAACTTAAGGCGCAAAACTATGGCAGATCATTTGCAAATGTAATACATTTATTTTCTAAAAGCTTTCAGTGTAACCGCGTGTTGATTGTTTTGGATTTCAAATAGTAGATTATGGCGAAGAGTAAATGTAGACTTTCAGCACGCGGCGCAGTATCGCGAAAGCGTTTGAAGTAACAACAAATTATGTCGGGCAAACTATTCGACACCTCTTGCCTATTGCTGGAATGTAAGCCCCAAGGCAGTAGAAAGGCCCATGAATCCCCTTTTTTATCGACTCTCTGAAGGTACCTGCATTTTCGAGCGAAAATTAAGCCATTTGATGAAAATTTGAGGCTTACCTTGAATGTAAATAGAGTTGTAACGGCAAAATAACATCGTCACTTCACATCGAATGTTTCCTTTGAGAGCGATTATAAAAGCCCTTTTGATTTTAAGTGGAATGAGTCAATGACAACACCGCTCTTCTTGCAGGATAAGAATATTTAGCTGCTCGAATACAGTAAACAGAGCGATGACTCGAGAATTTCCAAGGCTTGTGATGGCCTCAGCTTTACCCTACCTTGGATAACCAAGCTCATCAAAGCAATTGTCCAACAATCTTGCCATAACAACAAGGCCACCAAATTTCCTGCGGGCTGGGGAAGATTTTTGCAGATTAAATGTTTTCTGTCAATTATCATTCACATTTGACAGCCGCTGAACTACGAATTTTATTTCCAAATGTAGTACGAAAAATTTTTAATCAAAGGAAGTAAGTAACTTAACACGAGCTTAAAAATTTTAGTGGGAAAAACAAATTTCGCAGGTGTCTAGTAAATCTATCAGCAGATTAGCAGATGCTCAAAGGGGATAACGCTGCTTTTGAAATCAAGAAATGATCGTGATTGATTAAAAGCAGTTCTAGAACGTGAAATTCAAACGAACTGTAAGCAAATAAACTCAACTGGACGTTGTGCTGAGTAAGCAAATGGCGGAGAATGCTCGATTTTGTCCATTACACCCTACCCCACCACGTCTTTCGCATCCTTTTCAATCCACCTTCCTTCCCTTCTCCCCCTCTTCTCCATCCCCGTTGTGATAATGGCGTCACTTCCGTCCTGACTCAGGCTTGATGGTGATCCCCTCCCAAGTTCAACTGTAAATCATGTCAGGCTTGATTTTGGGCCGGAGTTGCAGAAACAACACGCAAACATGTTTTAGTGCAAAGAAAGAAAAACACGACTGAGGTGCTGTAGAAGTTTAATAAGACGCCAATAATTTTTAAACAATTTATGACTGTCAACTAGAGGAATGGGCTAATCTAGTCCATAGGATATTGCCTTTGCCCATGGGAAAACATAAGGATCCGAATGCTGCTCTACCTACTGTCCTACAATTGTTAATGCGTTTGGGAGTTCAATGCACGTATAAATATACTCTCTTTGTTTCTTTACTCTTCGGTTTGCAATACGTCATTTGGGAATGGTCATCCAACGCAGACACAAATATTTATCTCGCATTTCGAAACTGCAAGAAACTTATAGTCTATGATGCTCAAATTAGAATTATATTGCATTCAAAAATGGAACTGTTATTACCATCAATGGCACATGGTCCCAAGTGATTGTCAAGACTTTCATTCTGAATTCAATGCTCACGACACTCTCAGCGAAAATGATCTCCGTATTTCTTATACTAGGACGTAAAAGAAACGAAACACCCTTAAGCAAAATCCCAAGCTCATCCTGCGACTAAAATCACGAAAGTCAACTTAGACGCGCTGCGTTTCTTATGTAACTGCACTGCTTAACCAAAATGGTTAAAGTGGCTAAAATGCTATGCTTTCAAGAACAGAAAAGTCGAGATTTAATGATTGATATAGACACTCAATTTAAGGATTGATGACCTCCTAACTTGGTCTTCCGTTTAATTCATCTATTCTACTCCTTGCAATTTGCCAACTAATCACTTAAAGAACCATTTTGTGCAGCAAACGGCGCAATTCGATTCATTGAATTGTCTTACCTTTATTTTCATTTACCACAACATTTGTCACTAGAGACGGGTTCAATTGCCCCAGTAAGATTGGTGACAGTAAAAGAAAGAAGGAAAATGAGTATTCTGTACGCGCGTTTCGGTGTTGAATTCTCGCAAGTACCGACTCAAGGTGTGTTCTAACCATGCTTTATTATGCTTTTACTTTCTTTTTAAATAGAAGGGAAGTACAGACAACCAAAGTATAGGACATTCCAATAACTGCTGTAAAGCATAAAATGCTTAGTGTCGTGTCCTTTGCTTCGGTGCCAGTAAATGTTGCATAGTTATACCTTTGCTGAAAAAGAGCACAATTGGTTAAAAGGAATTAATAAAGATGCAAAACACAAATTTTACAAAAAATGCCAAAATTGCGTACTTTACGGGGATGAAAATCATTTATTACGATTTACGATTTATGTGCTGTGTCTGTATATACATATTTCATGACTCTCTTTTGTCAGTTTGACAATGAACATCCGGACTTCAATCAAATTTAGCTAATCCATTATGACATCGTTAATATTCTTACCCTAATCACTTCATTCGCGCAATTCACCCTCTTCCCCCTTTTCTGTCATTTCAAAAAAAGTCTTCAAAAGATTAAGATCAGGACGCCATATCTCTGGCATGTAATCTGTTCAATTCATATTTTGTCTAGTTAAAACGAAAGTTTAACGCTGATATTTCTGCTTTGGATTAATTGGGACTGAGACAGATGACTCAACTAGCAAAGGCGTCATTTGCATATCCAAGACGAAACGAACCCATGGCAATTACTAACAATGCTACGGTAAAGAAATATTTTTAACGATAGCAGGGCGTACTTTGCCGCGATCACCAAAAGCTGAAAAAGAAGACGTACTGGAGACGGTCATGTAAGAAGATCATTAAATATTTTGCATAAGCTTTTCTTTGAAAACACCACTCTAACTATGAATGCCCTCCTCAGAATCACCAGGCTGTATTTTGAAGCCAAGCCAGCAACTGTAATAACTGAATATCTCGTCAAAAAGTAATCAAAATCTGAAATAAGATATTTAAGTTATTTCGTTTAGCAAAAGTAGGCTTCAACTTATAGGGACAGTAGTTTTAGAAATCAAATAGGCCAGTTGTATCCAAAAAGAACAAACAAATTCTTCAAGTATTTAGACTTTAGGACAGTTCGACTAATTTTCTATTTCATATCACCCACGCACAAGTTGATGAATTAATTTTCATCATTTGCAGCGGTAATACCCTTGTAATTCTCGTACTGGAGACGGTCATGTAAGAAGATCATTAAATATTTTGCATAAGCTTTTCTTTGAAAACACCACTCTAACTATGAATGCCCTCCTCAGAATCACCAGGCTGTATTTTGAAGCCAAGCCAGCAACTGTAATAACTGAATATCTCGTCAAAAAGTAATCAAAATCTGAAATAAGATATTTAAGTTATTTCGTTTAGCAAAAGTAGGCTTCAACTTATAGGGACAGTAGTTTTAGAAATCAAATAGGCCAGTTGTATCCAAAAAGAACAAACAAATTCTTCAAGTATTTAGACTTTAGGACAGTTCGACTAATTTTCTATTTCATATCACCCACGCACAAGTTGATGAATTAATTTTCATCATTTGCAGCGGTAATACCCTTGTAATTCTCGTTTCTGTGTGTCATCGCTCCACTTATTATCAAAGTACATTTAGTTCACATAGGCAAATACAAGTATCAGAGAAGAGTGCCCACGGGTTGCAGTTGCTGATGCTATCGCCTATGTTTGAAACGATTTATCGAAAACCACGAAATACCTGTTTTTTGCACAATTCCGCGCAGATGACCCAAGTTCCATAAAAACGGCATCTCTACACGCAAGTGCTGGCATGCAGATTTGGGTGATGAGCATTTTACAAATGCAGGCTTTATTTTTTATTTTGGAAGCTAAAATATCATAAAGGTTAAAAAGGTTCGCCAAAACAATTGTATATCCCTAAGGACAGCACAGTACGGATTACGAAAACACAAGCTTAATGTGCGGTTGCAGGACGAAGGATGTGCACGCATGCGCTAGTTTAATTTATGGGGTCTCAGAGGCAAAAATAGATATTTTTTATCCATGGCATATTATTACTTCTAGTAATCTGTCTTGCCTACTAAGGGTATCACATCAAATACTTTGTTTAAATGGTGTGAATCGAAATGAACTGATTTTTATTTGCCCAAACATTGTTTACAAACAAGCCTAAAATATCCGAACTTGCTTTACCAAATGCTAATCTATTTTAATAGATGAAGAGCGCCATTGTTAGGCTTACAGCAATATTCCCCTCTTGTATACAGTCAAATTAGGAAGGAATATTATGGGCTAGTAAACATAAACAGTTGTCATAACCTAACTTTTTTGCTGAACCATGGCACCCTCTTCGTAAGCGACAGTTCTGATAATAAGCTTAAAAATCCGCTTTTGAAGGTTTAAGCTCATTCAATCTATATAGAAACTTGTTGTACCAAAATATTGCGGAATTGATCTCAACCACTCGGTGAATCCCTCAGACATTAGAGTTGGTTCAAAGCGCTGTCGATTTTCCCCGGATGCGATAATGTCTAAGTTGATGGCTTTGTGACAATCTAAGTGACGTCGTCGTCGACAATGCGCTATGGCATGCTGCTATGAATTCGAATGGGAAGTGCACGGTCAGTTATGTACCAAATGGTCGTAAACCGTGCATTTTAGGTCTGGACGTCTGAGAGTTTCTTAGTTGTTACCAAATGCAAAGCAAGGGACTAGTGAATTTTTAACTATCAAATTTCCTGACGAAAGCAGTTTGCAAAAATAATTCAAATGCTCTAACGTGCGCATGTAAAGGCACTAACTGTGCGGTTGGAAACGCCGTTGAAGACCTACCACTCTCCCTCCACAAAGTCAATTTATGGCGCATCTTTCTAATTAAATCAATTTGTTTACTTTGCGTTAGGTTTTAAAAGGTTCATTTTGCCCTGACTTTACAAACTCATTAAAACTTAATCTTTGCTTTCTCGGATGATAGCTAGGCATTGATTTCGAAAAGATGGGCTCGTATGAAAAAAGCACTTTTAAAGACCTTCACTGACTGCCTGGCTGCCGAGTTCCATTACTGCGCCAACTTTTTTCTGGCTTTTGCATTACTGTCACCTAATTGCATTACGACTCACCATTTTCAAACACACTTCTTGGTTTCCGTTCGAATTCCTTAATTCGTAGCAGTCAAGCGCTTGTTTCGGTTTCATGGCTTACATTTTTATTTAAACACGACGTGGACCTCAATTGCCTTTACTAATTGCCCGAGCTGTCAGTGATCCATACACATGATTAATTTGCGGTTCCATTCGGGAATAAGTAAAGTTTATTTTTTTGAATACGCCGTCAAAAGCCTATGAACGTGTAAGTGCCGATTTAAGTAAGATTTCTTTTGTAGACTATGTTCCAATAGACAACTAAAGTTTACGTTTTTAAGCAGTCATTTTTTAATGGTCAAGTGAGTTTATCTCCTATTAAGGTACCCCATCACTTTGTTGGATTTATTTACTTCTTTAACTTTTTCACATTTAAGAAGCAAATGCTACTTTGTTTTGAAAGTTATCCTAAGCATAAGATTATGAGTAAGAAATTCTTTAGGTTATTTGGGACCATGTGCCAGTGATAGTAATATTCACCGATTGAAGGAGGATGTCATCCAATAACCTCTTTACTTTTAACATATTACCCTAATTCTTGGTCTCTTTAAATGATTTTGCACCTAGTAATACTATTTAAATGAGCTTACGATTTTACATAAGCTATGTTTTAGTTTCAGAGTCAGTAGCCAAATCGAGATGTCATTCAGAAAGTTGAGGGGCTTTTATGCACTCCTTCAAAATTAGCTCTTATTTGGCTTTGGTATTCCTCTAACAGTGCCGAATAGTGCACAATAAAACATCACTGTTTTACACCAAGCCATGCACCGAAAAAATGCGGTTTTTATAACTCACAAAAATACTGCCAAGACAATGCCTCACGCAAACTGAGGCTTGATTTTCCAAGAGTGAATTTTCGTCCTGCAATACGCTGCGCATTCGCATCTACCTGTTGATACAAACTGCACCCATTTTTGCTGTGAATAATTTGCCGGTAATATACTATTTGGCTTTGTGCACTCCACCTTTAATCCTACCGTCCTTCGAATTTGATAAAGCATATTGGAGGTCAGCATTAATATAAACAAAAGATAATTTTACCGAAATTCACACCGCTGGTCAACAGCTTGGGATGTAGTAATGTGAAGCCGATTTCCGTAGTGTAAAGTCACGTTTACCTTCTTTAGAGGAACGGGCAGATTATACACTAACTCTAAGTCTTGTAATTAAACGAAAAATATCCATCCCTTATGACAGGCAGGAGTTTTTAAGGGAACTAATTCAGAATAAGCTTTAAATATAGCAGCATAGAAGATGAGATTAGTGCAATTAATGAAGAACGGCGCACTGGTACGAATATGCGTTATATAACACGTTATGCCAAGCGAATATTGTGAAAAATTAATGTTGGACTTGTTCGACTTCCATTCAGTCTTAATCTCTTTCCAAAAAAAGACAATAAATTGAAGTGTTAGCCGTCAAATTTTTTAAACAATGGGATATGGTCAACGCATTTGATTTTACCCTTAAGCGTTTGATGTACCCTTGTCAAATATGCACAAAATTCCGTAAATAACCGGCTTTACACAGTTTTTAGCTGGGTTAAAAATGCATGTCTTCCCCCAGCCCCTTTAATTTGCAAGAGCTCCACCCGAACGCTAGCCATAAATCATAAGCTAACGCTGGAAATAATTGTATGTCGTTCTCGTTAGACTGCTATGTGTTTAACAGATAGCCGTAATTCTTAAGGTTCACTGAGACCACATTCGTAATGCTCCTCGACCGGCCCTAAGCCTGTCTTCCATCAGTGGTATCAAACGAACCACTCAATTGTCTATTTTATTTACACGTCCCACACTTAATGGTTATTTTGTTTTCATTATTCTTTCGAAACATTCGGAATAACAACAGAAGAAATTGTAAGTTAGGTACTGGAAGCAGGACTATCGAATTGGACTGTTTTCGCTTGCAAGGCAGTCAATACAGCCAAGACCTTACTGCAATGAAGTTACATATTTGGCCTTCAGGTTGGCTGGAGCACTCGAAGTCGCAGTTCAAACTGAGTGACATGGCATTAGCGCGCTAACAGCTGGTTAGCGTTTGACCAGTGGCTCGGCAATTTATTGGTGGTCTAAGTCGGTAATGAACGGTGAAACTTAGTAATGTGATGCATATTATTAGGAAGCGTTGGAAGGACATCGATGTTGCATCCTTTGGTCAGCAGGATGCTATTAGGAACAAAAAAGCATTAAAAAAGTGAGTTAGCTTAGTGTCCTTACAATTCAGGCCCTTAACAAATGGTAATAGCGATTGGTGTTTCATGTTTGCGAGTTACATGTACAGCCACGCCTTTTAATCAGCAATCCAAATCTTATTTATTCTTTCAATTGTGACAAATAACGTTCTTTGTTTAAGATTAATAATTTTTAACAAACAGAATTCCAATAGAGCTCAAACGAACATGTGAATATACAGTTGCGCTTGGAAAGTAAAAAGCAGGCTTTATCAAAACTTACCATATACGTGGCTTTCAGTAGATTTAAGTCCAATAGATTGAAAGGTGCATCAGATTTTCATTCTTAGATTTTAAAGAACAAAACACTAGTAACAGACAAGTTTGGTTTGCATTTGGAAAGCAACTTCGTTCATCTTATAAGCAGATAATCCATTCTGTGGCTAAAAAATGAATTTATACGGCTAATTATCCGGTTGTGAAAATACGCTTTAGCATTCTCAATCACTATGAAACAGTGCGTGGCTTACACTTGCACAGTTTCCATCTGGTTTGCGTGCTTCAATTCTCAAGGTAAAATGTATTATTGGTCCCATTTAATCCTTCAAAATGGTCTACATGCAAAAGAAGTTTTCTATCACAGTTGATGATAAATGATTGCGAGAAAACGCTGAATGCTGAATTCTCCCTTGCTTGCCTATTCAACCGTATAAATAATTAATAGGGACAATTTTCATAAGGAACGCAGCAGGTATGAGATATGTTTGTTGCCACCAAAGTCTCCAAAATATACCTCATTGGCGGAAGCCTCTTGCTCTGTATATTTCTTTTTTTGCTGATGAAAATGCAGCTTTGCATTTCACTACAGACGGATATTGAGGTTGTAACACCATCAAAGCGAGTAATTCATTAGTTGGGCCATGTTTAGAGCAAAATAATTACATTCGTTAGGGCAATGCATGAAATTTCTAGATCACTAGTGGTTTACCTGGAGATTTTAAATTTGTCTAAATTAAATGTATTGGTGCTGGGCCACAAAATTACCATTGTTTTGTAAGTGATGGAAAATAAGGACAAAGGCGCCGCTTAAAAGTGCTGAATAATTATTACTTATCTGGAAGGGTGCCAGTAGTAGTGTTAAATCGAGGTCACGACAATTGCGTTCATCACATCAGTGGTTGCGATTATACAAAATGAGAAGCAGACTCAAAACGATCGAAATTTAGGCATGCTCTCCTCATAAGTACTCACTTCCAAGGCTTTCCTCTTAGTGGATGAATAAGTGGAGCGTCTAGTGTCTTTGCAGCTACATTTTTTTTGCCGGAGATCAAAAAAGGTCCTGATGAAGAAGCGTATCCCCAAAGCCTCTTCCCCCTCCACCCACAGTCATAACCAGACCGCTACAGTTAAACCCCTGTGCAAATGGGCCTTTGACTGTCATGACCACTCCTACCACACAGGAATGCTAATTAACCGCCCATGAATGGGTGCTAGCCATCTCTTAAACTGCATGCTAATTAGCTTTTAATTAGCCTCTAATGAATAATGAGCAGTGAAATTCCCCAGAAGAAGTTTTTAATTCACATTGTGATTTTCTATGCTGCACCTTAATTACTCACCGCATATAGGCACTTACATCTAGATGTGGTGTCATATTTATGCCGTATAAACACATGCTTTTCGATCACGAATTGCGGTTTGCAATTTTGAGGCAAGATAAAAAAGTACAGCAAAATTTTGAGAGCTTTTGAAATAAGGAATTTTCAGTTAATAGTTTAAACATCCTCCACTCACTTTCATTAGTTAAGATTCTAAAGACAACCTAATTCACACGTATTCCCAAGGCTCCTCCACATTTTTTACCCTAATAGTGTTCTCAGTTATTACAAGCGTCGAACATAGAAACAGTATCCGCTCTCTCCCGAAACATAAAGTCATCTCAAGTTTCGTACATATCGGCCTCAGTGTAAAGGTACATATTTATAAGCCACTAAATAGTGTAGCGCAGTTAGCCACCTACAATGATACAATTACAAGTAAATCGAACATACATTAGGGGACGCTTTTTATACACAGTCGAGAAGCCAGAAGGGAATTTATTGAGTATGTTATCACCGCAACGGGTTGCCAATTATCTAAACCTACCTCCCAGTTTTGACATTAATACCAACTATTATACAGCGGTTTAATGCATTGAATTCTCAAATATAGTAGATTAAGTTATGCATACGGTGTGACAAGTATGTAATTATGGTAATGGATTTGGTACACATGCCTTAGTAACAATGGGTTTGAGCAACTGTGAATGCTAATTTCATAATATTTCTGTTACAAACCATGAAGAATGGAAGCGATTTGATCAGAGTATGAAGCATTATTAATTGTTTTAGCAGTGGGCACGAATCACTCTTTATCCCGTGTTCCAGGATAACGCAGCTGCGGTTTTCATAGAGATTATCCATAACGTGGACTGATTTTGAGCTTCAGTGAGTGCTTTTCGAATAATATTGGTTGACCTCCCATTTAATACTTTTAAATTTTAATGATTTTGCTATGTCAAAAGTTTTGCTTTACTTTATAGCTTATTTTTGTTGCAAACGCTGACTGTACCAAATTTTTAATAGTGATCAAGAAAACGATAAGGAACTTTGGTTTTCACTCACCTATCAACTGTTTCCTGTTATGATATTTTAATGTTGCATCAATCTCGCTTAAGTTTTATCTTAATCTGGTATGCTTCATTATTGGTTAGATAAACTTTGCAGGACAGAAGTTGAATAAAATTTGCACCGTCCACGTATAACCATGCTAAGACGGGTCGAGATAGCGCCGAAAAGTATTGCGACACCTTCTGACCCATTTCATTAGGCAGTAGCGTTTCCTTGAAAGTCCAAACCTCCGAAGAGTTCGGTTTTTCGGCCAATCCCAGGCTGCTTTGCCTTTGTGCTATTTTTTCAGGGCAGCAATATGGCTATCAGTTACCACAAAGGGTTTATGTAAAAATTTAATTGAACGTCATGTCAAAATTCATGTTTGTATGCAGAATCGCATACCATATTTGGCTTGAATCGGGGCCTTAGTGGGCCTTAATCCATTCGCCTGTCTCTAGTGGCCTGTAAGATGGAAAGGATAGTTTCAAGCTCATCTATGGTTGGAAGAATTTGACGCAAATATTTGGCCAAATGCTTCACTTTCTCATGAAACCAAAATCCTAAGTGAAAAATAGCAAGTGAATCATTTTTAGTTTAAGGATAAAACTAAAGTCAGCGCGTTCAGTATTTAATCACAATCCTTCTTTTGAATAAGGTATGAAAGTTTTGGCAGACTATTAGTTTGGCAATTGAATATCAAACGTGCATTAAACTAATAAGTGTCTATTGTTTAAATTACCACAAAATGGTAGGAACAGATTGGATTTGTAAAAAAAGTGTAGCAATTCACTATAGCTTTCGGCATTTATTATATGCGATAAGATCAGATTGAAACAGACCAAAATGCTTGTTCAGTCTATTTACTTCCTAACTTTATGGAACTGCATATCAATCAAATGTTATTACCTACCGAATCGTAAAGAATTAGCCTCTATAAAATGAGGTTCCTGATGGTCTGTCCATCTAAAGCCTTTACAGATGTGCTTGAAAGATTCCAGAGGGTATGATGTGTAGGATTTCAGGCGAAGTTTACACAGCATTGGCACATGAAAATAGCTTGGTCGTTGATTATATCCTTGTCAAATGAGCTAAACAACTTTGCATTGTAAATGTACAGGACTCCTTGGGGTATTTTTCTTGTAAAATTATTTTAAACTGTAACCAGGGTGTATTTGAGCTCTTGTTAAAATGCACTGCAATGACAGATAGCATGTCATCGCTTTTAGACACCCAAAGGGCAGAATTGGAACTAAACTCTTTTATGCAAGCAAAATATTAATTTTTAATTAGCACCTTATTAGAGTCGAGGTGAGAAAGGCAAAAATAACAACTCCTGTTAGCACCAGTCATAGAGCCGCTCGGTGTTCGAAAATGGTTCTTGAGTGTCGTAAATATGTATAATTAATCCACCGAGTTTACAAGCGTCTCGATGAACACAAGCGTGTGTTACAAGTTAACTGCATGAATGAAGTACACAGCGTAAAAAATTGAAGTTGTTTTGATACACTGTTGGACGTTTTCTGTACAGCAGGTGTGAAACATTAGCACTGTGAGTTTGGTGATAATACTTGTAGCAGAATTTCCTTTAATCCGTGGAATTGTTGACGGAAGAAATAAAAGGATCATTGTACAGAATGAATTGATTTTCTGGAAAGTAATGACACCATCCATTAAAGGAACGACCGGATGTTGTGACAACCTTCAGAAGTATGGTAGGACCCATCTACGTCATTAGTGTTGACATAGATGGGAGTTTTCCAGTTTTAGCCTAAAAAGTGCAAAAAGATTTGTAAAATTTCGTTGTGTACTAGTAATGAGCCTCACGTATCACAGTGACATTGCTAGTTATTTCTTGACATATTCGTGGAGAAAATGTAGAACAAAATAACTACTACCGTCATGTTTACACCTGGTAGTGACAGAAATAAGCAATACTGGAGCATTCATATCAGGAGATATTTCTGCACTCACTCAATAAATATTACGCATAATAAACGGATGCGATTCAAGATGCCATATTTGTTTTATTGTAATTTTTTAGAATACGAAAAGCAGGTGTAATTTTGATTAGAAAAAGCCATTCGCAGACAGTAGATGTTCGTATGTGTATTTGGAAGATTTATTTTCAAATAGCAACAATAGATGTGGTTGTGCGAAACATTCCGCCGGGATAATTATGGGTTGCTAGTGGCCAACATCGAGAATGATGGACTGTTTGTATAATGGCAGTCAATCGTAAAATGAAGAGACCTAGATTCAAACAACCATAAATTCTGAAATGTCACAAGGATCTGAAAGATTCTCATCAATAAGACCAATTTGCCGAGAACGCGAAGAATCTGCGAAAATTCTTAATCTCAAAAGTCGTATTGGATCATACCTACCATTAGATCTTTTGGCCAGAGCTGCAATAAAATTTATATCAAAGAATATATGCGTAGTTAAGTGTTTTTTGGTTTTCAGTAAGCCGAACCTTCAAAGCAAAAAAATATTATTTTTCTCCGAGATGGGCTGCTTTCAGCTGAAAAGATGTAATTCCCACTTTATGAGTACCACGTCTAGCAAAAGCCGATTTACATTGCTTCGCTCCTTTCGATTGAATATATGCATTATGCATTGCATTAAATCCCTAAAATTATGTTTTAAAATTATAAGTAGAGCTGGAACATAAGATTGAGAGACGACTATCTAGAATCTTCGCCCATGCCTACCATCATGTCCTAATATTTGAGAGCGAAGGGTCTTTAAATTGTCTTCATATGAATGTTTAAACTGATCGAAGTCTCGGCCATTCATGGATCTGCATAAACATAATGAATTGCATTTTCAGAACTTAGTTGGCGAAGGATTGTTTTGTTGCATCTTAGAATCAGTTAAGCGCATGCTGCGAAAAATCACATTGCGGATACATGGGTGGATGGTTAAAACATACGCATATGGAAAAATGGCATCAGAGACGGAAACTTTCTAAACCAGGCTAAACGCACAACTAAGTACATTCCACTTGCGAATATACCACTTAAGTAAAATTACATTGAGAGGCAGATGGTGTGTTGCAGAAAACCTTGGTACCGTCTTAGACAAAGCTGTTTTGACAGTTGAAACATTGATTGTGAGTAAACCTGAAGAAGTACACGAAAAAATTCGATTACGCCACGTATATAACAATGACGTGGAGCTGTGTGGGACGATGTCTTTTTAATGAAGGTCAAATCTCAAATAGTAGCATCTCACCGCGCCAACGGTTGCTTCCCCATAACCATCAAGTTCCAGATAAACCTTTTGTGTTTTGCGCTATTGTAAACATGTGGACTGAAGCCTATAAGGATGGGATAATTTACGGACCTGCTCCAACCAGCAAAATCTTCAAGGTCTGCCGCCGCATCAGAAATGATAGGCCAATGTGAATGCCGTTGATCTGATTTCACGAGTTTCTTATTAGGGCTGCCAGATGGAGGGAGTGAAAGCCATCGCGACTTCAAATCTTAATAAGACAGTGACCAACTCATTCTCCTACGTTGGAAACCAACCGTAAAAATGAGTACAGCTGACATGGGTTGAAAATTTAACAAAATGCCTGATAATAACAAATCTCATATCTTACCCACGGCGATGTCATTATTTAGGAAATTTGGTCCAGTTCAAAGCAAAATTAATAGCCTAAAACAATTGGAGGGTATCAAAAATTGTAAACACTAGGATCTAATGCTTTGCTCTATTGTACATTCATAGGAGAACTGTTACTAAGGTCTTCTGAAGTAGCTCAAGCACAAAAAGATGAATAAAGTTTCATGTTTACGAAAAAGAATGAAAGATAGAAAAGTAGAAATGTTGTCTTCGGACAAAAACCTAGTCTTTGTGAGATATTTATCCTGTACCTTTCAAAATTACCAAACAACTCCTACTTTGCTTTAGATGGTAATAATGACGCAGGGCTCAGTACACAGTATTCCCAAAGGTAGTTTCTTTACACTGGGAAGGGTTATTAATGTGGAAATTATTGCTGAATTCGTGCACACTTTTATCATTATCTTCAAAACAGTTAGGCCGAATTTAGTTTATTTTATAAACCTGAATGGCAAGCGGATAGTAAATAAATACACAAACCAGCCATAAAGTTGTCTCATCTTTGTTCAACACTGACCTCTGCTCGGATGAATGCTATGTACCTTATCTACTTTTTATGCAACCAACCAAACATAAACGTTATCCCATAAACTGCAGTCATTTCAACTGAACAGACCACAAATAGTCTTCTTTTTACAAAGAAGCGAACCCATTTTACGGACCTGGAGAGCACACGTACATTTAGTTGCCTCCGCCTCTCAATCGAGGGGACGAGTAATTAACTAATACACTCCTCAGACCGTGGTGAAAGCATAGTTAAAAAGGTAATTTAATTAATAGTCCGGCGTTTGTGCAATCAAGGTATTGCAAGTGGGGTGAGGATATCCAAATAAGACCTTGGGTTTCTTTTGACCCCTACTGACGCTGAAGAGCCACTCCAGCTAAAAGTCACCATTCGAATTACTATCAGCTACAAAATGAGTGGAATGTAATAACTTTGTTAGAAAAGACAGACCTCAGTAGATTTCAGCAATGATGAGATTGTAGTCTACAATTTGGTTATAAAACTTTTGATGCTCTAATATATTAAGGGTATATAGCATTTAGATTAGAGACATTCGAGCCATGCCTATTTTATTTAGCAAGGTCTTGTGATGACAATACCTTAAAAGTCTAAACACCTTGAGCGCAACAATGATAATTTGCGATTATTCGCGAGTCTGATCGGTAACATTAAATCGTTTTAATAAGGAATATTAAACGAAATCGTCTTTTTGTTTGGAATGTAAGTGTCTAAAGGACTTACAGAATCGCGGGGAATGTAGTCGAGAGTTTTGTAGAGACCACTCAAGTCCACTGTGCTGTAGGTTGTTCCAAGCAGAATCTGTTTGTCTGGGCTCTGCCTAATCACATCAGCAGTTATTTTGCTGCATCCAGCGGTCGAGGGGACGTAAGTGAGGCAATGGGAGGGCTTAAAAGTCGAAGAGATGCTCATATCTGACGTCGGCCCCAAGGGATGTTCGGTAACCCCCTCAGGAGAGGGCGATGACGCATTTCCAATCATATAGCCCCCGCTATCCAATCCACTGTCACTCTCTGTCGAACCCGCTTGGAGTTGAACAAAGTTAGTTGGAACGGTCTCGGAGAAGCAGAGTTCATACTGTTCTGCATTTTCCACAGTCAGCTGATCATAACCTCGAGTCATTATGCTATCGGCTTCAGTGGAATGAATCATGGGAAGAATTTGCACCTCTTCAACTCCTAGATATCCGTTCCGCGACTTTCCAATGAATGCCAAGCTGCCACTGTTAATCTCAGCTCCGATGTCTGGGGAGGTGTGCACCATATATCTTAGCGGATCGAGTACATTAGGGATATTCCATCGAATGCCTGCCAGCGGCTTGAAGGCTCCTGTACTATCCAGGCAACCAACCCCACCGTCACAGGGACCCCTTGACAGATCATTCTGATAGGCACTTACGCAACATTTCTGGTATTTGACACCGTTCGCTTGATTGAGCTGACCGTTGGTTGTATAGACTCTAAGTCTCACCCAAAATATTGCGGCCGTAAGACTGATTATGAGAGCGAAACTGCAAACAATTATGAGAATCAAGATAACAGTGTTCCCCAGACCGGCTTCACCGAGTCCCAACCCTGAGAGTCCAAATAAGCCCGAATTCACAGCCTCTGTGACATTGACATAAAGTACCACTCGCGTTGCCAAAGACGGATTTCCAGCATCTCTAAGTTCCACAACAATGACGTGCACACCAAACGACGGTGAAGATTGTATTCCCGTGGCGTTACTACTCACGTGATCGTTTTGGCTTCCATACAACCAAGCAGTCCTTAAATGACCGTCCACTTCGTCGATTTTGAAGTACCGATTACCGTCTAAGACTAGCTTGTGCTTCTGTAAAGAGTTCTCCATGCCATGTCTCACACGGCTTTGGTGTGTGGGAAACCAAAGTTCGTGGGGTTCGGCTCTTTTTAAGTGGTAGAAAACGCGTCCATTATCTCCGGAATCCAGATCACGCGATCTCAAAGTGGTTATGAGGCTGCCAAAGGGCGTGTCCACCGGTATCGTTCGACTCGTTTGGTCATCAATTGTTTCATAGTGGTTGGTTGGACCGGAAAGCATGGTAGCATTTAGCGGATGTGTGAGCTGAGGATAATTATCGTTCTCATCATCCACAATGACAGTAAGAGTAGTGGTACTAGTTAGCTGGCGCGTTCGTCCTCCATCTATCGCGATTATTCTCACAAAGATATGTGGATTATGCTCCCGATCAACCGATTCAGTCAAAATGAGCTGTTTGCCATTGAGGAGGGAAAACATTCCATTAGAATGAGATGGCATAAGATACTCCACAGCGTCGTAATCGTAGTCAGTGAGAAATAATTGAACAGTCCCATTCTCTCCTAAGTCATTATCTTGAAAAGGAAGACTGTCAAGAACCGCAAAACCCTCCTCATTATTTTCACGTACGTGAATCTCCTTCTCACCCATATAATGCGGTGCGTTGTCGTTTACATCTAGCAGGCAAATTCTTACGGTAGTTGTATTAGTTTTTGCATCTCTGGGGATTTCCTCAAACCCCTGATGAATGTCTTGGCTTCCTCCATCAGCAACTGTTACGCGAAAGTTAAGTATCTCCTTCTGCTCACGATCTAGTGTGAATTTCGATGTAATTCTACCCGTTTCTCGGTCAATCTCTACAAGATTAAGGTCGTCTGGGTCATCAGCATTAAGCCAATAGCTGAGTTTGCCTCTTACTCCACTATCAGCATCTCGAGCGACTATTCGACCGATTTCTGATCCGATTGGGATGTCCTCGTGCACATTGAAAGTGAATGTCTGGTACTCAAACTGCGGGTAGTTGTCGTTGAGATCACGGAGACTCACTAGAACCGTCAAGTCTGAGGTAAGAGAAGGCGTACCATTGTCTGTACATGAAACACCGACACTTAAATGGCCCTCTGCGTCAGCATTTTTTTCGAAATCAAATGTTCGGCTGTTGAAAAGGCCGTAGAGTAGAGAACCGTACTTTTGAAGAGCAAAGTCATTACGGTTTTCACTGATATAGCACAATACACTCTCCTCAGGATTGGAATCAGGATCGCTTACGGATATGAGTTTGAGGAGTCTGACTTCACCGTCATTCTCCTCTATGTCAAAATGCCTCTTATCGTCTCCAGACTCCCCTATAGACTTCACCACAATTGCAGGTGGGTTATCGTTCAAATCGGTTATAAGTATGGTGAATGATGTTGTTGCGGTTAAGGAAGGGTTACCACTGTCCTTAGCAAGCAAACTGAGCACAAATTTCCTATCCTCCTTATTTTCATAATCTAGAACACCGGCGACTGAGAGATCACCAGTTATTGGGTCCAAAACCCACTTGTTGACCAGAGCTGAAGTTCTAGGTAGACTGGCACCGTAGTTAATTGAAAAAGTTAACTTTCCATTGTCTCCCACGTCCTGGTCTGTCGCTCTAAAGCTATAAACTACCTTTCCAATCGGAGTATTCTCGGGCAATTCAATAGTATAGCCTGACTTTGAAGAGGGCTGTTGGAAAATGGGAGCGTGGTCATTTAAATCATCCACTTGAATTTGAAGTAGCAGACTTCCGGAGAGAGACGGTGACCCACTTCCCAGTGCTATCAACAAAAACCAGTAGTTATCTTGCTCTTCACGATCAAGACTTCGACCAGCAATCAATGTCAGAGTTTCAGCCCCATGGCGAGATCTTTCGTGAACCAATCGAAATGGACTAACTGGGGAAGTGGTGTTCACATGAAGCGGCTGCAGCTCATATGAATTAATTCCGAAATCGGTTGAGTCGGGATCGCTGGCTAGTGGGAGAGACAGCTTGGAGTTTATTCCTGCTGATTCAGGTACTGATAACTGTAAAAATGGGAGTGCTCGATATTGGTCAGGCATCCAGCTTGGCAGTTTCACCAAATTCTCTTGAGGTACATCAAACTTGGGCGGATTGTCATTTTCATCCGAGATCATAACGGTCACATTGAATACGAATGGATGCGGTCGAGTGGTGAAGAAGTAGGCCTCTGCATGCATGTAACAGATTGGACGATCGCAGCAATCCAATTTACTGCAAATTACATCCCGATCAAAAGCGTGGCTTGTCATGAGATCCCCATTGATGGTCAACCCAAAATGCTCGTCTGGTTTTATCATTGCTGAATGGAAGTCCTGACCATATGGCAGATTGTTGGGGCGGTTAGTAAAGAGATTTCCCACACGATGTCCACCCTCTGTGTTGTCACCGAGAGAGAATTGCGCACTGAAACGCCACTGGCATTGAATCGGTCGGAGGAGAAAAATTAGAAGGCATATGATGGCTCGATCCACTGCCGCCATTCTGAGGACAAGACTCCTCCAAGCCTTTTGCGTCGAACGAGGTACCCCGTAAAACACAAAAACTGCGTAACGCACCCAAGTTGATGCGTCCTCACAGCAACGTGGCGATTGGCTACTTCCCATAGGCGCCGTCTATTGGTTAGTTACTAAACCAATTAGCTGAGGCGCAGCTGCCAGTGACACATGGCTAGCCTTTCTATCTACAAATGCTACATAATTAATGCGGAGAATCGCATCATTGCAGTGGAAAAAGATATCCTGCACGGTTGAAGCATTCCGATTTCGCTGATTTGAACACACGAGTTTTGTGAAAACATGCTCGATTAGCTACGAATATGGTTTTAAAAAATATTGTTTCCATTTCATAAGATTGAGTTACCGCACAAAGGAATATTTTAAAATTAGAAAAATTTTACTGCTATCACACACTTTAAAGTCAAGCTGACAACAAAATCCAACCTAAATGGCGTTAATGAGCAGTCGCACTTGCTTATGTTCCACCCCTTTTGGAGTCCTCATACTGAAAAGTGCAATAGCCTGAAAACTACGTGTAGGAAGTCGTAAAGCTTATAATTTTCGAGATTGTGTTTATCGCTGTTCTCCTAAGAAGCTAATTTGATGGTGCACAGAGGCGAATTATGTAACGCAGCTTTGAGTTTAATTTAATCCCCGATTTATTTAAAGCGTGGATAATAAAATATTCTTTTATCGAAGGTACTTATTTGTACATTGTATGAGACCGTTAGGCGCTGGCGAATCAAAAAATAGAGTAACTTGAATAGTTGATGGGATTATGATGTTGCACGCAGGAGCTGAAGCGATGAAACATTATAATACCGCCAAACAAAACAACTTGTACCCAAAGCGCCTAAACTGTTCTACTACCCGAATGTGTTGAACTACGAAAGTAAGTCACATAAAAGGGATGAAGAAGTCAACCATTTAACATAAATATAAACAGATAAACTTGGTTTTACAGCAATTTTTGAACAATAACAGCTATTGGAGTTAAAATTGAGCAACCGATACTGGACTTGGTATCGGGGGTAGTTAATGGAGAGTTTAATCCTTAGATTAGTTCATATGCTCTTTCAAAATAAGTGTAAATCCCAAAATTAGTGATATCTGTTGGCACATATTGCTATAGACAGAAGCGTGCATCCCGTTGAGTAATAAGACTCAAATGAGGGTGTCTAATTTAGAATTTCTTTCTTTGAAATGAAAGTCCAGCATTTTCAGTGTACTTTATTTTAATTACTTCTGTTATTAATTTTGCTAGTGCCCCAGGATTTGCCTACATCTGATTAGGGTACTTATCTGATTTTCGATAGTTTTTACCCAGCAAAGTTAAGATTCTTAATTTTTCCACAAATTAATTTAGAATGGAATTATCCTATTTCCGAAACAGTAATTGGCCTATTTGTCTGAATTCCACCAAAATAAGAGCCCAGCTAATTAGTGATATCGAAACAAATATAACACTTTCGCACATATAGTCATGTCAATAACAAAGATTCGCACAAAGCAGTAATGCACTGATCGTAGAATAGGGGCAGAAATTGAGGGAATAAATAGATAGCTTAGGAGCGTAACGTAGATCTGTGGCTGCTTCTTGTACCTCACTTTTGTGTAATAGAGTAGGAATGCGAGTAGCTATAAAGATATTAAGTCTCGTTGAATCTTAGTAACAGTGTCTAACCGCAGGCGCTTGCTGCCATCTTAATCGGTCTTTCAAAGAAAGACAAGGATCTCTAAAGCGGTCATGTACCCAATTAAATGGCAATCGCTTGTATAAATATCGTTATTAAAGTCAAGATTAGTCTAGTATGACATTCTTTGAACTTATTTTCTACTTGACAGCAAAACAAAGTTATTGAGCGTGCTTGACTACTTCGTGATTTTTTCTGGTGAAATCGCTTTTGCATTATTCATTTATATCCAGAGTAAAAATGAATTGTGAGATGGTCAAATAAAAAATTATAAAGTGGTTAGGAGAAAAATGATTTCTATCAACAAGACTGATTATGTGAGTCTATTTAACCAAGATTCCTGTCAATCTACTACCAATCTTGCTAACGGCTTCTTCACCAGGATTGGCATCCCACCGCTAATCGCAATTGCAATGCATTAGCTGAAAAATATGTCGAGACCCTCCTTCTTACTGACGAAAACGAAATTTTCACAGATCCATGTTTAAGATGCTTGGATCAGCAGATACATGCTTCTGACATTTGGCTTAAAAAGCCATATTTTCCACAAAGTTTTGCTAAAATTTTCCAAGTGACCGGATGAAGCGAGGATGCTGATGGTTACATTTGTCTGGAATTGGTTAGGTTCGGCTATCTGGAAGAAATGCTAGATAATAACGCGTACGCCATTGGTATCGTCTCAATAAGATGCTATCATTTTCTAGTTTTAATAAATAACTGTGTAATACGTTTGTTGTTCTTTTGACTCTTGGTTTCGATTGGAGTCACTTGATCGGGCATACCGATTGGTTGCTTGGCCACGCCAGAAGATCCAATCCCTTCTGTTTGCTGATTATAAACATTCTGTCCTAGCACCTTGTTTTCTTTCGTCGTCAGAGAAATCTCGGGACGCCAAAACCACATCATTTTGCCTATTCACATCAAAGCTCTCCCAGGTTTTAGGGTATGAAGCATTTTAGCACGCCAAGCCTTTCCTAAGTTCGTAGGAGATCATTGTAGCATGACAGATAATGTATTGCTGACGCTGAAGCTTAAGCTGAAGCCATGGTCACTACCCGAAGACCACGTCACTGAGCGGAAGTGCAATCCACGAGAACTCAAGTTTCCACCTAATCGAGCAATGAGTCAAAAAAGCCATCAATGCATTACAGTGCCTTAAGGTACCGTACCACTTATACAATCCGCAGTTCTCATATAGTCCACCAGTAAAAGTTATTTATGAGCCGTTTCATTATAATTAAAATACAATGCGTAATACATGTGTAAAAGCTGGTATGATCATGCATTTCAATCCACAATTAGCGTCTGCCAAGAACATTTCAAGTACTTTTATTGTACTCCAAAAACTGCAGTCGCTTTCCACAGAAAAGGGTTTCCCATTTCTTACCAAACGTTTGTGCTAACGCATACATAAGTGGGGTAACATTTGCTCAGGATACATTTTGTGATGAAGGCTGTATCATTCTGTTTTTTACAAATTCAGTCGCCAGTCACGTGCGTGTTGAACTAGCACAATGGCAAACTGCATCCATTTAAAAAAAAATTAGGCCATGGGGAGATTGTGCCTCAATAAAAGCAGTTTTTTGTTCCGTTAAATTGCTAAACCTGCTTCCTAATTGTCCCCCGCAAGCATAATATACTCTTCCATCGTCCGTTTCCTGAAATTCCTTGTATCGCTTTTAAGAATTTGTTACTTGAGCGAATGCTTAACTGACAGAAAAGGTCTACTTCAAATGCATCACCGAACTACAATAAAGTGCGCAAATCCTAAGTTGATTGTTGGATAATAATAGGAGATAGGATAAGAAAGAAGGCTGGGCATGACTTAATGAGAAGCTTATCTTAAGGAATTCAAAAGGGACTTTGAAAAAAGAGAGGATTAAGAAATAGCATTGCTTTGTGCAAAAAAACCAACACTTATTGTCTGTTCTTGAGACAGCATCGTATCTAACCTTCTGCCGATAAAATAGGCACAAGCAATCTCTCAGCTGAAATTATTCCGTTCTTATTCAGGTTTAAATAGGTCACGCATTGATGGTCAAGTTAAATATTGTGAGCTGAAGGATTCCGAGCTTATTTCAACAAAACAGTGGATATAAGTCTACTCGGATAGTTACTTTCCCCTACCCATAAATCGCTTTTAGCGGTATCATTTTTTGTCATCCTTTTTGATGAGTCCTCATTTGTAACTTGCAGTATATTTTATTTGACCAGTAGCTGTCATCCTTCTTCCCAGTTAAGCGCCTCATTTATTAGCCCCTCTCAGCTTCACCTGAGATGTGACAGGTTAGACAATTTTATTTGTTGCGTCTCGGAGTTTTCCAGATCGCTAAAACACATTTTGAGAATATGCTATTTGCTATTCTTGGAAACAATGTCAGTGATTGCATGTGTAATATTTTGTTTGTTCAGACTGCCTGTTTCGATCACTTGGGTGACCATATTGTACGAAACGGTTGGCTGGCCTCCGGGCCATACAAGCAGTCCCCAATTCTCCTGTTCCCAGAATATATATTCTGTCCTAGTAATATGCCTTCTTTTACCTTAAAGGAAGTCTCAGGACACTACAGTATGTGTGGGTTCAATTAATAGCTTGTTGTGATTTTGATTAATCTAAAAGAGAAGTTTTGTAACCCAAGCGTCTTTTGAAAGATCCAAATGTTTGCGAAATTAATTGTACGGAAGACCAATAGCTTTAAATCAGTAGAAATGTTTATAGGCTTTTCAAATACT
Source organism: Taenia multiceps (assembly GCA_001923025.3). Taxonomy (NCBI): domain Eukaryota; kingdom Metazoa; phylum Platyhelminthes; class Cestoda; order Cyclophyllidea; family Taeniidae; genus Taenia; species Taenia multiceps. The sequence goes on along the minus strand of CM010311.1, from coordinate 74,301,680 downwards.
GCTTCGGTGAACAATTTTATGCGTATCATAGCCCTAAAATTGAGGAATTTTTCACCTTTGCTGCACTTCCTCAAACCAGGAGCGCTAATCTCTAAATAATTTACACATTACAGGCCTATTTTAGTTATTTTTAATCGTGAATCACTAATTATTTGGCGGCTGAAATTTTGGGAACTACCAATTTAATTTGGTACCACTTCACCCATAGCCAGCCGTTGGCAAGTATGCAGGGAGGTAGCAACAACAACTTACATGGAGGAAGACGAATAACTATGTTGTGACAAAAAAGCTACTTAAGCTTAGCTTTATTATTTGAAAATAATCCTAATACATAAACTCATTCTGGAAATTAAATCAAGTATCTAAAATTAGCGCTTAACTGAAATAAATTTCTATGCTACTTGGACACACCAGCTCCTTTAGAGATCAATCCTGTCTGGCATCAACAGCGCCGGTAACCACGTTAGCAAAAAACAGTTGACACCACCTAACATAGAATGAAGTAGGCTGCTTCGTTGAAACACAGCGAAGCGGATATGAACAAATATGGGTCATACGAAGCAGCAACTTCCATGCAAGTCTTTCAGTATGATATCTTTCAGTATGATAAAGTGACGTTAGTTATAAACTGTAAGCTCAACTGCTGCGTTTGCAAGAATCATGCAGTTTAATTGGAATCGCTTTCACTAAGAATGAGAGGATGAAACCTAGGCACATTGAGAAGTGATGAATTGCGTATCCTCTTTGCAAAACGAAAGCAAATGTTATTTAAGCACAAGATTTTAACGCCGCTGGTAATGATCTTTGTGGGAGAGAATATGTGGGTATATGATCCTATCGAAAATTATAACGAATCAACTAACGTACAGGAAGTAGGTGTTACTGATTCCTAAAACCGAGTCATTATCAATCAGATGGTGAAAGCTAGTAGATTGATTGCCATTGATCACTGATTGACTCTGATGCCTTTATTGACTTGTTCCATTCACATAGGGAATTTGCATGGCAAATAGTAACATGTGGTAGTGCATATGCAGCGTCCCGAGACTTCCTTGAAGGCGAAAGAAGGCACAACACTAGGGCAGAATGTATATATTCAGCAAACAGAGGGAACGGGGCTACTGGCATGGCCTAGAGGCCAGCCCACCCAGCTAAAGCTGTAGCGTCCCGAGGCTCCCTTTAAGGTAAAAGAAGGCATAGTACTGGGGGTAGAATACATGTATTCTGGAAACAGAGGGCTTGGGGGCTGTTGGCACGGCCCAAAGGCCGACCAACCGGCTCAGTACAATATGGCCACCCAAGTCCGAAACCGCTAGTTCGAACAAACAAAGTATTACAATAGCAATTTGGACACCTAAATGACCGAAACCGAAACCAACAGTCAGAACAAAGTATTACTGCATGCGTTGTGTTTAATTTGCTTTTCAGAGGGAAATTCGAATCTTAATACCTGTGCCTAAAAAACAGCTGAGAAGCAGTGAAGCAAGAAAGAGTGCCAAAAATAAATGGGCGAAATGTTCTGTCCCCACGAAACTATGTGAAACCCATTCATTGTTATATGAATACTTTTAGACCAATGTTCTTACGAAGAGCGATGAATACATAAGATTGCACGCATTTTCCTCATTCATCAATACGGTACTCAAATAGGACGTAATCCCAGATGCAGCACAATTGCAAAGTGGGATCAGTGAATTTGCAGTTAGCTGCATTCTTAGTCCAACAGAAATCCGGATAAAAATGTCCTCGGTTGACGTCAAGGTGAACGATGAGGCTACATAATAGTAACGAATACTGTAATAATGGTGGTGTTTATATACGCTGTAATACTTTGTTTGTTCGAACTACCGGTTTAGGTCACTCGGGTGGCCATCTTGTTCCATCCGGTCGGTCGTCCTCCGGGCCGTGCCAACAGCCCCCAAGTCCTCTGTTCCCGGAATATATATATTCTGATCTAGTACTGCGCCTTCTTTTACCTTAAGGGGAGCCTCGGGACGCTACATTGGTGGCAGCGGAAAGCGGATCCGACTCTGATGGATTTTATTCTGCTCCATGCCGTTTCTGGCAAACGTCGGCGTTGTGAAAGAAGTACATGTGCTACGGAGGGGAGAGCCTTTGGTATCTCGTAACAGAAGGATCGAGATCGACGTTCATCTCCGACATCTCCCTCGCCCTCGTGTTCGACAGGAAAGCCATTAACAACTGAAGCGACACTAGCCGTGGACTCCAAGCCCAGAGGAGGGCCGAGAGGCGCGCATTTGCTGCACTGAGTGCTACGCGGAATTGATGGCACTACAGGAACACATGCGTTCGAACCTCGACGACTGGGACGGTTAGCTCGTGGGTGCTTCTCGCAGCACTGATTACGTTGTGATGGCTGACACGGGAGACGGACGAAGGGGATCGTCGGGGACGACGCTCGAAAGAAGAGAGGGGCTGTGTAATACTTTGTTTGTTCGAACTACCGGTTCAGGTCACTTGGGTGGCCATCTTGTTCTAGCCGGTCGGTCGGCCTCCAGGCCGTGCCAACAGCCCCCAAGCCCTCTGTTCCCGGAATATATATATTCTGCTCCCCTTAAGGTAAAAGAAGGCGCAGTACTAGATCAGAATATATATATTCCGGGAACAGAGGACTTGGGGGCTGTTGGCACGGCCCGGAGGACGACCGACCGGATAGAACAAGATGGCCACCCAAGTGACCTAAACCGGTAGTTCGAACAAACAAAGTATTACACTAGAGATTCTAAATGTTGCCTAGGCCTCAACGAAGATGCCTAATTACATCTCGTACATTCCACGAAAATTGCTACTGATAAACATAAATGCCGCTAGAGGTTTGTAAAAGTCTAATTACTTCCCGTAAAAAAAGAATTAATTTGGTTGAATTCTAAACCTTTTTAGGGTCAAATAATCATTAAATTTGTCTAAGGTTTCAAGTTTTGTTTTGACTATCACCTTCGTGAATGCGTTATTTAACCCGTCAGAGGGTATGTGTGGGTCGATATCTGTGCAGTCCCAAAAGTTGATCCGTAGGGGTATTATTACTTTTACATCGACTTCCATAGCATGGCTCGTTGAACGCCACGTTATATCGAAGAACTACATGGAGTCTATGGAGTATGTATCAAAGAAAATCAGTGAATTCATCCAGTCTTCACCTGAAAAGATTAAGAACGTTGAAGTTAAGCCAGGTATTATTGAGGAGTCACTTGTTTTTTCTCACGACGCTATTTCGGCAGTAGATCGGTGCACTCGGACCGAATATTTGTGTGGTTTTTACTGAACGTCTGTTTCGTCCGTATCGAGCCACATACAGTTCTGCTTTTCGTGCATTTTCGCGCAGTATTACCATCTGATTTTGAGTTTAAAGAGCACAACAATTGCAAAATATAGTGGCGCGTCCTGTTAATTAGTCGTTTATAGCGCACTCTTTTGTCCAGCCAGGAACCACTATTAGCCCAAAATATACTACATTTTAGTTGGATACTTTTACGCAGTGGATGTTCTTAACTATTTGGAAAAAACAGACACAACAAGAGACTTTTTTGGGCGTGCAAGTGCTTCAATTCGAGTACGTTTTTGTCCTGATATTACTACAATTGAAATTTAGACTTGGCGAGATATTGTGTCGCGCTACGAATCTGAACATGTAAATCTTGGTAAGTTAGCCCAACAGGCTCATTTATTCCTTTTAGCTGAAGTAACTGAACGGCTAAATGATATCTGTTTCCAGCTACCCAAATGCAAATCGGCTATTGCAGATCGTCAGAAACTAATAAGTGTACCCTTGAGTGGTTGTTACCTAATTCTCTTTTTCTCAGGATCTGCAACGAAAGATTACTGAATTTGCTGCGAACCAGCACTCCAAAGAGTTCGAACTTGAACGACTTTGCAAGCAGTTTGATATCAAGGACGAGCATGCTCGCTTGCAGTTGCTGGAAAAAGCCAGCGCTCTTCCGGATATCCTTAGTGACTATGTCGCAAGTCTGAAATACCTTGAACCTGTGGTGGGTTTTTACATGAACTTCACCTCCTACATTAACCCGGATAGGTAAGCACGCGTACTATGTCAAGTGCATTGTTAATAGCAAAGGCAGTCATCAGGTCTGCCCAACCCTCCGACTGCTGATCAGATCTGGTCATGTCACCGTCTATGAGTGGCTCACAGGTTACCCCCCAAGTGTTGTAAGTGGGAGCGATGATTATCTACCTAAGATGATTGAGTTGGAGAAAAAAGAAATCGAAGCTAGGGAGGCCGAAGCCCTGTTAGAGGATCAAGAGATTGACGTGAGTTTTTGAGTAGTATTGTCTTATCTGTCCGGTGGTTTAACTTGTCATCACCTCATTCGTTTAGTTCGCCGATCTGGACGCAGAGGGCGAGACTGACCTAGCTGACATTGACTTTGGCACAGACTTCCTCGGTGGTATCGATATTGTCGACTTGTCCAAAGACACAGCTTCGCAAGAAACCGAAAGATGTGAAGATGTTTCACGTCAGCCAGCTAACAGGGCGATAACGGTGGCTACGGGGACAAATGCGCGTCTTCTGCTGGATTCCACGGAGGGTCGGAATGCCCTCATAAATGATTTGGAGGAGTTGGCTGCTTTCCTGCTTCGCGTCAGGGGCAACTTCCTCGAATTCCATGCTGCTGATTTTCATTTGCCTGGGGCGAAGAAGCAAAAGACTGGTGGTCTAAACAACGATTCTATAGCACCGATCTACCACCAAATAATGCTTGTGAGTTTTATTTTTCTTTTGATCAACTTGCAGCCCTTATTTTTAATCAACATGGTTCTTAGATAAAAATACACATAATTTGTGCATAACGCAACTTGATCTTCAAGAACGATGAGTTTACATGCGCGTCCAAATGCCATCGTATAGTTCCTCAAACGAACGCCCAAATGGCGTTTAGACTGACCAATTAATTGGTGAATGTAATTAATTTAGGTGGCAGGTTTGATTTTCTCATCAACGATACGCTGTTTGAATCTAGGATGCACCTGCCGAAGTTCGGTCGAAAACTCTTGATGATGTTGACTTAATGTCCTCAGCTGTTCAGAAGGCTTTCAGTATGATAACTGAAGAGTAAGTCTTTCTACAATTTGTCCTTTTAATCTGCATTCGAATTCATACCATGTTGGTAGCGTTCATAAACAGCGATCAAGTATTGCACCAAAAGAAATTAGGCAGATCAAATCACTTTAATTTGGTACCGTGTGCAAGTGGTTCGCTTATGGACAGCGGAATTTCATGATTGTGACACATAGTAGGCCGTCTACCATTGTCGCGAATAACCGTGCGGTCATAGTTCTACATTGTGAAGTGGGGACCGGTTGTGCTTCCCCATCTAGGACGATAGTTCACCTCTCACTGCTGCGGCTCCAGCCCAGCTATCTGGAGCGCCTCATCTGTATGATGCAGGACTTGCGCCGCCAGGCCGATCGGTCGCGCGCCCGCGTCGCCGAACTCAGTGCTGCTGCGCAGCAGGCGAACGAAGAACTGAGCACTCTTCATACCGAAATGACCCAGTATCTGCAAGAGCGTAGACAGCTCGTCGCCTATGTGAGTTTGCTGCTTGACCTACAAGATAGGCTTAAGATCACAGCCTGATTTAGGTTTTAATTCGGTCCCTACGAATCTGTTGCGTTTTTCTCCTTATTTTCAGTTGGAAAAGGAACTGTCCAAATTGTACGAGAGGGATATCAAGGTCGTCGGCGCGGCTACTGCTGTGTGAATGTGAATGTGTGATTAGGAACAGCATCATCAAATTGTGTGTTCCAGCACGTTTGTATGATCCTCATCGCAGTATGTGTATTTTGTCGTTACAACCTGGGTGGGTGTGGGTTTAGTCGAGTGTCTCCTCTGGCTTTGGTGGGTGATTGTCCTCACTTGTTGTCTGTGGGGCTCCCGCAGCAGGCTTGAGCCAGCGCCGAGGTCGGGGCAGCGCGGGCGAGGGCGGTCACTTCGTCTGCACTCTTGGGCTGTCTTGCAATTTAGGCGGATCAATGACTACCTCTGGAGATTTGCATATGAGCATGTTAAATATGCTTGGGAATTGTATATGCAACTCTACTAATTTTTATTGCGGAACTTGTGGGCACCCACTAGTGCACCCATTTTTGAAATCTTGTTTTCATTGTTGAAGGTCGTGGTGGCTTTCAAAATTAAGGGTGGTGTGCTACTTGAGCGCTCAGGTTCACGGCGGAGGGTGTTGGCTTGTGTAAGTGTGCCCAAGAGCGGACATATGTTCCTATCATTTTATCGCGAGAAGAAAGTAGTACACCTAGAATTTGTATTGAATCAACGAACTCGCTTAGTACTGTTCAGTAATGGCGTCGTGCGGGAGAGTTACTGTTGTATTCCCAAATTCCTATTCCCCGGTAGTATATGGCAAATTTATTATTTCGTGTACTTGCATTTTAATGAGTGAGGTGGAACATGTAGTTGTTACTTTTGTAGATTTCTGGATGTCTTCATATTAACTTCTCTGGGACTTATTCTTGAAACATTTTAGTTATAATTGGATCTTTATTTGAGAAACTGGATTTGGTTTCTTAAGCCAATTGCTGTGGCTACCACCAGTGCCTGCAGTCAAACCGCTTCCACATCACTTTCCCGAGTTTACCCTTGCTTTACCTCATCCTTACCTAGGTGTGTTTTCATAAACCTAACCACTTTGTGATTTCGAGTTAGTCATGTACGACTCTTAACGTATACCATCCGTGATGGGGTTTCTAACCATTTTGTTTTGCCTGCTGCTAGATTTTGAGATGGATCTCAAAATACAGGGTATCTCTATCCATTTTCCTTACGAGCCGTACGGATGTCAGCTTTCTATGCTAAATCGAGTAATAAGTGCACTTAACAACAAACAGGGATGCCTCTTAGAATCACCAACTGGGACAGGAAAAACTCTTGCCTTGCTATGTGCTACCCTCGGGTGGCTAGAGCACCAAATGGGCAAAGGGTCCAAAAGCGTTGTGCAGAGTAAGCGACCTTGTTACTTCAAGCGTCTAAAGGTGCTTTAGGGGGTATTGTGCACCTTGAAACCTGTAAACTCTTCGCTTCCACCCAAAATGAACAAGGTGAGACTGGCGTTAGGGCATATTTTTAGGTGATGACTTCGATGACTTCATGGAGGAAAATATGCATAGAACTCCATCGCTCTGCACGTGCGTCGCTGCTGGATCCCGACCGGTCGACGAAAATGTGTCTGTTTCTTTACTGATCATTGATGTTGATTCGCTTTAGACAAATTCCTCATATAATCTACGCAACAAGAACCCACAAGCAAATCTCACAAGTTGTTCGTGAACTACGCAAAACTAAGTACTCAACTGTCGGGTAATTCTTCGTTATCCTCACCGTATCGCTGCTTAGAATGTGCATCCTGAGCGGTAGGACGCGCTCTTGCATTAACCCCGAAGTTCGTAAACAGTCGAACGTAAATGACGCTTGTCAGAATCTGGTAAGTGCCAACTTTCCAAACCGAACTAGAGCATTCTCGAACAGAAGGGCACCTGTCCCTTCGACCTCGGTAAGAATCGCCAGATCATGGCCCGGTGCATGCGAGCACTAAATCTGGACAAACCTTGGGACCTCGAGGAGTACGTAGAGGCGATGGTCAAAGTGCATACCTGTCCGTACTTCTTCGCTTTCAAACTTTTTGAACGTGTCCCTCTCTGTTTCTGCCCCTACAACTACCTTCTTGATCCGGTATTCAGGGAGACGGTAGGTTGTGAATATGATGAGGCAAAAGGGGAAGGTGAGTTAGCACTGACACTGGTCATTGGAACAGGTGGCCAGTGAGATCTCCGGTAGTGTGATCATAATCGATGAGGCGCATAATATTGAGGGTGCAGCGCGTGCGGCCACCTCGGTGACCCTGTTGGAACGAGAAGTGTTGGTGGCCTCAGAAGACCTGAAGCGGTACCTCCGACTTCTGCGAGCGACTAGCAGCGTCCTGACGGAGGACGTGGAGGCATTGATAAACCTTCTTGGCGCCATTCATCAAGTCATGTTGCTTGCGCGCCCACGTCTCGTGGCAGCTGGTAGTTTTGCCTCTTCCGCCCAGGTCTGGTCGGACACTGAGATCGAGGGCCTCTTGGCCACTGTGGGTCTTGGTGTGGATCGCTTCGAGACTGTGCGGGTGAGGGATTGCCTTGTAATTAAAAGCACCAATAGTATTCAATGGAGATCACTGTTATGATTTCATTGCAGGAAGTCATTAAAATTAAATTGACACTATTCTTTAAGATGCTTTAGCGCAATTCATTTGAAATCCGTTTGAACCTTTGCTTCCATGGATTACTAATTTTCAATCTACTGAGGTATCAGGAGAAAACAGTATGTAGTACAATATAAATAACGAAATCAAATAAATTGCTATCTTAGATGCCCGTAGCCTAAATGGGCTGATTGCATTAATTAGTTTTACTGTTGTTTCCACGGTTTACATTACAGAGTACGGTTCGTTCTTTCATTATCACTGGACTAATTCTCGCTTGACGTGTAGACACAGCTAGTTATTTTAAATATTCGGGGAATAAGGCTACTTTTTTGCAGAAAATCTAGGAGACAGGGGAACCTTGATCGATTACAATGAGTCGATCGCTAAGTAAAACGCTTAGCCGAAAAGAACCAAAATTTGAAATGTAGCATTTCAAAAAGACATTAAAAATTGGGATGTTTGAATAAAAGGGAGTAAGTTTTCTATCTCGTTGCTTTACGCCCTGTGATTTGTCTACATTTAATCGTACTTTCTCCTCTGAAATGGTGGATTTAACGTTGGCTTCCAATTTCTTTTTACCCTGCCCTGTGCCTGGGGTATTCAGTTCCTTCACAAATGTCACAGTTACAGTATTATCATCAATTGTCAACCAGTTCTTGGACATTATTTTGGATTTGTAAGTGCTCGTGATCGAAGTAATGCTCTAGTGCCCCAAATCTTCCTTGAGGTCGTGGTAAGATAAATCATTATGGAAGAGCAGCCTATTATTAATGCACAAAAGAGCGGCTGAACGACCGTCACCAAACCGAAAACGCAAAAGGAGGAAACTCAAGAGTTCGTTTAAACAAAAGGCATAGCCACTAAAATCATTTTACAGTACATGTGTTCTATGAAAATATATGCATTTACATTTGATTTCGCTTAGACTACATGCACTTCTGGAACTACCAACGAAACATCCTATAAATATGGTAGGATATGACAAGTGGGTGAAATATGGCTTATTATTTTAGAGAAGTTTTAATCGACTAAATAAAATGGTTCAGAAGGAGGTAGCAGCAAATTGCGATTTATCCGCACTACAAAATGAGTCGAAGTCCCTCAGTTCCGCGACGATCCGTCTTTTCACCTACATCTTCACTATGCTCAAGTTCATGTACAGGTAAGTGCATGTGATTTGCCAATAGCGGATTGAGGACACCAGCATGAATCTATCCTGAGCTAGATTAAATTTTGGGTATTTTCAAGCGCCTATTGTAATCTAGGTATCATTATAAATGATTTTACGACTATTCTCAGGCGGTTCAAGAAGCTGTTTTTGGCTATTGGAAGTAAGGCCTGAATGGAAACATTCCCTAAATATTCTAATTTTGATATTTTAAGTGATGACATGCGTCGCATCCAGAACTACAGAGCGGTCTTGATGGAAGTCGTCAATTTCGAAAGGCAGCCTCTGGGGGAAGATCTTGAAATTTCTGGTGTCTCGATGAACCGGTGGCCAAACAAAACACGGAGTGGCAAAGTATGTGGATTTTGTGCTTTGCTTGCAACCTAGCAGTGGTGAACAATTATGTATATTAAAATTTGACAGCGAAGATGTCTTTTACTAAACTAAGTTACATTTTGTTTTTAAAATTTGAATCTCCAAATTGTCAATAGTTAGTCAGGTGCTAACGATAATAGTCTCGGCGAATAAGTGCGCTTTAAAGACTGAAAGATCGTATTTTAAAGCTCCTTCCAGGTGAATTAGATGACTAGTTTTGGTCTGCTATTAATATAGTGGATTCGAGAAATAAGCCATCGTCTGAAGTCTCATATCCCCACGTATTTTAGGTGCTGAAAGCTCTATAATGTAGTGACTTTATGATGTCCTTATCTCGTGACAATTCGTTATATTCTCTGACCACTAAGGGTTAGGGCTGCCATTGGTTTTTATCTAAATAAAAATCCATGGGGAGTTTGCCCAAGTGTTCCTATTCAGCACAACGACATTCGGTGTAAAGAACTTGAAATAAGTTAGAAATTAATTTATTCAAGCTAGTGCAGTTCCCGGCACATTCTCCAAAGTATGCTGGCTACCAGGGCTCAGCAAATTTGATTTGTGATTAGAAGGAACCGATCCCAGGTAGCTAAAATGCGAATACCAGGGTACACTACTGGAATGTTATGTTCGTCGAATTTCAAAAAGGCTAATCCTCTGTAAGAATGCAAACGTTACAAAATGATGTGTAGATTAGAGAGCAAACTAGAGCTATGAATCGACTTGTGAGGAGTGGTGGTGAATTTCGACTATGAAAAGGCGAGAAAACTTATTTTCAAGCATTGTTTGTGGATATCCTGCCTCTCATATGGCCAAGACCCATGCTAAAACTGAAGGGACCTGAATTAGAAGCCTGCTTAGCACCCATGGAAAGGGTGGTAAACCTTAGCTATTTTAAATGAGGTTTCGTAAACCTGAGCTGGGATTTGAGGTTAAAGCTGATCTTGAGTATTGTCAGCTAGGAAATGTTAAACTAAGGGATTACGAAAATAAATGCTGTAGATGAATGCAATTGTGCTCTTCTCCTTCCCTTGCTTTCTGTGGCGCGTTGTGCGATTGGGAGCAGACACGACTAGTGGAACGGAAAAGCTTGAGTTTGAACTTCTGGTGTCTCAATCCGGCGGTGTGCATGCGCAGCCTAGCGGAGAGCGCTCACAGCCTCATCCTTGCCAGTGGCACACTAGCGCCACTAGAGGCGTTGGCAGCGGAACTGGGCATCGACTTCCCTGTGCGTCTAGAAGCGGGTCATGTGGTGCCTCGGCAACGCGTCCTCGCCAGCTGTGTCGCTCGCGGACCCCGCGGTGTCCGCCTCTGTGCCACTTTCCAGCACCAGAACGCCTTCGTCTTCCAGGACGAGGTCGGTTACCTCCTCTTCGAGGCCTGTCAACGCGTGCCTGGTGGGGTGCTCTGTTTCTTCCCCTCATACAGTCTTCTTGACAAGATGATTGCTCGCTGGGAGGTCCGTTCACTCGTTTTCATTTTCTTGATGTATCATTGGTTTGTCTCCTTCCTTTCATTTACACTGGCTAAAGCTAAGGCAAAGCAGAGATTCTTCGACTTAATGATTTATCGTCACAAAGCTCTTTTCAATTATTACGATTCTTGCACAGAAAACGGGATGCGTTTTCTGCTCCCGTCTATTAAATAATGCTCATGCACTGAAGGTACTTGAAGCTCTTGGAACTAGATGATTTTGTAGATGAAACCGATTCTTGTAAACTTGAACAATGTTAAGCTGTAGATCCTCTCGTTATGGTAGATCACTGCAATAGGTAAGGTGGTAGGAATTTTAGGCTGTATCACTATATCAGCCTGCGACTTAATGCAGAGATGCAAAGTGTGGGTTACATTTTTGTTATATATTGGTACATAAGCACTACTGTATTTGGTCTACGCTCTATCATAATAAGTGCTCAGTTATAATGTAAGCAAGTGCGTCCATGCGTTTGCATCATGATTGATTCGCGGAAATTACAGGAGATTTTCATTATTTGGCACCCCACATTGGGACCACTTTCATTAATCCCACTTTCCCACTCAATTTCTCTTAGGCAATGCGGTTTCCTCAATCATATTCAGTACAATATTTGAAAAATAAATCACATGCCTTTTGGCACCCGTCTGTAGTTGACTGGACTGATGGGTAAGCTGGCGAAAGTGAAATGCGTGTTCACGGAGCCCCGATCCTCAGAGAAGTTTGACGACTGGGTGGCGAAGTTCCACGACACCGTTGACTTAATGCGCAGCTCATCTCCGGGTGGAATGACCGGCGCTATTGCTCTAGCTGTATGTCGCGGCAAAATCAGCGAGGGATTGGACTTCGCTGACAACTACGCCCGACTCGTGGTTGCCGTTGGAATACCATTTCCGCCTGTCAAGGACCCACAGGTTTGCTGTCTTCTGATTTGTTTTAACCTAGAAAATCTGCCCTTTAGAAAACGTTTTTTTCATTACACATCGAACTGGAGGTGGTTTTATAAGTGGGAACACGTATCTAAGCTACCATTACTACCACATCAGTAGTAATCGGTTATTGTTGGCAGACAATGAACAAATTCGAAAGGAAGGCGGGAGGTAATTGAATCGGGAAGTGTTTTTTGTGGCCTCCTTGAAGTATCCTGGTGAATCCTTTTGCTTACCAAAAATGAATTTCCTTAATAAGGTGGTAGCTGTTGCAAGGTTTAGTGATGGTTTCCAAATTCAGCTTTTGTTTTTAGTTTGGGTAATTCTATTTGCTCAACTAGTGTGTTTCGCTGAGTACTGAACTGCTTAATACCAACTCAACCTTCTTGCCTTGTTGTTAGGCTTGATTGATCGCACTGGGTAGCTGTTCTCCGTCATTTCATAAGATATCACCATGCGTAATTCCGGCTGCACAGAATAATCGTAAGAGAAAGCGGTTTTCTATGCTACATGGGTGTAATTCGCTTCTGTGCTGTAACAATGATGAATAGGGCGCACATTTACTTCATGTAATAGAATCTATCCAAATAGCTTTATTTTGCTTATTTTTTGAGACGGTCTGAACTTGTTAGCGTAAATTTAAACCTTCGTTGTGGTTTGCAATTGGCGCATTCATTTTCGCTATGGTCACTCAGCTCTGTCTTGGTGTTCTATCAGATGTCCTGCATAAATTGTTTGCTGGATTGTGGGATGGGCTTTCTTAGACAATCATCGTAGTACGTATTAACTTGTCGTGTCTTTCGTCGCTCCGATCAGTCCGATCTGCGCTGATTCCTGTTTAAAAATGCCACTAACCTTTAATTTGTCCATGGTTTTAGGGAATTTCTAAATAAACTAGAGCCATAACTTACGCTTGATCAGCTCTCAGTACAAAATGTTGAAACTCATTAAAGTAGGAGTCATGTAGTGTTAAGAAGATGGAGTACCTTGTAGTTGAAAGAACAATATTCATTCAATTTTACCTCGTTTAATACCTGATTTTGATTGTACTCACCCTTTAGATTGAACAAAAACGGACTTTCAATGATGCCCTCTTTACATCCATCTCTTCATCGGAAAAGACCCCCAGTCAGACGAATTCTCCATCGCCTCTCAGAGCTCTCCCTGTGTGTAGTTTGGTACAACTGAATAAACTGTGCTGCATATTCGTTTTAAGTTTATTTTCTTGCATAACACGAGACCTATTAGAGTAACATTGCATAAAATAGTTTGCAATCTCCGTACCTCTTTATATCGAGCAAGTTTTTCCACATTTCTTTCTACGTGATGAGCTCTGGACAAAAGTCAGGGTTCTTCCCATCTGCAAATAAATTGGTCGCTTTTTACTAAGTGAAAACGCACTACCGATGGGACTCCTAGTGAACGTCAGAAGAATGATGCAATGTCTCTGAATTTGACTCCTGCCTCAGGCAAGTCCGTTTCAGTCAATGTCAACCAACTAACACAGCTTAGAGACGCTCATGTGAGTAGTTTCTAAGGTGGAGTATGCTTGAGTTGAAGTAGTTTTCGTGAAATGCACAATGCTTTGGTATTTGAAGATTTGTAATGAAATACGGAGTTAAAATATCGAAAGCAACCGGACTGATTTCGTCCATCGCCAAGATTTATCCTGAATTCACTCCTAGAATGTTTGCTCATTTTAGTTTGATTCCCCGTACCTATTTAAAGTAAAACTAATCAGTTAATTGAATGATTTTTACAAAAAACCAGATGAATCATGGACGCCGTCTTTCAACAATCAAACAAATCGAGGCAACCGATTCCATTGCCGGGCCTACTAGGCGGAGCACTCCAGGCGTCCCTTCATGCATTCTTTCTGGTTCGGATTGGTACGTGGCGCAGGCTTACAGGGCGCTCAACCAGGCGCTGGGTCGGTGCATTCGTCATCGGAACGACTGGGGTGTAATCATCCTAGCCGAGGCACGCTTCGTCGAACAGTCGGAGCGCTACCTCCCCGGCATTTCTCGGTGGCTGCGGAACCAGTAAATTGCTTGCTTTAATTGGTTTCTGAACGCAACTTCCTTCGTGACATGTTGGACGATTTTGTCTGCTACAGATTCGTGGCTCACGAGAGGTGGTCAGATTTGCTGGCGGATTTAAGCGAGTTCGTTGAACGGATGTCAAAGGTCGCGGAAACTTGATTGAGTTTGCGAAAAGCTGCGATGATATTTTTACGACTGTAGTTTTGTGCTAGTAGTAAATGTTAGCCTGTATTTTACCTCATTTTCATCACAATTTGGCACACTATTTAAACGTGATAAGTAGCAACATTGGGCTTTGTCGACTAGTATCAAGGGGAGTATGGATGGGTCCCGCCCGACCTCAACGCAGATGTATTAATGCTACTTTTCATCACTGCACCATTTGGAATATTTGTTTATCCTTGCCAGTTGTGGTTGACCTTAGCACCTTGCACTTGTGGTTGTTACGATAAATGATTGCTTTTGACAGTAGGGGGACCGGACTTGTTAAAAATGCCTTATTTTGAAACCATTTTTAAGTTCCTTGGTATGCTTATCACGGCACTTCACGGGTATTCACGTGTGTCTTATAAATTCGTTTGGATAAAGGAATGCAAGATTTAGCTTATGAATGCAAATGTGTCTTATCACTCACTGAGTACATTGTGGAAGTTTTCATCACTATTGGAACAAACAATTACTGCCTTAGTTCTAAGTAAGGTCAAGCAAACCAGTTATGCCACTTTGGTTTGAAAATAGTTTGGAAGCAATACCGCTATGTTTTTACTGTAGCGGTGCATGTAACCGGAGGCTCCTGAACCTCAATGTCTCATCCCAAATTTGTCGTTAGGTCGCTCATTAGAAATAACTGACAAATTGAAATCCAAGGGAAGCGTAACTGGATCTCAAGCGATTGATTGGTTTTTTGTATCCAGGCGCGTCAAGTTCCCTTAACTGCGAAACCTCCCAGTGGTATCAATAAGTAAAAAAACCTAATTTCTAACTTAATTGTCCTAATTCAAGTTTTACTCTATGGCCTAGGATTCAAGGATGGTAAACTAGTTGCAAATACTTTTTCCAGACTGTGTCAGCAGACAAAACTGGGCCACTTCAGGCTGCCAAAATTCCTCGAGTTCCGTAGTTAGATTGTCTTGTACCGCTTCACACTCCTCTATTCTAGCATTGTTTACTTTGCTAGTTCTTACTAGTTTCTTTGTCGAGGGATTTTATGCCATTGGACATTTTTAAATAAATCACTTTTATTGGAAATTTAGTTATCCCTGTGATATACTGTAGTTTTTGAGCTGACGGTTTTCTCCAGTAGGTCTAATGCGTTTAAAAGTGAATAGTGAGCAAATATCAAAGAATATGAAGTGGTCAGCTGAATTCTGTATTAAAAACCATTCTGCACAGCCACTTGTGATTTCTCATCCACACATGAGCTGGAGCTAACACAAATCAGTGTAAGAGGACCTTTTATGCTTCCAAAGATGACCACGAGGAACATTTCTTTGGTTGGATAAGGATTTGTCTGTTGGCCCAAACGTGTCTTATACTATCTCACCAGCATTTGTGACTCTAGCGTTAATGCTTACCTGTCGGGTTTATCAGACTTAAAAGGCACTCGAAATCAAAATTTATGCCACTTTCTTGCAACATCAAAGTGTGGGAATGGGTTTGAAATATGGTTCCTTGATTGCCCGTACAAACCATTTAATTCGCCGTTAAATTGCCCAAGGTTTGGTGTTGGGATTTGTTAAAATTTGTACAACGAAGAGAATAAATTAGAATCCCTAATTCATCCGCGTACGTAGTCTTCTGGGATGTTCTAAAATCGCTTCGTAGCAGCCAGAGTATGCCGACGTTTTAAAGCTCAATTTTAAGACAAGATTTCTTGGGCCAACAAATTTTGATTTAACCCATGGACCAAATTGAATAAACGCTTTCGTTTCAGTCAGTACGTAGCGGCACAAAGGGTGTACGACCAGGCCGTGATTTTTCTCCACTGGGGTACAATCGCTACAAGGAAGTAGAATATTAATGTGTACAACTCTTCGAGTGGCTCACGCTTAAGGAATCCCGGATTTGTCTCGCTCCGAGTCTACTGTAGGCCCCTCAACACGGTAAGGTAGCCGGCATGGGGGGTCTGGATGGTCGGTTGGGCGTAAGGGACCACACAGGCGAGTAGTGCATTTTTTCTCGACGCACTCAGGCTTGAAATGGCAGACAGCGGAGCCAATCACCACATGGCTAGCTCCACCTTCAGCCAATGCGAGACTCGGACAGGAGCGCGAATACACAGCCGTGCATTTGTGCGCACGACGCACTAATACGGTTCCACCGCCTGTCGCCGGTGTCACTTTACCACCCGTGTTGCAGACACAAGGCCCGTCCATTCAAGCACGTTTACACATACACGAAGTTACGGACTCGAAACCACGACCAGCTTATCATGAGATCTCGGGGCTCACCCATGTGAAAGGGGAATCAGTGAGCCATTAGCAGAAACATCAAATCGAGTTTGCAACAAGTCAAATCAATTGGCACTATGTTCCCCTCCCTTCTTTTGTCCCTTTTGTTCGTTGCTGCTGAGCTCATCTGCGCGAATGAGCCTCTGCGGAGTTGGTATCCCTATCGTCCACAGTCAATGAAACAGCGGAGAGAGTCAAATTTCGCCGGATCTCAATCTCCTTTGGGAGGAGGTGGGCTCGAGATCTCCGTCTGTCCAATGGAATGTCGCTGTTTCGCAAAGACCGTCACATGTTCCAGCGGGAACCTAAGGGATCTTCCTAGAAATCTTCCACTCGACACGGAAAGAATGTAAATGGCGTTTTTGACATACATTTGCGTCAGTGTCTCGTAAGAAAAAAGGTTAATTTGTGCAAGTAATATCCTTTTCCTAGTTTCAAAGTTAAACTTGCAAACTAGATAGAACGTGTGTGTTTATACTTACCACAAATGGAAATTTATCGGAGATTTCGAAGTCCCTTCCTATACTAAACTTTGCCGCCATTTCTTTAAGCATGCAACTACTTCAACTGGTAAATCACTTAAACAATTTCAACGAATTCATAAAACCTTTTGAAGCTGACGCTAAATGCAATAATATGCAGCCTATAAACAATCTCTCAGCCTCCTGTGTACGCAAAGTCACGGCGACCAACCGTTCTCATGAGTTCCATCGGCAAACTTACGAAAAAAGTATTGTAGTAAAGTGGCAGGTTCTATTTAATAATGCTATTAAATTAAGCATTATACCGGGAGGCAGGCTGCTTTTGCATTGGGAAGGTTGTATGTCCCGTGCTCTTTGTTTCTACTGTTTAGTGTGTACTCCTTGTCCTGCTTGCCAATACTAGGAGCACTTTCCAAGAGCCCTTGGCATAGCGCATCTGGTAAACGATAGTGAAGAGTTGGCTAATACAGTTGTGTTCTCTCACTTGGGCCCGTATTTATCGTTTGGAAAAGTTCGCCCTCAAGTTACTTTAAATGCCCACAAAAATACCACCGGAAGCATGTCAAATTAGGGAATAAGAAATTGACCGTGAAATGCCGGGGCGATACCTTCATTTTTGCGCCGCCAGAAAACGTGGGTGGTCATGCCATTTCGGCTTATAAATCACAGCATATTGCAAAAAATATTGCCCTTGCATGCACGAGATTCAGTAAGTGTAAGCCATTTAAACGTCTTGGTTTGACGATTTATAATGTTTGTGTTTGGACGGGTCTGGTATTCTCTTGCCTTTAGGCATGATATAATTTACATAATTATCAAGCGCCAGTTTACTGGTCCGCATGATGCTGAACAAAAATACCAGTTCTGTTCCGATGGGCGTTAACATGCATTGTATTTTACAGTAGTACTTTTGCAAACTTTTGTTACGGCTGTGGTGAGAACATTCCGTTTCCTTTTGTAGCAATGCTGACTTACCAGTTCTAACACCAATTTCCACAGTATGATTTAAAACAACATTCTGGTGTACTTCCGAATGTTCTATTTCGACTCTTTGATAGCCTACTTTGAGTGAACTCTGAGCGAACATGGTTTTGGCTCTACTGGTTTCGTTTCCTGCTGTGGTTTAATAATGCTTGATTTGGTTTTCGGTGGTGCACCGTTGTCTTGGCTAATCTGGCTACCTGAAGTCTGCGTCTCACCTCGTTCAGTTTCTCATTGGTTAACATAATTAATAATCGAATCCATCACTTGAAATGCGACTTTGAAATGAGCCTGTTCAAAGCGAGGTTGTTGGTTAAGAAAGAAAACTTTAATAACCACATGCCGAAATAGGGTTTCGCACTCTCACCGTTTCGAAAAGGAGTCGAATTGAGACCTGCAGCTACCACTGATGCCTCCACGTGCGTTGCAACGCGAGGCACAAGTGTGTCACTCACTATGCCGATCACTTGAAGAAATGTATTGTAGCTGACTGCGCTTTTAGAAGCTCAGAGATATTTGCTAATCAACAATTAAGGCGCCTGCTAAACTGACCGACAGCTGAATTGCCTAAATGAATGGACAGTTCATGTGAATGGCCGGAGGGGGGAGAGCTTAAGCCATCTGAAAGCACAATTCTTTCACCGTCTTCATCACCTTTTCATGAATTGCCTTAAGTCGACGATCCCGATAATAGGGCCGACCAAAGTGTGATAAATCACGTGGCCTTGAGATCATTAGCATCACCAGGCTATTGGATTTTCTAAGATGAGTTTAATCTCCCTTCCACACTCGCAGTAACTATTGCCCGCGCAAAATTGCAGCATCTCAGGAAAGTGTACCTTTGCATGATGTTGAGGGGAGCGATAGGGACTGGGTCATGTGCGGTCATGTGGGTCAGTTTTATTGCGTTTTGCGCATTTTAACCCATGCGCGTTTCTAAGACCACCCTGCAGACCATATTTCTCTCGCCTCCCTACATGAGGGTGGAAATCGTTTTCATTTGACCGCAATTATTGGGGTTAATGGTGAGATGCCCTTGACTCTGTTTTACAAAAACATCCCTCGGTGATTTAAAATTGTAGATTGAGAGATCACTATTTCAAAAGTGTTCTTGAACTTCGTGTAATTTAGCGTCAATCCATTCAACTGAGATAAGGACTGCGTTTCGTTAAAGCAATCCACTAAGCTTTACGCCATGTATTATCGATTCATACGTTAACATGCAGATGCTTTCAGCAAAAACGGTGTCTGTTTCAGGTGCAAAAGTATTGAAAATAATGGTTTCGTCGATCTTCAGATAAATGAGGTCCATGATAGCTGAAATAAGAGCAGTATGCATGTTGTGTCTACGTTGACCAGGGACAAAAAAGGCTAGCTTGATGGTCTGTAGAATACGGCAAATGCTACTCCACTTTGATTGGGACCCAACAAAAAGGCATGCTAGATTATACTAGTACGTGTCGATTATTTTTATCGTGTATAGGAACGATGATGAGCTTCTAGAGGCATGAAGAGTCTATTTTCGGGATGGGTGCAATCCTCCAATGTCCAAATTTGGTTTGAGTGCTGCAAAGTAGATGCTGAATTCTAAAGGTCTGCAAGTAATTTTCATGTTCATGTAGTCTGACGAGTTATTTTAGAATTGCGGGTCATATTCTTGAGCTACTTCCAAAACAACCTCAGTGAATCCCTGATTAACTGCATAATTAGTCAGCTATGCATCCATTTTGATTATTTTTAAACAGATTATTTTAGAAATCTTATCGTAAGCCTTATCCTATGTTGGTGAAATAGAAATGACCCCAAATGAGGTATTTTTTGTTGCTATAGCATCAAAATAGCCTTGACTGAATCAAAGTGATGCAGCTATTAATAAAAATTATTTGAGTAGGGGCCCATTGCTTTTGTCTCGTTGCGCATGCTATGGTGCCTGAGTGACATTTTCGCAACGACTTTTGGTGGATTAAAAATGTCAGAAGCCCGCATATTGACCACCCTGTCAGTATATGAATAGTTCCTGATAATTAATTTGGCCAAAACTGACATTTTTTATTGATGAACCTCCTTTTGTTTACTGTTGTGCTATCGATAATAAGGACAGCACTGACTTCCTCTTGTACCACCCAGGATTAAAACGGTCATTCAGTTTAAATAAAGCCACTAACTAATTGAAGACTAGGAACTAAATTACCGTTTCTAAAGTTTAGTGTGCCTTTAAAAAACTGATATTGCTCATTCCGAGTGCCTTTTGCATGAAGCTGCTCCTTTTCGTGCTTCGAAAGTGGTCCGCTTCTGCCAAGGTATACTGTTTGTCACCAGCTTTCATGATTGCAATCACAAGCTCTTGAATCAGCGCATTTGAATAGTATTATAACACACTTTTTTTTCCAAAAATAGCATAATTTTATGACTTACACACACCGATGCAGCTAAGAGAAACCATGTTTGGCCTTTTCATTCGCAAGTCATCTGTGGAAATTTTCAAGGGAGTGAGTCATTGTGACGCAGAGACATGGTGCTTAAAACCAAGGCACCGTAATTTGTAGCATTCATTTGAAGTAAGCGCGTATTTAGTGAATTATTTCATTTGGCCAATAGTAGGTCAAGTCGTGGTCACTTAGTTGCTTTAGCACTAACCCGAAAGTTATGACACATTGATGTGAATAAGCTCAAAATACACGACCTCATGGCAAGCATAGTCTCGACATTATTGCCTTTAGGTATCCCATTGAGCATAGTATGTACATTGCGCATAGTATGCAGCGAACTGAAAATCAGAGTGAAAATGCCTCTCAAATACTTAGTCTTGCACGTCCCCTGCTTAGTTTCCTTGTGGAGATTTCCAGAATCTAATGTTTAGTAGCCGCGGTTATGTTCAAACATTCTACTCAGAAGCCTCTCTATAGAGTTTATATGCCACTTTAAGTTCAGGTTACCTGAACATAAGTCCAAATCGTGCCAAAAGACATTTTGATTCCTTTTTAAAAGGCAATTTTAAGCTATGCAAAACGACCTGCAATGAGCTTGGTTGATTTTGTGTAATGCGTCAAGTAATTCAACCTACTTGAGGGCACTAAAGTTGGTGTTGGATAGGAACTTGATGATTGGGACGTACTTTTATCATCAGCATTAATTTATTTTTAGTAAGTGGAAGCCGATTCCTTTGATTGAGATGTGTAAAGTCGGGGTACCTAGAGTGCAGTAAGGTGATGCTCTTTTCCAAGGTAGAAGTAGTTTTCATTCCCCTACAAATATGGAAGAATGCAAGACTAACCTGATAGCTGCACTTCTGAGGCTGATAACCACCTCGAATTCGCCCCAACTCGTGGGTACTTTTTATAGATTTCCTAGGTGATCCTATAGGTACGTGTGTCTGTTTTCGCCTGAGGCAGGCGCCATCATATAGCCCTGATAGGAAAGGAATCCGTTTCACCTTCGCCCACTGCATTAAAAACTTTTAGCTTTTGCATCCTGAAATGCGGTGATGCTTCCTTAAAATTGCCATTTTTATGGATAGTTCACAATATCTGACCTTATTGTTATATCAGGTCAGTTGGTAGGGCACACTCAAAACCATTTATAGTTTAAATCAGTAACGATACACACAGTTCGCCTTAGTTATTATGCAAACTTTTTATGTCTATAAACTCCAGGGTGTTTGGGGCGATTTCCATATTCTGTAGTAAAAATGCGAGCAACGCCGATACTGTTCGAAATAACGTACCCACTGTAAAACTGGAATCGTAAAATAATGCATCGGTTCTCATGCACAATACAAGTAGCAATCCGAACCGTCATAACTCATTAAATTATTTTGATGCTAACAAATTGCACTAAGTAAAGGTTAAGTTGTGCGTTGCGAGATTAAAATCTTTCAGATACGTGTTTGTCGGATTTTGCTAACCTTGTATTACATTTTCACAGGGTAAGACCGTCTTCTTGACGTGTCTTTTGGACGCAATTAACGCTTGGAATTTTACTTAATGTGCATTTAACTTCTACAGTCTGTTTGATTTCATTCCTCGCTGTTAATGGTATTTCTCATGGTATACGCCGAGGATTTGTAGGGAATTTTAAGAATTGATAAGTTTTATGCCTTCATTCAGCAGGCAGCAACGATCAACTAATGTAGAAAGTAGACTACTTGGTTTGTAAACGTATGAATTGGATAAGCGATTTCATATATTTAGTGGATGTAATTTTGTCACAGAGCCCATGAACTGTATTTCTATAGTCGCTTTGCGCCTTTCTTTGCCTAGTCGTTATTGACCCGAAAGCAATATCCCAAAACAACTTTCGACCCGCGTGTCAGTCTGGAAAAGTAAAGGGGATTTGTTCTAAAAACCAGCTTAAATCCTTGCAACACTCAGAAGTTTGTTTCATTGTATCGAAGCATTTCCCATGTGGTTAATCATTATCAATGTAACAGGTCATTTTTTATACGTGGTCCTGGAGTACCCATGTTGCGTTTTGCTTATTATCTTAAGATGTTCCAAAGACGATTTCATTACTTAATATTGTTTGCTCATTAAACTCTTACCATTATGTACCTGTACTTTTCTTCAGAATCATATCCCGTGCATCCATATCTCGATTGGATAAAAGCGGTTTTCAGCGTCTACCAACAGTGACACAAATGTGAGTTGAGCTGTTTGAAAGGCCACAAGTATTGCTTTCGCTTTGTAGGCTTGCCTTATTTAAATACATAGGACATCTATCATTGCGGGAAAAATTGGAAGTCGCGTTTCCTTCAATAGTCGTTCCTGTTTCAATGCGACATATTTTAAAAACACCCGTTCGCGTCTGGCAGGACATGCCTGTGGTACTTAGCTCAAAGAGTATTTACTTTTTCAATTGCTACATATGGTTGTGTTGATTTTCCTAGAGTTTTACACCTTGCCTACCTTGAACTATATATTTTTGCGTTTTGCGAACATACCACACTCAACCAACGCCGTAATGTAATACACTGAAAGACCAATATATTGCTATTCCGATAAAACACCGCTACGTTTTTGCTTCGACGTTGATTAGGTGGTCCTTAGTACCGTTTTAAATTTCATTTTAACGCATACTTTTTGGCACTTCAGAGTCCTCTCTCAAAGCAACATCTCTGAAATCGAAGACGGTACATTTGAAGGATTTGAAAATCTGCAATATCTGTAGGTGACTATTTTTGTTTTTCCCTACTCAAAAAGTTAAAACGACTCATAAAGTTCTTGAATTTAAGAGAAAAAAGAAAAATGCTTAAAATGTGAGATGTTTGCGACTCACTTTATTAAGGCCTGTGGTTCCTTCTGCATTCGTTCAGTGTTAAACCCGTTTTACCTAAGATGCTTGTAGAAGTTTCCATGCCCCCTAGGAAATTTGCGTTTCGCCTGCGCACTCCTACGGGATTCGCTGGAGTAAAATAACGTCTTTCTGATGAGAAATATCAGAACAACGTTTGCTCTATACGTTTGAGCCAAAATCGTCAATATTTATGAAATTTTGAACTAAGGGATATTAATGTTAGTTGAAAAGCGCATAAAAATTTCGCATCTACGTAGAAGGTATTATGCCATGACAAATGTACTTTCTTTAATAGGAAAAATATGCCTCCAAATATTGGCCGTTTACAAAGCATCCAAGCTAAAACTAGCACCTACAGAAGGATGTCACCTCATTTCAATGGGTCTAACTTTTGCAAGCAAAAGGTGAAATGCAGCAATCAGTTCAACTCTATGATTTTGTTGACAAAACTAAGAAATTGCTTGATAAAGAAAACTTTGTTGTTGGAATCATTAAGGCCGAGAACTACAGGAATATTTTTTAAAGGTCTACCTGCACCGCTTTCTAAGCAACAACAGGCGAAACACAAAAACGCGTGGTTTGATGAAGAAAATGTGAAAAATTGAATCAAATACAGCTTTCAGGTAGATTTGAAAGTACCGTAACATTCCTGTCAGCCAAAAGGGTGGTGCTGAGGTAAAAACGCAATTTTGAGGGCTCGGGTCTGATGCAACTCATAACATCTAATTTATTCATTAGGAAAACCTACTACGGGTTGGATACACAGTAGATAAGGTAGCCTAACTTGACCGCCTTGTCAGCAAAAGTACTTCCTACATCAAGTAATTAGCATAATAGTCTCAAACCCCACTCTCGCAACTGCAATGATGGGATTAATTACTGTTTTTGTGGACGCCCTTGTGTTCGTGCTTGGTCGTGGGTAAGTGGAAGGCTTAATCACAACCCAAGGCACCGTAGCTTGGGCTCCCAACGGTGCGTTGAGGGTATTGGCTAAGCGTGTTGGCCTATTCCTCTCAATCCTATACCGAAACACCCCAACATCATGCGCAACCGGATTTCGCTTTTTTAATCTGCCAAAGAGTTAGTATGGGGATAAACTATTGGACTTTATCGTCTCCGAGTGCTGATCTATTAATTATAAATAGGCTTGGTAACATTCGAACTTTTAAGCGAATCTGGGATGCTTTGAATCTACAATAGGCTTCTAAAGAAGGTGACTTCTGTTAATGGTAAAAAGCATAATGTTTGCTGTATGTCACAAGTTTTATTTTAAAACTAAGTTGCTTCGGGTAACGTTATTGCTTCAGAGCAATTATTAGCCGTTTTGTATGAGCCGTATGCCATTATAAATACCGTAATTTGAGAAAAGGCAATCGCGAACTGCGAGTAATCCACAGATAATTCCCCTCTTGGATTTAAGTAGAGCTTGTTGACAGCAATCGTATTATTCATTGAATGTCTTAATGGGTCGAGTAAATTGCGAGGCTTGAATCCATAGGATAGGTTCACTACTTATCCTTCAAAGTACTTTTATTAGGTTTAATACATTTTTTTCCAGGTCTCAAATTAACGACTTAAATTATTTGGCGAAAAAAGCATTCCATACTTTTAGCATTTCCTTCTATGTTGACAATAAATTCAATGTTACCCATGAATTGTGGATTCTTATAGAGCGTTTACGAAGCACTCAGGCCATTCCGGAGTACATCATCTTATAAATTATGACGATATCCATCATTGCTTTGCCAATTTTATATCGGTAAAGAATAGTCAAATTGCATGGTTTTAATTTACACTCGTCGAATTTTCAAGGAAAAATACACTGTGTAAAACAGAATAGCATTCGTTAATAGGTTAAATAAAAGGAAAAGTCGTAATAGGTGAAAAATACGCTTGGAGGAATTCTTTTTGTACATAAAAACTGCTATTTATAAGTTCGCTAAAAAATAATGTTGATCGCCGATAACTCCACTTTGAGACAGTAATACTATTGTAATTTACCATTGTAGTGAAAAGAAAATCTCAAAGCTTTTTTGGATTTTTGTACAAATAATAATCCTGAAATTTGTTATTTAAAAATGAGTGTAAAAATGAAAATTTTGTGATGGGATCAATTGCAGTTACGATTTTTTTTGCAAATAACGTGCCAATAAGGTTCTAATATGATAGACAGACTAGAATGTCGGCACATTAATAGGGTCAATAGAATGCCGTTTTCATGCACCTTAGCGTTCCAGCTACGTATCTTAGGTGAACTTCTAAAGACAGAGGCACCAGACGATTGCACCACGTATTCCGCAAAAATGTACGACACAAAAAGGTGCTTGTGTAGTTGTGGGGATTGCAAGCATGCGTACTTGCCGCGTGTGTGGTCGCAGTCTGGAGTTATAGAGGAGGTTGAAAAATACGAGACCGTGATTTAAAGCAAACAACTGTTGGGGGTGGACTTACCACATCTGGTGGTGCTTATCTTCCTCCTCTCAGTGAGGTGCACATTTACACGCGCGTGTGTGTGAATTCACGTCGTGTGCCCCAGTGCACATGTGCATGATTTATGGTTTTGCGGGAAAAAGGGTAGAGCTTGTGCGTTATAGTCTCATTTATCTCTGCAATGCTCAAACAGCTTGCTTGTCAAATTACTTCGGTCTTTTGAGCAAATGCATGTGTGTATAATATTACGCATAAAATACACCCCATTCAGTCGAAAACCCGTGTTTTGCCATAAAAGGCTACGCTTTAAAGCTCCAGCTAATGTGCAAGTTAATTAGGTCTGCGAATAATAAGCATTCGGGTGCACATACTAGAAAAAGTGGTTGAATCGTTTCAAAATGATAAATGTGGATCAATATGAGTAAATATCTTCTAGAATACCGAGTAATTAGTACTTTTTTATTAGACTTGGCCCCTTTTTTGTGATGCTTTGACCCTTGTCATCCTAAATTACAAGTACTGTTCAAGCCAATAAATCGTTCCACGTTTGCGCTACTGGTAAACTTATGGACACCTTAGCATGATATTATCTTGTCCGTCTATTGGCGAGAAAACTTCCGTTGTAATGTTGCAGCCGGCCACTTCGTTCCCTTTATTGGCAATCGTGGGTAGAAGTGCGGTGAAATGTATACACCAGCGAACACATCAAATTGTTCTCCAGTTTCCAAAAGGTACTAGGAAAGAACATTTAATCAATAAAGACTTTAACGAAAAGGCAAATCCCATATTAATAAGCTCTGTTGTTTGTAGTTGGAGGTTAGGCATGTTCAATTAAAAGATAACATGTCTTAAATTTTAGGGACCTTCGACAAAACAATTTACGGTGTCTTTACGATGGAACTTTTCAAGGCCCGAAGAACCTCCGAGTTTTGTACGTCATGTTGTTGGTTTTATTTTTGTCAGGAGCATAGGATGAACAACACAGTCCTTTTTTAATAAAATAAATATTGCATAAAATACATTGGATTAAACTAATTTTATTAATACGCGGCCACTCAAGATTTGGGCAGACCGATGACGTCATTGTAGCAGAAGAAAAAAAGCCCAGTATATACACTATTCTAGCATGTCTATGCCAATCGGAAAGCGCTTCTCACAAGCTTGATTTGATGCGGTATTTTCTTCTACAGTTGCCTTTTCCTGTTAACTCTCATGATGCGAGATTCTCAGTTGTTATAACAATGTAGAAAAGTAAGAACTATATGTGTATCAGTTCCCACATCGTAGGGATTTCTGTGTGTGTGAAACCCTTTAGGCCATAGGTATTTTATTAACTTGGCAGTAAAAGAATTGGTTTCTAATGATTTTTGACGTTAATTTTTTTGTAGACATGAAAACCTATATAATTGTGTTATTTTTTGAAAGCTTTTACGTTGCGAGGAAGGTTAGCAGACCTCATTTTATTAAAGGTTTGTTTTTTTTAAGAATGGAAAGATAACAACCTATAAGTGATGCAGTTCACATAGGGCATTAAGCTGCAGACCTACACATTGCTTTTTAGCTCTAATAGCATTCTTTTTCAAAATCAAATAATAAAGCTACCGTTGAGATTAATGCTTTTTGAAACGGACATCTCTGGAACTGCTTAACAAATTTGGTAATCATCCCAGTTTAATAAAAATTGTAGGAAATAGGGAACTCTGGTTCAGGATTAAGCGAACCTTGAACTTTTATTTTAGAAAGCTTGATCAGAACAAGATTTCTTGGATTTCCAGGCGAACGTTTAACAGTCTATCGGCTTTACGATGGTTGTAAGTGGACGCTTTAAAGAGTTCTCCACTTTCCTTTGACAAGGAAAGGGAAATTTGTTAATTTTCTGCTTTGAGAATAAACAAACGGAGCACAACAAATTGGTGTAGTAATTTAGCGGCTGGAGTCATTAATTCATCCCCTGGAGCACCAGAGAATGTCCTAGCAATTGTCATTCTATTGGACGTTGCGCTTAATAGCGGATAAGAGCTTCGCCACCTTTCAACAATGACTTATAGTAGGCTTGGTATAACGCTTCACTTCAGTTGCATTGCGCAATTCGTATGAGTTGAATCGTGACACCAGTCTGCCTCATGAAGAACCCTAATTTACTAAAGGTTTATGCAAGAGTAAGCATAAGTTGACTGCAAAATTGAGCACTACGACAGCAGGACATTTGGCTCCGATTCTGGTTGAAAAAAAGTACCGGATGCTTCAAAGGCTGCATCAGGTTAATAAATAGCATCTTCAATAGCACTAAAACCTAACTTTAGCGTTTTCTTATTTATCTCTGATTCTTCATTTTATTTCCAGAGCTGCCTGCATCAAGTCGCATGTCTTTTGTTTGTTTACAGTTTTGTATGCATTCAATACTTCATTTCGAAGTCTAGATGACATGAAAACATAATCTGCAGAAAAACATTTTAAATTTAAACAATCGATACGCGTATCAATGGGAAAGGCATTTCAAATTTAAGAAGACTTGATTTACCTATAATACCGGAAAAATAGGTAATCTGTCATAATTTAAATGTTAAGTTACTTGTTCAAAATTTTCTGACTTTATCAATAATATGGCCGCCATTTGCTAAGATTACAGGCTAGCTAGCAAAAAGCTTACGCTTGCAACTTTTGCATGATACTTAAGCGAAACTTCTTACTAGGCCTTGAATGATACGAGGGCGTAAGTTATCCAGAGACGATATTAATGGTATAACCACTCAAATGAGCACACGATTTGTAGGAACCTTAGTGATAATCCACTTCGCTGCGACTGTCATTTGGCTGCCGTGATGAAGGATTTCATGGAAAGTAAACGTCAGAGCGTCTTTTCATCCTCTGGCGCAATTTGTGATAGAGGCAGCAAAGAATTTCCTGATGCTGTCGCTGCTGAGGTTCTAGGACTCCTCCACTGCCCACGTAAGTAATCGTTTGCCAGATTACTCTAATAGGTGATTAGATTAATTTCTGGAATAGTTAGTAGCATTAAACGAGGACATCTGCGTAAATCTATTCGTGAATGACAATGTTTCTAGACTCTATTGATCTGCAACAGTAATTAATAATGCAATGGATTCTACACCAAAAATACAGACTATCATCATGCTATTCTCATAGCGTCCTTAAATTGGCTGCTATATGTACATTACTGAGTTTAAAATTACGCGACAGTTGTCGAAACAAAGAATGTAAAAGTCCTTGATTTAAAATATCTTTCGTGGGTAGGATAGTTCAATCCCCTCTTCTTCAGAAGGCGTACTACCATCCATACCTCGGATTTGCAAAAGGGTTCAAGAACCCGAGCTGTCCTGTCAATCGGTATGCTCGTGCGATGCGTCTGGATTTGTGTCGTGCATCGGGAAAAATTTGAATGCTGTACCATCTGACTTACCTGAAAACTTAATCAGTTTGTAAGTTTTTATAAAATCTCAGTTTTTTCCTGCACTCTGAGCTCGTTTGCCGTTTCAAATTTTACATGAGCAAAACTGAGCAAATAACAACAAAAGGAATTTATTTAATCAGATGATTGCAATTGTGGTGTGCATATTAACGCTCGAGATTACCTGTCAACAAATTGTTATCGCATGAATATTTTCTATACATAAATAATCCTCCATTTCTTAAACACAGAACTCTATATTTTTAGGTACCACAAAAAGCTTGCAGTTGGGATATTGTTGTTTGATGGAGAAAAATCTGCATTAATAAAGCAATTTTGACTCTTAGGAGAACATGTTTGACACCAAAAAATGTTTCAAATGTTACATAAAATCCGAGATTTTGTTGAAGGAAAGTGCGTAGTGAAACACGATTCTTTCCTGCTTAGAAAGCGAAAAATCAAAAGTTGTTAAAACATTTTACTGGACTTTCCTCGCACATAAGCTATATTTTTTCGTGTTTCGTTATAAATACATTGTAAAGGGCGGTTTCATTCTATTTCTAAACAAAGTTCATTCACTAGAATAAATTGCTGCACCAAAATCTTCCTTTCAAAACGAATTTTTTATTCACTTATGAAGTGAAAAGCTTTGCATTCGAAAACACCATTTAAAATGCAGAAGGTTATTTGAAAAGTGGCGTTTCGCAAAAGTTGTGGCAGCAGGAAGCATTCCAAACTGCTGGAAAAAATAAGGGGACTAAACGTAGATCGTCCTTGTTGCTCGTGAATAGCTTATTGCTATCTTTCATTATGAAGATGGGTGACAAAAAATACGGATTAATGACGAGTGTTTGGGATTTTTGCTGCTTTGTTTTCTCCAGAAATATTGCCAATAATCAGTTGACGCATCTGCCGAAAAACGCCTTTTTGCGATATCCCAGTTTGCGGAAACTGTAAGTCTTGTAGCCTAACTTATAATAGTCTTCAAAATTTCACAAGTTTCTTAGCATGAAGTCATTCTCAAGCCTTATGAATCACCCTACGGCCAGCTTTTGCTGATAGATTGCCTCTTCAATAACAAACTGAATTATTTAGTGGACGAACAATGCTTAACTCGGAGTTATTGAGGTCTCAGGCCACCAAAAGTAGCCAGTTTTAAATTTTTCCTTACTGATCGTAAACAAACTGGAATATGGGATTTGCGAAGCAACAAGAAACTTACCTGTTCTAGCTTAATTTTTGCATTAGGAAGTGAAAATTTTTCAAGCACAGAAACTGTTGTTAACTAATGAAATTCTCTGACTGTTATAATCTGGCAATAACGATATTCAAATCGTTTGTTGTAGCAACCTTGAAGGCAACAAGATAACAAACGTATCACCATATGCATTTTCTGGGCTGCAACGATTGTCCTCTTTGTAAGTGCATCCAAACTCAATTTCGGCATTAGAGTAACTTTGCCTTTTTTCGCCAAATAACTTGTCTTCATCACTTTAATAGGTATCTCACGGGTAATCAAATTCGCAGTTTCCCTCCAAACACATTCAAAGGCTTGTCTTCATTAACTACATTGTAATTTTTGTTTTTGAATGATGTTATGATGTCTCAGATGCCCTATCGCACTAGGAGTTTCTTGATTTTAGATACCTCCAGAAGAATAACATTTCCTGCATTGGTGCAGAATTTTTCGATGGTCTCACAAATCTCAGAATTCTGTGCGTGTGATTTTCTATGATATCTGACGATTTATATACCATCTTGGTAGTATTTAGATGTGGTATCATACCACGCCTTGAGTTAAGGCCTGAAGTCAAAGCGAATCCATTTCCAAATGCATCACAATTCATAAAGTGGAAACATGTATTGTGTTTTGGACCATTTTATTCACGTGCTCTCGTAATCATACCTAAACGGTTTCTACCCAGTATACGGCAAATAAATTCACGGAATTTAAATGGGCTAAGATTTCCTATGCTTGTCACATAAGGTCTCATAAGGTATTTTCCCTCTTAGATTAAACATCATGTTCGAGCTGCAATGCTTCTGGCGCTACATGTTTGGGTACAACAATTTTTTTGTCTTTAATCAAAGCAGTTTGTTTTTCTGCTTTTCTGTTGATAAATAAGCTATTTAACGTTTATCCGTTTCGTTATTTCCATGGCGAAACTTACAGGTATTGGGCTAGTATCTTTAGTATGATGTGCATATCAATTAATATTATTTTACTCCCTGTTCCGTGCCATTGCAGGCAATAAGAATTTGTTGGCAAATGTTTCACTCCACAAGTTATGCCCTCAAAGAGATTTCAGATCCGCATCCAGCCCCCCTCAGATACATAAACATCAGTTACTCAAATTGAGCGAAACCCTTGAAAAACAAAAGGTATCATAGTTTAATGAAAATCGCATTTTAAGCTGGATCTGAGAGCAAATTTAATTCGCTTGCAGTGTCACTTGAGTCGAAACGTTTCCAAGCCGGAAATTTCTTCATTCCTAAATTGTCCTCTGTTGATGGCCAAACATAATAGTTGACTTAATAAAAAACAGCTCAGTCTGAAATGCAGCATTTATGTTTGCTTAAGCAAAACGTAATTTAAACTTGGGAATAATTGAAGGTTTGTAAAAAGAAGCGCCACTTGAAACCGGCGATTAGCTTATTATTCATGATAACTGCCTCCTTAAATGAATTATTTCTAATTAGCAAGAGTTTTTTATGCAGTATTTGCAACTAGATGCCAAAGAGAGCATTCAGTGTTGGACAACATTTACTAATGCCATTCGTCGTGACCGGAAATTCCATTACGGCTGGTGGTCCTTCTAGCCTCGAATTGGAAGCCCTCCAATCCCAATTGTTATGTATTAATGTCGTCATGTTAATCGCAGTTCTAACATGGGGAAATTCTGTTTGGAAAACAATTTGAAATGTACATGGGGAAACGCTTAACTTCCCATAACTGTTCTGTTTTTAAGTCACTTGTCGGAGAACATCATCGACACCATCGAAGAGGATGCCTTCAAAAGTTTGAAGCAACTTAGATACTTGTAAGTTTAAATCCTTAGTATATGCTGCTGTTCTGGTTTAAAAAATTCAACTTATCGTTAAACATCCTATGCACCTATGCTCTGCGCTTTGTAAATAATCGTGGTTGAGTCTCAGTACATGTAGGCATGTGGATGTTTCCAGCGTGGTCAAAATTATGCTGTTATGTATCCATTTCCCGCCGAATAGTTATGTGTAGGAACTGGGATTACATCACGGTATCATTTAAAGATCAATTTAGGGGCCTAGATCTACAGAATACTATGCTAGCTGATGAAGTATTTTCAACTGTATTAACAAAACTAACTGATGGTTTGTAGAATTCGCATTTCAGTTGCACAAATTCCAGTTGGACTCTTGTTTAGTCGAAACTATCAATGCTGAATTGAGTCACCTCCAAAGATGGGGATTTTGCGAAGTTATCCTTGCACCATTGATGGCGTTATTTGCAGTAACACGGGACAAAATATCAGATTTTTACTTTGACTTTTTTATTACCTGAGTTTTCGGTAGCATTACAAGTTGTACAAACTTCTCAGCAGTGTTATCCTGTGGTGTAAAGTGGAACAATAATTTCAACACAAAATTGAATTTGCCCGAACAGTGCATTACGTTTGAACGACTCACAGCATAGCTTGCATATTAGCATATCTCCATGGGCATTATAATGTCTTCCTTATTTCATTGCCCGGAGTGGGTTTCAATCATTTGACTGTTAATACTGTTGAGCAAAGGGTCTGTCGACGATGAAACTATAGCAATTTAGTGCGCGTCTAAGTCCTTGGTTGGGGGCCTCTCTCAGTCATTAATGCGGTAGGATAGTTTCAAGCTTGACTCATAGGCAAAGTGCCTTTGGCAATCTTGATTCCGGTTGCTCTGAATCATCACAATCGTTTGCGTGCCTCATAGTGATAATGATAACAAATGGAATGAGCAAACGTATGGTGCGGCTGAGGATGTTATCTCATTGTGGCTGTAGATTGAAATTTATCCATTGAAATATTTGTGTCTTGGACTTTTAGGTATCTCCTTAGTAATAAACTTAATTGCGATTGCTCGCTGGATTGGTTGCCCGCATTTCTCAAACGAAATGAAGCAGGAGGAAGTCAGTGGACTACTTGCTATAGGCCTGTCAACTTAAAGGGACAATATTTGAGGGATATTAAACTTCAACCCTGTAGTGAGTTCAATTCTTCATTCGACTCCCATTTGACTTTACACTTTCCTTATGCAGTGAATACATTTTCGACTATGGAAAAATCGAACCACTATTTCATAAAAACCGTCGATCACTTTGAAATCAACTTATTTCTTCACATTATATTTTAATCGAAATTTCTGCACCTTTGTGGTCAGGTTTGTAAAATATATAGTTTTTATTACTGATTTTTATTTATCAAGTTGAAAATTATTTAAGAGCACATTTATAAAACAGTGATCGTGCCACTTTCCAGGAGTTTTAACATTAAGTAATATTTGGCAGCAGTCCATGCAAAATCTGTCGTTTTGTAGGCAAAGAAGTATTTTTTGTAAGGAACGATCAAACTGTTTATGTGGGATGCTTTCTCAATCACTGTCATCGATGCTGACATTGTTCCGTGGAAACGTCCAATTTTTTGACGTTATCTGTAATATAAGAAACATGCCGTTGAAGCGTCTCAAGTGTTCCCTGAAGGTAGGATTTATAGATCTAGAGCGCCACCGGCATGGCCCAGAGCTTATGTTGCTCAGCAGAAGTTTAAGCGCGGAGACTTAGGTGCCCACAAAACCGAAACAAAGAGTAGTACGGATAATCAAAGTATTATACAGCTCTCCCCTCCTTTTGAGCCTCGTTCCCAACCTTTCTCTTTGTCACCCTCCAATGTCAAACATCAGAGTAGTTGGCGCTGTTAGTGAAACATTCGCGAACCAACCACCCCAGTCGTCGAATTAGCATGTAGTTGGAAAGATATCTAAATACGACGACGCTGATCCCTCTTAAGGATCCTACTGGATCTGAATTTTCGTCCTCTTTGAGGGATCCGTTAGGGAAGGTGGAATGCGTAGGCCTTCACGCGGGTCCATCGGTGGTCATAGGAACACTGGCCCAAAGGCAGTTGCTTAAGAAAGGACGGAGCTCAAAATAGTGTAGTGGAGATAGGGCTTCACGTCTCTTTTTCCCTCTCACTTTATTCTCACTTGAGTGTTTTCCAACCATTTGCCTATCTAAGTTCTATCCGGCTGGTAGATTTGGGGGAGGTATGGCGTGTGCACTTAGTTGACTTCATACAGGTACCGTGACCTGCTCCGTAGCAAGCTTTTCTAGATAGTTTACGGCTAGTATCGTTTTACTTGTCAGTAGCGTTCATAAGGAACATGGTAATGGAGTAGTTGCCGAAGGTAGACTTCATTTTTCACCTTCTGTTAGGGACCATCACGGATTCTCCCATCCACAGCATGTACTCTTCTACCGTTGCGTTAAGGACTAACATTCAGTAATAGAAATCAGAGTAGCTGCCCCTTGGGATCGGGTTCGCTTTCCTTTACTATCATTGCGGCAGCTCGAGTCTTCCTTGAAGTAGAAAGAAGGCGTAATATTCGGACGGAATATGTGAAAGCCATGCCACCCAGGAAAGTACAAATATATAGCCTTAAGTATCCGCGAAACTAAAACAAGGATCAAAGAGGCAAACATTACAACCATCGTAAATATTCTTGGTGGTTCGATAGCATTTTATAAAATCACTGGAAACCACACTTTGAAAATGGAAGACGTGGCGGTTTACATGAAGATAAAAAGGAGTAACTTCAAGAAAGACCGTACACAAATCCAAAGATTAGTCTTAAACCGTATGCCTTGCTGGTCCATTTTTGATACCTTTTATTCATAGGATGGTGCATTATGTATCATTTTCTATGTGTCTTCGCAGTGGTTACATGGAGCTGTGTGTTTTGCTACTGAGATAATTTTGCCTAACTAATCCGGATCACAATTTTCATCAAAACAATGTGTGTGCTTAACTTTTTATAAGCACACTTAAAACATTCATTCAACAAAAAAGTGGCTTTAGTTTAAATATCAAAAGTGGGACTTAATTTTTTTTCGAACAACCCATGCATTGACGACACAGAAATTGTCCTACTTTTCTGAAAGAAACGAATTCGTCTAGTTTATTTAGACACTTTCCCAATGGGTTTGCACAGGAATAACGAGATTATTTTTTCAAAAGTGTTGTCACTATAACAATATTCATCGGACATCAACTTCAAACTAGCCGATGCTTTGTTTCTGTACACAGAGTGAGCAACTAAATCTATTGGAGCTATAATTTGGGCGAAAACACTTTCTTCCAACACATTTGTTTCAAATTGTAAATGCGGCACCTTTGAGAAATGTTCACAAATAACTCATTGATTTGAAGTGCCCATTTACCCTGAGAGTACATCCGAGTGAAGCACGTGGGGGGGGGGGGGTTCGCAAGGCTGGAATACAATGCGGATTGGGATTGCCAACCCTATTGGGACGTCTGTCAAATGGCATACACGCATGAGCGGGGAGCCGTGCAGCTGACCCCCTGCTAGTTGTCATCACGCAGATGTTGCGACGTCGTGGGTGGTCTCGTGCTGTCAAACGGACGCTGCCGCCTTACGGGCACATCGCTGGCGGCGGCGCGCATCGCGAACACGAGCATACAAGCAAGCACAGACGCGCATCTGCAGCCTAAATACCGATTTGTTCCGTTTTGCCCGTTTTGTCGCCAACTTGACGCTCAAACTCCGCCCCCTCTTTCCACTCATGGGCTGAGTCATCCGTGGTCCACGGGCTCCCACTGGCCTAGTCACAACGGCAGCCTGAATGCCGCCCCTAAGTGCATCCAACTTTGTTACTAGAATGACAACTAATCAAAGAGATAATTACTACAGTTTTTTGACGAATCACTACATCGAATGCAATCCAAATTGTTGCCCCCACCAGATGCTTCGAGTTTCGGCAGACATTTTTTGAACCTGGTAATGACTATTGGGATTGTAAATGGATGTAACTTTGTGCATCATGTATGTGATAACTAATTGTTACTTGCTACCAATCCTACTATGGCTGATCAGTGCGGACGGAAAGTATTCTCCCTCTATTAGAATTGTTTAGCTTCCTACAGTAGGGGTTGGATGAAATAACCTACTTAATTGCATTAAATGTTTTCAATTTCATTTTTCAAGAAATATAGGAAGAGGTTACTTCCAACCAGTAGAAGTTATTTTCGCTTTAACGCTTCAAATTATAGGCATCGAATATGTCTTATTTTCCAATTTTTCGGTACAATTTATGTACGAGTTTGAGCACCATAAATAATGTTTTAGTGCTCGCAGAGAGGAAGCGTCGGTGTGAAAAAGACTCAGATTTACAGCACCAGTCTATCCCGCAACAGGACTTGGATGTGGCTCAAGATTGTCCAAAGGCCTGCACATGCTCTCAACTCCCAAATCGAGTGCAAAGATCGACTGACGACGTAATTACCTTCACAGCTCTGCGTTCTGGAGTTGTGGAGATCGTGGAACCAAGTCTCAAAGTCATTTGCACGAATGCTGACCTGGCTTCTGTACCTACCGAAATTCCTGAAAACACGAAAGAACTGTACGAAATCTGGGAGGACGCATTCTGCTATCGTAGTAATCACTGTATAATGTTCGTGTTTCTGTACCGTTCAGATATCTGGATCACAATTCAATAGAGGAGGTGAATCATGGAAATTTTGCACACCTGAAGAAATTGGAAGTCCTGTAAGTTTGTAAAATTCGTTTTAATTACCCTTCTTTTAGGTCGCTTCACCATAACCGACTCGTATATCTTCGCAATGGGACGTTCACTGCACTTCTGAGGCTCAAAGTGTTGTAAGTTAGCTGGACTTTACTAAATATAACTTCAGGCAACTCCATTCCAATCGATTGCAATGCATTGAAAGTTCGACATTTGACCTCGAATCTCTGCAGCTTGTGTGAGTGATATGCATTTTTGGTTTCAAAAAAACTGTATCTTCCCATCATTGCGACTTGCAGCAAGTTGATTTGCTTTTTTTCACTTGTTATTACCATCTAGTAGTGCAATGAGTCAGCTTGATTAAGTCGATAAATGTTTCTTCAAAATCAATGGCTCAATTAACTTACCGTAGAATAAGATAACCAGTAAAAAAATTCCGCTAGAATCATTTATATTTTGGGGATTTCCCAAATAGTTACAGTGCATAACACGACTGCCTTTTAATTCTGCCATATTTTCGATTACTGCCCTTTACCTTAAAAATTATTCCAAAGTGCTTAAATTAAAGGCCACGCCTAAAATGGCAGTTATTTGGTTTTATTCAATTTCATGCAAGTCCCTCGGCAAAATGACGAGGAATCAAGATCTACACAAAATGCAAAGCCTAGAAGAGCAAATGCTCAAATGAATTAAGATCGTCTGAGGATATGATATGTGCAATAGAACTGAGGCATAGAAACTATTTGATTTAATGGCAGGAGTTTCGATGATAATCCATTCGATTGCGGTCCTCAAATGTCTTGGCTAAGCGACTGGATGCAACGGAACCAGGCGCTTGTGATGGCCTCACCCTCTGCTCCTGCCTGCGTCAGTCCTGCCCATCTCAAGGGATCTCCTCTTGTTAGTCTCTCCACTGAAGATTTTTACACTCCCAACGGGAACTCAATGGAGTTATCTTGCAAAAACAACCTCTGCTCTGCTAAAGGTACTTCTCGATTTTCAGTGCATGCGTGTTTGAAAACATGTCACAAATTTGCTCCCTAGAAAATCACAACACGCCTGCTTCGGTGGTCGTATATTAGCTCTATTACCAGAGAAATAACACCTGGCTCGGAAAAGCGCAATTTCTTTTACGCTCGTTACTTGAAATTTCATTGAAATTGAAACGTTTATATCTTTACATTTTAGCTATTGAAGTAGAATCTCACTGTCCAGGCCCATGTACATGCAAAAACCAACGGGTTGATTGCTCAGGAAAGGCCCTGAAAGAAATTCCAAGGGACTTACCCCCTGAAACTAGAGATTTGTATGTTTTGTTACTTTAGCAGGTTACTTTTGCAGGTTTTTGGAGCATAATGAGATAAAATCGATTGATTCTGAACGCCTTCAACACTTGAAGAGTCTCGAGACACTGTAAGCGTTTACCTTTGGTGAACTAGTTTTGCAACTGGGGCAACTATGGATATGCGCTTGTATTTTAGGCTTCTCAGCCACAACAAAATTATCGAGATTAACGCTGACGCTTTCAAGGGTTTGTCTAACCTTAAATCGCTGTGCGTAGAGATGATGAGTGGAGTGCTTACTGCTATGCATGAAATGTTAGATTTTCGTCACATTTTAGGGTGTTGAGTGGCAATGGATTAAGATGCATACACCCAGACGCTTTCAGCGGATTGAAACAGCTTAAAGTTTTGTAAGTTTCTTTAGTGTTTTAACGAAATACACAGGAGATGAAGCTATAATTTCTATCGAGGCGTTTTAATTCGCACCATTTGGATATTTTTTCGAAAACATAAAGCCGGTCGTATAAAGGCTTAGATCGCTTTCAAAAAGTTAATCCAACAAGGAGATTAATATGGTTCCTTGATTCATTTTTAATAAGTGGCTTTTATCACTCATCATCTAGAATACTACAAAACAATGACATCTCGACCTTAATGAATGGCACTTTCCGGGATTTGGGGCAGTTGAATAATTTGTAAGCACTTACGGTTTTGGCTCTGCATTTTAACTCGACAAACTTCAAATCAGTAGCTCTTGCGTTCTAGAGCATTTGGTCAAAATCCTCTCCATTGCGACTGCAACTTGCGCTGGCTGCACGTCTTCTTCAGACTCAAATATTTGGACAATGGTGTCTCGATTTGCGCCGGTCCTGAGCAAATGAAATTTAAGTCAATCTTTCACTCAAATCCAAAGGATTTTTCATGCTCAATAAGGTCAACTGATATTGTCGCCAAATGCAATCCCTGCGTTGGCAATCCTTGCCTAAATGGAGGTAGATGCGAGACAATCAGTAGTGTGGAATTCAAGTGCACATGTGAAATGCCGTTTTATGGAGATCGGTGTGAGAAGAAAGTAGACGCCTGCTTCGAAAAACCGTGTAAAAGTGGCGGTACTTGTGAAGTGACTGATGATCTCGGCCACTACAGGTACTTGCTGCGCTCAATTACACTTACCCACAGTTCAATGTATAAAAAATACCTTAGCCACCAGACGGGGGACCACATCCTATAGATTATTAAGAAATAGTTTATTGCATTCTACTATGGTGCTCTTTAGGGTTATTTTTCTAGGATTTGCATGCAAGATGGATGTCTAAACTACCTCTGCGGTACTAATATTCCTGCCAACGGCGAATAGTTTATTTCTATTATTTAAGTAGAAGAATATTTTTACAAATGCTGATAAACGTTAAACATTAGTTCCTTAAAATACCTTGCTTTTTTCATGCAGATGTAACTGTCCAACAGGATTTACGGGCTTAAATTGTGAAGAAAACGTGGACGACTGCAAAAACGTTGAGTGCAAAAATGGTGGTGTTTGTACTGACGGCGTCAACAACTACACTTGTGAATGCACTCCCGGATTTCGAGGTGACGAATCATGCCGTTACTAGAGGTTATTAGTACCCATTTTCACGTGCCACAATTAAAATGCTTGCTATGCCTTCCAAGTGTGACTAGAGATGTGGAGCAATTGGAGTAAAATTACAGAATGACTTAAAGCGATCATTTAGAAGCGCTTTAAAAAAATTTGACTGTCAATATGAGCACGTGGATCTCATATCTGAAAATGTCATGTTACGTTACACATTTCTGAGTCGCGCTTTTTGATTAAATAAAAAGAAGCACTTTCTTACAGCTATAAATTTACATCGTAAGCACGTGCATTACCTTCATCTGTGTACAGATTGAGTCTTATCTTGATTTAGTTTTTCCAATTTCCTTAGGTAAGCATTGTGAAGACATACTTCAGTACTGTGTTGATGAAAATCCTTGTCAAAACGATGGGGTCTGTGTGATGCAAAAACCTGCAGGCTTTAAGTAAGTTGTCCCTTCATGTGTACCTAACTCTCCAAAGGTGCATATGTCCTGAGGGTTGGGGTGGGGACGACTGCTCGAAGAATTTGGATGACTGTGAATACAATAAGTGCCAGAATGGTGGCGTTTGTATTGACCAGATCGGTGGTTACACTTGCGACTGTCCGCATGGCTTTACAGGTGAGATATTGCTCTTTGGAGTAACCTTAAAAATACTCCGCAGTGCCTTACGCAACCATTTTTATTCCGATGGGTTAATTTTGACAAAATTAGACTCAGTAGTATTAATTATTCGCAATAGTTGATAGATATGGCCTAAAGGGGAAGTTGGAACTAGTTTTCCATGCATTTAAGAGAAAGCGACCAGTATTGAATTGGACGTCAATCAAATAGTTTATACACAAAAATCATATCACGGAATTTAGTGCATTTGTTTTTCGCTTTAGACAGGTATTGTGAAGCTCCGCTGCCTTCTCAGTTGACCGCTATGAAGAATTCGGCATCATTCGGCTGTGCTTACAATCGCTGCCTGAATGGGGCCACCTGTCAGCCTGACATGTCGCCGACTGGATATCGCTGTCACTGTCCTTTTGGTGAGTCTGTCAATAGAAATTTGGATGTTTTCACGTAAATCACCAAGCATTATACATCAAATTTTGCAAGAATCAATTACTTTAGCTCTAAATGCCCATGAGCACGAAGATTTCCGTAGAAATCCCTGTTATTACCGAAAGCACACATTGATTTTTCCACGACATTTGCTCAACCGCTGAAGTTCTGTTTCTGATAAAGCAAAAGTCTTATTTATCGCATTTCCCGAATCCACATCAGATTACATGTAATGCTTGGAATGTGTAATGAATATGAATACAGACAGGCAAAGTTTGTGAGTGGCTAACTTAGTACTATTATACTGGCACAGTATAAAGGCGTGTCGTTAAGATAAGTGCTCAATCATGCACATTTATCGATGGCTAAACGGAATTTAATATCCGTTGTAAACAATAGCTGCTGCTACCTTGCTTAATCCAAATCCATAATCAACGAATAGCATCCCACTAAGTTGTAGTCTTCTTCCCTTCACAATATACAACAGGCTATGGTGGAAACTTCTGCGAGAAAGTATTCTCCCTCTACATCCCATCGACGGATGTGCATGTCGCAGTACAGTCACCCAGTCGTGGATGTTTCCTTCCGCGGGGAAACATCAGCCTTACTTTCTCTACTGGCCAAAAACAAGGGATTCTGTTCTTCTTCTCCGAGGCGATAGATCAAACCCTTTCACCCCACCGATTCCTGATCGCAGAACTACATCAGGGTCACGTAAAAATAAGCTTTGCCATTGATGCTGGGGAAGTGGGGACTGCTTATTCCATGTCAACGGTGCGTTGTGTTTTGCAACAACTAGGCAGATTTGGTCGGCAACAGGAATCTCACTCCTACACTCTCCTTTCCATTTTTTTCCAGTTGACTGACAATAAGTTGCATCAACTCGATGTTGTCGTTATCACCTCTCGGGTAGAAATGTATGTAGATGGAAACAGAAACGCCCTGATCCAATCAGTTGTGTCGACATCTAGCCCCTCAAAACCCAAGCCTCGTGCCCTGATTTCAGCAGCTCCTATCTATTTGGGCGGTGCACCTAAACGTCTTTTAAGATCTATCAGCCGTGCTGGAGTGATTGAAGCCACATCTGGCATCGTTGGTACGTTGACCGATAATTTATTACTTGCTGTAATTATGGCATTTGTAGTTCACTACTGGTAGCAGGTCTCGCCTTGAAACGTAGCGGGTGCTCGGTTTTACTGGTATTAAAAATGTGTTTAGGCCAGCAACGTGTTCGTTTTCGTTTAGCTTGCATTGAATCCTTTCATATCAATGGCAAGGCGATGGATTTCTCCCAAGCCCTAAAGAACTCAAGCAGCTTAAAACCCGGATGTAAATTACCCACAAATTCTGGAAACAGCCTCACGACCGAACCTAACTCTAAGGCTCTTTATCCTCGGAGTAAAGTGGAATTGGCTAGACTTGACAACGCGGACGTTATGAAAGACTCTGGAATCCCATCCGACTGCAGAAGCAAGGAGCTGGCGTGCCTTAACGGAGGTGCCTGCATCCCTGGATATGTAGGCAATGGTCAAGATCAACGATGGACCTCGTCGAAATTACATGTTTGCCGATGTCCTGCTGGATTCGAAGGAGTTAGATGCGAAACGCGTAAGGTTATAACTACACTCACTAGCCAAGGAGCTTGTTCATATTATTTTATGAAAGTCTAAATCCTTCGTAAATGCGATTTTTTTGAAACCTACTAACGCTATGTAGTTTTAGACCCCAAAATTTGTTGGACTTATAACATTAAATAGTTCGAAATTGGTCTTTTTTTGGAACTAGCCATTTTAGCCCAAAACTGTGACTTGCTGAGAATAAAAAGTTGCTGTTATCAAGTTGCATAAACTAATTTATGCCAATTTTTCGCTGTTATTAGCGACCTTCTGCAAACGCCATTCCCGGTACTCCTATATATACGACCCAGACACAGGCTGCATTTCAACTAGTCGAATTGTGATTCGTTCCTGTTCCGGATCCTGTCAAGATGCAGCCGATACTTCATTGATGTGGCAGCTGGAACAGCAGCAGCGGAAACGCCGATGGCGGAAAAAGGCACAGCGAAGGGTTCGCCGACATAGAAGTCAGTGGATTTTATCATCACCACTACTGCCGCCACCTTCACTGCCATTGTTGCCCAGAATAAGTCGCATGCCTCGAA
The DNA here is from genome assembly GCA_001923025.3 of Taenia multiceps. NCBI lineage: Eukaryota > Metazoa > Platyhelminthes > Cestoda > Cyclophyllidea > Taeniidae > Taenia > Taenia multiceps. Next base: position 74,258,553 of record CM010311.1, on the reverse strand, counting down.
GTGTCACGGAGAATACTGGAACCTGCTGTCAGCCGGTGCGCTTCAAGCGGAAGAACATACAGTTCCACTGCCCACAGGGCGGGAGTGAGGGCCGAGTCTACTCTCGGTGGTTTCGATTCGTTCGAAAGTGTGGATGCATCACCAATTGTCACAATCGCGACGGCAGTACTGCTGGTAGTACAGCCACTGATGCACTTTGAAGCCACAGAAACATGAGGGAAGGAGGGATAGACACAGAGGACACAAACGACATCTCATCTTCCACGTAGCATTTATTCACAGGAGCGCAGTCGTTGTGGCACACCCACTCTGCATGAGATTGTGCCGCCGTCGTCGTCATTCGTCCACTTTTAACGGGCACAGCACATGGGTTCTTGCAACCATTTACTTATATGCCTTTTCATTTAACATCTTCCAAGTACCCCATCCCATGCTCTGCTTCGCTCCTTTTTCCACTTTTCTTGAAAAGGATCTATTTTAATCAGGACTTTAAATGTAAAACTATGGACTTAAGATCAAGATATCTGATTACACACAGAATAAGCCAAAGTGGTGGTTTTGTGTTCGCAAGGAATGCAAACGAAAGTTTCTGCAGTCAACTACCTATCTAATAATCGCATATCCATTCTACAAACATGCTTATGGGATTTCTTAATCCTGACGGAGTGGAAGGTAATATCACTCAGTCTCTAGACACTTCAAATGGTAATAAACAGACCGTAAGGTACACAGGAAAGGGAACGTTAAAAGTCATTTACTGCCAAAAGATGGCATCATAAATTCAATCTAACCTTACGAAAGATTGGTTGCAAATGTGACAGAAATCTCATTCTCAAAGCAAATCTTTTAAATGAGTTTGCATGCCCCGGTGTTGTCTCAGACGATGTAATCTCACAATTCTGTGTCGCAATGTGAATTCAGGTATTGGCTATTTCTTTCTACCACAATCCCAGTTGATTTAAGTTAGTGAAATCACCTGAACTAGGAATGAGGAAGGTATTCCTCATCACTTGAGAGGCCAGGAAGTACAAATTGGACGAGTTTTAGCACCCGGCTTCACTTGCATTCACAGTTTGGAAGGCGAGCAACATAGGCTTACAGCCTGAAACTCCACATAGAACTTCTTACACGAGCCGGTCCTAGTTGATGATTGGCCCCAAAGGATAGCCTCATTCGTCCACCTTCGATTAAGTTCCAATTTTAGAGTTTACTCATCTCGTAGCATACTGCGCAACTTGCTGGTCTGTTACGTTTTAATACGATCCTCGAAGCAGGTCATTCCAGCTCATCTGGACCCATAAACATTGAAGGCGTGAAGGCTACTTCATATGCTTCATCGGTCAAGAATTAACCCAAGTTGCTCCTAGCGCGAGGGACTGTAAAGATATCCAACCCTAGAGACAACTTCAGGCCAATAGGGATTATATGTAGAAAAGACGGTCCCTTTAGATTACATCATGCATCTCCGGAATTTGCGGCAAAGTATTTACTTTCAGAAATGGTCAATGTCAAAGGGAACGATTTATCTACAAAGCAATAACAACGATTTTGAGCCTTATTTAGGGTAAGAAACACCCTATTCGTCTCAGATAGTAGCCAAAGAAAGAAAATACTGCTTTCAAGTGCTCCATAGTTTCAAGAAATGGGGATTTCTGAATCAAATTACTACAGCTGTCTTCGCAGAAGGGAGTTGAGAGACAGAAAGAGAGGGAAGGAGGGGTCGCTTAGGAAAGAAACATTGGCCGGCCAATGTCTCTGTTGGTCATTAGATTTGGGGGACCCGCCTGAGCTTCTTGAGTGTGAGCGACATCACCACAGGAGAGGAATAGAGAAATGGAGTGATCTACTCGGCGTGGTCGTATGGCTTTCTAGAGGAAAGGTTGCGCAAATTTACTATCGTTTCGGGAGCCCTGTCAGCAGCGTTGCCTGTGCATGCCGGTGGCCATAAATGAGTGGAGTCTTGACGCATGAGCCTGTAAAAGCCTTGCGGATTCCACCACAGTTTCGACGATGCAGCCTTATGGTCTACTGAACTGGGGAGGCCGGTAAATGTGACATGCTAGGAAGGCTTATTTAGAAAAATTTAAAGTAAAAAAATTCGGGTAAATGGTCGCTTACTTAGTGGAAGTCAGAGTAGGAGGGGGATTAACTTTCCAGGTTCCGGGATCTAGTCCATTGGTCTGTGGCCATGGTCGAGTATGCACAAGCGGTCTACCAGCATTCTGTTGCTGCTGCCAGTGCCACTCAGGTTGTGGTTGAAAGTTCTGGTGAATTGAGCTATATTCAGGGATGTACAGGTGTGATGAATGCTGATTTGGTTGTAGTGGCGGTGCCAGGGGAGGCGGATGACGATAGCTCCGTGCATAAGGTGATTGATATTTCCTCGGCTGCATTGTTGGGGGTGGCCCACAGCTTGGCGTTTGCTTAAATTGGTGCTCAAAAGAAGTGTTCCACCTCTGAAACATTAAAATTTTGGAGAGCAGATGTCTATGATCTTTCTTCTGGTCAAATTCTAACATTATCTTGCTGATTGAAAGCCAAAAAGGTAGATGTGACGAACCTGGAACGTAAAGGAAACAGAAACTTGACGTCGTTAGTTGACAAGTAAAACAACGTGCTAATAGTTCGGATCAGTGTAAAAGTGGATCGGTATGTATGCCCGATGGAGTCAAGTTATCAGTAAGACTCGAGTTACAATCGCTTTGCTTCAATTTTGATCTTAATAAATCGGAGTTTGATACAGACCGGGGTTAAAAGATACGGATGAAGACGAAACGGTGAAAGTGGAAGAGATTTTTTACTCTAACATACGCGCTTATCGATAAAACTGTCTTGCAGAATTTGACGTGGTCTCTGCTGCCTGGACTGGAAGTCATAGCCCTCAAAAGTACTGCGGTTCGATGCAATCGGTTGACTCAAGTTGGTTTGGCCCAGTTCGTTGAATTGCGAGGCGAAGAATACATCATCATAATCATTCTCATTGTACCTTTTGTCATCACTATCGTCCAGTCGAAGATTGAGCTGGATACGGAGGGAAATACAATTACGGCTACTCGCAAACAAATTTACTTGGTAAGAATACTTCAAATAATTTGCTCAGCTAAGATCAACAGTGCTCGAATTGACAGACTGATATTGAAAAATGATGCATGAAATGGAACAGCTCTAAAAAACTTAACCATTTAGAATCCAATAAAAAATTACATTTCTTTCACTGCAACGCTTTTGTCACTGCCTCCAAGAATGCTTCCAAGTATTTTTATGATGAAATGCACCAAAGAGGTTCCAATGGAAATTCGAGCATGCAGAAAATTAACTTTGCCATTTCCTTTATTTCACAATTTTCTTTGAAATTTAATAATAATGCATACACTAACAGCGGGAAGTATCAGTTCATTTTTAATATCAATGAAGGCTAATGCAATATCTCCTCATTTATGCCTCGCAAGTTAAAATAATGCACAATTTTTATGCCCCATCAACAGTTTCACTTTATGATACTTTCTAGGACTGTAATTCGATAGGATCCAATGTGGAAACTTCAGCTTAACGACTGAAGTTGTGCCTTAATTCCTCATATTCTGAAGGGTTTCATGAAGAAGTTATAGCTACAGATGAAAAGAGAAAGGGTTGAGTAAAGCAAAGTAAAATACATAAACTCGAGTGCACTACGAATTGCCCATAATTCCTTAGCTAAGGATATTTAATAACATGCTTCCCTTAAAACTTTCTGAATATCATTGCACCAGCGGTGAGTCAAAAAATACCTCCTTTTTGAAGACAGTAGGCGTATGTGCAATGGTCCAGGCTCCAGGTGAGTCCGACCTCTGCCTCTGTCTTCGTTCGCTTGACCTTGATCTTGCAGCGTCGAGGGAACGAGTCGAAGGCCGATACCCCCCTCGTGCAGGATGACGCTGAAGACTATCTGGAACAGATGGCAGCTGCCGACGGTGACCACGTCCCTCAGAGGAAGTGGGCGACTTCATCTACAAAATGTTGCAAAAGTGGGCTCCATATACATTTTTATTGAGCAACCAATAGCAACACACAAATTGGTAGTTTGCCATTTCAGCAGCGTTTACAACGCATAATTTCTGACTTACAGGACAGAAAAGAGCCAGATTTCGATCGCAAAAGATTCTCTCCCCTAGCTTACATAGGCCTTTCACCTCTTAAAACACCAAGACTGTACTCATTTTGTGAGTTTTGTGTTCAAAAACGAGATATTTTGTGTCCCACTGCCATCGCGCTATTACCATCAATCCCATAAATCACGGTGAAAACACTTTATGAGCCACTCGTCCACATCGAGGTATTACTTACCCTCACAATAACATGAAATTGTTCGAATCTAAGCGTCATGTATAAATGGAGAGTGTAATGGTCAATTTGGACTTACCGCTCTGCGTTCTCCATGCATCTGTCCATCCTTCCTTTCCAACTCATTAGCCCATTTGGAGAAGCCGGAAAAAACGTAGATAGAGGACGGAACACTAATTGATGGTGCAGGGCTAGGCGTATCACCTCGACAGAAGTAAGAAGCATCGAAATCTAGTTCCTGCTCCACTTCCTCTCTCGGCACTGCCGCTGTCCTCAGCTCCGCATCAAAATCATTATCAACATCCTCTATGTCTTTCTGGAAGTCAAAAAGAGGTCCACTTGGGTCAGGCGTCCTCACCACTCGAGGAAATCTGGGTTCCATCTCAGAAGAATGGAGAAGGGGGACATTTCCGTCCTGATCCCCTTTATCAGAATCGTCAGGGTACTCCCTCCCACAGTCCAGCTTTTTCACATAGGCATATCGTTGAGAGAGAAAATTGGCAGTCGATTTCCTTTGACGGGATGCACATATTTAAATCAGGTGACGAATTTTTACTATTGAGCTAACTAGAACTTTAGTGATTCATTCAAGTTCCTCATACTAACTTACAGAATCAATAACCTTGACATCAAAACAGCTGCTGCACAGCAATAGACCATCATATTCATTTAAAAAAAAACTGTGACAACGTAATGGCACAAGCTGAAAATTTCGAATTAATATTCAAACTTTTTAGGTAGGATTACCTAATCATTTTCTTATTAAAAATTTTACTGATTCTTAAAGAGTAAATCAGGCTCACCTATCAACCAATTTTGTATTCACCATGTTGGCAATGTTCCTCCTCTTTATTAACCCGGGAACGGTTGGACATGATTTTCGTGGCTTTTCGTTTTCATGCTGCGGCAATGAAACTTCGAAAACCTGAAGAGATGGAGAACATAAAACCTTGGAATTATCAGCTTATTCTAGGGTGCTCCAATTGGCCACAAACCGCATTCACAAGTTGACGAGAAGTGAAATTGACTTCTGTTGCTATTTTAGGAGTGCCTCACTTGGCCGTACTTTCTCCCAATTAATAATTAGCAAACCGCCTATCTTTGAATTCAAAAATGTCCCTTTATTCAATTTCACATTGTAAGGCAAAATGTTTCAGGCTCAGTTTTCTTGGTGAGAAATAAAGCATTGTACTTACATTGCAAGTAAGTGCCAGAAACGAGGTTCTTTTTTAAGACTTTTGATGAATACTGATAGACTTACTCGCGATGTAATTTTTGGGCGATTGGCGTCTGTATTTCGATTCCCCAAGGAAGCTGGCAATCTTGCACAAAAACAGATAAATAACAAAGGCACAATCAAGTGACTTATTTGTGAAACTGATGAACGCGCAGGTCATAAAGGGTAATATAACTCATCAAAGTAGTTGCCTTTCATAAAAGCAAATGGTGTGGATTAAATCATTTAAATCAAACTCAGAAATGTTGAGCCAATTAGCACTCTGTAAAATAAAGGAGTTGTTCGTAATAAAAACCCCACACACGTATGTGGCTATCAAGGATGCAACAAAAGTACAAGCAAGATATTCCAATCCTGAAAATGAAATGCTTAGCTAGAACAAAAACGTACATTGGAAGGTTGGGAAACCCAGTTCTTTGATTAACCGACGGGAGATAACCGTATGGCCGTTCATGAGCGACATTCGAAGGCTTTTCTAGATCCTTCCACATTCCATGTGACTGCTTCAAAGGAATTTCCTCAGAAATTTCACTGCTGGGTTCGGTTACATCAGGATCCCTGGCTTGCACTGTATCCCATGTGTTCTTTTAAGAGCAAATAGGAAAAATTAGCGGTTTGAACGATGTACCTAGCGATCGGCTTATAATTAAAGAAATAGCAGGCTTTTAACTATTTAAACTTGAAACAGATGCTTATACTACATGGAACCTTTTGCTGGTCGACAGAGTTGGGCAAAGTAAGTTCTTTTGAAGTCTGGTCGAGTTTGGGAAACTGCAGGACCGGTGGTGCCTTGCGAGCACGAGAGGCCTCTGTCTCAGGGATGTTGTTAGAAGGACCAGTTGCAGAAGCCTTTGAGGGAGATGGAGGAACAGGCGTATTGGCGCTGTTGGCTCCCACAGATGCTGGAGAGTTTTGGGGCGAACTGGAAGACCTCCTGTAACTACCAACCCTTTGTAACGCATGCATCATTGAACCCAGGAGACTCATTTGCCGCTACAGTAGAATAGAGACCATTAATTCCCACTACTCTTATGCATGCATGCATGCAATAAATACTTCCACCTCCCCAAAAGCAAGAATAGTTCTTCTGAGGTAGAAAGACCAGCCATGTTCTAGTTGCGCCTTTTTAGGTCCCAAATATTTACATTTCATTGACTATAGAAATCAATTAAAAGTAAGGTGACGACTAGAAAGAAAGTTATATTTATAAAAGGACGGGAGTTAGATCCACTTCACTCGTTGACGATATGCATGGAGAAACAAAGACCAGAAAGTTTTTTACGGCTTAAATCAAAGAATGTAAGCTGATGTCCAAAATGCCAAATGCGTTGCGGAAGTGTCCACTTCCATTGTTCTAAGAGCAACTGATTAATTGTACAACAGCACTATTTAAATAGTGGCAGAAACATACAAATTGACGGCGAAATTTAAATGATAATAAACAAAATGTACAATTGGATTTTGGAATTTCTATAAAACAAACAAATTAAGAACGAAGCAGGGCGGGCGTTGAGGATCCTCCAAATGACGAGTAGATAAAACTTTTCACCTAACTTTTGCCCATATGTAAATTGCGAGGATGCTTACTGTGAGATTCTCTCTGAAGGACATAAAACTAGGGAACTGGACAACAATAGAACGTTAAAAGCTGACATTTGAGCATGATTGATCAACAACCCGTGAAAGTGTGAATGCCAACCCTAACTATCAAATGAACTGAACAGAAGTCGGATGTTTAATAAATAAAATCATAAGAGATGAAGAAATCTTCAACACATTATGGTGCTTTAAGCTTGCTGAAGGCTAACACATCTATAGCAAATTGTCAACGTGCGAATAAGTAGAAGCAAAGCCTTTCCTAATGTCTAATCCAACGTTCATTCGGAGTAGACTTTAGCGAGATCTCCAGTAGGTAGTGAAATAAGCCAATACTCAGGGTATAGCATGAGATCCTTAATTTTCAAGGAAATAAAACATTTATGACGGTTCTAGGAAGTATGGAGCGGTTATCAAGTCAAAGCAGTTTCAACATGTATTGGACTTGTCATTGACATCGCCCTTTACAGAGGTGTACATCGGAGAAAAGAACTCCACCTTATCGTCACTCGCGGAAGAGCCGGCAACTTTTTCTTCTTCAGGCTGCATTAAAGAAGATCGTCCCTAAATAAGAGAAAAGATCGATGTTATTACTGAAGAGAAAGATGAATAAGTCTGAATACACGTAACTTTATTAGAACAGCGACGAAAGCGTGAATTCACAAGAGGGTGGCAGTTTGAAATTATTCAGCTGTGTAAATTAGCACAGCATTCAGTTTTAATACTGAATTCGAAATTATTTTCTTGCAACCTACAGCCCCCATCTTCGCATTTCAACGCGGAGATGTGACTTGACTACCAAAAAAAAGGTTGGCAATAAGGTATTTTTATGCTATTTTTAAAATTTTGGCATTTTCCCCGCGAAATACAACCCCTTGGTCAGGTTAATCGACCTTGCAGACTGAAAAAAATGAAAAACATGGAAGTGTGGAACTACAGATAAAATAGATTCATGTAAGTCTAAAAGCAAAAAAAATTAGCAAACGTTAAACTTGAAATAGAGCATAAGCATAGAAGAATTCGAAACAAATTAAAAACTTAATTGCTAAAACCCAACTCCTTTTAGCTGTACGCAAGAATAAAGTCTCCGCTGTATCATTTCAACATTTCAAACCAATGTCAAGTCATTTGAGGCATTCAACAACGTGACAAGGAGAAAGGTCCCAAAATGTACAAATGATTTTCAAGAACATAAAAGCCCCTGCATTTCACACAAGCCAATACACCCCAAGACTATAATGGCTAATCGTTCGAAACGTTGAGCCTGAAGGAGGGCATGAAATGCAGCGCCCAGGATGAATTTGTTGATATTCTTTGAATTTGTTACACTAATTCAAAAGGAGCTAAACTGCGCTTCCATGGAAGTAGGAGAACATTTCAACGCGCACGTAAGCAGTGAAAGTATGTTCAAAAACAAGAACTCATGGATCTCTAAACGTAAGAAAGAATATTAAAGGGTTCACAAAAGAAAGCAAAACGCTCTTAAAACATTAAAAGCTAGAAGTCAACATTGAGTCCCGACAAGTATAACTCTCAAGGGCACTAAAATAGCCCTACCTGATAGTGACTCGCGCATTAGTTAATTTTTTAACTTAAGCAACATTTTATTCATTCCAAAAAACCGTTGAACTCATTGCAACGACCGAATATTAAATAACTCACCCGAAAAGGCATTATTGAATGTCTTTTGTGCTGAAATGGTAAAAAAGGATTGTTCCAAGTAGACTACATATAGCGATCGGTTCGATTAATCTTTCAAGTGACTAAAGAATTTGCATTTACACAAAACTACGAAAAATGCATTCTTTAAAATTGCCCGTATATGATCCCTGTACTGAGCCACACCTGTTGCGGTTAAAGAGAAAGTAGGATATTTATTTCGGAGACGTGAATTACCTGACCATATGGAAGGTGCTTGTGCTCCTCGGCCTTCTTTAGCTTCCACCGACGAAACCACTCTTGAATGAGAAATGTTGCGTAGAACTTCCCGACAGTAACATCGTCATTCCCTAAGAAGACATGAAAACCGGATGATCAATTTGACAGCTAGGAATCTTTTACATAATAACATAGGTCCTGTTCTTGCTTTTACATGCAATACAACAACAGTGAGATGATGAAGAATGATTGAGCACTTGTTTGCGTGCAAGTGCTCCTTGAGTACTAATTCATTATACATATGGATGCGCTTAATGCAGCCTAAAACAGACTTGATCACAAGTGAGCACTTCATTCTCATAACGCAACTTTGAATAGACAAGGACGCTGTAATTTCGATGCTGAATGCTTTGCCAGGAAGTGGAAGAGCAAGCGGCAATCAAATGATCCCAAAGACCAAATTCTTGAATATTTGAAAATCAGTTTAAGGCTATCCGATAAATTAAATACTGTAGTGTTCATCGGTTTTAGCTAAATAAAGTGGTTCATTGCAAGAGAGGGTCTACAACTACTTTTTACATTCGGAATTATATTCTTAAGAAAATAATTACATCTTGTTGTTAATAATTTTGATGAAATCAGAAGTTAATTTAAGTAGCTAAGCAGTAAAATTATTTAATCTACACCTTGCAATGCTCCCAATCTTTACACTTGTCGTGAGATAGTCACACCAATGCTGTTCATCATAGAGTGTGAAGAGAACCAACATATGAAATCGAGCATTACATATGGGTCGGTGTCTTCAAAATTAGGACCTCGACTACGAAGAAAAGCTAGGCAGTGTATTTTCTATGCGAAATACCAAGAAATCAAGTAGAGGTTCCCTGAGTTGAGATTTTAGTAGGAAGAAGTCTAAAATGTAGCGAAATCACACCCAAATGTCCTCATACAAAACGCCAAGACTGTTAATTTTTTCGTTTCCTGGCTGACAGATTTTGGGTGTGATGTAAAGCTTGTGTTCAAAACTTTCCGAACAAAGTAGGGAAAGTAAGCTGTCTGGGCCAAAAGGAAACAACGATTTTTGAGGACGAGAGAAAATAATGAAGAATTAAATGCTTTTACGTACTCTTTTACATGAAGTTTGGGTAACACAAGCCATAACTTTATTTATCGGTGCGATAATTTACCAAGGAACTGAGCGTAAAAGAAATGGGAAGAGTCGTGACAGTGAGACCTCATGCTCAATAAAATCGAGTTTACCACATGACTGGAAAATGCCCTCTTTGGCTAAATGGTCTCCGAAGGAAACGACCGGACAACAAGTTTAAATGTCCTTTGACTGCCGCTTTTAAATTCTATCTCACTTTCAAAACGAAGTACCATTATTTTCTCTCCTAAGCAAGTAAAATAGTACCCTACCTATTTTTCCAATGTGGGATATTTTGCATAGGTTTTCCAGGGGTGCCTAACTTATAATGCAGGGCCATCGATAAGCCACTCTGCTGTTACTTTGCTTTTCGGAACAAATGAAATGCTTGAAACGTTAAATAGATGATGCCATGATGTGACGATCGGTGTCGGCAGTTGCCTTGTGTGACATGAAATCCCAGCTGTGAGAGACAATAAAGTCAAGGCGAGCAAATCAACAAACGGATGCATGCACAACTTGCGATCTTCACAGAAAAGTGTGTTAAAATGGGATTAAGAGGCGTCATGGACGCTGCAATTAAAGGAATAGGTAAGAGCAGTCTGATTAGTAGAGAAGTGCTATTTTAAGTGTCCGCATTTCAACTGTTGCATTTAGCTGTCTAGCGAAATTAACTTCCGTTGCCAGAGGATTTTATAGGCCACAGGCCATAGTGACAGATGTATTTGATTCAGCTCTGTCTTAAAGAGGACGGGCGTGGCCAACATTATAGAATGGATTGTTTAATCGGACCAAGTGTGCTATTGGGTGACGACGCAGCCGGATTAGGACGACTTATTCCTGAGACAGCCTTTACGTCGAAGATTGAAGATAAGCCTAGTAATGGTCACCCCAGTTTTACAGCCCACCTAGACACTAACGATCTCCAAGATTGATTAAATTAGTTAATTCTCAAATTAGTTGGGTTTCCCAAATAGTCCATTTTTCATCAAGCATTTTAAACCTTACTACCAGCAGGAGGAACAACTTGATCAAGCAGGTTAGGACTAGTGTGTTTCCAAATCTTCTTTATTACGGCTCGAAGTTCCTCGTTCAACTGATCCGGCGTAGATCCTGTAAAGAGTAAACGATAAGTACTTTGAAAAGTCGAACACCATAATGTTTTAGCAGGGAGAATGAATCAAGAGAAACATGGATACGATGAGTACGCATTTCAACAACTTTGGGCAGAAATTATGCTATTAGAAATCAAAGTGTGCAGTTTTGCGCGACCAAGCAAGTCCCGCATTTGATTGCTGATTATTGAACTCCAATAATTTCCCTACAAAATCATTGGTGGAATTTTTAACGTTTAAATTAGAGTACTAACCGAGACCAGAAGCATCTTCAAAGTAGTTTAAACTGCATGTCAGATAAAAAACAAAACATGACATCAAAATGTCAAAAGTTATTTTTCCGGATCAACGAGCTAAGTAAACGACAGTCTGAACAGAATAACGATCATGTAGATAGTAAGACCTGCGTTTTGACACTAGGTATTTTCCTTAATTTTCATAATAGAGTGAAGATAGAACATGTAAAAATATTTCTGTAAAAATTTCATTCACGAATGTACGATGACGCACTTTAACATGTTTAAATTCTGCAAACACGAACGTGAAGAAAAAAGATTAAAATCGAGAAACTAATGAAAATACCTTCTGTCTTTATTTTCAAATTGGTCCGCACAAGTGCAAATAAAGTCGCGTTGAACATGACGGTCCCATCGCTGTTTAGCGGCATATTCATTCGGACAAGTGTCTAAAAGCAAATTCCGTGGGTTGGCTTCACCTACTATGACCTATAACTCAATATTTTAAAAAGCCAGAACAAAAATGTAACAAAAACTTTCGTTCTTGCCTACCATATATTGTACACAATGCCGTTTAAAAATAGGGAAAGTTCGTTACTTTGCGAAAATAGGCCCATAACCAGTAGTTTTGGTTCCCTTTGGCTAAAATTAATTTTTAATTTCGGCCAGCTTTATTAAACTAATAAAAAAACAAAGCTCACCACACAGGCCGTTCGATGTGGGCATAGTTTACCGAACCCCAAAGGGGGTGAGATCTTTCGAAGGAGAGTCACTACGTCAAGGTGTTTAATTCTTCCCCTAAAAGAGATTTTCTGTCTAGTCAACAATATTTTGGGATTTTACATAAAAATGAACCGAGCTAAGCTCACTGGAGAGGTACTAAGAGTTCATAAAAAATTGTCGTCGCTGTTTAAAAGATCTACATTACCCATTTCCCAAAAAGTGTAGAAAAATACATCAGTTGTGCCCACTATACTTTTATGTGTATGCCAGATCTGAAAGTTTGTAGAAAAAACGGATACAGCACAACGATGAGTGATTCCTTCCTATACCAAATGAAAAACCCGCAAAAAAAGTTAAAAGAAAGTACTGTAATCGTTCGAAACATGCACTTTAAAATAATATTTTCGATAGAAAGCGTAAAAGGAAAAAAGCACTACTGTATTGCATCGCACTATTCCTCAAGACCTTCTTATTGGTATCAAGTCCTTGCTGGGGCACCATAAAACAGCACTTTAAGCTATGTTACAACTATATAAGAACAACCACATTTGTTGCCTACGAAATGATCAGTGATCAATGATGCACTACTTCACTTGCAATAAAATCAACTCATTGTTAAATTGCTTTAAAAAGATGGGCATGAATGATAACATCAAAAACTCCTAATTGTCTCATTATTAAAGATTTTCTCATATTTTCTTGAAAAAATATGGACCTTACTTGGCTTCAGGATCATATTCAGACCATAGCCGAACGAACTCATCCAAGTGATGCGGCCCCAGGATTGACCAGTCTCGCGTAAGATAGTCGAAGTTATCCATGATAACGGCCACGAACAGATTGATAATCTAGGAGAGGGGGTGTAAAAATACATACTGAGAACTTCCGCTTAACGCAGTTAACGGGAAGTCAAAATTGTAATATTACATTTCCAAAAGTGACAATTTTAAATAAACAAAAAACCTTAGAGCACGCGTCAGCTAATGTTGAAGAACATGCTTTCAATTTCTACCCAAAGTCTGTGAATCAGTCAATACGCCAAGCATACATTTTAAGGCAGCACCATTGCATTCGTCCAAGGGTTTGACACTAAGATAGTAACAGGCAATAATGTATTAGCACAAAATACTTCCGAGTAAGGGTTACGATTTTCTATTATGTGATAAACTACGTAACACACTTAAATTGATGTTCAAAAGCTTCAAAAAATAGTTCACTACAATGGCAATTTCACATTCATCGGTAAGCATTCTTCCATTCTGCAAAGACCTGTCAAGAGCGTTTCAATTTAAAATATGAATAATTCTGAAATGAGCACCGACAGGTAAGTATGATAGCAAACATTAGGAATCGTTTATTTAAATACAGACGGATAAGATGGTGCTAATGCACATTGTCAGGTCACCAGTCTTTTGATTATTACTTGGTGGTAATGATGCATAATTAACACATAGTTAATCTAACTATCTGCAGGCGTTTCACTTCAGTCGCAGTGTGCCTCAACTTAATTACGAACGGTCAAAATATAGTTGAAGAATCTGTTACACCATAAATATAAAACAGAAAAATGGCATTAAAGCAAAAAACCCAAATGTAATTATCTAAACTTGTACAAGTGTGATACCAAAATAACATTTTAAGCTGAAGGGCGTTCGACGAAAGACACTACACCCGAACGATGCCATGCAACATAGTATCTTCAAGTCCTTAATGGGATGCATCATATTGGTAAAAGGAAGCAACATTAACTTAAAAACGGAATTGCTGCTAAAAATAAAAGTGGACATTCACACATCAGATAAAAATGTGAAGTCGTTTACAAAAAGTAAAACTATCGCTATTTGAATAACGACAGTGCGAAAAAAAAATTAAAAATGCATGACGAATAATGCGCCGATACTAGCACCTGAGCCAGCACGATTGGAATGGATGCGTAATCGACAAAAAAAATCCTCATCAACAATACTTGATCGCCTGATTTTACTGATATTATTAAAATATCAACAGTAATACTTTGCTGGTTTAAGTAGTTACCAAGATTAAGCTTGGTTGAGCCTGGTAAACTATTTTGTCGCAGCAAACTGTTTTTTCATTGACTGGGCTCATCTCCACCCTGCCGCCAAAGCTTTTACGAGAAAAAAAATATTTTTATAAAATTAACGAATCAAAGAGTTTATCAATTTACCCAGAGTTGAAAAGAGACACCAATAGAGATCACTAACACACATTTTTTGTTCCTTTCAACGCGCTTCTTCCAAAGGATCATTGTCAACGCACAATAAACCACCTCAAGCCATCACAATTCTATAAGCTTTATTACCGGAAAACTAAAAAGCATAGATTTCACTGATAACTTCAGCGCTAATTAAACAAATGTAGCGTTGTGTTTGGAACTTTCGCGTTGAAGTTACAAGGGGGAACTAGGATGGTCTTGAAATAGTGATTACACTCACCAAGAACGAGCAGATGATGTAGAAGCTTATGAAAAATGGGTACGCAAAGGCAGAGCCACAGACTGTGCGATCCGTTGCTCCTGTGGCTGTTCGACTCTCATCAGACTGCTTGTCACAATAGGCCGTCTCTGTAGCACAATCCACGTGATAGAATGTCAAGTTGGCGACATTGTGAAAAATTGGGAAAAACAACCAAACTAACTGTGAATAACAGTGGGCGATGAAGTGCTTTTTTTACTACAAACCAAACAGAAATATGTGGTAATGAACCATTCGATAATGTAAACAAATACATTTCCCCAATTTAGTCCGAGATGATTTTGCTGTATAAATGCAAACACCATCGATCGCTTACTGGGAAAAAATCCGTCAGAAACTGTTGACAGCATTGATCACCAGCGAGTTCTATGAAACTTTGCAATCTAAGTCATGATGTAGTTAGAGGAAAGTCACGTGTCAAGTAGGCGATCCCACAAATTAAAAGTATCTATTACAATTCTTACCTATAATGGTCTTTGTATTTTCGCATTGGCAAATAATTATAAAAAAGTAAAGGAAACCAGTGTTTGCTGGGTCAATTATAATAGTTAAGGGACAACCTGGACAACAATGACTTTCCAAACAGCGTTATAATTATATTCTTTCGATTCATTCACTAAACAGTACATGGGTGGATTCGTATTATTTCAGCGTTGCATACATCTAAATTAAAATTTGTCAAAGCCAAGCATTTATATTTGAAGTTTCAACGAAAATGACAAGTTTGAAGAGTAAACCGATTTGAAATCACACATTCTGTACATTTTTAACATGAATACTAAAATTAATAACCGAAATTTCTTAGGAATCATACAACAGACACACAGCAACAATGTAAATCGTTCACAATACCTGTTATGGTTCTAGACACAGTGAATAAATAAGATGATAGGCAAACATTAGCGAGTGCTAAAGGTTCCCATCTACTCGCCTTCTGCAATTACGAAAAATAGAGGTAGTTTAAAAAGAAGTTTTAAAGACCGCCAGTATTCTAGCCTTTGAACATAAAATAAAACCACTCTCAATTCGCTTCTCTGATTTAAGGTTATATCGACCCAAACCACGGGTGGAACCTTGGCACAATCCGACCAGATATTCACACTTTTAAAATGCCCGATCCGAGGGGTGGTGTATTTGTTAGAGGTTGTTATTCCTCAACTGAGTGAGAAAATGTAGTTAATTTCAATGTTTTCCCGTACTCTGAGATCTGAATAATAAAATGTGAATTATTTTTATGACACAAAATAGCAACAGCTGAGATAGGTGATAAGAACTTGTGAATTAGGGTCATTCCAAAATCGCTTTCAAGGTAAAGCAGGCTATTCAGAGGCACCGAAGTGCGCTTTCCGATAGACTGGTTGAAAGATCCAAGGCTAAGAAAAACAGTAAAAAGATGCAAAATAACCCAATGGAAAGAATAACACTAGGCATAAATTTAATTTTGTTTTGGTAAGGGTCGAAAACGTAAATCAAATAGTGAACTGCTCCACCTCAACGTGGCTGCTGGGCCATAGGCATTTGTACTTCCATTAAAAGGTTAAAGCACACAAAGATAGACTGAAATCATTTTAAAATGCACAACAGAAGTTTGCACTTGGAGAGGATTTGAATTCAGCAGCAGCACTTTGGACAGCTTATTAACAATGCGCAATAATGGAGGCGCTAGATGATTTCGACTTATATGCTATAAATGCAACACTCGGGTAAATACAACATTGAGACTTAATTAGAATTTAAAGCGACTTCCTTGATAAATAAAGAGATGGGTCGAAATTGCATACTCTCTAAAATATAGCGCAGGGTGTAGCCTACCACCAGCACAACTGAACATAATGTCCTGCCAGGCTTCACCGGTCGCTGAGCGGAAGAGAATTAAGACAGCCTGGGGGAAAGTCTGAAAATTCGCATTTACGGTGATCGCACTGTCGGGATTGTTGAGAGCTATTTTGCCAAACATTTGCATGCCGATCACAGCGTAGATGAAGAAGAGCATCAAAATCAACAGCGCCACATACGGAAGTGCCTAGATTGAAAAAATAACAAGTACAATTCAATCCTCAGTTTATAAACCAGTTGTCTTTACTGGACTGGTATGGATTTCGAGTTGTGCCACTCCCATCAGTAATACAAGTAACTTTGCTCAGGGACATTTACGTGTAATGTTGATAGTCTCAATAAACGGTGGATAATAACAACACAAACAAGTAGCATAGATTTAAAATAATGAAGACGAAGAAACGATGTACTTCCTGCAATCAAATTAATGCACACTTCAAAGCTTTGCATTGTCATTCAATAAAACTTACCTGAAATGATTTGACAAATGTCCATAAGAGTGTACGAATGCCCTCACCCCGGCTTAGCAACTTGACTAATCGCATCACCCGAAAGAGACGAAAGAAGTTTATGCTAATAAACTTCGAGTTTTCCTAGAGCAATATAAATAAAATTTAGAAATAATTTGAGTACAGCCTCTTTTGATTACTAAAAATCCTGGCAAATTTTCAAATCAAAATAAAGCGTCAGTTTTGATGATATTCCGCTATTTTTTAAAATTGCCCATCAAATGAAAAAAATATTGTGTCCTAGCCTAGGACTTATGTAAGCAACAAACCAACTTGTTTGCAAAATGATAAAACTTCCCAAGGATTAGTACGTTTTGATGCCCCGCTGTTATTTTGCAGTTTTGAAAGATCAAGGGCCTGATTTATAAATATGGAAATCGTAAAACCATGGGTTTTGTCCGAGTTTGTGGTCAGTAATATCCAGCGTTAAATTATTAATGCTGCAAGAAATAACTCACAGCAATGTGCGAGAGTACAATGTCAACAAAGCTCCCGACAACTATGATGAAATCAAAAACATTCCAAAGGTCATTGAAATAGTTCTACAAGGGCAAAAAGAAAATCTTAATAAGTAATTACAAAGAATGGGTTTACAAGCATGGTAATAATAGCAGACGGTTATCTGTACTGTATATTTAGCTTCACGGCCTCTTCACTAGCCGGAATTTCGATTTACTTCTGAGTGGTATGGCTTCCTGTTCTTGTCTAGAGCATTCTCAGCCCTTCTATGCGATAATAATAAGGCTACTGATATAATGAACGACTCAGAGCATTCACTGACTGACGCTTTACGTGAACAATTCTAGCACATCACAACTACTGATTGTAGCGTTGCGCAGAGAAACCATCTACCTGCAATTTGTTATTTTTTTTATAAGAATGAAGAAGGAAAAAAGGGCATTTTGACAAACCCAGCATGCTATCCGGAGATTACCATGAAGATGTAGAACAACAATCGCTAATTAGTATTGAAAACAAACTCTAAATGCCACATGAAAATTCATCAATTTGGTGAATGCATTATTACAGACACTAACACAAATAAAAGCAGATGGCGTGGCTTGTGTTCAACAGTGCTGCTAAAAAAATTAACCTAAAGTAAAACAACTACGGAAGGTGACTTGCCTTGAAACCCAAGGCTGTGAGTTTGAGAATGAATTCAACTGTAAATACGCCGGTGAATATCATGTTAAGATAGTCGAGCGCGTCGGCATAAACCGGGGGTTGGCCCTCAAACTAGAAACGAGAACGCAAATCTGTAGCGTGGCAATCAATACATACAGAGGATGAGAGTTGGTACCGCAAAAACAGTTTCACTTGATGCGAAATCACCGTATTCCAAGTGCAGAAGCCTAGCATCAGTTGAATTAGAGAAGTCCCCAACCAAATCCTATTAAGCTGCCTATTGAGGCATGGATGTAAGATGGTTGCGCAGTTCGATTTGTGGCACTGAGAGGAGTTTGTAAGAGTTAAGATACAGACATTCAAAATCAGGGTAAAGAAAATCATAATTTGTTCCCACATCTCCGCTCATATAATTGAATTGTGCACAAACACTTCAAACCTTACCTGATGTTAATAACAAAGCGGCAATTTATATTTTACTCCGAAGATAGCACGCTAACGGGTGTTCTACTTCATAATATCTTCAAGAATCTAAAGCTGCATGCATAAACTTGTATGATTAACCCAATAAACCCACTTTCCGGTGATTTTAAATGTGAAGATTGAAATAGCTGCGAAGGATTCATAGAGCATCTTTCAGCGTTGTAAACAGGAATTTTATGCATATACTATAACAAACAATAAAAATATTTCATTGTACCATTATTCCTCAGCTAGTTGAGAAACTTGTGTAATTTAATCCAATCTTAAGTCAAGACAAAAATTGAAAGAGCTGCATGCATAATTTCTATTGCAACTGAAATGTCTGCGACTTAGCGCTCCACTTTATTTGAGCCACAACTTACCTTTTGAATGATAATGAGCTATATTTTAAGCACATCTACCTGTCTCCTGCTTCTTCCATTTGCAAAAAAACGAAAATACAATTGGTTAAACCCTGAGGAGACCATGTTGCTAGCTTCGCAAGAGTCCTGTTTGATTCCGAAAAATTGCAAATTTTATTCAGCAAAGTTGGCTAGAACTGACTCCACGTGTGGTAATCAATGCAACGCTTTTCATTACGCTTTAATGCAATCCTCATTGCCATTTCAACACACACCCTCCCTTTCAAGTCGCAGGGATCAATTGTGGAAGATAGCAAAGTGAGCATTGCTATGTATGGTAGCATTTCTGAACCCATTTACTAAACTCTCTTAAAGGAGTCCTGAATCCCGCCCACTCAGATACTCTGAAAGACAAAGATGAGGAAAATTGGTGAGAAAAAGCTGGTTAGGTGAGTGAAACTCGCATGACTTACCTGGTTCTAAGCCAACGCATACGCATTATTCGAGGCAAACACTTGGTGTAATGGAAATGAGGTCTCTGGTGCAATTGAGTGCAAACAATAATCTTGGATAAAACTAACTGATTTCATGATGTTTACCATAGGTCAGGCGGTTGAAAACTCCACGAGGTTAAGACGGACATACCAATTGCTGTAATTTAAACTGCAATACGCACCCCATTAATTTGCTGATGGAAAAAAAGGAACAAGGTTACATTTCGAATACAGATTTTTGAAATTCGTGCTTGTCGTTGTGATTCCTATGGAGCTCGAAAGAAAAAAGTCGAATCATCATGTATTAACCTATTATTAAGTAAGATCAAACATTCATCCTGAAACGATCCAAAAGATATTCACCTTATTTTGTACTGTGGTATCTACTGCTTTGCCAGCTGGATTTGGCTAAATTTTTAAATGCGTATCAGCGAAGCAAAAATATTTAAGGACCAAAGTCGCGTTTTTCTCACGTTTGATAAATACCGTCTGCCCATCCTTTAAAAATATGGGGCCAAAGTATCGCATTGTAAGGAAAAATTTCTTAAAAACCATGGCAGATGTACAGGGGGTAAGATTGAGCTCAATTTCAGACAAAATATGATTTTCCATCGCTTTTTGAGCAGAGCTTAATCCGAGACAATGCCCCCAATCAATGTAATATTTATCGACTTTTACTAGAAAATGCATAAAGTCCCATTGTTTCCTATTTTCGAGGAGCTTTGAGAAACGTTTACGAAAACACCTTTGTTATTACCAATCTGGAACACTATTAACAGTGGAGTCATGTTTCCTATTCAAACATTCAGTTGCCAACACGAAGGCGTTGGGATGAAAGTGTATTCATTTGAAATAAATAAAAATGTTTTATTCAAAAAACTAATCGCAACTTAAAACTGGAATATGGACATTCTCTCCGCCCTTTATCGTAGCTTGGATCGTGTGATATGCTAAATTTATTCATAGGATAAGCAATAGCAATTCTCGAAAAATATTTGAATACGTTACCGATGATAAACATCTTTAACATTTCAAAGAAGACGAACCTGAGAAAACTACAAAAATCTCCGTACGCTTCGAACACTGTAAAAATGCCCTAAATTTACTCATTCTATAGGCTGAATTTGTTTATAATGGATTTTTGAAGACGCAGACAAATTTCGTATTTCCACAAATGATCAGCATATTACTCATTCATTCGCTCGTTCGGTTTATTGGGTAGTTCACTCAACTTCCAAAGCTTTTACGCAGACCGAAAAGTATTTATTTCGCTCTTCTTCCAAACGTTTTTCGTACTGGTATCGCCTTTAGCATAATAATCGAATCCAAGCTTTAACATCGTGCGCCTCAAAACCTACAATGCATGAGTCACGAGTTCATTAAGAGTCACTTAAACACCTCATGTTGGTAGTGTTTGGTGAGTTGTGGCATGTGATTCAAGGTGCCGGCCTCGTGCATACACACTACATTGTTAGTGCCCATGGCCTGCACTTGGCACTAAGCGGCAACATTCATCACTCCCAAAATAAGGAATGTTTTGAGTAAGCTGAACGTCCTGATCCCTGTAATACTTGCCCATTAGCCAACCTTTGTGTAAGCACATGCGTCATTTAACTGATTCTATCCCCTCGTTTCCTTGTGAGAGCGCAACTACATAAAATTTCTGCAGTAGAAGTAGAAAGTAATTTCAAGGCAGCAGTCTATCTGTTCTCCTTTAGGGGCGATCAAATTGCCTTAAAGCTATTGTTTGTAGTTAGGATGATAACCAAAGTCTTTTAGTTAATTAGCGCTAAAACTATCATAATTTTATAAGAAAATTAACTTAGCTAAGGCTTTGGTCCTACAAAAGTTAGTGATGCAATTGGCAAATTTAAGCTACGGCAGCCGAATTAGCAAATAGAAACAGAAAGTTTAGGGATGCATGAAAGGAAGCACTAGTACGATGGGAAATAAATTGAACCGGTACTTTATTAGGAGTTTTGCACAGCTTGCAGGGATAAAATCGTACACTAGGATGGATTTTGATGCAAGTTTTTAATAAACTCTCAATGTATGCGAAAGTGCAATGAAGTCTGCCTAGTAGCACATTCAGCATTATACTTTCTAGTAATAACCTCTCTGAGAGTGAAATGTAGCAGTTTCAAATTGCATCTAATATGGTGACTGTAGGCACAACACACTGTCCTTACCTTCATACCGAGGCAAATGGTGTTGATGAGGATGAAAATGAAGATGCAATACTCGAATGGCTGCGAGGTGACGAACCACCAAATACGATATTGAAATCGCTCCTTTGGAATGTAACGACGCACAGGCCTAGCCTTCAGCGCAAACTCGATGCATTTTCGCTGACAAAAAAGCAAAGCGCATTGACACAGAAACAGTGATGAAAAAAGAATTTATTTCCTCACAGTTCGGTCTCTCTAGAGAAGGAGTCAAGTGTTTTGTACAACGGTGAGTGGATTTTCAGAACAGCCGCTCTTTAGGGGGCAGCCATAATCCTGAGTTGGGTGTGCTTTTGCCATCCACATTACCGGTATTAACTTCTAATTCATTGGGATTGTAGGATCCAAACCTGGACCTTCTCTTTTTGAAGTAGAAGTAGAGCAAAACGATGGCCACAGCGAGGACAATGACGACAATCGGAACGGTGATCGCTGCAGCCAGCTCACCAGAACTTAATCTCCCAGAATCTGCCGCATTGCTTTGGGTTGATTTAGGTTCATTATGATTATGTGTCGCTCCCATGACGAGTTTGAGAGAGAATAGCACAAAATTTAGCCCAAATTAACACGTTTGAGAGTCCACCAACATTGGTTAAAGTATCGCGTTGTCGGCCTCTTGATAGCGATCCTACGCGCGTTTAATACGACAACATTTATGTAGACACGCACATTAAGTGTGGGTGAGTGCAAATGTGTATAATACAACCAATCGGCTTAAACTCGTGCCATGCTCACTTCTCTTATTGGCAGCAGCACTAGATACTTGACCTTGGAGCACTAAGGTTTAGTGTGTGCGTTGGTGTGCACACAAGCTTGCACACGCCTTACATTTATTACGTAACTAGACTGCCACTTCATAAAATGGTGATATCAGAATCTGAACCCCGCGAAACGTCGAGGAACGGGGCTCCAACTTTGCCTGATTCGTAGCTCCAAGTATTAAGTAATCGATGGAAATAGCCACAAGCGTGACTAACTGCACCCAGCATTAGCCAACTGAGTGAAGTTAGATAAAAAATAGCACCACAAAAATTCCTTTGCAAGGTTTTATTCCATAAAAAAACCAAGTGGTCAATGGACAGAAAACAAAAGTCTCGTTTAGTAAACGCTATTCTCCAAGTCCCAACAAAGAAAAGAGCGAAGTGCTCGAAGTAGTAAATTATGCACCCAAACAATGACTTTCGAAATGATCTACTATTGAAAACAAATTCAAAGAATACGGATAAGAGGATGATTAAATGCTTGGTTTTGGACCATTCAATCCCATTTGATCTTAGTGTCAAACTTGTAGAATTACACAATCTGATGGGAGAAATGCAGAAATGCTAAATCGTGTGAAAGATAAGAGGCAGGTTCCTATTGTTCAGTCTAACCCCTCTGAGAGTGACGGTTGTAAAAGGTGGGCTGAGTGTTGACTGACCGTAGAACTTCGATTGCAAAACAGCATTGATCTTTTTTAGTAGCATATACCTTTCGTTGAGGGAAACAACTTCCATCATCGAATTACTCACAAGCGAGTTCAAAGCGAGTGAGCGCAAAGTAGCTTGAAACACACTGAGCTGATAGCACCCGGACGGCTGTCAAAAGATATTCCAACGTTTGATTTGCTGATCGTAAATGGTTAATATTTTTCCCGCCAAAATGCATCGTGACCTAGGCTAAAGTACCTTAGAGAACGTTGAGATACATAAATTTTAACCCATACGGTTTTGTGCTTGCTTTGACAGTGCTTTGACAGATCACTGATAGGCACACAAACTGTGGTTTTTGCAATTTCGTAATATTACTTGATAAGTAATTTCTTTCAATAAAGGAAACCTTCTATCCTTTAAGTTATTTAGTTATTCATCGGACAGGCGTTTATAAACTCTTCATGTTATACGACCTCTGAGGAAGTAGTCAACAATACAAGGACTTTAACTTGGCAAACAGTGGGATAGTGGGTGCTTACTGCATCGTGACAACGTCATTTTCCTTTATGCTGGCAAGATTAGTTTTTTGATAATGTATCACTATTATCTAGACATTAAAACGAAAAAACAAGCTTTTGTAGCGCCGAAATGAAACAGAAACAGTTAACCGGAAATCGGCATTGGAAATAAGTATCATAATTTAAATACGACCGTAAGCTTCACCCCAAATAGACTAAAGAGTAAAATATCCACATCTGCTCACCTGATTTTTGTCCAGCTCACAGCCTTTGTACTCCTGCTCACCTTCTTGTTGAAATGTAACGATGACGAAACCAACGAAGATATTAACCATGAAGAACGCTACCACAACAATGTAAGCGACGTAGAAAATGGCTACCACCGGGCGGCAGTTGTACACTTTTCCATGGTCTTCCGTATAAGAATCAATCGACCTGCGGGTGATGGAGAAATTGCATGAAGGAAAAACGCCGATGTTTGTAAACATCATTATATGGGCATTCGCAGTCGCCTTAAAACATGAGGTATAGTCTTAAAAAGAAAAAGCTGATTCCCATACACCCAACGAACCCTAATATTTTAAAGCAGTAACTATAGCTTTAGAATTGAATCCGTATCATGAGTATATAGTTCGATTAGGAGATTCGACTTCAGCAGATTTTACGCAAAATTATGGAGTTATGAAATCAAACCAATTTTACCTTTTGTTGCTAAAACAAGCCATTGCATAAACATGGATTTTTAACGTCATTATCATTCAGCGCTGAAACTCAATAAAAGAAAATGTCTCGGAGAACATCGAATCGGAGGGCTCAAGGAAGCTTAAAATAATCTGTTCATTTAATGGTTCAGGTAAGCAGAATACCGAAGCCCGGATGCATAACTGAATTGCCCGGTGAATTCTCTCTGCTTCCTGTAATTTTCGTACAAAAACAGGGACAATGAAACAAGCATAACGACGGTGGAGTTTGCGCGTTGATGTCTGAAGTGGATTCATGAATTATTTTAAGCACTCAAAGACAATGGTGAGGCGAAATCGTCGTTATTGTAAGGCGATAATTCAAGTAAGAAAAACAAACGCGAGTAGTACTTCCGACCATACAATCAACAATCTCAAAAATGGCTTAATGAGAACTCCTAAATGATCATTTATAATAAGACGGAAAGCATTTTGCAACAAACGAGCTTCATCATAACCTCCCAGCTAATACTCCTAGGACTCTGTCAAGTAATTTTGTTGACTACATTCAAAACACTAACTGTGCGCGTTGAACGCATTGGTGAGGTCAGCTCGTATTTTATTCGTCGCGTCGGTGAGACCTACTCACATTATAAGCTCGCAGGGGACGTTTTAGCATGCCTCAGCGACCCATTGTGAATTATCCTACACTGTCCTATGGTGATCATCTTTAGGTCTATTTCTGCTCGCCTTTGAATTTTCTTTATAAAACGCTATCGTCAATTTCGCATGCGTAAAATTACGAAGAAAAAAAGTGCTTCGAATGGAGTTGAATGGCACGTGGACCCAGTGAGTAAGCACTGTAGTTCATTCGCTTCAGCGAGATTCGATTATCACATCCCCGGCCTGCTAACCCACCTCCAGTATTTTGAATCGCTGCAATGATTTTCCAGTTTTTAAAGATTCCCATACTGCAAATAAAAGACTTTATAAAAATAATTGTAATTGACGTATCTCGAAACGCACTTCTGAATAGGTGAAGCTATACAAACCGCCTTTGCATCGGCCTCTTCATTAGAGTATCATCAATTATTTCCAAAAAATCAAATAGTAGTTTGATTATCGCCGGATTCATTTCAAAACAGTCTTAGTTGTAAGTCTACACTTTTATGATACTGCGATGCTTACATTTACCATCATTTAAATCAAATCCATAGATGCATGAATGAATGATGGATGAGATGACCTAAACTGTACTGAGCGCAATATCTCCAGAATAGGCATTGAAAGGTCACTCTTTAGGACTACAAATGTTTCGCGTTTTCAGATTCTTAGATAGCTGATGGCTTAAATAGTTTTCGGCGTTTTTTAAAGTAAATTAATGATAAACTCACTGATATAAAAGAGCGGGCCATCCTTCAAAAGTGGATGCCACAAAAAGGGTCAATAAACCGTTCGGTACGTTGTCAAAATTGAGCGGATAATTGATCCACCGTCTTTCTACTAGTTCAGGCAAACTTGGATCCTCCGAGTCATATTTAATAAATTGACCTCTGAAAAAAAAACACTAGTACTGTTAACACGCGTTTTACCCATTTATGGGCAAGTCAGAAGTATGGGAAGATTCATAGAGTCTACTGGTGTTATGGATATATTTTATGAAATACGAAACACACGATCTAACCTGGATATGAACCTTAAGTAGCTCCTGGTTTCTTACCCAGGAAAAAAGGCCATGAAAGACAAGTCCAGTATTATTATTATTGATATAGGCGCATAGTTTTTAGTTATTTTTTTTAAAATCATCCATACCCTCCTAGAATTAACAAAAATAAGAATCCAGGCGTAACGTTAGGCACTTACGCACATTCCTCCTTATGGAACCGCGCCTCATCGTTACAGTACTGAAATTTTCCAGCAAACAACTGGACTCCAATAACAGCGAACATAAACTCGAGGAGAAATGTGACCAACATGATGTTCCCGATGCTCTTAACCGCCACCACGACGCACTGAACAACATGCTACAGTGGTTTAAAAATAAACATGCTAAGTGAATCAACAAATTTCCTACATTCCCAAGAGTCCATTTACAATCTCATTGAATAAACTTGGTTGATTTCATTTTTGTTGGTGATTTTTGAATGACAAATTAATAATGGATGGGTCGATTTGGTCTAAAGCCTCACCAGTGGCCGGATTCACGCAGCCTCTTTCTACGCAAAAATTTTCGAGTTAATTATCACAAATTTGCAACCTTGATGAGTCCCAAATTAGTGAGAGGTACCTGGCTAGCAAACTCTGACATTGTGATTAAGGGAATAAACATTGATTCAAGAGAAGAACACATAGGCATACCCTACCTTGAGACCTTTGGCTCTATTGATAGCTCGTAGCGGTCGAAGAACGCGGGAGACTCGTAAGATTTTCACAACAGAAATGGTGTCCAAACTGTATAAATGTAACAGACGTTTTCATAAACCGCTACCCCGAATTCGCACATTAAAATTTCAAATTCAAGTGAGCCCAATGGAATTATAACATTTATGTAGTGACAAAGATTTGGGACATTCAAAATCAAATGGATTTTAACAAATAACACTCCATTAACTAGAACCAGACATAATGAATATCTCTTATACTACCGAAATAATGTTGACATTGATTAATTTGCAAGAAATAACAACAATTGTGAAGATCGTTATGCATGAATGGTAGCCTAAGTTTGGTAGATAGTCATGTAAATAAAGAGCTACTGACCCCACATTCCTTAGAATTGACTTTTCTAAAATCTTTCGTTACAAAATGTAACATTAATGGCAATGTCACAAAACACCTACTTGATGCATTCCGTTTCTATAAATGATCCGTTAAAAGGCTTTGATGCATGCAAAGAGTTTTGCTAACCTTAGCACCAAACATTCAAAACTTGGTTTTCTTACTTGTTTTTAGGGTCAACCGATGCAATGCAAGCATTCACACATTAAAAATGTAGTAAAGCACCGAATATGCGCTGCATATGAGATTTAGTGTAATTTCCACAAACGTGCAAATGAAAACACGAGTGACTTCAGCGCCCCCAACAGTGATTATGTCTTTACTGCCAAAAAAGCATCTAACCAATGCACAAAGTCTGTCAAAATAGCCTCAGATGATAATAGTTTCTAACGAATAAGTTGAATATCAAGCTGAAATGGTAAATGCATCCGAACGCAAAAACACCAAACGCCACAACACCGAAAGATGCAACTCACGCAATAGGATACGAAATGATAGATGTCAGAACCACCATTAAGTCAAGTAGATTGTTGGCGCTACGGCAAAATGCACCCTTGTGGAATGCAAATCCGTAGGTAATGACCTGCACATGGATGGGGATGATGAAACGTTACAATCCTCTTATCATTTACTTCAAAACATATTGAGTCGTGTTCCCATGAATTGCTCAACCATGACGACCAAAAATAAAAAATGTCAGACACAAAATATTTTCCACCGCGTGGTAGAAGGTGATCATTTTAGCATTTTTCTCGTTAACATTTGACTGATAATGAGACAAAAAATTAGATGCTGCTGATTCTACAAATCAAATGGAAGATTGTCAATAACCTCGTGCATCTCGTTTAATGGGATACCTGAATTTTCTTACCGGCTTGAGTTGCGCAATTTCCTGATATAATCTACCGCTTCTCGTACCCTCCCATAGGTTGAAGAATTGGCAGCTTGCACCATATAGCCCGGTTATGGATGCCTACCACTAATCACTGAAGTACCATTTTCGTAATCAAAAAAGGTAGTTTTTGCGTTTCCAAAATAGCAAATTTTTAGTAATAGCTGTGTGTGAAGCGTGGTTTTTGTAGAATTGGCGCCGAGTGCTAATTTACCTACTTACACGAAATTCAAGCATCTTTTAAGCTAAGATTGCCTTTGCATAAAGAGCACTACACAGCTGATCAAGAGCATCCTATAAATGATTTAGAGCCTGAAATGGTGGGAAAAAAAACAGAATGCAAAGGATCGTTTGCAAGTAGAAAGGATTTGACTACCCAAAAACATAGTTTCAGTGTTTCAATGAGCAACTCATATTGATGCATTTCGCAAAGGAAACCGCAAATACAAGTGCGTGCAATGCTCCGATACTTCTAATATGCGTGATTATTTTATAACGACCAGGTGTTAAATTACAATTTCAAGGAAATAAAAACAAGAACGTCATTAAATTGGTGAAATTGGAAGGCATTTAGGTTGTAAGGGAAAAAATTTCCAATGAAATAGGAATGACAACTTTCATCCAACCTTTCAATGAAAAGAAATTCATCGTCTTATACTTTGGAATGACTTAAACTAATTAATCTTTATACGTGGACTGAGTTGAAAATAGGCGGCCATCTTCGTAAAGGCTTGTTTTATTATGCTGCTAATAACTTTCAAACATTGCTTGAACCAGACAAGTATGCTAATTTTGTCCTTATACCCCAAATTGAGCTTTAGTTATGCAAAATGCGTCCTAGATTTGTATGACGAGTGTCTTGTGGGCGGTTATGCAATATTATTATTCGTGGTAGCAAGACATACCTTTAAGGTGATTTCTACTGTGAAGACGGAGGTGAAGAAGTAATCAAAATAATTCAGTATCTAAAACGACATTGAGATAGTAACCGAAATTTCCGTTTTACAGACTCAGAGTCTAAAAAAACACTATTCAAGTAACTGGGTGCGATCTTTTTTAAGGCAAACACGACGCTAGAGTACATTGTTAGAGGGCAAAAAATCCATTATTATTATTATTGCTGTCAGCATTTTAAAATAAACTCTCAGAAAGCAAAACTCACAATGTTTCTGTAGGAGTTAGCCTTCAATGGATCTTCTGCAGCTAGCATAGCACTGCTGACCAAAATACACACCAGCACCACATTATTGAAGTAGGGATGATTGCAGATATAATGGCAAAATACTCGAAACCTACAAAAAGATAAACAATTTGCAAGTGAAAATGTGATAAAATCGACATGAATGCTTATGGGAAATGTGATTTCAAAGGTCTGAAAAAATAACTAAAAATAATGTCGCGTATAATCCTTAAAACTCCAAAGGAAAAAATACAGACTTCCTATGGATTCAAAACAGGAAATACAGGAACAATATCTCGTTAACTAAGGTAATATTCGTGGTTTAAGGATAACGACACAAAGACACTGGGAAATGCCATCAATTACGCAATAAGCTGTATTTTACTCGGAATTTGTGGCCAAAACAGCTTCATAATCCTAAATAAGACAAAATTTGTCCAAGTATGACGTTTTTCGATTGAGTAAACATCGGAGTGGATAATTAAAATCAAGCAAAGAATAAAGATAATTTTACGGATTTCTGGGCCCGAAAATGAAGAAGGAAGAGGCCTCAGGAATGGGTTTAATCTTCGGCTGGAGATTTTCAGCCGAACCGTGATGCTCATCGGAGTAAACTGACTCAGACTCATTGTCTCGTTCTTCGATGCTTTCGGGGTCTTCGTTTTCATTGTTTTCTGGGAGAAGAACTTAGCCAATGAAATAGCACAGAGTGCACGATTTCTGAGATGCAGAAAAGGTCTTATGCTCCATACAATTGAAAACGAAAACGAATACTTACTATTGTTAACCATAGATGTGGTTCTAAAGTAAATTAAAAGAATCGATGATGCAGGGAAATAAAAGTAAAATCTTGAGTGCTTAATACTAAAAGCACCTTGAAAAACACTAAGTCGCCATAGCCAATTTTCATAATTTCTTCGCAAATTGGAAAATAGGCTAAAACGTCACGGAACTAGTCACCAATGAAGACTAAGTATTCATGCAACGCACCATATTTGGAAACCCATATTCATATTTCAATGATTGTTTATTTTTACTCTGATCAAGGAAAATAACAATTTATAAGATTCGGGATGTGACTTCAAAATGAATCCACTTTATAACACTTACATTACAGATTGGCAATTTTCGAAACAATAATTAGTAGGAAGAACGTAATTCTCTACACTGATTGACAAATTTATGCAAAGCACAAGTTGTCTAAAAAAATTCTTGCTCACGATTTTCCATCTTCTTCAGTCGGATTAAAAGCGTCCCCATCCTCAGATTTGACGATATCCATTCCAGCTGTGTTATCGTCACCATCCTCACTAGTTGCTTCAGATTTCTGTTTCCCTTTGCCCTGCCCAGTATCAGCCAAGTTGTCCACAGCGATGGCCAAGAATACGTTGAGCAGGATATCTTTTTAGCAGTGAGTCAGGGTAACAGTTGAACGGAACAATCATACAACAAGGCTATAAAGCCTCAATCACAATGTAGTACCACTTGCGTAGGTACGGCACATATTGGCTACGATAATTCAATGCGTTGTTTTCCTTCTTTTGAATAATTGCCCTTGCCTAACAACGTTCTGTAATTATATTCAATCATTAAAGCAATAAGAAAAACCGACTTGACCAGAAAGTGTAGCTAGCGCTCTGGGTTACGCTTAAACAAATAAGTGAAAACATTTTGATTCACATCCTATAGTTCTTGATTTAATGAACTTGCACCTTAAGCCTAGTATCCAATCCACTCAGTTACATCCCATTACATCACATTGCTACTATTTTGTACTGCTTGGTTGTGCCTAAGGTTTGGCTTAATTTTATAGCAAAATCATGATTCAGGCTGTTAACAGCTTTAGCTCAAAAGAGTACCGGAAATTGACCTCAGATTATCATAGTTTTCCCAGAATGTACGAGCCAATAAGATCTTGAATTAATCAAAATCATGTGCGACGCCTCAGATGTTATACGGAGTCAGACCGATAAAGCAAGCATGTTTTAATGAAGCTTCGAAGGAATTATATATACAAAGTCACCCTCACTAGTGCTTTGCGAATGCACGCATAAGGGGGAAATTTTCATAAATTCAAGTTCGATAGGCAAACTCACAAAGACTCAATAATATTGCTGGATCCGTCGATATTGATTTAGAGCAAAATGTGATGTCCGAACAAAGGTGATAACTGCGCTTCCATCAAAAAAATTTTATTTCATTTCCTGAGTAAAAATTAGCAATCAGAAACTGGCTGCAAAAGAATCAATGCGCTGCTCTATTTAAGTACACATCGCAAAAAAAGACTACTGGCCTCAACCCCTTTAGCTGCAACAGTAGTTACAATCTAACGTATCCATAAAATTTGGGAATACCAAGCTATAATGATTAAAACGGGTTGATCCGCCTACTGAACAGATTTTTGGAGAGAATGAATTTAGAGAAATTTAAAACGTGGCAATAATTTAAAATAATTAAACCCCCAACGTTCGAAATGTAGTAGCTAGTCTCCCTGACAAAAAATAGTTTACTTCCTACGCAGAATCGAAACTGACATAATTTTGATCAAGTTGATAACGAGAGATCAACAGAGTTGATTTTAATCAAAATTCAATAAAAATAGCTAAATAAGAAATAAATGAGCACTTGCTTCTCAAGGGATCTAACAGATTTGAAAAAGTGCTGTTCCGAATGAAACAATTTCTCCAAGGCATCGGAATGCAGTCTACAATCGTGCCGTTAAGAGTATTTGTCTATTATTCAAATAAAGTAATCACATCAAGCATCTAAATTAGTTGCATAAACATAAAATGATCGATTGACTACGCAGATAAGCGTCGCCTTAGCTTGAATGTGTCAAGCTTGTTCAACCGTGGTTGAAACATGGAACAATGATATCGAAGCAGCATCGGAAAAAGCGAACTAGGTATTATACGAAAATAACCTAAGGGGCCACAAAAAATACCAGATGGACAACATAACCAGCGCATTCACCTGTCCAGGTTCAGCTAACCGCTGCCTACATTATACGCACACCTTGGAACCACGAGATCTAATTATAATATATTCACAAGAATGTCTGAAAAAAATTAAGCATGAGAGATTGTCAACAACAATTAAGCACATTAAAGCATGCGCAACATTTTAGCCCCTGACTATTGATTTCGAAGGCCGGATAGTTTTGTGCTTTCAGACGACTCTGCAGCAAAGGATACAGTTGCCACATATGAAGAGAAAAACGTAATAGAGACAAACGAGACTCCCGAACGGTTGAACGGAATAGGATTTGATCCCCATGTACATTGCTTCATTCCAATCTTCGCCGGTCAAAATCTGCAGATTGGGCAGGTGTATAAAAGAATTTCATGATTTGGTACAACCAATAAACCCTAGAATATAGGTGCTGACAGAAGCCATTCTGGTGCTCAAATGAATCCTGATAATCAAATGCTTGCATTTGAAAAAAAAATTACCATCTCGGATATCGTTATACCACTGAAATGAAATGCGGTTGCAAGACATTGTGAGGCTAAGTGGCGTTCAAACAAAGAAAAGACATCGCATGTTTGCCAATTTTTCCATAGAAATGCCTGTGCAAAACACCCACTGAGCACATTAAAATGTAGCTAACGCTTAAGATTAACCACAAATTCCAGTTAACAATGCTTCAGTTTTTGTACTATTTCTATAATGTTCTTTTTGAAAATGGAATTTGGGAGCAATAAACAGAAAATAGTGAATTACAGCTAAACGAAACAATTTGTGCTTTCGGTCAAGAGATAACCTTGGGCAAAAGTAATAGAATTTTGGCTTGATAATGTACCTGAGAAAAAGCCTTATCAGTATCACAAAATATGACAAACAAGAACTCTGAAAGTTAATTTTCGCAAATAAGATCCGTCTATTCGTGCGATTACCATGAGACTACTAGCATAAAACCATCTTCCTCTTTCCCACTTTGGACGTTGTGTCGCAATGGTTACCTGAAAT
Organism: Taenia multiceps; assembly: GCA_001923025.3. Taxonomy (NCBI): domain Eukaryota; kingdom Metazoa; phylum Platyhelminthes; class Cestoda; order Cyclophyllidea; family Taeniidae; genus Taenia; species Taenia multiceps. Next base: position 74,225,367 of record CM010311.1, on the reverse strand, counting down.
ACTGTTGTAAGCGCCTGGTAGAAGTTATCGAAATTCGAACGCGGTTTCCGCAAGCTGAGGAAATTAAATCTGCCGCCAAAAATCTGCATCCCCAGGAGTGCAAATATGACAATGAAGAGGAAGAGCAGTACCAAAAGGCTTGCAATCGACCGCATACTTGCCAAAAGTGAGCCAACCAGATTTCGTAGGCTGTTCCAGTATCTTAGGGAGCAATGGGGATGTGAAAAATTATATTAGAATTCCTCAAAGCCATGCTCACAAGCTGACCAACTAAACGTGCTTCGCTTATTTCGCGCTGCTACCATAGTACATCAACACTCGAGTTACCAGGCATTTACAAAACGTAAATTTATCCATTCTCTAACTGCGTTTCCAAAAATTTAACCAACAAAGTGCAACGAGGTAAGATAGCTATGCTTTGTTAAACTCTCTGTAACAAGTGAATTGCAAAATACATATTATGAAGCTCAGAATTAGACACCTTGTAACTTTGAAGACTCTGAGAAGACGAGCACACCGAAATACAGAAACACCAAGCGGAGGCATCAATTTGGTCATGATGAACACGATCTCGAGGATACTGCAGATCACCACGAAGCAATCAAAGCGATTGAACATGTAGTCAAAGTAGCATCGCACACCCAGACTGTACATTTTCAGTAGCATTTCGATGGTGAAGAGGACCACAAACACGACGTTTGCATCACCTAAAGGCAGGTATAATCAGGAAGTTAAGATAATAACGTTGTCACCGTCTGTGTCAGCGCTGAATCCAAAAATCAGTTTAATCATAAATAGATGTTATATAAAGTTGTTTCGCTTTTAACTTTTGGATTTTTAAGTGAGTAAGACTGACCATATTTCGTCGTCAGAAGTGAAGGAAACGCATAGTTAGATTAAATTTGAAGGCATGATAATAAATTTGGCGTTTCAGAATTTTGAACAATATACAGATATTGTGCCACTAGCCTCCAACTAAATAGATTCACATTAGTGAACAAAGTTAATAAAAGTGACATCATTTCGGTAATCAAGCGTTATTTGAACAAACAAATGCTTAAGCCATTTTTTTCGCAGAAATTCGCTAAAATGGTGTACTGCCTTACTCTGAAAGACATCCAACCACTTCGGTTGACCATAATGCTCGGAGGTAAGAACACCAGTATTCAGGAAGACGAGAACAATTACAGTCCAATAAAAAGTTTGTGATTTGACCATTCGACGGCAAGATCGTCTGCATCGACGGTTAAGTCTTCTTGAGCGTCGACTTCATTTAAAAACAAAAGATCAGATAGGAAAGTAACTTAACATGTAGTACGGAATAATTGACAGAATAAATGGCAAACATTAAAGGAGTTGTGTAGCTAGTCCACGTTCACAAAAGGTAAAAAAAATTTTGCTAGATTAACATGGAAAAACGTATTCTAAAAACATGATGCGGCGCTTAGAGGTACACTGTAAAAATCAAATTACCCTCTGATTGGGAAACAGAAGAAATACTGTTTCTGTTGACTTGACTGAGTTCGGTAACCACAATCATCACCGCGATCTGAATCATCCTCATCTTCATCCTCACCACTCTGACTCCGTCGACAGAGACCGCAAAAATTAAATCCTGCATAAAAAGCCCATTTTGCTTAAAATCAATGAAAGTAACGTTTCAAATATTCCTTAAAATAGAGAATACGGTAATACGAGGGAGCAATGAAGAACACTCACGCTTTTCTTTGACGTCCAAACGGTTAGCATTATCTTCGTCATCACTAAGATCTTCAGCTGCGCCGATCCAATCTAAGTACCCCTGAACGTCTTCAGCAAACTGCATTTGTTCCCTGGCCTTCTGATATTTGCCCCTTTTCTTCGCTTTTTCTCTTTCCTTTGAGAACTCCCTAGTAGATGATAAAAGACCGATCAGTAGAAAAATTTAGGTAGTAAGTGTTTCCGTCAAGATTTTGCGTTCAAGAACAGACCCATAGAACAGTCTGTACGTAAGTGGTGAAAGTGTTGTATTGTCCACTGTTCGACTAATCAAAAATGCAGCCAGCTAATACTGCCCTTCTACAGAGCGAAAATGAGTATGTTTATTTGAAGGAGCGGGCGTTTTTTATGAAAACAAATGTTTAAAAACAAGCATTGATTTTTCTCACCATTTCCTCAATTACGTAATGTAATGTGATTACTGAGACCTACAGAAACCAAAGCCACCAGAGCCAGTTTAATAAATGAAGAGAGTACTACTCAACATGCGAACTAGGCAAGCTATTTTAAGCAGTTAGCAATTCCAAGGAAAACAAAAGGTAGAAGAAAACACCAGAATTTATGTAAAAAAGTCTAAGGATGCAAGCAGATTGTCACCAAACCCAAATGTTGCCTTTAAGTACAAACTATCGATAAGCCGCTTCAATTTAGAAGTGAAAGCACGACCTGGATTCCGATTTACAATGCCTTAAAGTGCCGTTTTGCCATTTCAGGCACAACCGAAGGCAAATGTGAGAATAAGTCGCCTACAAGAATGCCTGCAAAACTTACAAATTTATTTATCAGGAAGTCGCTGCACTTTCTCAGAGGTATATTTTTGAGCATAAACAGTCGGCCCTGGCAGTGGAAGCTTCGCATAAATATTGGGAAGTTAAAGATAAACATACCCGCTTAAAACACCCAGAACAAGGTTCATCACGAAGAAGGAGCCAATAATGATAAGGCTAACGAAGTACAGGAAGGGCCACTCCATGCCTTGTGAGTCATTCATCTGTAGAAAAGGTGGAGATTGGTATGTACAGAGGTCACCTTAACCATTGAGTAGAGTCAGGGCAAACAACTAGGCCTACCCAGTAAAGAACATTGGTCCACCCCTCCATTGTGACACACTGAAAGACGGTGAGCATAGAAGCGGCGAGATTGTCAAAATTAGTGATGCCATAGTTAGGACCGGGCCACCGCTCAGGCAGCTTGATGAAGCCCGTGAAGGCGTAGGGGTCGACACTCATGTTGGCCATGATGGCATGACGCTCGGCGATCGCCGCCTTTGTCATATTCGGTCGAAAATCATGGCAGACGAACGGGAACTTACAGAGGTGACCGTGTCTGCTTAGACTGCATGGTGTTGGATTATCCATTATTTCACCTGAATGGCGACACTGCTTACGTTTTTACCATTTTTTTTGTTTTCTTCGGGCCAGTAACTGTCTTCATGGACTATTTTAGACATTTTAATATCATTCTTTTGTATTGACCCACGCAAACGTCGCTAAAAAGTGCATTTTTATAGACTTGTCAATTTGATGCATAAATGTTTCGCTTTAGTTAATTAAGATCTTCTAGCGTCATTTTGAACGCTGGGATCAGAATGGGAAACCTGATTATCTGCCCAATAAGTGACTTTGACTCACCCAAGCATCCTTGAAAAGGTAAAAGCTAGTATGAAAAAGTGTAACTATTAAAAACTTACCTACGAGTTAAAATCCTAAGCACATTATATATCATACAGCCTGTTAATATTGTACTTTCTCGCCTACCTTGTGATTCAAACAAAATTTATAAAATACAACCCGGATTATCAGTTCATGATAAATTTAGGCAAATTCAGCTCTGATACCAATGTGCTTCAAACAATAATCAAACGTCCTCTAACCAGTCGGTATGCGATTGCACGACGTCTTTGCGCTTACGACAGCCAGGCAAACGAAAAATTGCAATCCCATGCGCAATAAAGTTTCACTCCAACTGCGCGCTACGCGGCGATTGGGTTACTACATTTCTTCCACGTCTTTTATTCACCAGCGGTTGTTTCATAATGGGTCAACACCCTACTCACATAAGCCGAAGCGTCCCTGACATTGGTTCTTTTGCATGAAACATAAATTGATGAGTCTCTTTAAGGCACTTGTAATTTTGCAAGTTTTCTGCTTATGATTTGGCTTAAGTTAAATTATCGCCCTATTGTATAAAGCGAGTTCTAATTGATATACGTTTATCGTATGTATTGTAAATCATTTATTTTTAATTGGAGTAGAAACCAGTAGAGAGCGCTAGAAACGCAGCATCACAGTTGTTTGATTAATTGCAGCTCCAATGCGCTAAATATATGCGTACTGAACACAAACAATGGAAGAATTTCGACAGATTATAGGTCAATAATGAGTGCTAGTTGAGAGCAAATCCCACTAAAATTGTTTTATTCACATGCCCAACATACGTCGACATTCCAACACAAATGGCGGTGTCAATAGGTAGTGCCTCTTGTCTACATAGAGGCGAGGTCGTAAAGAATGAATGCTCAGAAGCCAAAAACGGTCGCCGAGACAGAGTTAAGCTTTCTAAAGTCCAGAATGACTTGTATCCAATAAAAAATAATGTGATGTGGAGTAATGAAAAACATAAGCCATTTTCCGACAGTTCGAGAAGTGATGCCTGAAAAAAACGAGCTCGGATGGAGGAAATACTTTGTTCAACCTAGTTACCTTGGTTCCCGTCAGTAGTATCTAAATGCCATTCGCCTAAATTACTGTCTGTTATAAAATTCTACAGTGAGTTGATCTTTGTCCACAAAGCCTTTATTTGCCGCATGGATCTAAACGATGCGTAACAAATTAGAATGCTTCGGCCAACCTCCACTAGATCCGTTTCATACATTATTATTAATTTACTTCCGGGTCGTACACAAAGTGCGCGTAAAACGGTAGTGCTTAGGAAACCCGTTGGATACATGTCGACAGGTGCGGGCCGAATAATATAGAGCAATGCTTCCAACTCAGGTAAATTCTGGAAATCTCAAAAAAATGTATTATAATAAGCAGAAGAAATTGAACATGGGTAGGTAACGAAAATTACAAATAAAGGACTTACCGGTATAAATATCGTAACAGGTAGCGTGCAGTTTCCCTGAGAAAAGTTCCAGACCGACAATGGCGTACATGGTGATTACAAAGATAACCAGAAGGGCAATGTGTAAAAGCGGTACCATCGCCCGAATGATTGCGTTGAGCACGACTTGCAGACCTTATCAATAAATATTATCACAAATTCAAGCTGAGATCCACACAAAAGGGTTCCATTTATGAGTAAAACGTCGACCTCAAACAATCTTCAAGTGGGCGAGTAACTAATTTCATTTACTAAAATTCATTATCGCCAGGAAATTGCAAGAGGATAACTGAATGAAAGTAAATGAATAATGGTTATGAGCAAAATTCACCATTCTTTAGCAATGGAAACGACGATAGATTACGAGTAATTCATGAAAGGTGCTCCATGGCACATTGACCCACAATCACCCTTGCAAATAATTTAAGTACCGAATAATGACAAAATGAAAAATGCGCGGTACATTAAAACCAACACAACTCCAACTTTTTGCAAGTGATATATTATTCTCAACAGTGGTCACGCTCATCCTTCTCTGTATTTCAAATTTTCTTAAAAGATGAGTTTAAAAATGATCAAAACATAGCGTCCATATCGCTGCGTTTAAAATGGACCATAGACCCTTGCCTTCTAAAAAATTTGAGAGTAAGTTAAACCAGCGAAAATCTCGATAAGAATTCATAATCATTTTCTTTGAAAATTCTGTAAGAGTAATGCGATCGCTTGGATTATTCATCGTAGGCTTTTTCAGAGGGTGAAATGCGTGACTGCTACTAATTAATGCTACCGAAGCCACCTTATCTCGATTTATCTCTGGTTTATTTCTGGCTAAGTGTGTTGAACAGGAACGGAAAAAAAAGTGTTGTTCAAATCACCCAGCCTCCGCGCTGGGGTTAGCACGTAAGTTATCGCGATGTATTCAAAATCGGTACCGACTGCGGTACACGACCGGGAGTTGGGTGGGGTAGATATCCACTAGAAAATAGTCGTTATACGCAAATAGCCAGATTGCCAACCCACAAAGTCGCAAAAAAATTCCAAAAACGGCCAACTGGGGAGCCGAACACGAAAATCGAATCAATTAATTCAATTTATTGGAGAAATCTCAAAGCGCTGGGCGGAATATTGAATTTAGCACAGGATAATCATCATGTAAAAAACAAAAAATACAAAGGAATGCTAATGGATTTCACTTGACGCAAAGCATTGTGTGAATAGACGTCAGTAAACAAAATAAAATGAAGTTTTTTTTCTTACATGGAAAGTGGCATTCTAGAAGGGGGTACTTACTCGGTAAGCCGGATACAAGTCGTAAAGGTCGGAGTACGCGAAATGCACGAAGGGCCTTTACATCTACACCGGAGCGATCAAGCATTCGTTGGAGCAGTGGCTGGAGCAATCTGGTAAGGTATCATTAGTTTACCTAATTGTTTTCTCTGAAAAATACACCTCCAAGAAACTCTTCATGAAAAATACCTTTGAGAAGTATTGAGGAAGAAATGCAAAAAAATAAAAAATGCCCTCAGTTACTTCGTTAAATAATAAAACGGGTGGAGTGATAAACCACACAATGAATCCGTGTCAAGCCCAAAAAGTTGACATACTGAGTGGATAATTGGGTAGCGTTTGCTTCACTACAGCATTAAAAGTGCGCTAAATTTTTCTAATTTTTGTGTCCACACATGGCAAATACTGCTATGCTGCGTTGCTTTCGCATCCCTGGGATTGTAATTGAACAAAAACCGCTCAGTCATTGGTAAATAAATAATAACATTCATTCTCGACCTGTCTCGATTCTAATTGCAGTGACATACGAAAATTTCTGTTGCTGCTACGGACACATGCGTCGATTTGTAATCTCCATCCCTCTCTATTATGCTAAAAAACCTCAATGTGACCTCATTCCAACCTCTACCAATCGGCAACAGGAGAGTTAGTATTTGTTCCCCATTCCAAACATGTGTAATTTTTGTGCATAAACTGAATATAATTACGGCTTTTCCCTCCTATCGTATTAAATGTTACTGTCCGTTAGGAGGCCTCTAAGTAAATAATTTGGAAAGATTGGCGATGTTGCAATACTCTAATGTGTTTAGAAAATATGTCCTGCCAGAGGACTGCGGAAAGTGGGAATTCTTTCACCTATGCAAAGTACTACATTAGATTGATGGCTCAACTAGCAAAAGTTGGACAAATAAAAAAAATACAACAGTTTTTTTACGCTAACATGGTAAAGAACCTACTAAGTAATTTCCTGGATTAGAAATTACAAATCCTAGATTCACCTTCAGTAACTTTGTTGGGTTAGGGGAAATACATGCGAGCTAAGATTTACCCAAGACAAACGATCGTGAAATCGAGAATATTCCATCCATTCCGCAGATATGCTCCGGGATGCATCACAAAGCCAAGTGCAATTATCTTCAGAAAGCATTCAATCGTGAATATGACGATAAATACATTTTCCACTTTCTCCTAGGCGGGTGAAGAGAAGTGGGATTCGTTTACATCGGAAGTGCAATTGACGTCATATACAGAAAACTGCCGCAATCTATTTCATCTAAGAACACCTACCTAGCTTGAGCGATCTGGTTGAGGGAGATTCTAATTTTCTTTGATCAGTGATCATTCGTGTACAAACTTGAGCTAACTTAGTAGAGCCTAACTTTCTTTGCTTTGTATGCACAAAGGTCACCACAAATGGACTATTGAAGTGAATAAAAAGCCTGGGTTTCAAGAACATAAATAAGCTAAGCATAAGTTGTCACATAGGGTCCAAACCTAAGCGTTTCGCAAGTCAACAACAAGAGGTCGTGGAAGAGTTAGGAAAAGTTGAGACTTACCAGAATGGAATTTGTGCCGTTTGAATCTCCATCTGGATAGGGAGTGTGGGAGCCCAGAGCGAAACAGTTCCCAAGGATTGTAATTAAAATAAGATATTCAAAAGGTCTGAGAAGATTTTAAGGAAAAAAGTCTGGGTAATACAACCGCTTTTCGCCTAGAAAGTGGTAGGACAGAAACCGTTAAATAAAACGTCGAATGTTACAAATGCAAAACATCAGATTTGGCGTATGCTAAACAAATGTCAATTCACAAACCTTGGGGTCAAGAAAATACACTTTCCCAAACCATTCACGTTAGCCAGAAAATTGCAAAAAAACAGCGGTGAAGCAGCTATAATAATTCTTCCTATGTTTATACCCATCGCTAATAACTCCGTCAGTATTTCATAAAATTGAACATTCCATGTTTTAAACTTTGAATTCATGTTTAACAGATATAGCATCAACAATTTTTGATAGCAAAACTAAACATATTCTCCCAAATGTAAAATTTCACTCCTAGACACGTGGATATGCAGCTTACAGATAGAAGATTATCTCAACGATAGACTGAATAGCATTTCCTACAAAAACGAAAATTTCCACTCTATTATAGTTTCGAAAAAATGGGTACAAAGTACAGCACTAGGCTAGCGACTTTTGCAGAAAATACACAAGAAAAATAAAAATTTCGTAAAAAATTTTTACTAGGTAATTAAAAAATAGGTGGAGGAAAGTGCGAACCACTGATCGTTTGGTTGCATGCCGCGAAGGTGTAATGTTGAGAATATTGGAACATCTCAGCCCGAAAAAGCTAAAATACTATCTAGATTGGTGGATTACGTGAACACAAGGGCTTAGGCAAAAAACGACAAGTAAAGCTATTGCCGCATAGGTCAACAGAAGGTTAAGTGAGCAAAGGATACTTCCACTCAACGATACCAATGCACATTTTTCGAAGGGGATTTCGTAGACTGAGGCAAAAGAGGGACCTCTGGGGCCTCGCTCCGGCCGCTTGTGCCCGAGAGGCAGGTCGTTTGCGAGCGTTGGTCTGCGCCGCCAACGCAAGGTTTGTGAGGTTCAGAGGCTTACCCTGCTGCGTCGCAGCTGCAGCCGCGATGCCCGCGATGCCGCCCAATGTGGGACCCACTCCGGCACGAATAGAGGCACCTAAGGAGCCCACGACAGCATCCTGGTCGGACTGTGGTGATGATTGCGGCGGTGCCAGTGGTCCTGACGTTGGTGTAGAGACAGGTAATTCAATCCTTGGAATTGCAGCGTGACTCCTATCGGTGCAATGCCAACGTTTTTCCTCCTCCTCCTCATCCTCCTCCTCCTCTTCTCCGGAGGAGTATCCACTAAGCGAATTGGCACCATGAATTATCGGGTATCCGGAACGGTGAACATAATTCCGCATGACTAACAGGAAAAATGGCAAAGGTGACAGAGCTAGGCTGGGAGCTGTGTATACTCAGTTGTTTTAATGGGGGTGAGTAGTTTTCCAAGGAGTAACTATTGCATTGCAAGAGCTACTCCAGATCCCCATCGCCTACATTGGTAGTAAAACTTCTGCAGACAGCATATGTTCTTAGGCTAGCATATAATTTAAAATGACCTAACAATCCAACCAACACTGCAGATGCACCACAGAAAAGCCTAGGATGTGGCAATCAGAACCGTTTGATCTGATTCTATCGCTGTACAAGTCTTGATCCAAGGAACAATTTTAGTGGGTATTCAACTACAGTCGGGAATGATCAAAACAAGCCTAATGCTAACAGTGTTATGGCACATCCATGTATATATGTTATCTCAAATATTTTTACTGCAATTTCAGATATCCATATAATAGTAACTATCTTAGCAAAATCAAAATGGTTTAAAGTGAACACAACCAGACACCAATCCCACATATTTAATCACAAAAGGGATAAGAATTTGTTACTATTTTGTATACCTGGTATTTATAAAACAATCTACTATTTGAATGCAATATATTCAGATCTCCAACGAATGAACAAGCCACCATACGCAACCAGCTTTATTGAGACCGCACTAGTAAAGGAGGCCAATGAACTCCAGATAGACTTTTAATTGATTAAGAAAAACAAAATAAAATTAGGAGGATTTATAGAGTAAGTAGATTTTTTGCCTGCGGTCTTGAAATGTTAAATCAGAGATTACTTTTGGAACTATAACCTTAGTAAATCTTAACAAGTTCACAATTTAAAAATACATTTATTTAATCATCTTTGCATAAAGTAAATCAACATTTGTATATGCGATGCCGATCCCTAAATAGCGCAATGTTGGGAATTTATTTTGTTCTACACAAGTCGAAATATTTGATATGTCGATGCGATACTTTGTTTGTTCGGGCTGCCGATCTTGGTCACTCGGTGGCTGTTTGCGGACCGGTTGGCTGGCATCTAGGCCATGCTAGCGGATCCCAATCATTCTATTTTCGAAATATGCGTGTCTTGTCTTATCACTATGCCTTCTTTTGCCTTAAAGGAAGTCTTGGGACGCTACAGTCGTGACAAAGTTTATTAAAGGATTTGCTTTTCAATATGTACATGTACAGGTAAAATTAGGGCATTTATAACACTGTGTCTGTTCGGACTGCTGGTTTCGGTCAATTGGGTGGCCATAATGTACTAGCCGATTGGCTGGCCCCCGGGTCGTGCCGGCAGCCCCCAATCACTCTCGTTCCAGAACATATGTTCTGTCCAAGTACTATGCATTCTTATACCTTGAAAGAAGTCTCGGGCCGCTGCATTGGTGGCAGCGGAAAGTGGACTCGACTCTGATGGATTTCTGTTCTGATCCGTACCGCTTGTGGCAAACTTTGGCGGTGTGGAAGAAGTGTATGTGTCATGGATGGGGGAATCTCTGGCACCGTGTGCTAGGCGGAAATGACGACACTGTAAGAACACATGAGCTCGAATCTTGACGACTGGTACGGTTAACTCGTGGGTGCTTCTCCCAGCACTGACTACGTTGCAATGGCTGACGCGAAGGCTGACCGAGGGGAGCGTCGGGGGACGACACTTGAAGGGGGAGAGGGGGTGTGTAATGCCTTGTTTGTTCGAACTGCTGGTTTTGGTCACTTGGCTGGACGTAGTGAACCAGCCGTGCCAGCAGCTCCCAATTCCTCTGTTTCTACAATGTATGTATTCTGCCCTAGCACGATGCCTTCTTTTACCTCAGAGGGATTCTCGGGACGCTACGTGTTCTTCTCAGCCAGTTATCCAGCTTCCAGCGTCCGTTTCGCGGCCTAAGAGACATTGTTTGTGTCATTAACCGACACTCGGCTTGATCCCTGTTGTTCCCCCTTCCTTTAGGGCCTTGCGTAACCCTTTCTAAACCTTCCTTTCGTACTTCCGCTCTAGTAGTCTTTAAATGCGACGTGTGTGGAGCACGTCATCGTTTATTTGAGCGGTGGTCTGAAGCCAGAGTTTGATTCCGCCTCTGAGGTTCAAGTCGTGTGCGCCTTGATGCGAATGGCATTTGCCGACTGCTTCTTCACATTAAGTATGTTCAAAAAACGTGTATTGCTGTAATAAGCTAGAGTGACGTGATTGGGGGACACTGTGACTATCCTTAAGGGTAACGCAGGCATAGTACCCTGGCAGAGGATATATTCAAAATACGGTCGGGTTTGGGGCGATAGCTAAATGGTGGTATATTGTCTAACTCCTCTCCTTCCTTGGGCGTCGTCTGGGAGCTTCACTTAGTCTACCTCTGCGTTAGCCATCACAGAGTAACCTGTGCTGGGAGGAACAGCACACGAGCTAACGTCAAGTTTCCATGCTACCAAGGTATTGCTCGACCGTAACGTCTTTGAATTTAGCGATTCTACTGGACGTAAGTTTCGTGTTGCATGGGAACTATATCAAAAGGGGAATGAAGGAGGCGGGGAATGTGCTGGTCATCACTGAGCCCATGCGTTTTAGCCGGATTAGCAGGTCCATCTGCGCATAGCCATCAGTTTTCATAGAATACTAATTCGTGATTTTCTCCCATAAATCTCTACACATTATGTCGAAGCTCGTAGCCGTTAGCAGTAGTTAAGAAGATTTTAAAGTCAAGATAAGTTATGAAATTCCTTAAGAGAGCAGAAAAGACTAATAGCAGCATTTCTACCCGGTATGTGAGTCTGGACGACTCGACATCTGTTGAGGTAGAAGCTGCCACCGTCAATTGCCACTGTTTTGTCCGTCTGATTGTTGTTATGGTTGCGAAGCGAGTTGTGTTTTTTAACGGCAAATATCGACTTGCATGCTCACCGCAAATTGGAGGCCAGTTTTCAAATTAACGTTTCTTCTCTTCTTTCTGCTCAAATTATTTACATACAGCGCCCATTTTTGCTGGGCTGACAACGGTGATTCAAAAGATTTCCCTAAAATGATTTATATTCGCGTAATGTGGCTGTTTAATAGAATTACGACAGCGTAAAATGCGCAATTTCAATGTCTCGCCGGATAAATGATTGCTTTCAGGATGGCCTTGCAGCAGTGTAATGAGCTGGGACTTACATGAAATTCATGTGTAACTCACAAAAGGTAACAAAGTAACGTGCCTAAGCTAATTCGGTTTATTCATTGCCAATGCATCAATGCACAGAATTAAAAAAACACTCCACAGTATTGCATTACATGGCATTCGTGAGCAAAAGTGTAAACTTGAACCTCGAGGTCTATAGCACATCATACTAACAAAATTCCGCATTTTAAGCGTATTAATGACAGTGATTATTTAAATTTCGCATAACTAGAGCAAAGTGGTCTTCCGCACATCACACGGTTTATATTTAATGCCATATACTACAACAGTGCTAGTTCTGAGGTGATGAAATAGTGAAAATCGCCTTGGTGCCTGTTTCACACAGCAAAGTCTGCATTACGTATGGGATTCATCCTTCCATTTTGTCTCCAGATCCAGTTTTTCATTACCTCAATTTAGCCGGAGAACGCAAAGCTAACGCATATCTTTTGAGCCCTCGCAAGGGCATTACAATCTCACTTACCTTAGAATCCAAACCAGTATGAAAAAATTTTCCCTAACTAATCATCGGTCCTCCTTTACACACTTTCATATCTCATCGTCACCGAGGTGTGAGCTAACTTGTAAGATTTACAAAAATGGAAAAAAGCATGCATTTTAACCCATTGTCAGCTTGTGAAGTTTTGCATGGTTGGAAGGTTAAGCGAATTTAAAAAGCTGACACAATACACGGGGTGCGAAAATGTGCGGGAAATGGCAGTACTTCTGTCTACTCTCATGGCATTAATTTGTCATTGTTTCGTAAGAAATCAGAGCGATTTGAACGTACGGATTTGCAATATTTTTGAATACGATTTACTAGGAGAACGAATGACATTACAATAAGTATCAACAAAGTATAAAAAGAGGAATGGAACTCCAATTGCCAACATATTGTGATCTTCTCCGTACTAAGAAGCAGATTGATTTTTGAAGATGGCAAACCTTAGATGGAGTTCGCAGGAGGAACAAAAGAGGATAAAAGACAGTGAGAGTAGCCTATCGGAAAGATAGAAGGAGATGAAGAGGTGAAGAAAAGAGTACGTTGTTTGAAAAAAATGGGGTCCAAATAGAGGATGCTGCAAGACCCGATTTGTTTGATTGGCCCTGAGTCAGCCAAATGCACCAAATTCAAGTAGTATTTTGGCTAGCGCCTTCATCTTCGTCATTTCTACAGCCTATGCTTTGGCCGTTGGGCGCAAATCCCCGACTTTACAGTCGTAGCCACCACTGGGATTTTTTTGGAGAGAGTAAAAAGGCAGTAATAAGACTGCTAGCCCAAAAACACATCAACCATAGAGGGTCGGTTCCTGAGTTAGACCTACATGGTGGGTGTGACAAAGGTCCATAGACACAGAGTCCTTGCCATTGACAAGCTGAGAACAGCAACCATTGTTAACAGTGAAAGTTTCAGTGTTGTCCCTCGGAGTTTGCAACCAACCACTTCATGGACGGCAAGCGGTTAGGGTTCCACCTAGCATATGCTGTCTTCGTACTGAGTAACATGGGATGAACGCACTATTTGGGCTTTTGAGCCCTTTTTTTATCGCCCCCACGACACCATTGCCTTCTACTACCACTGCGGTTTTAGTGCGAGAACAACTGACCCACTTTCAAGTGTTTGCGACATTGAAGTCGCTGAATGTAGAAATTGCACTATCCTGCGCTCTCATTTAACTGCTAGTCAAATTGAAAGCAAGGACCAATAACTACATTGCTTGTCTTATTGTTTCAGATGACATAGCATTCGCGAATGCCTGTCACGTCCGTACCGATTGATGGCAATTCTCATACCATTCGATGTTAGGTAGGAGTAATTACAGCTTGTCCCAGCGGAAAAATTCAGAAAAATGCATGTGCAAAACAGTTTATAATAATAACATCAGTACTCTTGATTTTCTAGTAGTTGCCCCTAATTCCCTTTTTAAGGCAGCTTTTTTCATGTAGGTATCACCATTCAAACTCCCACTTCTTGAGGCTAAAGATTAAGAAATATGAGATTCGGAAAAATGAGCGCTTGAAAAACCCTTCAATACTTTGTTGTCGCCATACCATACCTACAATTTCATCGACAACTAATTCAAGAACTGTTTGCTTTTTAGGAAATATCCCGTATAACTGGCTTTGCTTTCGGTTTTCCACCCTCACAGTGATAAATTGGAACATCCAGAGGCCTTAAAGATTTTTAGCACGGGATTCGTCGGTTTATCGTGATATGCCCTCACGGAAGTGTTTTAGGTAAAGTTAATCCGATGATGTCTCATTTTCACCCATCTGTTCAAAATTAAGCAAAAGCTTCGTTCTAAACCTAAAGTCAATGTAAAGGTGTCTTTCCTTTCCTCCTCTTAACTTCTTCCACCCCTGCTATTAGAAGTCTGGATGGTCCTAGACACATTTAATACCGATAATGGCTGAATACACGATAGAAGAGTGTTTATGACGGTGGAACCTCTGAATCCGGAGAGGAACCACATGCGTCCACGAGCAAGTTGAAATTGTCCATCTGCCTCCCGCCTACAAAGCGCACTTAAAGAATATAAGTATTACAGCCAGTGTACTAAATGTGCAAAACGGATTTTTTGATAAATGGTGACCTTCAAATCATTTGTGAGGCGGAAAAAGGGGCCAAGTATTCCTAGCTTCATAAATAGGCATAGATTGTTCGTCCATTACCTTTCCTAGAGCACCAATTATCAACAATCCGTCCAGCTCTTTGTGTAGCGTCCCGGGACTTCTTTTAAGATAAAAGAAGGCATAGTACTTGGACAGAATATATATTCTGGAAACGGAGGGATCGGAGGCTGTCGGTACGGCCCGGAAGCCGGCCAACTGGCTAGTACAATACGGCCACCCAAGTGACCGGAACCGGCAGCCCAAACAAACGAAGCATTACACCTGGGAGTGAAACGAGAGCGGGTTCTGTCTGCAGTAGTCGAAATGTATCCACCAGATAACACCGATTTCCACATCTCGCCACACGAGTGAGGTTAACGCTAGCTCAAGCATTCCAAAATAAAATGATTTAATGCCTCAACTTAAAAGTTTAGCTTAAGCCTGCCTAACTTCCAAGGAAAAAAGCAATTGTCGCCAAGATTGAGATAATTCACTTCTGAAAATCAGAAAGACCTGGAGACATTAGACGCCCAGATATTCTTCCGCTTAAAAGTTGACACTCCCGAGTCTTCCTTTCAGGTAAAAGAAGGCATAGTACTTGGACAGAAAATATATCCTGGAGTGAAAGTGGTTGGCGGCTGCTAACATGGCCCAGAGGCCAGCCAATCGGCTAGTATCTAGTACAATATGGCTACCCAGGTCACCAAAACCGGGGTCCAAACAAACTAAGCCATACACTAGCATTTCATAAAAAAGGTAACAATTATGGCTAAAAGTAAGGCATTAAAGTACCTTGAAAAAAATTGCTAATTTTATGTAGCAATAACAAGAGAGAAAGCACATATGTTAATGGTGATTTTTTAATGTAAATTGTGGGCACATCATTTCTAAGCAAAAACAGCTGTTCTGAGGGGATTAAAAAAAGTAACTAACATTAATGCCAACTGCCTTAACGTAACAAAATGCGAAAATAAAAACGTAGTGAAATACGGCTTCCTTGCAACAGTTTGTACCACATCAAGCTAGCTTTCTTCGATTATTTAGAAACGCTTGTTTAAGCCACTACCGGAAGCAGCGCGACATCTTGAAGCACGTGGTCTGTGGGTTGGTGTTCCCAGGTATGCGGTCGACACGTGTTGGTGTGGTCGTCAACTCAAAAGGTTTGATTAATCCTCAAGATGACCATTTTTAGGAGAGCATGTTATTCCAGCCAGCCGACGTCCCGATGGTACGTGGAGAAGGGAAATTAAGGTAAAGGCTGGATACATACCACAGGATGAAATGCCTACGTAAGCTAATTTAATGTAGCTATTATTTCTACGCTCCTTCTGCTTTTTTAGTATCTTTTTGCATTGTTATTGCTAATATTGATAGGCATTTACTCATAACGTAGTCTATGAACGCTGCTCGCACGAATTGCTTTTATTCCAGTTGTTGATTCTAGTTGGTAAGGCTTTTTTACACAGAAATTTGTTTTGTGATTTCTGGTAGGCAGTGACAGGATGACAGCTTGTATATCATGCTCACTTCTCATGGCCAAGATTTTGCCCTTTGACGGTGGTTTATGGAATCAGTCATTAAATACTGTAAAGGATTTGTTCTAAGACTGTATTATTTCGTATATGAGGTAACTACAAATGCGCTAAGTGGTCAATCCTTCTGATGTTATGGCTATTTTATGTTCTTCCGAGAAATTGTGCTGATGTGTATCAACCTCATTAGTTACCTTCCAAAGCCTGTGGAACAGATGCGCCGGAAGCGTGATGCATTTGTCATCCCTGGCCTGTCTAAAGAGGATGCGGTCGCCTTAACCCGACACCGAAAGGCTACAGGGGAGGTGGTTTCAAATAACCGAGAATCAAAGTCCTCTAAAAATAAGAAATCGAAGGCAAAAGATATTTCCAGTGGAGGTTAGGCTTGTTTTCCCTTCGGTTATTATTTCTTTTATTTATATTTCCTTACCCAACATGATTTTCAATAAACTATTTGGAGAGGATTTCGTTTTTCTAGACTGCTCTAATAATCATCTAAGTGTTATTGGCACCTGCTCATAAACAATAGTCAATTCGATGAAATTGTTCTGCTTATGGCAACGTAAAATATTTGAGTGTTTCATCTGAGGTATTCACAACTATGGCTTCCCATTGCTTATCACTGGGATCGGCTTTACTTTTACGCACTTTCAATACTTATCATTTGATTTGGAGAAGCACCTTGCTTTTTGTGGTCACACTGCATGGAAATGCGGCTTATTCGTCCTGCTTTTCATGTATTAATTCATGCACGTTCATTAAGGCCGAAAGCATTCGATACATTCCTTGATTCTGTTATGATGCCTCGGTTTTTCTAGCCAATAGAATCCAGGTAATGGAACAGAAGAAAATGAAAGTGGTGGAATCACCTCCTGTGGTAGAGGAAGAACTCGTTGTTAAATCAGTGAAGGCTTGGAGTGAGGCTAAGGGAGAGGATGAGAGTGAGGATGTGAAACGTCACCATCTAAGAGTAGAAAGGAAGCGACTGCGGCAGATCGCTCGGTTAGCCGAAAAAGCCGCGGAAGGCCATACTTTGAACCCTGACCAGCAAGCCAAACTGGCTCGTCGCGCCGAGGTTGAGGCCCTCATCGCCCACCTGGAGGCTTCCTGTTCCTTCTCATCCATCTAACTTTGAGCCCTAATTTCGTTCTCTGTATTATACCCCCCCTATCCCTATTATGGCTTGATATTTCTATTTATAGACTTGTCTCATTCCTACGCTTCCGGGGTGTGCTGATCCGTGTTTTGCAAAGGAACCTTTTCTCGATTTTGTCAATCACCTAGTGAGGAACGTAGCCTGAAGCGTGTTAATCACTTTGCGGTGTAGTCGACAGGTAAGGAATGTGATTTTATCGTGAGTGAATTATAGCCAAAGCCTCCCGTATCACTGGGGCCAAAAAGGCATCAGGAGTAAAAATTCCCATTAGTAGTCCCGCTTTGACCGCCGTAAGGTTAGTGAAGGACATTGCTCATGGAGACTATGAGGAAAAGGTCGAGTATAGGCGTTATATCTCCCCAAAATTGCATTACCAAAACGCCTTTCAGTACTTGAAGTGATTTTGGTGTTGGCTAGCCTTTGGCCGTACAACTTGTAGTGATTCGTTATCCGGTCTAGTTGTGTGCCTAGTTGCCTAGACACTTGCGCTGGCGAAGGTAGTACTCCAACTCTTCTGAATGGCTTTTAGAGCATGCCAATGTTCCTATATTTGTCTGCGGTAGTAATGTGTTCTATTCTATTTCCAGGGGGAAGCATCGCTACATGGAGCAACCATATTAAGCCAAAATATTGAGAAATATGCGCTAACGAAAGCTACAAATTTACTATTAGTTAATGGGTTGCACCTACGCCGCATACAATTTAAAATTTGTTTCGGCAATATGCGCCATCTCCACTACTATATCAAGGCGATAAAATGCCATTTAACTAGTGTAAATATGACAACTGCCAACAGGGTTCTGAGGAGCTCAATAATGGCACTTACGGTTGCACAAATTCTTATTCACAAATTGGTATCTTCAATCAAAGCTTTTTAGAAACATTGTTGCGACACATTGCTTGCCCTCTGTGCTTGACAGTCCAGGGTTCCAATTCTTCACATGCAGCAATCCCGCTTGGTGGTCTAGCTTCTTATTCATGCCATTCGCTTTTCAGCCCATCTATGTTGCTAGCAATATCGGCACAGTTTAACAAAATTCTAGAACACTTTTGTAGCGCCCCGAGACTCCCTTTAAGGTAAAAGAAGGCATAGTACTGGGGGTAGAATACATGTATTCTGGAAACAGAGGGCTTGGGGGCTGTTGGCACGGCCCAAAGGCCGACTAACCGGCTCAGTACAATATGGCCACCCAAGTGACCGAAACCGGCAGTTCGAGCAAACAAAGTATTACACAGCCCTTTCTTCTTTCGAGCGTCGTCCCCGACGCTCCCCTTGGTCAGCCTCCCGTGTCAGCCATCACAACATAATCAGTGCTGCGAGAAGCACCCACGAGCTAACCGTTCTAGTCGTCGAGATTCGAACGCATGTGTTCCTGTAGTGCCATCAATTCCGCGTTGCACTCAGTGCAGCAAATGCGCGCTTCTTGGCCGTCCTCTCCCACGACAATGTGGTGCAATGCAAGATGGAGGTACGAACCCAAGTTTTCGAATGGGTCGAGACACACAACACATATTGCGATTCCAGGCTTAATTGATACCGTAGAAGAAACGCAGGGGCATCGTAGAAACCTGAGCAAGTGGCGGTCGGGCCTCAGGAACAAAAGGCATTCGATCCAAGCGTGCAAAGCATAAAACGATGCTATCCAATGGCATCCTGCACATTCTACATCTGAGAACAGGAGAGAGAGCTTACGGAAGATGCTTGACCACAACGTCGCAGGTCTCTCTTGGCAGTTCCACTGGACTTGGAGTTCACGGCTAGTGTCGCTTCAGTTGTTGGTAGCTTCCCTGTCGAACACGAAGGCGAGGGAGGTGCCGAAGATGAACGTCGATCTCGGTCCTTCTGTTACGAGATATCAGCGGTTCTCCCATCCATATCACATACACTTCTTTCACATCGCCAAAGTTTGCCAGAAGCGGCATGGAGCAGGATAAAATCCATCAAAGTCGGGTCCGCTTCCCGCTGCCACCAATGTAGCGTCCCGAGACTCCCTTTAAGGCAAAAGAAGGCATGGTACTGGGGCAGAATATATGTTTTGGAAACAGAGGGCTTGGGGGCTGTTGGCATGGCCCGAAGGCCGACCAACCGGCTCAGTACAATATGGCCACCCAAGTGACCGAAATCGGCAGTTCGAACAAACAAAGGCATTACACTATAGCTGTTGGAAGGACCAAATTTAGAAAAATGGCAGCAGACCAACAGTCAAATGCATTTGGCTCTGTATGCTAGGGATGTAATAGGTATTTGTTTGAATCCACATTTTAGGTGAGAGGTCTCCAGTGAACGGAAATACGTTTTGCAGAACATTTGCCATCTACTCGATTGAGAGTAGCTCATACAAAACGATCCCAACCCCATTTAAAATACTGCTAGCGGAGCATGCATTCACTTGGTAGGTGTACTCGCTTCAAGGGAATGAAGGCGCAGGAAGAGATAAGCACAGAACCTACCGCAATCAAATATTTAGTTTCAGGGAGGCTTAAGTAATATAAATGATGACTGCAGTGGGATGTGTTTGTTAGATCTTATTCAAATGCAGGAACTTATCCGTGAGACCACGCACATTCAGTGCTTAAAAGAAGTAAAAACCCATGAAATTAATGC
This sequence comes from Taenia multiceps, assembly GCA_001923025.3. Lineage (NCBI taxonomy): Eukaryota > Metazoa > Platyhelminthes > Cestoda > Cyclophyllidea > Taeniidae > Taenia > Taenia multiceps. Next base: position 74,205,231 of record CM010311.1, on the reverse strand, counting down.
GTCGAGTTTCGCTAAGACGGCATTTGAAAGACAGAATAGTTGTTTATACCGCTTCCACATAAATACATTTAATTCCAATTGAACCTATTCATACAACTCGTTCGGATCAATCGTCATGGCATTGCGCTTTTCGAATTTTCGCGCAGCTGTTGTGAGTTGGGGTTTTTGGTTTCGCGGAAGTAATCTCCTATTCATTGGTTTTGTCAGACGTGTTCCCTATAGCCTGTCGTACTATGCCAAACACTATAACCTTTGAAAGGGAAAAACTCAACCAGGCAATGTATCAAAAGCTGAAAAAATTTATAATGAATAAGCGCAAACGGGAAGCTGAAGGTACGTGGTCTATTTAGTTAAACTCTCTAGAGCGTGCTCAAGCTGATTATTATAAAAGGCTAAAGAAGGAGCGGGAGGAGCGTAAGAGGCAGATTAAGTTTTCCACAGAATCCCTGGAAAATGCAAAACGTGAAGTAAATGGAAGTTTATTTCATGCCTAGATTTTTGAAACGAAAAAGAGGATCTCTCTTCTAAAAACGGAAAAAGACGCTCTTTTTACTAGATTCAAGCAAATAACACAAGAATATAAATTGCGAGAGGCGGAGATTAGAGCTAGAAATCAACAGTAAATTATTTATTTACTCTGAAGCCTTTAGAGTTCAAGTGGAGAAAGCAGGTTTGTATGCTGATCAGTGTCAAAGCAGGGCTTCCCAGGAACCTCTTCTTACTCTACCAAAGGCCCCGCATAAAGGGTTTGGAGGCAGTTGCGCGTTAGATGTTATCAATCAAACAAATGCCTTGAGAAAACAAGTTGGTCAATTATATTGTCCTAGCCAGGTATTTATGTCGCTTCTTTATTCTCAAATGGCTTCCTATCTTAACAAAAGTATGTCAGTTCTCTTCATCGTCATCTTCTACCCATGGAGTCCATGATCCCTTGGCCGTCAATCACAATCTTGGACCAGCCACGTTTTCGGGGCTAGATAAACGTCAAATGGCTATATACGGCTCGCTTGTTCCCCAACAACAGCAGATTTCCTCAAAAGGCCTCCTCGATGGCCCTGTTAACAATATCTTGGGAAACCGCGAGGTAACTGCGCAGGAACTCCAAGCAATTTCCAAATATCTCGTCGAGTTTGGCGCTGCTAGCGGAAAAATACAATCGGGTATTAACCGTCTCTGCTTTATGGAATAACCTGGATTTTACGGAAAGTTTTGTGGGACTTAATGTTATTCTTCAAAACTGTTTTTTATTCCGCAACTTCAGCAGAGTTCGTATTCGCTTGCCGACTGATATATTTATGATCTGTACCTGTGTGGAAATGGTTGTCTTTAAATGATTTGTGACTTCTATTTTTTATGAATGCTATGTCCCTACTGCCTTATTTCGGGTTTTCAAGCGGAGACATTGAACGCGATCAACGCGGGTACAATATCGGCATTTTTGAACAATCCCAAGTTGGCGGCAATGGTGGCCGCTTCCTCCTTCGGTTCGAACCCACGCTCCCCCTCCACTTCGGGTCTTTCCACTCCCACGGGTGTCTCGTCCTCTGCAACTCCTGGACCGCCCCTCAGTAGTGGCAGCGGCGGTGGTAGTGGGACTTTCCTCCCTCCTGCACCCACTGGTTATCGGGGTAGCATCACCACGGGCCAATCGGCCCAGCAAATCCAATTGGCTCAGCAGCTTGCAGCTCAACAGCAGGCCGCCGCGCTTTACGCCAGTCGTGGAGCCTCGCAGTCCCAACCGCCGCAGTCACAGTAGCCACGCCGTTTCTTTGCCAATGTTTTCTTTACCGAACTGCTCATCCTACATTCATTTGTATCGTCATTATCTACGATCGTCTTATTGAGTGTATATTAGGGCCTAATTCCACCTTATCGTTCACAGTCTGCACTACGAATGCATTTAAGTAATGTGTATGTAGTCTTTTCTGCTTAGTCGACAGAGCACTGTCGGTACTAAATTGCTGTAATTTACTTTTGCCCATCTTTTAATGTTTTTCATCAGAATAGAACTTATTTTTTTGGGACAGTAATAGTACAAATGGTACAAGGTTGCACAATGTACCACATGTCCTATACTTGGCGACCCAAATTAATAGTAAAAATTAGTTTCTGAAGTTCCGCCTCCTCTTAATTGGAGGTGGCTTGTCTTTTTGCCCGGTTTTCTACGTAGCCTTTTTGAGTACTGGGTATCAGTAGCGGAAGTGGCGGTTTCCATATGTTACTTTCTTCTAATTTGTCCCCGAAGAAACGCGACTTCAGATGCACCTCTCTCTCGCACAGCTCCGAGAGCATCGCAATGCCTATGATGAAGGAAAAGGGATGACGGTGGGTTGTTTTAATGCGATCATCTTAGCCTACAGGAAGGTGCTCGAGCATAAGGTGTGATTGGCGCTAATCCATATCAGTAGGCGATATTAATGAAACTCACACAAAGCATTGCATCAAGTCGCAATTACATTCTTCATGTGAAGCCAAAGTGAGGTCGAAGAATGGCTGCGAGTAGACTTGTGCGTTAGCAACCAATACTAAATCTGACCCCTTATGTTGTCTGATGGCTCAAGAGTGCTAGAGGAAAAGTGACTGGTAGTGGGTGCTAAATCGTAGGTTTAAATGACCAGTTAATTAGGTATTCTATTCCACTGCCTTAGGTTATTCCGATTATCATAATGAAAGCTTGAAAGGCGCATGCTGGGCTACTGACTAATTTGCACGCAACCTGGCGGACAATTGGTTCTGAAACTACTTAGATGATCATGGGAAATCTACTTTGCCTGCGCTATCTGCATTTTTTGTTTCAACACAATAAAACGGGACCTCACCCTCCGCTGAATCTCCATATTTGTCCAAATAGGCAAATATTAGAAGGTTGGCATAGCGTGGTTCATCAAAGAAGCGCAAATATGAGGCTGTTCTGCTGGTGTTGTCGGCCGGAAATACCGGTTGGAAAGCGCCAGCGCGCTTCTTAGCATCGAGCATTTGCACCAGACAACGCAAGTCAAATGGCGTGATGAAATCAAGAACACTTTCCACAGCCCATCGGAAATGTTCCAACGTAGATGGTTCATGTGCGGGTGTGGACTTCGACGCCGCAGCTAGCTTAAAATTGTCCCCTTCCTCCCAAAGTTTTCCTCCGATTGGTGATTCGCTCTGTTCCTTCACTGCTTCCCATCTATCTGAATGCAAGGCAAAAAATTCATGCTGTTGGAGGCCATGGAATTTAACGGATCCACAAAACCGGTACCAAATGTTGATTCATTTGTTCCCTAACAGCAGTTATTGGAGCCTCACCTTCTTGTTCTAAAAATTGCATATTCGCACGGTGTATTAACTGCTTATGCTCCATTCGCCGTTCAGCCATGGCGCGTTTGTGTTCCTCCTGAAGTTTCTTGAAGGTGGCCAGATCGAGGGAGTCAGGTCCGGCACCCTGTGATATGCTAGTGGGGATGGTGGACTCATCAAGTGCGATGAGTGGTGGCAAAGGTTTCAGATGCAATGGAATTTCCGACTGAATAATGTTTGATGACGGTGACTCCAGATGCCTCAAAGCGCGAGGTGTCTTACTCAGTCTTGACAGACAAGCTTCGTAGGCTCGCATCACGTAGTACTCGTGTTTCTTGCGCTCATCATCGCTCAACTTTGACATTGTTGCTCTGCGATCTAGTAGCCAAGGATGAGGAGGGGCTGTGGGTTTTTTAATTTCTTCCATCCACTTCAATAGTTCTGAACATATGCATAAGGCTTATTCGCATGCTCTCTCAAAGATGCACTCACAACAGTGGTGACTGCATTTTGGTGGTTTGCTTACCGTTTTTAATAGGAGGAGCATCGTCGGAAATAGGAGAGCTGTTCTGCTCAGAAGTGAAACGAACATCGTCCGAGTCAATGTTCAGGTGCTGGTATGGTGGTAGCTGCGGGATCCCACATGACGGCAGCATGGTGGATGTTCTGATGTTTCTGTTAGAAATGTCTCTTGGCGAGGGCAAATTAAATCCAGTCAAGTTGAGCATGTCCTTTATCATTATGCTTTTCACCTTTGAATCAAGTGGCGAATCTATGTGCATGCTAAAACAATCGGTAAAATTTCCGTCACCTTTGTACAGATGGCGCACCTCTACTTTATTTCAACCACCATTTTAGATCAACACTGAAAAAGTCAATGGATCTAGTCCTATTAGCTGCTGATTCGCTAACCTGGGTGAGACATTGACTTCGAGGACCCATGGTTTTAAGTTTGCGTCAAGAAAGATATCGAAACCGAAAAGCTCTTGAACGCTGTACGGTGACTTGCAGTAGGTGTCAACGGCGTTCTTAAAATGCGGCTCAATGGCGATGCAAGTTTTAGCAATTACATCTTTGATAGAGCTCCACACGGGTTCGGGTTCAACACTGTGCGACCGCAAATAGGCCCAGAATGCTCGCAAACTCCTACGGGGTAGAAAAGATGTATTTATGCTGAAGCTGCATTAATTTGTGCGTTTCAAGTTGTAAACAAGAGCACCCTAGATACCATTTGTGGCCTGTACAGGTTTCGTCGCTCGCGTTGGAGATGTAGTCCACATTTTGGCAGTTGATGGAGTAGTTTGTTAGGTGAACATATCGATTTCCAGCGAAGCGAGGTGAGTTGGTGTAGCTGAAGTAACGGATACAAATGTTTAACGGGTTAGCCAAGTATAGTCAAGCATGCTAGAAGTAGCGTGATTGAGAATGCATTGAGAAGGGGGCAAAGGGAAACGATTATTTTATTTTACTTACATGTGGGATGCGAACCGCACTAGGCCATCCTCATGAACGTACACGATTAATGGGTGCACTGAGTAAATGAAAACGTATATACGAAGGTCGAATTTGCTGTTATTGATTAAGTAAGGGTTGTTAAGATACCTTAAAAAGGAGACATTTTTGTTAGGCATGATGAAATTTCACAAAGCTACCTACTTTGAGTGGTCACAAGTACCTCTGAACAATGAGAGGCCTCTTTTTAGGGATTTGGGACCATTTATTTATAACTCGCACACCCAATCCCCTGGCTGATGCAGGCTAAAATGTTCACGACGGTCAAGACATTTGATGTAAAAAACATTAAACAATAGTGAAAAAACTTCACCAAGGCATTCCAGTAAGTAAACAAATTCGATGAAGAAGGGTGAATAAAATGACACTTATTTTACTTATTTAGTGAATAAGGTTAAAGTGGCTGAAGTGTTCAATTGGTTACCGGCTTAAGAATCCACTGATGTTCAGCACCTTCGGTGTCCCAAACAGCTTTAAATTTCTCAAGATCTGCTGGTATACAAAAAGTTAGCGGTGTAAAGTTGAAATTCTCCATGCCGAACCTCTTTTGCATTGCAGAAATGTTCCGCCACAGACGATCTTTGCGACCCAGATGAAACGAACAAGGAAAGTGGTTTACCTGAAGCGAGATGGTGACTGCAATAACTGGATTTAGAGGTTTCGGAGGTATTATAGGAGATCATTATTGCTTTTGGTAGTAGTGACACGAACCTATGCTCACCTTTTGGTAATCGCGGATCGTTAGAAAAACATCTGGTTTTAGGTGCTTTCCAAAGTAGTATATCCAATCCGATGACTCTAAAATGTATTTAAATGTTTACTTAAAGTGCAAGGCATAAATTTTGGCTTAAAAAATAAACAATTACCGACTGCGTCTAGATCATCTGTAGCTGATGTCACTAAAATATGTAAATAGAATGGTATTTGTACAAGTCATCGTCATTCACATGCATTTCTATATGTGAAAAATCAACTTAAACCTACAGTTTGATGCACGAAAATGCGCTTTTTTTAGTGCTTGCTTTACTACAACTGGAGTCACTAGGCTCGGTCTCCAGTGCAATAGCTTTCGGAATTCCCATGGCAGGAGGCCAGCTAAATTGGGAATGAGAGCATTTTTTAGTTTGAAGAAATCAATAATTGAAATATAAAATGAGGAGAAGGTACGTGCCCTCATCATCTACATCAGAAAACCGAAGACATGGCGGAACTTTGGGAAAAATGGAGAAGAATAATGCTGGGTGATGCTCCGATGGATCTGCAAATGCACTCTGGTTTCTTGGAGTTTCTACCCTGAGGACTTCAGAATCTCCTTTATTCTTCAAGATTTGCATGCTAGCATTTGGTTCATTCAAAGTCGTTTGTAGATCTAGCGATTGACCGCATTTCCCTCTCCTTGGAGGATAGTTCTTTTGACGCTTCCATTCAAAAAGCAAAATATCTACAGGATAATTGACAAGCATACCCACAATTGTGTGAAGACCATTAACAAAAATCAGATAACACAAATTCCTCGACTATTTAAGCTACCGATGTGCCCTAACGGTTGGTGAAAATGAAAATTGAAGTTAGATCACTCACTTAATTTGCTTGAAACCTATGTACCGACAAATTTAATGGCAGAATAAAGTGTTCTCATTAATTTATCACTGCATGAAAAATGCATTTTGGCTTATTATTTCCCACTTATAAGTTAAAGTAGTATAAGACAAAAGTCTGCACTGAGAGGCAATCTAATTCTATGATGAAATGTGACGTAAAATTTATGCTGTTGATAACGGACGGCATTGATTTGTGAGCCAGATAATAAGTATGCATTATAAAAAGATGCTGATTTTAGCATCGTTTTGGTCATGGTGGAGTTTGTTGTGGAATGTGGAAGATAAAACACGTAAATTTGAGGGACCTTCAACGGAAGAACAAGATTTTTCATTTTGGGCGAAACCAACACTAAGACCATTGAATTTGGAGCCCGAATTATTTGATTTCTTTGAATGAGGTGAAATCCATTCATTTTCCTATTAACGAAAAAAACACCAACAAGTTTTACAGTCCTTTTATTGAAATTTAGTGCTGGCAGCGCACACTTCAGCGATTTACTAATTTGCTACAAAAGCGCAGGTATTGAAAATTAGCAGGTTGAAACACCATTTCGGAATAAAAACACTTACATTAAGGGAAAAAGATTGATAAAGTAGTTTTTAGTGTCAAATAAGTGGAACATAAATAGATTATAGCCACTGCAGATCGTAGTTATAGCACTAAATGAAGAAAAATCGCTAGAGAAACTAGAGATGAAGAAAATATCTAAGGCAAACCAAAGTTACCTTTGCCATGTCAAAATTTTTTGCATACGTTTTTCCTTTACTGCCAGAAATCCTACAGAGTTAAAGGAGCCTGGATAGAGGCGGATTTTGTAAGGCTAAGTTTTCAACCAATTTACCATTAATAGAATGCAGTGAAATATTTTGCTACTGTAGACAAATTATAAACCTCAAAAGAGGTCGGCTACTAGTTTGTACTTATAAAAAAATTACAAGCACTAGGGCTAGCAAGAATCGTCAATCTAATACTTTTGGACTAACTGCGAAAATTAAGCAACTTTTGATCCTTCTTTACCCGTGGCAAAGTTGAAACTCATTTGCCGCAACAATGGGTAGGGTTACTTCCAATTCTGCTGAGATTATTTCGGAATTATCTTTGTTATGCAATGTTTCGAGGCTTTGAGAATGATTCATTTTCAGTGACGCTGGTGTATTGGCTGTTTTTACCTCATTTATCGGGCTTGTTAGCGCATCATTGCTCACAATTTTTGTGTTTGTGAAGCAGGTGTTGGAATGCTGATTAAAGTTTCTTTGAGGATAAAGCCTTTTTAAAAATATTCTCACGGGTTCCTGAATTGTAGAACCAAAATAGTCATCCACGCATTTCATAGCTAGGTCCTTATTCCTTTTTAGATTGCAGGCTAGGGGATTTCGGTGACTTTTCGAAACTGGAGAATTTGGCCTTTGGCGACAATGTTTTGTAGGAGACGAGAGATTCTTACATTGCAACCACGACAATTGATTATGCTTATTGCATAAATTGGATTTGGAGCGAGTCGAAATGGTTTGGCTGATTTGAAACATCTTTGGGGAGCTACCAAGTGCTTTAACTATATACCGATTTCATTAAAGAAAACATTTAAAAATTAATGTAAAAATCTGTTATTCTGCCTGAAAATGTGCAACTTTAAAAACAAGGTTTAGACGCCAAGCAATAAGGCGTGACATAAAGGCACCGATTATTCGAATCAATGCGACAAAATGATCACCTACACACAGATGGATCTATGTTAAAGCTCCTGGAGCATTAACGCACTTAGATAAATTTACATTAATATATCAATACAAATCAATTTCGTTATCTCAGCTGAAGTTACGAGTCAACTAAAATACCTAAACTGATTTATTTAAGCAAGCATCCACCTATAAACTGGCAAAAAACCACGGTAATCGGGAGGCAGGAAATGTTACTCGTAATATATCGATTATACTGGCACAGTTTACTATTTATATGCTAAAAAATTACTGCTTTCTAAATGTATTTTATACCTTGCTCGATGAAGAGACTATCCAAATCTCGACCCTCTGTAACCAAGGTAACCGACCTTGGAGAGGAGTTATAACAATACACTTCCTAGATATTTAACAATAACTCTATCAAGAAAACCTGATTTTGGTGCTGATTTCGTAATTAACTTCACTGGTTTTTTGGAAGGAATCATATCGACGGATTCCAAAGTAAGCTACTACAACTTACTAAGTTAATTTGTGAATTTAAATAAAATAGATCACATTTTAGATAATCTAAACTGCTTTACATCTTTTTCAGCCTAAATGCTGCACAACTAATTAGCTAATTAAAATTGGGCGGTTGATTGATACCACTGCATTAAGTTTAAAAAGAGCCACTTAGTCACCCTAATGGTCGAATAAATGTGGTGGATATCAACGGCTCTTTGTGTCGTGTTTCTGGTCAATTTTGTTCTTTTTTAGCGTGACCTTTAACCAGGTGGTAAGATGGGTTAGCACCAGCATTGCTATAGATAAACAACATAATGCGGCCCACAGTTTAACCAGAAGAGCTGAGATCACCGGCCTGCTTCGGAATCACTGTTGTCATGCGGAAGTACAGCTTGTGGAGACTAACTCTGTTATATCTTGTTCATTTTGACTGCCGGCTTCGGTACCGGGCCATGCCATGTCATGTCATGCCATGCTCTAGTGTTGTGCCTTCTTTTGCCTTCAAGAGAATTTCGGGCGCTACATTGGTGGTAGCGCAAAGCGAATCCGACGTTAACGGCTTTTTATTCCGATCGATGTTGTTGGTGACAAACTGTAGCTGTGCGAAAGAAGTGCTCGTGCTACGGATAGGAGGATCTCTGACATCCCATAACAGAAGGGTTGAGAACGACGTCTGCCTTCGGCATCTGTCCTGCCTTCATTTTCTGCAAGAAAAATATTAACAACGGAAGCGACGCTAGCCGTGAGCCCTCCGAAAACTTTTTGTTGCGGTGATTTTCTTAACATACTTACTTAAGGAGACCGGAGTTCTAACGTCTCCCTATGGACAAGCTGATGCTCGGCAGAGCCTCTTATTCAAAATTCATTATCCGAACCGAACGGAATTCCAGGTCCATTCGAACTGCCAAGAGGGATCAGTGACGTAGTGGTCAAGTATCTCTTCACTCGCGCTTGAATTTGGATGACTGGCATGGTTAGCTCGTGAGTGTTTGTTCCAGCCCCAACCACTTGTGATGGTTGACGCGAGAGGTTTACCAAGGGGAGCGTCGAGGACTACGCTTGAAAAGAGAAGGGCTACATTATACTTGGCTTGTTCTGCCTGTCGGCTTTGGCGACTTGGGTAGCCATATTTTCCTAGCCGGGTTGCCCAATCGCTCTGTTTGCTGAATACATACATCTTGTCCTAGTACTTGCCTTCTTTTTACCCTCAAGGAAGTCGCGGGACGCTACAAAGTCACACGGAGTATACCTATTTATCAAAGTATTATGATAGAATTTCATTATCCTATATGAGAACAAAAGATTTGTTGAAGAAGGTATAGTCCTTTCTAAACGGCCTTCTAGACCTGAAATTTCGCAATGTAACTTAAGGCCCGATAAAGGCTATTGATTGGAAGCTGGGGACTTATTAAAAAGGCTAATGTTGCTTAAAATTTGTGGCAGTGTTAAAATGCTTAAAAGTATTCTTTTTTGTTAGAGGTTGAGTATTTTTCCAACCCTAAACGAATGATCTTGTGAGCAAGAAGGAGGGTGCAGTATGACGTTTAATAAAATTAAGGTGAGTACAGAGAGGCCTTTAATTTTTTGTGCATGCTTGGGAGTTTTATCGGCAGAAACAAAAAAGCTAAAAATATTACTGGTAGATTCGTATTTTTGCAACATACGTGTGCTATTTAGAATGTTTGGAATGCTATGAGCACAGGAGTATTTACGACGAGGGCGCCTCGGACTTAGGAGTGCAACCACGTTCGCCCACGACCAGGTTTAATTTGTTCTCCCGCCTCTCGCCTACAAAGTACATTTAAAGAACACAAGTACTGCAACACTACTGCAAAGCAAGCTTTAATTACTTATTATTTTGTCCGAAAATACATATACCTAATAGACTGATATCCGAAAACGATGGTTTCTCGAATCATTGAATCTAAACGAAGTTCAACTGTCGCTTCTTCGTATATCACATATTTTTAACAATAAATGGATTTTCCACGCAAAGGCTAATCTTCCGAGAACAGCATACATCATTTAATGTCAATTGATTCCCTTTTTGTGCTATCAAAGTCAAAAAGCAATTGTATAAATACGCTTCCCGTGTTCGTGCCTGAAAAACAGCACCAGTTCGACTGAACCTAGGTGACCGTAATGTCATTTACCAAAATAAATAGCTAATACTATTACCTACTAAAGCACTACGTGTCGGCTACATGAACAGTTGATAATACAGAAAAATGTTCACCACTTTTGCGCTCCCTCTGCTACATAAAGTGCCCTAAAGACTTTACGAAATTGTTTTGTATATTTCAAGATAATTCTGTACCGTGAAAGTAGGCCATGAATCTGACGGACAGTGATATGCAGTGCACGCGCAAAAACCTCCAATTTTTGAAGAAAATTGCAGTGTACTCTGAAATTAGCAATGATTAATATACAGGCGGAAGGGATCCAAATTTTCTACTTTATCCTTCATGCATAAATTAAACCCAAAAATACTCAAACAACCTGAAAGGTAAAGTCTTCATTTATTTAACCTTGGATTTTAAAAATGACAGAGCCTAAATAGGATTGTCACTGCTCTTAAGGTAGAATTTTGCAATTGAAAATTTGCAAAATAATTAGATGCAACTCCTTCAATAAGTGTCTACAAATGGAAATCCAGGAATCACAAAAGCTGTTGATTTCTAAGGAGTTTTTCAGTGTGGTGAAGAATGATTATGAGCTTTCAGCTTCTTAACATTCAGGTCTTATGTAAATTACAAGTGCTTAGTTAAACCACATTCATATGACGCTTCTTACTCCAGCCTGCATTTTACACGTCTGCGAAACACCTCGTTATAAGGGCACAAATTTGACTAGGGAGAAGAAAGGAATGAGAGTAATTTGTTTGTTCTCATAGCAACGAAATGCCTGGGCTGTGGAAGTTGACTTTCACCCAGACCCTCGCAGCAAACTTACCAATTAGGTTAAACTATAAATGAGGTCACTCGTCAGGAAATATCGAGTTAATTGATAAGTAATTTGACGCTGACTGCAAGCGATCGCAACGTATTGGATTTGCATAAAATATAAAGTTGATGATAGTAAATTTGTTTTATTGAGTTAATTAATTAATAGTTAAACCCATCTGTTGAAAAATGCAGCTGTTGGATCTAACAAATTTACGACCTTTCGTACCCCGTTTTGTATCGTACTTAAGAGTCGTTTCGTCTAGATTCGGGACATCAAATGTCTCAGACAAATTTGCTATACTTTTCTTAAAATAAGGAATTAGAGTGACATTAAGAGCTTTAGTGCAATACTGTGTATGAATGAGTTGCTAATTATTGTAACGATGATACTAAGTTTGTTTGAACTCTCATTTTAGGCCATTCGGGGATAATTTCTTCGACAAGCTCATCGCACTCAAAAATGAATTTATCGACTTCAAGGCATTGATGTGGCTTCTATGCTAAGCCCAAACGATTGCTTTATCGTGCGTAGATTGCAATCTCTGTTGTTATGGGGAGTCACATGTCTTCATGACATTTAAGATCTGCAATGGTAATAAAATACTTTGCTGTGTTTTTTGTTGGTTTTGGAGCAACTGTAAGGTAATTTAGATTTTTCTATTTATCCCAACGTGTTCAGGCAGTAGGGTTCGGAGATTTAAATTACATGCCTTTCATAGATAGGGATTTGCCCAAATGCATGCATTTTTCAGTTCCTATTTGCGTCTTACCCCTTCTATAATGACATCGATAGCCACTCAAAGAACAAATTATTCATTGTAAATATTCAGCGTGTTAATAAACACGATCAAATATTGGTGTCTAGTTTGTTCTGAAAATCGTGACATTCGAAAAGGTGAAAATCGAGCCAAGTATCTGTGTGTGCTGATTTCTGCATATTATATAGGCGTTTTAATCAGGCACCTTCTTTATATCTAATCCTTGCTGTGGCTTCTTTGCAAAACTGTTTTCATAAAGTTGAAGATGATTTGCGTTTCATTACAGACAGCCACGTTTGAAATTCGACGTTTTTATTCTTTTGCGCTCAATTTCTATTTAAGTATGTAGTCGGAATCACATACACTATCCTACTTTTTTGTGGACTTCATCAAACTGTGTTCATCTTGGAGCGTTTATCATTGTAAATCTCTTGAAAGTCTATTAAAACTGTTTTAGTGCTTTTTCATTGCAGACTGAGGCACATTCTGGGTTAAAGTGATTTAATCTGTGCTGCTTTTTGCTAGCTTTCATGTAACCGCAGCGTAATTAAACCATTTAGACACCAGCAAGTGAGTTGCGCTTCAAATTAATCCTTAAGCGAAACAATTACACTTCTGTAATACCGACGAGTTTTGAGTTGACAATGGGGTGGGGGAATGGCCTGACGCCTTTGCAGTTGCCATGGTGACTTCTGCCACAAAAAAATCATTTTCTTTGCAATAATAATTCGAGCGTAATCGGTTGCTATGTTACCATGACAACAGTGAATATAGTGTGAGAAAACCATGCCCTTGGCTCCTATCATCCCCATGGCGCTAATAGTTAATTGCACCACTCAGTCAACTTTACCATAAAAACCCAACTCTGGATTGCTTAAGGCACAAGCATTAAATTGGTGTTTACGCAATGCTAAGGGAGCAAGTAGGCAAGAGTTTAAGTTGGTATGCTCACCAGAAAACGTTCCACTACCAAAAAAATCCTAGCTACAGTAATAGTCCAGACAAGGTGATTGGTCTTCACCACATGCAAAAACTGGTATGATCTCATTTGATTCTTTTTCGAAACGAACCGATTTATATTACACTTAATTCAGCTAAAGCTAATGTTGACCACACAATTTGAGAACTTTGCACTCAACCATCACTCACTTTATTACTAGAGTTAATTATTTAACACTACAAAGGGCTTTGAACCTTGGGTTGCATTACCAATGAGTGCGAGGTTGTCGATTTCATCAAGTAGCATTATTTGACAGCAATTTTAGCATTGATTGAAAATTTTTAGCAATAGGTTGTTGTGTCGACAGGGAAATCTTGATTGCAATTACGTCAATTTACCATCATTTCGGAGTTTCATGCGGACGGGTTCTCCATGATAAAGCCCTTTTCGAAGTATTTGGATGATTGGTAATTGGTGTTAGCTAATCGTTGATGCTTACAACCTTTCGTCTCTCATTTGTCAGAATATTTTGTGCAGTGTTTCTTATAGGAGAGGGTTGTAATGAGACCACCACTGTAATACTGTTTGTTCGAACTACCAGTTTAGGTCACTTGGGTGGCCATCTTGTTCTAGCCGGTTCGTCGGCCTCCGGGCCGTGCCAACAGCGCCCAAGACCTCTGTTCTCGGAATATATGCATTCTACCCTAGTACTGCACCTTCTTTTACCTTAAGGGGAGCCTCGGGACGCTACAACCACCTTCTTAGCCCTTCTGCTTTCAAATGAAATGCCTCGAGTCCTACGGCTAATAACTCAGCACCCACATACATTCTGTGTTAATTTTTTGACGGTTTAGTAAAACCCAAAGTATCCTTGCACCAAATTACGAAAGATGAGGCAAAACCCCAGCGCGCAAGCGGGCGCTAAAATCAGCGCAATATATGCAGTCTCAAAAAGACATTTTAGAGGGCATTTTTAGTTTCTTTTCACTAGGCATCCTAATCCTCTATAACGAATAACAACTTATCAAGTACAACTTATTGCAAGTTAAAGACTAGTTTATAATTAATGCATTCTCTAAGCATAAATCCCCATTAGCTAGCTAACTATAACCAACACATCTTAATCGAACAAACATTCTAAAGCTCTAAAATTAACCACTTTTTGGTGTCAAGCCATACTATTGTGGGATTACATATTTCGCACCTAAAGAGTCTGATATGTCATAGACAATGTCGGAATACCATGCCACCAGACAAAAGCACGAAGACTAGAGAGCCCGCGTATATTTGAGTGCATGAATAAAACCCACATCATCCTGTCATCACACAAAGAACGTAATTACAGTAGTAACAGGCGTTCGTTGCGGATCAGATTTTAAACAATGAAGGAATTTTCAAGGAACTAGTCTTGTTAATCTTTGTTGTTTTGGGAATTGTTAGTTGTGGTCAAATTAATTCTGATAAGCCATGATTTTGAGCTTATTTATTTCTAATAACTAAAAATTCTTGGCTTAAGGTTTTTTAGGCATTAATCAATAGTGACAGAGTATCTGTTAACCAAACGCAGGGAATTCAGACGAAATGAATAAAACGTGCCAAAAAGGCTTAAAGTCACATTTTGCGATCGAGTTAAGTAGTGTTTAAACAAACGCAGGGAAAATAGATTGAAGCTATCAACTGTGCTAGTTTGACATGGCACTTACATTTTATGATTATTAAACTCATTGGTGAATTCAGTAACTGTTACTACTCTTTACTGTTAATTTGGAGTGAAAGCTCCAGGAGAGATTATTTTGGAATTATCGTCGTCAAATAGCCTTGGTTTTTAACGTATTCATTCTTATAGCACAAACCGGTAAGGGGAAGATGCAAAGTCAAACCGGAATTTGCTACATATCCAATGCGCATCTGTGTTCTGGAATAGTCTCTAAAAATTCTCTCATGGCATCATCAAATGAAACATCCTACGGATTTCGAATTTGGATACGTAGGTCGGCTGCTAAGAGCACCAAGTATGTCTATAGGTGTCCACTTAGTCACCAACCTATTTTTGTACAGTGGCTTAGCAAACGTAGATAACTTTAGATTGTACTCTCGGAACGTCGCCAAGTATTAGTTGCAACACTTTCTTTTCTAGTGATGTGCTTAACTGCTCATAAAATAACTAATGTAAATGTTTTTACTTGATTCCATCATGATCACGACTTTATTTCGCAATTTAAAAGCGTAAAGCGCATTAAAATATTTACGAATTTAAATACATAACCGGAATATGTGCAAAATCTAATCAAAGTGTTTTAAAACATCATTTATGTCTGGCAGATCAAATCATCTTAAATTTGTGCATTTTAGCTTACATAGCAATCAGGCAAGTGATCTCAATACGATCTTTAGCCTTGCTAACTAAAGAATACCGTCTTTATTGTCAATTTATCGGAAGCTATTGCTAATTACATAGAGGTTAACTGGTCAGCAAAATCGGAAGGCTGTGTGAGCGCTTAATCATTTGGGGCATCCATTTTACCACTACACAGCCTCAGCAGCCGCTTGGTTTGGTTTGTTCTTTGGTTCATCTGACGTAAACCATTTCGAATATAACTTTAAAAGAGTGTGGGAGTTAGATGAAACTCACAGCCTAAGGTTGTGAAGACATTAGCTTTATTTTGCAGTCATAAAGAAAATTCATATTCATGTTATGTAAACAAACCAAAATTTGGGGCTGTTTTTCGTGTTTTATGACAAGAATCATGTCTTCGTATAGCATGTTGGGATAATATTTTTAACTGAGCTAAATTGCTACTTTCAGAGCTTTTTTGTTTGACGCACTAAAAATGGTGGATTTTAAGGCGACGAATATTTTTTAAATCCCTAATGAAAATTTAAAACAGTATATATTACTAGAAAAAGAATTAAAATTACCAATTGTCTGCTTCAAAAAAACGGTTTGAGCAATCTTATTTGACTTCATTTTGATGCATCTCAAATGTTCCAACCGATGATTTTTGGCCACGAATAGTGACTATTTGGTAAAGCGGGCTTAAGGGGCACCAAATAGGGATAGACTTGCTCGTATAAATCAAGGAAAAATCGCTTTTGTTACATAAATGAGCTGTTTATTTAATAATTAAAGATTTAGACCTGAAAGTGATGGTAATGTTGAATTAAGCGACCCATAACCTACCCAAATATAAATGAAATAAAAAATCGGTACCAAGTAAGGATAAATGGATGTACTCTTAAACTGGTGAATTTGTTGTGCAAGGATGTTGCGCATTTGCATGCTCACTTGTGAGTTACTCATAGTTTACTTTGCGCACTGCAAATATTTTCAAAGTATTAAAGTATTTGGTGATTATAGCTTAACCTTTAGAGGAGGAAAGAATAAAATTACCAAACCGGCAGTACGTGCTGTAGATTTTATTCGCGAACAGTCCATTTGCATTCCTCACATCAATTACCAGCAGTTGTTTCCCGTATGATGGCTATGATGCAAATGCTAGACACCATTTACAGCGGCGTCTACTTACCAAACAAATTGATAAGAGGCCATCCCTGGTGCCAAAATGCCGCAACTGAAACTTGCGGTTATGCGAATCTACTGCCAAAGAAAGGGAAGCAAAACGATAGAACTCATAATTTACTTACTCACCAAAAAATCCCCCAAAATTCACGGTTTGACGTTTAGTTACAAATGGGAATAAAGAGGGAGGGATCATCTTACCTGAATTAACACAAGCCTGGGAAACTTTTCATGCTTTGTTGTCAAAATCTAAGCCCCTATTTTTTATCGTATAGTAGGCAAGGGTGATCTGAATATCCTCGTAAAAATTTACAATCACTTTTTCCTGACGGCAAAAGCTTTATTTGTTCGTGCCATAAACGTATTAGCGATGTGTTCGCAAATCTGAGCTAGCACTTGAAAATGGTTTTCTGGTCTGATAAGCAGCGCATCAGGACATTAATGCTTGCCTTCGTATTAGATGCCAAAAGTGGTATTTATTTTGCTAAATGCCCGCACATCAGATGAAGATCGTAAATGCGCAAAATCACAGTAAAAAAATCCCATTTCAAAGGGGTAAATGCAAAATCTCTTCAATACCAAAATGAGTAAGGAACTGTTTATTTTGAATATGGAGATTCAATTTGTAAACTTTCCATTTATTTCTATCTCTTCATCCCAAATTTTCGTGTGCTGTGAATGTTATGAGAAGCACTTGATGGTTATAGGCCTACAAAATTCTCCGTTCGCGTTTCTAAACTCTGCAAGCACCCATAACTTATCCAAATACTCCAATGTAATAACTCTTTTAATCTTCAAATTTTATGATGAGCCTTACTTCATAAGAACTGACCCAAGTTTGGATCGTGTTCTGGTATCTTGCTATCGCTTTTAGTTGATTTGCCGAAAATTAGTTGTATCACTACATTGACCATACGACGATCCTACTAACGACTTCGGCACAGTTAAATCGTTTTAGCTTCCAAACTGATTGGGCACTACCGCGTTAAAAATAATTCTAAAGTAGTGTAACAGAAGCACATTCCAATAACCATCCGCAATTTCTCGCACTTTCAGGCTACCGCAAATTATAAAAAATTCGGATGAAATATTTCGACGAAAGTCGTGCAGGAAATGCCAACTACCAGCACTTGATGGCGTACAAACCGAAAAGCAACGGGCGATAAATGGCCCTAATAAACCCACAAGCGTACATACACATGCGTGCCTTTAACATTTTCGCTAAATTCCTGCCAAGAGCCAGGCGGTGAGTCACTGCAATCTTCCGTGCGGCTGCGAGGTGTGTGCGCCTGCCTGTGCACGTAGTTTGCGTGCGTGTGTACTCGAGTTAGCCCACCCGCTCATTGGTCAGTTGGGCTAAATTGGGCTGCTTACGTGGCAGTGGGTAATAATCAATGCTTATACGCACTCTCGAACAGCCAACGTGTTGTCTTTGCCTCTTCTACTGACGGGTAAAAAGGGGTGGGACAGTAGGAATAGGGTGGACCAATGAACATACCCACGCACCCCACGCGTTAGCCAAGCAAGCGTGTGGGTTGAGTTGAAGCACTGGTTTCCACTGCGTTTGGCTGATTGGTGCAGTCGGGATTTCGTCCAGTTCACTCAGGCTAGAGAGAGAAAATGCATGCGCACACGCGCGCATTTGTGCCATAGTGACTTTGCAGCGGTCGTGTGTGCGTGTGCGTGTGTTATATGGCGAAGGGAAGACGAGCGGCTTATTCCCAAGTCCAATGTTACTTCGCCTGACACCCCGAGCGGAGCAAAGCCTGTGCAATCACATATTTTTTACTTCTCCGGTCTAGAAATCATCTTCGTCGTTAGCAATTCATTCTGCAGGTTGGTGTTGGTGCTTTTAAGGTTTGCGGTTTCGATGAGGATTGCTAAGCTATTTCTTGCCTTGGGAAGTGTTCGTTGTTTCCATGAGCGCAGAGAGATGAAATAAGAGCGTGGCCATACTTGGTCGGAATAACTTCACTGATCCGCATTTCAGGATGATTCAGTCCGAATGCCCGCCTGTCATTTTGCTCGAACCAGAGTTATTCTTGGCGTCATCCATCTTCTCGAAGGATGTTTGCTAGGTTGGTGAGCAAAGTTTCAGGTGTGCTTTGGCTGAACAAGACTCCGAACACTATGACTTTGTACACCCATGTTTACTACTCTTCTACTCGAACCAACGAATCTATCAACAGAACAGCAAACATACACGCACACTACAGGCCAATAATAAGGTTTAACTTTCGGGCTAAATCTATATTAGATGCACAATGACCTGTGGCGCCTTCCTTTATATTTGCTTTCAAAATATGTCCAATTATTTCATAGTGCAGTATGAGCTGCTAGTAAGACAAAAATTTGTTCTTAACAAAATGAAGGCCTAACTTGACAGACTAGAGGCCATTAGAGTTTTTTTCTCCATTTGTATGCATTATTCGTTGTTTATTTTACAAGATAAAAATTACAATGGGAAACTCTTGCAACGCTACATTTGTAGAACGACGAACCATGCACCATTTATAACGCGCAAAACGGATCCTGGCTTTGCAGTACAATTCTATCTTTAGTTCATTGAAATGGAAAGTGGATTGTACAGAAAGCACTATTTTCAAAAACAATAATACCGTTTAGTTAAGTTACAAAATTGTGCAGATAAGTTGGATAATTATTTTTGTCAATCGAATAGTTGCAGCAAGTAAACAATAAAACTACTTATTTATGCATACTTGTGTCACAGAAAATACTTGCAGTTTAGTAGACAGAAAATGGTGGCACGAAAATTTGTTCACTTTTCTTAGGAGGCAAACATTCTACAAAAGCTTAGTGACCGTGTTTTGTTACACAAACGCCTACTATTCAATCTATATTTAAGCGACTCGATTTAATTATTTGGGGAAAATTATTTGACACGCTTGATGGTGCATTTGATTGATATTTTTTAAGCTACCATGCTACTGTCCAAACACAACGCAACACCCCTTAAACCTGAATCATTTTAAGCTACATTAAAAGACGTGATCCCTTTTCCACGGTAGGGATGTAAATGTTCTTGCTTCTAATTGTAAATTAATTGCTCTGCATTTTAAAATGAAAGGATTATTAGTAATTTGTGTCTTGTGCGAAAAAAATAGACAGTAATGACGTCAAATCTTTTCCATCAATAAGCAATAAATAGGACATGTGGTGTTGACTCTTGGAGCCTTAGCGCTAATAACTGCCACTGTGATCCGGCTAAAATTAAAATGTATTCTTATTATGGATGTGCGAATGAAATAACTCTGCACCTTTTGTAAAAAGGTAAGTACCACTAGTTAGTTTATCCTAGGCTTTTATGTAATGCCTCAAATGGTGCTTTTCCGAAGTTATAATTCGCTCTTGAAGGGATGTCTAAATTGATCAGTTATTATTCATTGTTAATCTACAGATCTAAGGCTCCATCTAGTTAATTTCCAATATGCCTTCGTCAGTGGGCAGTGCTTATGCCAACTAAATGCACGGAATCGTCCTTGTGGTTTATTACATCCATACACCACAACCAGAATGACGAATAAACAGTTAGAGAACATTAACCATTTACTCACTCAAAAGCAATAATGTGTTCCCCTAATTTGTACAATAGGTTCACTACAAACAGTTGTTCCAGAAAAGACCGAAAATACATTAATTTCGGTGTTGAACGGGGGACGTTGCAGATAGCCTCCATCAAGAAGTGTTGAAGTTGTTCTTGATGTTGCAATGAATGCATAAATTTTTTCAAGTAAAATTGCTGCATTATGAAGCAATAAAGTAGGACACCCAGCATTGCATTCACAGCTCTCAACGGCACTCACTTTACTATGACCCGAATAGCAGGATTAGATGAAAAGTCCAATCGCAATGCTAGGAAATTATTCCATTTGACTATTTTTACAAAATATTTTGAAATAGACTGGGAAATGTAACTCAAATAGGTAAAAAATAAGTCGTTTTGCTTCTAATTTTACACATCCTTGTTAGAATTCCCTCTCTCGAAAAACGTTTTAAAGAGATGATTATCCGTCATACACATGAAATTAGGTGACCACGAAAATTTTGACAACAGGCACATTTGTGTCTCAAAGTATGTATTTATATCCAGCTACTACTATATTAATTTTCATTTTCGAAACAGGTTTTAGCTAAAACAGTGCATTTCCTGTAAAGTGCTATCGTTAGACAAATTCCGTAGAAGTATAGATCGTTATAGATTTAGCAGTAAAGCAAAGTACTTTAAATGGTTACATTTCATGAACAGGTCGGGAATTTCGTCTTACTGCCCATGCGGATGGCAATATTTGCCTTTATTCACAGCATAATTTATAACAATTGTTCTAATACAGAACAGAAATGAATTCTATGACAACGCTGTAAAAAATACCTGTAAAATACCTTCCAGAGTCTCCTAGACGCCTGATTGAGTTCAAACAACTTCAATCAAAATGTCAAATTAATATTGACCAATTGAGGTAATTGGCTTTGCTTCACTAAATTTAAAATGCTTAGGGTTTTAAGTAAAAGTGGCTGTGTAAAATTAAGCCCTGTTTCATACATTGTGGGTCAGTTTCGTTAGTTAGCAGTTAATTACAAGCACACAACTCATGTTTCAGATGATATTTTACGTAGATTAAGTTTTCAATCCAATCTTTGAGCACAAATTTCATCAAATAAATTTTTAGAATTAAATCTACAGTAATCTCGTATTTTGACTTTCGTTCTTTAATACTTTTTGAATAAAACCGTTCTAGCAATGGGTCGTTTGTGGATAAAGATATTCTGGTCGACCTTTTTAAGCCAAACGTAATGAAATATGGGATGCTTTGAGGAGAATCACTTCTGCTTTTTGTGGTTCAAAAAATACACAACAAATGAGTAAACGTGACGATCTGGAGTATGTAAAGGGAGTTTTGAAGCAGCAGGAAGCACCTCTATAAGGGCATAGCAATACAGGTAGTAGTCAGAGATCTGTTTGTATAAGCCTGGGTGGATCTTGTCGTAAAAGGTGGCGGCTGAGCATCACTTTTTGAAAATGTTAGCAACGCGAGACATCCATTAACCCATAAATACTTAAACAGGATCGTGTTTGCATGAGTTAAGTACTTATCAGGATCAAAAGCAAAGTTATGTTATTCAGAATACTGCCCTCAAAAGGGGTATTAAAACTTATGTCAGTGTGTTTCATATACAGTTGAAAGTTTTATCTTTCACGATAAGTACGCCTATAAAGTAGCCTCGATTACAGAATCGTTAGTTCACCTGAAATGGTAATGGTTTTGCAGAGATCCTGAGAAAGTAAAGCCATATTTATCCTTCGAAGAATCCGAAGCCAATTCCACTTTTGTAGTGGTATTGGCCGGAAAGATGGCGTCGAAATCGAATCAGCAAGTCTTATTTAAAAGTAAATTTCGAAGGGCAAATATTTTTAAGGCAGAAAAAAGTGGGGCATATTTCGATTTACCTCGCGTAAAAAATAAGTCCTACATATTGACGTGATTTGTTACGACCAGAGAAATGACCTTAGGCGCTAGCTTTGTTTGCTACATAGTTTGGCGCACTTCCATTACAAATATAGTTTACTTGATTACGACAAAAAGCACTGAAAAATTAATTGATTAACTGTATGTGTTCAGTGATGGAGCCAAGGTCCTCTTCTGTGTGTCAACTTTTATACGCTTTTCGACAAAGATATGCAAAAATTTAACAAATTAAAAAAAGCAGCGGTATAAAAGGCAATGATTTTGTGAACTGTTCAACTTTAAACAAGATTGTAGTTGTACTTTACTATGGATAATGCTTAAAGTATTTTAAGCATAGTTAACCTGTTTTAATTCGTGTGAATACTCAGTAGCGCATTTTCCTTTAGCTGTTCAAAAGTTAAATCAGGTAGTAGCATCTGTGCTACTGGTAAGGCAGATTGGGTCGCTTCTGTCGTTAAGGTCGCATCAGTGGAGAGATAGCGAGGAGCAGGACTTAGTGACCAGGAGCTCCAGTCATTCCTCGTTTTAGTTTAAATATGCATTTGTGGATATGCTCTAAAATAAATCAAAATGTACAGTGTGTTCTTAAAAAGGAAATCAATTCTTTCTTTAATTGTTATCATAATTCACGCAGCCTAGAAGGCATATGATAAAGTTGCACAATAGTCAGCCCTTTTTTCGCTTCGTACACTGTTCTGTGTTAAATAAGGGCAGTATCTTAGGACCCTGATTCACTACTTTTAAAACTAAGACGAAATCTTGGTAGCTCAGCAAGTGAGCCTCTGCAAGGTTAGGATTTGCTGTGCTTTTGTTCTTAAGTAGTTTCACAACGGCAGGCATGGCTTAACAAATTATGAAAGATGTACCAAACGTAAAAATTTGGCTAATGCTCACATCTATCTTTGACTTTTCTATAAAAGTACCTTAATGTTGCCCAATTCATCTACTTCAGGCTTTTAAGGAATTTTTGTTCCATTGGAAATTTATTTCTAAACAGAACTGTAACTCATCGATTGAAGGAAAAGCTTTTAAGAAGTACCTAGCTCAATTCAGTCCTTCTGAAAACGGTTTACATGATTACGAGCAAGATAATGTCAAGATTAAATGTATGAATAAAAGAGGACTCATTAACTCTACTTACTTCCTAAGAGAGTTGCAGAGAGATATGAGTAGTACTGTAGATCGAATATCGAACCTAAAGTGGAAAAGTGGGAACGTGAATGTGGGTAGTAGCAGTCAAGCTTAATTTTATAAAGAGACCCAAGGTATTATCGTGAATCCCCAAGAATGAAGTCAACCTAGTAATTTGGTTTTTTGATGCGTTGGAGAATAGAATGCCTATAAATCGGGTAACTTTTATAAAATAGTAGCTTTGATTAGATGTTAGACGAATTCAATTGCATCAAGAAACGTTTAGTGACCGATGGTAAGATTATAAGGCCATTAAAGTGTATGAAATCAAAAGCTGCACAATTCCGAGCATACGGAAATAAATTTGAGCCTACTTAGAAGTTTAAATTTTTCCCAAGCACCTAAAATTAGATCCCAAAGGAGCCAGGAAAAGGCTTTAATAAGACAGTAAACCACATTACTCATTGAGCGGTTGACAAATAGGTCGCTGTGCTTTTAAAGATTCAACCAATCGAATAAGAGCAAAGATAGTGTATGGGCCATGCCAGCCATTTATTAAATTTTGTGATAGCCAGCTCTGTACCACCATCACTGATCACTGATTCTTCTGCGACTTAATGCAGCGTAACAGTGCCCAAAATTATTTCATATGGGGATCCAATTTTTATTTAAAAAAGATGGGAACACTTTGCTTTTAATGTAACATAAATAATACTCCGAGTATTAACTTAGTTCTAAAATAGTGTGAGCAAAAAGCTAGAATTTCTGACATTAATGGGTTGCTATTTAAAGAGTTGACCAAACAGCTCGGTAAATTATGCCAAAACACACCATTTGTGTTGAATCACTTAAATTTAAGCGGATTCCGGCACAATAGCATAGAATTCACGAGTCCCATCACAAATTGCTTACTAATTCAGTGAGATTTGTTATTTGGTATCTCGTGGATTTTGGTGTCACAAATGTAGGAAAATTATTTGTTGCGCTTTGAAACCGCTTGCTCCACTAGCAACAAGCAACGTGTAGCTGATTATTTTAATCTCGGCTTACTTCCTTTTGTTCAAACTTATTGACTCGCTATAAATAAGAACAAAGCACTTCATGTGCTGCTTCCGCCAGTTAAGATGATACTATTTTTGGACTGTGTTAAGTATACATTATCTTCCTTAGCCTTAACCATAAACTTTTATGAAAAAAATGCATACAATAAGCGCAGGAGTTTTCGGTGCATGCTCCACATCGACAGTTTGGGCAATCTCAGTGGGCACACTGTTCCACTCTGACTAAAATATGCCACACTTTCGTCTTTTAGTTGATATTACCATCATCTATTGTGCGAAATGCTGCAAAGTGATAAAATCTTGGGAACGAGCGTTTTACATTCAACCTTAAAAAGGAATCAGTGTGCATTTATCTAGACGAAAGCTGAGTAGCAGATTCCAAGGTGTACTGGATCTATCTCTATCGGCTCGTCCACTTTTAAAACCTAAGTTGGCAGTCCTGCTCTTGCAATAAAATTATTAAATCTACGGAGTCCGCTAATAGTAGAAAATAGAGAAACCGCATTGCAGCCAAGTTGCCATGAAAGAATTTGGATTATTTTCGTACCAATGATTTGAAGCTAGTTAGTGTGCCTATGCCAGTGTGTTGTCATCTGTTTATATTCTTGTGTAAAACCCCCTTACTAATACTATTAACTACGTTATGGTTTTTAGAAAAAGACATGTTCCCAATCAAAGCTTTTCCCTCTACGAAAAGCCAGTTACAATGGCCCTCTCTTAAGTCCCATCATTTAATTGTTTACCTTCCGGCGAGGTCATAAAATTTAACTTATCATTGACGCTTATGAGATTCATCGTGTTTTTTATCGAAGGGTATGGGCCTGTATCTTGCAAAATGCATCAACCTTTATAACGAAATAGGAATCCATCTGGAAACTTAAAATAATTTTCTCGTTTTATAAGTATGATGTATTTAACTTCCATCCGCCGAATTGACCAAAGTACCATGTTTTGATGTCAGCATTTATTATTGAATTAATAGCTACAATCAAATAGCATTAGTTCTTAATGCTAAGATACTAGCTTAAATAGTATTTGACTTCGTGGATTATTGCATTTGGATGAAAATAGTTACGATTGTTTTGCAATCTTGAAAGAGATGTACCCAGTGGAAGTCCAAAATAATGTGCTTCTAATCTCGAATTTCACAAACAATCTTACCGAAATGTAGTAAACAAGAGAATCGTACGAATCCGAAATGGATATCATAAGAATTCTTCCATGCGTCAACCGCCTTACATGTCATCAGACTAGAGGACACATGAATTAATGGCGTGTATCATCGGTAGTGAAAATTGGCGGGTGTTTTTGGTGGGCTAATTTTTTGCATGAATGCGAGTAATTATAAGAAAATAAACCATCATTTTAACTTAACAGCATTTTAAAAGAGGATCTGATGTTTCATTTAAGAGTCAGGGAAAGGTGCCTACAGGATCTCATTTGAATTGCTCCAAAACGGCCCGTAAATCGTCAGAAACTTTGAAATCCCTTAGTAGTGACATTAAAAATCAATGAAAATAATCATTGTCAGGACTTAAGCCAAGCTCTCTCCCTTGATTTTAAATTATTTATGACTTGATCATTTTTTAACTTAAAAAAGTGACAAAGCGAAATCGTTTGTGAGTTAAAAAGACCCTCTCTCCACCCTTTGCCAGCCTGGTCCAGCGTGTGTGAGCAGGCAATAACCATAAACCCCCATCGTTGATCATGATGCTGCTGCTCCTGCCGATGATGGTGATGCTAGTGCTTCTCCTTCACCTCCACCACCGGCCGTCACGCCTTACTCCCACTCTCCCTCTCATTCCATGTAGCTCCAGAGGGAGAGAGCAAGCTAGTGGGTGTGAGGGCTTTGAAGAAGCCGCCTCGTAGCGGAAAGTGGTGGCGGCCTCTTAAGCTCTGTGTGCGCGCGTGCACTCCCGCTGAAGCGGTAGTAAATCAGGATCAGCTTGAAGCGTACGCATTGACACACACAACGCACATTAATAGCGCTATGATCGTAGTCCTATTGAAACAACATGGAAAGTAGGTGATTTGGCCACTCTCCCGGTTCTTAAATTGTCCGTTTTTTCCAATGTGACGGACCGGATGTCAAAATGATTATCTGGACTTTGAAAATGGCTTAAACTAGAAATGAGGCAATGGAGTTGTTCGAAATTCCTATTGGGAAATTTACACAGACTACTGAGATTTCGCATGCGACTCATACACTTACTAACATCGACCTACCATCTTGCCCTTTCTACACCTATCGATAGCTGTACACAAAACAAAGGCCTCATAATACAATTCTCAAAAAGATTAAGCTCTAAATATTCCCTTTTGTCTGCTAACACTGGATTTTTTCCGGCTTAAGGTGAATAATCAGCAAAGCTTTACTTTCTGAGGTGCCTACACGTTGCCTGACACGTCAGTTAAATTATAAATAGAATTCAGTTCTGTCCGTTACACCCATGGATGAGCCAAAGCATTCGATTGCACGATTGACACGAAAAACGTTGCATACGTTTTAAAACACTTAAAGACTAAACTGAGACGTTATTTACAAAGGGTTAGAGATGAAATCTTGTGTTTTTTATTTAAGCATTTCAAACAAATGTTTATTCGGCTTCAATGCAAAAGCAAAACAAACAGAGAGAAACTTGTTGCTAGAACCACTGTAAATTGGTCGAAACCTATTTCTTCCCTTATATGTAATCCAAAGTTTTATTGCTCAGCAATATATCAGTAGAGGACATGATGCCATACCCGTAAGGAAAATGCTCAAACATTGAGTGAATCAAGTATTTCCACAAAATCTGAAAGTGCAATTGAATGGAATCAACAGGGCCATGAATGTTATAATTATTTTCACATGTTGGAACCTCTGACGAACGGTCAGAGCTTTTTTAACTTTGAAGATGCTACAGCATCTGGTTCATTGGTCAAAAAAGATCGTGGTGCAAAAATTAATGACTTTTAATAGTCCCTAAATCGGAAACTTCTTTAGTAAATCCAACCAAGTCCAGCCCTTTATAGTAGTGATCACAATTGTCCCTTTAATTAGCTCCACGTCACTATAGCCAATCTCCTATGTCTCCATTACTTAAACATTTACTGCAAATTCTTGGCTAATTTTTGCCTGTTAACGACAAACTCAGCCAAGGGCACTTTACATTGTTCTGGAGGTCACTATTATGCATCATAGTTTGTATCTGATCAGTAAATTCCTTCTGGACGAGTTACATTATAATTGTGTTCTTTTTATTCAGTTCTCCTTAAAAATTATTTTTGCAAATCCAAAGAAAAGTGCTAGAATGTTTGAGGTCCATTTCAATATTAAAAGTAGTCAGTGAAAAGACTTGGCTGTTTGACTCACACAGCCCAAAGTGGGATGTTACTGACTCAACGCATGAATCATTTTTAAATAGAATGAAGTTGGGTTGTTTACCCGTTTGCTTAACCCAAGAAATGTCCTGCACTTTTTGAATTTATAGGTCCTATATTTAATTGCTCCAAGCATATAGATTTTAAAAGTATGAATAATCAGATTCAGCCCAGGATGGACAGTTTATTTGAGGCGTTGTAATTTTAAATAATTTAAGGAGAAAGGGTACAGCAAATGAGGCGAATTACCAATAAATTATTTCTCATTACCATATACTTTATGCTCGCTTGGCAGTTGGAGTGAACTACGCCAAAAGTTCCGAGTTGTTTCACATTTAATTGCTGTACTAAGATATTTTTCCATTAATTTATCAACTTAGTATGCTTTGCTACCCCTTATTCTAATAATCACCAGGCTGTAACATCGGACCAGAACCTTGCTTCTAGCCCAACTCGACATTTTCTTACCGGAAATTGTTCACTTCTAAGGAGCCACCATTGCACCAAGAGGGTTCGTAAAATTCCAAAAGTTTGTAGTTTTTGATCAACAAATCATTTAAAAAAGCACCACAATTCTAACTTACCCTCTCATTAATTTTTACAGACTTCTTAAGAGCTGGAAAGTGGTCACTAGTTACTTCACTTACATAGACACCTTCAAAACTTTTTTCGATGCGAAAGTGTGACACCTTGCCATCGGCTAGGTTAACGGTTCCCCTTAGTTGGCAGAGGAAAATTAATTGTAATTTTTCATCCGCATAAGATGTGTAACACTTGAAGAAGCAGAATCATCTTAAAACTGTATCCATATAATGCACGCGTAAAAATGCAATTTAAAATAGCACAAAAGTTTGACAGCAGCATAATGTCTTCAAAAATGCGACAAATGAATACAGCTTGGAAAATTAAAATGTTTGGCTTCTGAACAATCAAACCACATCTGAGTTTTCGGGTTAAAATATGTGTTTGACTCCTTTTAGAGCAAATTTATTTGATGTTTTACAACTTAGCTATATTTGCGATGCATCCGATTGGGCATGGAAATTATCGGAAACTCTAGTGGAATGTAAGTCAATTAGGAAGATGGAGAAAAATTGACCTTTAGCCAGATCCATTCTGCTCTTACTGCCAAATAAACAAGCTGGCAGGGAGCTGACATTTGGTTGGATGCGTTTAGCTAGATAATGGGTGGAAGCAGACGTTGTACTGGAAGCGTGAGACTTTTGTGTGATCGTTAACAAACAAGTACTTTACACTATTTTCTATGACGTAGGCAAAGCTGCATAAAACGGAATCGGACGCGAATATCACAGGTTAACAGAGAGCTTCTAGGATTTTTCTTGGTGTGGACTGTTTACTATTATGGACCATTAAAGTTAATTGCCTCGCTGCATTACAAAATAAGAATGAATGGTCAAAGAAAAATTCTGCAGCTTAATCCGGAGCCTTTATGCGCTTTTAAGTATTGAATTATTGGTGGAAACTCAATGTACTATCTCCTTTGTTTTGTGCAATCAAAGCACCAAATAAGATAACCAAGTTCATGAGTGACATCCTCAACATTGGCAACGATTATGTGATGTGAAAGACCTTTGATGATAGCATCATGTAATGCCAAGCAAAAGAGCTCATGAGTTCCTGGATTTTGGCAACATCGTGAATGGACGTCTAAGAACGAATGTAATTTATCCAGTACTAAAATTATGGACGCAAATTTGAGTACTTCTTTTTTTAATCTCCACCTATTCAGTGTGAAATAATGTGCGACATCAGCTTGAATTTATTGCGCTAAATTAGTCCTTTGCTGTTATTAATGAAAATGCTCGTTAAAGAAGTTATATAAATAAGTTAATACATTTCTGAAAATAATGCACAGAAATTGCTTTGTCTCTGAATTAATGCCTGAAATTGTTTTTGAAATCAGTTATGCACTACTTACACTCAGCATTTTTGTTTTAGAAATTATTTGTTTCTGTCTTTGGTTCAAAAGCATCCAGATATCCAAAACTGGTCGGCGGAATAGCTGTTTGCATGGAAAAACCGTTAATTGCAACATGAGATTCAGCGCCATTATTGGTTGCCTTTACCTGAAACATTACAATTGTTCCCCTTGACAAAAGGTAGTCTTTTGTACTAAAACTTAGTACAAAGTGCGGCTTCCAACAGAGGAATCCTTAAAAAAATAGACTGACTTGTAAAACCACAATTCACTACACGGAAGTACGTTAATTGATCTTGGTTATAGCAGCTTGTTTAGGATCCTATTTTTAACCATGCATTTCATTTGTACCCAGTCGTTTAAGCAAATGCTTAAACAACTGGTTGTGCCATAAAAACAAAATTCATGCTTTATAATTCACTAGCATTTACCTATAAAAAGATCAAGAACTCAGTTTCATGAAAAATTAACAAATAAGGGTAGTTTCCGCTTTTCATTCAAATAAATTTTCCTTTGAAAGCATGACCAAACTAAAAGTAGGACTGAAAAGTTAATCCAAGTTTTGATGGCAAAATACGTAACGAGAGAGAGCCATATTTATTTCGGAAACCCACAGATTTTGAGCTATTTTGGCCGTGCTCAATAGGGGAGCTGGAGGATTTCTGCAAAATCAATGCACTAGATTAGGTTCAACATTGATGGGCAAAATCTTACTTTCAGCGGACTTTGATTGTCTTTATAAATCGTAACCTCTATAATGCTTTGTAGAGGGAGCATGAACGTCAGGTAGTCGCAGCATCAAAACAAATGGGCTGCAGTGATGTTATTTTTGGAAGATGCATGTCAACTTTAAAAACACACAAAATCAAGCTGATAACCTTGAATTCGTTAGATTTGCGTTGGTGTTTAATAGAGCTTAACTATGCTAAGATATGCCGTTCCACTCCTATGTTCTTTGGCATATGACGATTTTGGTGCAAATGATTTAATTACTCTTACTATCTAAAAGTTTTCAATATCTGACGCCGCCGCAACCAGGCGGAGAATTAGATATACACGTGGATAAACAGTACTTTTGCGAACAACTCGATATAAACTAGGGATAAGAGTAGGAAATCTTAATTTGGTAACACCCTTTCATTTCCGATATTTATAGGTTCATCTTAAGCTATTTAAGTTCCATCGTCAAATTCGTCTTGCTTGTATTTCATTTCTATGCGCAGATGATGCGAGAATAAGTGCGAACTAAGTGTCTAACAAGTTCTGGGTAATGCCTTGTCAGATGAACATTACAAATAGGCTTAACTTGGAGTGTCCTTTTATGAAATTGGTCAGATAAAATAGCAACTTAACATTATTCACTAGAGAAATCCTATTAGATCACATTAAGACTTGACCATCCTCAAATACTAGACTACTAAAAACGGTTAGATTACGACTCTGCAAATAAGAATTCGCTAAAATACTGCAAACGACCATAATTTTCTGCAACAAATTCTACATAACTATAAAAAAAAATCAGGAATGGGTCAGGAGTGTCGTCTTTTTTTGAAAATCAACTTCAACTCAATGAGGGATATATCTTGCCGTAAGGGTTCCACAAATGAATTGGTTATTCGGAGCAATCGTGGGGGGTGGTTGAAACACAAGTCTCCTTTAGTGTTAACGAGCTCATGATAGGTGTTATTGAAGGACAAGGACATATGCTGACATCGCATCTCGTTTGGTCGGAAACCGGAAATGATTGATCAACTACGGAATTCTGACCAAAGTGATCAGTTTACAAACATAAAACTTAGAAGCACTGTATTGTTAGCTAGGTTCGCAGAATTGCCCGAGTAAATATGTTTATTCAGATGATGCTTAAAAGGGACATTTTCGTTCAAAAAGCATTAAAATTTTACAAGTGCAGCTGATTCTAGAATAAATAAATTGTTGTACAACGCATGTTAGCTATGGCGGGTTGTGAAGTTGGAACAAAAAAACGCTGGACTAGAAATAAGGTTTGTAATCTAGGGACTGACGTCTAGCAGTTGGTGTGATGATTGCCCTATTCGCAAGCAATTTTAACCAAAGGAGGCAAGTTCGCAACTTCCATATCATTTGTCCTTAAAATTAAAAATTTTTGAAGTGTAAGAGCAAGGGAATTATTCTGTGGCTGCCTGGATTTTGGGACTTAAAGCACCCTAAGGGCACTAACTTTGGCCCTAGTAGTAAAATGCTTCCAAGTTCAACTCACTATTCTAATGTCAAAACCTATGTTGTTTATAAATTCATTTTCATATATTTCGAGCTACTTGGATAGTAATCAGGGAATTATGAGCCAATATTGTTGTCAAGAAAGTGTCATTTATTTGAATTCGTAAACTTTAGTGCACAATGTGATTAATCCTCCTCTAAAGACATTGGAGCTTGGCGCGTCTTTGCAATACCGAGCACTAGTTCGTCACAATAAATATTATGCTTGCTTTAACGACTCCTGAAGACTATATATCAACTGTGATTTGTGCGTCCGTTAGAAAGACAGTAGCTTACGTTTCACGCACTAAAACGCCTAAACGGATTGGTAAGGAGGTTACGGAGAGGCGAATCAAGAAGAAAACTCTGCCAACTAGCTGTTTTAAAGATTATGCTAGCTCAGGGTACTTTTCAGTTCTGGGTTAGATTTTATGGAATCGTACTTTATTTATTCCTTAATGGTAAAACAACTTAACAGTTCATTAAACCAGAAATATCAATTATGAAACAATCACACAGTTTCAATCCAATTTCATTAGTTTAGTATACGTAGATTTCCTCATTGATAAATCCGAATCCAGTCAAATTTTCACTTCACTACACATATATTGAAATCATTCACTTGCCTTAGCCACGCTGTATGTGTCGCCATGTCCTGCTTTAAATGCTCCCATTTCACAAGAGTTTCTGTCGTTTAACTTACTATTAAGATTCCGTAATTGGTACGATACAAGAATTTTAAAGGAAAACATCAGGCCTTTGCAACAGCGAATGAGGCTACTGTGGGAAAGTGGAAAGCTACTCATTCGAGCTATGACTGCACCAGTGAAATCCCTTCACTTTGATGAAAATGAGACAACGAGCTGATATTAACACATATATTAGTTGATTTGTAAGTCCGGCGGTTAAAGTAAGGAAAAATTTTGTGGAAAAGGCAATTATTCTTTTCCGAACTTGTTTGTTAAAACGCAAACCTCAAATTATATTCAAACGATTCCATGCTGAGACTATATTATCCAAACAAGTTTTAGTTAATTCTTCTAAGGTTCCGGGCTTATTTATTTTCAAAATTAGTCAAAATTAGTAAAAGAGAAAACTTTATTGTGAAATTCAGGGTTTTTATGGTTATCAGTTACTGTTTGATACAAAGCTCTAGAAGTTGCGTCAAATTTTGATTTTTATAAGACATACCCGAAAGACGATTTCCGATTACTCAATTTGCAAATAACTTTTAAAAATGAGAATTCATACAGAGATTTTGGTTTTGGAGACACCAGAGTCCTGGAAGCGAATTTTGTACAGCATTACCATTGCAGAGGAGATGTATTGACTTAGCAACGCGTTTGGGGCGCAGCCTGCAGCACGCATTGTTGGAAAGCATGGCAACACTTTGATACATTTTAAGCAAGGCATCGTAGTTTCTCAGTCAAAGCTACAAAAACCCGGATGAAAATAGAACTTTATCCCTTAATTCATTCCATTCACAGTTTGGGTCTCAAAATTTTGAGGTGGATTTTAAAACTCGCTTAATTTACATATTTTTCCAAAGTTTGACGTTTTCGATTTTGACAGATCGTATGAAGTTATTTAAAAAAATACAGGAGAATGATTAGAATATAACCTACCTGTTTGCTACTTTATCATTAGGATTTGATGAATAGTTTGGATGGATTTCCGACTCTTTTAATGCCTAAGTGTAAATGCATAACCGTAGCATAATTCAAAGCTAATAAACGTTGAGAAGTTCATCAACTCCACTGGCATTTCAGTTCTGTAGCTGCATTTCTCACAAAACACAGTTCGGCTTATCAGGACCTATCAGGTGTAAAAATGGTTAGCTTGGCAGATTTAGGGTTGAAACAATTTCCTAATCTTGCCATTCGCCCAAATAACACAAACTATGGAATTCAAAATGTTTTTAACTAAGAAAAGATTCAGAAAGCTATTCTCTGCGGCTCATTGAATTTTACGCAAGAAATTTAGCTCTTGAATCGCACTAGATGAAACAAACAAAGGGGACAAT
Source organism: Taenia multiceps (assembly GCA_001923025.3). Taxonomy (NCBI): domain Eukaryota; kingdom Metazoa; phylum Platyhelminthes; class Cestoda; order Cyclophyllidea; family Taeniidae; genus Taenia; species Taenia multiceps. The sequence continues at coordinate 74,171,251 of CM010311.1, read as the reverse complement.
AGAAAATCAATATAAGGCCAATTATTTGATATGCTTATGATTAAAAATAGACCTCAGTGCTTATCCAGCTGTACGGCATGTGTACTGCTGTTTTCAAAGTTACTTTCTTTTAAAAATAACCCAAAAGATGCCGCTATTCTAAAGTGTATCCAAGCGCTAATCCAGTAGAACCAAATCCAACAGCGCAAGGCTGATCATGGTTAAGGTTTGAATTAAATGACACGACCTAAGTTATAGAGGCTCTACTAATTTAAAACATTTCACAAGATAGGATTGTGATTTGATGCCCCACAGAAGCTTGTTGTGCTCAGGATGTAGGGTAGATTGATAGGATCGGGATAGACATTCATTTAAATAACTTATTAAAGTAAGTGGGTGCTCTTAACACTTTGCTAAGCATTTACTTATTTGTGGAGCTTGAAACTAAAAACCCCTTTCTAGACAAGGATATCGATTAATGATTAATCAACCTGACTGATGGCATTTTATCTTCCCGATTGGAATAAAAGTGCGCCATTTCACCTTTTGCAACATAAGAATTCATAATTCAAATGCGAAGATAAGCAATTTTTCATTTTAGAAAGCAGCTTCCCTGAGGTGAGCATACTTTGGTTTAGTGAATCAAACAGGTTTTCAGTGATTTCAATTTAAGATCAGAAACTTGGTTATTTCTCCTATAATACGACGTTGATACCTTAATATTTGCCATAATGTTTCGCCTATCTTTGGTTTTGTCAAAGATGGTTGAAAAAATAATATTATTAAAACTAGCATTGTTTACGAATTTTCATTTGATCTAGGAGCGCTCGATGCGATTGCACAAACCTCTTCTGTTTTCACTACTTGCAAAAATAACACGCCTACACTATAGAACACTGCTGCGATACGACTGAATACTTCAGGAACATCTGTGAGCACCGCGATGTAGTATTTCTGATAAAAGCGAAAAGTTAGTCCAATTCATTTAAGGTAGATAGATTAAATGCTTGTAAGCTAAGTATACAATGGACCAAGTAGCATTGATCTCAACATCTGCTTACGAAGGTAAGGACATGTATGTTATGGTTAGCAAATGCGACAGAAGTGAAACTTTAGAAAGAGCTCCGAAGGTTAGATCATTTCTCTTTGTGCATTTTAACTGATTTTTAAGCTTTAGCAAATTCAAAGGCTGTGGGTACCGGAAATAAAGAACTGAAAAGCGAAAGTTTTAATCACTTCCTACCATTCGCTTCGCAACGAGTGCACAAGAATCTTCCAGCCGTTAGGTTTTAGGCACATCATCCATGATTCTTAATTCGATGCAAAAAAGTAAAAAATACCACTATTACCAACAAATAAGGCTAGGAAGCGAATCTTACAGTCGCTGCATACCATCCTGTTAAGCATCGAAAGTACTATAATTTTTAGTTAAGAATTTTACTTTTAATAGAAAAAATACAAGTAATTAACGGTTTGCTAACATTCGAAAAAAGGGAATCGCCAATTAGTTATGCAAAAAATCGTGTTACGATTCTGTGGGATATATTTGGCCTTATCAAGGGCTACAATTTAATTATGGTTCCCTAAATTCCTAATGGTTCTATGACATTGCATTTTTGGCTCAAAATATTGCATAAGAATATGAAAATAAATCTTCATCGTCTTAACTAATCCTACTCATTACTATCAGTTTGACTCTAGCAAACAACAGCTTATCTTGACGTTTAGCCTTTAAAGCTTTGAGAATGTGTGGACTGTTTTTGAATATTACTCAGTCGCTGAACACCAATTTTGCTTTGTCCCTAAACATTCTAAGAAGTGTGGTATTTGAAAATACTTTCCGAACTTGAAGACGGATTTTACTTTTTACAACTTCGACGGATGAGATAGCGGTTATATTGAAGCAATAGTGCAAAAACATTTCGGCATTAATTACAATAAGTAAATCCATTATTTACACAAATTTTCTCAGCAATCTCCATCTAAATTTGTGTCAGTCATCACACTTCTGCGCCATGGTAGCAAATCCTGTTGAATACGAGACCATTGAGGACAAAATTACAATATGTTTCTTTGGTAGTACGATTCGTGAATCCACTTCAACGTTTCTTAGATGCCAATATTACTCCATTTCTCTAGAAGAGAATACATAATTCAATTATTTTTAAATGAAGTAGGGTTATTTGAATTGGCACTTTAAATTAGTGATATTTTGGGTATACCAGTTTCGCATAATCGCCTCAAGTTATTCTTTATCATAGTTTCCTATAGAGCAGTAGAACCCCTTACCTTATTTACGGAAGAAATTTGTTTCCACTATTACGACACGGAATTCACAAAAGAGCACACACATTGGTTCGGCTTCTAGACCACTTCCTCCTGCCGCTCATTAGGCTGATGTGTCAATCGAGGTAAAAAATTTTGGCCTTTTTACCGAATACATTCCTCTAAGCAGCATTCACTTCTTACGCATTTAACGACTACTATTTTAATAAATGTATACTAAAACAATAAACAGAACTACCTAGAATCGACGAACAATTCGATGATTTTTAGAGTATCGTGCATTATGAACAAGTGGTTGAATTCCGCAATTTCAAAGCTCGTTAACGAGAAAATTGAAAATGCAATTGCATTTAATAGGTTCCGACTTTAAAGACCTTAAAATCTCTAAGGTTCGCTTAAGAAACCGCTTTATAAATTAAAATAACGGCTTTCCATTTCTCCATTGCGTCCAGGTTGTTCAGCGTTGTTCAAACGATTTCTAGCCAACCGAACTTAGACACATGTGAGCAAACATTTGACGAGCAGTACACCTGACTTGCGAATCTGCGCTTGTATTCGCGGAAGCAGTGGCATGTCAATTTAGAAGCAGTTAAATTAAATAATTTTATTCTCGCCCACTATATTACAATGGTGGCTAGTCCCACAAACATTTATGTTTGTTCAGTTCGGAAAAGCAATCGCAAATAGCTCGAATAACTATCTTTGTTAAAAGCTGTTGTCTTTATTAACCGAAAATTACTCACTCATGGTTGTTACCGCTTAGGTGAAAAATAGACAACATCTGACACTAGCCGCTTTATTCCTACACTAACACACGTTTCTGTTCTATATTTAAACGAGAAGTTAAAATGTACAAAAAAGCTCCAAATGGAAATATTTTTTTAGTCCTTAAAGACAAATCCTTGATTTTTTATTATGATTCCGATGTGTATGTACCACGTTGGCTGCACGTTTATCTCTCAGTTTCGGTTACGGGCACATGGTTAGTCATTTTGTCTTCGACGGGTTTACTGGCCTCTGGGCCATGCAAGTAGCTCTAACCCCTTTTCATCGCTGAATACGTCCATTCTACCCGAATACTGTCATTTTTTGTCTTCAGGGAAGTCTCAGAACACCAAATGTTCCCCATTGGTAAAAAATATATAACTACGATGCTAAAGTTTCTTCTGCCCATCAGTTATTTTATACGGGTGTAAGGAAACATATTTTCATGTTTAGTGAATGCTCTTTACAAATCTAACGACGATTGTGTAGTGCTTTTAACTTACATCAGTCGCAAAATCTGGGGTTCTAACACTTCTTCAGGTGCCTTTACTGCTGGGTAAAACCACTTCAAGTCGTTTGAAATAAATAGAAGGAGAGGTGTGCAAAGGGTTAGGTAAATTCACCGCGATTGTGGACTCAAAATATTAATCAGTCGTTGTCTTGACTGTTTTTAGGTTTTCTCATTAACCCCAATGAAACACTAGATCAAGTTGGAATGTAGAACAATTTTTTAGATTTCGTCAATTTTTCACCTAAAAAAAAAGGTGCGGATTAGTTAAGACACATATGTTTGTTTCAATTTTAAATGTAGCTATTCTAGTTTAGGCGAAACATTCACGCTTTCGTAGCTTTTAATTCCCATACACGATATGGTAAAAGTAAATACTTTGGGTGGACTTTATTTTTTAGACTTGGTTCATTTGTGAATAAGTGGATAACGGTAGTATTTTACTGATTACAACTTTGCCCAACAAACCTAGTTATTGTTTCTCCCCCATAATTTCTATATTTATCCATTTTGTTCAAAAAGAAAAAGCTAAACTTATTGCAAATTTTCGTGCTTCATTGCTAATTTTAACTCAACGCCTTCTAAACGCACAAAAATTAACGAGTAAGCGAATCAAAATTGATTTAGTTCTGTCACGCAACTCAATGAATTCAGTTTTCAATAATAAATACAATAAGATAATCAAATTTTGTGGCTGTATGCACTATTTAAGAGGGATAGGTATGGCCCTTTTGGGCACAACAATTACTTTTAGATTAAGTAGTTTCGCTGATCTACCGATGTGAAAATCTCAACTAGGGCGACCCATAATTCTATTCGAAATTCCTTAAAGTTTCAGAAGGAAAATTCACGAGAGCTTGGTATTTGGTTCGCCATTTCAAGTTTCCGTGGATCGATGCGTTAGCCTTCAAATCCCTTTAAATGCAAGATTACATGCTCTAGTTAACAACTGCATTCTCAAATTCCTAAAATACCAGCTGTAGAAACTTAGCCAAAACACTGCTCCACCCCACGACATAATTGAGCCACACAAACCTCGATAAATACGATGAAACCACATTACATTGTCATATGCCAAACCAATATATTCATTGTCTAACCACACAGAGTTTGGGACCTTAAACATGATACTTAGCACTGAACTTGTCTTCCTATTTGTGATGAAGCCGCTGCAGTTTTGGCACTTAACAAGTATTGAATAAGATCATCTAAAACTAGGTAACAACTCACCGGTACAGTTGTCTGATAAGCTAATGGAGTCTATTTTTAGTGGCTACAGGCACTCAACACAACGGTGCATCTGAAGGGAGCAGGATTCCTCTTGAGAATTTTAGTGAAGTATCCCAATGTAGCCCTCCACCATCGTTCGACAAGGCAACAATAAAGGTGCTGTTGCATTTTCAGCACCTGAAATCATTTCAAATATCAATCGCTAGAGGGATGGATCTCTCAGACCGAAGCACAGTCATTATGACAACTCACAGGGATAAAAAGTAGGAATGCATTCAAGGCATCAAATTTGCACTGATCCACCTCAGCTTTTAAAATTTTACCATTAAATATCATGACAATTTATTTACATTGTTGTCGCTTGGCCCTGTAGATGTGCGCAGATTTCTAATTAACACAGCCAGTGCACTCCACCATCTGCGCATAAAGCTACGAAAAGTGGAGGGAGAGGGCACCTGAGGACTAAGGAGAGGGTAGGTGGCCAAATATCAAATATCTTTGCCCGCCAATTGGGAACACATGCAAAACACCAATGGACAAAACAGACAACCGTCAGATTCTGTCACAAGGCCGCCTCAGCACAGTCACAAATCTGTAATGATTATAACTGTGGTGAGAGTTGTCTCACGCCATTATTAGGAGGCAGAACAGGGAACGGCCAACTTGGAGAAACACCAACCTTGAAATGATCGGATCTTTTCAATGGAGTACAAAAATTATTGTTCGCGCATCTCAATTCACAGAACAGTGAGCATTGGTTGGAAACGACCTGGACTAATTAAAAATTACTAATAAGAAATAGCGGCTCTCAAATGGCAACGACATGAATTCCAACGGTTGCACGTGTGCTACCTTCCAATAGCGCTGAAATTTGGTAGCAACCGTTCGGAGGTACAAGGAGGAAAGGTGAGAAAAGTAGCTTTAACAATGAGTCTGAGTTTGACAAAAGTGGCCAAATCAGCTAAACACGAAGTTAACCTAGTCTTTCACAGCCGCCGCTTGATTTACTTTTCAGTCATAGAATAGTTTAGCAAAAAATCGAGCTTTGTTAATATTTGAGCCAAAAATGTTAAAGCTGGGCTCTACAAATTCTTGCTGCGCGAAAACGATAAATTTTAAATATTGTTCCAGAGTTGGTAGACAATTACGAATTCGAGCATATTATTTATTTGCCAATGACACCCTGAACAAATACAATGAAAAATGGTACTTCATTAACGCACTATATGTTGATAACCTGACTGAGCTTTTGGATACGATTAAGTAGAACATCACCGTGTTTTATCATTGCCTAAAATGAAAAAGAATAAGTAAAAGCGTTTATCCTTTAAAGTGACCAAACTCAGGATGCGTCAAGGTCATTAAAATTAGAAAAACCAAATTGAAAAGCTCGCTAAATTTGCCGAAAAAGTGCTATTATTAACCATATTTGGTAATGGGCGCAAATGAGGTATAATTTTTACATCTCCCATGAAAAGCGCCAGTTTGAGATCTAACGATCACTTTCATAAAAAAAGGTTTGTAAAAGATAAAATCGTTAGCCTTCATAGTAGATCATTCGTGACTGAATTATTATTGTCACGTCCCGATTACAAAGTATGATGACTACGGAGTGTGAATTAGGGTGGCATGGACAGAAAATGCTCGAAATGTGAACGCTCAACCTGATACTGGGAGTTGACATTGTCCGGGCGTGTGGTCTCCACAATACCAGTGACTTTATCGATTTTGCAGGCGATTCGACCATTTGCGATGAACCTGGACAGTTCTGCATCAAGAAAACTCATGGTTACGCCGAAAGTGGCAGCCATGCTTTCCAGACTGAGACTGCTGTAGGAATCCAAATGCTGAGTGTAGGCACGGATTCGCATCTCACGAACGTAATAACGTGCATGGGCTGCCAAATAGCGGTCCGAGTGCATGAATTGCTCCACTCCAGCTAAAACACAAAGATACCCTTATGGTCATCCAAAAAGTGCTGACCACCGAACCATAATTTGGTAGAAATCGATGATTACGAGGTTTGAATTTGTCGGAAGTTTACAAGCTATACAATGGGAGGCGAAGTGAATAAAATTGCGGCAGCTGGAGCGATAATACTGACAATACCAGGGTTGTTCCTGAACACATATTGTGCCAACCATTTCCGCAGAAGAATGCATGATAATAACGGCCGTACAATCGTACCATTCTTCACGGCTTTCGTGCAAACTTCACTAGACTGCGCAAGTGAATTGGCTATAATCATATGTAATACTAGTTACTTTCTACTTGTCCCTGAAAAACCCCTTTTTCACTTTTTCTGCATCCTCACCAACGGGAGTCTTTTTGACATGTGTCTGGGAATGCGTGCAGTGACCAACTTGGTGATTGCAACATTCAATTACATAAAACTGCTCTGTCCCTTCACCACAAGTCCACTACCTTTTAGAAAGCTCATCCTAACCATCGTCACGGGAACGGTTACGGTTTCCGTAATGCCGATCATCCGAGACATAACGCAACTAAACACAAGCGAATATATGACATGTGTCCCAATAAACAGCAGCGATCAATCCAAACAGAGAATACTTATAGTGGGACACTTGATATGTCTTTACAGCTTTGTCTATCTCTATCTTCTACCAGCATGTGGAACAGTGTACCTTTATAGGAAGACAATAATCACTCTAGGGAAGAACCAAGGAGGCGAGAACATTAGATATGAGGACGAGAGCAGCTTGGAAGGCAATGTACTTCACTTGGTGCTAGCAGAGCTTGAGAAGGCACTCATGCTAGACGGTGCAGTGATGACTATATTCTTCGCTATTGTATTCCTTGTCGACTTCATAAGAAAATTCTGTACGACCACCATGGGCAGAGCAGAGAAAAGTGACCCCACAGAGATGCAAATATGCAGAATTTTTGTTTCGGCTTACAGCACCTTCTACGTTAGTGCCAGTCTGATACGAAGAAGAGTGTATCGTGGGCCTTCAGGAGAACTAGCAAAAATCTTTATTTGCAAATCCCATTAGCATCAGCATGTGTTTCTAACACGCAATGAGACCTCATAATGGCACGTTAAGCCACATGGTAGTCACTTTTGTTTTTTTGTTTGACGTAACTTGCGGTAATGAAGAAGTAGAAACGGAAGGGAACATACCTTATGACTGAAAATAAAGTGAGAGGTTTGTCCCAGCAGTTAATGGTTCTAACAAGCAATCAGAAACTTTAGACAACATGTCGCTGTTTGCATGCGGACTTTGCAACAAGTAATTTGTTTGAAGGGTATCAAAGGCAAGAAATGTATTAAGTTACTGAAGAAGCATAATTAAGTGGGGACATTAAGTGGCCACTTGGCTGTGACCATCCAATTAAAAAAGACCAGACATCAGGTAATAAAATACCAATGCCAGGCATTTAACTACTGAAAACCAAGCAGTAGGATGAAATTTCCACGTGTCGTTACACTCGTAGGCAATGAATCAGTGCTAGCTATTCAAAAACTGTAATTATGAAACGCATTTTGGAAGCGATGTACACTATCGCTTGAAATGGCGGTAACGTTCCTTTTCTTCCACTGCCCGATTGCGTTTATTAACGTTACTTATGAAAGCTATGCTAACATCTGAATGCAAATACAAGGTAAGCAAATTAGAGATTAATCTAAATATAGTAGGATGGGACACGTTAACTTCCGCTAATAAGAAATATTAGCGAAAGAAGCAAAAACAGTAAGGATAAAAGCAGACATTCTACTCAGCTTTTCTACTTACACCTAGGCAAAACGGTAAGCGTAGTATTAATACTAAAACAACTTAAAGTCAATCTAAGCAGAGACAAATAAGCACTGCAAACGAAGGTGCCCTCTCCATAGACACACCTGTGTTCGCACAACTGCACCTTAGTCAATTTGCACAAGAGCTAGTATGCTTCACCGAATCAACTACTCTTATCTGAGCACGAAGGATCAAGAAGAGGAAAAGAACGGGATAGTCCGGAAAAGAGCGCTTTAGAACCATTGATTATACGCGTACACATGAGTCGCGTACAACTTGGTGAGTGGAAAAGATGAGGAGGCTCAACTTCAGCGCGGCAAATATATCTGCTCCACATAAACACACGCAGTTCGAGTCGCGGAAGATGACTCCTACGAAACGACTTCCCTTTGTAACTAGCTCAGAATTGGTAGGATGCGTACAACGGATTTGTTTAAGACTTTCTGCCAAGGTCCTAACATTCATTCACATAAATTTATTGATACTTAATGTTTTAATCCACTACTCGCGTCTGATGCGCTAATACGACTAATTCCCACATTCTACACCAATATACAACAAAAATCGACTGATTCGTTGGTCTCTTTGTGATGCATAAGAGTGAAAGGTTTGCACAAGCATATATCTCTGCAGCTATGCAAGCCAACACGATTCAGGAATAGTCCATGGTGTGGAAAAAGTACTAAATTTGCATACCAAAATACAAGACAGCTTTTACGCTCACATTAATTGCATAGCGGACTCTTGAGTCTGGTTATATTCACCGTCACCATTGTAACAACAACAAAGAGGTAGAGACCATTTAAATTCAGTGCCAGTAGGCAGATATGCACAAAAATCGAAATGAGCCTTTAAAATAAGAGTACGTGTGATGACAAAGCTTCATAGCAAAATAAAAGCTATATCATTGCCCCTCCTATGCAAAGAGCACTATATTACAGTAACATGAAAGTATAAAGTGGATATGGCTGATGAGTTGGGTCCAGGTGACATGCTATCACACTAAAACTGCAAGAGATCCATTCAACTCGAATAATTGTCAAGATTTCGCCCTCAAAGTAGTTTTGCCACCAAGCAGAGTTGTGTGATAAAAGAAAAAATACGATTTTATTTGACATAAGCGAGGTAGTAATGTTCAAACAATGATGCAGCAAATCTTAACCTTAATTGCGAACGTCTGTTTTGTTATTTTTACGTTCCCTAGTTCAATGTTCCAAAATAAAACATGTGATCACAAGCACTATACCCCCATCAAGCTCCTAGGAAATAGAATTGGAACTAAATAACCTAAGGAAACAAATAAATAATAAGTTGTAGTATTATTTGAACGTCTTACGAAGACGAATAACGGACAAAGATCGAAGGCCAGTTTACCACATCTAGAAATGTTTATCAACGTGGTAAATGGAAACATACAACGAAAATTCGAGTGGAGTTCAATCTTACTACTTCAATCCAGACATACCTAAGTATAGGAAGAAGTCTGCATATCTGCATTCAAAGAGAGACATCAGATACTCTCTCACGGCTGGTAGGCTGTGAAGGACTTCTTGTATCTCAGACCCCATGATCACCTGAAACAAATAGCCTTTTTGCTTAAAAACATTTTAGTACAAGTTTATTTAGTGTCGTGCCAATCAACCGGGCGGTTCACAAAAGGGCATTAAATTTTGGGCTGATAGAATCTGTACAAGTTAACTTTTACGATAGCAATAATGGTCAACCTTTGAAATTTGCATTATTCCAAACCTATAAGCTAGTCTCACCCCTTGCAATTACATTTTCAGAAAACTTAAGGTATTTACCAAACAGCAACAACGCTGAAATTTTTTAACCTTGGAAACCTTTACATATTCAACCCAAATTAATCCTCTCTCCTTCCTTTTAGCAATGTATAGTGTTGTTGTTAGAATGGCAGTAATGTACAAACTATTTTAAACTCTAGTCCAGCTCTTTTTCCCAACTTGTGATTTCGTGCCACTGTGAGAACGCCAATGTTTCCTGCTAGATCTCCAATAGGTTTCTTCGCTCTATACGGCCCAATTGTAGAATTGTTGCAAAGGTTACGAAAACAAGCGAGAAAGTTTTAGAAACTGGTACGAAAGTAACGGATCCAAAAGTTATAAAGGCCCCTCTCTTAACTATTACACGAATACACATAACTGCAACAGCCCGATAAGTCGAAATTAAGGCAAACACGCACCTTCGCACGAAGCTCTTGGCGTTTGAGAGCTATCATCGAGGTAAGTACAGTGTAGATGATGAAGCTCTTATAATCCATCAATTCGTAGCTAGTGAAAGTCGCAACTGCGTCCAAAAAGTGCTTAGCGGAGGCATCGAAGTCACGAATAGAAAGACTGTGAAGACCTCGATAAACCTTTAAGCGATTCCGGCGATCCCAATCACCTCCCTCCTCGATAAGACTGTTTGCCTTTTCAATATTAGTGGTAATAAGGTCCCGGTCGTTGTAAAAGAAGCCCATGCGAATAAGGTGAAAAGTTATGTCAAGTCGACACCCGGGTAGTACGGTTTTGTCAAGGATAGCACGAAATTGGGCTAGGGCATCCGTCTTGCTGCCGATTTTACTGAGATAATGTGCCTTGGCAATCATTGCTTCACGAATTTCTGTTTCTCCATCGGACTCTTCAGCCTTCTTAATATTTTCGTCTAACGCTTTAAGTCTTTCATGGTTTGCTTTCTGCATCTCCCCCATAACCTGTTGGCTCTCGAGAAGATGCAGCTGCTTGCAGATGATTTTATAGAATGGAGTCATATCTAAAATGGAAAAAACGCAGCTATTGCTCAGTTTACATTACAGTAATTTGATGAACTCTGACGAAGGAATTTGATTCGTTTATGACAAGGATGATCTGTACCTCCGTACAATCATGACCAGCAAGAATTCATACATAAATCTGTAGCTAGTCCAGCGACTGGAGAAACAAGGGAAGTGACTTCAGAAAGAAACACGCCTAACACGAGACATGTGGAATACACAGGGCTTTTATCCAAAATTGTAAAATTCTCCATTCAGTACAATTAGGTTCATCTCCTAAAAAGATATTTGATTGGTAGAATAATGACTAAGTGTAATTTGCCGTTTCAAATCATTGCTCCAAAAAGCAGAGGCCTTGACACCCAAAATGAATATTTATCGACACGACCATCTTTAATGCCTGATGAGAGGCGAATTCCAATAAACGCCACCAAAAGATGCAAAGAAAAAAGTAACATAATGGAAAACAGTTAAGATGGATAGAAACATACTCTCAGATTTGACTACGTCCATTATTAAATCAACCAAAAACGACCTTAATTTCACAGTAGTTCTGTTTAGACTTGCTTGAAAAAGCCATTGCGATAAACAGAGGTCAGGAATCCTCTCAAGCCCCTCCTCCTCAAATGACTCAGCAGGCATTGTATTACAATTCAGTGAAATTCAATTAGGCGGTCTCTATAGTGTTAGGTAGAACAAGATCAGCAGTTCAACAAACCATTTTGAAGTTCATGCCACTCACTTTTATAAAGCGATATAGTGCAACATTGCTGTAATATTTAAAGTTGGACAAGTAATAAAAATTGGACTTAAAAAATGCAAACTTCCACGGCCATTACGTCAAAAATTAACTGCACCGAAAAAACTTTTCTGTTTAACATTTTCTGTAATGCTTTATTTGTTCGCTTGTTTTTCGGATTTGTTATGGTCTTTGTAACACATCGCTTGTTCGAACTTCCGAATTGGGTCACTTGAGTGGCCATATACTTCTAGCCGGTTAGTCGGCCTCCAGGCCGTGCCAACATTCCCCCAATCCCTCTGTTGCCAGAATATATATTCTGCCCATGTACTATGCCTTCTTTTACCTTAAGGAAAGCCTCGGGAAGCTGCAGTCTTAGTTTTCCATGTTGCCTTCGCCGAGTGCGCTGGCCTCTGGACCATACCAGTGGCCTCATGTCCCTGCTGCTCAACGAACATATGCATCCTAACCTAGAATTGCGCTTTCTTTTGGCTTCAAGTAATTATTGGTGCCCTACAAGAATGCATCCGCAACTTTGTTGCTATGGATGTAGCGTCCCGAGACTCCCTTTAAGGTAAAAGAAGGCATAGTACTGGGGGTAGAATACATGTATTCTGGAAACAGAGGGCTTGGGGGCTGTTGGTACGGCCCAAAGACCGACCAACCGGCTCAGTACAATATGGCCACCCAAGTGACCGAAACCGGCAGTTCGAACAAACAAAGTATTACAATGGAAAAGAGTTCAAAGTTATGAAAATAAGATGCCTTTTTAAGACAGTACAGCATGCATTTTTAAGCCCGTCGTATGTAATCATTGAATCGTCCATAAATAGACGTTTTACGCTTCAATACCTTTGCAGTCGCTGTCCTCTCATTCTAATAAAATGTTCCCCGCGTCCAGACAGTATCGCTTCCGTTAGAGGTAGTGCCCCACATGTGCTTAACAATTTGTCTTATTTTGTAAATTGTGATGCTTGCAAATTTTTGACGCCTCTTACCATGGGCAAGTGGTTCTTCTATGGCACTGGCATTGTAGTACTCCGATTGTCTGACTGCTGGTGAAGGTTTAAGTTACTCTGAGTGTGGCCATGTTGCTCTAGCCAGGTGGGTTGGCCTCCGGGTCATGCCTGCAGCCTCATTCATTCTGGTTGCTGAATGTATGTATTCTGCCCTAGTGTTTTGCTTTCTTTCTCCTCCAAGGAAGCCTTGAGACAATACCGGTATGGCATGGCTTGATAGTGTGATTCCCTGGTATTATTGACATGCCTTGTAGCTGATTTAGATGCCGGGATGTGAATCTGTACATGATAGTCGTGTGAGTTGCTCTGTGCCATTGTCGCACAAAGCAGGGATTCTTAGATGTTTAATTTTGATTATTTCCTTTTCTCTGGTTGATGGATCCGAAACAACTATCGAAAAGCATTGCTATGGCTGAGCGAACACCACAGATATACGCAAATTTAAATAAATATAAATTAATCTGCGGGATTTACACCTTATCCTCATCAAGTCACTCATTCTTTCTCATTCTGTGAAATATAAGTCACTGATGTTTTGTTGCTTCAAGTGTTCACAAAATTTTGATGGATGGTTTCAATGGCGTTAGCTCTGTGGGAGTGGTTGGAGTGATGCGTCAAATCGTGTTATGCCGATTTGATTTTATTCCATGAATCAAAAGTCTGTAATTTGAACTCATCTGTTTGCTGTAATACTTTGTTTGTTTGTTTGTTTGGATGGTCGGTTTCGGTCACTTGGGTGGCCATTTTGTGCTAGCCGGTTGGCTGGCCTTCGGGCCATGCCAACAGCACCCAGTCCCTCTGTTTCCAGAATATATGTATTCTGCCCCGGCACCCTGCCTTCTTTTACCTTCAAGGAAGCCTTGGAACGCTACGTTAAAATTACACATTTCCTTGTGTGTTATATCTTGAACTTTGTATGAACAAAATATGGGCTTGCTCAATGTCTTGCCAAAAGCGATTCTATTATGTATCATACGCAAACCAAGTTTTTTGTAAATTAGCGAATTGTTCACGTTATAACCAATTCAGTTCGCTTAAAACATTTACTTTGCCATCTTTGTTATTATTACATAAATGTAGCTCCAAGACTGGGTTCACAAAGTAGCCATTGTTTAGTTGTTAATTTATCAGCCAATTGGTCCAACCTGACAATATTACTTGACGTACCTATTTACAAACACAAAGATTTTACCTCCGAACATGACAATCCGAATTTCAAAAGATTGATCCATCCAATGGGCTTAAGCCATTTATTATTCAATCTCATATGCGCTACTACCTATTGGAGCGTGTGTTAAATGTTCATTTTACGCCACTACTTGAAAACCAAGACAAATGAGTGGTAGCAATAAATCGTCACGTAGGGAAGTGTGCATTCACTCTGTGATTGAGTCTTTTATTGTGTGAATTAGCTATCTCAACAGTCCGCACACATCATGACTGGCTTTAAAATTTTCTTTCCTCTCCCCATTCCCCTCCCTTCATCACCATCCTATGTTTTGAGCTGCAGAAGTGGGGGTGCATATTTGAAGAACCATCTCAGGCTTGCATGCACGAAGCCATTAAGTCAGCTGCCATGTGTGACGTTTGTGTTCTCAACATGGATACTATGTCGGTTCTCGAAACAGAAATTATGCATGAGTTCACCTCTACGGGTTGTCCAGAGAAAAAGGCCTTGACTCCTGCTTTAAGTGATATTTTAACCGTTAGTTTTCATTTCGTACTAACGGATAAAACTGTTTACATACGACAGAAAAACATCGAAGTTATTTCACCGTTAGAACCAAGATTCCGCCTAGAACAGAAGCATTACACAAATAATTAGTTTTTACAAATTCTTTCCTTCTACAAATGGTGAATTCAGTTTATTGTATTCCACATTTCAAATGATTTGTTTTAACTTTCCTCTGTTGAATTACGCGGAGCGACGCTGAAGTGAAATCAAATTGGTACAATTAATTGCACATATTCAGGCTTAGCTAAAAAACGGATGCATTGTGGACTGACATTGATCGAAGTCTTGGAAGTTTGAATTAGTTTGCACTTTTTTGCCATGTTTAATCACATGGTTAAAAAGGATGGAAGGGTTTGCTTTTCCAAGGATAACGTCCATTTCTTTGCTGGGGAAACCGGCATTCGGGCTGCTCGTAGCCTTATCTTCTCACATATTGCCGTTAATGCATTGGATACTACAGATTGTTACTGCAAGACACCGATATGGATATCAGCTACTTTACGAATACCCTCTTCAGAAGGCACTTTGGAAAAATGCAAATTCAATGTCAGTTTCAGTGATGACCCAACCATGTAATAACCTCTTGGTTTTATTTTCGATGCATTGCATGCCAAATTGTCAATAAAACTTTTAAGAGTACATGTGGTGTTGGTTTTTGTATGTTTAAAGACCTAAAATGCACTGCTACTAAGTAGCTTATTAATTTTCATCGTTTAACTGGTCGTAGTGACCATCTAAAAAACTTATAGAATGCCTGTGCGCACCATTTCTACCACTATTATGCGGATTAGATATGATGTCAGCCATCAATATTGAGTTTTAGTGATTCTCATATATTAACTAAGCAAATCCTAGAGTGATCATTAATCGTATAGCTGGTTATTTCGCTGCTTAACTCAGCCTATTCACACGAACGTTTTGCTTTGAATAAATTTTTTTCGTTGTTCAAAAAGAAAAAATTTTGTCTGCAACTAAACAATTAGGGATTTTTGTCGCTACACTAAAATGCTATCAAAACGTTGATCTTTTTGTTAAATTTTGGGTTTCCTCGATAACTTCAGCAAATTTTCAGAGATAAATTTGTGCTACTGTTCGATCGTCAGTCATGCGAAATTCTATCCGAAAAAGCACGTATTTTGTGCCCCTTTCACTATAGCTCCCTTCTGTTTTCTAACAGTTGATTTGGACCTCTGCTATTCTGTGTCTACCATCAACTTTTGTTAAACATGTTCACACGTAAATGCTTATGCATCGGCAGTGCACTTTGCGATGCTTGCGCTATTTACCCCAGAATGCAAAATCTATTCAATGGATCTCGGATATTTCTACTCATGTTTATTAAGTAAAACGGTATTGTTTGGGTTGGGTTCACTAGCGATCAACATTAGTAGATGATTGCCATTGAGTTCTTTCATTAGGAATTCGGATTGCGGTTATAAGCTCCATGAAAACTACACTTACGACAGAGCCCAACGTAGTGATGGAGATGAACATGGCGAATAAGCATTGTTTTTCATTCCAGGCTAATGAAGCGGGAATACCGGTTTGCTGAAAATAAGCATTCAAAACCACCAAAGGTATGTAGCAATTTGACTTAGCTAGTATTGTAGCCACATACTCTTATGCATTGACTGACGCCTCGTTTGTGCCTATACGTAATTGTAGACGTTACTTAACCGCGACGGTTTTTAGTGATGTGAAGGAAGTAAAGTAGCATTTTTCGAAGCTGAATGTTGGATTTAAATTAGATATGATTTTGTTCAAGTAGCCCTATTTGTTTAAAGTAGCAGAAAATATTAGGAAACTGCTTTTATTTGGTTATAATCCCTAGCGACTAGGTTTTTATGCGTTTTTAAAGTATTAATGTACTGTACAATAACGCAAGGGGCCATACCATGTTAGAAGATAGTGTCTGCTCTGTGGCACATATTAAATTGGACATTTATTTAAATTCCCTAAGATCAAGAAAAATGACAAACTTAAAGCATTGCTTACCGTGTCGGAGAACTGTTTGAGTATCTTAACGGCTGCCAGTGCAACACCAGACGGAAAGGTGAGGAACTTTCGATTTTCATAGGTGCACAATGAAGTAATTTTGCACCGAATCCATGTTCTAAACTTCCCTTCACAAAAACGAGGCTCTTGAGTGGTGCAGAGAGCCTTTGAAACTTTGTATCCCACACCCGAGACTCCCGTTACCGATGAAAGGATGCTTGTGTCCAAGCAATCAGGATGACATGGAAACCACGTAGTCCACGAGCTTTCTTGCAGTTGTCCCCTCCAACGCATGCAGTACTTACCATACCAATTGCTGGGACATCGACAGGACCCGTTTTCAACACAAATTGCATGTTCATCGTCAGTTGAATCGAGATCTTTTGTAACCATCACTAATTGTGGAGTGATGTTCATGCCTCTAGGTCTAAATAGTTGAAATCCCACGCAGAGTTGTCGATCACAGAGCTTTTCAGGTTCACCAAGGCAGTTGGGAAAAATGTGGGTTTCCGATGATTGAAAAGGACGTAGACAAATGCAAACATACCTTCCTGTGCCTAACTCGGGGATGCACAAGTTACCTTCATCAGTTTTGCAGGCTGCAGCACCAGAGAGACTGGCTCCTAATGGAACTTCTAAACAGGGGTTCTTTTGTTTGTGGCAATTGGTGGAGGTACTGTACTCAGAATAACATTGGCACGATGCCTTGGTTGGTGATATCTGAGTACATCTTACTGTGTTCCTCTCATGACATACCACACACGGATCATAGGGCAATGGGGCACAACTCACTTGGAAAAGTTTTTCAATTCTGGGGTTAAATTTTCGCGTTAAATAGGTGCGGGGGCAAATACAAGTGTAAAACTCTGGGTACTCTCGTGGAGCTACTTTACATCTTCCTGGAAGGCATAACATGACCTGCGCGTCAGTGCAATTAGCTCGGAAGCGGGATTTTTCTGTCAAGTAATCACAGTGTATGATGATTGAGAAAAAAATCCAAACGAAATACGGTTCGATTGAACTGTTGACTCGCATGCCTTGGGTTATTGATTGATAATGTGCACTGGCAGCCATGCTCGTGTTGGAAATCCACCTATGCTAGATTCTTATCTTTAACACGTGAAAGGGGTTTATTAAGTCTTTTTGGGTTACCTATATGAACGCGTATTTTTTGTACACATGAGAAAGTTCTAATTAAGATTACAAGGGATCCGCATAATTATTTTTCTTATTTTAATTTCAAAATTTGTAAGGCTGGAGCAGAGCTTGTGCATTTTGACAGGAGAAGTTTTACGCCTATGCGTATCAATTCTTGTTCGAAATACTCAGGTTAGTGGAATTCCATCATGAGCAGATACTTTGTTTTATCTAAAACTTATGCAAAATTTAGCTTTGCACGTTTGATCGCCCCTGAATAAAAAGAAATTTAATTTTCACCCTTAAATTACCATGTAAGAATTTCCCGCGTAGATAAAAAAAGGCTTTGATTTACATTCTCTGGATTGGCAACACTACTTCATGCCTAACGGTGTGTGGATGAAGGAGGGAAGTTTAATGTTGCTACCCATAATCGCCAACAAGGGGTAGCTAGAATTACATAGAAAATGCACCAATTCGACCCATAAAGTGTTTTGTACCGAATATCTTCACACAACGCGTAGTTTACAAAAAGCGGCTAGTGCCTAAATTGGATGGGACAAGGCAGCAAGTCCCAGTCGAACTCGCATCTCGCAGGCAATAAAAGGAACTCTGTACGAGTACATCTTTACAATGATTGCGACAGAATACTCAAAAGGTACTGTTGGTATATTAAAAGGTTTATAGTAATTTAAAGCATTAGAGAGGTTGAGTTTGTGGGTTTATTTTTTTTCAGATAAAGTGCATTCGGAGTGTCAATAGCGAAATGGAATGCTTTATCCATACAATTACAATTTTATTTTTTTATTGCACAGTCTTTAGAGCACTGAGTAAGTTGACACTTCTCACTTGCTTACTAATCCATTAATTAAAATACTTAACGTATTTCCTTTTGCCGTACTTTGGCTAACTGAAATGCATTAATAACTAGTAACGAATTAAAGACAGCTTCTAAGGAGATTGGAGAAATCCAATTTCACAAAGATTGGTGTGTGTCCCGCGAATTAATCGTTGATGAGTATGGACAAAGATACAAATGTTGCTTTTTAAAAAAGACGTTTTCGCCTAAGTACATGTCCACAATGACTCGACTCATTTAGACTTTGTAAAGCCTCTTCTACTTTCCCACCTGCGGAATCGAACTCACTGTTCGGGCAAAGGCAGTTATTAATGTGCTTCTTTGGTCTTAAGGTTGTGACGCATGTCTTCTCGAGTCCACTTCACAGTAAGTTGGGTGTACGTTGGGATTGGCGAGTAATTGATTTGTACTATAAACATGCGCTGATTGTCGTTGATTTGATTTTAATGTTGCACTTAACTGTCGAGTAAGTAGAACCCAATTAATAAGCCCATTTCATATTTGAATTAGATCATCACTCTTACAAAACTGACAGCTATGCATTCAAAGCTACTTAAGTGAACAATTAACTACCTATATATTTTGCTACTATCGTATCTTTGAAAATGATGTTTTAGACACTTGGATGTATTTCCGCTGTGTCTGTTGGATAGCTTCTTTGCCATTGATTGGCACACATCGTCTTGGGCAACAGGTAGGCTTATAAAGCTAAACCATACACATTTTAATGTGTTCATCTAACCTCCACCTTTGCATTTTGCCTGATGAGAGCGTGAATACTACTCAAAGTAAACTTTAATGCCGTCAATTATTATCTTAGTAATTAGTTCTCTATGGCTTAATTTTTACTTGCACGGCACGAGAATTAGTACTATGTACAGCCTTATCCATGAATCCCAACTGCATAGGTTCATTAGAAAAAGTTGATTTCACGATACGGCAGTTAGGAAGCGCACGCTCTGTAAATTTGCCTGAGCAAGAATGTCATCAGCATCATTTCATTACTGCGCTATTACTAGTCTCACTTCTAGAAATATATATCACGGTAACGATAGACGATGGAGAACTTGCTAAGTACGATTAATCTGTAATTACATCGAACCTAAGGGTTTTTACTTCACAAGTGCAGCAAGGAAGTACCTTGGAGTCTCACATTTGGGGACTTAAAAATTTACGTCTTTTCGAGCTTGTAGATGTTAGTATTTGACCTTCCATGCGACCATTAAGCCTAGTGTCTCGCCGAACACGTTGATAACAATTAGCTAAAATGCATAATCTTGGAATTACTCTTCGTAATATCGTTGCAATTAATGCATTATAGACTTTTCTATTCCTTTTACGATGAACGCTGTGTGCATTTTTAAAACAGTCGGGACTGACTTCGGGATTACGATTGCATTCTTCGTCATTAAACCATTATTCGAGGATCCCGCGTCTGTCTCTTTACGTCTACAGCAGGATCAAGTAGGGGTACAAATGTTCAGCTTGAAGTGTGGTAGTAGGGACAAAATGAAAGATTTGCCAATGGCCACCCGGTTTATAATTGACGCAGCTACTAAGCTGTGCCCATGATACCCAAGTTCGGAAGGTGAATCAGTGTAACTAGCCTAAATTTATCTTTGTGTCTGATGTCCTTGATGTATGCTGTAAGTTCAAAAGCATTAATTAATTCAAACGTAAGTTCTCAACGCAGCCTACTAAAGGGATTACGTTTCCTCAGTATTTGAAGTGCAATTAAAGGTAAACCTCATGTTTAAGCGAGATAGTATGGTCTTGTTATGGGCATGCTTAGATCATATGTCACATATAATCATCCTACGTGCAACCTGTGCAACTCGCTACATCGTTGACTTGCATTTTTTCTATGAATTTTAGTTCCGTACCTAATGCCTTTGCCTTTCTTACCACACTAAATATCCAGAAGTGTTTAATCATGTATGTTATGGTTTTCCTCAAAGAAGAATATCCACCAACCAGAACAATAGGGAAACCATTTGAAATTACAAGAAGAATAGATTCCACTGATTTTTGTTGCCTATTTGAAGATGGGAATAAAAGCCATTTTGTTCGATCGACCAATTCTAAAAATTGTTTGGTGTTGCTTTTAATTAGAATCGTTTATGCGAATTATATGCAAAATGAAAGAGACATTAAAACCTGGCCTTGTAGCCGGTGCCGCCTTATTGTCTTATGATCTAACAAACTGCAACACTATTTTATCCTAAAAAAATGAAGGAGTTTCGCTAATCTTTTACTACTTCATCCCGAAAGCTAAACCCGAATGTGAACTAAAATTTGCAAACGTTAATAAAGCATATGCTGGCAACGCGCAACACTACTGGGGTTCACAACGAATAGTCAGACAGCAAATAAAAGCTACACCTAAGCGTATGCTCAATGCAAGCCTTTGGGCGTTTATTAGACAGTACAAAATATAATCACACCAACTGCCTTATGCGTTCTTAGTATTTGCTACGATACCAAAACTTCGAGGCAGTTTTATTATGCAAAAACAAAAAAGACAATTTCAAACATTACAAACCCCGTGAGATATTTTTATGCCGGTAGTCTCAAGAAAATTTTTTCTTATCCATTATCTTTACTGGTCTTGCTACAAGCATGTTGATTTCAATCACCCTGGCCATGGACACCGTGATCAGAGGCTCTGTGCTTCTGCTCGTTTGGCTGCAAGCCTGTCCAGTTGTGCCCAAATCAACCACTGATCTCCAAGAAGAGCCTACAGCTTCGATTTCGAAACCTCCTTACAACTTTGATTTTACTAAACTCCTCCCCCATTACAGAGTTAGAATTTATTTGCAAGGGCTTTTGTACGATTTTCACAGGGACAACTTGTGTGTGTGAACTTCGGCGACACACATATGGTGTTGATATCGTTCAAACCCAAAATCCAGCATGTTATGCGTCACACTGAAGTCTTCTGTTTATGTCTTTGGAAGTATTGATCGATTAGGCAAGATAGTATCCAGTTTTGGAAGACAATTCTACAGCGTATCAACCCTCGGCAGTTGGGTGAAGCGCAAAGGTTCGTTTGTGACTGCGCACGAAGACGTTCTGGGTGTGTGCGAATGAGGGCTAGCGTGAAGCCAACACTAGCGCCTATCGTTCGCATTCTGGCTGGTGCGTATCTCGTGTAAGTGCGCGCTACCTATCCCGCTAGCCAGCTTGCTAGCTGCCTACCTTCTACCTACCTACCCATCATTTCCAACCCGAAGAGACTCTGAATTAGCTGTAGCAAGAGTTAGTAAGTGCTCTTCGATTTATGAGAAGGCAGGTGTCAGACCGTGTCATTATGTGGGAGGACATGTGTTTCAGTAGTCCCCATTATAGTCTTAGGTTTTGAGTGTCAGCGATCTGCTTTGGAAACATCAATTACATCTCCGATTGATCCCGGTTGCCACCCGATCAATTATCACATAGTTACATCATAGAGTGCTAGTTAAAAACTAAAATTATATGAATTCAATGCTTAAAAATGTAAACAGTTGAAACGTTTTCGAATCTGCATGACGCTATGTTGCTTTCAACTAAAACAGCATTGAGGCTTTCATTCCTTGTGCATAGACTGATTTTACAAAACTACAGATTGTAACGATAGGCACACCCCTCTCGTGACCAAATGAAAATGGTAAGGGATTCATTTATATCACGGTACGCAGCTCTAATTTTAAAGAGTTTAGTTGTCTAATACCTATTATAGTCACGGGATTGAAGAAAAAACAGGGGTTCAAAAACATACGGATTCGAATGTTTCCAAAGACCTCAATTCCATTTGGAGTGTTAAGATATTTGGCTTTTTAGATTTGTAACCAGATAACCAAACCGAAATTATCATGGGTTAGCTTGATGGCACAATTGGGCAAATGATCCCTTGACCCATCGATTGTAACGCAGCGATGTTTTAATATAGCTTTTTCAAAAATTGTGTGTGCTTGAAAGGAGAAAGAATAAGCAAGCCTTTACAATATCGCTCGAGTCTCAGAAGTATGTGCTGTTCGCACAAAAAGTCATAAACCTTTACCTAGCATTCCATAATGTCAAGCTAGGATAACTATTATGAAATAATTTCGTTGAATGCATCGGTGCATGGTAGATAAAATTGGTTGTGTGCCTGGCTTTCAAATTGCAAAAATAGGTCGGCGCCCTTTTTCAAAACTGCAACAAATAAACCATTATAACATTTGTGAGTTTTAGAAGATTCTATTTGCGCTATGATCTCTGGACAGTGTGTCCTACAACATCTGATCAAAGCCTCAGAATGATATTTGCATCCCATCAATCAGATGATTTGAGTGTAGTTCCGCACACTGTAAGCCAACTGCTACAGAGAGAGAGTTTCCCGTGGTTTGCTTACTCGCATTTAGTCTGAACAGGAAAAGTACCAACAAACACCTTTTCGTTGACTACACAAATCAATCCGACCTACCATCGGTGAGGAATATACATCATTTCAAAAACTTTCTTTCGATGTTTTTCGACGAAGAAGGGTGTTATTATACAAATTATCAAAAATCGGTGCAATCGGTGAATTTGATACGATGTTTCTCATTAAGGGAATTGTTCCGCAAATCAGTAGCTTCCAACATTATTAGCGCAAATAATAAGTACGATATCAACAAAGAAGTATCGAGGGTTATGATCAGGAAAATCTGAAGTGAACTAATTTAGCTTTGAGAAATTATGCTTGCCCATGTGGCCGAATTAAGAATAACAGCAAATTAGGTATTTAACACTCGAATATGGCTATTATTGGACAAATAATGCACTCGCTATTTCAGTAAAAAGGCCACTTCCCACATTTTTACTAAAATTATAAAATTAGTATTATGAACCCAAATGGAATACCTATAATTTCACATACTGGCCTCTGTAACTGTGAGCCTTTATTGGGTTGGCAAGACGAGTAAAAACGACTCAAAATGGGGCCGCTATTAAATCGCCCACTTAAGACAATTTTAACAAAATTAGAGATAGTGGTGGTGCTAAGATTCTCAACAACAACACCAAAATATGAATGGGTAGCCATGTGACTCACCACCCGCCTCCAAAGAGACATCAAGGATCTTAACACTTATTTAGAAGTGTGGCACGATAGTCAGTTCTAAGTGTAATTCCTAATTTTGCCATTAATGTTGCGATATTTATGTACGGTAATTATGCTGGTGGTAAGCAATCGCTAAATGTAGAGATGGAAATAGATGCACATAAATTTAAAATGTCGCTATCAAACACACTTTATGCGTCAAATACACTGCGAGCTTCCATTTTAGATGTCCAACCTAGTTGCTTTATAGGAAGCTAGTTTTACCTTTTACCAAAATTGCCGACATCTGCGTATGAGGGAAACAAAAACTAGAGAGGAATGGAGTTACGAACTGGACATTAAATTCATCAGTTAGTAGCAAATCTTCTCCACTCAAGACATGTGTTGCAAGCATGTATTTGAACACTGTGAGCGTACATACACCTAATCCAATTCGCCCACCTCATTACACAATCCATTGATGTATGTACCTTTTTATTGGCATTGCTTACGTTTTTAACTCCTCCATAATTAATGAGCATGAAGGCTTTGATCAAGCTGTTTGTCACTTGATTTGGAGTACATGTTGGCGTCGCTCAAAAGTGACGCCATCATGAGGTTCAAACACTCTCATTGTTTGTGACAATCAACCAGGCCAATCTAAAATTTAACTATCCAAGTGTTCACGCCATCCTAATTCGATGCGTTGGGATTCAGTGGAGCTTTTTGCTAAAAGAAAGCTCTAACTTGATTCACGAACCTTTGATGACTCACGGTGACGTCACAGCATCATCTATTCACTGTCATTAGAGGATTTCAGTGAGAAAAATCCAATAAATTGCTGAAGCTTTGAAGCCCACATATGAAATCGACTTTGTGTCCCTCTTCAACAGTTATGGCGGTGCTTTGAAAAAGAATCTTTGTAAGCGGAAAATACCATCACCTTAGTTGTTAGGTATATTTGGTGCGAACTTTCCAGTGACCGCACCCAGCGGGTCGTCGTAACTCGGACTCAACTCGAGCCATTTAAATGGCGGTTCTAGACTCAAAGTAGCGTCACTTTATAAAATGTGTAGACCGGGCCGAAACAATAAAACCCGGTGTTTTTTCGTCATTTTTTCCTACGGAGCACTCTAATTTACTCGTTGGAATGACACAAATATATCCTCAATAGAAAGAAATACCTAGGCATTTCGAATTTGAGGCAAGTATGCAAGGTCATTGAGAGAGAAACTGAAGCATTTCAAGATAGTAACCATAACTGTGTGTGTGTGTGTGTTTTGGTATGCTTGGAAGCCACACATTCACTTTTATAAAAAAAGATCCACCAAGTCAAAGCACTGAAAGGCAGTGGCACCGATTTCAAGTTACAAACAGGTATAAGGGCATATGATCAACGATTCCTATAATATCGAAACCTTCATTAAATGCATGCACTTTTTCGAGTTCGAATGCTTTAGAGTACAAGCGCTCGTGCCAACATGGAGGCACGCACGCGTCAGACGCTAAGGCAGTTCACTCAGTCTACGTTCCGTACGATATTTTTGAAGTTTCCAATGCTCTCACCACTTAACGCCCATGCCAACCCATCACAGGGATTTTATATCCAAACGGTTGGACGTGCCTTATGCGAACTCCTACAAATCCAATACGGAGTTACGCAAATCCATTCCGATTGATGGCCAATAAAGTCATGGCAAAAACCAAGCTGGTAATCAAATACGCCATTCAGTAGACACGATAAGAGCTGAAGTTACGGTGAAAATGTCTCCCCTCTCATGAACATGCCGAATCCGGCGGTATCAGAGTCATGGCCCAAAACCAAATCTTGGTTTTGAAATCCCCTAACCGACGTGCTTACCGGTGCATCTTCTTAAGGGCTGCATCAACAATGAGCCCCCCTCCCCCTAACAGACGATACCGACTTGACGCCTGGAAGTGAAGTCTTCACATCGAATTGATAAATGCACAGCATCCTACCCGTGCAAAGTCGTTGCGTCAACATTGGGAAAAGACTCTGAATACAAAATAATAGCAAATCTACCGAATCTTTTAAAGAAAAATTAAAATAAAGCACTACGGACCCAGACGAGTTCACACATGTAAACTGTGACGTCTCAATGTCTCATCCAGATTTATGAGGAAAGCACAACCCCAAGGTCAGTGAGCTGATAAACTGAATAGAAGCACGATTAAATCAAGTGTTATTTCAGTTTTAGCGAAGATGTAGCGGAAGAAGATGGCCCCCAACCACCATGCGCACACGCCAGTGCGTATCGCATTAGAAAAGAGGAACTAGTGGAATAAGAGATAGAGAACGAGCACCTCGACAAGAAAACGGAAAGTTGTCGAGTTGGTGCAGGTACGATGCCTGAGAAGTGGGTAGGCTAACGGTGGCAAAGGCGCAGTGACCAGTGTTGGCGAGAATATGTACAAAGAAAGGATAGTGTGTTCGTGTACGAGTACAAAAAGGAATGAAATGATGCGATCGCCGATGATGAGGCAGTACAGATGGGGGGAGACCCAAAAAGACGAAGCCTCCACGCATACGAAACCGTAAAGTAATAATAAAACGAAGGTTAGGGAAAGAGGACTGGAAGGGACAAAAGAATGAGGTATTATTCACAAATGGAGGGAAAGCAACAAAGACGAGAGAGCAAGTTCAGGAAGCAGAATAAAAGTGACGCCGCATAGCCATTAAATTTTGCGGATTTTCGGACAACGCACTTCGGGGTTGTCACGAGCGATCTGATCTTGACCCTGTTTGCGGTAGTCGAAGGTGCAATCGTGCAGGTCGGAATATCGATGAAGAGCGCAAAACAATCCCTCGCATCGGCACTGAAAGCCTGCGTAAAAAATTGGTTAAGCTAGCTAACGATAAAAACAACAATCATGAACTTCTTAGATGAATAGCATCTTGCAAAGCAATAAGCAATACATTATGCACACCGTATTAATATACCCCAAAGGCTATCCTAACATAGAATTCAAAAATAATGCATCCAGCCGTTTGTGCAGAATTCCAACCACTTTGTGAAAATGAAAATCAATCCGACAGAAAACTTTGTAAGTCCACACCAGGAGGATAAGTAATGATCTGCCTGTTTCAATAAACCACTCGACTTTTGTTTCTTTAGGAATGAATGAATAAAGCTTCCTACATCTAGAATAAATCAGGAACTTATTAAATCTCACCTATCCGACCTCGAATTCTACTAACTACTCCACAAAACATCGGATATACATTCAGATGGGGACGTAAATAATCAGATGTTCAGTAATGAGTCCACATAATGCATGTCAAAAAGAACTTTCAAACAAAATTTTGTTGGAAATTATAGATAGACGCTTCTCAAAAAAACGACCAGATTAATAGAAGGATTAGAAGAACAGGATGCCAGGCCTCATTACTACTTTCAAAATGATTGCAATAGGCAGACTTCATTTTACCTGTGAGACCGACACGCTTTTTGCACTTGTGGCACCGATTCACTGTACGTTGGGTATGGACTTTGGGAATGTTAACTAAATCTGTAGAAGCACAGGTACAAAAGAAACAAAAATCAATCGAGAAGATGCACATGTAATAACCCAATAGATTAAACTAGTCCATTCATTCTAGCAACAAAAAAGCGTAACGGAAGCGATTGAGGAACGTACCACTTTTGGATACTATTTCTGATTCAGGAGCTGCGACTGAAAATACTACAAAACAAAAAATACAGAACACATTGCAAGGATAACAAAAGGGGAAAAGACATAGCACTTACAGGATTCTGAACTTTCGGATGCAGGTAGTTTTCTTTTGCAAGCGAAATTCTCAGAATGGGACAGAGAAGCCTTTTTCAGTATGTCCAAATCATTCAAAAGAACTGACTGATTGGGTGGTAGGGGTGCATAAGCAGCAGACATGTTTTTTGAGGTCTGAGTTGATTTTTCACTTTTCAGGAACTCCTGATAGCATTTGGAGCACATGTTATTGAATTGTACACTGCCGTAGAAACCGCAACCACGTTTGCACAAATTCTTGCCCGCCGCCTCACTTTCAACCTCTGGAGTTTTATTATTCTTAGGGAGCATAAGAACAGCTGATCTTTAAGAGTGCGCTGTCACTAATTGCTACATGAGTGCAAGAAGTGCAAACCGATATGTACGAAATAGTGCATAATAAGCAAAAGTTCCATGTTAAAAAAAAGCTAACTGGAGTTTAAATGATTAATACGCATAACGATAAACTGATAAGGGTGGGAGGCGATTAATGAAAACAGAGCAAACTGAAAACTAGCTTCCAAAAGTACAATTATCTTGGAGGCAGTGCAAATGCCCAAAACAGTAAAGCGATGTTTTCCTGAAATGTAATCACTGGCACAAGACCCAGTTTAAATGCCAACGAACACCATGTAAAATTTTGCAGTAATAAAGATGTGTGCACGACTCAGATTAAAGACTCCTGGTTGGCGTACACGATTACACAATCGACCATTTACTTACCATCCCCAAAGAAGCAAAGGCTCCAACCGGAAAGCCAACTATCAAAGAGATTCAAAGTGCCTCCGTTAAGGAAGCATCAAAACAAGGGATAAAAGAAGAAATTTGTTATCACACTAATCGCGGGTTAAATCAATTTTGAAAGGGCAGATCATTGATTTCCTAGTTAAAAACGATCTCTTAAGATTATAACGCAGCAATCTTTGCAATCAAAATCAGTAGAGAGGTTGATATTTGAATATCATGCATTCGCACTAATGCATTTTAAAGCAGACGTGTGCCTAGATTGTTAGTGTATTTGCCTGGCATTGCCTTTGTCATGCTAAGTGGTTCGACATAAAATAACTTTGGCTGCCTAAGATTCTTGTCTGAAAAATGCCCTCCAAATCCATAATTAATGGGATTAAAAACCTGCCATTAAGCTAATACACTAAGATATAGTAAGCCGGCACACGTCATTTAAGATTTCACTGGTTCGAATGCAATTAATTTGTGCATACGAAAATATATCAGTGTCGGTGTTTCGATTCCATTTCCGCTAAATATTTTCCCTTCAGAAAATTTTTTTGCAAATACCTTGCGTTATTTATCACATACACGGCTGCTTATGAATGTGGGTGTAATAAAAGAAATGGAATTGAAGTGAGAATCGGCTCATTTGTTAAAGGGCAACCTTCTTATACCGTTTTGGGGTTTATTGTTACCATTATATTCTAGTATTTTACACAATCCTGCTATTTAAGTGCATGCTTGGAACCTACATCCGACTTTGGAACTTCGTTCATATTGCTCGAATGCTTTTAAAGTTGGACATTGCCATGCACACAGTTGTAGCGGTATATTAGAAAGAGCTGAGCATGTATCGCTACCGAAGGGTTGTTGCTATGCCTAGAATAAGCCTTAATCTACCGCCAAGTATTGACCCAACCAAAGCATCACTAGCTTATGGGCGACTGGCAATACCTCGTTTAGTCAGTGTATTCCCGAAACCCCATTGCTTTTCCTCCCAACTCATCTAAGTCTGCCTAAAGATGTGTGAATTTTTCTGTGGTTAAATTATGGCAAACTGCTTTTGTTTAAAGGTTACTAGATTGAGTTTTTGTGGCTTCGTATTTAGTGCGTTTGATTTATAGTACCCATCTAGGGTTCCCAGATTATTCTATGTCAACGTAATGACTGTGTAATTTTCGCAAGTCTTAATAAGCTTCTCAGCCGCTGGTAAATTTATACCTAGGGATGTGAACTAAAGGTGGATGACCTACTCACGCGTCAGAGGGCTATTAGGACCTTATGTGACTATTTACATGATCCAGAGCACATTGCTGAGGCAGTGCGTGGTGGTATTGTCCCTCTTCTTAAGCGCTTGTTAAGAGATCCTGATGTGCCCTGTCGAGCCATGGCGGCAGAGTGCTTCATAGTCCTCAACCGTATGTTCATTATTTTTTTCTAGATGATTCCATAGAACACCCGATTGGACGCAAAGCTTTTATTGATGCCAAAGTTTACGACGTAATGAAACTTCTTTTCTCCTTGTACGAACCTAATCTTGTCCGTTTCAACGCACATCGTTCAATTGAATTGGTCATTTTAAATCCCATGTACGCCCAGGTGCTTGTGAAGGATGACCTTATTCCCTTATTAATCGCTTACCTTGAAGATGAATTTATGGAAATCAAAGTATCAAACCTGTATTATAATCCTCATGTAGACAAAACTAAGGTCTTGATTCTTGAAGCGCTTAACAGATGTCTTGCCATTGACGCTGATGCCGGTTTAGACGCCAACGGGATATGCGTTTTTACTAAACTCCTTATCCATCACAATTCGACTGTTCGTTACAAGAGTGTGCAGGCCATACTCAGGCTAGTGTATGTTAACCACGCAAATATTGATATGTTTTCATAGAGTAAGTGACCGTGGGAAAGTTCAGGCCATTGAAAAGGAAACAGTGCCTCGACTGATCCACTTGCTTCTTGATATGGATTCCGAAGTTCGAGCCTCAGCAGCGGGAGCTCTTGCATTGTAAAGAGGTTTATAATTGGTACTGTATCCTTCAGAAGTTTTAATCATTGCTCATTTACTTTTCAGTATATGTATTATCACGCGAGGTCGGTATGAATGTCTAAATGGAGATGCCATTCCCAATCTATTGCATTGCCTCTTGAGTCAAAGTACCCGAGTCCGCGTTAATGCACTCAAGGTGAACATTTTATTCTGCCATAATCCTTCGAAACCTTCGGTGGCTCACATATTTTTCAATGCGATTTAGGCTCTGACTAACATCGGAGAGGCACCTGAGGGACGACGCATTTTACAAAAGTCGCTTAAAGAGGTTGGTGTAATGAGTATTTGAAATGAATGAATGGTAAGATCTAAAAAGTCCCTTTATTCCTGTTAGAATTAATTCCACTGAATATTGATTAAAGCTTATACGACAGCATAAATGCTGACTGGTGCTACTTGATTAAAGTATAAACAAATCAACAAAAGGTCTCGGCCTTTATCGGGTTAAGATTTTCCCCTTAACTAATTCCTCATGCCAAAGGTTTTAATGTTTTTCAATTTATAAGGCGATTTTACCTACGTAGGTCGAATGTTTGATGGGTGATAAGAGTGCTGGAGTTAGAAAACACGCGAGGATTGCTGTGAATGTGATTAAATGGAAACCCTGGGACCTGGAGGAACGGTGTTGCACCAAGTCGGAGATATCAAAGCTCTATACGTGCAAGTACTAAGTTCGGGCGCTAACACTTTCCATAACACGGCATTCATTACTACTTAGTACGCACTATAATGGACTAATGCACATCAGCTATGTGCAAAACCAAAATATTTGAGTGGGAAATTACATACTTTCCCTAATACAATTAATAAACTAATAGTATCTACTACACATGCTTTTACTTTTCAGTGTCTCCAGTTTTTAATCTAAAAAGAGTAAGTATTCTCGATACAACTAACAAAACGAGAAGTACTTAAATTAGTATCAAATCATGAATGAAGTGAGAACGCAGCCACGCATTTCGAGTTGCTTTGCAGAATCGCTATTTTCTGCATGATGTCATGCATATCCCTTCTCCAGTTTGGAAATTTTCTGCTCAATTGCAAGAATACCTGCCATCTATGAACAGTGGACTTGCAGCGTTAAAGCGACTAATTAGTGACGCTGGAAGTTCTGCTTAGTGATCTTAAATGAAACGCTGTCGCATCCGCTTTTTGTACGGCTATTTAGAATATGCTATTATTGTTACGTACTTTCAAGCAGGACCAGTGGTAAGATGCATCGGTGCATATTCGGCTGTTATTCGGGCACTGAGCGAGTGCAGCCACTTTCACGATCTGTTGTTGATGTAAACCAGTCGGGTGTTTACGCTAACACGTTTTGGTCACGCGACCACCATCTGTTATGCTGAAGGTCTTAGCCGATAATTAATAGCCTATTTGACGCTTGCGAGGTCACGCACAAATGTATTTTACCTACTATTAATCGCTAATAAATTGCAAACTCTTATTCTATATCCAAGGGAACGACAGTACCTACTGGTTTAAAAATGCAGGGGTTCCCCAAAAGCCCAGCCCTTGTGATTATAAAAATAGCTAAACTTACGCGATGCTTGTATCTCACAATAAAGTGGCATCAAGGCGGGGAAAAAGTGAGAGATAATCGGATATGTAAGTTTCATGACGAAATCCGTGAGACAAATTCGCTACGGTACTAACTTTATAGAAGAAAATTGTTGAAATTAATACATCTTCTGACACTTTTTAAGGATGGATATTTTGCTTTAAAGCGCTTCCCTCTGCAACAAATTATTATTCTCGATAGGAGTTATCAAAAACTCGTGATTATCTCTTAGTTTTGTTTAGTGAATGCTCGAGATACCCCGAAAGCTGATTTGTAGTGGAAGTGACATGAATATGACGCCGCGTCTCCGATGTAGAGAGTGGATGGTATGATGATGGCAAATTTCGGTTAGCCAGCAAATTTATTGCATCAGAGCATGCTAAAGATACGCATTTTTCAATGGTCGTTTTCGATAGGTACGTGATCTAATTGCTTATTGGTCTCCAGGATTCAAAAACCCACTATTATTTTCCTGATCCCAAGTTCTCATTTTTCTAACCAATATGAGTATTAGAAAATTGAATCGCAAGTGCGCAGAAAATGGTGGGGAAATTTGCGACCAGCCAACCTGGAATAAAATATCAAAACTTAATTTTTTCAAGACGGCTTACCAATTCATATATTGAAACTGGTTCAAACTACGGTAAAAGGAAAAATTTCTGTCTTCCGAGGCAAAATATGTATTCTCGCTTTCACTAAATATTCCTTAAACTACTTGACGGCGAAACATTAAATCATCCGAAATAACAGCAAAATTTTGAGTAGCTCATCATGATCAGTTGCCACTTTATGATATAAAACGCTAGATTGAATAAATGAGACTTTATTCCTACCGAAATTTACGCAGTGGTTCCGATTTTCTACGGAGCATCATAGGGGAAAAAGGAAATTGTTCTCACGACTACAAATTTCATGGTTGGATTGGTGACCATCCAATTAGCTTTCTGGCAGCCAATCTAACCAATTATTCAATTTATTTAATCTTTAAAGTACCTTGAGGATGAGCAATGGGAGACAAATTTCAACACTTCTGTCAATTTTATTTAGTTTTTGAACAGTAGCAGCGCAATTATTACGTCTGCATAATAAGTTCAATTGGCATCCTCGGCGTTAAATAAAATCTTTTACTAGGAAGTTGCGATGAGAAAATGATTCTACACAATAAGCCTTTGATAACATCAACTTCATTTCCTGTGTGGATTTAATCCAATTGACTGTAGAAAAGTTGGCGAATAAGGGCGATTGGGTGTTGAAGTTTGCATTTGTGAGTATCAACGACAGAGAGAAGTGCCTGTGTGGATACGCAAAGCACAAATAAAAAAGCGCAACTGAAGGTTAGACGGCACGAACAATTGAAGAAACGGGAAGGGGGTGAATGTTGTTATAAAAAGAGTTTAAAAACAAGTGGTTTTGACAAGCATCATGGTGACCGTGTATGGATCGCAGTTTGCCGAAGGCCGTCGGTCCTCCAGATAGCCGTAGCCATTCTCACCCACTTGGCGAGGGATTCGAATGCTAGCCCCTCTGTTCGCCACACCAGAAGAAAAATCGTAAATACTGCTGGTCTCATGGCGACCCGTAAGCCGACGCTTGTTGTCATTTCCGCCGCATGGATCGTAATTTTTGATGTGCTCATCGTGAGCAAGCGCCAATTTGTCTATAGCTGCTGTGATGATACTAAAAGAGCACGAAAAGGAGTGCATTATAAACTAATTAATGAGGACTTTGGGGCGTAAAATCCAGTTTTTGCACTCTAGCTTACTCTATACCCTTTCCAGGTGTGCGCATTGATAAAGTTGAGAAGTTCGTGTGTGCACCAGCTCCATTCCAGTCGCCCTTCATGGGCTTGGGATCGAAGGTGACTACGACACCAAAGTCCTCAGCGACGCGGTGAAGAAGGTAGCGCGCCATCCATAGATGGTCAGCTGCGTCTACTCCCTCACAGGGTCCAATCTGAAATTCCCACTGGGAAGGCATCACCTCCGCGTTAGAGCCAGCGATCTTGATGCCCGAGTAGAGGCAGGCATGATAGTGAGCCAGTACAATGTCGCGACCGAATGCCCTGTCAGCTCCTACCCCACAGTAGTAGGGGCCCTGCGGGGCTGGAAAACCGTTTTTGGGCCACTGCAGTGGATACTGGTCGACATCGAGGAAAGTGTATTCCTGCTCAATTCCGAACCAGGGTTTCTCCTCTGCAGCCCTTTTCATGACCTCGACGCATTCCCAGCGTTTGTTGCTAGCTTTCAAGAGAGTGGAATAAGTCAAATTAACCTAGATTAAAACAAAAACACATCAGAACAACTTCACTTATTTCAAACCTACAATGGGGTTTTTGGTCATAAGTATAGGTCTCACAGAGAACGAGTTTGTTGTTACCACGCGTAAATGGATCTCGAAAGATTGCCGCTGGATAGAGGTAGACATCTGAATTGGAGCCCTCGGCCTGCCCTGTGCTGCTACCATCGAAGTTCCATATAGGATAATCTGAATGACAGCCATCGTCCATTAGCTTGCATTCAGTGAAAAATTTATGAAAAGTTTACCACCTGTAACTAATACAAATGCTGATTAAATGAATCCGAAGTGGCACTTCCAAGAACGCAAGATTTTGAATCATTTAATAATAAGCTTTAATTTTGCTGAAATATGCTAATAAATTGCGTTGAAGTAGGCCTATAGAATGCTCACCCTTGACAGATTTTGGCTCTTCCGAGAGGGTCATGGTTTTGCAGCGAACATTTTCGCCGGATCCATCAATCCACACGTAGGTGGCCATGAACTGCCCATTATCGGAAGGCAATTCAAGGTATCGATGGAGGAGAGACTTTTTGTCCAAAGCACTGCTAAATGTGTAAGCCATTATGCTTGCCAATGAAAATGCGACTGTTACGCTTTCCTTATATATTAGCTATCATGCGCTTAGGAAATGACTTACGGGACGGCCAATCTGCTACCTAAGCCGCGACCTTCATTTGTGCAATGATTGGTTCAGCGTTCACCAATCGAACACGTGAAATGGAGGCGAATTAAGCAAAATAAAGGTGAGTTGGCTCTACTAGCTGCACATCCTGTTTCAAGGCTCAAATTTTGTTCCAAATAATGAATGTATACTTGCCTATAACCATAATTCTTTCTCCACAGCCCGAAAATCTTACGACTATTATTGGGAGTTCGATGGACTGCTTTTGAATTTCAACCAAGTTGTAAAAGCTTCATACTCTGTAACTATTCCATACTTCTTAAAGCCATCCACTTTTGAACAATTACTATTGTAAATAAGTGGCTAAAATAATAGACTTTAGGTTCAATTTAAGACTTTAAAAATTTACCATTTCAATATTGTTACTATGCAAAATGGGTCAACATCATGTTTCTAGAGCTCGCAGGTTATTTACCAATTTCCCTTCTCTTTGAAAGGGCTGATTTCCGTGTAAAATGCTATAAAAGTGATTGAACAGCCTTACACACCAGTTCACTGCATTTACACTTCTGCAATATTTATTTTTGACAATTTTTCCCAAGAGTTATTTTAGTGTAAGTTATAGTTTAATACAGTGAATAATGTTCTCAGCCATCACAGTGGGAGTGCATTCACTTTGTGCTAGCCGTTTTATCCTGATTCTGGAAAAAGAGTGGTATATTTTGAATTATCATTACCCTTGTTCTGGACCAGTATAAATTCGGCGTAGCGCTCCTGGCTTTCCCCGAAGACGGAGGAAGACAGTATATTTGGGTAGAATGTACGTATTCGGAGAACAGAGGCTAGCCCACTTGGCGAAGGAAAAATGACCAACCAAGTGTCCCTCATCGAATTCTAGAGTTATACAAGCAACAAACTTATTGCATTCTGAAATAGTAAATAGTTGTTCCCTAAGGTGAAGTGGGTCACACCAAGCTATCGAGTTTAAACATCGTTCAGTATTGGTGATGCACAATCAAAAACCCTAACGCATAAAGGAAGAGGTTTGTGCGTATTTCAATGTTAACTAATATGTTTCAATTGCAATAGTTGTTTAAATAACACCTTTCTAGAAAGATTCAAAAAGCTCATTTAGTTTCGATAATATGGCAAGGTTTTATTATTGTTTGACAGAAGACGAGTTTGTCATTTACAGAGGCCGCTGGATTATAGTTTTATGCTGATGCAACTGGACTTCTTAAAAATGACTGCCATTGATAGCTAAAATTATTATTTGCGGAAAACCATTTTAGTCTTATGTAATCTAGAGATCCGCATTCGGTAGCAGAAATTCTGTGATTAAACTATTATAATAGAATAGTAGCCTCACATTATTGGGATAAACACAAAAGAGAAACAGGTTCTGCTTATCTTCTTCCGCCGCGCAGGGACGTTTGAACCTTCCCCAACTCACCTCAGTTCCTGTAACAGGTGATGTATTCCGAGGGCTGATAAGAGGCACTGATGAAATACATACCAGGTCCTTGATGCAAACGGTTCAAAGCAATGACTCACATGACAATTCTCGTGAAATTCGTAAAAGGAATTATAACGCAGATGTTGAGAACAGTAAAAAGATATGAGTTATTTAAAAAAGGTTTATTTTAATTTCATGAAGCAGAAGAAGGTTATCCAAAAGTTTATTTTAAGAGTTAATCCACACGCTCTGCATAGTCGTTGTTTGAAATCGCAAAAACAACTTGGCCTAATCTAAGTTATAGAGAGGTTGGGTTTTGTCAGTAATAAAAAACTTAGATTCTTCTGATTTTATTCTGGGGGAAATGTGAGCACTAACTTTGATCCATTTGCGACGATGAAAGGACCTTAAAAACGACGGTATCGATCAGATGACATTTTTTAAAGAAAACTGCTTATTAATCCGAAATCAGTAAAAGTTGTCAAAATGCTTTTAGATTCCTTCACGTACAACAAGTGTTTACTGTGTTAGCAGTTACAAGTTTCCTCGTATTTTTAGTGCTAATTGACGAAGCCACCGTTGCTATCTTTTCCTTGGATTAGTAGTGCTAAAAAAAGCTTAATTTTATGCATTTTGATTAGCACTGGTGACCGAAACATAATGGCAGCTGAACTTACAAGACGTTTCGCCATGAACTCACTCAGTTCTTCACTTCGCCTTCCTTAACTGAATTTTATGACAAAAAAGATACCCGTGCATCTAGTCAGGGGTCTTAAAATGTCTAGCCTAAGGATCAAGCTTTAGAATTTCGCTCAGCCAATTATGACGACAGCATTTGTGACACAGTCGCCATTATCACTTAGAGGACGATATCTTGCTTATGATGATTTGTAATTTAGTGGATGAGCATTAGACCATTTCGAAATAATCACTCATTCAACAACTTCAGTTAAGTAAATCCAACATTCTTCAGTCTTTAAAATCCTCTCCTTACTGGTTACTAATGAAATCTGCTAACTCTTCTCGTCGTCCCATATTTTAACACCTCCTCTGGATACACAAAAGGAATCGTGAATGGCTGATGCCGTAGGTCGAATTGGTTAAAGATACTTAGCCAATGTCTTATCCCTATCAATAATTTTCCTATTTTTTGATCCAGTTTTCGAATTGAATATTACAAAACGCAATTGAATTGAAATCATTTCAATAAGAAAGTACTGCTTCACCTTGGCTGAGTACACATTTGAAACCCGGCATGTAACCCAAGTTTATATGCATTGCAATGTTGTAGTCTTTCTCTTTTTGAATTTGGTGAAGTCTAATTTAAACACCACTGCCTGCTACGCCATGGATATATGCATATTTTAAGCCCAAATCGGTTGTTCTAAATTGAAAAAGAGCCAATTACATAGGATTGATAGAACCCTTAATGAAATTTTCAAGATGTTTTGGGCCAAAGTTGAATGTGGGACCCCAATTGTTGGTTGAGCTATGTTCTTTGGAGCGGTCCGCAAATTCACAATGAGCCTTGTTTGGATTGCTGTAGTCAGCAACATAAATTCTGCGTCGAGGTAATGGTCTCCAATTGGATTTTTTAAGCACTGGATTAAAGGAACAAAAGAAATGCAGAAATTTCAGAGGGCACTCTATAAACCCATTTTTATCATTTTTAGCATTTGCAGCAAACCAGAGGTTTAATCGTTACATGAAAACTAAGGCTACTAAACGGACAATTATAAGGTTTTTTGTCTGAGTGAGCATCCTAAGACAAGATTTCATTCTCGAAGTAATCATACCTTCAAGAATAAATTAACTCATTTCTGATTTTCAACATTATGAATAGCTTAGCTTTCAAGTGCAAAAACCATGTGACCTACAGAATTCCTGGTGTAAGCTAAGATTCGAGTGTTTACATGCATCAATCATGCATACACTGCGTGTAATTTTACCTTCTGACCTTGAGATGACCAACAAAGGCAATGAATCTGAAAGACACCAGTCAGTAGCCTTTTGTCTCCAAGCTGAGGCACGTGATTTTGCGCCCGTTAGAAGCCTTCTCTTTGATCAATACCTTTATTTAGTGCCTGATAAATAACTGTACTTTGTTTCAAATAAATACTTATGGAAAGACGTTCTCACCTCTTTATAGTTGGAAGCAAGATTTTCGTTTCACGTTTGGGAAAGAGATATTTCTTAATATGGTCCCGACAGTCG
Organism: Taenia multiceps; assembly: GCA_001923025.3. Classification (NCBI taxonomy): domain Eukaryota; kingdom Metazoa; phylum Platyhelminthes; class Cestoda; order Cyclophyllidea; family Taeniidae; genus Taenia; species Taenia multiceps. Next base: position 74,132,721 of record CM010311.1, on the reverse strand, counting down.
GTAATATTTACAATTATTGTGCGGAGTACTTCATCTGCACTAGAAGGTTGCAGGACTGTGGTAATATGATCGAACTACAACATTCAAGCCTGATCAAATGAGGTTTTTCGGATTTAGCACCTAGTACATAATAAAGGTAAAAGCTTACATTGTGACTTCTTATTGAGGCACAGTTGCGCCACGGTAATCGTGACTAGTATTTTTGGTTTATCCAAAACTGGATATTGACTTAACTAATTTCCCGTAACTGTACTTGTTTGTTGGTTAAGTGGAGTAAAAACAGGCCCTTATTTATTTGACCTCAAAGGACTTCTTACAAACTTATTCGCGGGGGACTCGGCATTTATATTGGTTAAAATCAGCGGCTTTCAGATTGTTAATACCTTCAATGCTACACTGGGAACTAAACCCTTTCAGTATTTGAAATGTGCTTTACAACCCATGTACTACAATGAATTGTATGACCTGCCATTTCGCATTCATTTCCTTACAAAACTAGAAGGAAGGCAGGTCAGCCCATTTACAACCGTACTTCCCGTAATGATATGCCAACGAAAGATAAATCAGTTAAACTCATAATTTGGGTTTAGTAGATTTAAGTGGCGCCATTTATTGACATCTCGCCTAGCAAACTAGTTATGTCGCTTGACTAGTCTGCGGTTGAAATTGTTGCAATATTGATTATCTGAAGCCTTGTCGAAGAAGAGGCTTACTTAACTATGAATACATAGCACTTACTATACTTTTCCAGACTGCAAGCCAGTTACGCTGGAAAATCCCACCTTAAAAATGCATTTTACATTCAAAAATAGGAGGGAATGGGATGGAAAGATGTTTGGATAAGCAAATTACCTCTTTCAGCATCGGTTCTGTCACTACCTAACTTGGAACCAAAAGTTCGAACATTTACGCTGGACACTAATGCCAGAAATACGGCAGTCGGTGACGTACTCCTGTAGAGGAAAGCACTAGATCAAGGACATATAATACCAACCTCACGAGATAGGTTAGGAAGAGCGCGAACAAGTGTAAACTCTTCACCGTTTTTACAGTGATTAAGCAGATTGGGCATTATCCGATAGCAAAGATATTTGTTGTAACCCAAAAAACATGTTATCATCATACAATTAAGAAAAGCACGTTTACATGGTAAGTCATTGACTAGAAGTTGAAACCTACGACCAATCCAATAAATACGATTTTCCGATTAGGTCCACAAGACATCAGTGAATGAAATCACAAAGCTTTAATTCTGACATAAACCTGGTCCATGGGAAGTCTCTTATGTCCTCCTTAAATTGACATCATCTGATTATCATCTGATCTTTTTTGATAAATCAATGAGGGGGGAAGACACAACGCTCCTGAACACGACTGCAAAGAAAGGAAAATGCTTTGATTTTGCAGCCTCACACGTAAACACATTGATCGTATGAAAGGCAGAAAAATGGTACGACAAAAATAGCTGCCCAAAGTCCCGCTAAGAAGTAGGCCCTGTGCAGCTCTACGAAACCGTGCCATCCCTTAACGTTTTATCTCGTGGAAGGCATTTAAAGCAAATCAACTGCTGCATTTTAAATTTACACCACCGGTAAGATACAACTATAAGGTCTATTGGTTAGTAGAAGAAAGTTGCTTATTAGGTGTTCCATCCACAGAAATTTTAATTGAAGGGAGCACCCAAAATAATGCTTAAAGCAACGGGAGGACAGTATAATACCCGCTTGTTTTGCTACACCACTTTTCTAGATTTCAAGTCAGCCATACTGCCGAACTTCGTGTTTGCGTTAATGTCAATAACCTCATTGAGAGATTACAAATCTCGATTTTTAATAAGGTCGTCGAATTCTTGCTGTAAGCTCCCTAACAATGATGCATAGTTCCTTGCACAATTTAGCTTTATCGATGCATAAGTTGAAAGTTGGAAGCTAATGGGGGAAACAGGAAATGCTTCATAGCTGTGTAGAATGTGATGCCAAACTATTCACGATATTAGACTTAAAGTGGAAGAATTTCCATGGGACCGATGACGTAAAGAATCTTCTAAAAATGAACTTTTAAATGATCATCACCAGTGACATAAAGGAAACAAACTAGTTCAGTGAAAACCCGATAAATATTAGCCAAAAACCAATTATGAAGCCAACATGTAATGATTTGTACTTTGTGCAACTGTATAGTGAACTAAACGGCCACTTTAGCCCCGCAGATTGTGCTTTTACCCCTCTTGTATACGGTAGTAGCTTATGTTCTGTACCATTACTTTGGCCTAGCACTAATTATGAATTCGGAGTGTCACTGTAATACTTATGTTTCCTTAAATGTACTATAATAATGTGGTGGTCGCGTACGCACGCGCTTCCTCTCAGGAGTTGGGAACACTCTCGTCGTAGATACACGTTTACCGCTCTTGACAGGCAGACTTACAACAAAGACGGGAATAAAGGGAGAGGAGGAAAGGGAAGATTCCTCTACATGTACCTTCTAGGCAAGGGGCAGGAATATGAATTGAACCGTGCTTAAGGAAGTTGTCAATATATCCGACTCTGAGAGAGGAAATTCTTCTAGTCTCAATTAAGAGTGGATTGATTTTCCTTTTTTCGAGACAATAAAAATGTTGCAAAGCGATACATCTTCTCGTACCATGGGGAATGACAGGGAAGATGTGAACGAATTTATTGCAATATTTATAGATATTTAAGAAGTCATACCATTCAGTGTAAAGCCATGATACGGAAAACCGTAGTTAGAATATGACAACGTTTAGTGTAATACTTCTGTAATACTTTGTTTGTTTGAACTGCCGGTTTCGGTCACTTGGGTGGCCATCTTGTTCTGGCCGGTTGGTCGACCTCCGGGCCGTGCCAACAGCCCCCAAATCCTCTGTTCTCGGAATATATATATTCTGCCCTAGTACTGCGCCTTCTTTTACCTTAAGGGGAGCCTCGGGACGCTACAACTTCTTTGTTCGAAATTGCGGTTTCGGTCACTTGGGTGGCCATTATTGTACTAGCCGGTTGGCTGGCCTCCGGGCCATGCCAACAGCCCCCAGGTCCTCTGTTCCCGGAATATATATATTCTGCCCTAGTACTGCGCCTTCTTTTACCTTAAGGGGAGCCTCAGGACGCTACACTCTGGGCGCTACATTTAAATCTTCCTTTAATGTGATTCACAAATTTGCTTGCCGGATTATTTCTTACATATTTATCGAGCTAACACTCATCAAAAATACTCTCAACTGATTAGAACAAGCGACGCGAATTGTGATTAAAAACAAAATTAATAAAGTTTTAGTGCTTTATCAGATCTGTTATTTCGTTTTTTTTAAATTGGTTAATGAGGCTTTCGTTAGATATGAAGAATAAACAACGTATCGCATTTGTGTGTAGTACAGTTTGCATACCGACATTAATCTTATTGCCAGGTTTTTTACTGAAGCATGTCTTACGTTTGCAGGCGCCTAAGTCGGTTTCATCAAATGATTGCAACTATAGTTTGTTTAAATCACCTCACAAGGTCGGGCTCGGCAATGCACCATTTGACTGCAACTGCGTTCGAAGTCTGGTTGTGCTTCGCCAGGCATGGGGCGGTTGTGGATTTTGCTACTTTTGTGTTCAGTGATTTTGGGTCAACCTCTGACAGTTGATGAGTTTTCGTCAACTCTGCGGAGTACCCTCCTTGCTGAATGCTCTCACGGGACAATTTCAGATGTTAGTTTTATGTCTATAATAATTGCCTTCAAACTAAATCAACACTACCGCGAGATAATAAACGTTTTGAAATCGCTTAGATATCACAGTTTTGTACGATGAATTATTCAGGCTTTACATTACGATTGGGCTAGCCAATATGCGCCTGATTTGACCTTAAAGTGGGCTTGACACTCATTTACCTTTTATGACAAATATGTGCGCTGTTTTGACTTATGCTTGTTAGGGGCGTATACCGCGCTGTGGCTTAGAATTTTCTGCATTGGAGACATGCAAATGTGTTTATTAGTATTGTAATTCTCATGAGATAATAAATGCATTTATATGGGTCTTCACATCTCTTACTTCGCAAAATATTTTTCGGAATTCGTAGTTAAGATGATAGTGATTTTATTTTTAGTAGGGTCACCTTTGGGCGACTTATTGACTGCCGCCTCTATTTAGCAGTATTTATTTGTTTTGATTTTTGGTCAGCGAGGTTATGGGAGCTAACCCAAAACTTTTAAATGTAGTTATGAACCGAGCTAGTGTTTTTTTTACTAATTCGAAATGGAAATCATTTAAGCGATAAGTAATTTGTTAACCTCCTTTTGTAAAGGGCTACCAAGATCTAATACGAAGAGGAAAAATAACTCTGGCCAAATTGGAACCGTTGACAAATGTGAAAGAATATGCATCGAAACTATACAAACTTTTTCTAAGGAAAGCTGAGGCCCTTGAGGTAGGATTTTTTGTGCTTTTCTTTGAAGTGGACCAGTTAGATTTTATCAGCCAACCTTATACCATGCTCACTATTTTGAATACAATGTCTTAGTAATTCAAATTTTATGTTGATACCCACTAATGTTGTTCAAAGGGCATCCGCTTTAACCACTAGTGTTAGTCCGTCAAAATTGTGTATCTTTGCCTATTTTTCATCACTCTTATAGGTTTGTTATTCTTCTTTCAAAACTCGATTTGATTGCCACAGAGTACTTGTCCGATTCAACTTTAAATATGGGGGGTGATTATTGCACCTCGTCCTGCACATCCTTACATTGCGCAGCATTTGTGCTGCCTTTGAGCATATGTGTCGATATGTTGGTAGTAGTGCTTTGGCGTATTTCAAAGCGGATGATCACGGGGCTTGCATTTGTGTTGGCCAAACACGCAGGCGGTAAGGGCGCGCGGTGGTGCATCGATCGGTAGCCGTCCCCAATTTGGAATGGTAGTATGCGCACACACACGCTTGCAAATGATTCGTTCGTTGACTGCAGACCTGATTGCCCTCATCAAAATGCATTAATTTTTCTTTTTGCAGGATCTTAGTAACAATTTTTGCACAGTAAGGTAAATTGACACCCTACTTACGAGTGAGTGATGAAATAATTTTGCGGGTTTCAATGCAGTAAAAGTCTTTATAAGTATTTGTTCACCGTGTGTTCACGAAATTGCTTTCGGTCTAAGGATTATCAAAGCTTTGAGTGCACATGGGTACTTTTGAGTTCACCAACTTGCCTTTTATCAAGACATTGCATTTTACAAATTGTTGAAGTACTGTGTTAAACGGAATCTAAGATATAGTTCCAAATTGCAAAATATTTTGGGAAGAGTGTGGGCTTTTCAGCACAAAGCAAGTGGTAACACGCGCTTCTGACAATGCTGCACTGCAACAAATGAGGAGCATTTAAACGAAGTGAATATCGCATACCACTGCGCTAGTATCATTTAACTTAACCGTCAGTTATTAGATGATGACCACTTTGTTATTACAGTCCTTTAGGTTACGTATTCATTTCATTTAAAGGACTTGTGGACCCTAAAAGGTCACTTAAGTTCATCAGTGAAGTGTCCAAGGTTTCCTCGCACCTTATTAATAAGTCCAATTTGGAATGAAAGACTGGCACTAACTTGAATAATCATTGAAAATCCATTGCAATGTCGAGGGCAGTTTTTTTTGCAAACTGACCTCAAAATGATTGAGAAACAGGCGTCGACTGGGTTTTGCATTTATTAATTCATTCTTGATAGTATTTTAATGGTAGCGATGACTGTGAGACGTTCTTTCTGAGCCGAATTACAGCTGGGCTGATGAATAAAGCCCAAGTAGTTTGCTTTCACAAATGCAGCCGAAAAGATTTTTTGCTCTCTTTAGAAGGTTGTTCAGGATGTAGAGGAAGAAGCAGCGAAGTACCCGTGGAATCCTCTGGTACGTGATTATTGATGGTCAAGAGCATTAATTCACGCGTGTACATCGTTTCATTTTATAGAATTGACATGCATTTAAACAGTAAGCATCATTGGTTTATCAAAAAAGGGTTGTGGCGTAAATTCTAATTTTAGCAACTTAAGTCAAATAGATTACTTGTGTTTTTATTTTGATAGAATAGTCTCATCAGCTGGAGGCAACCTATGTGTGTTTCGAGGCGCACTTGTTCTGTTGAAGCATATTTAAACACCCATTTTACTGGTCTTAGCTCAAAAACATTTCGTTTGTTCCCCTCACCGATGAGGATGAGAATTTGACCAGACATCACTACTTCAACATACCTGTAAATACTTCCCAATCTGGTGTCTACGTTCCCTCCGAGGTGTACATAAACGGTAACTTTTTTACGTTCTAACTCGTAGGTCTTTATTATCTTCCCATCTATACGTATCCTTTTGTCTTTTAAATCAAAGGCGTTTCATCACTTCTCAAACTAGTAGTTGCATTACAATTAGAGTATTCATTGAAACTTTTGGCGTAGGGCTTGGTTTTTTTATTGTTTATGCAGCCAGCAGTGAAAACAAGTGGAATTAACCAATTTACACTACCTGTAGCACACTGAAGCTAGTTACCACAAGACCGCCGTAGCAATGACCCCATTAGCGTTATTTGTCCTTGGATCTGTTATTCAAGTGACCTGTTTTAGGGGAAGCTAGTCGTCATCATCGAACTTGTTATTTGGTCTTTTCTTGCTCTTGTGCTTTTTGGAATATTCATGTTTCATGTTCGTCTTGAAACGGGACTCTACTGCTTTTCAAATACCACGGTTCAATTAATCAAGCAGTCAGCAGAAATGAATAATTTCTTCTGGGAAGATATTCCAACTGCTGATTGACCGTTTTCCTGGTTGAAATTCTAGATTCGATAATCGCGCATCAGGTCGATTGGACGTCGAATTTGGACCATATATTTCAAAAGCAAAACGACACACTCAATTTCATCTACTTCGCCAGTGAGTATGGATTCCTGAGAACATATCCACGTGAGTTACTCCTTTTTAACACAGTAGAATTTCATTATTTACATCCACTGAGCCTTCCACTTCGTGTATAAGGATCCATTTGAGGTCATCAGTTCACATTATCAGTGGACAATTTACATTATGAAAATAGAGAATTAAGTGAATTGGTCTAGGGCTCTTCCGTCAGTAACGTACAAATTGAGCGGAAAACTAACTAAATTAGCATGGGTGACGAAAATCATTTGATAGGACTGCAGTATAAAGCTTATGTTAGCGCAAATGAGCTTGACAACCATGGTTTCATCATTTACCATTGATTTACCACAGTTTTGGTCTTTTGCAACTTAAAACATTCTAGGCTACCAATGGCCTCTAGATGATAAATTGCGTGCTCTTGACGCCCGACGACAAAGCTGGTCAGTCAGTTAAGTTGATTTATGCTCATTACCAATTATTTAAACTGAAAAAATTTTTTTAACAACAGGTACACACAGTACACGGGTGTTCCAAAGGACGTCCTATTCCTGGTAGACACGTGAGCTGATAGCTGTCACTTTGGTTTAAGTCAAAAACAGCCATTATTGTTAACTTCTAAACGTTCCCTGCTAGGAGTGGAAGCATGCATGGTCAGGCTTTACATCTGGCAAACACCTCCCTGAGACTTTTAATCGAAACCCTCAACAAAAATGACTTCTTTGCTGTCGCCAAGGTTTGAGCATTTTATTTTCGTTACTGACTTCTTCAGGTAATTAGCCTTGACGTAGGCAACCCATCTGGATACTTGAACTTACCTCTTATCTTTTCGCCCAGCTTCCTTTCCAATTCAGTAATAACGATTGGTATTCGCGCACACTTACATGGCCTTTCATTGGTGCACAATGAAATATTCTTATTGAAGCTAGTAGTTTCTACGATTAACTTTTATAACGGTATTTAGCGCAATTCAATAGGTACTAATGAATAAGCAACTAAAAATATAGACTGATTTTCACCTAAGATGCTTGCTTTCTGTTACAAACGTTGCATTTACCTTGTTGGCTAACGGTGTCAAGCTGCACTTTGATGGATTATTAGTCGGAAAAATTAGGTCCATCCCTTTATCCTGCATTCAGTTCCCGACCAACCGCACCCACCTGATGCCATCGCTTATTTACGGACGGTCCATCAACGCCTCCTGCTACAACTCATTCGTCCAGGCGACTAGTCTAAACAAACAAGTTAGACCCTTCCTAAGACTAGAATATGTTTGAATCAAATAACTGTTTTCTTAATTCTTCAGCATGTTATTCAAAACGTTTTCCGTTTGACCGCCCATGATGCTGCGGACTACGATGAAGCTATTGCGTTTGGGATGAAGTTGATGAGTACTGTATGTTGAGGTTTCTTTAAATCTTTTTAGTTTATGCCCCCCTTCCCAATTCAAAAATTAATGCGGACTCTCAAAAATTTCATAATACTGGTCTAAAGCAGGCGTAATCAGCAAAAGCATGATGACCATTGGAACATTCTTTGTAGTAGCCCATAAGTGCTTGGAAAGACTACTTAATTTATCTGCGGTTTTAGTTTGTATTTGTTGAATAAATCTGCAATTGGTTTCACTGCTACACTTTTTACACTTTTTGGCCTATTCACCACAATATTCCGAAAAATCTGTTAAACCACTAATTCTGTACTTCGATACCATTTCTAAAATACTAGCAGAGTAACGGTGGGATGTTCCATAGTTGATGTTGCCCTGAAAATCAGTTTCGGCTGTGAACATTACTTTCAAGCTTACATATCACTGCAGTTCTCGGCTGGAAGACCTATGTCAGCTCACTGCAACAAAATCCTCGTCCTGATTAGTGATTCTGATATACAATATAATGACACAACCATCCAAATCCTCGAACGATATCAGGATTATGTGAGTCAACACCTTTTTTTTCTCCATCACTACTTTTTGAAGAGATGATGTATTTTTACCGGTTCTATCTTAATTTTCTTGCAAAAGGTTTTGTGATGTAAAATACTTAATTTTATGTTAAGTTACTGCTGGAATGCACAAGTAGAACGACCAAAAATAGCTTAAAGTGGTTTACATCTATCCCAACCCTCGTATATTCCATTAATGGCTCTAGGTACATCTGTTCACATATTCATTATCGACTATTACCGGGCCCGGACCACTGACAGAAGTCACCAAGCAAATAAATGGTAAGTTGTAATTTAACTTTTGTGAAAACTTGTAACGTGACCATCTATTTGCCTTCTTAAAATCATTTTAATTTGTTTGCTGTGGCATGGAGGTGGAAAACATGTGGATTTTTTGCGATTCAATTAGTTTGCTGCACTTTACATCAAAGGAGTGTTTCCCACAACCTATCAAATTTGAAATGAGGCCTGGTGACGTTCACTCTAACCAGAATACATGTTCAACCAGGAATTGATAAGAGCTAAGGCCTTCAAATTATACTGAGTTTTTGTTTTTCGAATGATATGGTTCTAGTGCAGATGTAGCCTGAAGTATATGATATGTTTATTGAATGGCTTCTTTATAGCAGCAATTGCCGCTTGATAGACGTTACCTTTACTCTGCTCTCAAAAATTATTTGCGAGAGTTATAGGATTGGCTTTTTTCCCTTTGGTGTAAATTGCAAAAAGTTGACATCACTTTGGGAACGGGCTGGAGTTTTTATTACCTGCTGACCACGTGAAGCTGAACTTTATTGTCTTGCTTAAGCATCGGTTCTTCTTATTTGGAAATGAACTGTCTTAGCCAATTACGATGCGAAGTCAACTACATGAACGTGTCTGGCATCATTTAAAAAGGCTTTAGCCTGCTGAACTTGGTTTGGAATATTTTATTTGGGTTTTTTAATGTCAGGGGCGTTTGCTCAGATACCTGTAATCGGCGCTTTGTCTAACATCCTGCGGGTGAGTTTGATCTTTAACATGAAATGCATGATTTAAGTGTATCGTCATTGATATCACTTATTCCAAGCCTTTTCCTCTGTGCAGCATTTTACAGATCACGCCACCCATTACGGTTCGACTAAGAAACTCCATCCACAGAAGTTGGATCTCGTTGTGCACCATGCTGCAGATATTTTTCCATTCAAAATAGCCGAAGTACGCCAGAACCGGAGTTCCGAGTCTGATCGCAGAAACTGCTTGCTAGCACACTGAACGCATGACTACCCTTTTATAGAGGCCTTTCAAATTGCATGCCTATTCCACCAGGGTACAACCAGCACTTGAAAGTATATCTACCCAGTGTATTAACACTGCATTCTTGACTTTAGGAAATTGGTCCAATGGCGAGCCTGACCATGGCTGTCTACAACCGGACAGTAAGTTCTTACACAAAGCTAAAGTTCGTCCTTGGGAATCGAATTTAATTTCCGTTGTTAAACTTCGATCAGTCTGAGTTTTCGGTAACATGACTATGGCAGACAAGCCAACTTATCTTTGCTACAGCGAAATGAGCTTGTTCATTTATAATCTTCACGGTTTTAGGACATTCTTCTTTTAGGTCGGTCTGAATCTTTTGGGCATAATGGGAACAGATGTCTCAGCCCGTGAAATGGTGGATTTGCTTCAAACATATCTGGTGAGTTTTCTGCAGACTTCTATAGTGGTCGTTTGCTTAACAGCATTATCAGGACTCATATCCTTGCTATTTCTCACAGAATAGTCCTACGGATTATGCATTTATGGTGGACAATAACGGCTTCGTTCTCTTTCACCCACTTTTGAGATCTTACGTAAGCTGTCTTAAGTGATGATAACTTTAAGCGACGAATTTATTTGTTATTTGCATGAAACCAGCAGAAGGTGAAAATGGTGTAGTATATGGGTTATTTTGCATTTTCAAAGGTTAGACAACCAATTCGGTGGTTATTTAAGTAATATCGCATATGGTTACAGAAATAGCTTAGAGTTGCTTAGACTCCAATGTGGAAGTAAAACAGCAAAGTTGCTGCTCATGAGTTCACAAAAATGAATCGAAGTAACTTTTTACAATGATCTTGAACTAGTTACAACTTTGTGATTTAGCGCAAACTCTCCGCCCAGACAATCGATATTGACATAATGGATATCGAGGCCTCAAATGTTACGGAACTTTTAACGGTAAAACTGGACACTTCTCTTTCTTTCGCTTTGCTAAAGCTTAAATTAATTCCCTATATTGCGTGGGTGAAAATCAACCAGCTAAGTTGTTGGGTAGACTTATACAGAAATAAGGCTTAAGGTTCCCATAATTGTATCAAATGTGGTGGACAGTTCAATTTTGTGGCGCATTATTCTGGGCAATAATTTTATTCCAAAATACATTTTGTCATTATTACTGAAAAATGTGCACAGAATATTGCTTTATCACTCCACCATATTTTTAGGCTATTACTACTGAGGTGTTAATTGGCTATATGGTCCTGTGTAGGCAGTCTATCATTGATGTTTTGTCATTCTTGGTGAAATGCAAAATTTTGGAAGCCTACAACTTACGCTGATCGAATGGCGACTGGGTCGAGTAACCACCTATATGTTAACTTACTGTTAATATTTTCGTGGAATCTCTGACACGATAAAATGTGGCATACTTATACTTGGTTCTTTTCATGTAGGTGCGTGAAAATCTCATTGATAACAAAGAGGGTGTCACGATATTGGACGATTTTGCTGTTTTTATGGACGAAGTAAGATGCTTTATGCACACTGTTTTCATAAACCATCCATTGGATCCCAAAACAAGTTTAAACGATTTCATCTATGTTTAATTAACGTTTATCACCTCTCAAGGACGTCTGTGATTTGATAATGAGGCTTGCACAGAACCCCGAAACCTCACTGAAGACATGACAAGGCCTATCAATGTAAAAGAAGGGTTTATAATTGGCGAACAGAATGGCTGGAAAGCCATAAGTATAAGCGAGAGGTCGTCATCGCGATGATGATTGAAACGTCGGAGACCGGCGATTCTTTGTAGTCAATAAAATATGGAAGCAAGTGTCAGTGCTATATATTTCTTTGGATTTATGCCCTTTTAGAATTCCCAGCTGTGATGAGCTGTTTATTCTGGCGGGTATTGTTTGACAAAACTTTAAAATCCAATTTCTTTTAGTTCGCATTGTCGATGCGGACGTGGTTTTTGGATCACAAAATGTAGATACGAGATTGTTTTGTATAAATTAAAAATAGTCTTTCTGCTCCAAGTCGAACATTATTTTGCGGACGCAGCTAAGATTATTCTTTGGGCTCAACACCATTTAAATTACAAGCACTAATAGGCACGATTTCTTGGTGAAGCGTTTATTGATGCGCCGACGTGTTATAATTCCGAAAATTGGATTAGTAGGGTTTAAGCATTATTCAGCCTAAGTATTGCGGTCATGATAAGCCGACAACTATTCGTTGCCTTAAATTTAACCTCATTCAGCACCCATCTTACGCTTATATCGGTCGAAGTACGTACTTATCGCTTTCATAGAGTTTAGTGAATGTGTTACATTTAAATTAACTTTTGTAGGTTCATGCTCACCGCACCCTTCGAACATACTCGTACACGCCTATTCCAGAGACAGGGTACAGGTAAACTGAGTGTTTTTTGCCACTATTATCTATTATCAACTGATCTTGATTATTCTTTGATTTAGTATATGTCTTGTGACCGCAACAGATCGCGATTTGGATGTTCAATTTTTGTCACAGAAAGAGCATTTACATGCCGTGACAGATACTGTTCTAGTTGATGGTGGTAAGTTCAAAGTACATCGACTTTATATCTGAATTGGACTAGACTCCGTCATATGAGAACTCATCCATGTCAGCCAAAACCTATACAACATCCTTAGATGTGCTGACGGTTTCGTTCTGAAGTAAAGTGGATTTACGATTCATTTCTTAAAACATTTGACTTTTGAAACAAAATCTTGATGAAGATGGATGTCAGGCAGTGCTGCATCTGTAGTTGGGAAATTCAGTTGGCCACAAGTATAACGGAAGTATTAGTGGTACAGTGTGAAGTTTTATGCAATAGTGTGTGTAGATTAAGAAGAGTGAAATAGTAGCATTTCTCACGTGGTTATCCTGGTTGGATTGTTGTGATTGTCCGTTTGTCTATGAATTCGTTTTGCAGAAGATGTGTCCCCACTCTTACTGCCAGTGAATGTGGTCCTATCACCGATTCTCGCAAACTGCCGTAAACCCAGTTTTTCACGTATCCTTGCATCACCGACCGTAACGACAACTACAGAGACCACACCGAAGCCGACCACCATGGATTCGGTGCGTGTTGAGCCAGTGGATGCCACAACATTGCCATTCTTGGGCGATCCTTTTAATCTTCGAGTTGTTGAGGAAACAACCGAGTCGATATCCACAATGGAGACTGAAACATTTAATACGGAGTCTGATAAGAAATCTTGGTTTCGCAGAAAGCGCAATTGGTTGACTGATTTCTTTGCGGATGATCCCAAGGGTGTAGAACAAATCATGATGATTCTGCGATTCATCCAGGAATACGATTTCGGTAAAAGATATATCCGCGCAGTACCATTGTTCATATGTATTTTAGATGCACAGAGCACGATCATTGACAGGATTTTATTACCCATTTGCTTATCAAAGTATTGGGAAAACGTTTGAGTATATTTTTAGCTGATGCACTTAGCCGTTTACACACACGATAGCTTCTTTTGATTGTGTATTATGCAAGACTTAAGGAATCGTTTTTACTTATGTGTTTTTTTATAAGGTAAAAGTGTACTGGCCACTATTCCGCATTCCCCTATGAAAGCTAAGTAAATAACACATTCAATTAAGTAGCCAGCATTGAGATTTCTATTGATCTGCAAATTGTGTAAGGTTGTATGATAATTTTTTTGTGCAACTCCAATTTTGAACGCATGACTCAGTTAATCTGACTGCACCCCTCCCCCATTTTTAGACTGCTTCAAAACCCTTTTAGCATAAAATGGACTTCTTTTGGCTACCTCGCTAATTTAACCATTAATAGGATGTCTCAAGTTCACATAAAATTATGCTTTGGAACGAGCTGTTAAATGGGCAAGTGCTCCCTTTTAGCAATCGTTCAGCGCGCTAGCGAGCCGTGGGACCAAACCATTTCAGCACAATAGATGTCAGTCATTTAAGTGTATGCTTCGACGCTTGATAGGCAGGGCTTGGTCCTTTAGGTGAACATATTGCTTGGTTGCGAAGAGCCTTTTCATCATTGAAGCTTTTTTTACGAGCCTTTTTTCTTGGAACTTATCGATAAAGTGTGCTTTTGAACTTGATGGACTGAGAACAGACCTTGAAGACGGAGTAATGAGAGTCCCCGATACACTTTAGGATTTGACTTCTGATACATAGTTCGGTGATGGAAATGAGCAGCGCATAACAGTAGAGACATTTGTTTTAGGTAACAGCTTTTATGAAGGCCACTTTATGTCGGATCTTCTTGTTGGACTTAATGTTTTGCGTGCGTGGGGATCGTCACGCATGTCCAAGAATGTCGCCGCTCGTTCAGTTTTCTTCACCTCGGGTCTTGGGTTCATCTACCCCTCGCAGTACGTTGTTGTTCGTGAAACGTTTAAAAGCTACTCAAGTGGCAAACTCGTTGAAGGGAGCTACTATATTTAGAGATTACTCTGGGTAAATTACTTCGCATTTGAATGAATTTTTCAGATGAACTTACGAGATTTTATTCGTATTATGTTATAAACAGGCCTCGGTAAATTATTTTCAACTATCAAATAATGACTTTGCTTTTGGGGTTATATCTATGCCTCTTCAGCGCAAAACAGGAGTTTGAACCACTTATGACAGCCGACTTTGCCAACTCCTCGATTTGGCAACGTGTGCTTGATTCACGTGGATTGTTATTTTGGATTCAACCGAAGTTGGCAGGTCCGTTATTTCTTTCAATGCTGCTTTGATGATATGCTCTCCTTTTGCCCGAAACCATTCTTGAATATTTGCGATCCCGTCGACTAAGTAATGCCGCCTAAAATTTCTTCAATGTATTTCTGACAATTGCAAGATCTTATTATGCGAATCTCGAAGTGGCTTACAGGCATTCTTTCGTATAGCAAGTTTTTGATTGGTTCAGCAAGGCACTATGTGTTAGGACTTCACCTGGACTTAAGTAACTTTAGGATTGGCGACAACGTTTTGCATAGGTGAAATCTAGATACACAACCCTTATATTAGTATCTCGAGGTTTACGATTGTAAAACTATTTGGGATGAGTGGGAGAATTAAGTTACAACACCTCTATTCGATTGTTGATGGTCTAAGTTATAACCATGGCGTTTTCAAGCGTCTTAGTTGTTTACTGAAATAAATGCTTACACTTTTTCAAAACAAATAAAAGCATAATTTCTAAGAAGAAATATATGGTAAAGTTCTTTTTGAATTTGCAGAACCACTCCTACCAAATTCCGAGGAACACCTATTCACTTTTCCCTCGACAATGCCACCATCAAGTAACGTTTTCGTTTGTTAACACTGCATATATGTCATTCAACGCTTTTTTATGCTGACAATTTTTGCTAAAGACGAGACACTCTTTTTGTTCAATGAAAAATGGATATTTTGACACAGAGGTTTCTAAAATAATTCAAAAAATAGTTGCTTCTTAAGAAGGGGTTTTTCCTTTTTGGATAACGTGAGGCAAATTGAGTTTGTTGTGCATGTCTTTCAGTAGTTTATATAAGTCACATTCTGTTATTATTAAATAAATCTGAATTCTTTGATCTTGTTTACTCTAAAGGCTATGTTTTTAATGGGCAGAAATAATTTTAACCAGTACATCAGGACTTTGTCTTTGGGTATTAAAAAACACGTGTGATTTGCTGAATTCGTTTGTTGTCACCTCAAATGATGGGCCTCTAATAATTAACTGAAAGGGTATTGCTAAGTTCGTGAGTACATTCGTTGATCGAACGAATTCCTTTGTGGATCCTGTTACTTCGACTTCCTGGACATCTCAATCAAATGTTATTCCTAATGAATGTAGGAAGTTCAAATTTGATTTTATTAATACTCAAGAAACATTTTACCAAATCGCAATACTAAAGCTATGACTATGCTAGTCTTCAGTAGAAAAAGAAAGAAACGTGTTTGGTCAAAATTTTACGTATTTTTATCACATCATATTTAACCTTTTACGCTCAACTTATGGCTTCATGCTCACTAAAAATATGTAAGGAAAAAATTTGTCGGTAATAAACGTGGGCTTTCCTGCCCCATTTTCAGCAAATTTTTACATGGACGGCCTCTTGATTTAGCTTATCAACCTTGTAAGTATCTAACTCTACTCATATTGATGAGCCACAAAGAACTCTTGGATTATGTTGTCACTCTACTTCCCCAAATACAGTATCAGCTCATACTTACTGCCGGTTTGGTCGAGACCTCTTCCTATCCCTAAAATACTGGTCACTCAAAAAGGCGATTATCCTTGAATTGCTTTTCCTAAAGGTGTATTCATGTTTGGAGGGTGTCCCAACCTTTAAGTTTTTCGCCGTAGTGCAGTGAATGACACCAAGATCGAGTTGGGTGGAGTTCATTTCATTGCGGGACCATTTCACTACGTATAATTTTTGTAGCCACTTTTATTTAAGGAACTCTTGTTGTAATCAAACTTATGATCAAGTCATATTTCAAAATGCAAAAGACGCTTTCAACTTGGCATATTCTGCCATTCGGAAAAATAGTACTGCTCTAATGTGAGAATATAAACGTAGTAACGTTCGTAACGCACATTGTCCTATATAATTTCGTAGCTTTCACTATCAACATCCGTGAAGATGATCAGTGTCACTCTATATGTTGCTTGTAAGCTATGACCATTGCACATTTGAAGTGACTTTTAACCTACAACTTGTAAGCGTGAGACATCCTCAAGTAGCCATGAAACAACCAGAAAAAATTTCAATTCCAAAAATTATTGAGTATCAGTAAACGTTGTCATCACCTGCAAACGGTGAAATTATTTTTGTAAGTCCGATGATG
This sequence comes from Taenia multiceps, assembly GCA_001923025.3. Taxonomy (NCBI): domain Eukaryota; kingdom Metazoa; phylum Platyhelminthes; class Cestoda; order Cyclophyllidea; family Taeniidae; genus Taenia; species Taenia multiceps. The sequence goes on along the minus strand of CM010311.1, from coordinate 74,115,803 downwards.
CAGCGATTCGGACCATGCTTAGTGCTTACCTTAGCACATTTTCGAACCTTGGAGCCTCAATCTTAACAATTTGGTTGCGCTTCTAATTTATAGCTTCTTACTTTTCATAGGAAAGCTTCATCGCTCGTTGCATTTTGGTTACAGATTTGTGTCTTCATTCAGTCATTTATAAAATGAGTGAAGGTTATTTTGAGCTTAATGCTAAGCATTATTTGCAAAGATCCTGGTTGTGCACAAGTGATCTCCTCACCCGCTGCTTTGCCTGAATCTCCTTCTATCAAAGACCTTCTAATGACTAGTGACGAATAGTTCAATAGGTCCACCAAAACCCGTAGTTTTCTTGAGTCTAACCTACTTTTTAGCTTCGATATCACCTTGGTTAGAGTTACACTGTGAATGCACGTGGATTTGGAAAATAATTTGTTCGATGCGTATAGACTTTAGCACTATGTTACCCACAAAATAGTAATTCTACTTTCAATGGTATGCAAGATCCATTACTCGTTTCAACGAAGTTCCAACATAACTTATGAATTCAATTTATTAGCGGCTGTCATACGTACCAAATCAATTCCCGACTACGAAAACATCACTACTAATGTTTTATTCTGCACATAAAATTAGAGAGCAAATCCTTTTTTCTTTGCTGCATTTGAACGATTTTTGTTAACATTGTTTTCATGGCATTATTCGAATTTGCGCCTGTCCGCTTTTTCATAAATATTTTAGGGTTTTTCGTAAATGTTGGGTGATCTCTTGGAACCCATTTTGCTTATTTTTCTGCTGAATTGTCTAGCTTCATCTTAGCACAAACTTTTTATTACATTTCTAATGTCATTTATGTGTGGCGGGCCTAGTCTCAGCGTTTCCCCATATTTATCGATTTCAGTACACGCACCTTCTACTACCTTGGAATGTACGTAATATTGTGTGCTAACACCACTTCCATGTGCAATTTATTCATTGTGATAGTTTTATATTTACTCAGTGACATCACATTCAAATCTAACTCCGTACTTTTTGTGTATTAATTAAGTGTCAATTATGGAGGCGACTGCGGCAATCGAAACAACAGAAGGTATGGCCTAATGTTTGAACTTTCCCAGGGTCATTTTTCATAATTAGAGCTGTTGATGGCCAATATGCAATAAAATTTCGATTTTGGCTCAAATCAGATTCACTCTCAAGGTGGTGAGATGGAGGCATCAGTCGCATCTTTTGTGACAAGAACATTAATTAAGCGACAAATTGAAGTATTGAGGCGTAAACATGAAAGAACTGAATCGTAATTACTTTTTGAACGTAACTAATTGCTTACTACAGATAGAGTAGTTTTATGTGAATTTTGGATATTGTCTTGCAGTTTTTGTTAATCTCTTCCGATGTCATGACGTGCATTCCAATTAACAGTTTCCTATCTTTTTACCTTTTTACTATGAAAACGTCGTATCTGTGATTTGTTTGTTGAGTAATAATGAAAGACTGTTCAAGTTGTTTTAAGAGTTATATTTTCCCCGTTTTTGCGTTTTGCTTTAAGAGAATGGAAGTTATCACGACTGAGCATTAACCTTTGCATGCAATAGAAAGCAAACAAAAATATAGTTTCTACACACTAATCATAGGTTTTGTATGCTCTGATCACAATTTGTCTTCAAATAACTATGCGCCGATTTGTGGTACGTGATCGTAACGTGAAAAGCTTTTGCAGAAAATGACCATTTAGGATAATCTGTGTTCTGACTAATGTCTTTGGTTTTCACTGTCATGGAAAATCATTTTATTGCGCATCTTCACTTTTGTTCACAATTTTAAGTCTCTCTAGTGAGTCTTAATGTTCATTAACTATTTCTTTAAAAGCAGCAAAATTATCTTTTTTAAACGGAATAACATAGGTTTATGTTGATTTTCTAGCACAATAAAAATCAGTTCCATTACGTTGTAAACATACCAGAAACATACACAATTTGATATGATTGAATATTATGTGATGGATCTTTCGAACGCCGATAACACAGAACCGTCAAAGTTCTCCAGTCTTGTTATCTATTGTGAGCCTTAAAGCCCTGATTCTAAACATTCGGCATGCATTAACCTGGTCTCAAAAATGCTTACTTTTCATTGAGTCGTAACTTCTGATGGCAAAATGACGCTGACATTGAATGTGACAAAAAGGAAACGCTTTTTGAGGCAAGCGGTCTTAAGGGTCTCTTCTTATTTACCTCTCCTGAGTACCATGGTGCCTGCTGTCAGCTATGTTGAAGGAAATGTATATGATTTGGCTACATTAAAAAGTGCAGACTTCAGTGGACCAAGCATAGCAATTGATTTTAACGCATATACCGGATCATTTGAAGCAAATGCGACGACGTCCACATTTATGGATGGCTCAGAGACAACCTCGAGACTTTTTGCCGATAGTATGCAGTCGGGAGGCAGTGAAAATGTCGATTCAAAATTCGATGTGTCTCAGGAAACAAACGAACCGATGACAGAAAACACATCCACCTTGTTTTCGACGGAGGAGCCTCAAGATTTCGTTGCGGGGATTCAAACGGCTGCACGCATCAAACCTCAGCCGCGAGTCGTCTCCCCACCAAAAGTAACAGTGTTTCTGGGTGCTCAGGCATCACAAAATGGACTTACTAACACATTTGCAGGTAAGTCAAAGTTTTAATGGGTCAGGAATTTAACAAATTGTTTGACAAGGTCATGATTCATAAACGTGGACACTGTGCATCGCTTCCAGATCAGCAGTATTTTTTTTCGAATTAACCATACTTGAGAATTTTCTGGTTTATTTGGCCAAACTTACAACCAAAAAACTATAAATATGATCAGGAGTCATTAAAATCTTATTATTGAATTCTTCATTCTGTCTCCTAAGCAGCAAAGTGGTCAAAAGAACTAAACTTATCAAGATTCTAAAAAAAATTTTCGAGAGGTGCGTTGTCAAGCTTATACGAAGTTATTGCAAATTAAAGGCGCAGAACAGTATTTCTACTGTCGTTCCCATGCATTTTCGTTGATAGAGTAGGGGTGAAATTTGCGCTTCTGATTTAGTGGCGGGTCTCACCTTGAGCGAAACCTACCTGCAGGAAGTCTTGAGGCGTTTTTCGCACTGTGACAACGGGGACACTTGCTATCTGCTAGACGATGCAGCTTTCGTCATGGCTGTAAATAACGAACGATTGAATTATCAGGTAATTCGAAGATACATGTGGTCGCAAATTTATTGTGGTTGCTATTCGTGTTTAGTACTCCATTGTCACAGTAGGGATAAATGTTTAAGGTGCGAATTTCCTATCAGGGGTAAAAAAATCAACTTTAAACGCTCTAATATCCTTTTTAAGTGCAGGAATCACTGCACGCTAAACAAAAACTAATGCATAATTGCTGCGCACTTTGTGAAGCACTGTTATTTTTACCAAATTATAAACACTTTAAGGTGAGCTCCCATTTTTCTGAAAAAGAGCTTCAGAAAAACTAGCAATGATCTGCGTTATTAGGCTTTTTCTTGGCACGTGAATTTCTTTGATTTTGAACATATCACTCTTTCAGTTCTGTTCTAGTCTTAGTGGGACACTTGAGGGTAAAGTGTAAATGCATTGAATCATATTTTACATGAGTTCATTAAAAAGGTAATGTTGTTGCATGACATAATTTGATTACTCCTCTTTAAGGTTGGTCATTTTCTTGGGCACGTTGATCCGCCGCTGATGGAATCGCTTCTGGGAAATTTGGTTTACAGCAGGTATATATCCGTTGAGCTTCACATGGATCACGTGTTTTTTTTGCTTTGTAATTCGGGTCATGTTAATGGTCCCAATCAAAAGTATTCGTCTTAAAATACGCTGCCGACACACAAACGTCTACTTGATCTTTTTCAGTGCCACATTTTAAACAGAGGGCTCATATTATTGTGACTTAAGTAACTATAAAGTTTGCTATTTCTTCAATGGATCTCTTGGTAACCAAATGTCACCCAGCGTATGTGGGCTACACCTGAGCCTCTAGTTAGGTAGATGAACTAGGCGCACTGCATTTAATTCGAATTGATAATTGCAACGATTCATTTGTGAATTTGTATTAGGGGTCCACCTCAGATACTTTGGCCACGCTGATGACCTAGCTCTAAGCCCTTTGTAACAGTTCTCAGATCTAGTCTTTCTAGTACTAGTTCTAAAGATATATTATGCCTGTGGAATTCCTACAAGTTATTGCACATTCACTTCACACCACTCGATGTTTTCCTGTTTTTTTCTAGAGTAAGATATTACGATCATCAAGCTATCTGCGATTCCGCTCACCTTGGTGAAAAGAACTCCTCCTCGTCTGCAACTAAGTTGTTCCCTGTAAATACTATTTACTTTGGGCATAATTCCTACTTTTCCAGGTTATTTACACTGTTATCTCTACAGAACTTAGTCAGAGGTCTTTGTCAACTGTTTTGTCCCAATTTCTGGCTGTCGGTCCTTCAGAAGACCCTGGCGATCGTTATCAAATTGACTAAGTGAGCAAACATTGAATTTGTTGTTGCTCATTCCTTAGATTGAATGAAATATACGATCACTATATTTTACATTTTAGTGTTCTCATTATTTTTTCACAAATGTTTATCAGTAAGTTTCTTTAAAGACACAAAACCCAATTTGTGCCTTTTTGTCCACCCATGTCATTTTTAGTTGGAAAATTTTGCAACATTTCTCTTATAAGTGATAACATTTATGTTGTCGTGCATAGTAGCATGCAACATAGTTATGCGGCCTTCAGCGCTGCCGTAAAAGTACTTAATGCCGTAACAGTATACCAGTCGTTTCGATTTCGGGCATTTGCTCATTATCTTACGTCATAGATGCTTTCGCTCTGGATCAAGGCGTTGACTATGTGAATTGTGTCAAATCAACCTATCGTTATTACGCTACTGACGGGGCCAACTTCAGAAAGGAGCCTTTTAGCTCAGTGGAGGTTACCGGAAGTTTTAGCTGCTCGCCTGAGTGCACCCGCCAATGGTCGTCGTCATCCATACCCGAGACTAATCTCAAACTCATTAAGACCGACCCCGTATGTGCATGCATCAAAAAGGATCATGATTGGCAGCTCACCCCATCCATAGGTATGATTAAATGACAGCAGCCATAAAATTGGAAACGAGTCGAAACGACGTTTAGTCATTGTAGGAGCACTAACTGTTTGATGCTGCGCATCAATTCATTAAGCTAGAAATTGAAGCCCATTTTCATTGCATCATTACTATTTGATTTAGAAAAAATTAAGTTTTACGAATTTTCTATTATACTGCATTTTAGATTTGTCGAAGTAAATTTAGCACCATTTTTTATGTGCTGGAAGGTAGTACGTGTGCGTCACCGCTCAGCCTTAAAAACTTCTCCCTTTTGAACGTTCGATGAAATGAATTAGTAGCGCTTTTAATTAAAAGTTCGAGCATACGTGGAGAAGGCCTTGAACACTACTATGTTGGCACTTTTGGATGTGGCTGTTGTAAACTGTTTATCAGATCATAAATTACTTAGAGTAACTGCGACATCTTATGGAATTGGACTAGGGGAGAAAAGTTGTGTTTAAATCGTATTTATGCATCACTTATCCAAGATATACATAATAATATCGAATTTCGGTTCAAATAAGCCTAATGTGATCTAATTTAATGCTAATTTATTTAATTAGGAAATAAATGCGCAAATGTATAAAACTGTTTGGCACTCAACTCTTGTAGCTTTTAAGTAGTTTTTGGAATCTATCACTATGCATTTCACTCATTAATGGATGGTGAATAGCCAGATGGAAGGCTTATTTTGGATTTGGTGTTGTAGCAGTTCAAATATTTTAAATGGCATAAACCCGCTAATTTATTTAGTACTATGATTTTATGTTTAAAGATTACATTTCCAACGAAATTGTGGCATGTTCTTTCTAAAATATCTGGTTCCGGATGGATTAACAGTTGAACACGCGCCTTTAAAATGTATAAGGTCTGACATTGGAATCAGTGGGTTTATATTCAAGGTAGAAAAGACATATACTGTTTGCCTTCTAGCTTGCTCTTTGTGTGATTCTTCTAGCTGAAGACATTTCGATTTGCCAGTCAGCCCAAAATCCGCGATATCGGCGTCCAATCACAGCATGTATGACGTGAACCTATTCTTTTTCACGAGCTTGCATTTTAGTCTTTCAGACGCTTACGGGTGCCCCTCACTATTCAATCTGTTATGCAATTCGACATGCTTGCTTATTTATGGAAGGTCATTGCTGGTATCATTGGTGGTGATGCAAATAAAGACATATGATTATTTAAAGTGTAGCTTTTACCATATCAGAAGTGGGAAGTGGATCTATGAAACAGTAAGAATAGTTATTTTAACGGTTTCCATGTGCGTTGTGAAGGCTACAGGTCCCAAACCTTTCCATTCTCTGTTAAAGTCAATGGTTCACTCGTATTTTAAACTATGGTCAAAGATTGGGAGCTGTGGACAGGTATTTCACTCTAAATAAAACTAGGGCAGTTGTTATATGGTTGTTAAGCGGACAAATCAGAGCCGAATTGATAAGAACGGACGATTTTTGGACATTCTCAAAATGTTTTACTGTTTTGTATCAAATACTTTCGATTTATTGTACTTAGGCAAAAGTACAACTCGTCTACAAGCGAGCCGTTATGTAATGATTGGGAGATTACGGTCCCTGTGGTAGTTACAATGAGTTTAACCCAAAACTCCCAAAGGTTAAATAGATTGCCAAGTTAACATAGGCTAGGTGAGGGTGGAGCATTATTCTACTCTATGATCTCGAATCATCGGCTACTTATTGTTTTGGAAGTAGAACGCATTTTGACTAATTGGGCCTTGTGTTGGTTTACGCTTAAAAATTATGCATGGTATACTTTTCATCCGCGAAATATTTGTGACCCTTTAAATTTGAATTATGATGAGACACAACCATGGCCAGGACTGAGAGAAAAGGGGCTGTGACATCTGCATATCTTGTTAAAATTATGTACATTTTTTATCCACTTGATATCGGAAAAGGATGGATGTAGGCAGAGTGAGTTTCTTAGCGAAGCAAAAGGGCAATTTTTGATGTGTGTGTGCAAACAGTTGTATTTTCATAATTATTGGAGTTCATGACGCGTGCGGTTTAGGAACAGTAAAAGTTCTACTTTTGGTTACTTCAGGGTGCATTTGGCCGTTAGGATCTTTTGGTTTTCTTCCCTCAAACATCACGCGTTCTTGGAGGCGGTGGTGGTGGCTGTGGGTGCTGCAAAAACTGCGGCAACTGAAAAGGTGGCCCCGCCGACGCAGCTGAATTAAATGGTGGTGGAGGTGGTGGCATGTGAATTCCACCAGGGTAGGGCATATCAAACCGTCTGGAGGGATCAAATGTCCCTGATGCCACTGATTGAGACGGCTGTAGCTTTGATGACTCAAAGTGGTTGACCACTGAGAGCTGAGGATTATTGTTTGAAGCTGCAAAATCGGTGTTTACCGGGTCTTTTTCGTCCGACTGTTGGCCAGGACTCTTACTGGGATCCATCTTCATAGAAGCTGTAAAGTGAAAGGGCGGTGGAGCACCAGGGTAAGCCCCACTTCCACTTCCGGCACCAGCACTATTATACGAGGGCTGTAGATTGTTGGGATGCTGTGATGGAGCACCTGAGTCCAAACTTGAAACAGTACTAGGGCATCCACTGCGGGAACCTCCGCCTCCATCACCAGCTCCACCACCATGGCCTTCTTCTGCTCCGCTGCTATCATGTTTGTTGTTCGTGCTATTCAAATTTGGTGCACGAGCTTGCAACTTTTTGCTTTTCATTCTTCGATTCTGGAACCATACTTTCACCTAAATATACATTTCTTTTAATAGCCTTGGATTGCATTTTTATCGACTCACAGGTTTTTTAAGTAACAAGTGGCGAGGAGTTTTTAGTACAAAATAAAGAACTCATCGATTTGCTAAACCACTTGCCCCCTAGGTAGTAAAAAAAGCGGACAAACTTAGCAGGAATAGTTAATTAATTTTCTTAAGTACAATTGTAAGAAGCCGCTTAGAGTGCTAACTTATGCTATGTTTGCTTGAATGTTGAATTTCTTAGCACTTTAGACTGAACCCTCAGTTAAGTAAAGATCAACTGGTCTAATAACAAATCATGTTTCATTCAATTAGAGCGAGCTTAATTTGAACTTGATGCATGCGTTATTTGTTCTTGATAAGTTTCTATAACATTTTTCTCTTAAATGGATTGAAAGAGGGAATGTGATTTTCCAATTAACTTACCACTCCTATGCCAAAATTTGGGGTGAATCATGCATACATTATTATTAAACCAACACGACAAATACCAAAAAAAGTCCCATCATTACTTAGTGCTCAAACCCCATATAAGAGGGGTGTAATTGTAGCATCTTGATTCTCTTAAAAAAGCTGAGCGGCAGTACAAACCGTGAGGACTCAGGTGCAGCGTAATCAAATCCGGGGTTGAGAAAACTTAAAGGCACTACAGCATTTATCTGGCGTTTAAATTTGAACCAAAATAGGAACAACTTTTTCTTAATAATATATCTTCGCTAGGCTAATTCGAGCAAGAGGCATGATCTTTTATAAAGAATAAAGCAGTTAACCCATTAACTATAAAGTTGAAAGGTATGATCGAAAAGCGGCCTCTAACCACGAACCTGACGCTCTGTCAGGTGAAGTTTGCATGAGATCTCCCATCGCTTTTGGCGAGTGATATACGTAGCAACGAGGTATTCATTCTCAAGTACCATCGTTTGATATCGTGTATACGGCTTCCTCTTTTTCCTCCCACGAGGCGCATCTGTGATACAAGTGGAAGTTTATTATCCAGTCATTCTAAAACAGTTGTTTTAACAAAAAATGGACCATTTTTTATAGCTCACCATCCTCATCTCCGTTATTTGGCATCACTGAAGATGGCATAAAGCATGGAGGTGGCCCCAATCGGTTGGCGGCATCCGAAGAGGTTGGAATTGTAGTCATCGGTCCAGAGCCGTTCCCTAAAGCCAAGGCCGCAGCGGCGGCAGCCGCCTGAACGCTATTTGCAATTCTTGGGGTCTGAAAAAGGCCCGGTGGGGTTGGGGCCCCATGGGGTTGTGGTTGGTTCGGCTGGGGTCCGAAGTACTGCTGATGCGATTGTGGTGGAGGTGGTGGTGGTGGTGGTGGTGGTGGTGGTGGTTGATGAGATGTGGGTGGAGACAGCACTGGAGACATCATGCCTGCGGCATGGGGATGTTGCAGACCATTCGAAGGCGACTGAAAGAGGCTTCGTGGTGGAGGTGGTAACCGTCCTGGTGTTCCACTTGTTAAAGTATCTAGGAATCCTTCCGATGGATGCTGTTGTCCCAACAAAGACTGTTCGCTAACTCCTGTGGAAAAATAAGGAAAACGATGTAATTTTGTGTGCATTTTCTTCTATCCATAAATGTTCTTGACGCCCAAAGAGCACTTTAATTGACAAATAAATATCCATACACTTGCAAGTTGTTTACGTATTTGCTAAACAAAGCAATAGGAACTGCTACAACTTTATTGTAAAATCAAATAACGTTATAGATTTTCTTGGCAGAATTAAAGATAGAATCGTTAATTCAAAGGCTATTTGGCAGGTTGCAAACTGCCAACATACATGACAGCTGTAAAAATCATTTAAACACTAAATTAGCTTGTTGAGTCACGGTTCCTCGAAATTAACTGATTTTGTGCTGTCTAATTTGTACAAAGCCGTTGCTATGCTCTACGGAATGTTATTTAAACGACCAAATGCGCTATTAAATCCAAAACATCTGAAGTCACTCACCACCGACTTCAATTTATTGAATTATAACCTGTCTAAAAAGGTTAAAACACTGCTTTCCGCAAAGTGAAACGGGAATGGATTCGCACCTTTTAAGATAAAACGTTAGCATAGGTGTTTTGCCATTACACAACATCAGAATCTCTTTAACCTAATGTGCAAAATTACTCTTGCTCTGCTTATTTTATTGTTAGAGTAAGAATGATGATTTTTTCTGAAATGCCACGAGTAAACGCTTAATCGATGGCTTGTTAACATGAAAAGTAGCTATTCGGGTAATAAAGCAGTGAGTGACTTTCAGCACATCATTATATGTTGGTAAACATTATTTTAATTTAAAAAGTCATTCGAGCTTGAAATGCCAAATTTTGGTTTGAATGTCCTTAAAAAAGGAAGATAAAAGGCAATGTCGAAGCCATATTTGTTTCTATGTATTTAATTATATAATTTTCGAATTTATCCACTTCATTTACGCACACTTCATGTTCATTGAAAAATTATGCAATGTTTAGGCAATTGTGCAACATACGATTGTTTCCACTTATGAAACAATGATTGAATTAGCTTTAATTTTTGTACAATTTACTAAAGCACATAACAGATTTCTGTAGCATTGCTGCAAACAAAAACAGTGTTTTCCATGTCGATAACATGAACTCGATCTCAATTCCATTTTGAATCACTGAGATTACCTAGAATTGTTTACAAGCACCCATCGCTTTCCTCTTCAAGTTCAAACCTACCTCCAAAACCTGGAATACTAGGGTTGTCATATCTGGACATGTCACCAATCCTTCCAGAGCCGCTGACACTAGCCTGTCTCAGAGTGTTCATTGTTGCTGCTGCTCCAGCTGAAACAGGAGTTGACGCCGGTACTCCAGCGATTTCCCTCAACAACGCTCCTAACGACTTGGAATCACCAAGTGTTTGCTCGCTTTCAGCGGAACTACGAGGAGGGAGGTTTCCAGTGGAACTAAACGGAGGGCTTCTGAGTCGACCTGCGGACTGAGGTGGTGAGGGAGCCTCTGTATTAAAAGGTCGATAGAGCGGACGATGTTGTGCGGCTAAAGCAGCTGCTGCTTGCAGGGATGGTGAGTTAGCAAATTCGCTGTTCGCAACACAGCCGTTCCCAACGAATCCAGAGAGATCAGAAAGAAAGTCAGACTGCGGTGCAGGCTTTCGGAAAGGCATTTCAGTGGCAGCTTTGGAAGACTGCTGCATCAGTTGTTGTAATGGGTAAGCAGAGGGAATGCGAGAAAATGAAGAAATAGAATAATCCGCCGCGCCGCTGTGATAATCTGACTCGGATAGTATCGGCTGTGGGGTTGACTGAGGTGGTTGACTGGAGGGTTGGGAAAAAACGCCAGGCTGACTGTTGATCATGCCAGACGATGTATATGGGTTGCGAAGATCAAACGTGTTTTGTATGCTGGCCATCTTGGCTAAATAAAATTGGTATAAAAGTATTGATTTTCCCTCGGCAAACACATTGGACTATGACAACAGGATTTCTAAGTCTGTGTCACTGTCTAGCTTCCACGATAATTTTTCGCCGACTTTGTAATAAAAGCGTCTTTCGGGCGTTAAAGCAGAGACGATTATCTTTGGCAGAAAATAAAAGTTTACAACGACTCTGGGCATTAAAATTGCGTTTAAAATCTTGAGGACTTGAGCGTTTAATAATGTTGGATTTCATTAACTAGGTTTTAAACAAACCAATTCCCCTTTGCCAAAACTAGTATAGTCAGGGCAGATAACTCATATTTCACTTAGAAAGGTTCAATACCTTTGTGAAAAGCAAGAACAAATCACCCGTAGCTGTTTAGCAATTTCTTGTAGTGTCGACATGCAGAGCGTTTAGAATAGGGCAGCCCAAAAGGAGAAGGAGTTGTGGGCTTGCTAAAGGTACAGCATTGCACGTTGGTCCAATTGCGGTCCAAACTAAGATCGATTCTTTTCTCGTATCAAGCACGATTGTAAACTTGTGTAGTGTTCTCGATTATTACCAATCTCTCGCCTTCATTCAATGCACCCTTACGATCAACAACCGTTCTTTGGCCAGACCTCACAGATACCTTAAGTAGTCTTTTTTACGGTTGAGTGATTAGTTAACTTATCATGACTGTATTTGGCTTGAGTTGTGAAGGATGATAAAGAGCTAGACGATGCACTGGCTAGACATACGTATGAGTCCACCACTTTGGAGTCCTTAAACGGCTTTCAACGATCAAAAGGAGCATGCACCAGTGTACCTGATGATGCGTTCACAAGCTTTTGCCTCTACACCCTAAGAGTCTAACCGTCGTTTCATGAGGGAGGTGAGGTAGTAAGAGAAACAATAATTAAAAGTGTGGGTGTCCAAGCTCAGTTGAGTAGAATTTTGGTAAGTCAATGGCAACCCAAAGGAATTGTGAATTGAGTAAATTCATAAAAACCATTTCAAAATAGAGCTTGAATAGGATAGGGCAACCCCAATTTTGATTATGTGACAAATAAGCATTACTTAATTTTGCGAAAATTTTATTGCAAATTTGATAGCATTAGTGGCAACGTGCCCAAAATAACGAGATTTCGGCACAATCTATTGCTAAATATTAACTCTTTTAATCCGAGAAATTATAATTCACTTAGTTTTTCAACAAAAATTAAAAGCATATTTTTTGAAAATCTTGAAATGTTAGGGAAAGATCACCCTATAGCACTGAAGTCAGTCTTCAAACCTTGTAAATTATGGAGCGAAACGCCACATGAATCTAAAGAGTAGAAAAATCATCCCATTGACTGGTTGAAAACAATTCTGCATAATCCCTAAATACTTCACTATTAATCAGTTTATATCTGTACCTCAGATTCTCAGTGTATGTGTCGTAATTTGCAGAAAAAAGGCGAAGTTTACCATTAATATTAAAGCAGGAACATAGGTTGCATTGAGCTTTACTATTAGCAGACGCTGGCAGCACTATCACATAAGTTCATTCTTTTTTCCGCTGAGCACAAGCCTACATTGGCAAAAAGGCTATGCTGACGGTAGATTAAACCGAAAACTAGCAACCTCATCACACAAGCTTGCATGAATACACAAACGCACCCGTCGATCAGAGAACTAGAACAGTGAGACATTGTCAATCAAATTTTGGTGGTCAACACGGTTTGACTTTCACTACCTGTCTGTCAAGTATCAACATTCTAAACAGGTTGTGCTTGTATACACTATTAAACACCACTCTGCTTGGTAATCTGAAGAAGGATGAGTTATTCTTGTAGTACCTTGATTAGGTGTTTTACCTGACATTATATGTTAATTTAGGGGTTTTTGTACAGGCCATCGAGTTAGTTTTTTAGGCTGGAACTCTAGATGTACAAAAGGAGACCCTATGATTTCCAGTTAAAGTATAATTCCCACTAATGTCAAGCATGTAAAAACAGTAACCACAATATTTTGAGGTATTGACAAAAACTAAATCGATTTTCTTAAGATTAACCTGCTAGCACCTTGCGCATTTTATGGTTTGTTTCCCCATTTATTCTTACTATTTCAGTCATACAGAAGGTCAGCTCACCAACTAGTGCTAAAACCAAAGTGGTAGCTTTGGAGTTGCCGGCTTAATAAGGATGATACGTGTGATTCAACGGTAAAACACGAAACAGTTCAACAATAGTTGAAAAATACTGACTTTGGTGCAAGGCACATGCACCTCATTTTGCGAATTCCAGGTCTAATTCTTGGATTTAGTTAAATTTGCTTAAAACTGATCAATCATGCTTCTTTTAAACAAATTGTACATATTAAAGCAATGTGTAATTTTTTAGGAAAACACCGTGTTATGCTTTCACAACGCCATCACCAACAAAGATCATGATCTTTGTGGTGGTAACCCTTGGCAAATGACGACTGCCTGGACCCATCTTGAAACATGAAGCCTCTCCAAACCAGGATCCTGTTACTTGAGGGCTTTTCGTATAATTTGTATGCATTTCTTAAACACTGAGTTTGTTACACGTGTGCGAACTCGGTCAGGAAATTATGAAAGACAGCAGTCAGTTTGAAAATGAAAATTATATTTTACCATTTTTGAGCACCATTTTTAACTTTTACAGGTAAATAGCAATAGATTGCGAGGTCAAAACCTATATTTGAGTGAAAAAGTCAAACTAGATTTGTTTTAGACCATTTAATCCACAGCAAGCTATCAACTGTAACCATAGTACCATTGATGAGTTATGCTAAGGTACTTCCCAAATTGAATAGGTTGCGGAGGAATTCCAGCACTAAGCCAATAAATCTTTCGGCTGTAAACACTCCACATACAGAGTCTTAGTCTAGATTTTACGAATGTTTGCGGTTCAAGTGAACATTGTTTTGGATGCTCCATGCAGTAAGAAAGTGATACATGAAAGGAACTGCTGCCGCGTACCATTAGGCATCAAGATGCACATGGTCAAGGTGTCAGAGAATAAAGAACTACCCCGTGGATCACCTGCGCAGACCATCTGGAGTAGATCATTTACTTGATCACGTAAAGCCTCTAAAGTTTTTACGCTCATTCGAGGATTTAATCTATTTACCAACAAAAATATTGGTGGAATTTCACTTGTGCTAATTATGTTATCGTGCGAAATAACAAGGAATCATAAGTTTCCTGACTCTGTGTTTTTCGAAGTTTAAACACTGCGCTTGCAACTGTTGATACAAGATGTGCTCGAGCACAAAATTTGTTGCTGTTGCGTATTTTCCTACTATTCAGAGCGCCATTTTCTCGATCAACCATCTCTGATAAATTAGGATTTGAGAGCATGTAAATAGCAAACGCCTTGTTTTACAGGAATTCAAGCAAGAAAATAGGACTAGAAAGTGGAATGAACAATATAATCTACAAATGCATTGCTTTATAGACCTTTGCAGACTGCTTCCCATACGAAGGACAGGCGTTTCCTGACATTAGCTAATTCATGCCAAAGATTACTTGAATAATTTTGATCTTTTCATGCATTTCAGGAGCTTATCAAAAAGCGAGCAACAAAATACCCTTCTTTAATGATATGTTGGAGCACTAGCTTGGAAATTTTTAACATAATTTATCAAGAGGACAAACCGAACTAAAAAACTGCAAAATTCACTCAACTATGGGCAGAATAGGGCAATAATTTTACAAAAGGCCATCGTGAAAATTAAAGTACTTCCTTTTTGTGGTAATGTTAACATGACTAATAAGAATGGAAGATAGTTGGGATCTATGAATTCAAATTAAACACGATCGGGCATTAAGTCAAATCGAAAAAAAATGGCCCAGTGTCTTTACTCTCTATTTGAGAAAACTACTAATTCGGTATTATTAAAACAGCCATTTAGTTAAAATCATATTTCCACTGAGTTTGCTTCATTACATCAATGGGTTGCGATAAAGTTACATATGGTTCCGCTAAAAGCAAATAGTCCAAAAGCTTTTTTCCGACTATTTTAATGGTGGTAGAACAGAAACAGCAAAATGTCCTTTTATCCATAAGACCGATTCATAATGCTTCCTAACTAACTCTTCATTCTACTTCATTTGTTTGAGCACGTTTCACGCTTGATGCACATTGCTCGGTCTTGCACCGCGTTCATGGTTTTAAGTTTGCTTTTTGTTTAAAATACGCAGGGTGCACCTGTTTTAAGGGTACTTGACCCCAAAAAACATTAAACTGTTTTAAAATGCCTTTTAATTAGGATATTTTAATCGAATTGTCATCAGTACGAAAACTGCAACAGCAACACCGCGACCAAAACTGATTGTACATAGCAGACGGGAACCCTCCCATCGGTTGTTAGGCATTGTGCAATTTAAAATGTTATTGTTACTTGTAATGCAAATGCGTGCAAAAGCGCTTTCTTTTAGTTTGCTTGCATCAACGATTTCGCATCTTTCGTTAGTGTCAATCAGGCACTATGCTCTGCATAAATTCCCATGCTTAGCACATGCGCACGTGTGCATTTGATCCAAAAAATTTCCTAATTTCTTGCAAATTCCTTTAGTTTCCTCTGCGTGAGAATTAAATGACGGTGCGCGTATGTGTGCATTGTAAATTCAGTTCCAGAGGCACGAAGAGATTATAAGAAAGCATACAATTATCTCGAAATATTCAAGAGGATTTTGGCTCAATGTAATCTTGGATGCAACCAATTATGTTTTCCAACTCACAAAAATTTAGTCTAATTAGCCTGCCCTTATTTAAAGAACTACACTAATTTCATCAAAATGCCGTGCAGCTTCACAAATGGCCTGCGTTTATTTGTGCATCATAGCAACGGGAATGCAATGGAAGAAAAGAGAGACATTACAGGTTTTACTCCATCTTAAACCTTAGCATGAATGCCGCATAAAGTTCTTTGAATCAACAAACTTAAGGAGTTTCAGCTAATATTCATTCAAGTCATGCGATCTAAATAATGTCATAGATCTTAACATCTTGCTAGTCTTATCGCCTAACGTCACAACAACTGATGCACACGTAGTGTTTACCAAAGAACTTTTATAAAGTACAATGGAAATAGTATTCAAACCATGCATCAATTAAGGATAGAGGGACTAAGTGATATTTGAGAGTGGCAAATTGATAAGCAAAATAGTAGAAACAGTAATGCAGACATAAATAAATATAATTCGTCTTCTCCAATGTGTAGTCAAACAACTACACAAGAGTATTTTTTTCAAAAATCAAGTTGATGATGACGCTACTCATCAACCCAAAATTAATCTGACAAACGGTATTTAATGAATTATTATCCAATCGGTTATTTCATAACTTCCCATTAAGGCATGTGCTGCATATTCGATAAGTAGAAAATCGATCATAAGGCCCAGAGGGGGCTATTATCAAGTCAAACGACTGCTTCCCGATTGCAATGCTATCACAATCCCAGTAGACATGCAACAGGAAGGAGTCACCATAAGTCTCAAGCTGGAACACGCAGCTGCCAGCATTAAGTCCGTGCACGTACGCAGTGTGTCCCTATTGAGGTCTCTCATTCTCTTGCCTGCCCTCTCACTCTCGCTCGCTGAAAGATCAAAGGGCATACCGCCACCACCGCCACGGCCTATCTACGAGGGGGGTCACGGTGGACATCATTAACCCAACTGCCACAACCTTCGGCCCCATCACCAATACCAACCTCATCAATACAAAAAGGCACATACACGCAGGCACGCACGCACGTGTACGTGTGAAGACCATTTCAGTTTGTATGCAGGTCTGCGACGAACACGAAAGAGAAGGAAAGCATGAAGGAGATTGAGTGAAGAGAATGCACATTATTGCCCTGGCTACCGTCTCAACTTAACTGTATGCAACTTTGCAATCATGCTATAAAATAATGGGAAACTACCAAAATTTGAGTACTTGTAGTAGTTCATTGTGATCGTAGACTAGTATACTTTGCACCTTTAGACAGGGTTTTATGCTAGGAGTTTTGGTTGTAGATTGCAAAGCAGAGTTGAGAGGATTTATTGTTAATCATTAAAAAAGGCTTCGTGTCACAAGATTTGCCTTTAAAATTAAAGCTACTTGTTGTCGGATTGCATATCCATAATTATAGATGGCCAGCATGTTCATGTCTATAGACTTTGTTAGGAAAACAATTAAGCCCCTTTTTGTACAGCCTCAACATGTGCGATAATTTGTAAAATGCTAATAATTAACTATTTCGTAATTGGAGCATTTACTTACGACGCAATGATACAATGCAAACAGTCTTTTTATACATGCCGAAATTGGTAACCATGAGATGATAAATATTATCAGTATGATTATTTGCGTGTCAAGGGTAATTAAGATTACTAAAATTAAGAATGCTTTGGAACTAACGCTGTGATAGTTTTGCATAAAAAGCGGATAGTTTGACCAATTATCGCTAAATATAAACAATCACTCTAAGTGGCTAAAAATTACATGAAAATCAGTATTTCTTTTCCTTTCAAAGTCTTTTAGAATCGTAGGTGTTGGATGAGGTCGATTCATGTACAAACTGGAAAAGCTTTAAGTCTGAAAGCCAAAGTTAGCAAGTCAAATTGTTGCATTTTCTTCCAAACTATTACTTTTTTGAAAGGCAGAAATCTGCTAAATAGCTTGAGAAGTGACGCATTAGTGCTTGATGTGAGAAAATCAGTTAAATAAGAAAGTAGAGTCGGTATGATGATCATGATTTTAACTCAGAATTAACGATACGCCTGCATAACAAAGATATTTTGGAAGGCATGACCCATATCTTTTTACAAAATCCATTGAATTAACTGTACTTGAAAGAATGCCCTGTAAAGAAAAGCCTCCATCTGTTTGCGCATGGAAGAATGCAATGTGCCAATGTCTACGTAGCGAGTGGAATGCAGCTGCGCGGCAAAGATCAAAGCTGCTTAACTTTCGGCCGCATGTCCGCCGGCATCTAGGCTTTTATCGCCCATGTTTTCCGGCCGCATCCCACACCACCTTACAAAGACAAACTGAGCGATGATAAACTACGCTGCTCCCCTCAAAAAATCTGACGCCTGTCTAGCTGGACAATCGTTATGATTTTCTAATTTCATTATTACTTTTTATCTGGCAATTTGCTTTAGAATGATTAATTAAATTCTAGCTTACATTTTGAGGCATTCACGATTTGCATCCTTTATCTATTTGCCTTAATTTTTACTTACTGAGGGTCGTCACGCAGACGCAGGACATTAGTTGTTAATCAGGGTAATCATTTCTTGGCATACTTTTGATTTTTTATCACTCAGTGGTCCCACATTTTGTTAAAACTAACTTAATATCAGCTAACTGTTGCCGTTGGCTTTTCATTTTACGTACGGAATGTCGTGAACGCGCGGTGAAGATCAAAGAAGAGGGTGCGGTCATGTGCTTGTATGTATGTATGTATGTATGTATGTATGTATGTATGTATGTATGTATGTATGTATGTATGTATGTATGTATGTATGTATGTATGTATGTATGTATGTATGCATGTATGTATGCATGCATGCATGTATGTATGTAAGGATGCTGCCATTCATGCCGTTCGTCTCTCATCTCAAGACTACACGCTAGGTGCGCGATTAAATTGGATAGGTTTAGCATACCTCGACCGGAGAGCCCACAGGCCTGTAAACAGTGCAATGTTTACACCCTCAGCCTGTTAAAAGAAACTGTATGACTACTCAAACATGGGTATGACTCAAAGATCAACTATGAATCAGATCATTAACATGTTCAAACGAGCACATCAACCTAGCTTTAGTCGCATGACCTTGCATTTAGGATACTTTAACTGCAATTTAATTAAAAACTTTATAGAACACTAAACCAGGCATAGAATAAGGTATCCAAGGGGTTCAAAACTCATCAGCAAATTTTTAAGGAACGTTTAACGTAGGCTCGATTAAAGGGTTGTTCCAGATTTTCTCGAATTTAAATGTTCGCACGAAGAAAATGGTCAAATCTATGCTTGCAACGTTCACATGCTTTAATAAAACTCTCTTATTATTACTGTTGTTTAAGTTGACTAGCAGTGCTTGCTACGGAATTTGGTGCGGGCTGTCTCGTAAAACATTGCTATCAAAAGTTATTAAGCTGCGTATAGCATCCTAAGCTAAAAGATACTATCATTCCCCTAACTACGAATCTGGTCAGTCGCTTGTCGGAGATATTGTGAAGTTATTTGTGAAAAGGTACAGAGATGATCACACTATCTTTTTGTCCAGAATTATAACCTGCAATTCAGCATCACTTGGATTGTGATTATGCGTAACTGCTTGTAGAATTTGCTCGTTTTAGAAAGAATTGTGTTATTTGAAATGTGGGTTATTCGCCATTCACTTGTAGAAGTAATCTGACATGATGGCGACTTTAACGCATATTCACAGGACATTATCGATAAAGTCCTACACATTAAATACTCCAGTCCTACAGCCAGCACGTCGCCAAGATTTGGCTGGTCTAATCGAGAAAGGGTATTCTGTGTTATATAGCTTCAGCGTATCATGCTAGGAATAAAAACCTCTAGTTTCTCAAGACGGTCTTGCATCCCATGACTATGCACAAGTAGGATCCTGTGTACACAGCAAAGGTGATTTCGTAAGTTATTCTCTCCATTAGCATTCAAGTCTAACTCTTTGACGCGTATGCACGCAGACTTTGGATGTTAAGGTCGCTGCATTAGTTGCAGTTAGTCTTACAGCTAAGGAAGTTGGGGATGATCTACTCAAGTGTTATGTCTTGTTTTCTAATGTGTCAAAATGAGACATCAGCAGTTTTTTGTTCTGCATTTAAATGCTTCTCATGCGAATAAATAGCCCTTTGGGTTCGACTTGTGAAAATCAAAGTCTATGAATCCAAATAACTTAAGCACCTAAAGGACAGATGTATCTTTTAAGGCCATCACATTTAGATTAGCAGTTACTGTACCCTCTCTTGTGGTATATAGTGGATTCTTTGTTGATTGGCCATTATGTGAGAAAAGAATTTTGAATTAAAGTGTTGTAAGTTGATAGCCACATATAGAAGAATAAAATTTTGTTTAATGAACGACAGTAAGGCTAAAACCGATGGCCATAGTCTAATTATTCCTGAATTGCTATGCCAGATGATCCTGGTGATTTCCGAAAAATGGCATTTATGAAATGACGGATAGGTTTAGCATGCCTCCAAAACGTAGAGAAACTCTTCCCCTTTCAGATCCACATTAAGAAAATTTGCAGCTGGAACATTAAACACGCAGCGGCTTTCGGTACCACAAAGTAAATTGTATTCAAAGCACACAAATATATATCAAGCAAAATCTTGCCAGGTCATGTGGTTAATTTTTCAAGAAATAATGAAACAAACTTTTTAATTAAACAGTTAAAAGGGGTGTAAATGGAGGTTTAACATAGTGGATGCATAGAATAGTCAAAATAAAATCAAGGATGAGGTAAGACTCAAAATCGGCTAAGGGTGCCACATTTTACTTCCATCAACAGATGAGTTTTGCTTATCTCATTCATTGCAACCAAGGAAAGATCAAATCGCATAGAAAAACTAGAAGCTAGTAAAATGTCTACGCGTTTGGGTAAGGTCAATGTTCCTCATTTTTATTTGACCACCTCTAACCTCGTTTCATGTCTAAATATAAATGAATGCTTAAATTGGTTAGTCAATTAAAGAATGGTTTATTCATCCTTCCGTGTTTTACTGGGTCAAAAGTGAGCTGTTCCATCGACCTACAATCTCGAATTCTAGCTTTTAGTTTAGTACTCAATTACGTTCGTTTATCTGATTCAGTTGCATGCAACACGTAAGCATAAATAAATCTTATGAATTCGTGTTAATTTGTTTTAAATATTTAAACTGAACAGTCTAAAAGGCGTAAGTTTTTTGAAACTAGCTGGAATACGCCTTTCATTTTTGAGGTTTTGTAGCGTAGTTCCGCATATCTTTGCATCAACGTGTTTTAAAAGTTCCACCACCCCATTTTAGCAACCGTCAAAAGGAGTAATGTGACCATCAGTAAAGATACCTTGGTAATCACTTTTGGTTCCCGTTCGACTTATTCTATTGCACAAAACGGCAAATGTCACTAGTTAAATTGCTGATTGAGAAGCCAAACAATGGTAATTCCAATGTCATGGCTGTGGAGCAAAGGATCCGTTGTGACAGTGTTTTGATCATATTGCAGCTGTTTTATTTATGTTGCCTTAATCGTATCAATCAATATCCAAAGTACGGGTTTTAGAAATCCTTATTATGCTGACAACGAATTTGATTACGTCCAGCTAGGCGAAACACGTTGATTTAAAAGCGGTGAAAAACAACCTTACAATAATTAATACATTGGCTTTTCGGTTGTATGCAAATTTTGCACAGTTGTCGAACTTACATTATTTACAAAATTAATAATTTAATATAACCTGGAATCTCTAAGGTCCTACATAGCATGTTTAATAGTAGTGTTCTTCGGCACTAAGCATGATTATAAGTGAGTGACCTAACCTGTTTTAAGGTAAATAAATTAAGTCGCTTTAATAAAAAGTTTTTGAAACTTTGATCTAAACATGACCAAACTATCACGTGTATCCAACGGAATTCGATTAATATAAAACTTTACTTTTGGAAGGCACATTGAGTGTGTTACAAGGAACTCATGGAAATCATCCTACAGTGCAGTGAAGGGTAAACTTAGCCTTGAATCACAATAATTTACCTTGTAATTTCAGTTTCTTAAACTGTGAATTGCCTATATCGGGTTGGATTATGATTGTTGATCATCCAAACAGTTCATAATTAGTGGCGTAGCGCATAACTTTTATGACCGGTATAACCGAAATGGACTAAAGCAATAGCATTGACGCTAAAATGGTGCAATATTTATGTAGTCATCTGTTTATTGAGTCGATGTTTAACTCACAAAGGAAAAAGCCTGGCTATGAAAAATAGCTATGATTCTAAAAGATTATAGGTGGAGAGATTGTTCCCTACCCCAAAAAGTTTATGGAACTATAATGACACTGCCAAACCATTCTCATGGTCCCATGAAGTTACGTTCTAGGTAAATTAGAAGAAATTAATGAATCTGAGACCCCATCGTTTAAAAATAACCAGAAGTTATCCTAGCAAAATCCTTGAACTAAGTAATTTATTTCCACAAGTGATGCAACGTCCCGAAAGCGGATTCTGATGGCCATGGGTTGAAAGATAATCATTCCTTTTTAGCAATACTTCTTAATTCTGGTAGATAACATCTTTTTAACGTTATAGTGCACTTTTACGGAAGCTTCGATGGTACAAACCATCTACATATCACAGGAAATAAATTTTGAATCGAATTTGGATTGTAACTCAGTGAAATTAACGCACATTATTCAAATCGATCACGCGATTGCTTGAGTAATTACTATATGGATAGCAGCTCAAAAAGGAAAGCAATAGTTGAAAAGCAGAAGAGCCGTTTAAATGGGCGGTTTAGTATATATCTTACAGCATTGCCAAATAACAGTGAATTAGGTCTGTGAAAATCCAATTACGGTAGATGACATAAGTGCACAAGCAGATTAAATTCAATTAAAAGGCTCAGCAAACTCTTGTGACTAAGTGAGGCTTGATTAATTGCCAATTGCTATCCATCACGCACTTGCAAATGCACCCATTATCCCAAGGGTTACACATTAATGAAAACAGACAGGTTACTCACGTGGCCAATGAGTTCTTATTCCGTCACTGAGACTCAAATTAACGGTTCACGAGGAGAGTAGTGTAAAGTATCCAGGTGGGAATACCTACAGAAGGGGAAGGACGGCAATAATGAAGGTTGTGGGAGATAGTATAGAAATCCAATTGGTTCACGCTGCGTTATTGCGTTGCCGGTTGATTGCGCGTTGCATTCTGCGTGTTGGCAGGTTACGCAAGGGGTGTGTGTGTCTTTGCATGCATATGTGCCCCATAACCATACTGGATTTGACTATATTGCGCGTAGCAGGCTCGCCAATCACCACGAAGCACGATTTAGCATCAGGTGTTCGCGTGGCACTGATTGGTGCGCGGAAATGTAGAGTGATGATTGGGTAAAATGCCGCGCATAATTAATGAAGCTGTACGGACACTTAGCGTTATAATTACACTTTAAAATTCGCTTATAGTTGCCTTTTATAAGGACTAAAAAGGGATTTGATGTAGAGGTTGTGTTATTACTTTTGAACTGATGACGAATTATTTGACTCCACTCAATGGCTAGTAATGCAAGAACAAATTCTGTCAAATACTAGTCCATTTATCCTGTCTTACATTATACACTGGTTTCACAATTCTTGATGCACATTTTTAATATTTATGCAAATCAAAGAATTGAATCATTCAGTGCAATTAAGTTAATGTGATTTGCACAAAAATATCGAACAATATGAGTTAATAACTTTCAGTCAGCTTACCAACTTCCATTATCTTTAAAAGGATAGGCATTTGGTGGTTGACCAAAACTTGCAGCCTTTTTGCTGTAGCCAAAAGTGTTGTAGCTTTTTAGGTAGCTGCTGTCTTAAAATGGTTTTACTAAATATGTAGCGTTATGATGATGCTCAGGTCAAGTAAAATACTTCTATCCTATTTGATGGAAGTGATATTGTTGTTAATGCATTTTTCAGTGCTATTCAAAAACCGATGTACCATTTTTCCTTTGGATTAGATATTTGCTTTTCTTCATGCTCAGGGGGTTGTAGCCAAACTTACAATTTTGTGTTGGGGAAAAGAAGAATTATAGCAATTATTTGCTGATAATTTTGTTGCAACTCTTACTGTGACGCAGGCATTAACAATCCAAAATGGCAAATTATTTTTAATGCTACAAATATTCTCACACTGGATGCACTTTTTTTCAAAAGAAAGTGTTGATCCGTCTAAGTATGTTTTCGTAAAACGATCTATTCCATGCATAGCTTAACAATAAGTCACCTTTTACAGCTCTACCATTTAATTAAATCTAAGGTAAACTCTTTAACTGTCTTCTGAATGTCTAGTTTCTCAACAATTTTAATACCCTTGGCATGAAAGCTTACATGTGAAATGGTTATGTCAAGTACTTTTGGCTTGGTTAAAAATATGTAAGAATGATTACAGAAATCCCCTATCATTGTTACTGTCGAAAAGTGTCAGTCAGCGAGGGCTGATTTGCGCTTTTTTAAGACTGCTTCAACATGTTAATTAATATGGATAGTTGATTTTCCGATCACTTCCCAATCGGACTGTGCATGAAAACATGTAACATCGGTGCATCTGAAGTAGAAAAACGATTGGAGGTGAGTCCAAAAAACTCATTTATTCTATGTTTGCGTTTAAAAAATCTAAACCAAAAGATTGTTTAATCATCATTTGAGCCAATACATCACGCTATTATTTTCGATTTTTCCAATAAGTGCAACTTAATTGAGGGCCGCTTTTAAAGCAAAATGAATATATTTTCAAATGAAGGCACCAATTTGCCTAGAGGAAGTTAGATTTATATAACAAGCATTAAGCTGCACTTAAAAAAACAAACAACCAATGTACATGATTTTAACGATTAAATGAAAACAAAAATTAACCGATCCACATCAATGTTTTGGTGAATCTTTAAGCAAAGTTTAAAGTATGGTTACTTGCATTCAATGGGTTGAAATTTGCTAGAATGACGATTTTTTTAAAGAGTCCGTAAAATTTCCTCGGATATATGGGCAAAATATAGTTAATATTTGACAAACCCGACACGTAGCAAAATCACTCATAAAAAATTAAGTATTCACAACGACGTACAACGGTCTAGCATAAACCTGATATAATAGCTACCTATGCCTCTGAATTAGGCACTTACCTACGGCTGAGGACTAGCGATATTATGCGTTGAGATATGAAAAAAATTGTTTAAACACTTCTTTTACGCGGAAATAACCATTGAGTGGAAGTAATGATTTGGTGATGAATGTTCCCAATAATGTCAAATGAAGTTCTTTTAATTAACCTGAATTCGCTCACTACTCCTCTTTCTTTACCTATGAATGCAGTCCGTGTCTGACCACTAAAGGGGGAAGTTGCCATCAGAATATCCGAGTTCCCATTATTGTTGTCCCATCGCAGAGTAGTAGTCATCAATATGTATCTCTGAATGTGTTTATGCTCCTATCAGGTATCAGTAAGGTGATTTTATTGATTAATTCATTTATCGATTAGGGTTTCGTGCGTCAAAAAGGAGAAAATTTTGTATTTTATGCGAATTGAGACGGCTTTTAGTTTCTCTTTCTTTGACACTAAGAATATTTTGATATCTTGAGCATCTTATTATAGGATTTATCTACGATGATGTTGGAAGCGTAGACGTGTTAAATTTTTGGTGTTGATAGCTTGGGTACCCATTGAGAGCCTATACAATCTGGTCGCAATGGGTATTCTAGTCGTTTAATATGACGTGATGCGATAAGATGGTGATGTGGTCATCCCTGCAGAGCCCTCTGCTCTACTCTGCTCCTCTCTACTCTTACCTTTCCCTTAGTGATAAATGCTGCGTGAACGTTAACGTATACACACACACACACACACACACACGACCGCACTTGCGTGCGCACAAACACTATAAACACACACTGACATAGTCCATGTGTAGTGCGTGCGTTAGTGTGTGTAATTGAAAATAGACCGCTGCTTTTTAGCAGTTGCGCGGCAAGATCAAAGGCTTTTGTGAAGTGAACGAGCGAGCGAGTGAGAGGAGGAGGAAGAGGAGGAAACTTGCAGCTGCAATCGTGCGAAAAACTTGCGTACAACCACAAACACGCGAACACAAACATCGGAAAGGGGTTTTGTGTGCATGTATGTTTATGAGAGGTGGGGCGGGTCTGGGAGCTGCTAATGTTCGAGACCAGTTGACATTCCACTGAGGGGCTTGTTTGCCACACCATCCCACACCTTATTTTACTGCAGAACCTCATTAACACATTCCATAGGCTGTATCATTTCTTTACTGTGCTCTTCATCGTCACAATTCAAAATAATCCCCAAGAGATGCCTTTTAAAGCCTTCTCTTTTGTTATACGTGTCAATAATCAAAATTTGACTGAAGACATGCACATAAGTAACCTGCTACCAATTTATTTAGTCACATCGAGCGACTGTACAGTGATTTATTTTGCCAAGTATTTTAGATGTTTACAATCAGATACTTTTACACTTCTGCTTAAAATTACTTCAGATAATCGTACATGATGCTCTGTGTTACCTTTACTCAAAATGACACGTATGTATTTTATGGGAGATTCGTAAAAATTCTCCTTCCATTCGTTTGGATAAAACTTCACTAACAAAAACATATTGTTTAAAATATTCTCGCTTTCGTTCTTCTATAATTAGCAGATCAGTTTCCGAATTCTTATGGAAGTAGAATAAAGTTAGCATGCGTAATGACACGGATGCAAAAGTGATATCTCTTACACCAGGTCAGGGGAATTAGGCTCAAAGGGTCAATATTTTGCCCTTCGTCAAAACAAATTACGGAAGAGCTGTAAAATAGGCACACAAAACCACTAATTTAATTGGTTTTTTGTGCGCTAAACGCAAGTATTGGCAAATAATCTTAAGTTAAGAACAAAGAAACTATCCAAAAATGCTATGGTTCCACTTTATATTCTAAAACTTCCTCATCAGAGTGTGCTTTTTAAGTTTTAGTTGATAAAATGCCCAAAACTGTCTTCACGAACTTTTTGCAATCACACTTTGACGAATAGACTTGCAGCTGCGAAAAGGAAGAATTTATTTTGAGAGAATACAAGTTATGAAAGAAAGGAAAGCATATAATGTTAAATTTGTAGCCAAACCCCTGTAATTAAAGGGATCATTGAGACCAAATGATCATCACTACATAACTCTTAATCATTACACTTATCGAAGTCTCGTGTTATTTCTCCACACAAACAACAAATTTTTTATCTGACATTATTGGCAGTTTGACCTATTCTAATGAATTCACTTTTGATTGTCTCATGATCGACATGATATACGCAAACCTATTTTCAACCAGTTTTATTAATGAATTGGCAGTCACAGCATGCAAAGCCTTAAGGGTTTTTGCAACTGCTATGAACGATTCGGAGTATGTTAAAATACATTGGTCAGTGTTCTCAATTTCTAACTTGAATTATAAAGACAGTGCCTATCTAAGTGATCCTGATCGCTTTCTAGACGGCCTCATCTTTTTTATTTACTGGCAAAGGTGATAAATGAATAGTTACATTTGGATTTTCAGACGAAAATTGTTGTAGGCTATCACCCCATTCCGCCCAGTTGTTGGTGAAACCTTAAGTAAAATTTACTACAATCCCAAAAATAGATTTATTCACGAACTGAACTAAACATTAGCATACTGACTAATGCCTGCTCTAGGCAAAATAATATCAATAAGGACGCAAGAGTACAATCTGCAGATAATAAGCACTGGAGATAGGAAAAACTGCTAACGGTCTCCATTAATTAGATTCCGTTAGTAAAATTTTTTGCGGCACAGCAGTCTTACTGCATCGAAATGTTAGTAAATTAGCTGATCATGAGTCCATTTAAAGGTGTTTTATTTTTTGATTTTTTGCTTATATTTGAAGGAAAATTCCGAACCTTACAAACACAAATAACAACTGCATTAGCGAATCAAAGGAAACGCAACCAGAAGGACTACGCAATTCAGATCGAATCAGGTAATACTAGAATGAGATAGTTATGCTTCCTTGAAAGCCCTTTGATGTGCCGCAAAGCCGTTTTGCAATATTTTACGAAACATGGCATTTTCATCCCGATTAGTCAACTTACGTTAATAGAACATCAATAGTTCCTCAAGTACAGTTACGCTTGAGAATGATAACTTAGGAAACCAAGAAAACCGAGAGTGATTAGGGATGAAACAAAATGGCATCCTAATAACTGAAGAATCCGCATGGCCATGCTCTTCTAAACGAAGTTGTTTGTCGCAAAAATTTAGGCGAATATTGCTGTGACTGAAGCTGCTCCACTAACATTAAGTTGCGCTTAAATGCGAGAACTTTAAAGAGCCTTTCTGCCTTGTTGCTCACAACTTTATAAAAACACAACCGCTTGCTCGCAATGCTTTTGTTTATTTAAAGACAAGTATCTACATGATTGCTGTGATTGTTTTAAAGAAATGCAGGGAAAAATGAGCAAGTCAAATCAGTCATTTTAATCATACATTCATTGAAGAAACTCAGCTGGTGGCGTGTCATCAAATATCACTTGCGCACAATCCAACACGAGATCTTTTACCTATTCTGGTGCACAATTTCTCAATATCTCGAGAAGGAGTAAGAGGAGGATGATTGACGAAATCGGTTAGCTTTATTGGCAGGTGGGTGTTGATGCGTGAATTGTACTTGACTGCGATAAAAACAACGACAAGAGCATCCTACACAAAGGTGGTGAATGGAAGATGTCAGTCACGACTTTGCATAAACAACACCTAAGGGTTAAGAGTGGAATTTGAGAGCTTCCTATCAACGCTTAGTTGGATGGAGGTATCATGAAGTCTCTAGCTTACCTGCTCACCCATATGATAGCTAAATCGATGCATTTGTACGGCGAATATTATTTATAGCCTGCTCAAATAAGCAACCTTGTTGAAGTTAAGTGTCTATCAACAAACTGATTCATGCGACATGGACGAACGATTGTGGTTTAAGGGAAGTATAAAATAGCGGAACAAATTATTTAATAATAGCTTAAGCACTTAATCGGCTAGTGTTGAAAAATTGCCAAGCGAAATGTATTATCATCACAAAGAGTACTTGCACCTTAAATTTAAATAGCTGCATGCTTAGTGCTATTATTTGCAAGGTTAGTTATAACTACCTTAGTTATACACAAAGCATCAGCGCATTCACTAATTCAGCTAAAGGAAAAGTTTTACGGATGAAAAGTGCACCTGATGTTTTGGGTCGTTCATGTTAAAGTCAATTTTAGACTATTTTGGGCGCAACTCGCACGTAATAGCGTGTATACATGCGCCCACTCGTCCAGACATCGTCTGACATGAGCATGTGCATGAGAAAGGGCTCACTATGCATAGGTTAATGAATAAGCCAAATGAAGCAATTAGATGCTCCCAGTCGAGTAATTGGTGAATATTAAGAGAAACAAACTTTGCTTCAAAGCAGACATTAGTAATCTCCAAACCTTCGCAATAAACTAAAAATCGCATCGGAGGAGAAACTGATCCAGAAATGTTTGAACTGGTGGTAATTGATGGAGTCGCTAATAAATTTTAGGTGAGCACGATTTGAGGTTTTATATTAGATAGATTTTAAACAATCGTATTTCTACCTCACATTTTATAAGGATAAAAGCGAGTGCAGTATTGAAGCCCATCTGATGAAATGCTCATACTTGCTTACAAACAAACACACATATTTCTAAATGAAAAAAGACATTCCAGCAGGAAGGATAGCCAATTGCTAAGGGAAACAATATCACTTTGAAAGAAGAATGTGGTCAGCCATAATGTTTTTAAAAGTGAGAATCTATATCAATTTTACCAAACAACCATTTAGCTTTCATTGATATTCTCGAAGTTTATAAAATTTAACTTGCTTGCACAGCAGTATAGAACGTAAAAGGCACAGGATTTCTACCATTGTCACGTTATTAATACTTCATAGGTAAAAGGTACGCTTTCAGCAGACAACTTACCAGACTAGTGCGCACGCGTGTCTAAAGGTGTCTGAGTCGACTCTGGGGCGACTAAGGGTGGGTTGCTGCCGGTGTGCGTGTGTGCATGGTCGTGGTGCAAGAAACCTACTAGGCAGCCGGCTTTTTGAAGTCAACTACCCTCACAACTCATAATAATCTCTTCAACACACCAAGCTTGTGCATGAATGAACTCAGAGAGACAAAGTGATATTGGACACTTATCCGCGGCTTAATTTTTTAAATGTGAGGACCGTTTGGAGGGCTTTTGCAACGCTACGAATTCAAAATACAGACCTATCAAATAAGAAGAGTAAACGGAGAAACAAATGCCGCCACTCCGAAAATTTTCACTGCGGACTACTCGGTAGGGTTATTTTTGTCTTCAATTCCGATCTCACCTCATCCCATTTCGCTTCAAAATAACTCACACCATTTAACGTTTGACAATCCAGATCTTATCCATTAAATGGACGTATTCAGACAAAGAAGCCTGTTTTATTACGTTTTCACCATTGATTGACATGCCCGGACTTTTCAGATTCACATAAGCACGCATGTACAAAACACGGAAAGCATACAACTAACTTGATTTTTGTCATCCAAATGAAATTAAGACCAAATCTTGACTTGAAATTTTAGAACTCTCTATCTACAGCTTTATGTTGACGGACTTGTGAGTGGTGCCTAAATCGCAAAGTGTTGGGATCCAACCGCTCTACTCGCTGAGATAGGACCAGGAAAGGCAATTGTTCCAGTGTCGGAGGGCATTGAACAATTTTAGGCATTACCGATAATCACTGCAATGTATGTTTCAATTTCGAGATATAATCTTCGCTCTTGTTGGTATCATTGCCAACAGTCTGACAGAGCAACTGAACTTACAATTCTATTTGAAATAATGATACATATTACCTCCATAAGTATTATTCTGTCGTCCCATTAACCTGAATCCACTGGGATGTGAGACTTTGTCACAGAAATACAGAACAAATGAAATCATTTCTGCCTTTGTACTCTTATGATACTAGATAGACAGCAAAGTACATTGCCAATACTATATTTCACATCGTTAAATTGACACGATGTGTTGCAGCAGTAAATAATTCTATCAATTGCATGAAGTTTTCGGGACGGTAATTAGATTTTAGATCTAGTGGTGGGCCTCTTAATCGTGAAAAGAACCGTATTGTGGATCGTTTTGAACATACCAACTATAACTCCAAATACAATTCACGTATAAACCAGGTTTCGTGAAGCAAATGTCTTGAAGTCGATTGCTGAGCAGAGGATTAGTTATTTGTTTACAAACGCGATTCTCCCTCTAGGAGCAACCGTACAGTCTAAAGTGTGTGCTAATGACGATCCCATCTATTTATATGCATAAAATATTCAATTTCAAGGTATTTGACAAAAATACAAGTACAGGGTTTAACTGCTATATCAAGTCTTAAAAGATGTAGACAATAATTATATCATAATTTGGGGTGATAATTTGTTCGTTATTCATGAACCATCACCATTGTTTGGATTTCGATACAATATTATACTCGTGGATCAGATGCATCTTTTATTGCTTGGCTTTATTAAAACACCTCATACTGACCGATAGATGCTTATGGGTAAGCCTCCTACACTTGAGGCAACTTAAGTGAAAATGTAAGCGATAATAATTTTATTACTGAAAAATATTTAAGCAGACTTTGCTAACCTTAAAGTTGAAATAAAAACCACTCCGAATATGTAAGAACAAATTACTGAATAAGCACATGTGTGGCGCCAAAAGAATGTATTCAAATTAAGTACTTACGTTTGTGCTCGAGTAAGTGAATTAGGCCTATATAAGGTATCTCTAATTCAAAGCAGGGATTGTGATCCACATTGCAGTTCTTTAGACGTGAGCCAGAATAAAAAATGGCGAACCATTTGACCGATGAGAGGAACGACTGAGACTTAGTTTGAGACCCGCTAGGAGGAAGCGTGGGGCACAGGAGATGGCGCTCAGGCTAGGTTTGCATGGGGCGTGTGAGATGGGCGCGCACGCATCGTGTGCGTACGTATGTGTGTGCGGACGGGTGGGAAACGGCGGCGGTGCGACACGACGCTTTTGAAGTCTCGTACAGAGACCGACACACACACAGAGAAGAGTGGGCTTCCGTCCGTTAAGTGCGCGCATGCGTTGTGCTCGCATGCCCTCTCTCCCTAACTCCCTCTGTAGGTGATTTATCGGAGTGAGCAAGGTCCTTGCTTGCACACACACCCTCTCTATTGCATGCTCTCCCATGAATGTGTGTGTATGTGGAGGAGGGCGGTAGCGACAGTAAGCTGGTATTTTTCGATTAGAATTATGGAGCTGCGTCTGATAGAACATTTCTTATTTCTGCCTGAGTGGGCTCCACCAGCACTCCTGTAAACCGGTTCCTCGACTTCAAAAAATTATTTCCCCTGCCTTTAAGAACGCGATTATTCCGTCAATGAGCTATTAATTCCCGTTTTATTTTGCTACCTTCATAGTCCAGTCAATCTGGGGCTAATTTTAGTAGTTAAGACCCGATTTATTGTAAAAGGACATTATTGGATTACCTACTTATGGTCTACTTGTTTGCTGCATCCGAGTTGGCAGTCGGATTCGGGACAGGATGATAAAGAGGGAAACAAGGGGTGGAAAATTTATGTATAGACGTCTGGACCCCTGTCTGACAGAGTCGTGTTTCTCAACTCGGAAATTGCGTAAGAAATTGACTCCAAAACCGGTTCTAGTTTGTCTCTAAATAAACCAGAGTGCTTTATAAATTCAGCTGATTAGGAGTCAGGATATGGAATGATAACGAGTGCCGCTCATCCAATAAGGTAAGAACCAAATACTAAGCCTAAATAATCCCCATATTACTATTCGACTCGAGTGATTTCTAAGCATTGGTTCCCGTAAATAGGAAACCTGTTTGACGATATTGGCACAGAAGGTCTCATTTTTAACATCTTATTAAGACAGTTTATAACGCAAAATCACAAACCACCGTAAAGTGTGTAAATGTGTTTAAACTAACCAATAAATAAGCATGATTTACACCGCGAAACTTGTTTAGCAAATTCACTGAATGGAATCGTTCCCTTCTGTCTGTCTAAAATAGCAATCAAGGTTGTAATGCATTAACATTGGCCGCGACCTGAATATTTGCTCTGGAATTAAGATAACTGACAATGATATTTGAAATAAAAATGTAATTTCATCAACGGAATGGAAGCAAATTTCAAGTGTTACGAGCTGTAGCTTTTGAAAAAGATCTCAAATAATTCGTGAAAAATTACATTGTACTTGACAGGATGTCTGTGATGAACATCCTTTATAAATGGGATATTTGATCAACTAGCTCTTAAAATTCACAAGTTCCACACAAGAACAAGCTATACGAACACACGCACGTCTAGGGACCCGAATCTTATTACACAAACTTTTTTCGGAACGTGCTTTTGTGCGACAATGCTGGTAAACGTTCTGCTGAGTAATCATCCAAATTTCCTAACATGTTAAGAGAAAAGTCATTGTCTCCAGTTTATCTCTTTTAAGTTAAAGGGGGTTTTCATAAAATGTGTTATTTTGGTCGACTATAGCATGTTTCACAGTAATGGCTATCGTGAATTGACTATCCACTAAAAAATTCTAGTAATGCAAAGTCCTTTGTTGACAGAGTTGGCGAATTCAGAGCCACTATGATCAAACGGTTTTGTCACTTAAATGGCCACCTGCATCAAAATATTGCTATTTGTTCATTATCATAAACAGCATTAAAATTTCCAAAATACCTCAAAATTATTTTCGACACCAAGAAATGTCAAGTGGAAAATGAAAGTTGTCGGCTACAGAATGGTAGCCACTTTGAGCAAAGGTGATGACTGTGGTGCAAAAACTTATTTTAATGGCTATATTCAAAAAGTTTTCCCAATTATTACGCAATAATCAATAAGCTTGTGGTTAGAATAACCGATTAATACAAGTTCTGATAATTATTTTGCACACTGTCATTCGGTTTAATGTACCCAAAAGTAAATTGATACAATCTCTAGCGATAGTAGCGGGTGCAGAAAATGCTCACTTTAAGACTAGCAGGACAAACTGGTTCATTCGAAACAAAAAATACCTAAAACACTCATCAAGCGTGTAATGCAATAATAGCTAGGAGTCCAAAATTTTGCATTTTGTTGGATGTAAGACACAAAATTTGCATTGATATATTTACCGCCTTCAGCTCTTTCAGTTAGTGTGAAGAGCAAGGAGCTATGGAAAACTGATGCATTTTAAAGCAAGTACAAAACCAAAAATAATATTACAAGCCAACAGAAACTTGATTTTAACCACATGATTTGAGGAACACTTTGTCATAGAACTCGTAAAAAACGTTAACATGGCATCAAAAATTGCCGAATTTTCATTCATATTTTCCATATTTTAATTTATGAGAAAGGACATTGCTTCACTATACTATGTAAGAGGCAAAAATGAAGTTTTTGGGAGACCAGATAATAATGTTTGCATAAATTGCTATCATGAAATCCAGACCCTAAACCAATGAAAAGTATGGGAATCACTGAGCTTGCTGACTTGTCTTCCATTTAGGCCTCATAAATTGCAAAACCACATGTAGACAATGTAACTAGATTATTTTCTTTTTTTCACTTTATTTCTCAATCACAATAAACTTACATTGCGCTATAAATTAAGTGCATAACAATATTCTTAATTAGCATCTCTAATGGTAATGCGATTGAAAGTGAAGTTGTAAAAGCATTGATGGGGTTATAGAAATGGCTAAAACGGAGGGACATATAACTGTGTATGTAAAAGGATGCAAATTCAGTCTTATCTTTTAACGTCACTTGTTCGTGGAATCGTCGCGAAAATTAGAAGTTTTAAAAGTTAGAATGAATGGAATAATATGGCACATACTTATTAGGACGGTGCTAGTCCGCACGTGATCTAGACGTGACGCGGAAAGACGCGGCTCGAGCGGAGTGACTCGCCGACCGACCGATGCCTGAGCGGAGAGCGCTGTGCTGTCGCCGTCGCTGCTGCCGCCGTTACTTCTGCTGGCGAGAGAACGAGAACGAGGCGGACGTCTCTGCTGTCCATTGGTTGTCCGGCTTTGATGTATCCCGCCGTTGCCGCCGACACTAACACCCACACAGGCAGGCAAGCAAACAAGCAAGCGGCAAACAACCTGGCTTGTGTGCGTACGTACGCCAACACCCACGCCCACGCAAGCGAGCAGCATCTCTGTATCCTTCTCCACCACCAGATCGTGTGAGACGGAGGAGGGCGTTGTCAATCCCATGCCCTTTCTCAATTAGTGGAAATGGGCCTAGAGTCGCCTTTTTCTTTTCTTATTAACCGCCACCTTTTTCCTAGATACTAAGCACCAAGGTCTTTGTTACAAGTTAGAGGAATTTAAGCGGTCTCCTGGACAGAAAAATAAGGTAAAATATCACATTTACTTGAGAGATAACCGTTTTTTTGCAAGCAAACTGGCGTTGAAAACTAAAGAACTTGTGTCTTTGACTTCGGTGATGATAGTAAGTTGATGAAGGAGTCGTGCTTAATGTTACTTCACTATGTGTGTTACAAATGTACAAATGGTAATTTAAGAGCACACAATTTAGAGTAGCAAGTCACATTTGGTAGATATAAACATCAAATTTGCTACTTAACTTCATATTAAACTTAAAAGCTATTTAAACAGCATAGCTAGAACTCTCAGCGAATCTCAAGTGAAATTCTAAAAGCTACGTTCTGGACATGTTAATAATACCAAGCCCTTCCCCATATCCCTTAATCCAAAAACATGTTTTGTTGTTGCATTTTCCAATTAAACTGTTTTAGTCAAATTGTTCACCATTTATGGAGACTTATAAGGAAAACAGTGTTTAATCCTGGTAAATAAGTGTTTATGAAAGTGGATCTGGTCGAAACTATAAATAGTATAAATATATATATGTATATAAATGCGTTAAAAGTTGCTAGTAAAACACAAGGAACTTCAAATGTTCAGTGGATTGCTATAAGATTATTTTACTAGTCAATAACAATCCGCAAGGAAAGACTACGTTTTCTTTACCAATACACGAAGAGTTTCCAGCAAATGTTGGATGACCATCGTCTAAAGAGTTACCTTTGCTACTAAGTAAAGTAAGACCTATCCATGTAGTTATGAGCAAACGGATGTTAAGTAAAGTTTAAATCCACTCAATACTTTTCTAATATTGTGCATTTATGTAAGCCGATTCCAAAAAAAGCATCAAATTAGCAGATTATCTTAAAATCCTTAAAGTAATTGCTTAAAATAGACTTGATAGGAACAACTTATGTTCAAATGAAGTTGACCTATTTATTTAATGATTTTCCATAGGCTTTTATAAGCTATGCAACCAGACTTAGAACAACAAAATGAATATTTTTATGTTTCCTGGTTATAATAGTCGTAACTTTTCCATTAACGTAACTTTTTTAAAAGAGAAAATGAATTTACTAATTCTTGTGCCTGTAATTACACCGAATGTTTCGAGAAATCCAACTTCTCCAAACATATTTTTTTTATGATTGCAAAATAAAAGACCATTAAGTGATTTACGTTTGATTGATAGATTATCTGCAGACCACTTCGAATATCTTCCCATACAGGCTTTGATACCAAAACACTTCATTATGAGACGCTGACCAGTTGAGTGGCCAAATGCTCTAATCCTCCCTTCTTCTTATACGTTGAATTCAAAAGTGAATCCTTTAGAGTGCACTAATTTTGAACCAAACTGGTACATGGGGAGATAAGAATCCTTCGCGAGGTGCGCTGTTCTGGCTAGGATGTGTTCGGTCTTTGTCACTGCTGCTCCTACTGAATTAGTGGTTTGAAGCTTTTACTTTGACCCAAGGCTAGCTTCAAGGAGAACCTCTCTATAATGTCTCAATGCTCTCATTCGAATGCATAACATTAGTTTTTGCACAGCATATTTGTTAACGCCTTATGTTTAGCATATAATTTTGAATTAAGTTTGGTTGGCTTCTGACGAGGGCAATAGTTGATAAGATGAAGTAATTTGGCCATTGTAATATTTAGTCTTGAGAAGTTAACAGCAAAATTTATAAAAAGTAAAATCTGGTAGTTTTGTAAAATCTATAGCACTAGTAGTTTATAAAGTAAGCTGCCAATGCTCTGTATACTCAATAATAAGATCTGCATAATAATACCGAACCTTGAGTGTAAGGCTTCTTTCATTTTTAAATCTCAATTCTTAAAGCGAATACAGATTAACAGCTTATAATTATAGAAGTGGCAATTGATTTAATGAAGTTTGAGGGAACCTTAAAATCAAACGCAACAAAAATTAAGTCTAAACGCACAAAATCTGAATGAAATGCTATTCACAAATATCCTTTAGTTTATTATTTTTAATGCTTGGCACAGCCACTCAGCCTGGTATTTCGCTACTGCAAAAGTCACAGTAGTATGTTCATTAAAATATGAATGTGTCTTTCATTCTACAGATGCCTAGATGCAACAGTAAAGATTGTTCCTGTTGAGAGCAAATAAAACAAGTTATGCTTGCAACTCAGAGTCTGTTACATGAAACTTGGCATTTCTCAACGTTGAAGACTGGAATTGCGTCCAAGAAGGCAAATTTATTCCCATTTGATTCTACACCTAAATGAATGTAAGCGAAAAAATACGTACTTTTTTGAGACACCAGTTAACAAACAATTTTTCTTGTCTCTGATAATTAGAGAAATTTGATGGCAGAACATTGTCTGGTCCGGTTATGGGTTCGCGAAATTTTGTAGGTCTGCTCCATAAGCAGAAATTTAAAGAACTCTACCATAAGTCCATCGCTGAATCCTTACTGTTTGCTTAAATATACACATTTGAACTTAAAGTACAAATAAGCGCATTAAGCCCTTTAATAGGTAGTAGAGTTAAGGCCATTTATTTTGCTTTCAGAATGGCATCTTATTTAACTTGAAGTAATATTCTAAGAATATGAGGCATGTTAATGAAACAACGTAAAAGCGAAGCACCAACAATAACCATAGTTACTTATTTTGTATTTTGGTACACTGATGGTAAACTATCTCACTTTAAATAAACCACTAATAGACGCCATACCTAAGATTAAAATCAGATTTCTTTGTCCTTGCGTGGAATTAGGGAAATAAACAAAGCTATCACAAAATTTTAAGATTGTTGTAAAAGCAACCAGCCTAGCTTTGGCAATATTATCAAGTATTTGAGCATTCGGATCCCCATTTTTATAATCAGAAGGAAAATTTCGGCACCAATGACTAGAAAACCTTGTGGAGCATTTACTTTAATTTTGTCCTTACGCTAATGTAGCTGCATGTAATAGACGTGATACCGGTTGCCATACGATTTCTGAGTAACAGTGGTCCAAACAAACTTTCGTCCTAGAAGTAGAAACTTATCAAAATATCGGTAAATACACATAAATAATTTTACCGAATAAGAAACTACGTTAATTAAAATGATATTTTAGAAATAGGAAGTGCTGTGGCATGCAGAGTAGTGTTATTTGCATTGCTACAAATGGTGATTAAATAAATGTCTTAAACAGCCTGATTTTGCACTTGAAATGAAGTTTAAAGTTGCTTTTACGTATGTAGCTGCGCATTATCTAGCAACAGACTGGCTTTATTACTCTTTAAGCGTCCCAAAATAGATCTCAACACACTTTCATTGCAAGATACAGCTAGTAGGTGATGCTTACTATCATCCATCTATTACTTTCTTTGCGTAATAAATGACGTTTACCGCTATCGATTTACCAAATGCTCAATAATTCCCTCTTGTTTTAAGATTCATATTTACCCCTGTGTTTAGGTCTCACTGCTATGATTTGTATTAACCATTGACTGAGAATCCAGAATTGGCTTGACATAGAAATTTGATGGGAGAGTACAAGTACGAATAGTAAACATTGGCCACTGAAACGATTATAGTGGGAAATTTAGGAGAAAAAATTTTAGTTTTTGCTTCACAGTTTGCCAAGTAAGTATGACTGACCATGCTTTAGCAGCTGCAAAGTGCCAGTTTAATAATGTTACTATTAACTTCATGTACCAAATGACCTTTAAAAGCTAGCGATGGGATAAAAGACGACTAACAAAGGAATTAACTTAGTGGTACAGTATGAGGCTTAAGTAAAAGCTTGGTATTTCTTCATTAATTAAGTATTTTAATCAAATGCTGATTAAACGATTTGCCGCAAAAAGACTTGCAAGCATGTACAATCCTGCGCTATGGAGAATGTCCAGCAAATTTTGCATGTGTTCAGTCGTACTCGTTAAATTTACTCTTTTAAAATAGATTGCCTTTTTCTTGAAATAGTTGGCAAATGATGTTGTAGGGATTTTAGCTTCCAGAAAAATTTTGGCTAATCTAAAGTGAACAAATCACTTTTTGTTTTGTAAATTAGAAGAAGGCATCCTATTCAGAGTTCACAAAAAATATATACATTTAAAGGACATAAAATTCTACAGACACGCAAAAGTAAGGCATGTCACATCTTGACGAAACCTGTTGTGTGTGTATTGGCTCTGCTTGGGAAAGTTAGGAACAGGGCTTGTGGGGAATAATGCAGGCGGCAAACATCAAAGGAGTGGTAGCTGGGCCATGAGAGGGAGGTATGTGTATGCGCAGGCTCGCTCAAGCGTACCTGACTCTCCAGCCTTCTCTCTATCTCTCCCCGCTTCTTATCTTTCTGGATCATAGAGTTCCCTTTCCCTTGTCGGGCCACTTTGCGTCCTTATTATGAACTGATCCAGCATTACATTTGCGAAATATTTAAAAATTTTTGATCTGATACACATGATCAATTAAAATATGTAACTTGTGTGAGTAGAAGAATTGTCAAATCTTCTAAATTAGTTTGTATTCATTATCAGTAGAGAAAGTTCGTTATTTACCTGTTTCTTAAATTTCGACAGTGCAACAAATAGTTGATGGAACAAAACTATTACGACATTTACCAATGCTGATAACTTTAATTATGCACACTTTTAGCATGCCGTGTTAGTAAAGTGTCGATAAACCATACTGGCACTGCACCTTCTCAACATCCCAAAAAATATCCTTTTTATGCTTGCAATTCTTCTTTATAATTTTAGCACGAATTGCGGTACAGTGAAATGATAATGAAATTGCCACTTATAAGGAGTTACATTGTTCGTTAGTGGTCTATTTTAGTGAGAAATATCCTCATCTGGTATAAGTTTTGAAATATCTGCCAAGCTAAATGTACTCGCAGGGAAACAATTACGTACACTGTTTATCAAAGTGTCTTAATTACACGTAAGTTTCGATCTTGTAAGTGATAATTAGTTAAGAATTAGTCCCCCTAGGGGTTAATTTACAAATTTGTACTAAATAACTGAGTTTGCACACCTAAAAACGGAATTACCAACCTTCCAACAGGAGCACATATTAATTTTAAAATAAGAGATAGATTTAAATATTATTATTTTAGGCAAAATCCTTGACAAAGCCGCCAATTTATTTAGGGTTACTCTACTATTTTATTGGATTATTTCAATCCCTCATGTCCAATACTCATTTTGGGGTTAGTGATTGCTTTAGAATTGGCATTTACAAATTGCTGCCTTTGTTGGCCGTCTTTAGTACTAAATGTGAATAAGATAAAAGGTCTCATCTATTACGTTTAGCTAGTCCGAAAACGGTACCCATTACTCCGGTTTCTGGGTGGCCTT
Organism: Taenia multiceps; assembly: GCA_001923025.3. Taxonomy (NCBI): domain Eukaryota; kingdom Metazoa; phylum Platyhelminthes; class Cestoda; order Cyclophyllidea; family Taeniidae; genus Taenia; species Taenia multiceps. The sequence continues at coordinate 74,075,028 of CM010311.1, read as the reverse complement.
TCAAAGGAGTGATAGCACCTGCAGCTACCTGGACAGCATAGACCATAAAGAAAACGACCCACTGATGTAACACTTTACGATTATCCTTGGCTCCCTCAGACCTAAATATTGGTTACACATTGCAATGATAACTAAGTCAATACGTCCGTGCTATTTAACAAATATTTTTAAACCCTGATTTTGTCTACCAAGACACAGTGACGAAAACGCTTCCACAATGGATCCTCATTTGTGATCTAGCAGAATAGTTAAATGCATTAAAACTTAATTCCTGTAAACCATTCAAGATTTTCCATTAATATAGGCTTATAAACCTAATCTTAATGAAAATGGTCACATAGACTTTCAATTCCATGCAGCAAGCTTATCGACGCAAGTCTCTCTTTGATAAAATAATCACGCTTAAAAGCTGAGTGAGTACCATTGTAGTTCTAGAGTAATGACCAAAAATGCCACATTTCGAGCCTAGATTATGTTCAGTCTTTTCAACATACCTTAACTCAAATTGGACTATGTAGAGTATCTTTTTACACGAGTAATTTTTTTCTGCAGGCAATTATACATTCTTTCCGGGTCTATCTAATCACAAAATTCAGAATCACATTTAAGGTCTACATAAGGAAATAGTCATTTAATGGAGAGGAACCGAAATCCACAAATTCGATAATTTATGTAAGATCGTGCTACTCGCTCCTGTTTACAATTGCTTCTATATATTTGCAGCATTATATGGCAGCCTATTTGGCATGAATCAAGATAAACAAAGCACGAGGAATTTCAGGTCTCACAGGGTCAACCTTATACCTAAGACACCTAGGCAAATTTATTAGGATGGTTTAAATGTGACTTTTAATTTTAGTTTTGTAAGATGAAGAGAACAACCCTGTCTTGCGCTTCGCCCCCTGAGAAGACGACTTTTGGTCGAATTTAGGCATTTATTTATAGAGGTGCTCATTTGGTTAAGTATATTGCATCAAGATGCTGCAAAGAAATTGTGAGGTTGACGTGTGGATGTAATGGGGAAAAATCGGACGGACAAGATCAAAGGCTGCCGACACCCGTTGAGAGCGCACACACGCCTTATTATTACGCGTGTGTGTGCTTGCATCCGCTTCTCCCTTGCTCGCTCCCTGCGCATTATCAAGCAATCAATGCAAGCTATTTGGGTTTATTTTATTTTGAAATGCGTATTGTTTCAAGTAAAACTCAAGGACCAGAGCAGCGATATGGTTACGCACTCGTCTATCAAAACGAAAATTCTTACAATAGTCCAAACAGGCTTCATAACCTATTTTAGCCCGATGTAATCGGACGCTTTTATGTACCTTAAATCATTGTTAAAGATTTAGGGTAACATTTTAGCATTTATGCTTCAACTATGTTATGGTTGAAATAGTGTCGTAAGATGTTAAAAACTTTTTGCACTACTACCAATGAAACGCAGGGGCTGCGGAAGTAAAAATGGCTACAGGACGGGTACCATAATCAAGCTCTAAGTAAATTTTTAACCTTAAAGCAATGGCTGGAGTTTAAGGAATACATTATTTGGTGATGATTGTATAGCCCACATCACGTTATTATATGAGCATAAAACTGGCACAGCCAACCTCTAAAAACAAATTTCTGTTAATTGCACGAGATATTCGGTACGTCTCTTTGAGGCTGAATATGCATCGATTTCTTTGTAGGAATGCTAACAAAATAGCGTTGGCGCGCTTCGCCTAGAGATAACTTTAAAAAAAGCTCAATAAAGTGGAGTTTTAAAGTGCCTTTGTTCTTAGTAGCAGTACCGATTCTATGACTTGACACCTAAATTATCACCGGAATTTTACAAAGTACAATGTAAGTCGGCTAGTCTCAAAGAGTCTTACATAGGTTTAAATCTGTTTTTGTTAATTATAGAGCAAAAAATTTTAATCGTAAAAGCGTTGCCACGTTTTAACTAAGAAGTCTAAATTACATTAAATATTTAACTTCCACAGTTAACAGTCCATTTTATTGTTGGTTAAGGCTTGTTAATTAGGCGACGAATAAATACATCCCTGTAACAGTGTTAACAATGATTCCAGGTCTTGATTGAATGGCAAATGGGTGATTTGAAAAAGGTCGTCACCAAAAATGGATTAAAATATTTTATTAGTCAATTCCTATATAAGCTTGAGTAAACAAATTTTAGTTAATTTTTATCTGCTATCAGTAGACATTTTCTTGATTTACACCAAATATTCTAAGAATCAGGAACTAAAATGCTAAGTCTAGTAAAGCAAAATGTTTAGAACGAGGTAAAACATTAAAGATTGTATATGGAAAAATTTCGTCTTCATACTCACTTCCTAATCCCGTCCATTCAGGCCAGCCGTTTCCCTCCATCATTTTGTGTGCATTACAGGCGGGAAAATATGAGTCAAAGCACACGCGCGTCATAATAATACGCGTACTCAGTTGCATAACTTTGCATCTATTCGAAGTCGAGTCGCTTTAGCGCTGCAATCTCTCTCTCGGTGGTATCCTTTCATGTGTGCGTGCATGAAGTTTGGTCAACTGCGTTGGCTGCTTTTGTCCAAAGCGGGACTGCGTCTCACGCAGAAAGTAGCAGTGAAGGAAATCTACAGACGCGTGGAAGGAATACTGAGCAGCTCACCAAAATACTGCCCTTTCGATCATGTGATACTTCATTTTGTAACATAATACAAAGGTGGTAGAAGCTCTGTTTTTTTATTAAGGCATGTTAATTTCTAACAGATCAACTTAATTGGATGACGAAGATTTTAAGCGCTTAGTGAGAATAACAGTCGGTTTGATATTGCAATCTTGTTGATATAGAAACCTATTTTTTGAAAGTTGATCAATATGTGATTGGTGCAAGCTCAGAGAATTCTTAATTGGCGTCGGAAGACCGTTGATTTTGAATGCTTTTTAAACACTTTACAAACTATACCTTGCCTTATTAGTCCGCTTTAGATGGCAAGAGAATAATTATGGCAAAACAAAGCTGTGTAAACATTATTTCCGAGTCTTGGACTGAATTAGGTGCATTAGTGGATTAAGGAGAACAATTTTAAGTAAGCGATTAAGATAAACAAAAGATAGAGCAAAAGTTTTTGGTATTTTGAATTTTAGAAGATAGACACGCCACCTAGCGAATTCATCCGCTCAAGAATCAAAATGAACCTAAATAAAGGCAAATATGAATTATTAATATTAACTGACTTCAGCACACCTCTAAAATAGTTTTGAACAATCAGAAGTGCATGTATGGTAAGACGTCATCGTTATCATTCCTTTGCCCTACTTAACGAACCGCTCTGTAGCGGTACTATCACCCACCACCTCACATCGAACAAATGATATTATCCGATTGATACCGCGCGGTCTTTTTGAGTTCCGTGTTGAGCTCATGAGCGTATAAACATGCAAATACATACCAAGTGAATAGCTAATCGGCGTCAAAGTAACACGAACGCACGCTTGTTCCACTGGGGTGGAGGAGAACGGAGCAAGGTGGGAAGGAGCGAAGCAGAGTAGTGTGGAGCAGAGTAAAGAAAGATCAAAGCCGGTCTGCCGACATCGACACCAGAAATCTTCTCAGTCTCAGCAGCTTATATTCGGTTCTAAACCACTACCGAGGCTATTCCACTTCGTTCCAGTCTGAACTCCTTTCGTTTTCATTTTTCATTTCGTGCAATCGATACAAGTGATTCTTAACTATTTTTGGTACCAAAAAGATATTTTCGAGTAGACTTGGTTCATTCCCTTAAAATAGAATTTGGTCTTTGGATTTACTTTTATTACGAAGGGCAATAATCGTGAAGTTGCGTTTCCGAAAGTAAGTGAGAATAATGAACACATGATTTTCCAATTAAATAGACTTACTTATAGGCATAGCAGCGTTCGTTCAATTGTTGCCGAGCATTTTAGGAAAACATGTATGACTTGTACAGATCATGCCAGCAGAATGTTTAAAAACAATTGACAAATATTTGGTATTTATTGTAAGATCTAGAAAAATCATCTGGTTTACAAAGCGTTCTGACTTATGGAAGATACAATTTTAGGAAACGAATGTTTTGTTACCACGATAAAATTGGTCGGGTTCAATCGAAGTCGAATTGGCCAGTCAGTGCATACATTGCCTAATCGGCATGCTGCATAATTCAAAGCCTTAAATAAAATTTAGTAACATAAATATTTTCCAAGGGTTTATGACACATGATCGCTTCTAATTCATGACATGAACAAATTCTGATAACTTAAAAGGACACTGAAATCTGACTTGTTTAAGTCCATAATTGGCGTTATATTACAAAACAATTTCTGTAGACAACCGCATGACATGGGACTGGAACAACAAGAGTTCAATATATTGTTTGGTAACCAGTGTACCACATGTAACTTACTTTAATAGTTTGAATTGTTTTTGAGAGCTAGGAGCACCACATTATTGACTCTAATGTTTTCTTTGACCAGACGTTAAAACAACGCATTTCTAATAGCTTGATAGCAAGAGGATTACTGGCTATACAATTTCAATTGTTACTTCTACTAACACTTTAATAGTAGAACATTATGTTTATGGTGCTTGGATTTATGCAATTTCTAATCCCGAGCTTAATTATTTGCACTAAAAACGATATATTTTCAAACAAACTTGATTCAACAATATTTTAAAAGAACTTACGCAGAAGCTTCTGGTATAATTGCTGTCAATGTAAATAGTACCTCCAATTGATTTCTAGGATTATAGGTCAAATTTCGAAATCAATGAATGAGAAGATCAACATCTACAAAGAAGCTGCAACTTAACGTAAAATGCAAAACAGGTGCGAAATAGATTCTGCAACATAAAATGATTGCGGCTTCGTTAGAAAATTCTGATCTTTTAAGTTCAGAACAATGTGCAAGATCCGTATCATTACACTATAAAGTGACAGCGAATTCTTGTGATTTTTGGCATGATTTGCCGCTGTGATCTGCTGTAACCATCGCATTATTTAAGCTGTGTCAATCGCCTCAAGCATCGACGATATTTCATTGTTTTCGCATTTATTACAACAGTGTTGTATTAAAGCGCTTTACAATTATTCAAAGCACATATCTTAATTGGTATAGTGAATATTTATGTTAACGCGCAAATGTGTCATCGTTTAGCAAAATTAATGATAGCGTCAGCAAAACTTAAAATAGGCAATGGGCTATTTTATAAAAGAAAAATCAAAATCAATGTTTAACTGACTTTAAGAAGGAGGTAATTACACCAACCAGCACCTGTTTGCAAAGTGGTTCTCGATGCTACCCATTAAAATGATTACTACTGCAAATTGTAATTTTTAGTAAGACACAAACTTAGAAGTACTATTTTAATTAAATATTCTGGTCTTATTTCTGTCTTGGTCTTATTTTTAAGCTACCTGCATGACATAAGATTACCTGAAGATGAGCAGTAAAAATTGTTATTTAAAAAATAAATGTAGAGATTAAAGCTGTTTTCATCTTAAGGTGCAAGTATTCTTCCAGTTGAGCTTTCTATTTATATCGGCTGCAGTATCCTTCAATTTTCACTCGTTCTGGAAGTTTTTGAAAGACCTGTAAACACACTTGAAATTCATCGGGTAGATGGGCCTTGGACCTTAACGTGAGGTCAATTTACAATAAATATGTGTCTTTAACTCACCATACATACAAACGAAGCATGATCCTTTATGGACTAAGTGGTGCCTTAGAAGAGGAGGAAAGAATGTGGATCGTTTCAGCATAATGGCTAATATGTTTATTCTCAGACCGTTGGAAGTAGAAGCCGCTTTCTACTACAAGTCAGCAGCAACTTTTGAACCGGACACCCTCATTATGCGCATAATTGAGGTAAAGATCAAAGTTACGACATTCTAAGCTAACTGGCATCCGCCAATGAATGCGACACCCACCTAGTTGCCAGCTTTGAAGACGCATTGGTTTTTACTTACAGTCTTCACTATCCGTGTTAAATATTATTTTAAGTCTTTAGTGGTGCACTGCACTTTATTTACTTTTTATCAACGGTGATACGCCATCCACCATTTTTTAGAATAGTTGGTCAGCCCGATCATGATACGGCTTTGAGTGGCCCATAATCTGAGTAATTGCCTAAACTATTTCATAAATATCATGATCCGATGCTGCATTTCCTCCAAACGCTATACACAATTTTGCTTGCATCTTCTGTATTTCCTGTACAAAAGTGAACTCGAATCGTAAACCAGACAAGGTTTAACTACAACACGTTTAGTAGATATTGGGAATCTCTAGTGACTAATAAGCATTACACAGAAAAATAAAGTACTGCACCGACAAGATGGCACACATTTTGCTTTGTAATGCAAAGAAGTTGTATTGTACAAGCCACTTCAACAAGGCAGATTTAAATCCGTACGAACATTTGGAATACATTATACATATAAGCGGAAAGTAGTGTATGTGTGATGCAAATATAAGGAAATTAAAAGGGTGCACATTATGGGTAAAAACCCAATTCTATCAAAATGGAAGTCAGGAAGCAAAAGTATTTCGAACGTTCGAAAGTTAATGCCAAATTTAAATAATTTTCTTCATTAAAATCATAAAGTAATAAAATAATAAAAGTGTACTTAAAAAATCCTTGACTCATTAAACCAGACGCTTTCATTTTATTGAGAAATTCGGCTCATGCTTTGCCCTTAAAGCTTTGTATTACCCTTGTTACCAGTTGAGCATTTTAACCCACTTCGTCAAAATATGAAGCTACATTAGGATCATCATTACCATCAAAAATAATAAGCATTTTCACAAAACTGTGTTCTTGCGAGATCCGCATAGGCAAATAATTTGTTTTGATCCAGCTTCTCAATTTTTTATCAACTCCCAAAATAATTCATTTTGTAGAAGTTGTGGCAACTCAGTTACTGATACATGGCGCGCATGTTGCATTTGGAGTCTTCATAACCTACAATTTGGTTTTCATAAATGAACTCATTTTTTTTAATTTTCATGATCCAAATAGTTAAGCCTTTTCTTTAATGAACAATAAGACTATCTTTTTGTTTATACTTCCATTAATGCCTTCAGCGTTAACTCGGAAGCAGCGACCAAGTCAACAGGTATATCATACATAATTCCTAACAACATGCTTTGTGCTGCTCCCTAGTATTAAGAAATTGAGACAAAAAATACACACAAAGTACGAGCAAAAGGGGGAAGGATCGAGTGGTTTTTATTTAGCATTTTATGCGATTGAAACTTATGAACTTTTGTGTTATAGACTGGGCGTAAACAAATGCCAACTTAAATCCTTCTATGATACGTGGGTGAACCAATTCATGAATAAAAGGCATTCTTAAAAGGTGTTTATATTGACTGCTCAAGAGCTATTTCTCTAAAATATAACAGTTTTGGCCATTTTATTGAATAAATAATCACCAACCACCAGTATTTTTTGACAAACAGTTTGTAGATAATATGTATATAGTTCAGCAAAATAGTAAACACGAATTTCTTGCAAATTGATGCATTACACCATTGGGCTCCAATAGCTATACAATAGTAATAGTTGAGATGTTTCAAAAGTACGCAACAGGTGTTTGTCTTTTGCCTTCCGCTTACGTCCAAAGCTTTTAAGAAATCATTCCTTTAGTAATTCTAGAGTTCATAATAAGAACCAGTATTTTAGTCATGAATTATGGTGTGTTGACATAAATTTATAACATGAACCTGGGCCTATAAAGAAAACTATAAATTGATACTTGAAGGAATTACTGAATACTGAATTCCAAAATGCTTCTCATTTTCTTTTTAAGAAATTAATTTTGGTCAAAATTACTTGATTTTGAGCCTTACTTATTTAGGATCGATGTTGGTCAACTCATATGGCTAGAAAAAATGTGGTTTTCATCGAAATTTACAGGACCATCACATCATAGTATGCGCAAGAAAGTTATACTACTCACGATTTTTTATGTTGGTATGTATGCGTTTGATGTTTTTAAAAAATTAGTCCACACGGTCCAAAGCTACCAGATAATTATGATCCTGGTTTACGGATGGTATGAGTAAGAGCAATAAGCTATTATATTTGCTTTAAAGAGTAAAAATCACTTATAAAGGACCTGCAAAAAATACCCTGATATTCCTAAGGGAGTCCATGTAATTGATACGAAGAATAGTTTATGTTGAGTATACAACCAAATTTGATTTATGAAAAATTGGGATCGCTGAACCTAATGGATTCACTCTTCACTCTTCAATTTTCACCGCTTTCTGAATGCACACCTAAGCAATAAATGGCACTAACATTGTCATACATTTAATTAATTCTGCATACGATTAGGTTTCTTAAAGAGTTACGCAGATTCAGTTTAACTGTATGCGTTTATCATACAAGTACACCTCATTTGAGCTTTGTATTACCCACTTAGCCATGCTTGCGTGTGCCCAAGGCATGCGCCACGATCAGTTGGCGTAAAATAGTTTTGATTCGATTTTTCAACCTTGACTCGAGCTAGTAGCCAAACGAGTCTTTAAAAGAAGGAACTACGTTGAATGTCTGTAAGGGTAGCATTGCTTGAGCTTTGGACTTTAACAATGCTTTTAACATCCCTTATTTTTGTTGCCCCGTTCCATTTCTGACTTGTGACGCGGACCTTGAGCTCAAGCCATTGAGCATGCTGACGAAGTCTGGGTGGTAGGAATGGTGTGGTGTTGGCGGCGGTGGTGGTAGTGGTGACGATGATGGTGGTGAGAGTGGAGGCGTCTGCTCTTTCTTTGATCTAGGCGTGTAATTGCCGGCAACGTTTGTGCGCGGAAACCATCAGTGCGCATGCACGCGTGTGCGTTTGCGTGCGGACATACAAGTTGTGCGTATCGATCAGTAGCCCATCGCTTTGATGTTAGCGGGTGCGTTTGCGAGTCCACGTGCACTCTCACACGCCCCCAGAGAGAAGAAAAAGAAGCAGCGGTACACCTCAAAGGCTCTGAGGACGGGAGTGAGCACCTAGGTTAGGAAACAGATGGAGGGAGTAGGGGGCGAAGGGAATGTTCGTGTGGGTTGGTGGATGCAGCCACATGCCCAAGAGTCACTGAAACAAATCGGCGCAGCAGCTACACTTGCGAATTTTTTTTTAATATGGGTTGAATTTCCTTTTTATAAAGCATTTCGCATCACTTTTATGATGCAACTTTTAACTGTGTTAGAGAAAGTTATTTTGGAAAAGAAGACATGGAACCAGTAAAAGTCAGACTCGGTTTTTGGAATCGTTAAGAGAATTTATTGGATTTTCACTTCCAGCCACAGTTGAACAATCACACGAATTGACTACTTGAAATGTATCGAGAATTCCTCCGCACTATGTTAACACATACTTAAAAAATCAGACATGCAACATCAATTTAGGCTGTTTAGACCACCCACTAAAAATTGCACCCTATACATTTATCCCACATAAATTATTGGTACAAACTTTGACTCAACATTCACTTAACAATATAAACCATGGTAGTGCTTTTGTGCATTGGTACTCTCATTTGATGGAAACTTCGGCATGTAAACGTAAAACCACGCATCTAGCATCATTTGCCTTAGAATTCGATATCAAAAAGAAAGGAGGATGATTTTGAATTTTTACTTAATTTTTTTAAGTAAAAGCTTTAAACAGAAGGTTTCACCTAACTAATCAGCAATAAGTGGAAAGTATTTTTCGCTTACCATTATTTTGGGGTTTTACAGTGTAAATTAAGGTAAATCGGAGTTTATTCCAGTTTTGTGATCCCAAGTGCATTGATCGTCAAGAGGCGTCATAGTCGCAAAATTCGTGATTTATAATGTCCATTTTGTGAGGTGTACCAGCAAAGCATAAACTAAATCATAAATATAATCTACACTATGCAATGTGGGCTACAGTTATGCCTAATGACAAACTCGTTTCTTAACCGTAAGTGTCAATTTTAGGAGCAGCCGTCGTGTCCAAAATACTGGTACATTTTATTTGATCGTTCTCAATATGCGTGATGTGTATTCTTAAAAGAGATCCCTGCTGTCCTTTGGCTAAGCATAACTTATTGATATTTTTATGTATGGTCAAAGAAGCTTGCCATCCACGTGCAGAGGTGCAAAGTGGTTCATGATAACGGTAATCTTAAAGCCCTTTCTTAATTCCTGACATTTATTATGTATAAAATAATTATGCGACCATTTTAAAGTTTTACATTTAACCAGTAAGACCAAACAAGTTCATTATTCATGAAAACCTTTGCATTCGACCCCTAGAATACGAGTCTCAATGATCGGAATTTAGTCTCATAGTCACTGGTTATTCCATACCTATTACTAAGATTACAATTAACGGTGCGCAAGAAATAAGAATCTTAAGAGTATTAGTCTTATTTTTACTGTAAGCACATAATTAAAGTTTACATTTTGTTTACAAAAAACCGGCTCACATAAATATGGCCAGTAGCTTAAACATTGACACGGAATTTGCGGATTTAGTACGATTTCCAAAAATATAATGCAACTGAGCATTCAAATCTGCCACGATTATATCTATCGGCCCAAAAATTGTTCCTACAATAAAATTCCGATCACTGGGATGAAATGCCTGAAATCGTAAAACAATCGGTACGTTGGTGCACTTTTAACCAACCCCACAAGCAGTTGTTGCCCAAGCGGCTTAAGACAATGTGTATCTTGTTATATATGTGTTTTTTATCATAGATCCAAAACTGCTTTAAGCTCCACGACTCGACTAATACAAGGCAGTCCTTCTCATATTATTTACCTGTTCTGCATTGTCCACTGCTGCAGCTGAATCGATACCTGACTGGGCGTGCAAACTCACCTTTGAGAGCGGCTCCCTACAAATGACGAATGTACGATGCCCGGTACGACCAGAATACTCTCCCTCCTCTTCTCGCCTACGTCCGATGCCCTCTAATGGATAGTGTCGCAATGGGCACATTTTCTGTAGTAGTAGCAAAAGTACACTTTTTTGATTATCGAAACTCAAAACCTCTGGATGACAGGTTTATCAGTCCACATTTGTGTAAAATTTAACTTATAGGTGTATATTTTCTCAGCTTAAAACCACTAGCGCAAAGCACTCTCCTACCGATTTAAAATTTTGCTTATTAAATTTACTTGTTCTCCAATTATCATCACTACTCAGGAAGATAGTATACTATGACCGTTTGGCATAAATGTCAAACATTTTCCAGTATGTAGATAACGCAAGATGCATTGCCATCAATTGCGTTTAATCAAGAAAATGTGAGCAGTCCGTTAGCTGAACAGCTATGTGAGCAGTTCCTTACGAATTCGTGGTAAAATACCATTTTAACTATTCTTTGCATGACTATTTCTAGTAAATTATCAGCAGTTCTTAGTTTCATTCTTTTGAGAAAAAATAGAGTGCAGGTCTAATGGACTTGTCACTCCTTTAAAATATTTGTTGAAACATTTAAATTAATGATTAGGTTTATTACTAGATTTGCCAACGTCTATAAATGTATGGCATTGGCCCACATGAGCCAGCTAGAGGTCATTGCAGAGTTTTGCAACGAAAGATTAATTTACGAGATGTGATTTATGCTGTGCTTCAATTTTTCCCAACACCACCCACACCTTAGCTGCCATCACTGAACACATTGGCCTCGTGATAAACCTCGATGATGGGCGTGGGAAAGAGATCAACATTTGATAGCCTTCTCAGTTTGCCGTGGTAACAGCCAGGGTTATTTGGCCCAACAAGAAATTGGTTTCGTTATCGTTTGTAGAAAAAAAGGATTTTTTATACACTTAAGAACTTGCCCATCGTTGATTGATGCTATAACAGTCATGAATTACCTGATTCACATTTAAGATGCCCAAAATAAGATAGTAAATGCGCCTTTTTAAACCCTTACGACATTTAACGTCTACTAAAGATCGTTTCTATCTTACTGGTACCGTCTGTAATCCTCCATTAAGTTAAAACTAAGAGCACCAAATAAAACTTGACAGAACAATGTAACTGATCGTCTATTTTGTATAAGGTCACGCATTAAGGAACACTGTCAAGATTATCGCTGATTAACTTGTATGCACCTGTGTTTTAAATAGCTACGTCCTTGCGTTAAAGTATTCAAATTTAGAACTGTTAATTTGGCAAACGCTTTTTTATTAAAATGAATTATATTATCTAGTTTACATCTTTTCCAGGTGGTGATTTTGTCGAATAAATTAATCGGGTCATGATTTGGGCCTCAAATCTTTCAATAAGGCACGATTCTTTGTATTTACGCTCTAAAGAAAATAACATCTTATGAAAAGCAGATCCTATTTTTCACGTGGGAGTTCACAGATTTGTGCGATTTTCAATCTTATTATAGATGCATTGTCTTTCAATGTGCCTAGTGAAACAGAGAGCATTTATGAAAATGATAGGTGAGTAGTAAAAAATGCACTGATAGTCTGATGTGAATAAAATGAGCATGTTTTAAAATTTCATACCGAATTACTGAACAAGAAGAATTGTCTACTGATCAGAACATAATAAGGTGTGCATTTGGATCTCCTCTATAGTGATCACGAGTGGTTATCGTTTTAATTCTAAAAGTTTAATAAAATCAATTTGCCTCATCACGTGTTATACACTTTGACTTCCACTTTTACTCAGTGTGAAAAAATTTTCAAAACCTAGTGAGCATGTTTGCCCTAGTTCAAAAAATGAGTCGCATAGATTATGAGGGTAGGTCATCTGGAAGTGAGTAAAATGCACTTTTTGTGATCAGGACTATATTTTGCTGATGAAATTAGTATCCTTACTTCGTTTATTAGTCTTACCTAACCGAAAGTCTTTAAGCTCTTTTACCCTGAAGGTGCCTTTATGGCAACTATACAATGTTAGTAATTTTCAAAATGTTTCCAAGGCTTGAGCAAGATGCACCATATTACGATTAGTGTGTTTCGTTTTATTCACTTGAATGTGAAGTTTATGAAGTCGACTTAAAAGCACGCATCAGCAAACACTTTTTAGTAACGTCTTTTAAGGACATTTTAAATGATTTGCATGATGATAGATTGTTGACAAATCCCTAAAATATTTTTTATTTTCTTTTTAGTCCAGAAGACATCACAATGCCTACTTGCCTGCCTCAATATTTTCTTCAACGGGTCACTCATATGATGACTAACGCAGTTTTTGAATCTCACAATCAATACAACGGTAAAAAATACCTTATCTGCCCCAGGCGAATGCTTGAATCCAGGATATTTTCAACAGATGGTTTACTATCATTTTGGTGCTCTGAGCATCACTGTCTCAGAAACGAAAATGATGCTTATATTCCTATTGGCCAAGCATTGTGCATGAAAGCATGACTGTGCATGCTCCGTTACACCACATAAATCAATGACCCTTTGAACAAACTATTCTCTGTACCCGTGTGTGCGTGCGTGCGTTTGTGAGTAAGCGTGTTGTGGTGAGAGGTCGCGCAACTCCAGCCCCTCCAACCCTTCCTAATAAGCGCGTACTGGACTGTGCGTTGTTTCGTGAGCATAAATCACCATCAGGTAGCCTTTTATCACGATTAACATGGCGCGCGCACAAACCAGCGGGGAGTGACTCCCACGATAGTCGTTGAGAGAAAGTTTGGCGGTGAGTCAACATTGCCAACGTATTGATTCTGAAACCCGGGATTAGCCTTTTAAAATTAATGGTCAGAAATGTGCGCGAAAGCAAAATGTTGAGTACTGATGATTAATAAGTCTTACTGATTAGAGGTGCTAAAGGTCGCATTTAAATGGCCACGTTTTATGCATTACAATATCTTATTCTAAAAGTTGCTTGAAACTGAAGATAACCATATAATTAGAAAGCCTTTTGATTTAGTTATTTAAGTTAAGAAGTGTTAGCTTAAGTTTAACTTCGTTTCCAATGGTCGATTTCCAAAGTGTCCAACACTGCAATTCAAGGTCCACATAAAGAGCTTTTCAACGTTCGTGCTACGGAATAAACAACTATGGCTCATTACAAAGTATTTTACTTGAATTTTGAGCTGTGTCACCCCTTCTATTTCCACATGAATGGCTTGTGGAGTATCGGTTATTACAAATTACCGATAGTTGGTCCTTTGATGCTGCGCGCTTTTGACAAACTTTCGAGTAGTTGCTATTTCTCATTAAGGTTTAGTAAAATCCATGTTAAAACTCAACACGGCACATAATTCAAGAATAGGCAAAACTGTATTGGGTTAAGAAAAACAAAGAATTAGCATAAATCCTAAAGCTAATAAGTGCATTTAAATGAAAACCATTTTAAAAGGAACGTAAAAAAGTAATTTGAAATAAAATACTTGCGTCGCGGTGAATAACTAGTAAGTCGAGTTCATTTGAGGACTAGTTTAGAAAAGAAAATCCCTTTAAGGTCAAGAAGGAAATCTGTAGTTCATTTTTTACTAAAAATCTCGGCACACTCGATTGAAGCCTAAAAATCACCAAATTTTGAGTAGGTCATTGGTAAGATTTGGATTCAAACTCATTTACATCGATGCTTTACTATCATAATACCGAAGATAGTCAGATAGAAGAAAATTTCACGGGAACGTCCAAACACGATGTTAGTACAATATGGACGTGCGTGTGTCTGTGGTAATTCACCTCATAGTAATCGTTATTGTTAATATTATTACCTTTGAAGTCTACTGCCTAAAGTATTCAAGCTCAACACGCCAAGAACTTGAGTCCCCTGGTCTGCATCAAATTTATTTTATAAATTAGTGTTCAGCCTATACAGACGTAAGCTCCTCTTATTCTTTAAAGTTTCCTTCTCTGGGATGGTTTATTTGAATTTACAAATATTCCTCATTAACTATATTATTTTCATGTATGTGTGTACTTCACTCTAATACTGTTACTAAAGTCCAACAAATTCTTAGTTTTGAATCTAACCTGTGCATTTTCCTCCATCAATTTGTCACCTTCAAAATTGTACTTTAAATCAGATCGAACGAATTAATAGATAACGCTTTTGGACCACTTTAAAAGATATTCAAAAGAGGCATGCGATGAAACATGGTATTGTAAAAGCAAAGGTAATAGATGGGGATTGGCTTTGCTGTATTTTATGTATGTTATAAAGCTGGACTACAATCCCAAACTGATTCATCGAGGGACATTACTTAAAAACCTTACAAACCAGCATCTGTAGATGGGAGCATTAAATCTCAGTGCTTCAAATAGCTTCTTGAAACTTTCCTCGCGTCCTTGTAGCTCATATAGACTAACGCAAGTTTGAATCTCTTCTTCGTTTGTCATTCATACTTTCTGCCGCATTTTTGGTAAAATTCAATTAAAGGAGGGAAAATTTGCCAAACCCTGCCTTTTTTAAGCTCCGGACATGCAAAACAATGTCAAAAGCAGATGTTTTCCTTTGAAATGGATGCGTTATTTACGTTGAAATATTTACTAGCACTTTAGCCACTGATTTAGAATGATAACAGAACTTTCTAGGGGTTAATGAACATTAACGTTCTTAGCTTTGGGTATCGATACGCATTACAAGGTCAATGACGGAATTTCCTCTCAGTTAAAGGGGATAAATTGTACTCATGTAGATCCAATGAGGATTTGTAAGCATTTAGATCTAAAAATAAAAGACTAACTGCGACCTCTTTTGGTAATAGTCTTGTAAAACCTATATCATAGCCGTTTCTGAGCAGCATGCCTTTTCCAAAAGAACGCTCTTAATAAATTCGACTGAAGTCTGATTCTCTAAAATAGCTCAGGGTCTCTTTCAATAAAGCTTTAAAATGAAAAGGAATGTTGAATCAACTACATTATAATAATTGCTTATTGCTAAAATCCTTTCACATGCCTTGAGTTGTGCAGCTTATGTGCCTACAAATGTACAATGAGTTGCTGATAAACGCATAAGATGCCAAGTGAATTTACTTGCTTCGACAATATTGTACAATTTATGCAAGCTGGGAAAGGCGACCAGAAATTACGCAATGCTATTCACCGCAATCGGTTTATTTTGGGACGTGGTCTAAGTACCGGCCTGTAAATTTAGTAGATATGGAGTATAGATCGTAGAGGCTGAATTGGAGTTTTACTTTTGCTGAATTTTGTAAAACTTAGAGGGTTCTATATATCTCCTCAGCTTCTGTTCTAAAATAAGTGCCCCATTTTGAGTTGAGAGGGCGGATTCAGGTTAAACTCTGGGGTAAATAACTCACTTTTAAAAAGGGTCTTGTATACCGCATTTACAGGATAGCCTATATTGCAGAATTTGATACAAATAATTCACTGTGTGTGCATGTGACTGTGTGCTTTTATATTTTACGACGTCACCAACAACTGGAGCAGAACCAAGAGCCTATGAAGGTGTTGCTTATCATGCATATTTTTTAGAACTGTATTTCTCTCGGGATAGGAGACAATCTAACCAACTGGAAGTCTGTTTTTTGCTGCTCAGTTACTGTAGGGTAGACTTCCCTATATTAAATGGTATAATTTAAGTCTTTAAACCAAACGGCTTTACAAAATGTGGAAAAATATGGGACTACATTTGGCTTTTTGTTAACTTTAGCTATATCAGGAAATAGGACATGTTTGACCGCGTTCGTTTGTTTTCTTTATTTAAGCATTCGTCAGTCTTCTTTGTTTTTTACTAACGAAACAAAGTGAATTAAAGTACTGTTTAGTAGTCTATTTTAATCCAGCCTGTGCACCTTGCAAAAGCATACAAATTTATAAGGTCATTTGCTGTGTGACAGTCCAATTTTCGCTATTGTTAAGCTTAATCTTGAAATCAATCCTTATGAAAGTAATTACATTGTTTAACGTGCAAAGCGACTTTTAGTACAAAATCCTTTATTGTAAATTTGTTGGTTGTGATGCACAGAGGATCTAAATTCATCCGGTAGGGAGTAAGATACTAAATGAGACGGACAAATAATATGGGGTTAGTAGGAAGATAATTTGAGTTGTCTATTAAATTTTTAAACGGTTTCGTTATTTTTTAAAACAATATAGGTTGAGTCAGGGTTTTGAGCCCTTAAAATTCTTGCTAAGCATGGGCCTAGAAAAGTATTCCTATATTTTTCCATTAGCCCCGTATTATGCGTTCCTACTAATGCTGTAGTTCTTGGAATTTGTTTTTCTAAGTATGTTCTAACGCTTATAAATTTTCAATGCTAAACACACTTTATTGGGTCAGCTGATTTTCAACTAATATTCGCCAAGAGGCAAAACCAAATCAGAGAGTTGCTTTCTCCAATTTATTTAAAATAATGTTTCATGATGTTTGTGCCAATTTTACACCGCATTTAAGAGCACCCAACATCAAGTGTGGAACCGTTTATGTCAAAAACAGCTAGAAAGTAAAATGGGTTAGCTTCCACGCTGTCAGAATAACACAGTTTATTTATGCATTACCATGTGAAGGGATGCTGAGGGATCTGTAGTGTAGAGGAATTCCATCGGATGGCTGCTGCACCTAAGCAAATGATACTGATTCCCATAAACTTTGGATTCGAAAAAAGCATGTACATTTTCAATGGCATGTGCGCAAGCGAATCACTTAAGTACCAACAGGGACGAGATTGCTATAGCAGACGTTCTAACTCACTACCGAGTTTTATCAAGCATTACTACAAGCGCTTGAGTGTACCAAATCGATTCATCGTTTGAGTAGGGCTCATTTTGTCGACTTGTTTCATTTAGCTAAAAATTATTTCATCATTATGACCGCACGTTAATAACCAGAATAATATTTGTTTTGAAAATTAGCACTCTTCAGTTTATGACTTATAGTACCTACAATCCGGGAGAAAATATTTGCTAAACTTTAAAACAAGTGATTCTGTCCAAATTTAATGTTATTCAATTTAAGGATAAGCTACTTACTAATTTAAGAAAACCAAACATGGTATTCATATCTCACTTTTAAAAGAGTTGAACAGCATTTTTAAAAACCTCTTCCATTACCATAGCAATATTTTTGTGTGAATTCCTTGAAAAACACCAACGCGAGGCTTCATTGCCGTAATATCTGTCTAGATCCATTTCAAGGGGTAGTCGTTCTCATCCGGCCCCCCAATTTCCACTTTCCACTATTCTCTGTTCGAAAAGGCTCAACCACATTTGATCAAACCTTAAACCACTTTTCATTTGACACTTAATTTGACTTTAAAAGCTTCAGGTCTTACAATTTTAGCTTACATAGGATTTTGCGATCTGCGAAACATGTTATTAATGCTAACCTAATTTATCTGTTTAATTTAAATATTTAATTTAAATGATTATAAATTTATCAAAAAGATGATTGGGTAGCTTGCATTGCTATTGAGTAGTTGAATGTAAAAACCAATTGTGTAACATTCGCAGCCAAAAGACTTTAGTGATATAAATCTAGAATCAATAGCTGCTGAGAAGTAAAAAGCGATTCCCTACTTAACACGCTGAAATGATAAATTGAAGCTCTAGTCCAGTGCTCAAACTGCATCCAAGATATAAAAAATTCTAACCAAATGAGCCAAATCAAAGTTTTGCAGTGACGTTTAACAGTGTTAATACCTTAATCGACTTACGTTGTGGACCTTAATAGCATAAATTTATGGTGAACACATGATGTAATGTGAGGTGTATATGTTGACATTCGTTAACCAAAATTCTTGTATTGGTTACTAATTCGCTAGTTGCGCATATTTGCAAGGATTTGGATTACAATAACCATTTTTATAATTGCTGAGCTTTTTCTGATGTCAAAGTCCCTGAAACAATGTGTGTGCCTGATATATTTTGCCTAGATATTAATGGCACTGAGTAACCTAGGTTCATGGGTTAAGCGCTGGCATAAATTGGTGATAGGTGTTTTGGCGATATCGTTTGTGAAAAACAAAATCTTTGAAAACATGCATTACTTTGTGGTAAAATAATTGGTCAACGAGTTATGCATGTATGCTTCGATATTGGTGTAGATTAGGAAGAATTACCTTGTTAAAAAAATATGGGAACCTTGAAACAAATTGAACTTTATTAGCGGTAATATGATTCTTTTCTAGAAATTACTCCATTTTGTTACACTCAATTTTAATTTATTCGAGATGCTTATCAACCCAAATATATTTGTTTATGGACATGGTCAATCTTAGCATTAACATTTTAATTGACCGCAAGTGCTAGTGAAAATCCCTGATGGAAAGCTAAAAACATCAATACAAGCACCAAGCCAAATAATTTTTTAATTTTACTTTTTTATTTTAGGATTAGTTGTGAGAGAGATCTCTTTCCATCCTCTGCCAGTAAGTAGTGTGTTCCACATTTTACGAAGAAATCCATATTTGCAATAATTAGGGAGATATTAAACTCCATTTAGGCAGTTGTTTATCGCTCAAATGATGGAAGCACAGACAGTTCTCTCACCTCTTTTCCTCTATGCCATCTGAGTACGTGTGCGTAAAAAAAAGGCGGTGTAGCTCTTTGTTCTCTATCTCCGCGGCATTTATCAAAGCTACGAGGGTGCATGCCTGTGCGCGAGCGCAGGTCTAAGAATATATTTGTGGGTTTTAGGGGGTGGCTAGTGGGGGTGAGGGAGGAAGGTGGACACTTTACGAGGAAGGGGGATCTGTACTTCTTCTGTTTAGCTAGATATTGATTTATTTCTCCTTTGCGTAGCGGCGGCGGCGTTTCTAAGGTCCATAGGGTTTTGTTGGTCCACCATAAATTAGCTCGCTTGGCGTCACGTTTCGTTGACTTGATGGTAGGGTCAGAAGCCTATTGCAAAGGGTTATAGTGCCTGAAGGTAGCTGCATATGCCTGTTATCAGGCTTATGAATGCTATCAGTTTAAATCTTTTCCTTTATTACAATCAGTATGCAAAACAAAGCAAATCATTCATGAGGTTGAGTGATGCGTAATTTTTGGAATTTGTTATCAAGTTGATCTAATTAAAAGTTAATTCAAATTTTGTGCAACGAAGGGTACTTTATCAAACATGAACACAATCGTACCAAAACCTGTGATAAAAATGATTTACAACTTAAACTCTTCAAATGCAATTGGTACGAAAAACAACGGGTGTAAAAATTATCAAAACGAAAATGTAGTATTTTAACGCTAATCTTAGGGATTAAAAATCTTAGAAAAGTAAAATATGCAGCGCTTTTCTTACATGACAAATAAGAAGTATTATCTTACTTGGTTTCCCTAATGAATACTTACTTCTCAAACCAAATAATTGTCACTTAGATTTATTTTAAAGCTGGAACCTTTTTCATAGTAAACATTACTTCCTACGATGAATTACCAACCACCAAAGACGCTTTGTTT
This sequence comes from Taenia multiceps, assembly GCA_001923025.3. NCBI lineage: Eukaryota > Metazoa > Platyhelminthes > Cestoda > Cyclophyllidea > Taeniidae > Taenia > Taenia multiceps. The sequence goes on along the minus strand of CM010311.1, from coordinate 74,054,714 downwards.
AAAGTAGTCCAATGGTCAGAGCTCAAGGATTACATGTGTCACATGCACTAAGGAACTGATAGACTTTTTGGGTGCCTAAATAAGGTATGGATTTTTAAACGTTACGGGAAATGAAATATGCAATGACTGCTATTTTCCTCGTGCATAAATAAAAAGATAAAACAAACTAGTGGGAAATCATATCAGTGACTAAAACAGGAGAAAAAATCATTCCACTCTCAGTAATTTTGATAAAACGATGTATTGCGTATGACTAGGTTATCAAGAGGGCAACAAGGTAATGAGGGAATCAAAGGCAAAAATGCTGACAAGACTGATCAAGCTGGTATTGATTTGTTTCCTGCGATAAGTTAAAATGCAGTTTCTTGAATCCCACAATTCTGGTTAATAATGTGAAATTATATTAATGTTTTAGAGTAACTTAAGCAACTGTTACTTTTGCCAAAATATATTCACTAAGATGGAAATGAATTACTAATTTTTGCATCTTAAGTATGTTAAATACCCTTAGACGTGTCAACGTACATAGTGTTTAAAGACTGCAATAGTTCCTCTTTCATAGAGTGCTTTGCATGATCACTAAGCTTTATAAAGATAGCTTAAAGCCTAAGGTTTGTATCAATCCTTAGTGTGTTTTACGATTTTTTCCCTCTGCTAGACTGTATTCTTACAACTTTTATGTGTCAGTGCTTTTCTAAACATATGTATTACTGCTTAGTCAGGGCTGAGTTTCTGTAAGGTAAAATCATGCATTATCACATTATCTGATGTGTAAACTTTTGAAAGGACACTTTTTCTAATTTTATGGACTGTCAGGCATCTCAGCATCACATTGATGCAAGTAAATGAAATTCAAAAAAGGTAAACATGTAATTCTGGTCATTTTGGATGCTATTTGACCTTTGCGAAAATAGTTTCAGGGAATTTTGAGTTCTATTGATACAGGATACAGATGCTGCTTTGAAGTTGTAATATTCCTGCGGTTTTATGTGCAAATCACTCTTTGATTGACTAATTAAGACCATTTTTGGAACGTATATCTAGGCCGTATGTTGAATACTTGATGTCTGGATTGACGTTCAGAACTTTTCTGGTTTGTAAAAATTTGTGCATGCAAATGCGCTCAAAATTTACAATTTGTAGTTAATTATGATAGTGTACAAAGTTTTAGCTAATTATCAGAGCAACTTTAGCATGACATAGCTTCCTAACTACGAAAATCAATGAGTTTTAACAATTCATGGCTGCAATCATACTTTAAAAATTGTTTTAGTCTGCATGTTCCAAAATTGTACTGCTCAATTCATTGGAGTAATGTGTTGTCTGTAAAAGAAACGGGTTATGAACTGCAGTCTACTTTAGTTATCTAGTTAATTTTTAGCCTCTTCGAATGAATCATCAGCTCTATTCCTCACCACTACCTTATCCTGTTTGTCTTGGTGAAACATATTCTTCGAATCGCATTACCTTTTGTGAATCAAAAAAGCAAACTAAATCGTTTTAGCTCTTAGTCATTATGTGATTTACTTACATCCTTTAACTTTTTAAAGTCTACTTACACAAAAGGCATTTTACTAAAAAATTGAATCCCAAAATGCTTGTTCATAGTTGTAAAGTTTCGTAGTACGTCTTACATTTTATCATCCGGAATAAATTTAAGTCTGAATAACATTGTTATCTTCAAATTGAATGCAGGCTTGCACATAAATGAGGGCAGTCTTTTACCTATAAATGCAAGCGATTTCATATTTTCATTACCGTCTGCAAAGAATAGGGGAGGGGACACATGCTTCCATTTTACGACTAACTCGGTAGCTAGTGACAGAATGTATAGAATATGAGAGGACGGAGAGCACCGACAATAATAGCACAATAATGAGCGTTTTCATCAACCGACAAAGGCACACTTGCTGCCTCGTCCCCTTTGATACCCTTAAAAGGCACCGACCATACCCCTTGTATCCCATTTGCAACATAACAGTTCTTAAATCAGATCCGCCCCCTGTTGTCATTCTTATGAAATAATGGCTGCTATTATAAACGTTGCTGAGGGCATAAATTAACTACGAAAATCTAGGAGTTTGTTGAAATTCAAGTGGAAGTCTTAAATTTTGGTTTTTGAGTGAATTTTAACTGTGCAGAATCATGATTAATTATGCAAACGGGTGTCAAATGCACTCCTTGAAGAATTTGACCAGCTTACATTAACTTGCGTTACTTGATTAAAAGTGTGAGCAACAAAATCTGACAGACTGATCAATTAATCCAAAACCCTGTAATAAGATAGCTAAATAACAAGATTAAATAATCCTGATGGGATTCATGAAGGGTTTTTTGCTGACTCCGAGGATTTAATGATAATGCTATGTAGATTGTCATCCGTTTAAGAGTACAAAATTTGGTGACTTATTTTACTAAGTTGTTTGCAATGCATGCTGTAGGCTTGATGAAATATATGGAGATCATTTGAAGTTCTTCGCTTGGTAAAGATAAGGCTGTCTCTTCAAGCGCCTTCATAATGTGGCTTTTTGAGCGCTTCTTTGTCCGAATGATTAAGAATTTATGGTTCCTGCCTAGACTTTGTTAGAAGCAAGTCGAAAATCTTCTCCATATTTTAATTGATCAGTTAATTGAAATTTTGGGACCTGAATCAAATGTGATCCATAAAAGATACCTGCGACCAATTTCAATTATGCTAATAAGAGCCAAGCAACCACTACCCACTGTTAATGGGTCATTTGTTCACCAAAAAATAGCACAGCCCCCACTTTTTGGAATATATTTATTCTATGCACTTTCAGCTTATAAAACTCGATGAGCTATTTTAAAAAGAAATTTGACTATAGATCCCAACTCACATCTGTATTTTGTTCTCAAACGCATTTGATATTTTATGCACCAGTTCAAAACCGGTCACTGCTATGAAACTCCAAAAAGTACTGCATAAATTGTGACAATGCAAAATCGTTTAGAAATCACACATAAGACAAAAGTGTAATATTAGCTATAGATTTCAAAAGGGTTGTTCACTTTGGATTCTCAAAGAAACCAACAAAATTCAAGGTGTAAGTAATAAATCGAAGTTATTCAATATAGGTTTTGTGTTTATAGTGAAAATGAATTTTTGGCGTAAGTGCGATACGTCGATTATTGGTAGGCTTTAACGTGTAAAATGAATCCGGGTGTAAAAAGCGAGTATGCATGGTTATTTAAGTTATAAATTGACTTTATTTTGCGTAGGACATGCAAAGATCTTCTGACTCTCTGCTACTGTCACAAATGTTATGCGTTTACAGTGGGTACCAAATTATTGTATAGACTGCCAAGCAAAACATCTCCATAATGTAAGACCTTTAACAAAGCCATTACATATTATAAGGAATAGGTAAATGGACTTAAATACAAAAGCACAAACGTCATTTTTTATTTTCGCCTGCAGCTTGAATGTGTAAACCGGATATTTATTGCCATTTGGAAAAATTTCGTCATACAAAAGTTATAATTTTCGCCTTTTAAAACGCTATAAAATTTGGACCAATATTCCAGCCTTATCTTGCGTGAGTGAATGATCCGATGCTTTGTTACTTTTTTATCTAAAACGCAGTAATTTTAAATGATAGGAAAGAAGAATGTCCTCTTAAAGGGCAAAAAACTGTTTACTTAGACAGATTTTATCTAGAGGTTTTAATAATTAGCTGCATAAGAGCTTGTTTTGGCAAATACAAAGCAATAATTTGCATTCTACGGAAAATAACTGCATGGAAAATATTTAACCACGAAAGGTCCGATTATTCCTCACCAGACAGTTTTGAACCTGTTCAATGGTTGCGCAATTTATATTCATCTATTTCATAACATCATTGACAACAGCCCGTAATGAGTTGCTTTACACCTTCTAGGTCTAACGATTTTAATGGATTTAACCCCAGTAAGTTAAATTATTAAGCGCCATAAAATCCAAACTCAATGCTTTTATTTGTTACTTACCTTTGGTGTAACCCAGGGCTAGGCCCATTTACATTTTGGTCTCTGACGTCCTAAATGTAGTTACATTTTGATTTTAGCCTTTCTCAAAAACTATTCGTTTTAATGTGCGTATGATGGAAATCTGGATTCCATCTTCATAGGTCCTCTCTGCAATTATCACCTTATCCTTACTAATACTTAATGATATTAGCAAGGTATGTATTAAGGGTAACTGCTTCCATCTTGTAAATAATTTCATTTTATGAAGTCTTCATTTCCTTCATTTACTACTATGTATTTACTTCATATTTAGCAGCAATAGCCCTAAATGAACAATTTCTCATTTAAAGTATCTCTAGACAACATTCAATTTGCAAGTATCCTGGGCTCCAGAATATTTGTCAGTGTTTTATTTTCTATTAAGTTTATCCTCTCACATGCATTATTTATGATACCTATACACCTTGTTTATTTAGTTCATTTGATGTATAACTCATAGACTGTGACCCGAATTCCAGAGCCTTATCTAAAATTGCTTATTTACTTTATTTCTGTCAATTAACACAAGCAGCAAGAAGCAGACTGCATAGTTACACATTAAAATTAATATAAATGTGTCCAACAGTATAAATGTACGAGATGATTTGTACTGGCTTGTCCCACTTTAATTTGATTTCCAATATAAATGCTAGGTTGCACCATAACTTTGCCACTGCAAGCTTGATATATGTTGATGGCCGTGTTTTTGTAAAAACAATCATACATTTTTGCTTAGTCGAAGGGTTAGTATTATTTAATAACATCTAATTAGAGCTGGGATAAAATTTTCCTTTTCTCAAACTAACAAAATGTTAATAATTTAGGATTCCTAGAAATTGAGTCCTTCAATGGATGATGTAGATAATGATTTGTAAGGGAGTAAATATTTAGCACCTAATAAAAGCAACAGAGCTTACCATCATATTTTATTAAATTTTCTGGGAGTTTTTGCCCTAGTAGATTGTATATTATTAAAGCGTGGCATGCAACATGCTTCTTTTCCTAAAACAAGCCTTTTAAGCTTATATTTTAATGTTGAGGGCACACGTAGTAATGCTGTATTAGCCGCCTATTTATCCGTTAATAATGTTTCATCACTGATCAAAATTTGTTATCGCTGCTAAGTAATACTTATATAAAGGCCAATAGATCCATGCATGCATATCTACTTGCGTACAGATACTAGTAGTTACCTTTGACTATTTGATTTTAGAAACTCGATCAGGCAGGGTGAATTGCGCTAAGAGTTTTGACACAGTGAATATTTTTACTCCTATATATAACTTAACATGCGAGTATGCATGACCATTTAAGTTATTAATTGGCTTTATTTTGCGTAGGTCCATGCAAAGATGTTCTGACTCTCTGCCACTGTCTGGCGAAGTTTTGCATAGCCTTGATAGTAATATCATTTACCCAAACTATCTACGTGATGCTTTGTTTGTTCGAACTGTCGGTTTCGGTCACTTGGGTGACCATATTGTACCAGCTGGTTGGCCAGCCTCCGGGCCGTGTCAACAGCCCCCAAGCCCTCTGTTTCCAGAATATATATTCTGCCCTAGTACTATGCCTTCTTTTACCTTAAGGGAAACCTCGGAACGCCATAATCTATTCCTCAAATAAAGTTGTTTTCACTAAGGCTTTTAGTTTGACTCCAAAAATGCATTGGAGCTTAAAAATGATTACCTTTTCTGTTGGGTCTTTAATTGTGATTGTGCATTATTAGTTGAGCAAAGTGGTCATTATATATTTTTTAAACTAGACAATGGAGGTGGTGGCCGCAAGCTGCCTGTTAAAATATTCTTGTCTGGCATTTTGTCAATCCCACATATTCAAAATAAATTGTAGTGCCGAAATAGGTTGCTTTGTTTCTATAAAAAAAAATATTCTCCATGCATGGTAATTATTTAACCAGGTCTGTGTGGAAAACGCAAAGTCTGTCAATATTTGGTGAATGTGTTTAACTGTATTAATAGCATGCTTATCATATGTAATTGGATAAATACATGCATGTATTCAAAGAAGAATGTTTAGGTAAAATGATAAGGCTAAGGAGCGTTGGGAATACTGACTATGGGCAATAAATAATTAGCTAGTAAAAATATTACCATCATGATATTTTAGATGTGCATGGCATTTCTAAGTGTGCGAACTCGTTTGCTAGAAAAGAAAAGGTTTTTTACCGTTGCTTGGTTCTTAAAATGATTTAACTCAAACAATAATGCTTTTAAAAATATCGTTTTATTTACAATTTTTAATACTATGTTCATATTTTATTGAATTATAAGTACATTTGCATAAGAATTTGTGGAATCACTGACACAGATGAATAGCGTCTGTGTCAAAAATACATGAGTGCAATGAAGGAAATCAAAAATGTTGTGTAAGTGATGATTTATTTTTTAAGTGTAGCATGTATTTACGATTGTGGTAAAATGGTTCATGCCAGTTCTAACGAACTAACGTAATGTAAAAGATAGTTTGTTTAAAAAGGATCTGCAGATTACCATTTAAGAGAAAAACTGCAGTCCGATTAAGTAAGATACCTTTGTGGTGTCTTAATAGGTGATTAAATCGTTTAGTTGTTCTTTTTACATGAAGTGTTTAAAGCGCACAAATTACAGGTTAGGTAGGCTTCGAAGACATTACAGTGTGGAATGTAAAAGTACATGCAAGACAATTCACGTAAGGCGGGATAATAGATAAAGCAGAACAATATGGGTAATGCAGCAACGAAAGACTTTTACTTTCGGCGTCTAAATGGCTCAGCTTCTTCTCTTAAAACTTGTAGTATTTTAAGAAGGGCTAAAAAATAATCACATATCAACGCTAAGCATATGCTAATGGTGTGATAATTCTTAGTGAAGAGATTATTAGTATCTGGTTCTGTAACCCAGTGTAAGTGTTTTACTCTGTTGCATCAATGAAGCAAAATTATTTATGGCTTAATTAGGGCTTAAGTCAAGTGTTTTTATATTTACTTAATGCTGCTATTTCGTATTTATTTGGCCCATCTGAATGATGCTACCTTTATTTAAATAAAAGACATATACGCTGCAATATCTTGTCCATCAATCATCTATGCACTAGTATTTTCGTGTTTACATTCAATGTTTCCATTTTTTGACAGAGTAGATTATTTGTCATAAGAACCTTGTCAAGAGACATGTTAAATTCTAGATCATCTAATAAGCCATCCTCTACCGTCGCTACTTTCCTCAAGATAGTCAAATTCTCTATAATAATGGCACACACGATTACGATTGCTTAACCGTTGGCGAAATCAACTACGTCATATGAGCAGTATTGCTTTGCTATCCAAAATATATTTGCACTTGTTCTAAGTAAACAAGTTAACGTAAAAGGTTGGTGTGATTGTTAACTGATAATATGATTATTCTTTCTATCTGCGAGGAATTTGGGAATAGAGGGCCAAATCAAAAGATATTTCATCGAATACTTTTATAGATTATAAAAATAATTAGCCCAGGATTTTGATTTACGGCTTTGAAATGTAAGGAAAGAATAAAAATACCAATAAACAGTAACGGAATATTTAAAAGGCATTTGTACACCCTCACCATCATTCATAGCCTTACAAAACTTTTTTTAAATCATAAACTATCATTTTTTGCAGATTCTAACAAAAAATGCATTTTCTTGCATGTTCACATTAAAATTAGGTTGTAATGGCTTTTAGAAATTTTGAAGGAGAGGAATCGAGGAAATGGATGTTATCGTTACATGTGGCAGTTAAAAGTTTCCTAATTGAATTATACTTGTTTGGATGTAAAAGCATTCTAAAGACAATTGCTTAGGCTGCCTGGACAGTTTGAATGACCATAGAACAGATAAAAGGCGCCGACACGAAGTGTGGAGGCGCGTGGGAATTTTTTGGCAGGTACCAGCAGTCGGCGTTTGTGTGCGTGTGTAAATGTGTCTAGACGCAAAACCAGTTAAAATATTCAGAAAGAAAATAAACCCTTTGTAACGCAAAATTTATTTCTATTTTACTATTAACCCACTTTCAAACCAATCCTTCTTTCTTCATAAATGTTGCTATTTCTATCATTTGTAAGCCTTCATGAAGCTAAAACTTATTGCTTTACATTTATCAAATTCTTGGTTTTTTGGTCCTTGACAATCGAGTCATCAAATTGAAAAAATTGTAATTGGAATTCACTAGTGATGGATCAAGCACTGAGCGGCATTTAGAGCGTATTCCATGCACAAGATGATGAAAAGTTAGCATGACTGGAAATAAAAAATCGCTGTATGAGAATCTGCACTTTACTTACTCTAAACAAACATGATACCATGACTTTCATGTGATGCATGTGAGCTAGATATCCAGGCGTTATATTATATACAAATCATAGACATAAGACGCATCAGTATTAAAATGTATTTAACCGTATCTTATGTTAAACTGGCCCTTTGGCAGTTTGGAAGAATTATAGCGATCTGAAGATACAAAGCTACCAGTTACCTTGACTTATAATTTTCGTGTCTAAATTTAAGGTCTGGGAGAGGCTCTGTGATGAACTTGTTTGTAGAATAATGCCTGGATTAATGCTGCTTCTTTATCAAGAAATCAATTTACACTTTCACCCTGTGCAAGCTTTTTATAGGTGAGAAAATAAACAGCGGTGAACACTCAAGCTAAGCAAGGGTAGTATGCTAACACTATAAATCCGGTTATGAAATTATATATTATAAGGCTCCAGTGGATGCTGAGTTTGGCTATAGACCAAAAAACCTAAAGGGCGTCTTGTACGCACACACAGCCACGAAATATCAACCACTGTGCTCCAGTTGCCTTATTAAATGGCACGTCATTGAGCTATGTACACATTTTTTGGCATCTTTGCCTTTTATTTAATTAATAACTGCTTCAAAATTATTGTTTTCGTCCCAGAGGCTCTTTAAAAAGGAACATTGTCTTTCGGTGCACCAGTCGCAGAGCATATAAATGATTAATGTCAAAACAAGGGTTGTCACTATCAACACTTTAAATACCTCCATCTACATAGGGACAGAGGCTTAAAACACAAAGGACCAAAATTTTGGCCGAGTGGAACAATGGAAACCAAAACCACAGAAAGCAAACGTGGCGTATAGGATTCAAATTCTGATTTTTACCTTACTCTAGCTGCCGATGACTCGATTGAGTGGTGCGTTTGACCGTCAGCATGGGGAAGAAACACAATTTTGTGAGCATCCGTGTGCACGTCTCTACAGTTCCAACTAACTGTAAACATGCCCTAGATGTTTTTTTCCTTATGTGTCAACTGGGATCGCGTGCAAGCTCTTTTATTCCAAAAAACCACTTGACTGCCTATTCGTGTCGAATGAAGTTTTTTATAATGCGTAAGTATGCGAAAACAAATTTGTACAGGGCTGCCAGTACGTAAACACAATTTCAATAACTGAATTCGAATAGACGTATCGTCTCCATTTATGCCTTGTGGACCAATAAATTCACCTGTAGCTGAAAAAAGAAGTGTTAATTTGCATTAGGTTTGCATCATCGAAACACAATAAAACGTCAGGGAACCCGATACCGACCCAACAAAATTACGAATCCTGATGCTTTCAGTCTCGAAAAATGCACGCCAGCACACCTATACAAGTATCGAGGTGTATATATTAATATAAAGAAAGCCTATTTACCCTTTCTATGAATGCTTTGATGTGGGGATTAAAACTTGTGGCGGGACACAGATATTTGTTATTAATTATGTAAGCCGACTTACCTTACAAGGAAAGTACATCATTGGAGACCTACTGATTACCACATTAATGGTTAGCAGCTGAAGGCTCTAACTTTCCATTAATGTGACTAGACGTAGGTCATAAATTTGATGACCGCACTTAGGCCGAAATTTCTTGCACATGCACACAGTCACATTAATTATCATGTCTAATGACTGTGCATAGGACCTAAGTCATAATAAACCGACTGAACAGTCATAGAAAGATGCTCATTAAGCTGGTACAATAATAAAAATGACCAAACTTGAGCACAAGAAACGCTGAGAAATTCGGTTGCGCAGTTGCTTTTTCATTGGCTACCGCACGAATGGCGACATTGTGCGTAAACCAATGACAGTGCTGTAACAAGGATAGGCCATTTAGTTGCGCGTGCTTTTGATTCGTCAGGGCTTGTGACGAATGGCTATCTGGCATAGTCGTTAATTTCACACACGTGCGCACGCACAAACGTACGCACGCAGGCATGCCTGTATGAGCGTGACAAAGTTTGCCACCGGCGTGCGCTAACGCGCACACATCACCCCTTTGGTCGAGTGCGCTACCTCTCGTATTCACAATTCTAGTCACCTTGTTCCCCCGCCGTGCCTCTCTTTCTCTCTCTCTCTCTCTCTCTCTCTCTCTCTTCTGCCGCCTATTCGTACGTGCGCGCTTGCACACCAACGTCCGGCTAAAACAGACCAAGAGCATTTATAACCGGCCTTTCCCTTCATGCACCTAGTACCTTCCTCTCTTCCTCGCTCTCAATAAAAAAATGCCTATATTTGGTGCGTGTGTCTGGTGTTATTGTTATTGCCGCAGCAATTAAAAGAAGACGCGCACACAAGTCACGCGCGTGCACAAAAGTCGATTGGTCGAGGACTTGAAATGCTCGCAATGCAGACAAACTACCCTTCTTTGCCTACGGAAAATGAAGCAACCACCTCAACAAACCCACCTGCACCAGTGGCTTCAGCAACAGTGGCTGCGGTGGTGGTGGGGGGTGGCGGTACTGGTACAGGAAGATATACATCGTCAGCATTGTCGTCCACTCCTTTCCCAGGTTCATCAGCGATTGACGCTTCTTTTTCTCGGTGTGCACCTCCAGCCAGCGAAACGCAAACGTCCCTAAATGAAGTCCTTCACCGATCCTTGATGGCTTCTTCCTTCGCAGCCCACGAAATCAACGAGCCAGTCATTCCCAGAGCCCACTCTAATGGGAAAACCTTTGATCTCAATGCTCTGCGAGAGGCGGCAAGTCGTGAGAAAAAGCTTTTCGAATGTGATCCCTCAGAGAGAAAGGAAGGTGTAATGAGTAACTATGACCTGTCCTTTCACATGCCCACAGGGCATCCTCAGTGGACTACCCTTCCAGATAATCACCCGGTCGATATGCCACCAAAATTGGGTCAAGCCCCAGAGACTAGTCCTTCCGCCAACACCAAGCTTGGTTCCTTCTCACCGAATGTCGGAATGCTTACCTACACAAATACTGGATCAACCAAGGACCTAGATTACTTTTTGGCAGCAAATGCAGCTCGTGCACTGGTTAATCATCTAGGTGGAGCTGGCGGCACCGGCAATAGTGGTGGTAATGTCGCAACTGGTGGCAGTGGAAGCAGTACTGTGGCACAACCATCTGATCACCGATCGAAGTCTCCTTCGATGGGGTTTCGTGACATTGTGAATCCACACATCTCTCCACCGCAGCAACCTTCCTCGATGGAACCTCTCTACGCTCATCAACGGAGTCTCTCCGACAGATCCAGTCCTTCCAGATCCTCTTTCGGCCTCCCCTCACTGGGAATGAGTGGTAATGCTCCACCAAATATGTCGGTTCCGTTCAACAGCTCGCCACTGCCATTTTCCGTACCACCAAATTTTCGACAGAACAACCCAGCGTATTCATCACACCCATCACACCATCTGCTCCCACCAAATCCCTTTGGAGGACTTGACCCCAACTTCGCAGATCGCATGAAGGACTACTCAACACCGCATCACCTCATGGACCCCAGGTTCCCAGTCGCTAACTCGATGTCAAGGCTCCCACGTTCTGTATCACCGATGGACGGAGATGGAAGAGGTGGAGGGATGATCGGTGATTCTGGAATGAGTGACGCTTCGCCCAACAGCTCTTCAAGCGGAAAATTCGTATCATCCCATAATCAATCCGGGACAACTACTGGAAGCAGTGGGAATATAGTTCTCTATCCCTGGATGAACCCAAAGAGCTGCGGTAAGATGTCGCTGACTCTCCTAAATTAGCACATAGCGCAAGTGTACTGTGTTAAGTCTTGTCACAAAGATGCACGAACCGCAATTTTAATGTGACGACAACACTGTGCCCATAATTCACCACTGTGTAACAATTCATGTCTCTCAGTATCACATAAATTTTACTTAGCTGAATCATGCATAGACTGTGAAACGAAGCGAGAGACAGAGAGAGGAAGCCAACGCGAAGCAAGTTAGTGATGAACGGTTAAGTTGATGACCGTGAGAATTAAACACGCGAGCAGAATTGGGAGTGTCATGCAAGTCACTTTTGAGGCCAAAATAGAAAGCAAGTACTGAGAAACACTAGCAGTTTTTTTTATACAGGATTCAGATAATTTTAAAATAGACATGTACTTCGAAATCTAATGCGATATTGTTTGCAATTGTACTGGGTCAGTCCAAAACAAAAGGTTCTATTTTGATGGTTGAATGTATCTTAATAATAAAGCATAGTAGTATGCTGCAATGCTAATTCTTTGTTTGTCTGATAGAACCTACTTTTAAGGGTATCATTGACTGTTTTCCTACAGTTGATCCTTTACTTTTGGTAAATCTATAGCACGGTACTTAAAACCAAGAACATGAATAGAAACAGAGCTTTAAAGCACTAAAAAATTTAACGCGCTCGTTATCACATGACGCCAAGAAGGTAATAATTAACTCAGGTCTGAAAAATATAGTTTTAACGTAGCAGATGACATTGTCAAAAGTATTAGTTCTACCATTACGTGAGAGTCTTGAATGTAGCACGCAAAACAAGGCAAGAACATAAACATGAAAATGTGTGAAAAGTGTTCAAAATTGTATGTGATGCCTGATGCCAGTTTTTGTAGACCAAAAACGATTTTCAGTGCAATGGAACTAGTTCTTTCCACATTTCGACTTTCGTGCTCCAAGCAATTAAGGAGAATCTAATTTGCTGCCACAAAGAAAGCAACATCAACAACGAAACATCCCAAGTGGTAGTGAACTAAAAATGACTCCCACGATGATTTTTCCTTGTTCACGCTCTCCTACTGAATATTTAAAAACCAAATCCTATCTCTGGGGAGCGATTTAAATGGGCAATAGAGAAGTATCCACGATTTCTATTTAATAGACCTCATTTCTATAAAAGTTAAGACGAGCTTTCTGAATCAAAGGGTTGCTTTGGTTGCTTTGCTTTGTGTACTCATATTTTAAGAAAATAGATGTGCAGTTTGGAAGAGGCTAGGTGCATTTATCTCATTGGTGTAAATACTTCATTTATGGTTGTTTTATACTACTTATTCAACATGAGTAAAACTTGCATTGTTTTATCAATGCTTTCCTTCAGAATTACGAGGCATTCATTGATCATTGCAAATTTTATTTTTGGTGTAAAGTGGAGCTTTGGAGCGTGAATACTATGGTGTCTTCCATTTTATCACAAAATTGCCTTTCCACATGTTTGGGCTTAGCTTTAGAGCTACTTCGAGTGCAAATAGCCTGTATGGAAAATTTGAACTTGTTAAACTTGATTTTGAACTATACACCTTCGGTTGATTACTCTGTGTGCTCTTAGTTCAGTAACAGGCAAACGTAGAGAGCGTTTGGAATCCCTTAAAATATACTTTAGTTTGGTTTATTCATTGACATTATACACGATTTTTTGGACTTGTTCCGTATACTTAGATCTCGTTCGCATGCTAGTAAATACATAAGTACAGTAACTTGGCGAACCAGTGAACGAGGCTGATTAGCTGGTTGACGAGTTTTTTACTTCAGCACGCAAGGATGCTTGCTTTTGGTTTATGTGGGGTAGGGGAGTGGGTGGATGGCTGGCTGGCTGGCTGGTTAAGTGCGTAGGTCACCCCCCGCCTCCCTTCTCCGCCCATTCTCAAGCCGAGTGCCTGCGAGAGGATATAGGGAGACCTAAGAAAAGGAACAGACGTGGGACAGTTTAAGATTTTGCGTGACTCGCGTTAAGGGACTACAAACCGGAAGACTCGCGTGTTTGTCTACACCCACACAAACACAAGCTTCGCTCGATTTGAGGATGATGACAAGCACGTCGTAGCGAACGAGTGGGCACAACAGAAACCTCGGTCGAAGAAAAAAGTAAACTCTTAAGCGCACGTAGTGTCAATCTAGATTCCACGTACAGTAGTGGAATTAGTTTAAAATTATGTTTTCATTGGATAGACGGACAGTATATTATTGATGCAAGGGCGATAATTCTGTTGCAATAGGTCTTGCTAGTAAGCCTGACTAGTACAACTACAAAAATTACGGAGGCCTTGAATGCAGGAACTCTAATTGCTTCCTTACATTTCAAAAATGCTGCGATTTTAGGAGTTAAAGTATAACCTATCACTTGCACACTCTCAAAGGCAATATAATAAAAGCATTATTTTTATATAAGTAACGAACATTTGTCATGCGACTGTCTTGTCGATTATAACACTGTATGAATCAGTTAATTTGATATGAAGATGGTATTCATCAGAATATAAATGTATGCAAGAGTTTGAACTTGCTTATGGCACGGATCAAGCCTTATAAAACTGTGGTAAAATAAAGAATAATGTCTTCAGCCTGTTAGGATGTCTGACTATACTAACTTAGAATATACATGCAAACTTATCGGTCTGGAAAACACTCATTTTCATATGTGTAGTTACAATTATTTTGGGTACCAGGGTCTCCGGTGCACGATGACCGTGAGTGGTTGAAAAGTATTTTGAGGCTATGTTTAAGTGCTTGTGCCTAGACGTTCCTCGAAGGTTGTTATTTTGTTGTCTGGTAAAAGCGTCAATTGTCTGATCTTAAAGTTACTTAGAAAACAATTTGAAGAGAACTTATAAAAATGTGATATAATATGTTCACACAATCATATTTTCACTAAGAGTACCGTTTTTACTGATGTTATTTCTATTAACCCATTTATTAGATCCCATAATTGTACAGCAGGGTACCTTTTTTAATTTCCAGTACCTTTAGGTAAACCTGCTCAGGATCAGAATTTTTAGCCACAGATCTTAAGCCACTTATTCATACGCAAATTCTCCTTCCATCCAAATGAGCTCTAATGGTGGAAGCTTTAACTACTTTTAGTTTCTGAAGGTTTTGGTGGTAACGGGGACGTTCAAATGTAAAATTTATTCTTGCACAACCCTGGATGTACTATGCTGATGAGTTTTAAAATGAAAAATAATTACACGGCAACTTTTTTTGGAAAACGCAAGGTTGGATCATGGAATGTAACACGGCTGGAAACTCTGGCATACCTAAGCTCGTTAGTTCAACTTTTGTTGCATAAAACTGACATTTATCATGTTTTATTATTTAGCAAACGTAAACCAGAAATAAACATTTGCATTTGTTTTTTTCTCTGGTTTATTTGCATGCCTAAATTATTTGCTTTGGATTAAAATGGCTTAATACATGTTGATAAGACAAAACATCTTCACTATTTGACCATCCAATTTTATTTTCACTTATTGTGGAAAATAAATAAGAACATTTTAAGTGGAAGAATAATGAGAATCGTTTCTAAGGGTAGCACCAATCCCTTTTTTTTACCAGAGAGATTCGGATGCGGATAATCTACTGATGAACAGTGTAAAATAGGCGATCCTTAACCTCATCTGTGATACATTTTAATCTTTTGAGTTTATTGTGGAGCAGTACCTTCTTTTGCTCGTCCCAAATATTCTTTTTACATTCTTGTCCACCTATAAATACGTTGAATATCAATTTCCACTTCTGTGGTCTCTGGTTTTTATCCCTTTGAATTTCCTACCATGCTGCCGCCAAATATGGTGACTTTGCAGCTTCCGTGTCTAGTTGAAAAGCGCGAATGAGTATGTCTAAATCACAGACGCATACACTCAGCTCCGCAGTAATCAGAGTGTAAGGAATCCTCACAACTATGATACTAGAAGGGAGATTTTACACTCTCGTTCAGTCTTTCACTTAGTCAGGAAGCTAAGCCAAGTTGTGTGCAAAGTTGTCAACAGGTAATTGCATGGTATAATGAGTAGGAAACTAAAGCATGTATGAGAACTAAAATTGGTTCCACAACTGCTAGTAATTAGTTTAAAAGTACTTATTTTGCGTTATTTTTAAATTCAGTTGTATGAGTTTAAAATGTATTTTAAAATGTCAGTATTATGAAAGATAATTATGATTATGGATTAACTATAAGGAAAATGAACTAATTGCCGGTTAAATAATCCTAAATACCGATGATGTGTCATGGCTTATAATTAGAAAGATAATTGAAAAATTACACCGTCGGGTAGTCTTTCGTTTAATATATTCAAACCGTGTTCTGATTAATTAGCATTAAAGCAAGCAGAGATCAATCTCTGTTTTTTCTGAAGCATGGCACAAGAGCTGTTACTGAGACATGTTGAGTTAGCCACACCGTTCCGGCAGGTATATGAATAGAAAGGCGAGGCCTACATAGATGGTCCCATACAGATGTATGCACTTTGTTCAAATTACTGACGTAGGAGCGAAAAGATCAAAGTGAACGCACAAATACGCGCACCTCAGCACACCAACACACACACACACACACACACACAATGGGCGGGAGGGAGGCGATGCGGCAATGTCGAAATGCGTGTGTCGTCCGCAATGCTAATTCGGTGTGCAAACGATCTTACCTGCGCATACGCGCTCGCACACGCGGTATGCATTAATGCTTATTGATTGCGTGTGTGCGTGTACCACGCCTGCCCGCGTGTTGCGGTTACACACATATCCGCCTTTGACGTTTGAATCGTAGCGATCAAAAGAGCCCTCACCACCTCTACAAAATCGATCCCCAATTAACATATGCACGCTCTGCGATTTCTCGAAAGTGCACATGCATTTATATATTCAGAAAGAATCTGATCAAATGCATTCGCATGGTGGTCATGCAAAGTTTTGGAAGTTATAATTTAATAATAGTGGTAGGATGGTTGAGGTGAAGCAAGCATACGCAATAACCATGCGCAACTGATTGTTATACCCAATAGCTACTTATACGGCTCCGATCATACTTATTTGTCTGTGCACGTCCTACTAACAGGTGACAATGTTAATCTAATCCAAAAAAACTTGTAAGACTTCTCTAAAGCCCACTGACAGCAATCGCAGCACAGAATCATCCTGAATTACTTCATTTTCTAATATTTATTGGGAAGTTGCGCTTGCATATAAATAAGAGACCAAATTTTACTAGCCGCTATTCTAGAAAAAGATTTATTCTCTCATTTTTTTTTTGATGAGTTATGCGTGATTTTGTGCTTTTATAGTTGGTTTTGAAAGCTAAACCGCGAAGATATCGCAAAACCTTATAAATATCTTGGTTCATTTTTGCAGTGATTATATCAACAGCGAGACCTGCATCACCAAGTCATTTTGTAATTGATGCTTGAATAGTGTTTATATCTATGAACGCCGATTGTTTATGCACAATAAAGTTTACCTTAGTAGTTTTCATATAAAGTCGAGTCGCTTTAGCGTTGATATGATTTTGCTCCTATCCTTTACGTCGTGGTAACCTTTCTGGAAAACGGACTTGTGCATCACAAAAACCTTAGGTTATCGATGAAAATAACACATGAATTTTGATTCAGCTATAACCCTCCGAACGGCAGCATAATTGCCATAGCATTACCATCATAATTAACTCTGATTCAAATCTTCCATTGTCTTATTTTTAATAATCGGCGAGATTAAATACATTAGAAATATACCGCTCTTTATACAGAGCATTTCTTATTTTGTCATAACAATGTAACCGGTTTTGGTATTTAAGAGCAAAATTAATATATTTTCCCAGGAGATACTGAATGCATTCACACCTAGCTTAGAAAAAAGAACTTTATTTGATAAATTCTGCGGTCTGACCCTGAGGAAGTCTAAATGTTACTTACTTCATGTGATGCCATTTAAAGTTCGTGTATACAAAATAGGATTAGATCGGGGCATAAGCTTAGCCATTTCCTTCGTGTACCCATTATTACCCGTATCAGGACAATTCTTTGGTATATCCATGACATGGATTTTTTCGCTATTTTCTTTTAGGCATTAACTGAGCGTTCTCTTAGGACAACACGGTACAGTCACTTAAATTTGTCTCGCAGGTATTCAATTTTCCACCTTTTCTTGTAGAATTGGGAATTGAAAACAAGCGTACCCGACAGACCTATACTCGCTACCAGACATTGGAACTAGAAAAAGAGTTTCATTTTAATAAGTGAGTTACTTGCATGTTTATAATTTAAGCCTTTACCCATCATCGAAAAAATAAGATTACTTTTGCAAAAGAGTTTAATCACTGGTTTTTCACTAGCCTCTACTTTGTGAAATTGTTTTAAAAGGCTTCTTTTGGGAGTGGCAAAGGGCGAAAAGCCCTATGTTTACGGATGACGTAATCTTAAACGAGCAGACGTAGTTTGAGGCGCCGGTGCTGGAATAAACTTAGGAAAATTCGATTGATTAGGTGGACGGAGTTGGTGGTGGTATGGAAGGAGTCGGCACTGTAATGTCTGGCCCTTTGATCTTTAGCTGCACATGCGAGGAACGCAGTGCGTTGTCGTCACGCTCGTTTATAGACATTGTCTGGGCAGATAGGTGTGTGTACACCCAGGGCGAGAAATACCAATGATAGCCCGGACGTGCTTATGTCCCATAATTGGTGTGACCATTTTTCTCGATTAAGCTAAGCATAACACCAGTTTAATAAGGATGTTTTAATCTTCCCGATTTTAAAATGTACGCAACTGTTATTGATGGCACAGAGCCAATCGTTAATGGGTAAGTTGCGACCAAGACGAACGAATCAGCCGACTTCCGTGAAACATTTGAAATCCTATTACTCCAAAATTTTTGCAGCTGCTTTTGTTATGCATTATAAAGTGTTTGTAGCATTCGATCAATTAACTTTCATCGTGGTCTCTTTGAATGAAATTTCCTTTTTGATATGTACTCTTGCAGCGAAAGTTGTTTCGCGTCAAAGGTAAAGTTTGAAGCAATAGGCGATTAGTAATAGTAAGCATTTACAGGTGTTTGTATTGACTATTTGATGTGAATTTTGACTCAAAATATCCATGCACTTGTTGTGATACCTAACAAATGTGCTATTTACAGATATCTCACAAGAAGACGGCGCATCGAAATCGCTCATTCCCTCTCGCTGACGGAGCGCCAAATAAAAATTTGGTTCCAGGTAAAATAAGACTACGAAAAGTATTATTTACACAAGTTGTTTCACTTTTCAATATCAAAAGGTGGCACATTATCAAATATCGAAATTGATTGCCACAAAGAGGAGATGATTACCTGCCATCCAAATGGAACAAAAATTGGCAAAGGAAACTGAGTTAAATATATGTGCTCTATTTTTTTAGAACCGCCGAATGAAATGGAAGAAAGAGCACAACATCGCCAAACTCAATGGACCAGGGACTCTGGAGCAGCTGGAAATGATGGAGCAAGCAGCGAATGCATCTGCAGGTTCAGTTGACCGACCACAGCCTCTGTTTCTTGGTTCACCATCACACAAACCGCGCGGACATCACGGTTCCCATCATTTCGATTCTGACTCCAGATCAGTAGAGACTCCCAGCGATTCCGGAGCTCCTTCACAGCACATCCCTGAGGTTCCTGTCTATCAGCGTCCTGATGTGCCTATAAATTGCCATTCTCTAGTAAATTCTTCCAATGAAGGTGAAGAATTTGATGAAACTTGCGGCGAGGTATATGACATGCGTCAGATAAAGAAATTTAAGCATCCATCAGGCTCACCGCTCGATTTGCATCCACAAGACTATCCTCAACCAAAGCTCTCACATCCCAACCCCTACCAAAGTGGTAATCCTCCTGATAACTACAGACAGAACCCAGTTCAACGACAACATGAAACGGCAAAACAGATGTGATAGCCTCAAATTTCCTTTCCTCACTTCGTCTAACCAAAAAGAACCCGGGTTGTGCTTTTGTGTATCGCCTTGTGCACACCAGGTTCCAATTCCTCGCTTAAGTATGAAAATGTCGACGTCCCCTTACTAGTCACAAAATAAAATAGACACCGCTTTTATAGCATTTATTCAATTCCATCCATTATCGATCTAGTCGTTACTCTTACCATCACTTTACTACCCCGCATGCAAGGCAAAACCATACATTAAAAAAGTGTCTGGACAGATTCATGATATGAGTGACCCCTTGTCTCCCAAGCTCCCTACTCAACACGATTGTATATGTCCTCCGACTTGACCGCCGCCTCCAACATCGCCGTCAGTTCCCCTTTTCCATCAACCTAATCCTCTTAATAACTGCACTCTATCGACGTTTTTGATTACCCTGCCAAATGCACAACTCTTTTGAATGCAACAATACCAAAGAATACTTTTTGACGCTGTTGCCTGCCCTTGTTGAACCTTTAGAAATTAAGTCACGATAAAGGTTTGGCTATTTAAGTAAAAATTTGATATTGTATGCTTGAAGCGATTAAATGAAAGAGTTGAACACCCTTATCAAAACTATGTTATGGATTATGGTTAGATTACTTTGCTTGAAAGGGGAACGACATTTGGTATTTTGGTACTTACTGTAACCTATCAATATCTTTGTGCCCCTACATTTCCATGTTATCTTATGTTGCTTTTTCAAAAACTTGGGAAGACTTGTTTTTTCGGCAAACTTTCTTTTGCGAAGGGAACGTGGAAACCATTCCAAAGTTTGCCTATAATCTAGGTATGCATTGATTTTGGCCGATTATTACCTGTCGGTCACAGTCAATACTTAAGGCTCACTGACATTCAACAGTTATGAAAGTGAGAACATTTTTGTCGTATATAAAACCCACAAAGTTATCTTACGTAACCTTTTAAGCATGGTGCTTACTGCACTTTGGTTTATTACAAGACCATCATGCGCCTCAGTGAACGAGAAAGTAATCAACCGGCAAGACATTTACAGAACCCGACGATATAATATGGAGCAAAGCGCATGTGGGTTCTTAGCAAATAGATTGTTGCAAACGGTTGAGGGCATGATATTTGCAATATTATAACTTGACATCATATTTGAGAGTCAAAATCAATCGTAAGCTGGGCTTTCATAGAATATTCTTATTAACTTTGTGCCTTTTTTACAAAAAGGGGTTTAGCTGAAAATGTTTGCTAGTAACATGATTAGCTGCAAATCATACAATACAGTCAAATCACAATGTTGCAACCACTTGCAATGATATTTTTCAAACCTTTAAGAAATTTGTTCATTGTGAATGCAATAATTATTTTCAAGTCAGAGAGGCTGCAAAATTATTTCATTTCTCACAGGACTTTAACATTGATGATTATATAATGTCTTCAACATAATAATAATAAGGCTGATGGAAGTTCGAAACCACGGGGAACTGCTGCTTCGAAGTGGATTACTGAAGTTTTGTGAATTAATTTAAATATCCCACTGCATCAAACAATTAAATTAATTGCCTGTTGTATTTCAAATCTGTAGAAGATCAAAGTTGTCCTCATTTTATCTACTCCCAACAAAACCCGTATATTGATGCTGACCTTGTTTCGACTGAAAATTCACGACAAAGCGAAGTCATGTAAGTCTAATTAAACTTTAACAATTTGTTCTCAGTCTTTGCAGCCACTTTAAGACAAGGTCTTAGTTTTTTTGTACGTTGGCCTTTAGAAATGGCCTAAGAGTAGTAAAATGAGGCATAAAAGAAGTGTAATTGATTCCGACAGTTGGGAACATTAACTAGCTAACAGCAATTGGGATATTATTTATTCAATTACAGAAGCAAAAAATTGAATGGCTTAAGTACGCAAAAAATTTCGGGATCCTTAATTGAGATGCAATATAGTGTTCTTATTTTGATACCTACGCGTTTATAAAAGTGAATTTTTTTTGACTAGCATAACATCAAAAAGCCCATACTACTCTATGTTTAGTAAATGTCTTAGCAATTTAAACGCTATCGCCACATTACGTCGTCAGATGGTCAAGTTGGAGTAGCGCACTAAACGGGATTATGAGTTGGAATGTACTCTAGCCAAATTAATATCAAACATATGCACATAGTGCAGTCATGTCATATTTTCTTGACTGGTAAACTGCATGGCCCCCACTGAAACCATTTCGTTTGCATTAGTGTGTAAGCATGATAATTCTCTGGGTAGAATTGACCATTCTCACACTTTCAGGTTTGGTTAATGTACGACTGAAGCGATATGTGTGCTAGTAAAAACGAGTGTGAAAAAATGAGTTATCAGATTGAGGAAAAGTATAACATGGGATATGTGAAGTTGGCAATTCTTGTGTGGAATTATTGTCGAAGCTAAATATTGAAGAATAGTTGGATTCCTGACAATCGGTTTATTAAAATCAGTACAATCGCCTAATTTAAGGTCTTGGTTCCAGGCTAAAATCTTAGTTGAAACAGATTTAAATTAATCACAGCTCTTCATGAAGTCAAAGTTGTTGTCTATACGATGACTATATATAATACTTTAGTTTTACTTTATAATCACGGCGTGTATCCAGTATGGTCAAAAGAAACCTTAAAACCGATCTAACATTGTAATCAGGATTGCCAATGACCCCAGTATTCGTTTCCTTGCTACTATTTTGCATTGCTTCGATTCTGAAAGTCCTTTAATCAAATTTTGAAAGCTATTGCACTTAAAAGTGTGTAATTCCTTCCACTGTCTTCTCCTTTCCTCTGGTGATGAATCAAGCCAATTGATTATGTACCAATTAGTCTGCCTCATGCTTGGATCGCATATAATTCATTATTTGTGAGCGCGTTTATGTGTGCGTGTGGCGACAGTCAAAATGTGATTGTTAAAATATTGTGCGTGTGTGTGCATAATGAAGTTGAGTTGAGGAAGCATAGACGCAAGGATAGGCCTGAGGGCTCGCACTTGGGGTGGGAACGCGAAAGCCCAAAGTAAAAAGATCACGCCTATTTCCAATGATGGATTGTAGACTCTCGTGATGTACATTGTTTGCCTCGTGGCAGACACTTCCACTTTTATTTTGTTGTCTCGAAGACGTATTATAATTTTAGGTATGTGTGGTATTTGCTAAAACATGGGCAAACCTTATTTAAGTCTCGTCACGATAATTGAATTAAATCAATTCCGCACTTGGAATTTAGTGTGTTTTCCAAACTAGTTTGCAGAAACCTAAATTGGTTATTTAAAAACACAGTAACTATTAATAAGATGATTCCAAACTACTCAATTGATTAAGAGATAAGGGACGATAAAAAAGCAAAGATTTAAAGAAGGTTCCTTCCAAAATCAAACTCCAAATCACAGAAGGGAATGGTATAAAGGAGCGTTGAGGTGTGGGAGTTCGAATAATAACCTATTGCCTGCGAAACAATGTGATTTCGGTTGGCTATAGATCCACTACCTACTTATGCTGAACATTTTCTGCAAGCCGCAAAAATTCCATAAAATCATGCATAATAGCTTCCATTGCTTATGGTAGCGAGATAGCTTACATGAGCTCTTCAAATGCTTCATTTGCATTGCATTCTACCCCTCATTTCATGTTTAGAATAATTCGCACAATGAATAGCTTTGCTTATTATTCAATAAAAGACAAAGTAAAAATATGTGTAACCTGACAGGTTCTTTATTTACCTTATTCAGTTATATTCGACTGATTATTCGGAGTTGTTAGTCTAAAATGGAGCGCTTTCACTAGGCAGTTATTACGAATTTATATAATTGGAGCCGACTCACTATGAGGTTAAATAATACGGCTATCTCTAAACACCCGTACTTCAAATACTTTGCCGCCTTGTTTGTGCCTAGAAAACTACTAGGCGAAGTTTTCCTACTGTATCATAAACTGCACTAAAAATGACATCTGAATGTCAAATATTTAAATACATGTGCACTCTGGACATGTGCCGCTCCTTTGAGCCTTTTGCAGCCAAAAGTAAACACCACGTGCACAATTTCGGGGCTCTAATTATTTAACTATAGAGAATCAATAGAGACGCGTGAATTTGAACTTGAATTACTCACCTAACATTGGATTATAATACATGAGTTTGGTAAAATTGAACAGTTTTAGTGAAGAACCGTTAACTTTATCTGCAATCATTGTGTTATGCTACGAAAGAATATTAAACTTATTTTCCTCAATAAAAGGACTACAAAACTTATAAGATTTTTAAGGATATAAACTCCGTTTGCATTTTGCTGGTAGCGGTACATATAACATACACCAGATTTGGAGCACATATGTCATGATCGATGGGTAGTAATACAGACATCGACCGCCTGTAATCCACATGAAAGCACATCTCCCACACAGGCTTGATTTGGTCCTGAAACTGCTTATATTGTATTTTTCGGGAAGTGTATTGATGAAACTCGCTTCGCCAACTGTGTATAAATGCTTACATATACACAAACGCGCACCCTCGTGGGTTCAGTACACTCATAAATCTTTCTTAGTATTTGTGTTAGAGGCGTAGCAAGACTCACTGCTACAATGTTGGTTTTTTCTCTCGCTTAAGTGGAGACTACGCACTTATCAGTAATCTTAACCATCTTTAGATCATTACTTCACAATTACAAGTTTCATTTTACATCCCATCTGTTTATTGCCAATTTAAACAATTATCAGTGTTATAAAAGTCCTTGTCAATCAATTATCCTCAAATAATCTTGAACTTTAAAAAGTCTTGTTGCTTGGCATTAATTTTCCTACCTGCTTTATTGCCGTTTCCAAATGCAGCGGTAACATCGGTCATAATAAAATGTTGATAAGAGATTGCTGTTGCTGTTTCCGTAGCACAAAATTTACAATTTGAGCTTTAGTAATACGAACAAACATCTACGATTAAAATAGTATTTCATGGACTTATAGCTTTTGAAAGTGCAAATTCCTACGAAAAATAGGCAACCAAATTGTCAGGTAGGATCTTATAATGCATAATATATTCCTTCCCAAGACTTTACAAATGCCATTGGTTTTTTATTTTTATGGTGCATAAGTTCTTGCCAAAATCATTCGCTTGAAAACAGTTACAGAAGCATAATCAAATAGGCATCAAACTAAAAATGTGCTATAAATCACTCAAAATATGAGTTTTAGATCTAAGGACTTGCATTCGGTAAAGAGCGATTACACTGTGAAACCAGCATCCAGATTCAATGGCGAGGGGGAAGCATCTGCTGAGACTTTCCCTGTTTTGTGTTCTGTTTACTACTGCTGGATAAAAGGCTAATGCTTTAAATTAAGTGATTAGAGAAGGCCGAAAGCAGGTCATCTATAAATGATTAACCGTAAGGTCACGTATTTTGGAATTGTAAATGGCATTATATGAGAGCTAAGTATTTACATTCCCTCACCCGCAAGCACATAACTCACCGAAGCTTATGTATATCTGATCGCAGGGGGGTGGGAGAAGATGTAGCTATTTTAGTAGCCTTAAAAAAGAGTGAGCTAATGAGAGTGAGTGTGCGAGAGAGAGTGAGAAATCAAGAGGCGAAGGGAGAGAGAGCTAGCAGGAGAGAGGGAGTTATCGATGCAATAAAACGGCGGCAATGCGCAGGGGGTGGGGCAAAGGACACATTAACACCACGATAGTCGTGAGCGCGCGCGCACACACATCAAAGCATGGCGCTTCAACGACGTTTTCACGACCTTGCACACACACACCAACACAGCCCTGACTTGACAAATGCCTCATTGCTGTAACACCACCGGCGTGGGAGAGGAATTGAAAGTGATGTGACCAAGCCCAGTGTTAGAAACACTCCAAATTCCTCTAAAACAACTTCACGCATTGCTGTCTGGTCTATAAACATCAATCGAGTGGGAAAATATTGATTGTTAAGGATTGTACTCGGGAAATTATTTTTTCTTCCTTAATTTTGCCACTGGTAGCCATATTTTAACGATCCTAGGCGGTGGTGCATTGTAGGACACTCACAATGACCCGTATCTAATAAGGGTTTTAATTGGATTAACGGAAGTTTTAATTGAAATTTGTTTAATGCATTTCATCTGGAAGTAATGTTTATAATTTATGTTATAGGATTCGAATGCAGGTTTTATGTTACTAAACTAGATGGGGCTAACCATAGCTAAGCTCTACGTAGATGATAGAGTGCTTGGTTTTGGACTGGTGGATTACAATCTAGTTTATGAAAGTACTAAACTACTCAGCATATGTTAGTAGGAACTATCCCGTCTTTATGGACCAATTTCGTCATTCGCATGAGGGTGTCTGAAATTCTTTAAGAAGTTGAATACAGTAGGGTGGAGTAAAGTATTTTTATTAACGGCATTTGTAAAATGGCTCCGCAAATGAGCTTGCATCTTTCCTAAGCCAACAGCTCTGTTACGATAAGGGCGTCCCCGTTGGACAGTCTGAATGAATCGACCCAGCCAGCGTTGGAATTAAGGTACCTATCAGATGTTGTCCGTTTGGTTCATGCTGCTTTTGGGAAATTTATGTGCTCTGTCAAAGACTCACATTTTGTGCTTTTTATAGTAGCGTAATTCTCTCGACGTTTTAACTTGTTCTTTATCAGTGAGAACAGAATGATACCGGCACTAAGTTGAAAAGCTTGTTGGCTAGACATTTATATATTTTGCTAAATAAATCTTGGGTATGGAATCATTGTGCAAATTTTAATGACTTGCGCAAACCTACATAAGGGAAGTGAGTGCAAAGAAAAACACGAGTCTTGGGTTGTTTTGAGGGGAATGGCAAAACTAAGTTGGCAGGTAAAGTTGCTTTGATTGTTAGTCGATGAGCATTTTCACTATGTGGCTCTTAAACTTAAAACCAGACTGCTTCAGAGCAAGCGCATCATGCGTTTCTTTTGCTCCCTCCCTAGCGACCACCCCTAGTACGAGAAGGCTGATTGTTCTGAAACATCTTTATTGTCCCAGACAAAACGTTAAAATCGATGGCGAATTAATAAGAAGATTATGAGATGGCCACTCTCGGTGTCAGAGGAATCGACCCGCTCTTTGTCCAAAAAGTGCATAAGTACCACATTCAAAAATGGGATTTAACAATCCAGAGAAAAGTATTTTTGATGATCTAAAATCCATATTATCTGGTTTTTATGATACAAAATATGAACATTGCATTGTTTGCAAAAAAACCCCACTGCAGTTTTATTAATTAATATTTGAACATCAAAAAGGGCTTGATCCTGCTAAAGTATGCGCATCCTTTAATATATTAAAAAGTTTGTTTTTTAAGCCCTAAAAAACCCATTATTAAGGGACTCATTGATTTTGACGAAACTTATAATGCTTCACTTCGATCTATTAGAGACTGTTTTATATGGACTTAATTTTGCAACAATGATACCAATATCCATCCACGTCTCACAAACCAAACGTCTTATGCAAGTAGGAAACAGGTACTTTACTTTACTTTGCTTTACACCCGTTTTAAACAACGACTTTGCCAAAATAAAAAAAATCTAAGCATATTTGAGGGTAAATAATTAGAATCCGACATTTATCACCTTTGCATTTCTCACAAAACTTACACCAAGAAGAATTGATTGTTTAGTAAAGCAGAGCTGATGTACAGTGACACTGTTGACCCTATCATTTATTTATTAGCAGCGAATGTACGATTTCATAAACATTTTACAGACACTTATAATCCATTAGCGAATTTTCTACCGAATTTTACGCACAATTATTTTATTATAGGTAGCGCAAAATATATCAGTAAACCCAAAAAACAAGAAGCAGATAGTTTAAGATCCGGCGACTGCAGTAAAGCATCTAAATTCTCTCTAGAGGCAATTTGTTACCATTCGGATTTAAAAATTAAAATTCTGCAGCTTTACTTCTTTATGCCCCCTGGTGCTTACTTAAAAGCATCAAATACAACAGTAAACTATTAAACATACCAAAGAGTCTGGTTCTGCATTGTTAAAGGACGTTGACATCATAACTTCTGTTTAAAATCAAATACAATTCAAACAAAATAAACTAAAATGGCAACCAACGAGATGACCTATAAGGTCGCACCGTGAGCTGAAATTATAGCATGGTACAAAATATGAAACTACTAATTAATTATGGTTTAAAGACGAGGATGCAACACACCCATATATACGTCTGTTGATTGAAATACTTATGCTTAAAACTCCATTAAAGGCATAAAATGCTGTTTAATTAAGTGCAAAATTAAAACAATGCCAGAGAGCCTGGTGAATTAATTTATTAAAAAAATTACAGTCCACCTCGAACAGACGTGCATACATAAAACAAACGCATCCATACACACATAAATACTCCGGCAAGTAAATTATAGCTACTCTGGAGATCAAACTGAGTTTTCTAACAGCCTAGCGATGGGAAATTTGTGTGTACAACAGCGCAGTCCAGAGCAGCTGACTCGCTGTCAGAGTTTGGGTGTGTACACAAACACCCCCCTCTCGCCTCGTTCAACCATATTTCATCCGTGTGCGCACACGCACGCATGCATGGGCGCACATACACCCGAGCGAAGAGGGAGAGAGGGATATGCATAATTAGATTTGCGCATACATCGCCGCCGGAAGGGGGCCGAAAAAGGAGCGCGCAGCTCTCAGAGTGGACATAAATCAAGCGGCGCGCGTGCACGTACACGTAGGGGGAGGGGCAAGGGTGTATGTGTGCCTGTGTGTGTCTTACCGTTCCCTACATCTCTCTCTACCCCCGCTCTTCCATTTACCCCAATTTTCGCTCTTTGCGTGCGCGCGTGACTAACTCTGGCCTATCTCGATGGCCTGATTCTTTCGCTCTGCAGAAATGTAGACAAAACTAAAGTGTGTAGCTGGCACTTCTACTTCATTGATAAAAGCCAAACCAGTATTCAAAAAATACAGCTCTTCGATTTCAAGCCACTAAGTTAAACTACTTTTGCAAACGTGATTTTTTAAGTTTCCACATGTCCAAACATTTGTTTCATTCCAAATTAAAAGTAAAGACCTCGGCCTTAATCAGAGCTTCAAAACTTGATATCAATTACAGCCAGGTGTTACTTCTAGCTTCCAACAGCGCACACCTAACTTCGTATTGTCGAATGAATAACCTTCAGATGAGAAAAAAATGAAAGAAAATAACAGTTAACTGTAGCATTATTTTTAAGCCGCAAAGTAATAGAATGGAATTCAAGTGGATTTTAGATAACTTGCAGTTGGGAAATTCAACCTGTTTTAATATGAATAAAGGGTGACCTAATTAAACCAGTGGCTAAATAATACTTTAATTCCGATTGAGATGGTTGTCGATGTGCATTTCGTTCATCCATTGAATCAAAATCATAGTAGACGAGCAGTGATTTATGTACGATCGTTGATTTATTAAAACTTAGAGGAATAATTGAAACTGATACCAGTTTCTTTATGTTCGTATCATGCTAAATACATAATTTGATGTTTTTAAATTCTAAACATGATGTAGGTCTTATCACTAAAATATACATTGATTAAGGGGTGATTAAATTAAGTGCTTTAATTCGGTTTTAAAGACTCCTGTTTTCAAAGTACTTGATATGCAATGTAGGACTCAGCCCTCAACTAACTTTGACTTTACATCATTGAATGGGGTGATCAATTACAAATACTTGATTAACTGTGCCAAAATATACTTAGATATTCTGACCTCATTACCGCATACGGATTAGTTTTGATACTACATTACCACATTAAAGTTTATTCTCACTATGCTGGAGCAATAAATTGATTTGCGGCGTACGTACCGTGAATCCGAAATAAATTTCGTCCAAGGTAATGAATCCACAATCTGTTAGTGACTTCGAATTTATTCTTAATCCTCACCAAATTTACAGTTTTCAGTCAATCAAAAATACAACTGTCGCACCGTTTCGATGCGCAAAAGCGGCACATTAATTGGTTTCTCAATTAAGCTGTTAAGCTTAACTTAACAAAACGTCCTCAATTATCTTCTTAACCCAGAGAGTTAATAACTTATTAAAGCTGGTTTCAAGTATTTATTAAAATTTCAAGTGTAAAACACAGTGATGCACATAGCATAATAGATACCGATCAATGAAAATCAGCTTGCATAATTAAATTCCTTTCGGTTCCTTACACCCGCCATACTTCTTCAAGTTACCACTCGAGAGAATGCATCCTTGTCTAACAAGACAAATATCTTACAAGACTTCTCTTCATTGCCCACATTTCAATGTCTTAAATTTTTCAAAATTGTTCTTCGATTAATTAATCCATCATAGCACATTGTAAGATAATTTTAAAGAGACGTATTGGGAAATCGATTGCAGTTATAGAAATCTGGACCGGGAGGCCTACCTTTAATGTGCTAAAAAAAACCATTGAATTAAATTTGTAATGAAATAATGAAATCAATGTTCCTTTATGAAGCTAAGAATTAAAGACCAGAAATAAAAATTGTTAGAAACTTTATCTGACTTTAGTAATGTGTAGTAGCCCGAAAAGAAGAAAAAGTTCTTTTGCATGAATTGATATAACTTCCACATCTCTTGAATAGCTCATTCAGAACTGAGAACGTAGCAACAAAAAAGGGACCAGAGCGAGAGAGGAGGTAAGGAGTTACGTCAACCACTCCTGCGGCAACGCTTTTACTTTATTTTAGACACAAAAACATGCGCAAAAGGACCCTTTGTCGGCACACAAAACACGCGAGTGCTCACACACGGTTGATTCTAATCACGTTCACTCACTAACTACGGCTCTCCACATTGCTTATAACAGCAAACTGTGATAAATCACGATGGCTGGGTGTTTATATTTAAGAAAGCGTATGTTTTAGTGTTCTTTGAAACAAACGTAGCAGCTCCAAGTATGGTCGTATAGACTCCCAACTTACAATTAACTCTTTAATGCCTTAGGTGTATGCTGATTTTTAGCAATAAATACGACCTTCCTATAAATTTGATTACTTTGAAAAGATACAAATATTAATATTTTCGATATTTACACAAAGACCGATTAATTTAATGATATAGACCCTCATATTAGTGTAATGAATTAGGCTTCTTACAATTACCTTTTAACACAAACGTCACTACATCAGCATCAAATAACTAGAATGCAGTATTCTGAGTGATGCTAAGCGTTAAATGCATTTGAGTGGTGCTTTTGCAGTGGGCAAGATGATTTTATCATTATTTTATTCAATACACATGAATGATGCCTATTGTTAGAAATATTCTCAAAAGTTTGAACACTTATGTGCTTTAAACGCGTAAATGCTCCAAAACTGTCGGTTTCTGATAAAAAGATCAGTTTCCTTTGCAGAACAAATGCATAATTACTCTTTATTTATTCTCCAGATTGCCTTAGAAGCTTCATGGCCTGAGCTATTTTTAAAGACTCAATCACCTCAAGTTTGTGTTCTGTGTAGTTTCACCCATTTCAATTATAGTTTTGTGGTGGGAACCTCAGTCGGAAGTTCACATTATGCTAATAAACAAATTAGATGAGCTCCAATTTTCACATTTGACTCCGCATCTCAAGCGTGGGACAAAAATGAAACAAAATAATTGACCATACTTTTAAAGATTGCAGCATCCAGACCATAGCAGTCAATTTTTCTGTGAGCCTTAGTAGCAAACGTGTTAATTCAATCATCAAAGTACTATAAAGCCACTAAAGTGGAGCGTGGTGCTATGGTACGCCTAGTAAGAAACGTTATTCTATTCGCTTAACAGTAGGAATTCGAAAGTAAATTAAAAAGAAGTTAAAGTTACAGTAAACTGTTCTAATCAAAAGGCAATCAAAAGCAATAATTTTGATAAGTCTTTAAAAAATGGTGGAGAGGACTTTAGGCAACACGTTGCCAAATGCAAGCACGGACTTTCGTCCTCACAGCATCAAAAACAAACCGTATAGTACGGATACCATTCCCTTCTTAGTTCGCTTCGAAAAACTTCAAAACAACTGCACTACCAACAGGCTGCAAGCCTCGAGCTAGAGAAAAAGGCGTACCAGTTTCTTTTAACTCCAAGGTTCTGCCATTCCTTTGGTAAAGTTAGTACATATTCGAAAATGCAAGGAAAAGGATTTGGCAGCAAATGCCCAAAAGACCTTGGATGTCACTGTATCAGGATTACCTCTGCGGCATACGCGTACAAGCGTAAAATAGCTGAGACATTTACAATCCTCTTTTCGAAAGCGCGGTCATACCTATCAACAAGTTAAATAACTTTTGTTGCCTCACCTTACTACTTCTGGAGGAATGAGACTTCAAAAATCCTATTTTAGTGTGATTATGTTTTTAAATGAGTAGGTTTAAAAATTATACGGACTAGTGTTATCAATTTTGCATTCGATATTAACGAGGTGGTAATGATTTGGTAACCATCAAGACACATATCCCTTCAAAATTTAGAATATGGCATACTTAAGACAGGTTGCCCCACACTACGAATTACTATGTACTTCCTCTGATAAAGCAAAAAGAACTTTTGACTATGCAAATTAAAAAAGTTAGGTAGATTTCTTTTGGACATCAAAATGGTTCCCTACGCTAGAGCCAAACTTGGATATTGGTAAGTGAAGGTATAGTAATTAATTAGCCACATAAACTCTAGTTGATGTCATTCGAATTTTGAAACTCAGCTTGTACAAACGTTTCAGGGTAGAATGCTTCTAAAGCAGTACACATTACTTTTGATAACATGATTGTGGCCGATACAGAAAATGAAGTAATGACTGCTATTTATGTTTAGTTATTTGGATCTAGGTCAGTCTTTACAAAGATCGGTAAAGTTTATAGCCAACTTCAATCAAACGAGTCAGTCGCGCAAGAACGCAAGAGCTATTAAAAACGATCCATAAAAGGTTTCGTTGTGATCGCAAGCCTGCAACATAAGCTAATTTAAAAGCGAGGAAAAAAAGCTATCAGTAAAAAAGATGCTGTTGAACTCTCAAGGTGCTAAGCCATACGTGTCGCCCAGCGCTGATCTCAGAATTCTCGAATTTCGAGTTAGATACCCAAACATTTATCCTAAATACCAATGCTAGCATACGCTCACAAAAGGAAAAATAATCTTGAAAACAACTCATCTGCAGCCATATAAGAGTTAATAAGCAGAGGGAGTGATAAGGAGAGAGAAGGCCTCGTGCACTAATCAAACCGTTTTTATGCATTCACTTAAGAGCTCCTAATCACATAACCAAGATTGACGCCTAAGTCAGTGCCTCCTAGCATATAAAGTTATAGTTAGTTATACTTATAATTTAAAATGCCTACTCGTTTCTTAATGATTAAACTACTCACTTTTAATAGCTAAATTCAGAAGTGCCGAGTAAAAGCCTTTTAGAGTACGTTTATGTACTAAAATACCCGGATCGTTTTGCACTTAGAACAAAGGAAGAATTAGCATAAACATTAGCAATCAACAAGGCCACCTGATGTATTAAATCACTCCTGTTTACAGTTCTATTTATGTTGTTGGTTTTAGGACCCTTGAATTGAAGGTGTGCTTTCTGTAGCGAGGACTGTTTTGTTGACACCCCAATTCGCTCACAATACAGGGTTTGATTTATAGGCAGGAAAGCTAATCAGAACAAGGTGTGGCAGCAGTACGAGAGAGGATCTTGTTGGCAGTAGCTTTTAAGAAAATAACTACAAAAAGGGGATTGAAGTTAGCTTTCAAATAAAGTAACTATGCATCACTTAATTTGCTCCACTACACTTTTGAGTTACAAGTCAGTCGTTTGGGGTATGTATGACTTTAATCAAATGCTATTTAATTCCTTATTAAAATCGTAGATGAAGTTGTAAAATTTAGAGAAAAACTTCTCAGGCCTCCATTTGCTTGCTATGGCAGTATTTTCATTTTGCCGTTGCGCCCATATGTTATGTACACGTTGGAAACGATTTAATTACGTTTAGTCTTCTGATTAATTAAAAGGTGACTTGACTAATTAATTACCCCTCTTTTGCCCTATGAGTCTGCCTTTGTTTTTATTTTAATCAAAAGGGCAAGGAAAAGACATCATGTTATAACTTTGGCCTTCAATCGGAGTTCTAAACTATATAAGGCTGTACTAAGTGCTTTTAAGTATGTGAGACGCATTAAAGCCAAATAGAATGGAAATTCCAGTGAATTACAGGTTCATGGTGATGTACTCTCTGTAGACAGATTTTACTTACCCAACTACGCATGATTAACATCCTCGTTAATTAAAATTTAGCGATTTATATGGCATCTTGCCAGTTTCCAATAAATCAATTCGTTGTAAACCAATGTTAGACACAGGATTCTGTGCAGAAATTGGACTTTCTATGCTTTGCCACCACTTCACTTATTTAGCAATTTATCTACATTTCTCACTAAAGTGTAATCTCTTACAAAAAATGAAGCACAATAAAAAAACGAATATGGCATATTGCTAAATCACTTTTGTGTGTGAAGTTGCACGTTTATCATTAATAAATCTAAACATCTCAGTTTTTTTAAACACCAAAAGTACAAACTTCATATTGGATCGACAATGGGTTAAAGGGCGATATAAGATACTTTTGAAGTCAAAATCACAGATAATATGGTGCACAGTATGTCAAAGCGCCACTGTGATGTAACCTGGTAACGACAAGTGACTTAACCTTGAACCAAGTTAATGGGATGATTTATGTGGTTGCTAGTTAAAAATCTGATTGAGGCGATTTCAAGTAACCACTGATAAATGTTTGCCTGCGTTTTAGCAACTGAGAGTGTTCAGACAGATAAAGCTCAGGTGTGGAAAAATTAGAGGCCATGATATTTCTTTAGGAACCTAGATAAAATTATACCCACTTGTACTGACTAAAATACCTCCACCAGCTTCTCAAAAACGGGAAGTGGTTCCCCATGGGTGATTCCAAAATAAAACTACAATATTGGAGCAAATTGTAAAGGGTAGATCTCCAACTAACGGACAATAAGGTGGAGTGATTCTTTAGCTATTTATACCTGAATGATTTTGGTTTCTCTAAGCCAAGGGCGTTAATTTAAATATCTACGGACAAATTGAGTGCCAAAGAATTCAGCAAGATGCATGAACAAAGCATAGTTTGGTGGGCAATACGATTAAGATCTGAAGAGTAATCTGAACAATGCGCATTTCTCCAATCTAAATCGGATTGACTTGGCACTAGTGTATTTCAAGTTATGCTGCTAGGTGAAAATTTAAAATTGAAATAGAGGAAAAAACTCGTATATCAATCTTCATAGGTGCTGTGGGCAAGCAATGTTCGAATGGCCAAAAACCGAAGGGTAATTCTGGTATCCCCGACTTATCCTATTCAAAGTATCAAAAATAAATGCATACAGCCAAGCAGTCAGGTTATATATCTGTTTGGCATTTTGAACTTAGGTAATTTCGATTGATTATTATGCGCAAAAATCACTCAAAAGAACGTTTTTATTCAATAAAATTCACTTGAAAGTGTTACAAAACACCGCCTTTAATGTTATCATTGACATTAATAATGCCGTAGGGTTGGCGCTGATTTAACCCAAAGTAATATTTAACTATCAATTCACGAATAGGGCATAAAATAACTTCGTAAGTTATGTTTCCTTTACAAATCCTCCATCTTCTGAAGAAGTGCTGCTGATTGCATCATCATTGTCGCCATCATTTGTTTTGGCATCCTCTCGAATCGACTTAGGGAATACTTTTGACCTGGCAACTCTTGGAGGGAAAATTTGTCGCTTGATCGATTCCGGTGGTTTTGATGATTCGGAATTACAAAACGCTGATTTTGTGGCCAGCCGAGTTTGCTGGGATAAAACAGACAAGTTAAGAAATCGAATTAAAAAAACTAGTTAAGTGCGGGATTACCAAGGGTTTTGGGGAAGGTGGGAAATTATTGTGACCTAAAAGGAATTGTTTTAGGATCAATTGTCAATAACAAGCCATAATTTAATAAGTAACGGTTCAAAATATATAAACTGATAGCCTTTAAAACATCAGGATAAGTCAAAATTTTGTAAACACAGGTTTGGATTCGAAATCATTGGCTTATTGAAAAAATTGTTGTAAGTTCAGTCAATAATATGATGTATGCGCAAATATTTTGAAATTATTAAGACTTGTAGCAGATTAAAAATAGCCTTACTACTGCTGCTTTAGAAACCAAGTCGCGTTCACTGGGGAGGGACGCAGATAGAACCAAGTTGCAACCTCCAATTTCTGAGCTCACTGAAGAGCATGGAGGCGACAGAGATGGTTTAGTGAGCTGTTTTGTCT
Organism: Taenia multiceps; assembly: GCA_001923025.3. Classification (NCBI taxonomy): domain Eukaryota; kingdom Metazoa; phylum Platyhelminthes; class Cestoda; order Cyclophyllidea; family Taeniidae; genus Taenia; species Taenia multiceps. The sequence continues at coordinate 74,018,457 of CM010311.1, read as the reverse complement.
TACGCTTTTCGTACCGCCACCGACCCCCTGAAGCACCACCAAGGTCCCCTTTTGAAGCCACTCCTGAAAGCTGCAGAGAACTGCACACAGATGGCGGTCTGGCCAGCCGAACCGCAGACTCTGGAGAAGCCACTGATAGGATTGAATTTGTGACTCGACTGAAAACAGACCGGTTATCTTCAGGAAGACCAGGAATGCCCGGACCCGTAAAGATGCTTGAACGCGGAAGTCGATCTTCACATATCCTGTCTTTTCCTGCAATAATTACAATGGTTATGCACTCCTAGTAAAAAGCTTCTTAGTAAGTTTCCGAAACACAAATATCCAAAATGACTTCATTATAGCCAAAAGTGTTTACTTTGTTATAAAACTTAAGCCACTTGGAGCTATAACTTGGAACTTTACATTTCGAAGCGCGTAATTGGGTTTTGTGAGTAATTACAATAAGGAGAACAAAAAATCTAGCTTAAAATTTTTCCGTCCATTTTGCGAGTTGGTATTTGCCAGTGGTGGTTTATTACTATGGCATAAGTCCTCTGTAATGCATTTTTAATCGAAGCTTTCCTTTTGAGATGATTAATTAGAAGGTTAATTCTTTAGAATCTTCCGTTATAAAACGGTATAACTCAATCTTAGAAAAATTGTTACAGAAAACTATAAAATGGTCATGAGTTGGTAGTTGCCAAAAGTAAACCCAACTCTCTCTTATTCAATTTGATTATTCTTTTGTTAAAATGTCTGCAGATTAGCCAAATCAGAAGAATGATTATTAATCATTTTGAGTTTTATAAGAAATATCACGAGCATATAATTAGTTTTTAAGTAGTTTAAAGAATTGCAGACCCTAAAAGGAGTAAGTTAGATGCAAAACAAACCAAATGACTTGGGAAGGCTCATTTCGTAGGTCCAACTCGCGGGAATCCATCCAGATTGCCTTTCCAGTTTCGATACTAGCTGCGACAGTTTTTCCACACTCTCAGTCATGTTGCTGTTGACCAGCGTATGAGCATAAAGGTGCTGGTTTTGATTAGCAAATATCTTTGATTCTTCCACAATTTTACGTATCTCCTCGCTCTTGGACCAAAATAAACAATTTTTTAAGAGCCACACAAGTCCCACATGTTTTCCTGTTTAATTATTGTACTCAAAAACGTGTTGCAGATTTCTTAACAAATATGGTAGCATTTAACGTGTACCTTAGAAGTGTGGTTAGTAAACATCATACATCCAAACCACTTTTTTTCGTTCGTTATCTATCGTTGCGGATATGAATAGGAATGCACGATCGAATGAGCTTGGCTAAAGTCCCAATCTTATTTATGTCAACTACACAAATTATGCATAAATAATAGCAGTATGGCATAAATATATGCAAGTGGAAAATTTTTGCACCTAATTTACTGCTGTAATGTGTAACGCCAGTAAATGCGTGGAACCCCTCATGCTGTTTAAAGATATGTAATCCTGGATTCAAATAACATATAACATGGATGCGTCCATTAAAAAAAACCCAAGAAATTATTTGTGATAGTACTCACTTAAGAAAGAAACTAAACAAACTATCATAGTCAAAAACGGGATTGAGTTCATGCCTACCGTTCTTTTATTTATTGTGAGATTTTCCCGAATTCCAATGTCCATCATAGCTTTCGCCACCTCAAATTTAGGAGCAGAAACAAAAACGACATGTGGATTGAATTCCGGCTGATGTAGCAGATAAACAGACTAAAAGTTATTACATTTATAATACCGGTTAATTTTGGTGTGATAAAACGAATTAATTATATGTAAACATATGGGTTACTTGACATTGGCAATCAATCAATGCGGTTCTTCCAGTGGCAATTATTTCCCTTATTGCAGCAAAACTAATGCCATAGTGATGGCCATCCACCGTTCCCCATTCTACATAAGCGCCCTGTCGAATATCACTTTCCATATCCTCTTTTGTGCGTATTCGGAACAAGGTGGGTGTAGCTGTTGAATCTGTAGTGTCTAATGCAGAACAAAGAAGTTAGGGGCCAAAAAAGCAAACGCACAAATGAGAAACATAAAATTTAATAAAATTCATCCTAGAAATATTAAGTATAGTAAAAATACTCGTTTTTGTCCTTGCTGATTGACAAAGTTCTAGGATTTCCTCCTCTTTAAGGCAATGAAAACCCACTTAATGAACTGTAATTAGGCAGTAAAGCTAAATTACGATGAGTAGATACCTGAAATTGGAAAAGAAAATCGCTGCGGAAATTGAGTGCATAGGAGAAACTTTATTGTCCTGCGACCAACACCATTGGGACCAATCAGAAGAAGTGTGGGTACGGGAGAAGGAGGCCACGGAACGACCTCTTCATACACCCACAAATCCGAACGGACCAAAAGATCTGCGGATCCGTTAGATTAGAATAGTAGCATCAACTCACTTGAAGAGTCCGCAACTCGAAATACCGACTTAACCTTTTTAATTTTCTTATTCATCTTCACTATGTATAGGAAAATAAGAAAATTATTCAAGGACATGTCAAACAGTTAATACGTAAAAGTGATAATAGAATGAAGCTTTTTTTTAGCCGCGTCCTTTTATCCCACTGTCAATCATGCCAGCGTATTGCATCCGAATGCTCTATGAAATGAAGTGCATTTTTATTATTTTTAGATCTTAGTGAGCGACCTAAACGTATTAATTGACAAATAAAGAAAGCAGTTATTTGGTGCAGAGCATATGGACTCGTATTTTCCTAAATTCCACTTTAGTTATACAGAGTCAAAAAATTGAATCAAAGGTGTAAACAAAACAATATCTTAAGTGGAAGTTACAGATGGCGCCGCAGTTCATTAGCTTATGTATTTGTACAAATTATTAAAAGTTATAAATGTAAACTGCTTTTTACTTGACCGTGGAAGAAAAACCAAGTTACCGGCTTCCTTAATAAGTATGTTTTATTGCTGTTTAAATAAGGAGCAATTCAAAAAGCCATTTTTCCGAAAAACTTTAGAATAAAAGGAGTAAGCACAGGCATAATACATATTTTGTGGGTATTTTTATACCAACTACAACATTAGCCAGGTGTGATAAAATTTCGCTTTTAAATAATATTTAGAATTTCAAAAAATTGCTCGTTTTACAAATGGGTCTGGGTCGTCTTTATCCATGTAATCTTGGAGATGCAGCGAGCTTTATGTGCAAATAATAAGCTTGCTCAAATGTTGCTGAACAATAAAAATAAAAACCTACAAATTTATACCTTTAAAAACAGATATGATTCCAAGTCGAAGCCCATTTATGCTTGATATTCTAAAATTACCCCTTATTCTCCTAATCTCAGAACTGCCAATTTCCCTCGTGTAAAACCGAAAACGCTAATTACAAAATTATTCCTATTACGCAAAATTCACACATGGTTCCCGGAAGCAGTGAAAATCAAAGCCTCATCATCCATTGTATATACGTGACCACGAAAATCACTATAAGAGGTTAGTGATTACAAGGTTTATTAAAGCCCGTGCTAACGCAAAATAAAGTGTTCACTGAAATATTATTGGTAATAAAGGGCTATAACTAATAAGGACTCCCCAGTTGCCCAATATTGGTTAGATGATGTGATGGTTTCCGTCGTGGGAAAATTCATGGAATAGTTCGTCACTATATCAACCCTCTAGCGCATATTAATATCATTTCTCCATTTATACTTTAAAGGTGTACACCTGAACCAGAATGCAGAGAGCCAACCCATAGTGACGAACAATGCACTTACATCTACAAGCCTGTTGGTTGAAAGCCTGGCGGCGTTCTTGGAGAGTTTGAGAGGGAACGAGCCCAACTGGAAAGTGTGGAGTACCGAGACGCCTCACCTGCCACCAGTTGAGATCCTGCGAATCCACCAACTCGAGGACGTCTCCATTCTTGAAGGCTATGCCCAAATTTCCATTCGGTAACAGTGTATCCTTCAGTGGGTCATATTTGAAAAGACATCGGATGTATACCTGTAAGAAAACAATCTATTCGAAGGCTCATTTTATTGTATTGGCATAAATATATATAAACGAAAGGAAGTATTTCAATAAAATCACGGGAAATGCTTGAAATTATAAGATTTAGGCATTTTCGGTAATATGAGTTTATGTAGTTGGAGTGCATATAAAAAGTAGACTCTTGAACGCACTTTATGCTCTGGATGATTGCGACTTAGGATGTAGGCTTTTAATTGTCCAATTCCAGGGGTCTTAACTATCATTTGTAGAACATTTTTTTGTGTGGCGTCGACCATCGCCCTCTGAATGGCCTCCAAAGAGGTAGCGGCTACTCCGTCGAGTTCAATTAACTCGTCACCAGGAAACAGTTTGCCCTCTTTGTCGGCCAACGAACCGACGATTATACGCTGAATAACAATTTTTGGTGGACCTTTATTTGCCTCTCGTTGAGTCTGTCTTCCTAGTAGAGAAAGAAGAGAGGCACTGCGAGTCGACATCTGTGAAGACCCGTAGGTGGCTAAAGTGATCCCCAGAGGCTCCCCCGGCAAGCTGCGATTGATATAGACGGTGCGCAGCATTCCCGGCTTAGGAAGACTATTTTCCACATGGAAGGGTAGAGCCGAGTGCTTTGAACCTGCTTCACCTGCTCGGCGTTCAAGACCGTGATGGGGAAAGCGGTTGTTTGCAGGCTCATTAGGAAACTTGTTTGTAGAGGGGTCACGGTGATGAAGATTTGTAGAGGAAGTACAGGATAAGGTTTTCAATAACTCCCACGTGGTTGATATCGATGATAAAGTTGATGGCGGATGAGGCTGCTGGCCACCTTCAGAAGGGCATTTTATGTCCTGATTCCTCGATGACTGTCGTACCAAAAAAACCGATATTCTGTGTTTTAAGGATAATGGCTTAAGTGGAATCGGCATTTGCGACAATGAGCAGTTATTCATAACTTATAATCCTCCATAGCGACGTCTCTACAACTGGTATATACACCATCATTGACCGAAAAATCGTGAAGACCAAGCACTTCGTTCATCGGTTAAATGGTTTGAACCAATACAGTAGTCAATACATCAGGCCGCATTACGATTCCGAAGTGCACATAATTCAGATTAAACGTTAAAGTAAGAAAAATGTTAGATTTTTACCGAGTTTGGCATGGGATGTTGGGGTGGATGATCTTTTCTAAGATGAACTATGTTAATTAGGTTGAGAGAATCTGGTTTCGAAATCTGGATGTTTAATTACCTTCCATACTTCTTTATACCTGAACTAGTTAAATACCAAATAGTTAAAATTGTATCTTTCTAAAAAGAGGAATTTCGTAAAAATCAGGTATGATAGTAGGGGACAAACAATCCTATTTGAACCAGGGAAAACTAAAATACATACAGTTTTAAGACACTGATAAAACCGCAATCTGCCCTACGATTAGAAGTCTGAATGTATGTTGTTTTGTACAAAAATTTTAAATAAATTTTTGATTTTATTATTAAATTTAGAAGCCAGAAACTATTGTGAAGATTTTCCGTTGCTAGCGTACATCTCAATGACACCAAAATTGGTTATAACATATTCAAAGAGAATTGAGACGTATTTCTATTAGAAACGCAGTAACAAAAAGGGCTCTTTTCATATCTGTCTGTAAAGCATGTGCAAAGTGTTTAGGCAATGGTAAATTTAGAGAAGTGCATCTCGGGCATGCAATTGAAGAATGCGTACTATTTTTGCGTGAGTTAAGTTAGGCATGCCAAGTTAGCTAAAAGAAGTACTTGAGCCGTATAATTTTAGAGTTTGGAATAAAAAAAATTAGAATTCTAAAGTCTAAGATAAAGTGCGCATTAATTTTAACCTTTTTCATGCCCCTATTTTTGTGAAAAAACCAGCTAGCAATTTTTGCTTAAAAGTATTTCGAAGCGTGCACCTGCGATTAATTTAATTAAGATGCTGCTACTAAGTTGCTGCATTAACAGTAGCGATCTGGCATTATTTATAAAGTCATTTACAACATACGAGTTGTAAACGGCAAGGTTATGAACAGTATACTACAATGCATTGAAATTAATTCAATTAAAATCATTAGAAAGTCACAATTTATTCTTTAACTGATGTTTGGCGCAAAGCTTTTTGTGATTTGAAATAACTTGAAAGCATTGGACTTGACGCAAAAAGAAAATTTGCATTATTATCTGGCGACTTAAGCATAACTTCATCAATTGAATCTAACCAAATGATGATAACTACTAGATACATTTTGCTTTGAAAACAATGCGTATTTATTATACAGAATAAGCTAAAGCAAATTCAGGATTACGTCCGTGAGCACAATGTATCAAAAGTTAGTGGTGAGTGAATGTTACTTTAAAAAAATATGCTAAAACCCAAAGGAACTTCTGTATTGTCCCTATCGCTACTAGTGGTTCCATTGGGAACTATTTTTTGAGAGGGAAGTAAATGAAGATCAACTAAAAAGACTTACTCTTGGTGGCTCATTGTCTTGCGGCAGGGAAGACATGGAAAAAGGGCGATCAAGATTGCTCCTGCTGTCATTGGTCTCATCTTCTCCTTCTAGAAAGAATGGATCCCTTTCGACGTACACTGGTGTGGAGGCTATATTCTGGTCCGCATAGGTGGCGTAGCAGCAGTTTCCTATACTGTTCACTGCAACAAGTAGCTCCTAATTTGAGGCAAGAACGTTGAAACTTTCGTTACTTCAAGGATCTGTGTAAGCGAGTTGCTGTTAATTTAAGGCGGCTGTAAAAAGAAGGTTTTTAGGCAAAATGCTGATTGAAAGAGCAAATACGTTTAACAAAATTAAAGCACAGTAGTACAGTAAGCTAGCTCATGATTCCATATTAATAATAATAATAATAATTAAATTAGGACCTTCCTTCACTTGCTGTTTCGCATAAAGTAGTTTAAGTATTCAATTCTTTGAAAATACAAGTGAATAAGGGTCTTAACATTCTTCACGGAGAAGTCCGTTTCAATACTTGGGCACACAAATCTCAAAATGACAATGGGGCGATTGCACAAGCTGTTTTACTAAAATGGTAAAAGTAAAGTGTATAATTGCGTTTGAAAAGTATGTTAGGTTTGACAAGGAATTGCTCAAAACCACTCATTATAGAGCTACAATTTTATGGTGATCTTAAAACAATAGTTTTTCAATGCAGTGTTACATGATAGCATATAGACTTCACTATTATATTTCAAGTTAATTACTGGTGCTCTGCGCTAGCATGGGAATTAAACTTTAGAAAAATAAAGTTTATTCATAAATCGAAGAGATTCATGTTAAAATGGGTACCCATATGAGAAATGTGCTTTCTGTGTGCTTATCAGTTACACTTTTAAAACATTTAAAGATGGGAATTTATTTGGCAAAGCACGGTCAAAGAACACAAAGTTTAATTCAATACAGTGAAGTGGTTAGAACTGTTGAAAAGAGGTCTTATAAAAGGTTTCAACTTGATATCAAGTAATAATGCAATGCTTAATTTACTACTAGGGCGGAAGTAAGCTTACAATTACATAAGGAGCAAAATGGATGCTTGGGTCTTAAACATTGAGTTCACTTCGTACAGAGCTAGTACTTAGAAAGCCTAGGAAAAGGAAGCCACTTTATGAGCCAAAATCTTTGCAAACAACAAAATCGGATTTCATAAAATGACAGCCCATACTAGCAAGGAGAATGGGTCAGAAACATGCTACTGTACTCAGATCATTTAAATGGAATCAATAAGGAAACTCGATATTGGAGCAAAAAATAGTTTCAGAATGCAGTAAAAATAAATATTTTTAGATCGTTTTTTGGCAAAGCAATTTCCATGAGCTTCGCTTACAAAGTTTTAATGTGGGAAGATAAACCACATTCTAAGCATGCAAGATTTATTGTTGAAAGTGAATATAACACATACGATTCTTACACTATAGATAAGCCTCTAAGGAATAAGGAATAAAACTTCTGAACCGAACTTTGATTGTAAAAACCTTCCAAAAGTTTGCTTTGCTGGCTCAACGTAAAATTTAAATATAAATATTAGGTAAGTTAAAACTATCAAATCATTCGATTTGAATTTAATGTTAGTGGCATTACTTCAAGGAAAAAATATAGTACTCTGAAGGTTTGCTAACTTTTCTTGTGACTTGGACTTTTGAGTGAGTGAATTTTTCAATTACGCATTAATTTGTAGAAGTTTTTATCGGACTTACCCTAACAAAATCATTAGAGAGAATGTCATATAGTTCTTGCGCATCTGAATATCGTTCTTCGGTAGCTCGCGTTAGTAAGTTTCCGATCTCGCTCCACGTCTCATTCAAGACAGCAAGGCAATTCCGATCATCAGGACGACTTGGACGAAGTTTTGATATTAGGGGATGTAGATTTGTAAAGAACTTGTTGGGGGATGACTTCGAAGAATTTTGAGTTATCCATGAAAGAAAACTGATTTGCTAAAGAGAATACAGTTTCATGTTAAGTGCTTAAATGACTTACATTTCCTTTATTCATTATTTCAAATATACAATTAGAATTAGCATGACTTATTAAAAAACGGATGTGAACCTTATGCATCGTTACAGTGGGCGTCCCATTCGCTAAAAACCAAACGTGCAATCAAGGTACTATGGACTAAACAAATGTCTTATTTCGGTCCTTACATAACTTTCCAATGAAATAAAGTTTTAATGGTTTTTCGCCTATCTCGGTTTGAACAACTTTATATCTTTGCAATAATCGATCGCAGAATTTGGTTCAGTCTGGTCAACTTGTTCTACAAATTGCATTAAATCGTGCATACCTATTGAATAATTATGATATGATATCATGTTTACTTCAAAGCTATGATTTTGCATGACTGAAAAGTTAGCTTGAGTCTCGATAGATATAACATTTCTACAGAATCGTCTATGGCTCAGATATTGCCACAAGATGATTTAATAACTAAATGGCAATAAGCGCCAATAAATTTGGCGTTGAGAGCGAAAATAAAACGCTCTATTTGTGTGCTAGCATAGCCGCTGGAGACCTACTGTGAGGATATTCTTGAGAGCGTTGGACTCGAGAAAGTTCCACAGAAGTATTCTATCTTCCTCAGTTAAAATTTGATCAAGGGGTTCAGACACATGCTTGCTAAGTCCGTTCTTTTTGTTCAAACTGTTTCGAACCAAATATGCTGCATCTAGAAACATTATTTACAAATGAGGTAATGTGTCTCATCACATTTGATTATAATTTCCCCGCCTTAATTTTTGAAAGAAAAATTTGCCTCAATCCTAAATGCTTCGAAAATCGACCTTATAACGTTCCACCACCTATACTTTAAAAAACAATCAAAACCCCATTTTACTTTTCCCTCTTCTTTGCCTCAGAAGACTTTCTTTCCCGAAATGTCTGAAATTCTGTGACACAGGCTGATTAGGCCATTAAGCATTAACTAGTAAACTGCGCTTGGTTATTGAAACCAAAATCAAGATCAACTCTATGCAGGTTTTGTTAAAGTATATTTGCCTAGAGTGTACTTTTTACTTTGTTATCAATTTTGTTTCACTCCAAGGTCTGATGCAAAAAAGTGTTCACCATATCAGGTAGTTGCGCATAAAGTTATATGCATGGGCCTTATTCCTAATCAGCAAAGTGGTGAATGGGAGAGTTTTGTGGAGCTAAAATTATGATTTTATCGAAAAGGCCCTTACCTGACATGCGATTCGATAAATAAACTGCCATTTTCAAACTAAACATTTATGATTTAAAATGGTTAATGTCTCATACAGATTTCAAATTTATTATGTTGTGAAAATATTACTAAACACTTTGTAGAAACTGATTAATTCCAATAAGTTATGTAAAAATTTAATGCTTACGGATGAGACAACTTGATTTCAGGTAGCCATCGACATCTTTTACACCATCACAGTTCCCAAATGTGTTAATAAAACATACTGCGAATTCCAATACAGGGTCCACACGAAAAGTGAATTGCTCATTACTATTTAACTATCCTAGATAGCATGATTTCCGAACTCAGCCCTTTAGCCAGTGTTCCGAAACATCATTTGTAAGAAGAACTTGAAAGTCCACTGTTTGATAGCATTTCTCATACTGATAATTCTTCAAAAAGAGAGACTGTTTTGCCAAGATGATAACACAACATAACTTCATTTATTATCATAATAGGTGAATGACTTATCTATGGCTGTAGCCTCTCAATCCTTCTGTACACTCACATAAAACCTTTTACCATAGTGATAAGTTTACGTTACCTTCAGATATGACCTGGGATGCACAAAGCGATTGTGACCCTGTGCTACGACCGCACGAAGCATACATCGACTCTTATTAAGGGGTAAATTATCAGAACTACATTAGGCATCTACAAGAAGCTAGGCAATTGATCTGGTTTTATTTATTTTGAAAACATCGAATGCTGATGCGGTTTATGAGCAATCCTATACATCGTCCTTCAAAGGAAACATTTTAAAGATACAGGTTAAAAACCTTGAATAAGGCAGTACTACTCCTTTTGAAGTAGGAAGGCAGCAGTTTCGGATCAAAAAGCGAACATAACTGTCATTTTGTAACCTCCATTTTATATCTAATAGAATATTGACAAGAAATATTTAGGACCACACTTTGATTCCATTAAACACATAAATAAGTGGTTCTTACGAAGAAGTCTGAACGCCTTTCCGGGGGTCAACGACATTTTCTTATATTTTTTTTTACTTTGCCTAAACACAAAAACCGCGTTTCTTTTCTATCCAAATATTGGTATCTGAAATGGATAACAACAATGATAAAGGAAGTTTATTTTTGCAATTGCTTTTTGTTGGTTTTAGGGGTAGAAGTAGGTTAAGAGTTCTTCGTGCTGATAAAGTAGTGGTTTTTTTCACTTAGCAATCGAATCAAAACACACAAATATTGGGTGAATTTGGTTGAGAGACATCGATTCCATCTTAAAAATGACCAAATAGCATCGACTACAAACCAATTGATCTGTAGCCTCTCAGAGGCTTTCACAAGAAGAGAGGAATTATTAATATAATTATTTGAGGCAATGCACCATAAGATTTCTTGAGACATTGTTTCATTGTAACTCTGGTAGCAGGTATCAAGGATAAATTGGCGAACCTAACGTGCTGTAGACATTAAACTAAAGGCCATTCTTAAAGCCTACAGTCCTAAGATCACACCACTGATAAGTTAGTACGATTTTTCTTTCTAATTTAAAAACAGTAAACTCAAAATATCGTTGGATACCGATACAGATCACCCAGAGAAGGTTCGGTGAGCGGAAAAGCCCTAAACACAATAAGTCATGCTATGATGAATACAAATCGACTGCGAAGAAATCCAAGTAATAAAATAACGGAAGTTTTTGAAATGTAACTATTTGGCTCTAAGGAATCCAGTATATGCGTCTTTAAAACGAGTTCTCGCTACTAGTGATTACCTTACTGGATATTAGAACCTCGGTTTTAGATAAAGCTTTTGATCAATTGCCATCACCTTTGCAATGAGTAATGGAGCAGGGGTTCAGAATTCATTAAAAATTCCGCAAACAAATCGGGGAATCATCAAACCCTGCAAAGTTCCTTACTGTTATTATTCAGAATGTATCAATGAAAACAACTTGATGAGGAGACTAAAACCAACGACAGCGACAAATAACGATCTAAAGAGCAACTAGAAACTAAACACATAGTGCGCGAATAATAACAACTTTTTCTAACTACATTACTTATTTTTATTATTTTAGAAAAGTATAATACAGTAAAGGTACGCAATTATAAACATTTAAATTCCTGTATTTCTGCATCCTTCCTGGGAGATGAATTTAAACAAGTAGTTGACATTCCGATTTATAAACTTTGTTTTTAGTACTTTGATGAAAAATCAGGAAAATTATGTGATTTATCCATGCAATAACTGGATTTAGCTTTTGAGAATGAAGTAGCTAGTCATGTCCGCATATTATTTTAAGACACTTGCAACTCGTTCCCAATACAGAAATATTAATAAGTGATCCGACCCATTTGAATCATGACTAGGAATTTTAATAAGATTGCATTTCTTATGGTAGGTCTCATCACATTTATTTGGATCACTGCGACTAAATCAGGACCAAAAGCATTTACGTGTAACCCTTCACCTCACTGCTCCATATGTATGGTTTTTGGAAAAGGATGAACCCGCCCTCATAGTTTCTAAGATATCTTTTCCTCTACTTACGGACTACCCTGATTTTGGATCGTGAGAAAGGCATAGCTTCATCAAAGAACTTCATTTTTTGACAACTAATTTTAAAGCTGCCAACTACGTAACTGATCGGATGCATTACTTTCCAGGGTACAATTATTCCAAGCTACAAAAGAACCCCAAGGACGTCGGAATCACTTATTTTCAAAAAGACATCTCCAAGAAACGAATTATTAAAATTAGGTGAGAGCTTAAAGCTCAGTTGTGACAAAGTCCTGAATGATACGCTTAATCAAATTTGGCCAAAATAGAGACCTTCATTTTGTCATATAGAATAAGTTTACTGGGTCTTTCGCGGCAATTTGCTCATCGTTTCTGAATGAAAAGAGCCTCAATTAACACAAAAGCAACGATTATCTAGAGGGCGCATCGCAACTATCAAAGGTTTATTTCGAATTAGGATACAACCCTAAGCTTAGTGCAAGTTTACCTATTAAAAATAAGATATGACAAATTTATTATCAAGTTAACAGGTCATTCAAACATCTTAACCTAAAATCGACCCACGAGGGTTGGTACAGTAGAGTTCAATAAAACCTGCCTAATGGACAAAGAAGTACAGAGCTATCTTCGTTATTGGTAGACTCGATGCCCCTGCGTGTTACAGTACTGGCCTTGGATTTCGCTCAGTACGGTATCGAGTACACAACTTACAACCACCTCATTTAAGTTCAGTGCTTTCAGCCAATGAATTTGTGCGTAATTTTTACGCGTGGAAAGACCGCACACAAGGGGGTAACACCTTCGAAATCAGGCCTCAAAAATTCCCAACCGTGTCAAAAAAACGTGAAGAGCGCTAATAGACTTTTATCAACTCATGAAACTAGTTTTTTCAAGACAGCAGAGGATACACTGAAACCACAATTGATATGCATTTTTCTGAATCTGAACTCATCTGCTGGCATTTAAACTGTTTTTCAATCCTACTTACTAACCTGCAGGTCGTCTAAATTATTTTGCAGTTGGTTGTCAGCACTACGACAGAATGGTAATTTGACCCTTTTAGGACGACCCCGACTCATGGCCATAACACCTCTACATCTATGCCACTACAGAATCACACGTTTGTTAGTCGCAAAAATCAAAGAATGATTGGGCAGGGTAGGGAGCACCTTGTTCGCATTTTTAAAATCGCGTTTGCATTTATTCATGACCACAAACTCATGATACTGACTGCCAGACATCCCAAGTGAAATCGGTCGGCTCAAGTTACGCATAACTAACATCTTTGTTTGTTGAACTGTGTAAAACACTTCAAAAAAGCTAGTGAGGACCGTGACAACTTGACCTCGCCGCATCGGCACAACTTCTAGAACGGAAACACAAACTGCAGCAAGCCACACTGGAACACCAACTTGAAGTAAAAAAATTAATTCTTGGTTCAATTCTAAAAGCGACAATGAAAAAAGTTGCTCGTTAGGGAACACACCGCATCACACCAGCCCCGTAAATCATAATGAGAATGAAGCGGTTTCACATCATAAGTGCAAGTGCAGGCGGTAATGTAAAGCTCGAAAGCCAGCTTGTGGTTGAGTGCCGAGAGGATCGAAAGAAAATGCAGTTCTTATAAGGCAATGTAATGTGTAATTCGCTGCTTACATCATTTTAAATACAGGATTGTTAAATAAAGGTTAAATACGGAGAAATCAAACCATGCTCAAATGTGTAGATGGGATGAGGGCCAAAAGGAAACGCACGAGAGTGAGACGATAATCTTTGCCAATGGCGCAGTACGCATGCAGACATAAGATATGATAAAAGCAGCTGAGGCTAGATCAGGATCATTCAAACCACGAAGAAGTCATAAAGTGAAAGACTTTAAAAAGAGTACGACAAGGAAGAAAGAAGTATCAAATGGGGCCATGAGTAAATGCTGAACAATACTCCGTCTCAATAAACGTCATTAGAAGAGATGTGGTGGATTAAAGACACGCATCGGAGTGGTGTTACAGTGGACATGAGTGTTGGAGAGAACAGGTGTACGATGGGGCGGCGGAGGAGGGGGAGGAGAGCAGTTAGGGGCTACAAGAGGGGAACCTTTGATGGTAACAGTGGAAGTAATGTCCGTTGACCGCCTGAAGGTCGAGAAAGCTGTCCGTAATTTCCCGCGCATAAAAGAAGCAGAAGGGGAGGAAAGGGGAACCGGCTTGAGCGGTCCTGCTAGCGAAGAACTGCCACTTTCAGCGGAATTCTATAACTCGTAATGCAGAAATCCGTTTCATTAGTGAGAAACTCAGCTACTAACAGTATTACTATAATTTTATGAAAGTACCAAATCAATGTAAGCCAATCAAGCTGGAGTCCAAACATTAGCAAATCGGAAATCCTGTGCACGAGCAATCTCATATCAAGGAACACTAGCTATCACTTATAAACAACTTCTAAATGACTCTACTGCAGGTAACTCGATGAATAAAATACATAAACCCCTGAAAATATATGCTGTCGAGAACTAGTTTCCTTATGCTTACTAAAACAAAATCGACTCAAGAACAAATCGCCATAAGCTTACTAGTCGAGAGCACAACAGAGGAGTGGGAAGGTGTGGTTGTTAACGAAATTGAAGAGTAGTACCTACTTCGCTTAGATATGAAAGCACTCGGTCGTAATTGTCATCGTCACGGGTGAACCTAACTGAATTGCATGAGAAAATATGTTGTTATTGCATGATTTTGCCAGTGTCCTTGTGTGCCTAGGTGGATTAGAGGATGGGTTTCAACTTACCCACTCCTACTTCATGATCTGCGTGCTCGGCGCTACAAATCAAACAGTAACGCATTTTGTAAATGGGATTTTAATAAGCCCACAAACACCCGTAATTTATGAACCGTGATATGGCTGGTAAATGAACTAACCAAACTTTGCAAAGTGGGCAGCCAGACCAACAGGCAAAATTACATAGAACCTGATAAACTGCCCCAAGATCCAGCTAGGGTTAAGAAACGCGATGCTTGGTTTGATGCCAGACTAAGCTACAAGCGCAAGATTAGATAGGCGATCGGTGGCCGTAACGAAACTAGACCTTGCAGGCGCCACCGTCCGGATCGTTAAAACAGATTGCGAGTAACCAAGTTTGGAGCTACGCATGTGAAACAACGAAAGACACAACTTGCGGACAATTAGTGGCAAATTGTGCACCTAGCTGCACCTTTAAGAGCCTTCCCAAATTCTAAACTTTTGGCAAACCGATCCCAGGGGAATCTAGAGGAGCTGTGAAGAATACAAGTTTTTACCGAACGGCTCCCACTGCATTTGCACTGGTTAAACAAATAAAACCATCCCATGCAGAATGAGTCATGTTTCAGACTGCCAAAAGGACATGTAAGTCATCTCGATTGCAGCAGACTCTAGAACACAAGTGAAATTCATTTATGCCACAATGTGCAAGCCGGTACAAGGTAGAACAAAGACCAGATTGCAAAAAAAGAATAACCTGGTTATCCGAGGTGGCAGGTGGTCGGCGGGAAATGGGTTGCACACGAGGTCGAACCATCTTAGTATCATTGGTTTTGGCAATAGAAGAAGGACGAACTCCCCTGGCAGCCGACTTCGGATTTACCTTCGTTGTGCACGCTGGTGTAGAACTTGCCCGCCCGAAAGTCTGTGTGGGTACACAAAGACTGATCCAATAATGATATAGTTGGGTTGAGATTTTAATCCGGTAAACGAAAGGGCAATTAGCTGTTAGAAAGCAACAAAAGTTGCTACTTCAAGAAAACAATTAACGTGTATAAATGGTCAACACGTGAAGCCACTAGTCAAAAGAAATTTCAGAAAAAATAACTCATACAAATGCACAGTGGGGTAACAATCAAAGCAGATTCAACTAATCACATCCAATATAACACCATGAAAACTTACTAAAGCAGACAGTTTGGTGTAAAGCATGCCCCTGACACCTAACTTATACCAAGAGTGAAGTTAAGCGGCTTGAAAGGTGTGCAAAGAACGGATAAAAAAACCAACTTCAAAAGGACACTTGCGTCTACTAAAAACATCGGCTGTGCATCCTGGACTACCTGGCTTCCCTTTGGACACTCCATCTTTCGCACATCTGACTTGGAAGCATGCAGCGGTGTAGCGGTATATACATGTCCAATCGGTCGTTTAACCTCGGAAGAAAGGTCGAGGTTGAAGGGGTAGTTGAGTAGTTGTTCCACATGGGTGGTCAAATCAGCATAGAGGCCTTGTAAAGCCGACCGGCACTGGCGAATAAAGGCGCCATCACAATAGTAGCGCTTGAGCAGGGCCTCATTGCTAACCAGAGAATTCAGCCACAAAAGGAGGGCTCGTTGACTAAGGAATAGTAGAAGGGGAGCAGTCTGTGCATAGTGTGATACCCGGAATGAATGCTACTAAATATAGTGGGAGGCACAACGAATCGCAACGCTAAATCAAGCCCAAGCATTTGCAAAATGGATAGTAAAGAGCAGGATAGTCCTGAAAACAATTTAAAAGGAGATCTATTTGCGGCAATTACAGTTGCGACTCAGTGCCGATGGTACATAACAAGCTATTAAAAGTGATCATGACAAATATTTCCGCCATTTTTCAAACATAATGAAAACGACTTCCATACTACAGGAATGTTTGTGTCATGATATGCAGTCTAACACGTTCACCCACTCTAATAAAAACCAAGCCCAAAACTCGACGCCATAGGTAATGTAGCTGAAGGTGAGCGTGTCAGTAATGGCGAAATACTATTACTTTCCTAGCTTGGAAACTTATTAAAGTGCTAAAATTCGACCAAAACATGAATTCCATGATAGAATTTTTTGGACGGGGGAAATGATTGTACAATCTACATCAAATTTCAGAAACCTTATTTACGCTTTACTCTGACAAAGGAAAGTACTTACTTGAGGCAGGCGCAAACGAAAGCCCTAAACCGCAATTTTTCGCTAATTGCACCTGTAATGCACTTAACTTGATTCAGAGCCTCGTTCAAAACATGATGCTCGATTTTGCCAAGACATGGGGCTAAAAAATTTAAAACCACATAATCAGAAGAAATTCGATCAACTGAAGCAATAGATTTGATAATGGAATGTATCTTTTCGCTAGGATTTTAAAATCAGTTGCGCAACACAGGACTGTTTCAACAAGGCCAAGAAAGTTCGCAACGCGATAGCCAGATGCCGTCACAGAGGCGGTGAACATGTTTCAAGAGAATCCATATTATCATGTGAAATAGAATGATCGAATGGAAATGTGAAATTGCGCCACTATAAAATGAGAAACGATGTTTAATTCTTGAAGAGTCCTCAAATGTAGCAAAAGTGAAGGTTAACTAGGCACAAATGGACTATTTGCTGCCTGACAATAGAGCTGCCCATCAAGCAGGCAAGAAGTCCAGGCGCCACTGAACTGGTGAATTCCACGTGGGATGCAATAATGAGACACGGTGAATGAGGCTGGTGTAGCTTTTCCAATGCTGTTCACTACCAATGAAGGCCGATTGGGAGGTAGGAGCTGAATGTGTATGATTTCTTCAGGGCTCAACTGTGCCATTCATCCCCTCGTTAACAAAGCTCTTCGCAAAAAGTCGCCGAGAGTGACAAGCTACACAAAGTTAAGATGCGTAAATAGACCCACAATTTACTGATAAAGTTGGTTCAAAACCTGCCCTTGTTAAGTTTCTTTACATTTGTAAAATTAATACCGCATGCTATCGATTGTTTAAGATTAAAAATCCGCCCCAAAAGGGTTAAAATACATAAACGGAAAAAAAGGGGAATGCGGAAGCAATGAAACACACAGGGCCGGCAGCTATCCTCAACCAAAGCCCAGATGCGAGATTTGGGTTTGCTCGCAAAGATGGCACGCGTTTGGGGAGGGAGAAGGCCGTCTGAGATGAGGACCATGAGAGGATTCACCACAGAAGCCAAGCTGCTTCGACCTGAGCCACCTAATGCCGCGAGAGAGGAATAGCAACGGTATTGATTATGTGCCAGTTTGGAGGTGACAGAGCCAGAAGGGGAAGAACCGGTAGTGTTACTACCATCTGGAGTGGCTAAGGATAGCGTCGGATGGCAGAAGTAGGCAATTGTCTCCTGTACTGCCCTTATCACATCCATCACCATTGCTGTAAGATAGAACAATTATTGTAAATGGATTTCCCATTGTAAATACCTCGCAAGAGTCGAAAGCGCTGTCAGACCTATAAAAATGACTATCTAGTTCAAAGTAACAAAGCCCTTTTTGATTGAACTGTAGTCCCAAGATAGTTTCGGAGCGTCAAGAGCTTTTTGAATAGGTGCCAATTAGACTCGGACGAATAAAGGTTAGGTCACAAATATATCCAACGGGATTCTGTAGATGATAGAAACATCATGACAGTGATTAAAACAGGCCAATGTTATTTCCCCTTACCTGTAAGCTAGAACAAACATTGGTAGTTGAAACCCTGAACAACTAGTAAACTGGGAATACTTTTAACTAGCATCCAAGATGGTTGTCCCAAAGTCTGTTAGGAGACAAGCTAACGAGGTCGATTATGATGCAGATAATTTAGTCTATATATGCGCACTCAATGAAAAAAGCTGCCTAACTAAACCAGAACCAGGACATCAAAACAAGAATCTACTGTCGTTTCACAATCGAACTAAAAAGCCTGCCACCAAAACTCAAAAGGTAGTAGTGACTACAGTTACACGACAGTTTTGCCCGCTAACAATTAATGCCACTGGAAGGAAATTGCAACTCTCGAACTTTTGGAGATTAAAATAAATTCAGTGATATTCTACGCTGTTATGATTAAAAATTAGTTTGTCAAATGCTTTACTATAAATAGTACGGCAATACAGAGCTCACACATCAAATAGTGATCTGGGATTTTGAGATGGAATCAGCTGGTATAAAAGTGCATGACTGCTTTCAAATCAACGCAAAATAGAGGCATCAGCGCACATAACAAAATGGTAACTTATAAATCAATGAAATCCGCCAAAATAAGTGAGAACTAGATGAATGCGAGACCCATACCCCATATAGGAATATATATTTAAGTTTCGATATCCATTTAAAATAAAACGTTAGTGATGGAATAGAATGATAACTTTTAGAGCATGTTTCGTCAAAACTCAGTAGTCGCATTTCATTTAAAACCGTTCGCATCTCACGGTAGGCGAAGAAATGGGGGCTGCTGGCTAAGAATTCAGGGTTCACAAATCCGATCACAAACACCTAATTCACAGCAGTCACATTCGTATGAGCCGTAGTTGACAAAAAGGTGTTTCAACAATGTTCCACAGATTTGAAGGCCAGAATGGAACTGATATCACGCTCATTTGCAGATATCATCACCAAAAGAAGATGGCGGTTTACAAGAAATTAACAAGAAAATCACGTGTCATTTCGTTAAAGCATGATCCGATGGTATAGGAAACGCGCTAAAAAATACAAACATATGTTTAAGAGGTATATTCAGAAACAGTCTTAAACAGAACTATGCGGATGCAGTTGACGAACTACTCCTGTAGGGGAATCACCGGTCCTTCGTAAAAAACCTAATAATTTTTCCTTTGACACTGAGTTCGTCAAGTTTCAGCACTTCATTTGATATCCAACAAGAAAATGAAATTGTTTCAAAGATCTCCAAAGGAGCCAATTTTTTAAGTCAATGTTAAGTGCTAATCTGCTCCAAAATATCCCGCCCGATGATAATGTATGCAGCCCAAATCACTTGATGTACTACTTTAAAAAATTTGCTCTCACTGAATGAGAAATAAAATTCCAAATAAATTCTCACCTATCCGTTGTCATTAAGGACCATATATGGAGGCGAGTGTCAGTTGTTACGGAAATCGTAAACGAGTCAACATCTGATCTGCATCAGTTTCGAAACTATTCTTATAAAAGGCACCGTATGCATGCAGTTTCATTCAGCCAAGCTCGCAAAGTCATAATAGTGACGCAATCCGCCCTTAAGGTATGAAAACGTGCTTGGGAGCAAATTGCGTGCAGTTACACATCCACGGCAGACGACTCATGGAGCAGCGCAATACCGTCTTTGAAGGTAAAACACAAGTTTTGGGACGAATTCGGTAGTTCAGGGAGTGTGAATAACATCACAGACTTCAAGTCAGATCATTATGAGCAGTTTAGCACATAAAAACAATTTGAAACACAAAAATCGGTAGTCTTATAAGCCCGAACATTCTGTGAAAAACATCTACACCCAAAAATTGATGCTAGAACTGTGTACACCAGTTCGCTGACTCAGCTCTCCGATCCAATTGTGTAATTTAACCATGTTCATGTACTTGCACACGATGAATCCCCGAAAAATATTGGCACTAGAACGGCAAAGTTTGGAATTAACTATAATTTCCGATACTATGAACAAGTCATAAAAGCCACACCGGTGAGGGAGTACCTTAAAGAACGCGTGATGTGAGCTAAGAAAAACTCAAACATCATTTATCGATAACTTTATTACTCACCGTGATAGCGCACATCTACATCTGAGGGACGGGTTGTACTCGAAACGTCGTTAATATCATCATTCGAAGGTTGAAATACTGCAAGTGGGGGAGGGTCTTGGCCATACAGTCCCCAATTTTTTGGAATCACTATAAACAGAAGATCAACATCCAATTAGTCACTAGTAACTTCCAAAAGTTGACTCCAAGACAATCTGAATAAATTGTTACATAAGTGAATTAAAGTGGCATCTTTGTCTCCCAGGATGATAGCACTATAAGTAACAGCTCTCGCGTTAAAAAGATATCAAGAAGGCGGGTACCGCGCACTCAATGAAAACCCCAACTTCCATCTGGTACAAATTTTTCCAACGCCTAAAGATATCAGAACACGAGTAAGCGAAGCATTTCGAGGAAATAAACATCCTAACGTAGAAATTACCGAATCCCTACAGATTAGTTGCCTCTCACTAAGCCACATTCCAACACCCCAGTTGAGAGGAAAAAATACTCAGCTCCATAAAGCGTGCTGAATGCCAGAAAGGAATAGACGGCTAAACACGAAATAGTCGTCAGAATCCTTGGCAAGTGATTCGGGGGAAAAAAGCATTATTCTCCAAAACGAGGCCAATTTGATTTAGGTACGAAGTACTCCCTCATGCGGGCCTTTCCTCAGTTATTTCCTCGTTACACCACATTGGCACAAATAATATATTTCACCCAATATGGAAATCCATCATAACTTCGCCGAGTGAATGCAAGCTGTTAAAAGGGATGCAAAAGTTTAAAAATATGAGGCGCTATTCATAAAACCGTTCAAACCTCATCTTTAAACGAAGTTACAAACTACATAGCATGCTAAAAGGTAGGCACAAAGTAGAGTGCAAAATGTACGAGAACGCCAATTGTAAGGAGTAGTGATAATTACCTTTGGGATCAGGAGATCCATAGCGGTTTGCATCAGGCAAGCGACAGATACTAGTGCCTTCAGGTAATTTGTGTATATCAGCATTAAAACTGACACTTTTCTTGCAATGACCTGCCTGCAACCTTGGCCGACAAGAGCAAAGAGAATTGCCAGGTGCTGGTCGCATTATGCGTACCTTGGTTGAGGAATTGGGCATGGAGATTTGAGGAGGCTTGTGCTGAGAATCGATTACATCTGGTTCAGACACCGATCGATCCATCACTCCGACCTTCAAAATGAAAATTTCAGCTACCTTGTTGCACTAAATTAAGAAACTGTTTGACAGAAGTCGTACCTGGGGCTGCGATTTCCTCGCAAGAATCTTAGTCAGAGGGGCATCGTTCAGCACATCCAAGAATCTGTTTGCATCAAAATCATTTATTCTCCGTTGAATGGACTCAACTCCATTGGCTCGGTCATTTCTAAGTTTTCCACGACAGTTTACCACAGCAACACCAGCTCCTCGCCCTGGCATAGGGGCTAGGGATGTTGACCTACGTGACCTATTTGACAGGGTGGGGACTCTAGTCATTGGTGTGCCCGATTTCGCTTCCTGTGCCGCTGCTTTTCCAAGAAGAGAGAGATCTGGCAGCGTTTGAGAAAGAAAAGTGTTGCTTTCAATACGTGATGGTTTCGGAATGGCCAACTTGCCTAAAACAGGGTAGACTATGGCTGCGCGTGGATTCTTTAGGCGGTAAAAGTGGGAAGCTTCTCTCAGGCGAGACATACACTCAGACTCTGGATCGGCGGACATGGTTAGGAAGTTATAATCGGGCAACTCTGGGTTGAGTCGGGACGCGAAGCAGACTGCGCCGGAGCGATTAACGTAGAGCAGACGCCGTAGGGAACCAACGCTAGAGTTTCGTAGTGGAACACATGGTGGCTGGGAGACTTTAGGGGGGGAAAGATCAGTTTTAAGAAAAGTTTCGCTAGATTTTTCGACCGTTCCATCTGTGTGCTCATCCTCTGCATCAAGAGATAACAAAGCGTTCGTCTGCAGGGAGGGGTTGGTAGAGCTATTACCACCCCCGAATAGGCTTCCTGGCCTCCTGAACAAGCGAGGAAGTTCCTCAGCGGTCGTGTCAGTACCAGTGGAAGATGGGCACGAGCTAGAAATAAGACCCCTGGCACGAGCTTGCATGAATATCTCCAAAAGAGTGCCTGAATATCGATGCATTGCTTTTTGCGAGAGAGAGGGTCGGAAAGAAAGGTCAAATTCCGGCGACATCAACGAGGCATGCAAATTCGAGGAAGTAGATTTCCTTTTTGAATAAGGCTTTTGCGCTTTGTGAGTCGCATGCGAAGCAGTGCGCCTAAGTTGGCCCCAAGTCGTGAGCTCATTTCCAGCAGCCTCTTTAATGGCTCTCCATGCGACGACAGACTCGGAAACGTTTGATTTCGTACACTTTGGCGACGATGGAATGACTGTAACGTTGCCACACAAAGCGACTTTCCTGCCACCCAGTGATTCCCTGCTGCTCCGTATTCGAGCCCAGGTCGTTGTGGCTGTTGCTGTTGTCGTGTCAGGCAGCGACGACTCACCGCAACCACATTCAGACGTTGACACACCAACAGAACGATACGCCTTTGGAGATACTATTTTGACGTTAGCCAATGCACGCCTCATTCCTGTAAGACTAGCGGTCGTAAAAATGTTACCGTGACTTGTTGATCGCTGTATTTTACCGGTCCTCCTTGAGTTAACAACAGTTGGAGCAAAAGCTCCATCATCAAATCCAATTTGAATTTCTCCCCAAGCAAGCCTGTAATCCAATGCTTCAGCTGTGCGCCTAAGTAGTTCCTTCAGCCGAGGGCAAGAACCCTCTAGCATTGCTTGCATCCAACTTCCCGTCACAGACGGAGCGTATATTGGAGGCTGCTGAGGTTCACTGAATGTTATTGGACAATTATCAAACAGCTTGTCTATTCCGCTCATGTCACATAAGACCGTTGAAAAATCGGCTGAGGCTGTACGATGGATGCGCGCGACATATCGAGTAGTGTCGGGTGCACTTGTGCTGTCTGGGCAACAACTAGCATTTTGAGAACGTTTACCAACAGAAATAATCGACGACTCAAATCGTAACTCTGCCTGAGTATCGACGCCATCTTGCCCACAATTGCCCGAATCTGGCTGGGTAAATAAACAGGAATCAGAGCGTGAATGATGAGGCGCTAATATACCACGCTTGACAGTTCCAGAAGACGATATGCCCTCATCACTGTCATCATTTAGACCTTGTTGAGGAAACGATGATTCATCACGTAAGTTGGCATCAAAAGGAACAGCAAAATCATCATCAAAGAAGTATTCACTAGGCTCAAGGAGAATAGACGCGCTATTTACACAACCATTTAATTGATAAGACGTGGGCATAGTACTTTCAAAAACTCCATTGGCCGAAGAGCATTTGAAAGCAAAATCTACCACCCTTTGGGGAGCCAAAGGTTTGTCTGCCCCCTGTGGTTGTATAGAAGGCTGCAATGAACCCTCTGATATTGGATTATCCATTTGTGAGTGGACCAAATAATAGAACTGTTCTCGACTATGATGACGAAATTGGTTTGCTGAAGAAACAATGAGACCTTAGAATAGCCCAGAGAACACCAAGTGAGAAGCAAAAACCGATGCAATTTACCAGAAACAACAAACCCCAGCAAAAGTTCTAAGCGGTCGCGGTGTCCATTTATGACCTTCACGAACTGGAACGCCGTAGCCTCAATCAAATCAAGACATTTCCAGTACCTTATTGATGTACTGTAAAACCCTCTATCATCAAGATAGGATTCGGTTTTAAAAATGAAACAATTTTTCCTAAAAAATGACGACAACTTTGGCCTTTAATTTATGTAAAGGACAAACGAACTTAGGATAACTAAATACTTGCTCATAAAAGGTGTGCGCTTGTATCACCCCATCTTAATGTACGCAAGTATTTTGTGCGAAAAGGGTATGCTATTCGTCGTTTTAAAATGGCTCTGAAATCAAACAGACAGGGTCGATTGTAAGAACTTTTTTCTTTTCGCACCAAAAGCATCCGTTTTATGTTTGCCGGGCCACTGAATGTTCCATGTAGCCATTAAACACGCTTTTGGGCATTTCTAGTGCTCCGTAGAATAATATTATTATTTTCAACTTGCCATATTTAGCCAATTTACTACTTTTAAGTGCGCAAGGGTTCCAACAACTAATTTTGAAAATGTACTTGGATTTGCAAAACACAGCTGCACATAAAATAAGCCGTAAGATGTGAAATGCGCCTTAACAGACGAATTTTGCGTGCCGTCTTTATAACCACTCCGTGTTTGGCGCGAGGCCTGAATCTGGTTCCACCTGTGTTTTGAAGTGGCTCTCGCGGGTTTGGTGCTCAGTGAGCCTCCATTAAAACGCTTGTGTTAGCGTTGGATCATCTTAATCGTTTTTTTGCTACAGTTATTTGAGTTGTTTGGATGCGTGTGCATCCTAGTAGGACGTTAATTTTGTCTAGTTCCTGAGCTAGGTTTGTCTCAAGGTGATTCATACTAATAGGTGGCTGTAGTTTGAGCATACGGCTTCGCCATCCTAGTCCATAGTCCTCGGGCCTCGTGTCATTTTGTGGGAAGGCTTAGTGGAATGTAAGGTTCTCCTGGGTTTGTACGCTAACGGCTAACTCGTTAAGCGGAAAATAGTGCTAGAAGGGCTAGATCGGCCTTGTTCGACCTGTTTTGGGCCTTGTTGAGCTAATTTTTGGAAGGTTTGGATGGGTGATTTTAGGTAGTTTGGGGTGATATCTACGAAGGGGACAATCTAGGCCTTTAGTGAAGGGCAGTCCCCAAGTTTCCCTCATCTAGCGGTGGGTACTTTTCTCTCCATCATTTTCCACAGAGTTGTAGTAGTATCGCTCCCATAGTAACTCAGAGGGTCGTCATGCGTCATGGCATTATCAGTGTTTTGTTTTCTTTTGGGGTCTTGGCGTAAGAGCACAAATTCGCTTGATCCACGAAGATGCTGGGGTAGCTTTTTGGTTATTCGTTTTTCGTTAATACATAAACCTCGATGTTCACTTCAGGTTGAGTTACTATAGTTGTCTGCTTGTATTTAGTTTTTGAGGGAGTGTGGAAACTACGAGTTAATGCTTTTGCTAGCACAAAAGCACTACGATTGACATTTGTAAAAGAGGAACTTGGAACAAATTCACTGGTGTTGTAGAAGGAGTTTGGTCGCTGAGTCGGGTTTTCGTGATTCGCCCTCTTTAACTGGGCCGCATTCTCCCACGTAGTCCCGATCTTGGCGCCTCACCCACAATTTCAGGCGTGGGTTTTACCCACGCTCATGAGCTACAGCAGTTTTGCGTGGAACTTGCTTGTACGATGTGAATGTCATGGGCACTTTGCCTGAGCAAGGAAAACTAACATAGCCTTATTAAGCCCTCAAAATGGATTGAATTGGAGCGCAATTTCACTGGTGTTTTCGCATGTTGATTCGCTAGAACCGAGCTTTGAATTGATAATTGGGTGTTTGTCCGTAATCGTGCACCACTAATTCCGATAGTTTGTCGTAACAGTGGGGAGCAGGGACTAATTCCTAACCATATCCATGCTTTTTATTGGGCTGTTGGTTAACGCATAATCACAATGATGCCTATTCTTACTGCTCGCCCGAGATCATTGTTAGGCTCTTGCAGCTCCTTGTCGTTCGTTAATCTTATTTTGCAGGTTCGACTTAAGGGAGCATAAAATTATTCATACTGAAGCAAAGGCAAGCATACAGGTTATTCTGTGGATGCATCCTACCTCCAAGGTTTTAATGCTCCTGGCTTCGTCCTCGAGGTGGGTGCTCTACGCTTGTCTTCGACTAATCATGCGAATTGTTGCACGAAAATGCATAATTAGATGAATGCTTACAAGGCACTGCTACAATCAGAAAGTGGGATGATTTTTAAACCTAGAAATCCCAATTCAGGGCAGATGTTTTGGTACCTTCCGGCTGAGAAACGACGTTGGATTTGGTTGAAAGTTTGTGCCGAGGCAATCTAATTTTGTCCCTCTCGTGAACGGTGCTTGCGATGGTCGTCTGTGAACTCCGGTTGTATAACTTGTATGTACTATTGAACTTTTAGTGTGCATAGTATATTCATACTTATTTGTAAAGTAGCTGACGGAACTATTATTAATTTAACGTATATGTTCATCCGTTTGTTGTGCTTTTCTACTGCTGAACTTTGTTATTTCCATTGATTTGGATCGCTGTTAAAAGCTGCCGATATTTGACGGCCCTGTAATTTAGCCTTTGTGCTACCTTTCAGGATGATTGGACCTAAAGTAAGCATGGTAGCTGTTCGAATCGGATCTTTTGGAAATATTTGAACGTATTAGGAGTGAATACAGACCAGTCCTTGTAATCAGCACCAAGCGTCTATGGGTGCGCTAACGTTGGCCTGAGCCATATGCGTGGGATGTTCTGACTAATTCCTATTTCGAATTCGGGTTCTGAGTGTTTCTGAGGTATGACCGACGGTGTCAGTGTTTAGTCCACGGCAAATCGGTTAGGAGGAAAACCCGAGTTTCTATTGTATCGTTCGAAATTTGTGTGAACTTTCCAACAGCAAGGATTATCGAGGAAATTATAATTTCTTTCTTCTGTCGTGGATAAACGTTGATGTTTCCCTTGTGTAGCCACCGATTTTCAGCATCTCGGAAAATTTACTGCTAATCTATGAACTTGCTAGTCAGCTTCAGGTTAACACTCCTCTTCCCAGAACGGCTGTTTGGTTTTGTGAGCTCCGTGTTTGTTGTGGTAAGATGCCTCGTTTTTGACTAAATTCGAACACCATTAAGACTAAACTTGTGGCTTATCTTTCTTAATCTCTATTGTGCTGCTCATTTACTGGACACAAACGGGAGCTTTTTGGGTTTACTGTGAGCGAACGAGTATTTGAAGTTCTCTACCATAATTGCCCCTTTTGCAAGTCTGTTCTTAATATAGGTAGTTGAAGTGTTTGGTCTTACGAAGCTCTTCACACCGATAATCTTATTCCCAAGGCTGTTTTTGTATCATAGCAAAAACTGAAGAACATTTAACGATGTTTTGCAGATCATTAACGCCAGCTCTTGTATTTTGACCCAGGAATCTTGATTTTCATGATTTCCATGTCGCCGGAATACGCCTTTAGTTCGATCGGCTGCGCCAACACAGGACAGTGAGCGTCGATGCTAGCAAGCCACACGAATCAAAGTCATGCTGAATGAAATACTTCCACGCTGATTTTTTTACTCTCATCTGCCTGTGCAATCTCTTTTATCGAAACGGGAGTGCTATAGCCCAATCAATTCCCACTCAAAGTTGGTTCCTTTTGAAACATTCATTCGATGCAAATTTTACCTTTTTACACTTGGTACTTACTCTTCTGTTTAACCGGCAGATCTTAGTTCTTAATGGCGACAGTCGATGGATTCTTGCATACTGATTCCAAAGGTAGGGGCCAATTAGTCTGGGACGGTAGAACGTTTGTTGATGCATTGACAGTTCAGGGTAAACCAATGGCATCTTGTAGTCAATCGCAGGTTAGGGCGTTTTGAATTCTTTTATTTTAAGCTATTATAGCGCAAATATACTGCTAAAAAAACAAGAGTTAACAAGTTAAATTGTTTGGATATTGTGTGCTACGAGTGGGGTTACGGGTCAGGCCGCAAATCCCTAACCACAAGTGTGCCTACTTGTGGATTACCAGTAACATTAAAATGATAGTCTCTCCGGGCAGTCATTTTTATGGGGGCTACTAGCAGTAATAGTCTTATCGGTCAATTTTTTCTGGAATCGGTTTAATTCCTGAATCACCTTGATCATCACCATTAACAACCTTGAGCCACTTTTTCATGCAAACGATCAGATTTTCGCGCTAGTCGTGGTGGTGACAATGTCCACCTACATCACGGGCGCAATGTCTTACCCTAATGGCGAGCCATTAATTTTGGAAAGTGGTTGTCAAGAGCTGTACAATTTTACCATTAAACAGATTAAATGAAGTCCCAAACTTGATGGGCACATTGCAGAATAAAGCTATAACCATGCGTACTTAAGAACTTCTGGCTTTATTTTGATGTAAAGTGGCAATGAATAGAATGCTAAAGGCGCCAAGAAGTTGAGTAATGGTTGCCGCCCAATCTAGGCAGCAGCATCATCTGTCTCCGTTGGTGAAAACGATCACTACTGTCCAAAATTACGTACATTGCGTTTTAACTGCCCAAATATTATTTTCCTTCCTGCCTTTGCTGCTTTCAGCACATCTAGGAAGTTACAACCGCGGAGAGTAATTATCTCTCATAGTTGTCTGATGGCATTTGCACAAATGCGCTGGATCAGCAAGCGTACCCACTCCCACCGCTATAACCACAATCCAAATGTGGGAAGATCGGTATGATAGAGGTGGGGTGAGGGATTATTTGCTCCTAAATGTCACGAGAAAGGTCAGACGCCGAGGTTATACCAATCCTTTCATCCATTAACGATGTTTCGTCCCCTGTATTCTTATTTATGCCGCCTTGGCGGCGTGAATTCTTCAATGTCTAAAATAGCAAGCGAGCCGGTTTATAGAGATCGCTCTCCATTGTCTTAATGGATAGGTTGTGAAATCCGTTTATTGCAATCCCTATTCCATTTCCTGATTTTTTTCATTAACAAGTACAGTAATAGTATCGAAATCTTAAGAAATCCCTAAGCGTCTTATGTGGAAAGTGAATTCAACCTTAATTAATTGAACTACAAGAGGTGCCTGTCAGAGGTAGTTTTAACTAATGAGTTGGAAAGTGTTCGCATACCTGATTAAAATAATTTGGTTTCTTGACGTGAATGCATTTTATAGCGCAATCATGCTGAAGGCACCGTTGTCCGTGCCATTTATCGGCAACCAACTATTAAATGAAAACAGCGTGTGCCTCATGAAAACCAGGTGTCCAAAACACATTTTAGTTTTGATTCTACTTCTGTTTTAGTTTGAAGGTTGGTTGCCACCATCGGATTGAATCTGAGTACGATTAGAACTAAACATATGCGGAGTATGTATCGATTGCCGTTTTTTTGTCGTAGCTGACACAATTCCTCTCCATTCAATTGATAACGTTGATTATCTAATGAGTAAACAGCCCATGCCTTGAGATAACAATGTTTTCTACCTCCAAGTTTAGGTTTCTCGTCTATCTAGAAGCTAACGGCAATGGTTCTAAAGCAGCTTTCTTTCTGAGTGGTAAGGCTATAGAGAATTTTAAATTATCACCAAATACCTAAAACTTTGCGTTTATCCAACAAGTCTGGAATATTTCTAACTCGCAAGAAGCTAATGAGGTCTACTGGAAATAACCTCAAGTGCAAAATATATATGAGGATACCAGACCTAAAGCCGGGGACAAAAAGTGATCAGCATTAAGATCCAGGGGAACAATAAGACCCGAGTGAAGCACCTGATATCATATAATTTCCTGCACAAACACGAGATGAATTGTTTCAAGTGAAGGCGAGGTTTTTGTGAGTCAAAAAGCATTTATTTTAATGGATGGCACTGCTGCTACTACAATAAATAAGTGTTTTCACTATTAAATGTCACAATCTTGCTCTTAATGTAAAGTAAGAGAAAAGTAAATGGATGCCGAACTTTGCACAGCTGGCCTATGTTGTGTTTTCAGGGCAGGTCCGTGCATGGAAATGAAATGAGGCATTATTTGTTATAGATAGATGAAGAAAACCCCATTTTTTTCATGAATCTAGCCAGTATGGACAAGACTGAGGAATGTAAATATTGAACATTTGTTGCTTGTTTATGGAACAGGGAGTAAATGAGTAACGCATTAAAATGCAATCCCAACTAAATTGTGAATTCAAACAACGTATGCTTTAGGCTCAGGAATTTCTTACCCATCGTTTAGCATTGCAAGTGCCAAGCAAAAGTGAACACACTCCATCTGAAACAAATTTAAGTATGGCGCAACGTGGACTATCATATGTCGGTGTGAAACAGAACACACGACAAATCAGCATTTATGATTTTTAACAATTTGCAAAATGTATCAATACCAAACTAAAGAGAAAGCAAAGTAGGAACCGTAGAAATACAGCAAATGGAAATATTTATGTAGTCAATAAGTTTTGTGTTCACACTCTAGAGCTGATGGGTTCCCCTTTAATCTGGCGTAAGTTTGCCTCTAGCTAACATGCTGGTTTTGGGGGAGAATTCCCGAGTTCAAGTGTGCTTTAAAAAGGAAGGATCAGCGTACATGTTTCAAACTTTTCGCTAAAATAGAGTTTAATTATTGTAATTAATTAAACATTTAGCCCATGGTTTTCCGATAAATGCATGTAGGCGAGTCATGTGTTGTGCAAAGTTTAGAGATACAGAGGGCTCTTTACAATTTTTATTCAGAAGTGAATCATATTTGCTTAAAATCGGAATGCAAAAAGGAAGAATTGCAGTTCCAGCACGTGCTTTTTTAAAAACAAATGACTTAGGGTTTACTTAGCTATAAATATCAAAAGGCACAAATTTTCCATTGAAGTATCTAAGGCATTTTATTTAAAGTATGCGACAATTTGTAGCGGCTGTCGCACTATTCTTAAGTTTGCCAGATTAAACACGTTTAGGCAGTGAGCCAAATCAATGGTTTGGATGTTTTCATGCATGTCTGATTGACGAATGAAACTTACCATATTTGGAGATTTTAGGAGAAAATAAATATTGACCAGACTGAGCTATAATGCGAGAAAGTTACTGTCGAAACCAACCAGACAAGTCCGTCTTTTATCTTATAATTAGTGGATTATGCATTCTAGCCGATTTAGTGTTAGAAAGGGGTGAACAGTTAAAGCCACCCGCAAAGCGAGATCAGTTATTTTATCCGCTAACTCATATGTTTAAAACTTTTTAGTGACCACTCATAAAAAGGAAACGAAGATTTTGAAATGGCTGTGGCAAATTAATAGAGATTTGTACGACTTTATAATCTGTCTGAGGCGCAAATGTTATTTCGGTATTATAAAGCAGCACTGTGGCAGTAAGGAAAAGGTGTAGATTTACATTTGTGATATTTCCATGAACAAAGTCAAAGCACAAGTAGAGCCCCTGCACAGAAGTTTAGCATTGGCAACTCCACTCGAAACTTACAAGATAATGTCATCAAAGAGAGGAGGAGAAAAAAGCATCTTTGCAGATACCACATTCAACAATCAGTGCATTAATTTCTTCCAAAGTTTTCACAGATCTATGGCAACATGCAAAATGTTCTTTGTGAAATCTACTGAGCACACAGTGTTCTGAGCACTTACTGGTATTTACCTAAAAGGGCAAATTTTACGAATCTGGAGTGCTATTTTAAAGGCTGTTTAACATTCTTTCCAAATGTATATGGTAGATGTTAATTCATGGTGATCTTAAAGTGTATCAATAAACTTGACTTAATCAAATCTGCATGATTTTCATGCCGCAGATTTCTCACCCAAAATTAGACATTCCTTAGTCAGGGGAAACTTTCAGAATATCACTAATGCTATCAAAATTCTTAAAATAACTCTCATTCACAAAAGCATAAGTTCGCACTTACGATGCAGAAATACGATAATCTTAGTGGTTAGGGAAGCTAATGCATGATGATCCAAATGTAACTTATAGTTCATGACGCTACTTCTAAAGGACATTTTGAAACCGTCCAGACGACTAAATACACATCACTTTCAATGTTACAATTTTGATGGTTCGAAGTCACAACGCAAAGCAAATACCTCCACGATGGTGTGGTAGTGTACTCGGAACTGTAGTGGCAGAATATACTTGCTATCGAACATACTAAAATGAATTGTGCAGTCGGAAAAACTATAATAATGAGTAGAATTTGTTCTGCGCTGGCAAGACGAAGATGCGTCAAATTCAGTGCAGAAGTAGAAAGCTCAATTAACTTGAAGTAATTTTGAAGTAGCTTTCACTATAGTAAACGTAAAGTCACTTTATGAGAGGAAAACACAAGGGCGACCATAATTCTGCCAACTTTGAAATTATGAGTCATAATAACGTATCACTTTGTTTGTCCTGCTAAACGGCAGAAATCAAGCGAAAGTACTGCATTTGTTGGACTCCGAAGGCATTAACTGAGCGCATTCTGTGTGTGTAAAAATACAACTAGAAGACAAAAGCGTTTCTCGTATTATTTTAAAGGTAAGGTTTTAGGAAATGAAATAACTATAATTCTGCCGTGCAAATCGTTCAAAGTTAAAAGTTGCCGCCGTTTCACCTTACACGATTTGCCCGTTTGCTCCTTGAAGCCAATTGTTTTATAAGATCTATAACGGAAATGCCATGACTGCTAGTTAATCTTGATTTAGTTCACACATCTCAGCCTACTGTCGGTACAGGCGCAACCGAGCTCCACATTTTCAAGCAATTTAGTTAGAACATGATTTCCATGATTTCACGAAAATCCGCACTATTTTCCCAAGCAAACTCACCCCAAAGTTTTCCAAAAGCAGACTCTTTGATCCGAATCCTCTCGTGCTTTTAATATCTCCTTGAAAATAAGTTTTATTGCAAAATTATTTAGAATAATGAGAAGATCTGAGTAAGGATTCTACACTAGCAACTCATCGATATTCGTTATGCACTTTTATGAGCAAAATACATTAACATGCTGCAGATAAAGACACGCAATCAACTAATGTAGGTTCAATTAGATAGCCTGACTTTTTATGATTGTTACTTCGTTTTTTTTTCGATTCACTCAGTGAGGAACGAAGCCTGAGTCTGATGATACATGCAATAACAATTATCTATCTCAAGTTTTCACAAGCATTTGTAGTTGCTGAATCATGTTTTCAATGCTGCAATAGAGAACATGGTATACCGAAAAACTATTGATTGTCGAAAATTTACAGGTGTATATACTAACAAAGGGTCACAATTGCACCTAGTTAAATGTTTGATAAAACAGAACGTGAATCTTTTGTTGGATGTTGGCTGTTGGGACGTTACTAATAAGTATGTTTCAGTATCTACTTCGCCATCAACAGGCAAAATATACCACGAGATGATTAATCTTGAATTTATTACAGCATGATTGTATCCTCCATGTGCACATTTTTAATTAGTATGAAATATGCATATTTATTGGCATATACACGAAATAGGGTTACCAATGGCCTAATTGCGTTTAAAGACGCGGCATATTTTACGCAAAAATCCATTTGAAGCATAGCCAGAGTACTAGATTTACAAAAGCTATCATGGAAGTAACTAAAGTTTTCTTTCAGGATACACTTGTACCCCATGAAACAGCTGTAGCACATTAAGTCCTCCTCAAAGACTTAAAACTGAAAAGAAAATTTATTATTGAGGTGCAGAAAAGCTGAGAGGGTAGTGGCATGGACAGATGTCCATTTCATCAGGGCAACGATGATAGTGTTGAAACTAAAGAACCAAGCTGTGGAATATATGAGTAAAGCAAACAAATTTCATCGCACATCGTCCCAACTCATATAAACTTGAATTTCACTTACTTTTTCTACTGCTAGAAGCACCTGTTACAAACATTTGGAAACAAATTTTGATTAATCAAACCGTAACTCATTCTGATTTTGAAAATGTTACAGCGTTCCACTTAAGGTTTTGTCGAATCCGTCTGACTTAATCAATATTATAGGTGTAAAATTTAAGTTCTTTCCTGAGCGCAGTTAATATCTGCTTTGCTTTGTCACAATTGAATACTCTGTGCTTGATGAAGTGAGTTTCAAATAGACTTATTAAATGGTGATATGATAAAAATGTCTCTTGAAAGGGTCATTGCATCTGTTGGCAATAGCATCGACAAGTTAAATTCGCAAAAGTGAGTAAAATCTAGATGCATTATTGTTAGGTAGCACTTGAACTTAAAATGCGACCACCAGAAGTGCAATATAATTAAACGATGAATTCTCTCTCTTCATTGCCATTTCATGGAGCTGGTTTTGTTAATGCGTGTATCTTGATGATGTGATGTATGGTAAACAGGAAGTCAAACGTTGACATGCGCATTGGCGAAGATAGGCAGCTAAAAATATTTCACAATGCATTGTTTGGTCAAAATTACCTATCCATTGAAATGCAATTCGGCAGGGAGCCGAAACCCACATGCAGTAGTTGTTTCAATTTGAAAATCCATATTTTAGTCTAATAAGTTAGGAGCTGTCTTTGAATAAAAGGTTTATATTTCTGATGTTTCAAGTACATCTAAATCAAGCTATTACAGGCCTAGATTTCGAAACTTCATGAACGCTACATTATCGATCGTAAACGAAGTTGGTTCACGTCTTAACCATCTGGTAGTGGGTCATAGCCATCAACAAAACACTCAGTGGTTATGGCTATGAGAGTGGGTGGTGAAAAAGTTAGGTCATTTGCCTCCAAAGACATAACGATGGTGATGCTGATGACTCGACTTGTTTACCACGTGTCCTAATTTGACCGAAAGTTGGTCAAATCCTAATACCATCACGGTAGAAGGCATGGCCGCATTAAACCAACCAATGCTCCAAAAACTAGCCATTTCATAATTTTTATGAAGCTCTCTTCATGCTGCAAATTTAATTTGCTCGATATACTGATAATTCGGACATTACTTATTGAGAGACATCCGAATGGTTGTTTCGCCAGATGGCTATCAATAGCGAAATTTTTAAATGAAGTCCCCTACTTATTCATCATAGTTTTCAACAAAGAACAGACAAGTCCATTGTCATCTTATGGATACTACCTTAATTGGGTTGAAGAGCACCTAAGAACCTATAATAGGATAGCTAACGACATTTGATAGGATTCAAATCCAGTGAAAATTTGAGCGAAATTCACTTTGACCTTTGTTAACGATGAGGAAACCAATCCAATTTGTAGGGTTAGTAAGACAGGCTAGGTAGGATTTTTCACTTTAGTTCGGTTGTATAATTCATGTGTAGAAGTTCCTTCCTTCTCCTCGACTACCCATGATGCAAGAAAGTTGAATGTTCTTAAGTGAGTTTACCGTACTAGATGAAACAGTCGATAGAGTCGTAACAGGCGTTAAAAAGTGGGGCTGTCCACGTCAGAAGAATTGGACCATCCCTCCAGAACCAGTTTCAAGTTGTCCTTCCGCCTCTCTCTTACAAGGTATACTTAAAGACTATGAGCATTGCATGGTGCTTTAATCCTGAATAAAAAACACTTTTAATTAAACTTTTTGCAAAATAAACGCGCTCTCTATTTAGTATTACTGATAGCTGCCGGAATTTTTTCCCATTCTATTTACTTGTAAGTTGGTGTTTTAGGTCAAAGTGCGAGAGAGAATGTGCTCCTTAAGCAGTGTGTAATGACATTACCAACCTTTAAGTTACTGGGGCATGTGAACATAATTTCATTAAGTGCATGGGTACATGGAAGGGTTTACTTTCAGTTCTGCTTTCCTCTCCGATGCGTCATCATTTTTGATCCCTCCGTGATAGCAAGCGATCTATTCATCCAGCACTGCGGTCAACGAAGCATTGACTCGAGCAAGTGAAATTCCTACGCCCATACCTACAGCCTGTATTTTTGCCGTTTCTCAAGCTAAGCAACATGTGCTTCCTTTTTAACCAGCCCTAGCTTACCAAAATATTTTATGGGTGCCCTATTGACTGGAAATGTGCATACCCGGTACGTGTATACCAACTGTTGCTGGTTTGATTGCCCCGGTAAAAACTGCAGCAGTCGGTGTCTGAGAAGAAAAAAGATGTTCCTACCCACTGCTACACTTCATGGTCATATCGTGACAGGACGAGTTTTGCCCGTGTTTACACAAAACACAATGGAAAATTTATCTTAAGTACTTTGGCAGCTCTCTTGAAAGGTAGCCCTTAAAAATTTTTTAACGAATTTAATCCAACTGGGCCCTAAAGCGCCCTTTAGATTATCACCAAGAAAGACAAAGCATGAAGCTTGCGTTTGTTTTTCCAGACACATTATCCTCTCTGACACTTTATCAGAAATGAAATTCGTATGCTCCCACTTTTTAAAACTATGTTAAGGGAACGGCCAAAATAGGGTACTCAGCTTTATTTTACAGTTAATGATGCATTGCAAGCGTATTTGTTTTATTTCCTCGCAATAATAAATAATTAGTGACCAAAAGAAAATGAGATTATGAGGATACTATTAAAAAGCTAAATGGATTGTAAAACACGCTTGTCAACACAATTTCCTTTGCAGCTCGTGAAGCCAACATGCTTATTTGATTTGATTACTGATGCACTCATGACATGTAAATAATTACATAAGACCCATTAAGTTTACTCAAGATGTCAAAATGGCTTAAGATAATACAGCTAGGTCTAGTTTTCAATTTTAGTGAACTTACTTGTTCGCCAATTAGATCTAAGGTAGAAATTAAGATTTCCTTTAAAAGGTCGCAATATTAATGAAGTTAGGATTTACATTTTTTCATAAAATTTAGTTTCCATGTGTTGATAGCAATTAACGATAGTAAGTTTTATGAACAGCATAAAACTGGGAAGGAGGTTACTTTGAACTTTATTGGATCCAATGTTTAATTTCCTTAATACCGTCGAGCTAAAGGTAGCTGATTAATTATTTAACACATGGAATTTGATGAGATTATCAACAACATGATTGAGAAACAATTGAGGGGAGTTTGCAAAATGTTATGCTCGCATGATAGTATACCACAAATATTGAGCACACTTGAGACTATGAAAGTGTCTGCTGTTTTGAGAGGGGGAAATGCTCATGTAATACGTCAAAAATAAAGTTTAATGGAGAATGATTACGTCTCAAAATAATTTGCCGATTACAGAAAGATCAAGTTTGTCGGCCACAATTTGCGTTTCCATATCAATATAGAATCAAGATTAGTACTGCAGTGCAGCTTATTTGTGAAAGGCTACGCTAAAGATTGCATGCACCCTTCTTATGCCAGAAAACATCTGTATTACGAGCTTTCGAATAAAAGGTTGGCTCTTCAAGAACACAAAATTTATTTAAAGACTTGCAAAAGCAATATAGCATCAAAGCTTAACGCTCGTTTAAACAGAAACTGTTCACCATTACCAGTCATTCACCAAGATGTCTGTGGGCTTCATAACTGTGTGATTTGTTGGCTTGATCATTAATTCGTCAGTAATTTTTTATCAACTGTGTGACCTCGTTGGTATTTTACAGATGCTAATCGTTTGCGCGAATCCTGTGTGAATGGAATGTGTTAAATGTGTAACACTATTCACTGCGAAATAAACTATACTTTATGTCACCTCTTCTTCAGTGCTTGAAAACTCCACTTGCGATAGAAGAAGGAATCCTATTTACTCGCTGCAGAAACGAAGCAGACGATGTTGTGGTCCCTGTTAATCTGTAAATAGTCTTGCACACACATTCATAAGACATCGAGGTGAAAAGATTTTTCGGTTAAAGGACGCTCTGACTAATTCGTGGTGGCGAGAAGGTATGATTTTTTTGCTACTCAAAAGTTCAAAATTGCAAAGCTTGGACTTTTGATCGAAATTTTTAGCTTTCTGGACCAGCAGTAGAAACGAAATTGGAATGCTCTTTTAGATTTTTTTGAGTTTTGACTCACCTATGCTACCTTAAATGAAATTGAGGTCTCTCATTAGTTATATATTTTAATGATGCATGGTTGGTCCTGTGTTTTCGCCCCAATCCAGACTATGGTCTGATTTCGTCTTGCATTTTAATGTATCTCTGACGCAGTTTACATCTAAGTGTCACTTATATGTTCCTGCAAGCATCATTAATAGCGATTCTTTGGGACTGTTGTTAGGTTCTTTTCTAAACATTAATTTTGGTAAGTAGAGCGCATAATGCAAATGTTAATGCAACCGCTAGGGTCAGTTTTCATGACTGAAGTGCATGAAGATGAATTAGTTTTTGGTCATGGAGACAAAATGTGTATGAGATGCTGGGTTGTGACGAATTTTAGGCATACTTCATTGCAGAAATTGATTTCTGGAAAGATGGAAAGTTTTTGGTCTTTTAGGTATGAGCAAAGTGCTTTATTGTTGGATCTAAAGCAGTTACTGGGCAAATGAATAGTGACGATGCCAAAGACGAAAGTAATGGAGGTATTTGACGACTTCCTTTTCAGTCTCATGAAGAAAGTCCGGAAAATACATGAGTAAATTTGCCTGAATTCACTGGAAATCGTCGAATGCCTACTGCAGAACTAGAAAACTTATGCTCACATTCAGGGATGTATTGCTGATGCTATCAAAGGTAAATGAAGCATTGAATTCCATGAGTGATTGAATGGTTTTGTACGTTATTCATCCTATCTAGGCTACGCAAGGATATATGAAATTGATTTTTCGACTGGTTCGTATTCAAGGCGCCTTACCATCAGACATTTGACTGTCATGAAATGCGGCGACTCGGGTGACTCATTCTTGGTGGCGTCATTCAGATCAAGGTGGGGTTTGTTATGGATACGACGGTCGTGGTACTTTGAATCAGGTTTACGAGTCCTCCATCTTTTTGGAAAGGGAACTAATTTCTTTGATAAAATATTGGCAAATTAAAGTACTTGGAAACTCAAATACTGATTTTGGGTTCAAGAATTTGATTGCCAACTGTGAGGATCACAAAAAATTGGGTCAAGTCTCAATAATCAAAAAAGAGTAGTTTGTAAAGCATTGATAGGTAATGCATTACAATTAATAAAATGACTCACCTGAAAATACGGCATAAACAGTAGTGTTTAATGCAAATGTTTAAGGAGTTACCAAGTAAAATTACATCGTACTTGACATCTGTAATTGCTTGAATCTGAGACAAGGAAACAAAGACTGCTGCAATAATATCGTAACGCATTTTTGATTCCATTAATCGAGCACAACAACATTTACATGAAAATATGACGAAGACAAAATCCAACTATTCTACTTAAACAGGGACTTATGAGCCAAAGGCAATTATTCATAGTTTAGCTATAAAAGGGTAGTTGCAGATCAGAACAAATTAGTTAGATTGGGATGCTTTATAAATATTCTTTGTAATGGGGTTTGGATCGATAAAAATCAACCAAAGTGGACTTAGCATTTTAAATAAATTCAATGAATTTATTGTGTTCATGCTTTACAATGACTTTTATGCACTTTAGCACTGTGACTTTTATAAACTTCCTAATCTTATCAAAATGTCACTTTTTCTCTACTAGGGTATGCATCTTTACTCATAATTGTGGAGGATGTCAGCAGTTTCAAATTGTTGGTATCCAAGCAAAATCATCTATTGCATGGAAAATTGATTCAAATAAAACGGCCTAAGTGGATGGCCATCACCTTTCTAGGGCTAACAGTATTCAAACGGATTTCACTGACATTTACAATAATTAGCCGTCTGACAGCTTAAGTGGCCATTGACTTAGTCTCAACAAAGAATTCAAAGTAAACCTTTAGAGAAAATCCCGAAAAACATTTCAAAACATTTAGTTCGACTTAAAATGTCATGTCCTTTTTTAGATATTTGAATACTTTCTAAAATTTTGCCACATATTAGAGACGAAATTTAAAAAGAACAATCAACTCACCCTTTTCCTAGGAAAATCTAGATTAGATTCAGTCCTTCCCAAATTGAATGTTTGGTAAAAGTGGGGCGAACACAAAGTTTGTAAATAAGATGATTTCAATTTGAAGCATTACGGTATTGTAATTAGGGGAAATTCAGCACAGGTGTTTGTTCCAGATTTACGATTGATTGAGAACAGTTGCCGTCAGCTGCATTATTAGTAACATTTGTGTAGAATATTCCATTAAAATTATCAGAGGCATCAGCGATTCCTACATATTCTTACGATTCTTATGCACTTAAAATGATAATAAAATCCATGAGATGGAGAGGGAGTTTTATCCCAATTATAATGCTACAAAAGGAGCGATTTTTATAATAAATTATTAGTCCTTATTATTAGTCCTTATTTATTATTTTTTGCTTGAGAAACATAGGCAAAATCTGCATTAGATTAATTCCTTTAACCTTCTAAATAGGATTACATTTCCGAAATTCTTCTAACATTCCTAATAAATTCAAGAATACTCAAAGGATTCTCATTTAGAAAATGGGTTGCTCGTTGAGCAAAACGTGGAATTATAAGCCTTTATTTCAATCAATTGTCCTATTAGTACGTGCTAAATTAATTTCCAATGGCAGTAGTGATTACTTGCATGGTAAACATATCTGTGCTTAGAAATATTATTGAATAAGGAATCAGTACTATTACATGAGTGGCTTATGCTTAACATAAAAATGAATAGGAAAAAATGGATAATGGGTTGCTTTGACTAATGCCTGTTAATGTCCGTATCGTTAAAAATTGTTGCACGAAGATCTTTACTCGCGATCGATCATTAGTCTGTCATGGTCGCATAGACGCCACAATTTTTGTAAGATACCAACATTATGCCATTAATAAATCCACCTACTTCAGTGCATCGTAAAAGCATAATTTTAAGTAGAAATTCGCTAACATAAAGGAATTTAACTCCTGCTTTAATGCGACAAAATTGCAGAGATTGTTGCTGCTTCCAAAATGGGTTCAGATAAAGTTTACTAAGTCAGCAATAAGGTTGAGCATATGAGGCCCGTGGTAACCCCTTGTTATTCAACGAGTATATAGTGTCCTGGAGATCCATTATATGGTTAAAAATTTCTATTGCCGTAGTTCTAATAGTTCGTCAGAGACAAATCCAAAAACACAGAATGTTTGTAGTTAATCAAAGGATTTGTTGCATTAATATCAACCTGCGACGAGTCCTGAGTTATTTGACCGCCTATATGCAATGAATATGGATTGAACTTCAATTGGTCGAACGCAAGTTCGGAGCATAACTTTAGGGTGTTTTGCGTTTCAGCAGCTGCCACTGAAAGCTACACGATCCTTCTGTAAATTGATCCCTGTGGTTGTTACAAAGCTCCTACTTTATATTTTTACATTGAATAGTCCTTTGTACATGGATGAAATATCAGCTAAAAATACTAGCAGTGTGCAGTTTTTTGTGATAATGACTTTATGTTTTTTTCAAATAGCGGGCTTCTAAGTTACTATGGAATAACTTTAAAAGCACTACCGAATCATGAACATTCCATATAAATAACAGTAGTTGCGGCCACTTTAGACGACATGTTGGTCACTCCATTTCTGACGCCCATCTACGGCGATACTTGTGAGTCCTACAATGTCAAGTTCAAACACTAATGCAAGCTTTATATGCTGCTTATTCCAAAGTTTGTGTGCAAAGTCTAGTCAGTATAAACATTGGAGGTAAGTGTAAACCATTAGATCACTTGGCTGCATTGAAAACCAACGACTAAATAGCATTCACCGTCGGTGAAGCCAATGCAAAAGGGGTTGGCGCCAAGCAGAAACCATTACGTTGTGTTCTAACTTATTTATACGAAATGACTTTTATTCAAAGGTAGGGATGTTTTACATGTTCCACGTTAGCTATGGTGGGACATAATGATAAGACACAGAAGTCAGTGTTTTAGTGACATTTCTAGACATATCTCGTCTACATACCACGTGATAGCTGCATTGAGTCAACTTTTAATATCGATTTGGCTCCGTATTTAGCTTTTACAAGTCAACACATGAAGCTTCTTCCGTAAAATATCTCACTCAGAAACATTACGTCTGCGGTTCTAGGACGATGAGCAGATATTTTAAGATCTTTTTACGCGGAAACTTACGCAGGTGGCGGATACTGGGTTAGTCGAACTTCCCAAGATACTGGATGATTGGTACTTAACAGCGGGTGATTATGTAAAGTTGGACAATGGTTCAAATCCTTTTAATGCAGGTATTTTTCGGTCAGCTTACAATTTTTTATTCAGTCCAATACACCTGGCCAAAATGGTTCGAAGACTTTACTAGAAAGTATGAAATCAAAGAAGAACTGCTTTTATAAACCCATTGATAAATTGATATGGAACTCTTTAATCTGCTATTGATTTAAAACATATCGGCAAAATGATGGAATGAATATTCTTGACATACTCCAAAGGAGGACACTGAAGGTCAGCTGTATCCTACCTATAGATATTTTATGGGAGTCAAAATATCTAATACAAGATGATTTATTTCGGTTTGTCAATTAAGGACTAGCAAACATTTTTATGCTTTAGCTAATAATGTTTTCATGGTCTTCATTAAACATTTGGATTTAGCCATTTGATTAGAGGAAAACTTGCAAAGTGTTATTAAACATGTATCATCCGAATGATTATCGTTTTCATGAGGTATCTTTAATTGATAAAAGCATTTATTCTATTAGTAGTAATTATAATCCATGACTGTGCGCGTGGTTGTTTCTATATCGTAAGATTCATCGCAAGATGCCTCTTAATCACTGCTCATGGCACACAACTGGCAACTGCCCGTTTGTTTTTAGTGTATTGTGTATGTTTCTGACATAACTATACATCCTCAATAATACTAAAAATTTTGCATCAACTCTGAGGAAGAAGTACCAAATCAAATCACTCTAATCTCATCCATGGCTTAATGCATTAACTGCCCTCAGTGTACTACGAATTTCAATGGACTATCTTGGAAGAGTAAATGTATGGAGGATAAAGCTTATTTTTGCGGGTCATTTAAGTAGTTTGGCATACAGAAGCTTCCTATTTGTGGCTATTCCAATGAGGATGTATACCCAGTTCAAGCAAATTAGTGTAGGTTTCGCTGTAATTCTACTAGGTTTTGGCATTAGTGGTTTTACGAAAATAGGTTTGAATTCAGATGAACGAGTAAATAGTTGGGGTTTGGTACCAAATGTGGGCTTTTGCTCGTATTCAAAAAAAATACTACAGAAGCATTCTAGCAAATGCCATCATTAATTAGGTAAGGGTTAGCTTAATGTAAAAAGCTTCCTGAACACATTTCCTACAGCTCTTTCAACACTGACCTGCAAAGCATTTTTCCATAGGTCTATTGTAACTTCTAAATGTTCTAAGTTTATTAGGTTACTTATAGCTGAAAAGCTGCTCTGCGTTAAAAATGCTATTCTTTGGTAGAGTTGAATTGAATCGCGCAGCAAGTTCCAGGTTCTCCGGCCGTATCAATGATAGGAAACGATATTTTATAATTCTGACCGACTGTAAAGGTTAATGATTAAAACAAGCGAATAGCGCACTGAGGCACAATTTAATTGGAATTTTTCCATTTTAACAAGAAATGTTTTCGATAATTTCTTTGTCACTGGACTTAATAAGTATTTAACAAGCCGGCCCAAAGTATATAGTCTGACACTGTAGAAGATCAAATCTAGGTGACGTTAACTGAAGTACGGGAGACTATGCGTTCGACAGGATTGACTTACTCGCATTTTTTCACATTACGGAATTAGTTTCAGTTCAACAGCTAAATGCAGCAAGGCGTATGGACGAGTGGATCAGAATCAGTAAAAGGATTTAGCCCAGTATCACAAAATAAGCCAACAGTCATGACATGCCCATCTATTGTCTTGACTCGGATTAGTCATCAGAACCGTTCAGTGTTGAGCTCGGCTGCACATAGAGCATTTATGGTCCTGTGTTTCCAAACAGAAGGCACGCGCTT
This sequence comes from Taenia multiceps, assembly GCA_001923025.3. NCBI lineage: Eukaryota > Metazoa > Platyhelminthes > Cestoda > Cyclophyllidea > Taeniidae > Taenia > Taenia multiceps. The sequence goes on along the minus strand of CM010311.1, from coordinate 73,974,254 downwards.
GTTTCTAATGTTTTTACTCTAACGTCGACTACTCATCAGAAGACGGAGTGCGTTATAATTGGACAATCACAAGTAGTAAAATGTTTAATAACATGGAAATGAAGGTGCAACTTGTCTTCCAATAAGTTATAAATAGTTGGACAATATTTTTTTGTTCACCATTAATGAATAATCATTGTTATTAGGGTGCTATAGCGTACGTGATAAAGAAACGCTTTTCGTGGCAAATTTCTGAGTGAGTTACTTTTATCCATCCTAGCTTTGCTACTTTTTACTGATCGCCTTAAAGGGTTTATCTTTCTAAAGTTCGAATGAATAACAAAAAAGCACGTTTTGAAATCAGACAAATTTAATTTTCTTTTTACCAAAGAATATAAAGCGCACAAATTCAAGCCATGTAGTCAGTAATTACTTCTGTACTTTAAAGGAAAAGATATATTCCAAATCGAAGCTGGTTAGAATCTATCATGGCATCGGTAGAAGCATTAAATCTCAGAAGCAAAACGGCATTATGGATAATGTACCTCACAATCGGGAGCTGATTATATCATCAGAGCAGAATAATATTTATGCTGTACTAACTCATTCTGGCTTCTCTAAAGCGGCTCTTGATGGTGATTTTAAAACCCTAACTAATAAGGGTGGTGCTCTTACGACTTTCATTAAGAAATCCGCTTATTCAACACAAAGGCCGTTCCTTCGACTTTGCTATAAATCGTGCATATTTAGACTGCATTTTGCAGATTGCACTCCACACATCACACATCGCTGAAAATGTATTTTTGCAGCTCGAAGTAGGATTTTGTAGATCATGGAGTAAGTGCAATTAAAAGTATCTATAGTCTTTAAATACCTAAAAGCCAACAATAATTAAGCTGAATGGACTTACTTAAAAAGTAAAATCCTTTTTCTGTCGAATACATGAGTAGAAGACTAAATTGTTCAGTAGCGGGATGCGACAATTATACTCACCACCGTCATTTTTTCTAAAATCCACTTTTAGAAACGTGAATGCGAAATTCGATTGAAATCGCTCATAACAGCAAGCAACGGTTACATGCCACCTAAGCTTTCTAAAATCTTTACTAGCTTACAAAGTAATGATATCATTGTAGCTTGGGAATTTGTCTAAAAAGTAATTTCTGAGTGTTTTTGCTATAGATTAAATTGACTGTGACAGGCCAACTAAATGGGTAGATGCCATATTTTGCGGGATGTTATATTTAAAGGTAATCTTCCGTGAAACTTCTTGTTCTAGTGTTAAGGACTCTGAGATAACACATATAGTTGAATTTATTTGTGTTCAGAGATACGACAGTACCTTTGCTGGAAGGATTTCGCAAAATTTTTAGAAAGTGGTCATTAAGGGACTGAAGCGTTATGTTTGAGTTTAGGGGTTAGGATAAATTTTACAGTTGAGATAGACAATTTTTGGTAGCTTTCACAAATGCAAACTGCAGAAAATCAAAGGTCTACGCAAAGTAATTCGAGTTCATACATTAGAGAATAATAAAATAACCATTGCGTCTAAGATGATAATTAATGAGGCGTGTGTATTGTATGCAATTTTAAGTGGCTGAAACTACTTATAATTGCATAATTAACAAGTTACTTTGGGTGCAATAATTGTTTTTATTATTCAATCTAAGTTTTTCTGTTTTCGTGAATTTACTGATTAGTGGGGAGAAGCAATGCATTTTCTATGTCACATTTAGTGTGCAGAATTTGAAAAAAAATTAGATTTTCGGGAGTAAACATTTAAATGAAAAATCCACTTCTGTGAATCATTAGCAATAAAAGCCTAAGATTTTCTCTAAAATTCGTTTAAACGCAATACATTGCATGCATAAATACGTTTTTCATGACTACATAGTACACTAAAAACTTAAACAGGCAAACTAGATCTAAATTTACAAAATATTGGTTTCATTGACAACGTTGGGTATAGCCAGTCAATTTAATCCTCTTTTGGTACTAATTCGAAGTAATCATAATTCAGTTTTTGGTTCAAATTACCATAGTTCTTTTTCATGCCTCAAAGTTAATCTTATCACAGATTGCTTTGGTCGCATATCATTTATACATCATTTGCTAACAATTATATTCCCTTACTTTAAATATCGGCATCTTATTGAGCATATTACATCAGGGTATGGTGATTAAACGCAGAAGTTAAAAGAAGAATGGCATTTGACAAAAAGCAAATGGTTTGATTTGTCGGTTTTGGATTTGAAAGGACTTTTAGTAATTTATAGCGACTACTGAATCAAACAAGGGTTGTGAGTTGAAAATTGGAGTTGTGACAAATTCCTTACCATCCATTTAAACAGCGTAACGCGATAATTAAACATCAGTACGAATTATTTTCGGAAAAATCTGAAATTACTTTAGTCAGTGAATTCAGCTCGCAAGTAGCACTAGCCAAATGTACAAAGTAATTAGTATTTGATGTCAAACTAAAACCGTTGTTATATTTTTATGGAACTAAATCAAAATTTTCTGGCTTGATAAAATGATGACATCATTTATTTACGCAAAATTTACATTTGTTCTCGTTTAGGAATTTTATCTAGCGTTAAGACTAAAACAAAATCCTTTGAAGCTAAATTATTTTTTGTGAAGCAATTTTCTGAAGTTTTGCAGTTTAAATTTACTTAGTGAAGGGATTTTCCTAATTAAGTGCACATTTGGCTTTATATAGCTTTTATTATCCATGTTAAAAACTCAAATATTCTTATAAAATCATGTAATTGCCCATTTGTACCTCCCATGTTGTTAGTTAATTATCCAGTTACAGCTCCCGGTTATATGATTGCTTAAATGCGATTGAATTAATGCTAAATGCGATAGTGCTGTTGACTTTCGGGTAAGTAACAAAGTATTTCTGAAAAATTTGGGATTTTACAAATTGAGATGGAAAAAGAGACTGCACTTATTTATACGAAGGTTTTCGATAGGTTGCAAGGTTTTAGAGCAAAGTAAATAAGACAAATTTACCTAAGCCTTATTGATTCGACAATTTTCTCATTATATTCCCTTTATGTCGCCAAATGTTTTTGCAAACAAAATGCACAAAAAAGCAAAAACCGAGGTTTCAGTCTTTCATTTAATAAACAAAGGAGTTCGAAGTTGAGAAGTAGCAATGATAATTGGTCTTTTCGAAAATAATCCAACAAACAGCCAATTTTTTCGTCAGGGGAAGGTGAAAACGAAGCTCATTTGCCAAAAATTGTAACTACACATAATTGAACTAATGTTGCGCTTGACTGATTAAGTTTTATTACAATATATGAATCACAGTGCTTTCCAATTTGCATAGAACAGAGGACCAGCGATCATACGAAACGAAGAGCGAAAATTTTGCTGAAGAAAAATTTTCTCAAAACCTTTGCAGTCCGTTCACCGAGGAACCCCTAAGTCCATCCAAAAGCAAAGATGTATTAGAGCTATGAAGCTAACATGGCAGTCATAGTAAACTATTGATAGCAAATGTAAATTAATGAACTTTAGAATTGTCTTACAATGTGATGTCTTTTAATTGTACCTTAAATTGCTAATTGGCGAATAAATAAAGACAGTTTCGTAAGGTATAGTTGCATGCTAATACGAAATTGCGATGAAACTTATTTTTGTGCCAACGTTGCTTGACATTACAGGCGATTGTCAGTTGATTTGCAATGCTTTCACATGCGACCACATGTATCTGTAAAAGACGACTACGAAGATGGGTATTTTGTGGCCTACAAGTGGTAAAATTCTATGAAATCTGTCCTTGTAGGCTTAAACATGATTGTGTAGAAACCTTTTTTAGTTATGTACAATTCAAATTAATTGATAATACTTTCTACACCCCAAAAAATTTTATGTTGTTTTTTCAACAGTTGGATTCTGCGCCTATATATTAATTGAATTTAATACGGAAATCCAGCATCTTTGTGGCAAAATTCAACATCAAATGTTAACGTTTTGATGTGCTATTGCTAAAATTAGCTTGCTAGGATGATAGGTTAAGCGAATGCCAATTAACCGAAGCAGTAGAACTGAAGCTTACGTTGACATCGTGCTGCTTGTCAAAAGCCATGACAATTTTTATCAGGTTATAATTTCATTCGATTCTCACCCTGTTTTTGAGTGTTTGTCATTTTATGCACATGGCTGTGCTTTACTGCATTCGCATTGCAAAAAAATTCCAGGAAAAATATTTACTTTTGTCGGCAAATAATAACATTCAAAGAAGTTTCATCTCATCGAAAGATTTTTCGGAACGCCTTTTTCCGACTCAAAAATCGGTCGTTTATTCATTCTATTCCATTATCCAGACCGTTCCTTTTGTTTCAATGATAATTAATGGCAAAGGTAAGCGAAAAATCAGACTCAACGTTGACTACATTAAGAGATATTTGGCACAAAATGGTGCCTGCACACATTCAATGTTTGGTATCTATGGGATCCTACTCTTCTTCGCAATTCGATAAATTGCACTTGAGTTCACTTGAGCTGAATCGTATTCGCCACACTGTGTTATAGACAAAAAATTCGAACATCCAGAAGCAAAAGTAGTAAATTTAAGCTCCTTATCTAATAGTGCATTACTAATAAACCACTTGCACACATTTACTTCAAAATTTGAAATATATGAATGCTGTTGGGAAGGAGGGAAAGGCAAATGTTTGAATAGGCACTATTTAATTTTGTGATATTCCTTTACACCTTGATGAGGAAAAAATATAATTCTGCTTATGTTGCCTCAAATAAGATACCGTCTAGTGCGGATCAGTCCTGACCACCCGCACATTCAGCTGCTTTTGCAGAATAAAGAAATATCGACCTGTTAAGTGATCGTGATTTTAATGTACAGTTGATAGTGTGCATGTTACTGAACATGAAAAGAAAATAGTTATGGGTCAGGCACAATGCAAAATCCATTCAATAGACTTATCCATGCTCGTTCACTACTTGTACAGAGGAAGGAGGCACTTCAACTCATCGCAACGCCGCTACTGGCAGATTCTCCATTTATAGATGTACGAAAATTCATATCACTTGGGAGCTTCCGAATCACTGTACCGCCACTGCCTTGTGATGTCATGGTTTGAACATTTTCTATCGACTGGGGAGCCTTGAACGCTGGTTGTGGATACTGAGAGATAGGTTGTGTGAGGGCAATGTAATTTGTGGTTGGTGAAGCTTCAGCTCCTTGCGGTAGAGCAATTAACTGAATTGGAGTTCTTCGACGAATTTTTTCAGAGGCAACATCACTACGACGGTCTAGAGAACCTGTACGATAGCCTTCAGATGCTGGACTTGCCGACCGATCGAATGCTGTCATGAGTGGAAAGAAATTTTGTGCACCAGAACCGTACAATCGATTTTGAGCTATGGATTTTATCCCACCTGAGCCATCAGCCGTGTAGAGAGGTTGATAGGAGAAGTGGGCGCAAGGTGTGCCACTGAGTCCGTTGGCAGTTAGTAACTCACAGCCGCTCAGGTTACTGGAAATCGCAGTGTTTTGTAAACTGCCAGTGTCACCAAGAATGAGCGCAGTGTTGTTCGGGTATGTAACCGAATCGGAATAAATCACGGGTGAAGCCATCTTGGAGGCGCTATTTATCGAATTGTATGGGGGCCCACTATGATATGAGGCTTCCATTTTCGGTAGCTTTTTTGGTGACTTGGAGCCAGGTTTTTGATTTCGAAAACAAAGGATAAGTGTCATAACAGCAAGAAGGATGCATAGAAAAGCAGATAAAGCAAAGACAACTCGATATATGATCAATTGAATGTAAAGGCGCCTATTTTCCTGCTGTGCTTCAGCAAGCAGAACTCTGTATTCCATGGATGAATTTGTTGCTGCTAATGAGGAAGATGATACCGTTGATGTGACTGATTTGACCACGGATTCACAAGTTTTCCGGTAGCAAAGAACACTTTGTGGAAGAATGTAGTTTTTTTCAGAGGGAGGAGGGACAATCTCAATTTTTGGAAGACGTCCAGGTCGCAGCATAGCCAGCATGGTGTACTGTCCCAATCGATCAGCAAGGTAAAATATTCGGTCTTTAGTAGTTAGAGATGGGGAAGTCTGAATGCCGTTAGTTATTTTGACTGTCTGAAGGAGAGCATCAAGAGTTTCAAGATCAATCAATTGTGCTGTGTAGTCTTTATTTACGCGGTTTAACTCCTCCACAACGTTCACCTTAAAATCTGACTGTGGGCTCCTCGTTTCCCTGGAAGCCTCAATGAAACGTAGTTCCAGACGGCTACAAGCGGAGTAATGAGCATAAATATCCTGATGGGAGCCTTGTGGGATGGCTAGCCAAGCGTAGAGATAGGTGCATCGGCCCAGTTGACGTTTCTCAATGTCACCGACTACACTGTACGCATCACCAGGGAGAATAGGTGTGAGTTTTTCGGCTGTGACCATAGCCGATAGGCTAAAAATAAGATGCAAAAAGAGCATAATGGAGGAGTAACAACGTCTTTAAGTTTAAAGTGTAGGGTTTAGCAATGTGACATCCGCGTTACGCGCTATCGCACCAGCCTGGTAGCAGCACACTGATGAACTCGCGCGCCCTACAATGATGCTGAGTAATGATTGGTCCACTTAACTGGCCAATCATAGTGGAAGATGAATTCGCTTGTGCAGGACTGGGGTAGGGGAATTGCACCTTAGGAGATCATGATGATTGCGCTCCGCCGCATGTAAATTGCGTGCGAAATATGAAATGTGTGCATTGTTACATCTTTATTATCGCTCGATGGTGGCATGTCCAAATGAATTATAATGTAGGGCCTTTTTAATTTAATACTCTCAATAAAAGTTTAAATTGGATAAGTGAAATTAACTAACTATTCCATGTACTGACAGTCGCAATGTTGTTAATTCATGTGCTATTGGTTACCTTCCAACAGACTGCCAAGCATTAAAACACCTAAGGTTTTCTCCAAAACAATAATTGTTTAAGTGAGAGGTGGGGCATAAATGTATTTACTCTTACCGGCACAAACTCATTATCTCTTCCGCATGGACTAACCGTTCCGAAATCACTAGTATGGTCATTCTTTATGCAGTTTCTATCACTAGCCTGCGCAGAAGTGTAATTAGTCAATTCTAGTAATCACGTTCTGGGTTCTATTACCTAAGCCATCAATTTATTTTACCATAAAACTTTTGAACAAAATTGCGGCTAGCCTTCACTGGTGGAGGTTTTCTCGAGCTAATTATTTTTTCGTGTTGAATATACCTGTTACGAACAGACACAAGACCTTGAGTGCTTTTATTCTGCTAAATGACATATTATTATTGTTACACTTCAACAACTTGGTTCCGACCATAATTAGAATGTACTTATTAAACACAAAGCATACACATTAAGGTACTTCTTCCAGTCCCCACTGAAGATGGTACAAGGAATGTGACACTAAGAAAAAAATACCGTATGCATGCAGAAGGGTTGGCGAGCATCACAACTTGTGCTTAAAATCATTCTGGAGAAGGTTGAGAAATGTACCGTAGGGCCTCGGCGCAACTTTGATCAGAACGCTACCTCAAATTTTAAAACGATACCGTAGTCGTATTATGCACACCTGACTGACTTCTTCATTGTTTGTTCTTCACAGTCCGTCATTATTTTATTCGAAGTTTCCGCTACCATTGGGACCATTACCTTAGGGTGCCCACTATTGCCATTATGAACGATGTTCCCCTTTTAATATGCTTAATCAGATAGTCATCCACATCTATGTAAACAAAATTATAGAGCTAAATTATGAAATTTGCATGAATTTTGGTGACTAACATAGAAGAGTCAATCTCATTACTTAAGCATCCAATCTTCAACCATTTTAACCCATTGGGTTGAGTCGGATTCTGGCTTTCGGGCATAATTAACTTTAGCTTTAACAACTTTGATTAGATCTGTAAACTTTAACTTGCAAAACTTTGGAGAAAGTGAGCTCCGTTTTTAATCACGGCCGGAGTTAGTCATTGTAATACTTTGTTTGTTCGAACTGCCGGTTTCGGTCACTTGGTTGGCCACATTGTACTAGCCGGCTGGCCGGCCCTCGGACCATGCTGACAGCCCCCGATCCCTCTGTTTCCAGAATATATGTTTTGTCTAAGTGCTATGCCTTCTTTTACCTTAAAAGAAGTCTCCTGACGCTACAGACATGGCCGTTCCGCCGCTAGAGCGTTTTATGAGCGTTTGACTCCCTTTCGACACACTGAAAACCCCATCAGTCTTCAATCTCATAACTTATGCGCAAAAGAACTATGTGGGCATTTTATATTTACCGCTACTAATAAAACGTAAATGAAAAATAGAAAAATGTGTAGCTCTCTGAATCTCATCATACCTAATGCCTCAGACCCAGGACCTTAAATATTATTACATTAAAGAGCTTACGAGTATGGGGCCGGTAAATATCGTTATCTTTGTTGTCTCAACACAACTAAATTGTTGGCTTTGAAAAATAACTAATGACTAATTTGAAGCTATCATTAATAACAGACTCCCCTTACCTTTCCGTACAAAGCAATAGGCTTGTTTCACATCTAATTAGAAAATGTATGCATCAATGTACCAATATTTTACTAGTGACCAAAGGCAAGGCTGGTTATAGTTTACATTCCAATCAGCAAATACAAGCTGTATTACATGTCGAATATGAACCGAGTTTCCAGTGATAACGCTTTGAACAATTTCATTCTAAGATTTAGTGATACATGCTAGCATATGCAGGAGCATTTTTAAAGATTCGTCTGTCATCCCTAAGAAATTTAAATTATGGAGATGTATTGAACGAAGCAGGCGACCACTATTGTAACTTAAGCCACATAATGTCCTCAATGAATAACCGATTCCGAGAAACTCTCTGGAAGAATATGTAGTGATTTAAGAATTGAACTTTGGTACTATATGTGTTTACCTACTCTAAAAATGCAGAGAAATGAATAAGTTTTACTGATGGTGTAAACTCCTATCAAAACTGCATCATGATTCACAAAACACCTGTAGCGTCCCAAGGCTTCCTTCAAGATAAAAGAAGGTATTGTACTAGGGCCTGCCAACCGGCTAGTACAATATGGTCACCCAAGTGACCGAAACCGGCAGTTTGAGCGTCATCCACTACGCTCCCCTTGGTCAGCCTCCGTGTCAGCCATCACAACGTAATCAGTGCTATGGGAAGCACCCACGAGCTAACCGTGCCAGTCATCGAGATCCGAGCGCATGCGTTCTTGCAGTACCATCAGTTCCGAGTAGCACTCGGTGCAGCAAATGCGTATTTCTTAGTCCTCCTCTCACGATAATGTGTCCTAATGGAAGATAAGGGTACGAATCCAAGTTTGTGAATGGGTCCAGACACACACAACACATATTGTGATTCCAGACTTTCTGATGACGTGGAAGAAACGCGAGGGTATCGTAGATCTCTGAGCAAACGGGGCAATTGGGCCTCATGGGAACGGGATGCACTCGATCCAAGTGTGCATAGCATAAAACGATGCTATCGACTGGTGTCCTACACATCCTACATCTGTTGATACGAATTTTGGCGAAGGGAGGTGAGTTGCCCAATAACAGGAGAGGGAGCTTACGGCGGATGCCTGATTACAACGTCGCTTATCCCCCTTGGCAGTTCCACTGGATTTGGAGTTCACGGCTAGTGTCACTTCAGTTGTGAATAGCTTCCTTGCGGAACGCGATGGCGAGGGAGATGCCGAAGACGGACGTTGGTCTCAGTCATTCTGTTATGGGGTGTAAGAGATTCTTTCATCCGTAGCACTTACACTTCTTTCACATCGCTAAAACTTGCCACGAGTGGTATGGATCAGGATAGAAATCCATCAAAGTCGGGCCCACTTTCCGCTGCCACCAATGTAGCGCCCCAAGATTCCCTTTAAGGCAAAGGAAGGCATTGTACTAGGGCAGTATATATGTTCCGGCGACAGAGGGCTTGGGGGCTGTTGGCATGGCCTGGAGCCCGGCCAACCGGCTAGCACAATATGGCCACCCAAGTCCCGAAAAAATGTGCGCTCTATGCATCCAGGCGCTACACGTAAATGCTTAGACACCAATTTCCTTTACTTTTAACAAATGCTCACATTCAATTCTAATACGAAATGTGTACCACCACACACACACATCGGGGACTGTACTGTAATACGCCATTTAGATTTAAAGAGGTCGACATGCGCAAACCTGGTGCTTAAGCAGAGGCCATTGCCCCGGAGGGATGAGAAAGCCTCAACTCTCAATAACACTGAGATCTTGTACACATTTACAACACTCATGAAATAAAGTATGCTGCCCCTTGACTAGTCTACTCACCCCAAGGAAGATGGAACTCTAATCAGGTTAAAGTATTTCTACTTTGCTGCACGGCCTTTGGGCCATCACTGTAACAATGTCCTTATCCACCTCCTCTTTTCTGGCACATTTATTTATTATCTCAGATAAAAAGGGAATAAATTCGGACTCAATGAGGACTAGAAGGGCAGCCTCTCTCATCGTCGAGGAAATCGATCTTTTCCCCAAGCACGAGGTTTGAGCTGTACTCCCACCTCTCGCTTAGAAGGCGTATTTGAAGAAACATAAGTGTTACAATTGCAGTGTCCTCTAGTTTTCTCTACATGCCAGGAATACATGCTACTCCATTGCATTTTGGCTTGTCACGACACCAGGGAGCATTATGAACAGAGAGATAGACCAAATCAATAAAATCAGGCTAAGAATTTAGCACTGAGAATGGCTACTCGTTAATCTATTTGTCGTCAGCCTCTTTGCGAAATAAATGTAAAAATGTAGTCTAACCATCAATGACAAGAATGTTGTATCCGATGGAAGAAGACGTAGAAAAAATCGTGCATTTTAATTTACTCTGACACACAAAGACAAAACATACATGACGAAGCCTGCCAGTGGAAATCATTCATCATTGGAGTTATTCAAACATACACATCAATTCGTTGCAGACGAAGAAACTATGAGAACTTTCAAAAATCTGGCGTGTACCGTTGCACAGCTTGTTGTTGCAATCCGCTTTTTACAAGTGTTTTGTAAATTAATGCCCTCTTTGGTGGTCTCTTACTAGAAGTTTATTTGCAATTTTTTGTGGTTAAGCAAGCATGTTGTATGTAATTCACGGCAATTATGCCCAAAAGTTGGGAGTGGCCCATCTGCTCAATATTCTAGTGAGTATCGCGTTTCGTTTTGTTTTTGGAGGTTGCAAGAATACTAAATGAGCTGTGATAATTAGGGCTGTTACTACTTTTTGGAATGGTTTAACTAGTGGTGGTGATTATGCTTCGTTTCCTTGCACTTTTCTCCTGTGGTTTGTCCTTGAGGTTCTTTTCTGCACACTAACGATTGTGCTACCCTCTGAGCATTTTCGACTTCTCCCTGAAAATGGGTTTTCAATTGGTGAATCGCACGATCTAAGTCCATTTGCAAACTGTCCTTTTTTAGTACCCAGGTACTATACGCCGATCTTATCGGTTATGTCGCCGGAATTTTTATGATCCTGTTATTGATAAACCTGAAACAAGGAAATCTATTCATAATTTTTCCGGAGAGTATAACACCGGTGGATCTCAGTAGTATTGCTCGGGTTCTACGCCAACTTTTACAACTTGTGTTTGCTTGGAATGACCCTCTGCTTCGCTCTATGTATCAGCTCCCGTACTGATTATTTTCCTGCGTAGAATGATTTGTTGTGCATTTCTTCTTGGATTTGCACTTGTCTTTGCTGCCTTGCTTGCTGAGTCAGTTTTGTCTAGATGATTTCAAGACCCATAAATGGAAGATCTCAAATATGTACCAGTCCCTAAGTGGGTGAATCAGTGTTTCGTACTTTATTCAAGTTGTCTATAAGTGAGGATTCACAGCTGGTGATGAGTGATTATGCAACCTCCTTCCTGGAAATATTTAGGATATTCTTATTCCAGTGGCGGATTTGATCTTACTTATTGCCAAATGTTTGGTATGGTTCGTTGCGCAGCTATCTTTGTGGCGGGTTGTCTTCGTTCCCACTCCAAACACTAATAAGTAATTGTGTTTTGCAAAAGTTTTGGCCATTTTTTGCCTATATTTGTTCTATTTTAGAGGTCGCTATCAATGCTGGCGGCGCATTTCTAAAGCCAAATAAGCTTCCCAAAATGTTGTAAATCACCAAGGAACTGAATGTTCACTTTAGCAAACGATGCTAAAACACCTGGAAATGCCTCCCTGATGCGAGCATAGCTGAATCCAGAAGTCTAAGCTGGTTGAATCTCATGATTGGGTGTTTAATTTTAAATGCCATCCTGTATTTCCATTTATGCTGTTTATTTCGTCCCTATGATTAGCAACTAATATAGCTTGTTTAGCCATCAATTGGTGCCATTAAGTGGTCAGAATTGGGCCTGCATCCCTTTGTAACTTAAAAATTTTAAGACGTCGTCATCCTCATAGTTCTTTTGATTTGACCTGGGCATCTTTGTGAATTCCGAGTTCGTGGCAGCATATATGTGACAAACAAAGTTAGAAGTGGTTCAATGTTTTGCCATACTAACCTCCAAATCTCCCGTATTCTGCCTTATTATTATTAGGTAACCCTATGAAATTGTCAGAATAATTCCAAATTTATTTAGGTCAATAGAATTGAATGGAATGGTAGTTACAAAAGATCGAATTGGAACTTTCACGTGTTTATTTCCCCATCTTCACGTATCTTATCCCGTTTGCTTTATTTCATTCATAAGTATCTTTGAAGTTTTACTTTTATGATAAAGTATTACATTTACTCAGTAACTGTTGCTCGTAGCTTTAGCAATCTTCGCTGTTACTTTTTATGCTTAATTGTCTTTTTGATGTTTCGTTCAGAAATATCCTCTCCCCTAATGGTTTGAATGAGAATCTCATGAACTTGCTGAAGTCGCCTGTCGAGGAAGGTCGGTTCTTTTCTCGCCTTTCGGCTTGCAATATTTTTTTCAAACGGTAGGTAGTAGGTGGAGGCGTACCCAAATTAAGGTCTCAACGTTTTTCCTAAAAAATCATGGGCTGTGTTTGGCGGCCAGCTACATGGCTGAAGCTGTCTTATATGCCAGTTATTCGTGCACAGATCCATGCCTGTAGCAGATACCTCTATGCAGTCACGCTGTCTCCAAGCCACAGCTTTTTTTCCCAGACTGGATGTCACACTACTCTTGGTTTTCGCTAGCTTTTAAAATTTTATAAGGGGTGATCCATGGAACTTTGTATATTATCTCAACCATCTTGACCGCCTACACGGGAGGGCTACAAGACGTATCTGCAGTAAGCTTGAGAGCTTGGCGAATTTCCGCACTACATACGGACTTCTACTACCGCACAGTCATCCACAATCGGCCCCTTATTCGATAAAATTAAAACGCACCACCTGCCGTCAAGGGAGAAGACCTTTATTTTTTTACAACATTTAAACCGGCCATTCTTGTACGGCCCCAAATTTCTCTCGATGAAGCTACATGTGCTTCATTGTTAAGTTTTCGCTAATATTATTGGAACTACTTAGATCGTGTATTGGAAGCACCTATAGCATTCCGCTAACAAATACCAGTTGTGAAAGGCAAGTGAACCCGCCCTACACTATAGGTCGATCTTGGCTACGTCACAATGGTGCCTCGACAACGCCATCCCCTGCTGTGATCAGAACAACCACCATTTCAATAGCCATGCGAACCAAGACACCGACCCCCGACTTACACCACCACCCCTGCTGGTATTTATTGTCAAACCCTACACATCGATATCGAGAATTCTCGTCCGGAGACCCCCGCCCGCACCTCCCTTGCACGACCTCACTTTTCTACGACCAGAAATGGCTAGCTGTCGGGACCAGCGAGGCTTGTGAAACAACAACGCCTGGAGACGACAGCTGAGCACTCAAATCCCCCTTCGAATGCTTCCACTCGCACTGACTTTCTCCTCAGAGCGCAGCTCCTGTATCTGCTTGATGTTTCGTCCGTGGTCAGTTTCAGAATCAACGATCAGAAGGTGAAGACGCAGACAGCGCTCACCCACAACCATCACACTCATATGATGACACAACCCGCTCTCCATGGATGGATACGTAGCACGGTGGGAACGTCTTTCAGTACCTCAACCCTTGCTGCACGGCACTGCCTCCGATCGAAGCACACCTCTCGACTAAGCCCACGCACTATGCCTCCTTGCTGAGGTAGCACCTGGACGGGAATGAGGAATCTGACATTTCATCCTCAGGTCTGCGCAGCTAACATCCCCAACCCTTGTAAAAACAAGTTCATTTTTTCCAAAGCGTTTGTAAATTAAAATTCTTAATATTTGATTTATTAAAAACCTTATAACGATATTGTATGGATCCAGTCCTTGATTTAACGACGTGGCGAACGCGAATCCCGCGATCTAAAATCCAAAGGTGTATGAGACAGTGTCTTGATACTATTTATCGCTTAGAATCGGCACTTACAATTACATCGACGTGATGTCAAGATGTATTCACTATGGCGATGGTCGCAAAAGACGAACGCTGGTGGCATTCGATGAGGATAAGTCGAATCGCTCAACCACTCCAAGTTTGATTATTTAGGGGAACTATGGAACGGTGCTTGTTTTGCCAGTCAAGTTCGACCAGGAGGAATGTTAAGATGATCGGTTTATACGATGATGCCTCACTTCAATTTAGTTCCGCAAGCCAAGTGAAGAAGTCGATTACATAGTACGGAACAGTACCTGGAACGTCGTGACGACCGACGACGGCGACAATCGTACGCATAGTGGCCTCGCTCACCACACTCGAAGCAGCGATCGTTAGGGTCGAACGGCCTAGTTCGGCGTTCACCGTAACGATCTCCGTCTCGACCTCCCCGAATCCAAGGCTTAGGGCGAGTTCTGCCATTACTTAGTTCCACACGGGCACGAACGCCGCAAATAACTCTACAGAGGTAGTGCAAGTAAAAGCGCATACTTACGTTCCATCGAGATCCCTTACGGCGTCTTCGGCGTCCGCCGCGTCTTCAAATTCAATGAAGGCGAAACCCGGTGGATTCCGCGCAACCCACACATTTCTCACCGCACCGTAGCGGTCAAAAACACGAGCAAGCTCCTTCTCGGAGGCATCGCGAGGCAAGTCACCAACGTAAACCTTCGTCACAGAACGGGATCGCGGCATACTTCAAAATGGCGATACCGAAGTGGGCGATTTAAACAAACACGAGGTTAAGTAGATTTGCGAAAACAGGAGTGACTATCTTACCCAAAACCTTTAGCAGCGTCAACTAAAATCTTACACATATGTTAAAATAACACATTCAAAACATCTTGAGTGCGTAAGATCAATCAATTTTATTTGATTTTATCGATAAAACGGTTAAGTAAACTACTAGACACTATGCGCTCTAGCAAGCATCAGTAGCTTTTCTATTCTATACTTATCCCGAAACTCCTTCCGAATGTGTTATGGGATAAATGAGCACATCTCCTGACTATCGTACACATTGTAAATCTCTTTTAAAGTTTGCGAAAGGCATCCGCATCATCCATTAGGTCACTTAAGCCACGACAGCCCTTTCACTACGAAAAAAGACGTCAAACTGTGGTTATAGGCATGGAAAGCCTAGAAGGCCTCTGCGTACAGCTTAACCATTTTGCCGACACGGAGGGGAAAGAACTTCGGGAGCTGCTGGTAAAAAAGCACAAACATGCTCATGGATAGGTGTCAAGCTGGAAAGCAAAAATAGTGTGAAATAAGAGATAGACATCGACGAAGCTAGACTGAACAGGCAGCCACTCAGACGCATATCAACCCCTCTGCTAGAGGGAGCAAACCGACCGGCAGACGGGGTCACTGAAGTCACCATATGTCTCACCGGTTACTCTAGTAAAAAGCACCAAAGTCTAAGGCTGTGGATCAGCGTTGAGAAGCTGAAAGAAGTAACAAGGAAGGTGTAGCGCCCCAAGACTTCCAGAGGATGAAAAATACATGACACTCGGGGAAAAACATGTGCTTTCGACTCACAGAAGGGATTGGGGCTGCTGGTATGATCCCAACGTCGCATCCTGAGGAGGCGCTATGGCGAAGTTCCTTATCGATTTGTTACCAAAACCAAGAGTCAAGCAAACAACTGACGATTACATGGCTCCTCTTCTCTTGAGTGCTCTCTCCGGTGCTCTCTTGGTCATCACAGCAAATTAATGCTGAAGGCAAGACACTCACAAACCAATCGTGGCAGTCGTCGAATTCCTGTGCAGCCGAGAACGTGTCTTACTGCAACGCCACTGAACCCTCTTGGCGATTCTGCTAAATCTGTAAAGAAACTGGAATAAGAAACGGAGGAATGTGCTGGCCATTACGTGTGTCCACGGCTAGCCATAGGAACACTAGTCGAAACGTAGTGTAACAATGGACAGGATTTGACGCAGTCTCGTGAAGTTAAGGTTTTGCATCTATTCCCTTTTTGTCAATTTTCTCACTCTGTGGAGGAGGCATCACTTGTTCGCATGATTGATTTTCATACAGGCATGGTAGCCGGCTCCGTAACGAACCTTTTGAGATGGTTCACGACTAGTGTGGCTTCAGTAGCTGATAGCTCTCTTGTGGACCACGAAACTAAGGTAGACGCCGATGGTGAGCGCCATTTCCAAACCTTCTGTTAGGTGTCGTCGCGTATTCTTCCATCCGCAGTACATACAGTTCTTCCGTCACTCTAAGACTTACGACCCATCAGTAGAAATAAGGAAAGTTTTCCTTTAAGCTAAGGTTCGCAGTCAATTTTCACCGATGCAGCGCACTGAGACTTCCCTGATGATTGATAAAAGCATAATACTAGGAGGGAAAGTGCATTCTCGGCATAAGGAAGGGAATGAGGCTTCTAACATGTCTACGAGGCCAGAATGCTCAGGACAGATATAAAGGGGAGGGGGCACTAAGTGAGGCCTTACTGACACCGAGACCTAAACAATTAATTTAATGCATAATGATGCTACCTCACACAAGTTACTTGCTCGACTCCCTGCACAGGTCAAACTGTTCTGATTAGATTGTTCGTCGTGAGAGATATCGGAGGCCGTAAGGCCGTTCCTTAGGTTTGAATCTAAACCCAAAATTTGCTGGTTCCTGTAATACACGGTCAACCTTTTGAGACAAGCTGTCTCTTTAGATGGATAATCATTTACCGAAGGCTGTAAAAGTAAGAATTAGACCAGCGCCAACTAATTAGGTGGAGATACGCAGTTTCTCATGTTGAGCAGAATTCTACAGGCGTTTTTCAAAAGGTTCTGCTAAGTTTGCAAGCTTGATGCGTCAAAGGACCAAAAAAGCAAAGTAATTTTTGAATAGGATAAAGAGTAATAAAGATTCATGCAAATTACTGATGCCAGTGCTGCAGTCGCGGTCTATGTACTCTCACAACCAGACAAAGGAGGGGAAATATTTCATCACTTAACTAAGTACTAAACCCAACAAAAATAGGACCGACATGTTCTATACAATATGGAGTATTCTCCACCTTTGCAATGATTAGACATTTCAGGCATTACCTAGTAGCGAGGGTGATCAATGAAGGAGACAAACAGTTTGGTCACACGTTTGTAGGGGGAGCAGCAATAGTACGATGGCGCAGTACAGTACAAAAAGAACTATGCGCATATTACACATCCACTAAATTGCAGGGGAGAACTTATGCAATTTGTCGATCCTTACATGGCTATTCTATAAGAATGGTTCTCTTCATCCTCTTAAAAACCAACAGAGAAAGAAACGTCCTTGTCGAGCAAAGCAGCTGGACGAATATGGCAGGTCTGGTCAAAACCATTTTTTAGAGGATGTTTTATCGTACCAAGGTGATGGGTATCCTAAGCGCTTCATAGTCCTAGGCTCACTGGCAATTGGGTCTTGTTGTGAAAAGAGGATAACAAACGCATCAAGTACTGGTGGCCTGCGTCCACCTCTGAATTACCTGAATTTTGCTGGACCTGCGTTACTTGCAGCTACTTCAAAGGGTTTACCTCAAGGCGAATACATAGCTTCAACCCAGACCTACAGAATTTTTGAAGGAAAGAACTGTTATTGACATCATGAATTCTCTATTGCCCACTAAGAAGGGGAATTGATAGATTCAGATTGCTAGACTACTTCACAAAAGCAGCCGAGGCTGGATTCATGTAGACAAAAGACCTAAAACCACCGTTCCAATTTCCGTCAATCAAAGGATTTAACGACCCAGAGTGCCCAAAACGGTCCATAGCTATCAGGGCACCGAATTCGAAAGCCGGCTTATTACTGAAGCATGCATGACACAAACATCACCTAGACATCTGCAAGTTGATGGACAGGCGGGAAGAACCAAATGCACTTTGACTGTACCACCCAAGACGTATAATAAGGGTGCACACTTGAAGGACAGAAACTTAAGCCTTTAATACTGCCTACTTTCATACAGTCTAAACATCGACCAACATCTCATCGACTAAGATTCCCACACGTGGTAGAAAGTGGTTGCCAATCGAAACTTGTTACCAATCGCAAAAGAAGCAAGTCGCAATGGTCCAAAGCACACGCTGCAACTGGAAGAAGTACGCGTGCCGTATGTCAGCCAGAAGAAATATTGCGAGAAGCACAGGACAATATCTACTGAGGAGAAGACCTAGTACAGTTATGGAGACCGATTTTGTCACCTGAAGTGCATTACAAGTTCTGTTCTCCTTAGATCAAGTAAACATTCCGCGTGATGAAAATTGCCTTACAAAAAAACTACCGTACCCCGTACTCAACCAACCAATGTTCAGCACAATAAGACGTGTCCGTCAATGATACACCTCCAGTAGGATATAAAGGTGAAGTCTAACGCACTGACAGGAGAACGATCACCACAGCTGACATATGCAGAGACCACCCATAAGGGGAACACAGGCATCATAGAACTGTAGAGCATATCCCTGCTGTAGTACCTTCTAGTTTTTTGCAATTCTTCACTTCAAAACAGTGTGTTTTTCTATCAGACGTTTCCTGTTTGGTCAGAGTATTCACTGTTGCGAATGTGTTAACTGTTAGGAGAAAGTTGAATTTTTTCTGTATCGCGGGGCTTACACCTGGGGCGTAAATCGCAGTGACTATGGTTAATGGTCTGTTTAACAATGCAACTGAACTTAAAAATGAATAAATTTTTAGAGACAACTATACCTGCACTACCTTTCTGAGCCAATTCACATTGTATTCAGTTTAAAAGTTTAAATAGATGTGTTTGCAAATTGCTTCGGCTGCTACCCAGTTACTCCTTTACACTTCAATGCCTGTGCGAGACACCAGAAATCAAAAGTTTACTGCATCACCGGAACTCCATCTTTAAAGCTTCGAGAGCGTTTTGATCCTCAAAAGTGAGCCTTCTGGCCCCCATACCCGCTTCTTCGGTGGAAATGGGCACCGATGGACGCACCTCCAGACAGAATTTGAAGGCAGTGCGACCGACCAGCGCATTAAAACACTTCCATTCTCCAAACAAAAAAATTAAGTCCTAAAGTACTACTTACGTAATAGAACATTTAAAATGGTGTACAGCAATATTATCTTTATTCCTTTTCTATTCACATGGCACAATATATACTTTTTCAAAAAATATTTATAAGATGCTAGTTTTAATGCAGCTCTAAAGAGTACGTTACTGCTCGCATTTCTGTTCGAGTGGTGTAGTTAGACATACACGAACTGTAGTAAGCCCATCGATTCTGTTGCTTCAAATGGCACGGCTGGTGTTACTACAGCTGTTTAGGTCAGGGTAGCCTTCAAACTGTGCAAATCTTGAATCTTAAGGACTTCTTGGAGAACCTCGGGTATGTATGTAGAGTCTTGAGACTTCCTTTTAGGTAAAAGAAGGCATTGTACTGGGGCAGAATATATATTCTGGAAACAGAGGGCTTGGGGATTGTTGGCACGACCCGAAGGCCTGCCAACCGGCTAGTACAATATGGACACCCAAGTGACCGAAACCGGAATCAGTGCTATGGGAAGCACCCACGAGCTAACCGTGCCAGTCATCGAGATCCGAGCGCATGCGTTCTTGCAGTACCATCAGTTCCGAGTAGCACTCGGTGCAGCAAATGCGTATTTCTTAGTCCTCCTCTCACGATAATGTGTCCTAATGGAAGATAAGGGTACGAATCCAAGTTTGTGAATGGGTCCAGACACACACAACACATATTGTGATTCCAGACTTTCTGATGACGTGGAAGAAACGCGAGGGTATCGTAGATCTCTGAGCAAACGGGGCAATTGGGCCTCATGGGAACGGGATGCACTCGATCCAAGTGTGCATAGCATAAAACGATGCTATCGACTGGTGTCCTACACATCCTACATCTGTTGATACGAATTTTGGCGAAGGGAGGTGAGTTGCCCAATAACAGGAGAGGGAGCTTACGGCGGATGCCTGATTACAACGTCGCTTATCCCCCTTGGCAGTTCCACTGGATTTGGAGTTCACGGCTAGTGTCACTTCAGTTGTGAATAGCTTCCTTGCGGAACGCGATGGCGAGGGAGATGCCGAAGACGGACGTTGGTCTCAGTCATTCTGTTATGGGGTGTAAGAGATTCTTTCATCCGTAGCACTTACACTTCTTTCACATCGCTAAAACTTGCCACGAGTGGTATGGATCAGGATAGAAATCCAACAAAATTGGGTCCGCTTTTCACTTCCTTTAAGGTAAGCAAAAGTATATTACTTGGACAAAATATACATTCTGAAAACAGAGGGAATGGAAGCTGTTGGCACGGCCTGGGGCCTGCCAACCGACTAGTACAATATGGGCAACCAAGTTACCGAAACCGGCAATTCGAACAAACAAAATATTGCATGTATTGCCTCCTCTCTCCTACCGTTTTGCGATCAGATTTATGGCATCGATTGGGCCAGTGCATTCTACTCCATTCTCTAGACCGCACCACTAGGCGCTTTTGCCAATGACTTCCATTAGTCACACAAGGTATCATTAAAACTGGCCTAGAAATGACTAGCCCTGCGAAAAAAACCTTATAAACACTAAAGTGGAATCGTTATCACGAGTGTAACTGCATATTGATGCATTTGCACCTGCGTTAGCCTGACTGCATGAGAGCAGTCAAATTTCACCGCCCATTTCCATTTGTAGCAAGAATAAAGCCAATACCCCAGTCGGAAAGCATAGCACTTTAATAACTGCTTTACGTTCCAATTTTGCATCGGTAAAACTTAACGCTTATCAGCTACGTTATCGTGAATTATCCAACAAATATCCAGCCAGCAGAACTTTTACTTGCACTAATACCGACCTATTTGAAATCGAATCACCCCATCACCATAGATCTTATGCACTTATACGCGCCTCACTCTACCGTAAGAACAAACGCGCGCGAGAACCACCATCCACAATTATGTAGGACCACACCAGAGTCACTACGATGTCGCCTCAGGTACCAGCTCATTGCGATAAAAAGGCCCTGGATATCAGCTCTCACTCCAACAAATCGACTGGATGGGCAACGCTTTCATTTCGGAGCCGTGAACATGGGATCAATTACTACTACACCTGTCTACCAAAACTTTGCAACCATTCTCTCAGGACTTAAAGTTAGATTTTATATCCCCCAGCGTTCAGTCGAAACCGCTATCAAAACAACCAATGGCACAATATTTCCCGACTACTTAATATATTTGAGAAGCTTGGACTCTCGCTCATTAGGACCGAAGGAAGGTTGGGAATGAAAGTAAACATAAGAAGTGGTAGATTTCTGTTGTCTTCCTATACATGGGCTAGTCGGATTGCCAATCAAAGAAAATCGTCATAGTCATCACCGTTTCCATCATCGTAATCGTAGTCGTTCATACTCCGCTCCACAATAAGCTTCGTTCTCGCCCCCTTCTTTTTGGTTTTACTCTATATGTAAAAAATGTGGAGAACACGAACTTGTCATGGAGTAAGAGATGTTAGAGTTGCGAAAGCAAACCGATATGCCACACTATGAGCTAAAAGACAGAAGGCGCAGCCCACCTGAACCATTAAATTGACTCACTTCATTTAAATGAACAAAGCCCATACGAACTGCTTACCCTGGTAAGCTTCTGTTTTTCAGTCACCAGAGCATTGATTGATAAGGATAGTTCCTTCAAGTTATCCAGGTCCACTAAAAATAGCGCTCAGAAGAGTATAAAATTACTTTGAAGTGAAATCTGCCGGATGAAACCTTCAGCGAAGTCCGAGTAGTGAGGGGAAGCCTTAAAATTATATCTAAAAAAGGACTACCTCGAGCTTTTTAAACCTCTCCACCAGTTTGCTTGACAAGTCAATGAAGTCTTGCTTGGTTGATACCTTACTAAAATCCAGCTCAGTCATCTGTCCTGGCACGGCGTCTGAAATACCAAAAGAATCCATTATAAGATGACGCTCCTGCTGTTTGCTCAGTTCTTCACGCTCCAGTTCAGTAAGCTGTTTAGTTTCATCGCCTTTTTGCTTCTTCTGCAACTCGGCAACCACCTTATTCTTCTTCTCAGTCTTCACTGCGATTTTCTCCTTTGCGGTCATTTTGGGCGGAACGAATAACTTGGACTTTCTACAGAGCGGCTTTTCATCTGCATCCCACGAATCCTAGGAAAAGTTGACATAAAATCATCTACGCACTGGGACTTCATCTCCATCATCCCATGATTTGGTAGCATTATTAGGTTTATCATCAGCATCTATAATAATGCATCGTAATCACTGAAAAAACTTAACCAAACCCCAATCACTCATTTGAACGACCTAATAGGACACGCCAAACAAGACAATGTGTTGATGTTATGCGATCTCAAAGCCCGTTCAAATGATACAGTGGTTTTAAACAACAATGCAATCGTGTTAGGCTTATCGTGTTTGTCTGCTTAATTATCTAAAAATGGCAAAAATTATCGCCTTAATCAAGTTAGCTAGCTTGCTAGGAACTCAGAAAATCAAATAACTCAGGGTTGTAAAGTGGTTTCAAAGCAGGCTATAATTAATCACACGTGCAATGGGTGTAGCGTCCCGAGGCTCCCTTTACGGTAAAAGAAGGCACAGTACTAGGGCAGAATACATATATTCTGATAAAACAGAGGGCTTAGGGGCTGTTGGCACGGCCCGGAGGCCGGCCAACCGGCTAGAACAAGATGGCCACCCAAGTGACCTAAACCGGTAGTTCGATCAAACAAAGTATTACAATGGAAGCTACGCGTGTTGATGCAACGGTACTATTCAGATGCACCAGATGCTGTATTTTACTCGCAAAGGTGGTAGACTTTATGTTGAACAAGAATGTTTTGATTATTCCTATTTCGCATTTACACTATCAAAGAAATTATTACCGACTGTTTAGGGCGTCTTTATTATTGCATTCTGACAACTGAAGCTTGCGTGTTACTGTAGCGCCCCGAGACCTCCTTTAAGGTAAAAGAAGGGATTGTACTAGGGCCTGCCAACCGGCTAGTACAATATGGCCACCCAAGTGATCGAAACCGGCAATTCGAACAAACAAAGCATCACAGTTAATTTCTTGATGATTTGCACCGTTATCTGTCACATGGAGAAAAGGTGCATTTCTTGTGAATCATCTTGCCCTATCAAGTCATTTTGTCATGTCTCCGGATTGTAAGTGTTCTCGGAACCTTGGCGCAACAAATGCTCTCATTTGGGATCTCGATCCATACTTGCTACTCCAAGTAATGATTGTACACCCTCTATTGTTGAGAATTAGTTTACGCCTTATATGCCCTTTAATAGTGCAGAAGACCTGATTGTATTATTTTAGTTTATCCTTGTTAGCCTAATATGATATTTGAGAAACTCTCAACTATATTGCTCATCATATTGACTACTTTTATGGCGATTATTGCCTTATATTTTACGCAATCATGTCGGTTTCCCAATTGGTTAAGTTGCATGGAGTTTATTCCAATCAGGACTGACCTTTGGTGTGTTGTTCCTTTTAGCCATAATATTCACCTCCCGTGGGGTCTTCGTATGTCGAGAGTGGATTTCTCCGCGATGGGCAGTTTGTTCGGAGAAATTTGCCATATTTTTTGCTGTCCGCCGAGACCGTCCCACATTGTCGCGAAATTCGCGTTCCTGCCTCCCATCCCAACTTACACGATAGTTCAATCATCTGGTGGAAGCGAGTGGCAAATAATTTTTAAACCAGAAGTCGGCCTTATTAGCGATTACGCTAAGTCACGAATGGAGGTATTTTTCTATTCAATGGTGTTTTGGTAATATTTTGTTTTGGTTTCGTTTAATCGTTTGCTCTAAATCTCATTCTTCGGTTGTGACACCTTTACCTACTAATTGAAACTTTTATTTGACGAACACAGCGGAGAGATTCTAAGTTGAGTGATTTCATTTGTGGAGGCGGGTATGTTAAGGCACGTGGCGTTTGGTGATGATTTTGGGCCCTCTTCTAAGTCTTATTCTTGTAGGTATTTTACACGATGACAAAGCGCAAATCGAGGATAGCTTGTCTTTATATTCATTATGATGCAACTGGGCCTCGTCATTCTCTTTCGACATCTGCGAGTGGTAGTGATCCAGCAAGCCGTATTACCATACTTTTTAGTCATGGAAACGCTGTTGATATCGGTCAAGTAAATCTTGTGTATATTAATTGTTTGTCTTTGTTTCATTGAAGTAACAACATTCTGACTCGGAATTCGTGGTACTATTTCTTAAGACGTTAAATGCTTTCGCCTTTTATTGCTAATACTTTGCGTCTAGCATTTATTTTCACGGTAATCTAATCAAAGCATAAATTTGCTTCACATGTCACTTCCCTGTAACCCACCAAGGTTCAGTTGTCTTTGATTGGGTGCATTGTTTAAAGTCGCTTCCCTTTTTAGATGGCTGGTTTCCTGTTTTCGTTGTCTCAACGATTCGGAGTGAACGTTCTGGTATATGACTACTCAGGTTATGGAGCAAGCACAGGGCAAACGCTGGAGGCGAACCTCTATGCCGATGGAGAGGCGGCTCTAGTGGAACTGAGGGAACGATATCTATGCCCTTTAAATCGTATTGTTCTCTATGGTCAGAGCATTGGGACCGCACCTACCGTTGAGTTGGCTACCCACTATGCGGTATATTTGGCTTAGCAATCTCCCTTTGTATTTGCAGTTTTGATTTATTCTAATAGTTTTTTTTAATCTTCAATTGGTGAGGGTAATATTTGCAAGCTTGCCTTTGTCTTTATTTCATTATCAGAAACATTCTGAAAGGGATTATAGTCTCAACTGTTGTTTTACTTCAGGTAATTTCAAGTTAATTTTCTTCGCTTGTGTATTATCTAGTCACAAATTTGAATCATCCTCCTTGGCTAGGTAAATCCTTCGACACCCACACCCTAATTATTCGATATTGTTTGTTAGTCCTTATAAGAAGTCTCCTTTTCAGTAGTTTTTGGTGGGTATTTGTGATCCTTCAATCAAGGATGTCGATTTCAGTCCAAAGCGCTACTTCGATAAGTCGATCCAAAACATGTTTTTCGATATGACAATATCACTTAATTAAGTTTACTTTCTGCCTCTGTTGCATTATTCCCATATTGGATGCCCATTTTGATGCATTCAGGGCTATGAGCATAGGCATTAGGTAACAAAGCTTCATATTTAGCGTTCTTTTATTGTCTAAATAGAATATCGTGTCGTTTTAATGCGGATGCACGTGTATGGTTAGATACGCTTTTTTTTGGTAAACCACTCTGTACGGTGTAGTTAGTTTTTCGAACCCACGCGTTCGATGGATTTCGATTTGGGGGTAGTGCTTAAATATTGTTATAGGTCGCTGGTGTTGTCTTGCATTCGGCCTTGATGTCTGGTCTCCGAGTCGTTTGTCCCGGAACTACTCGTCGATTTTGCTTTGACCCATTTAACAGGCAAGCTTCATTTTCTGACAATATTTATATCGGTCTTACCTTTGGAATTCCTTTTACCGATTGTCTTTAATATTCTGGGTCAGTTGTGCTTTTCAAAGAGCTTTGGTATGATTTTCAAGACTAAACTACTTTGCGTTTGAACCATGGATTTAACCACGCACAATGTATCAAACAATTACTGAATCATGTCCTTGGAGCATCTTGGCTAGCGGTCTTGATTTTATTCTAAAATCCGAGAATTCACACTGCTTCATGCAGTGTCTCGTGCTTTGCTGTTGTGTAGACGCAAGCATTACTCCGATACTACATGCATACTGAGATTTCGGTTACGAGCATTGGTGGGTTAATTTTTCTCTGTCTATCAGTCTATTTTATGCATTGAAAGGTGCAAAATTGGGTGACATTAATAATTAATGGTAAAATGCTCGCTCTTGTCCCGAGTTTTGGCCCGAACATACTGACCGTGTTCCATGTAGTCTTACCCACAATGCTTTGATTCGAACTCCCCATATCAAGAGGACTAGGAAGTCTGTTTTCGTGTGAGGTGGATCTGTCCTGGATTCAAAGTTCTTCCCTTCTACTTCAATTAATGCGCAATTTGTGAATATAAATGTCCTTCTGTATTTTCATTGATAAAAGAGTATTATTTATACTTGTCAATGCTTTCATGCGTGTCTTGAGTACGTCGAACTTTTAAAGCATTTGATTTAAGTTTTGACAACGCATTATTTTATCTCAAATTTGCCTTAATGGTATTTTAAAAATGAGTTAAAAAGCAATATTGGCAGAACTTTCGTTAACCTGTGTTTTGCATAACGTGATAAAATGCGTTAACTCACTTCACGTGTCAGTTAAAATGTGAACGATTCAAAATTGTGACTTCTAAGATGTCATCTGTTCATTGTTTCATTCCAGCCTACTCAAATTCACGAAGTCATAGATTTGGGTGCCATAGGATCACTTCCACCCTAATGTTGGGTTTTTGGGGCTCTGAAATTAGGGTCTTATTAAATCACTTGGGTGTTTTTGTATGGCGTTATTATCGAAGTGAATATTTGCTGTCGAGTAAAGATATACGGTGACTTGCGTCCGTATGGTTTGTAAGACTTTCGTGAACTACTCTACTATTGCAAAGTTTTGTTCAGTGTGCATTTATTAGAAGCCTCAAATTAGATATGCAGTTGTTGGCCCTGAAATAAATTATTTAAACTCGGACAGTTTTGGGGAATCACTGCTATTGAAAAAAGCGAGATTTTGTTTAAGTTATATGCACACCTTTTTAAATTTTTACAGTCTTCGATTCGACTCGCGTTTTTAAATACTAGGTAACGATTGCATGCCTCGAAATTAATGCTTGTTTGGCTAGGCATTAAACTCCCATAGCTAAACTAATCAAGGTATGCGCCCAAGATAGAGGTTGAATCGTAGCGCGATCGTGTACTACCAGTGCCTTGTTGAGAACTGAATGTTTCTGCACTGTAATAAATAGTATAATGCCGAGAGAAAACGATAGCTAATTGTGAGGTCTTTTGGATGTGGTCGGTTACAAGCAGGTAATTTTCAGGTTCAACTCGCGCTTGTGTTCTGTGGACTGTTGGCCTCAGACGTTGTGCCTCAGTAACGTTGATTGATTGTGGTCATTTGCCCACGCCAAGTTGCCCTCCCAACGCACCGTTTAATTGGTTGCACTAGATATGCGCTAATCGATTGGTCTACCGAATTCTATGAAGCCTCAATAAATAGCGCTAGCGAGGTACTGGACACTGGCAAGTATTATTAGCTGTATAAGAATATTCGACCAAGGAACGTGTGCCGCACATTCGTGGTGGTCTGAGAGGTTTCATTTTCGTCGTTTTCGCGCACAAGTAATACTGGGTGTATCGTTGTGGACCAACGTACGTTGCAAAAGTAGGCAGGTGGAAGGTAGACCGTAGCGAGACTTCAGTTTCTGATGTCAGTGTGATTTGCGTAGTGAAACTCATCCAACCAGTCTATCCACTGTGCGAAATCATTGCAAGTGGCTTGTCATATTGAATTTACTGAGGCCGTTCGTACCAGCCCTAGTTTAGGTCCCCTACGCAACCAATTGCGGCGACTAGCTCCACCGCCTAGGGTCTAGTTGGCCAAGTCATCATATCGGTATTTTGCGAGTTAAATAGCTATACCGACTACGCTGTATTGATTACATGAGGCAACTCGTGCAAAAGTAACAAATTTTAATGTCATACTCTTGATACCACAAGCACTGCTTTGGAGCAAACTCCAAAAGTGATCAGCTCATGATCTCTACCTAAAATGGTTTTGACTTTCCTTTCCAATAAATGAAAATACTGCTAGGAATTTTGTCCAGGAAGTAATAGAAATTTGCTAACTTGACACGCGCCTCTGTTCACATCTTTTAATCTATTCAGGTGGTTTAAAGTTTTTTTGTCTGCCATCATCTTGAGTTTCAGAATCATTTGTCTAATGTCAAAAATAAAAGTGGTCGTGTTGCAAAAGCCTCATCTTAATTTGCGCAGGTGGGATGTGATGTAATATCCCACATTAAATATTTATCTGCTGCTTTTTTTGGGTAAATAAATTTCCGTCGGAACCTTTCTGTCATAGGCAAATGGACAACCCATCAATGCTTGCTATGTAAACACTGTTGGTGAATTTTGTGCAAACTTCGATCAATATGACTTGAACTCACTACCATCCTCCTATGTAGTCGTATTTTTCTCGAGGCGGCGACCACTTTTCGGCTCTGATCCGCTGATTGCTATACCACGAATATGGCAGTATGTGCTCCACTGCCTGCGCCATTCATAGTGTTTTGATTGTATTTTAGCATAGACAAGGTTGAGCACGTTCAATCACCAACTCTTGTAATTCACGGAACAGATGATCACGTGATTGGTATACATCACGGAAAGGAATTGTATGCACGTCTACCGAATCCTCTTGAGCCTCTCTGGGTTGATGGGGCCGATCACAATAATATCGAGCTCTTCCATGAGTACACCGTTCGCCTCGAAAAGTTCTTCCAGGTGAGTTAGTTTTACCAAAACTAATGTTCTTTATTTTGAATCTAACTGTGTCTAGTGATTCAAACGCTTTACCTACTCTGTTCGTGTCTTATTTTCTGCGGTCCATTTAATCCCCTTTTTTCGTGTGTTTGGGTTTAGCGGCTTAATAAATGCCTTGATTGTTAATACTTGTCACAGCTATGCGTACTCGATATATGATGATTTCCCGTCTGAAAAACTTACAGTTATGTTAGATTACCGAATGTATTGATCCATACTATGATTTCATTTGCTATGTTTATCCTAAAAATAGGTGGATATGCGCCAGACAATGGTACGATCGCCCGATGTTTCTGTGGAAGAGCATTTTTTACAAAGTATGAAGGAGAATGGTGAAAATCAATCCACCAATTTCGGTCGAATTGCATTGAAGTCGGTTGATGGACATCGGCAACGACATTCATGGAACTCCACTGTGCCGTCATCCCCTCTCAACATCTCCGTCAAAACACCCTTTGCCACCACTTCCAAGACCCCTACCAATGCTTCTCTCGCTGAGTCACCAGCTTCCAATCCTGGGGTCAAATTGCCTTGCACATATTGTGGCCATCATATTGAGGCCCATGGTTTTGGTGCTGCTGCTACTGGCTCCTCCATTTCTCTACCTTTGGACACATGCAGTGAATCGTCCAAAGATCCGCTGTATCATAAGAATGCTTCAAAAAGAGACCGGTCCACTTCTGAGTGGAGGTCCCGATCAGTAGAGAAGCCGAACCCACCTTTGAACCAAAATCAAGATCTCTAAGATTAGTCTCGTGCCATAAGGGTTTTTCAGATTTCTTGTTCTATAAATCGTAAGTTTTTTGACCACTTTAATGCATTTTGAGCAATAATTGACCGTTTCAACTTCAGATAATTTTTTTTCCATTGAAAACAAATTGTTAAATAAGGTCGTGCTTTTTATTCCTGGTCCATTATCCTTCATTAATACGTGAACGACCGATAACCGTTTATTTGAGAAATTATTTTCAGATTCGAGGTTCATCCAAAGATATTTTTTTTAAATATAGGTAGTGACTGCAATTAAGCGCCTTAATATTTGTTATTGTTTTTAATTATGACTATATTAATCTAAAAGAGGTATCTTTATTCTCAGCGTAAGCATGCGCGATTTCAAACAAATTATCTTTATTGTTTAGATCTCCAGAAGCCTTTTTTTCCAAATGCTTATTTTGTTCCATTTAGCTCTATTTAGAGGGATTTGCAAGAAGGACCAGTTCTAGACACCAGCTTCCGATCCGGTTTGACTCCCAAATATCACTTAAAGAATACTATGAGGATGAATGCACTTTGCTTCCTACTAATTATACGCCTGTATTATTGGCATTTGTCCTTGGGTATTTCGTCTCCATTCCGTTTTTTCCTTCTCTTCCATTGGCTCATTTCTCAAGGTAGAAAAATTTGTTGGTACTGCGCGGTTCTCGTTTCTGTGGTCACCTAGACCAATCGGATTTCTGCTTTGGCTCTCGGATCGTCAGGCCGAGGCATAGCACGTTTTTCCGCTACAGGGGTGATTGGGGATTTTAATGGTAGGCTGGGGCTTCTGCCCGTTGTTAGGGTCGTGCCCGAGTTAGCATTGATGAAGGGGCGCCATTTTGTGGCGTCATTTTGGGACTCGAGGTCCTTTAAGCGACGATTGCCAAATAAGGGAAGCGGGCGGGTTTTGTTCATTTTAGGACAGAGATTCGGCATCGTCTTAGGTGTGCGTGGTGAGGCGTCTCTCACGTGCAGAAACTGAGACGGTGTTACCACGACTCATCTCTAAGGCTTTCGGATTCGATCGTCTATTCGACAAGAGGAAAATTACTTTCAGGGGTTCGACAGTGGATCACAAAAAATATGAAGAATGTGTTACAGCTTATAAGATGTTGAGATGTTAATGATTCTTGGTAGGTAGTTCAGCTACGTGTCAAAATAAACGAAAGGCAACGGGAACGGAGAACCCTTAAAGCTGGGAGCGGTGGTACTGTCTTTAATGTTACACACTGATTTAGCACAATGCATTTCAAAGAACTCAAATTGTTGGTGCAGTCTTTTTAAAAAGTTGTCAACCGCTGTTATGACCAGGATTGACCCGCGGTTTTCGACCAGGCGAGTTCCGGCCAATTTACAACAATTAATGTGAATTGTAGGCGAAGTTGCTAGGTTTCTTGTAATTTATAGTTATCTTGGACCCTTTTTCCAGCTAACGTTGTTTCAGCGGTTATTGGGCTATCAGATATTTTCTATGCGTATTCATCATTAAATAACGCTGCACTCCACAGTACTTTGAGCTCTTGTAGATGACATTTGCAACATCATTATCTAATTTGAGGAAAAAGGTTTTATTAATTCATTAGTTCACACATAACTCATATTAATGCTCTTATCAATACGCATACACTTATGATTCCCAGATGATGTCAACAATGGATGAAAGTTCGGAACGATTTGTGCCCACTGAGAGATTTCTCAGTAGGCGACCGAAATCAACAGTGTCGAAGTAATTGCTAATGAGTCTATGTTCCTTCTAACGTATTGTAGCCCCCTGAAGCTTCCTTGAGGATGAAAAAATATATAATACCCAGGTAGAATATATATATGTTCAACATACGAAAGGATTTGGGACTACTGGCGCGGCCCAAAGGCCAGCCCACCCAGCCAAGTTACAATGGTCAATCAAGTACACCTTCACTGAAACCAAGAGTTGAACAAACACAAAACATATTGCATGTCTCCATTCTTCTTTTGAACGTCGTTCCCGGCGCTCCCCTTGGTTGACCTCCCGCGTCAGCTATCATAACGTAATCAGCGGTGAGAGACAACACCCACAAACCAACCGTGCCAGTCATCCAATTTCCATCCAGTTGAGGGAACACTTGACCGCAACGTCACTGATTCTTCCTGGCAATTCTACTGGGTCTGGAGTTTTGTCCGGTTTGAGAACTGGATTCGGGGAAAAAGAATTGTGCTGACCATCATGCGTGCTTATAGCTACACATTGGAACACCGACCCAAAAGCAGATTTGCGAAAGGGAGCACGAGATCCAACACGGTTTCTTGGATGTAGTTTGGCGTATGTTCACAGTGTCGACGTTTTTATGCAGATATGGTAAGAATACCCCGAAAAGAAACCTCCAGATGATTCAAGGCTAGTATCGCTTCCAATGTTAATAGCATTCTTGCAGGACACGTGACTGGGTACATTTGTTACCTGATTTTGAGGAGTTTCTTCACTCATGCACCGATTTAATAAAATTCGCCTCTAACCAACAATTTTCTCCTGCAGAAACCATAAAAGTAGCAAAGTAGGCGTCTGCAGTCGCACTGAGGCCATATCAAAACAGTCGGATCATTTTTATTATGGTAGTGCTCTCGAACAAAGGGGCAGAATTTTGAACCCAAACGAACTGGAGCAGTCCATACCCCCTCTTGCAATCTATCTCACTTTTGAAATTTCACATTCCCGACACAAGTAACATTCAAATTGGAGTTCAATTTCGTAGTACTCTAGGCGGTTTAAAGGGACAATACATTATTTTACACCAACCTCCCGAGTGGAACCCTCTCCCCCATAAATAATTCCGAGGTCTAGGGTCTGGTAAATTTGTTCGAAAGTAGTCAGTGAACGAACGAGATGATCTTACATTTGCAACCCAGAAAAAGAAAATAATATCGAAGTCTAGTACGAAGAAGAGGGAAAGAATATGACCCTAGTGGTGCATGAGCAAGGTCCCAGAGCACCAGATTTCCTAGAAGGATGTAAGCTCCGCGAAGGTAGTATCCAGTTCTCCACTGATGGTTCGGTAACGTTCCTTCTCGGATAACAGCTCATCTGGGGGAAAAAGGCATATTTAATCCCTAAGTAGTGAGCCAAATGCAACACAGTCTTAGAAGTCCATGCCTGAAACATAGATTTCATACAGATTTTACTCTAGCCCTCATTCTTACACAAGCGAGATCGAAAACTCTTGAGACACGGTAGGCTCGGAGTAAGCTGATTTGCCAACTATGAAGAAACTTAAAGCAACTGCGTAGCAGCACCCTTCTATGCCTACTCAAACGAGGAATACTGACAACCTCTACCCGCTTATATGGCTGATAGACAGTCGCCCCCTCCTTCCCCTTTCCCCTTGATTTGATGCCACATCGTAAGCGTCATCATGACCAACCATACAGGAACTGATGGAGGGTCAAACATACCTATTTACAATCAGAGAATTGAGTCTAATTCGAAACCGCATTAAACCTGTCTTTCCATGACCACGTGCAATGCATCACGATTTCATCCAATTGTATAATGGGATAAGCCAAAGCCCCTTCGTTGAACTGAATGAGAAATCGGCATGCGTGCCAAGGAATCATGCAAGTATTAAACAATGACAAGGTACAAAACGGAAGCAGGCATGAAATTATGGTTTAAAATAAATAACATCCGAAGTCATAGTGAAAGTGATAGCTAGCGACACAAAAAGGAAATGCAAAGCAAGAAGTCTAAGTAGCCCATGCTGGATGCAGAGCGGACTGCATAAAGAAATGGAGAACCATGCGACATCAGAATTAATTAGAGGAGCACTGGCTCAACAAGTCCACTAAGTCGAGTGGTACTCGTCCAGTGCAGAATCGATTTCTTTGCGAAGAAGTGCAAAGTTCTTGTTCTCCGAGAAAAGGGTATCTACGAAAAATAGGTTTCAGCATGAATTAACGATCAATGCTTATTTTTCCCACACGGGTTTCATTTTCAAACTTAATTGGTGCATTGCTCTGAGTTTGTAAAAGCGGATATCAACCAAAATAAAGAAACTACACGCATACACAATTACCACCCGTGATTCAATATTTTGGAAGAGGCACAATAAAACCAACCTTTGACACGTTGTACTTCCTGTTCGTATCGCTTGGAAACAGCTTCTGCGCCTTCGGCTCTGCATTTGGCCTTAGGGAAACATGCGAGTCGAACGATACGTGCGCAGGCGGGCAAGCAGAGGAAAAACAAACATGTTAGCAGACGGTAACCAAACACAAACCTTCAAGGCGATCGACTTCATTTTGGAGCTTGGAAACTTGGCGTTCAGCTTCGGCAGCACGCTGCTCTGCCTATATTAGTAATGATTAAAACTGATCAGAATTCTAATGCTTAATGTACAAATACTGAGAGCGCATGCCACAGTATGGATGTGTTCAAGAGGCTGTCAACAACCCTAAGGCGATAAATGCGAATCTTGCGTGCAAAATACACACCATATCGAAAGCTGGCCAAGGCACATATTTTGAAGCAAATATCCAGAGGGAAGCCTTAACTACATCACGACCCCTTGGCCCTAAAACCCATCATCAAATTCCTCCCAGTGTAGTTTCATAATTGAACAAAATCGTTGAACAACTCACTTCCCTCACTTGGTCCCGTAAGACATTAAGGTGTTTCAAATACATCTCTTCCAGTTCGACGGTCTACGCGGTGTCAAAGCCATTGTTAACGTGCACATGCGGTCATGCAAAAGATAAAAAACATCCACTGTCATAAGCAAATAAAATCAGAATTATGCACTAGCAATCCAAAAGGAGTGGACAAGTCATTGTATTCTTTGTGGAGCGACAGCAGTCTTACCGTCTTCAAACGCTCCGTCAAGTCTCGAATGGTCTCTTCGTAACTTTCCTCGCGCTGGAGAGACTACGATTCGCAAAGGAGACGCAAACCGAAAGTAACCCAAAAACGATAGTTACTATTGCAACAAGTGAGAACTCGCGACATGGTTTGGGCTTCCCTATTTACGATCCCGACCAAAATACAGTAACGTAATCTTGAAGCAACCAGGCATCGCGATTTATCACAACACGCTAGATATAGCGAAAACATAATTCAATTCAAAATTGCGAAATTAGAAATATTGTGCGATACTCATTAAGATGAGCTTTCCAAACAAGCACATAGCACGAATCCTAACAATGTATGCAAATCATTATTCTGTCTATGAATAATTTTGCCATGAATAAGCGATTCCACTTCCTTAACACCAACCACTAATTGAACTATTACCTCTTGCTCGGAGACTTCGAGAGATTTCATGTTGTTACCAACAATGCGCAGTTCTTCCTCAAGTTCAACAATTTTGCTAAAAGTCATGACCGTTACTTGAATTTCGTGCAAACTAAGGTTGAGGACGATTTGCTACCCATGCAAGTCGAGGCAGACATAAGGAAAGCAAAGACGAGCATGCATCACCTTGTCGCGTGCAATTTCTTTGGCTTTCAATTTTGCAGCAATGGCAGACAGCTGATCCTCCAAGATTTTGGCGTAACTAAAATCAAAAGTACTAAATTTTAAGTAAGAAGACAAAATCATTCACATTTTTCATGTATTCGATGATAAGACTGTTCTTTGAGTTAATTACTAAATCAGGGGTTACTACATCAGCTTTCTTCAGTATGAAGCGTGAAAAGTGAGTCAATGCATCAAAACCAAGTCTTAAATTCATCTATACCAAAATTTTTGGCGACTTACACCTCAATTGATTGTGCCTTTTCCTCTGCGGTAGCTAAAGTTTGCCGAGCAGCAACAATCCTCCTCATTGTCTTCAATGCCAGAGTAAGGGGAAAGATGATAGGCATGCTATTAAGGCTCATGCAATGTGCTCAACCATAATAAAAAAAACCGATGCGCGTGCAGGAGACGAGTGAAAAGCCAGTCATATGAGTTGCGTTGCCATCTTGGTTACCTCTCCGATGTTTCTAAACGAGCCTCCGCTCGCTCCAAATCGACCTCGGTCACTGCCAGGCGACGAGCAGCCTAAAAACAGCATTTCGGCAATATTGTAAGTGGATTAGCAGGACCGGACATCGGAATCGAAAAGGCTTGTAAAGGGAATGACTAAAAAATTAAGAATAGGCTCATACAAGTCAACTATAAATGAGAAAAATAACCGCGCTTACTTCATCGTATTTACGCTCGGCATCCTCAGCGATGTACTTCGCCTCCTTTACCTGTTCTTCCAGTTGGGCCATTCGTTCATCGTCAGAAATAGACCTGGTCTCAAGGGTTTTTCGGTTCCTGCACGCGCGATCAGATTCAAATTAAGCAGCGTTTTTATTTTAAATTAAACTGCTAAACATTCTTTTATTCCACAGGCAGACTGCAACTTAATGAAAAGCAAGATGCTAGGGACTCAAAATACCTCCTCATACTTCCAAGTCGATTCCTGAGTAGCCACGGATGCAGCCTCAATAGAGCGCTCTAATTCAATGATTTTCATCTCATCGACACCTTGTTGATTATTTAAACGCCAGCGTGCACTAAATACATGCAGATAATATACGAAACATGCAGGTGTGCAGCAGCTTATGGTACAAGGCTTTCAGTTGCACGATCAATACCTTTCACTCTCCTCTGCGGCTTTGCTGGCATCGTCGAGCTTTGTAGACGTTTCAGTAAGACGACCGCTGGACTGCTCAAAATCTTCCTCCAAAAGTCGAATGCGACGAGTCATAGCAGCGACTTCAGCTTCAGCCTACCGAAAACACAAAGTCAAGCAAGCTTTATTACGATACAGAAAAGAATGTTTTCCACGCGAAAACCACCAAGGAAATGACAAAAGTATCAAACAATCTGTAGTAAGAAAAACCATCCAGTGGACAACTACTACGCCAAATTACAGCCTCCTTTTTGTGGCGTTCAGTATCAATCGCGTCCATTTTGAGCGCTATCTCCCTTTCCAAGTGTTCTTTCCTATGAATCATCGCGGATATCCTGCTCTTGACCACATCAACGCCCGCAGATACCTCCATCGTTGGATTGCTTTAGGCAGTAACCAGATTGCTAGCTTAAACAAACAAATTTTAATTTGTTTTGTTTTTACTTTGCATTAGAATACTCTTTTCACATTTACATAGACTGTAAACCTAAGTCTAAAACAAGCGTTAGGTATGGGAAACCAAGCCTTTTCTGACAACGACCAGACATTTACGTCTCGTGTATATTTCTTCCACCAGAACATTACAGTTTTATTGCTTGTTTAGGAAAAACCCCGAGTCTTATGCTTTATAAGCAATCGTCAACTTTAAGCATAATGGGGACTTTTAAACCTTTACCTAAAACAAAACTTTCCAAATAGAAGCCAGAATAGTTTGGCTATTTGTTATGTTTCATCAACAGAGTTTACTAAAGTAGACATATAATACTTCAAGGAAAGTAAAATCACGTATTCCCATCAGGCTGTAACCTAGATGTTGCAGATAGGCATTCGTATTGCTTGTACGCCGTTATTCCAAAACCAATCAACTCACATTTGTCGCACGCTTTTCGGTTTCCTCGAGCTTGCTAACCGCTTCCTGGAGAGACTCTTGTACAGTGTCGACTTCTGTCTGAATGTTCTTTACTTTAGAAAGCCATTCGTTCATTTCTTCTTCCTTTTTCTCAAAATCTTTGGCCTTCTCCTTCAGCTGATTTTCGAGGTTTATGGCCCTTCAAAAAAGTAAATCTTGCATTATTGCCTGTATCAAATCAGTAAGCCCTTGTGAATACTTTGTTCACTTAATACTCTAGACTCTATATGGAGTTCTTCGGGCACTGCACAAACCACTTGTCAAGTACATCTCTTACAGTCGTATATTCTTGTTACTTTGAGAGCTATTTATGTACTAGTATGCTTATCTTGCCCTAGATTTATGGACTTATATCAGAACAGATCAAATTGGCGAGCTTTGAAATTCACTCATTTAATTTCATGAAATGCTAAACAGTTCTGGCTTTCTAGTAACGTAATTTCTTGATGAGTTTTAGTTTCTTGATAGATTATTAGCATCTATCAAGATGTCTACCGCAAAAATTACCGCAAATGCCGTAACTGAACCACCCAATTTAAAATATCACCAAGCAAAATCATATAGGCAATGTTTACTGGATTTTATGCCTTCTGATGAGACCCGTTTTCGCCTCTAAAAGTAGTCCAACACCTATTTGTGCAATCATTACTTGGACACTTAACCGAAAGCTTAAACAGGATCATTTTAAAGAGACCTTCCCAAGCCGACCAGGTTGTAAGTCGCCACGATTTTCTCGAAATTGTAAAGTGTGTTCCCTTTTACATACTCAGTCGGTCGCAATCTTTCACCGAATTTTGCTAGCTTCAGGATGGTACTATTATTATGCCCTAGCGTCCACTGGCGCATATAGAAGTCAAATCAAACTAAACTAATAAAATCGACTTACTTTTCCAATGCATTTTCCTTCTCCAGCTTCATCGCCATCATCTTCTTTTTGATGGAATCCATGTTTGAAGATTAGCAAAAAAAGTTAAAATTTAGGAGAGGGTCGGAAGTTTGGGAAAGGATGTGGCCCGTAGTCTCCGTATGTGCTGTGGAGCAACACTGATTTGCCGGGAATTTTGTGTACTGATACGCCGTTAATGTGGTCGTACAGATGCGCACACTTTCAACCAATCGGAGCAGACGACTGTGACCACCCGATCGATGAGCGATTGCAGGTTTATAGCCCCTCTTCTGCAGAAGCACCAGCCAATCAATATGACCAGTGCGACCGTGGATTTACTGCTGTTGCAATCCCTCCATTGTATGCGCGTAGGCTGATCAAATTGTGAAGCGTATTGCTTTCGATCCTGCATTCATTTAACTCTATGCATGGGAGCGTAATTTCACGAAATGAGAAATTTTTTTGCGCGTAAGAACTATAAATAGTGGTTCAGTGTGTTGTTTATGCTATTCATTGAGTTATTCAAAAAACACATTTGGCAAATCGAATTCAAAGTGCGCCATTATGGCAAAAAAGGACCGAAAGCGTTTTAGTAAAAATGTGTTTGGCATAAAATACTCCATTCCGTTGAGAAAAAGAATTGGCAAGATAGATAGTATTTTGACTGCACTCTGTTCCATATGTTTGGGCGAGAGTGCCTACATCATACTACATACAAATTAATTAACTTGTGCTAATAAGACTTATTAAGCAATTGTATGGAATTTCTTAACGATCCTTTGCTCGTTTCTAGCACTTGTGACGAATCAAAAGCATGGCATTTATGCTTAGAAATAAGTTCTGCATTGCTACCTTTGCCAATCCAGGGATCTACCCCTGATTTTAATTGTGCAACCTGGACCGCTGACCCTAACAGCCTCATCGATAAGGCGGGAGCACGCTGTGACTTTCATTATTTACGCTCACAGGCAGTTACAGGCCTCAAAACAGATGGTGCGGAACGGTCTACTAATTTTATACTTATTTCAGACGAGCATCCATCAGTTTTTGGGTCTTGGATTCTAATTTTAAGTCTTTATCCATCCAATTCTCATAAGGCACGAAAAATGCTAACATGCATTTCAGAATGTTAAAAATACGAGGGATTTTGATGTACGAATGCCACTAGACAGGCGAGTTTTGCTGTTTTTCATTCTTACGCCCATTCAACAATTGGTATGTTAATTTTGAGCTGTTATTTGCTAGATTTCTCCGAAATGTCACGAGGCTACTTTATGGTAAATCAGTAAGAGATATTTTCCAAAGGCAAGTTTTAAATACCTCATAAGCTCGCACAGTTTGTTTGTCAAATTGAGTAGGGAAAGAAAGAGAAGTGAAAAACTGAGTAGCTACATTCGTCTTGCTATAAGCAGGGTGTTGCAGAGACTAAGAGCACTGTGCCTTATCTCCACTATGTAAGGGAGGAGAATAGTAAAACTGGCTATGTCTCAATAACGACTTTTTTATTTTCTAAAGACACGTTATGTTCTACAGATTGCCTACTTCATTAAAAATACCCTTAATACTTTTGATTAATAAATCCAGCCATACCTTGTTTCCATTAGAAAGCCTTGTGAAAGTTATTTGACCATTAAGTAAAATAAGTGACTTAACAACGTTAACACTACCAGGAACTTGAGGTGGACTAGATGACAAGCGCCACTCCTACTTCGTTATGGAGTAGTATAGTAACTAACGCCATTACACACAGCACAAACATGAACCCAACACAGGGCAATCCTCCTCTCTTTCGGGGTCTGAAAAGTCTGTAGCAGAGAAAAAAAACAGCTCTCAGTCAAGATTTACTGACCTCCCTGACGCGAACCAGAAGTTGGAGTTACGAAGGTCTAAACCTCCTATTAAAGCACTTCACACCCCGCTATCCGTACGTAGAAGGCGTGGTCGCATGTGAAGGCGTCGTTTATCTAAATTCTAGTTATAGTTAAGACGTTTGTAACCAACGTGTTACCGCAAATTAAAAGACCTCACACTCTTGCTATGCCCTAAATGTGGATGAGTTTCTAATCAAATGAAAATTTATGCTCTCGATAGAATTTGAAAAAAAACCAACTGTCCTATGGCTCAACCAAATGTTTTGTCGAATGATCCTTCCGAGACATTAAACCGGAACTAGGTCCATCTCGAATGAACAAAAGTGGACATTCTAAGTAGATTCAAAAAGATCAAAACCGAGTGAATTAATTCATTTCGCAGGAGATATCTCAAATGCCTAACAGCAAATACAAATGTCAGATAAAGGAACCTGAATAACAGGAAGGGTCTAAAAAAGCTACTAATAATAAGTCAACGAATTAATCATGCAGTTTTCGTAGACACCCTTGATCTCTTGTAGAAGAGAACGTAGGCTGCACGGGTCTAAAAAATAGAAAAAAATATCGTCAAGTTGAATTACTGCTTAACCGATGTAGAACTAGTAGCTTACCCGAATTTCAGCCTCTGATAATTCAGTCACACGTGAATCATCGAAATTTCGCCACTGATGATCAGCCGAATCGAAACAAAAGGCAGTATCTGCAAATTACGGACCAATAAAGTGCAAAATCATTTAACCAAGATAAAACAGACCGATGTATATTTTGAACTTACAATGACCAGATTGCACAGATCCATGATGGTTCTATGAAACAGGCCAAAGTTAGATCTTTTCAAAAAGCATATTGTTTGAAGCGAATGTATGCTTACAATGACACCGTAGAGGTCGTATATGCAGTCAGAGGCAGCTATAGTCTTCGTAAAATCCGATAAATTGAGACCAGTAAGAGGGAAATAAACATAAGAGTCAATCTTTTCACAAGTGATGCAAGAGCGAAAGCTGAAAGGGTACCAAATTTAATTCAACTGATCTAACAAAAAGAATGTTGCAATTAAAGGCACATGAACGATAATTAATGAACTGAAAAAAAATAACATCCCCTGATTTTAATCCTCTAGAAAATCCTGATAAATCCACATTTTTATCAGACTTCGTCTTACCGTTTTAAGTGGATTATGAGATATTCAGGGAGGCGCCAAATGCCGAAGGTTTTCACAGCCTCACAAGGGATTTTGCATTGGGGGCACAACCAAAGATTTTCACCAGACAGTGCTTCTGATTCGAAAAACTTTTCAATACACTTCATCTACAAAAAAATTGCAATGCAACAGATTAACCACATCGAGGTGCAATACTCACCATCCGAACAAGTGGAGACGTAATTATCAACCAAGTGGTACGAATTGACAGTAGGTCGGAATACCACCAGTGTTCGAATGTACGATTCTACGTCATTCGGTTTAAAAATCGGAAAACACGCCTACTACTTAGGATAACTGATCAAACTAATGTTAAGATTCTTAGGTTATAGCGAAAACGGGAAGAAATGAGGCATCCAGAATTCGAATCTACGAGTTCCTGGAAATCGGACTGTAACCAAGGTCAAAGTGGTGCGCATTTTAAAAATTTGTACCATTTTAGCGAGATGTAAAGAAGAGGAAGATGAACTGTTACCAGATCTGTGGAATCCAACCCTTGAATCGACACCGAGAGGTACATAAACTCATCGAATGCATGAGAACATCTATTGCAGGTAAGGCATTGAACGGTTGATAGCAATTGTCCCTATATTGCAAAAGCAATATATAGTACACTCTGGAACCCGTTTTGAACTTTTGGTTAACTTGAAGTTCCATAAGAACTGCTTTTGTTGTTTTTTCAAGATCAGTTTTTTTTGCGTAATACACAGTCTTCAATTTCTAGAGCGCAATAAAAAAACCCGCAGAGATGATTCCTGCATTCATTAAATAACCATTACACAGACGAAAATTTGGCTTTACTTTTGACCCTATAGTCAGTCGCGATAACTTAAATAGATCTGTTTGCTATTCCTAGATAAAAATAGTGGCACAAAAGTTAGGTCTAAATTAGGTGTAACTACGGCCAAAATAACGTGTATCGTCGAAAGGATATGGAACATACATTAAACCAATCCAAAATTACGGAGTCGTCCCTTCCACGGTTTCTACTCCAAGAAAAATCTGCTAAGTAAGCTGCAGAATCACCCTCCAGTTTGACATGGCTTTCACCAGACCCTCCCTTCTATAAATAAATGCGAAACCAAAAGAGAATGAAACCTACAGAAGTATCGCTGGTAATACAAGAAAATAAGCCTAAACCAATGAGAACTGCATAATACAATTGTTTGCGTGCGTAAAGGAGTAATGAAGTAATACCCGGTACCTCAGACCTGTTTAATTCTTCGTGTAGGGAGTCCAACAGAATCATTAGGAATTCATGACTGTCTTGTTGTTGACCGTCAGCAAACATTGAATGCGACCTGTCGAAACTTTCCTAAATTTCAAAAATGAAAGATACTGAGAGTTCATGACTACATTAAATATTTCATTTAAGCAATAAAAGCCAGGGGTGAGTTGTGTATCACAATACCGTGTTGAGGCAGTAATTCAACCGCCAGATCAGAAGGGTTCGAAAGTATGATTAACTTACAAGAATAACACAAAAAATATGGCGTTGGGTTTTT
The DNA here is from genome assembly GCA_001923025.3 of Taenia multiceps. Taxonomy (NCBI): domain Eukaryota; kingdom Metazoa; phylum Platyhelminthes; class Cestoda; order Cyclophyllidea; family Taeniidae; genus Taenia; species Taenia multiceps. The sequence goes on along the minus strand of CM010311.1, from coordinate 73,931,529 downwards.
AGCAGTGCTCTGTACTGTTACTGGCACTGCATGCCCGGTCATCGATAAATGCTCACCTTAAGCACTTTTGGAAGATAAGCTTCAGTTGACGGAGGATCTGTCATTTTGCAAACGAACTCGGCGAATGATTGTGCCAGATGACCTCGAAAAGGTTGTTGTGTCACGAAAAAGTACCATAGGTGAGGCGTATGCAGCAGACATTGCAGGGTACTGTTCATGTAACAGGTATTTCCCATATTTTTCAGACCTCTTCGGAGAGCACTCGATTGAATAACCGGCACTGATATAAAAAGGGGAAAAAACAGGTCCCAAGCCGCCGCGTACACACGATTTTAACTAGTACCCATATAATTAATAAAGCGAATTATAAGAATAGTTGAAAAATAGCATGGATGATGTACCATTCGGCCTTGATAAACAAGCACTAATAATCCTCGATCTAAAAAAAACCATAATGCTTAATTTTTTGTTAAACAAGGGGCTGGAGAAAACAAAGCCCTTACTTGTCAATTTGTGCTGCAGCTTGGAACTTCTTCGAACGATTTATCTGAACATAATTATATGAAGAGTAGAGGTTGAACAATGACTTACCTCCGAGATGTTATTCCCCCCTTTTTTTCCGTCTTCAACCCTAAATATCAAATTAAGCAAAAACTTGGGAATGAGGAGGTAATTACGCCACATTAGTAAAGGGAAGGAATAAAACAGAAAGTTCATTACTCAGAATCTACACAGAAGGAAGCGATTTGTAAGGCTTCAAATATGGCCCAAATGATTCGTGTTAACAAAAAAGGTCTCAGTTCTAGACACCAAATAAGAAATGTGCTTTCGGTCGGACCGAATTTTCCGGAAATCAAACTGTAGGATACAAATTGACGAATGATCGTACAAATAAGCAACATGAAAAGCTACTGTGAAAGGATCAGAACCATCTAGAAGTATCTGCGTTCAATCAAAAATGGACCACAAATATTTGAAAAAACTACATACGCCAGCCGTCTATTTGGAGATGCAGTCGAAACATCTAGTTGTGGTTTCGTCGACCGATCAATCTAAAACAATTAAGCGATTTGTTTAAGGAAAGTAGAAATACAACTAGATATCCTTGATTAAGTAGAGTAATTAAAGCAATTAGCTGCACTGCCCGATACAGTGGAGCGTAATCGAAATACAATCAAAATTTGGACACGTCATTTTGAAAAAAGGTTAAAGGCTCACACAAATCTAAAGAGGCTATAACTTTAATTTAATTACCCCTTTATCCGTTACTGCTGACTGCACCCTTAAAAATTACCTGCTTAAAAATGGGCTTTGTGAAGCGTAAAAACTAGTGATCACTTGTTAAACGATTCTGAGAAATAGCACTCCTTCATGAAAAAATTCCCAGACCATGATCAAGCTTAAATAACGCAGAAGGGCGATAATTGATTACAACTACAATGAGGACACTAATCTTACCACAGGTTCATGCGATGTTTCACTAGCACAGTTTTTTAATGGTTTGGAACTCGGCTCGTTGAAAGATAACTTAGAAACCGCGAGGGACTCGTTAGCCTTGAGCATTTTTGTCAATTCGTAGTAAGAGAGAGTTTTAGTGCTTCCTATTGGGTCTTTAGGCTCCAGATAACTCTCCCCATAAATTGACAGTTCCGTCGATGACATGCATCCAGAGTTGTCCGAAACAGTGGGATAGCCTATTTGATCTTGAAAGAAAGCAACTCAGTTGATTGACTGAAAAACCGTCAAGAGTACAAGTGAGTTTAAAGTGGATAGGTTAAACTACATTACTTGGGCAGTAAGGCTCGTTGTTAATAACAGCGGAACTGCGCACTTAATAAAAAGCTATAAAAAATTTAACAAAATGTTTACCAGATGGTTTGGATGCCATTGATGAATGAGAGGGTGGTGTAGAAGAAACGAAAGAAGGATAGCGCTTTTCAAATTCTTCAAAGCCTCCTGACAAGAAGACAGTAGGTGGAAGAGCCATCTTCTCGGCATTGTACTGAATAACACGCATTTTAAGTCAATTTACATAAAATGTATTAAATTGGATCCCAAAGGCGCATAAATTAGGAATCAGTACCAAAAAGATGATAATTTATCCGCTTTAAGACTATTCTGATTGTATATCTCCATACTTTCAAAGCATCTGTCGATTTACCTACGAGGCAGTGCTTGTGGTATCAAGAGTATGACATTAAAATTTATTACTTTTGCACGAGTTGCCTCATGTAATCAATACAGCGTAGTCGGTATAGCTATTTAACTCGCAAAATACCGATATGATGACTTGGCCAACTAGACCCTAGGCGGTGGAGCTAGTCGCCGCAATTGGTTGCGTAGGGGACCTAAACTAGGGCTGGTACGAACGGCCTCAGTAAATTCAATATGACAAGCCACTTGCAATGATTTCGCACAGTGGATAGACTGGTTGGATGAGTTTCACTACGCAAATCACACTGACATCAGAAACTGAAGTCTCGCTACGGTCTACCTTCCACCTGCCTACTTTTGCAACGTACGTTGGTCCACAACGATACACCCAGTATTACTTGTGCGCGAAAACGACGAAAATGAAACCTCTCAGACCACCACGAATGTGCGGCACACGTTCCTTGGTCGAATATTCTTATACAGCTAATAATACTTGCCAGTGTCCAGTACCTCGCTAGCGCTATTTATTGAGGCTTCATAGAATTCGGTAGACCAATCGATTAGCGCATATCTAGTGCAACCAATTAAACGGTGCGTTGGGAGGGCAACTTGGCGTGGGCAAATGACCACAATCAATCAACGTTACTGAGGCACAACGTCTGAGGCCAACAGTCCACAGAACACAAGCGCGAGTTGAACCTGAAAATTACCTGCTTGTAACCGACCACATCCAAAAGACCTCACAATTAGCTATCGTTTTCTCTCGGCATTATACTATTTATTACAGTGCAGAAACATTCAGTTCTCAACAAGGCACTGGTAGCACACGATCGCGCTACGATTCAACCTCTATGATGATAGGAAAGAACTGCACCTCTGCCTTGGGCGTATACCTTAATTGGTTTAACTGCAGAATGTGTAGGGAGGTCTAATCAAAAGGCCATTAGATTAAGTAAATCGAATCTATGCATGGGCATTCAGCAGATGTCCACACTAAATACTGTAGGACTTACGGTTACTAGTGCATCATGCATTATCTTTAAGGGATGTTTCGTATGCAGTGAAAAGTTCTCAGCGTCATCTGGTTTTCCGATCAGCTCACCACCTGAATCCCTGTCCAAAAGAACGATCACCTTCGCCGATTTATGTAATTTCCACTGATTGCGTTGTGCATCATCCATTCTTTTTTCCAGCACATTTATTGTTTGGCTAAAATAGTAACAACCAAGGCTAAACTATTCCTACTTGTCTACCTGCATAATATCAGCTCTGGAACCAAGTAGTGGTGAAAAGAGCAAATTATGCTAACATCAAAATGGTAAATAAACCTCTTTTCAAGGAAGAATAACTGACCAAAATGCATATAAAACATGTAAGGAAACTACCCATAGACACCTTGAACACCAAGATTAATTTGAGGTATTCTTGCAATTTTCTTCCTTGAGTACTCTGTTTTGGATCGCACATCAATTAGAAAAACATTTTTCCCTTTAGCGATCGCATCGTACAAGCAAATAGGAGGCATCCAACGTCCTGGAAATTGGTTTGGTTCCTTAGGATGTGTTTCGAAATCGCTAATAACCATACCATCCCAGGAGATTCACTAAATATCGGGTCATTGCAAACAGGAAGGTCATCCAGAGACAGTATTCTCCGCTCCATTTCATATCTAATGCGCAGATTTTCCCGTAGCCTTCTGTATGAATCTTTGGCGCTTTCATGTTGCGATCTCAGCTAAAATTATGCAAAAAACAAGGAAACGAACCTCGCATGGAATGCTGGAAACGCTTTCACTTTCAATGCCTGTAAAGAGGTGCATTCCCCTACCATAGAGTATGAATGCTTTTTCTTCATCATTGTATTGTAACATCGACGCCTCTTCGAACAGGCGCAGAATTAAATCAACTGTCTTTCTGTGAGAATTGTTTGAAAAACTTAGTACACACATATTTTCTAGATCCGATAGTGATTTTGCGACGTACAAAGGCTTCATTGACAAAGACAGGAAGAGCCTTATTTAGTCTGAATAAACCGCTTTTCCAACCGGCCGACGTAAACAGGATGCAAGTTTAGCCACATAAAATTCCATTGAACATGTGATCTGCTTACCCTTTGTACAATTTTTATTCCTTTTTAAAAAAGTGATAATTTAAGCCTTGCATAAAGTAACGGCTTTTTCAAAGATTTTTTCACACCTTAATATTGCGCGCAAGAACTTTTGCTTTCTTTAAGTAGCTAAATGAAAGCCTTTCTGCATCTGCCTTAATAGTTGCACTAGGAGTCGCTACGGGTGATTTATTTCAATCACTAAGTTTGCTTGCAGCCTCATTTAACTGAATATGGATCGTTTCCTGCTGTGGTCGTTCTGTCGGGAGGGTCGAATTGCCTGCGTTTGCTGACAATAATTTTCAGTCTTTTTGTGTTTGTAAGCTTACTTGTAGGAAACATACCAGTGCAGGTGGACCTCCTATCGTTCTAGTATGATAGGTTAACGCGTCGATTAGTTGGCCATGTTCCCGCGCCAGTTTCTGCCTCTGCTGTGCTACCCTTGGGCTAGCGAGTAATGATTGCTCTGTCACGATGGGTATCCCTAGAGCTTTTTGGGGCCTTGTTGGTTTTTAACCATGGGGAATTATTACGTCTTAGGAGTCTGCCAACTGTTCTGTTGGGAATCGTTTCATAATATGCTCCTGGAATCGTGTTAAGTTCAGTTGAGGATACGTGTGTGCAGTTTCGGTCTTTTCCTTGATGCGACTGTGGTTGCTTTTACTTTTGCTGATTTCTGCACTAATTCTAACCTGGCTATGTGGATTGATGGTCATCGAATTTTCCAGTTATTTGCTCTACACTTTGAACAGCATTTTTACCAGTTTGAGGCCTCAAGAATACGGTGTGGTCCTTGGATTCTTGGATATAGGCTTCATTTGTATTCTTGGATTCTTCGGATGCTGTGGTGCTTGGAAGAAGAATGTTTGCATGCTTACGGCTGTATGCTGCAAAGAATTTTCTAATATGCGGTATTAGTTTGCATTTAGTATAGCCCTACTGCTAATTCTTGATCTTGCTCTTGTCGTTTTGGGATTTGTATGCAAAGATAAGGTTTGTTTTACTTCCTCACTCAGCACTTTACATTTAGCTCTCTGAAATTATCGGGAATTTTCTACGAAATGAATTAATAAAATCCAAATGGGGGAATTCTGCAATGATGGATGATGTCCAAACAGCGGTATTGCGATGTCGCCTTCTAATACTCATGTTAGTTCGCTTGCTCTGGTGTTCTAGGTCCGTCTGATTACGGAGAAGCCATTCCTTATAATTGTGAGAATTATGGACAGATAGGTTTTCAAATAGAACGCGAATTAATGTGCAAAATGCTTGTTTTGGAGATTTCACCTAACGCCGAGCGGTATTTTAGTTGTTCAGTCATAGCATCTGTAATTCCCCATGTTTTCACTTTCTCTCGAATGAATTTTGCCCGTCACCTGAGTTTTGCTTAACATGTGAACATCGGCTCTCGTTAAATCTTATCCTTTTGTTCACATAGTGATTTTGTTTCGATGAGCAGTTCGGACCTTCCGCCTCTATTACTCAATGTGGATCAGCTTTGGCGTTCTTGGACCAAAACTGCTATTTGTCAAGAATTGACAGATTTAGTACATGACTGTGATGATGTTTTGGGGCTGCCTAGGAAAACTTGGGGATACTTTCATGAAGTACTCAACCATTCTTTCCATCTTGGCAATTGTCGTGGCGATTTTGCAACTGGCTGCCCTAGTTGTTGCCTGCTACCTGCGATCAAGCATTTAATCCTACCAGATCGTGTGGAGACTTCACGGATTTGTAGAACCGGTTGGGTATTTGTTTTGCCATCTCAACTGTTGTGTCTAAAATTGTTTGCTGGACTCACAGGAGCGCCAACGATAAGCGTCATTTTTGTTTTGTATGTTCAAACGGTTCTTTAACAATTTTTTCATTGTCTAAAATCGATGAGTTGGGCTCTCACGATTTTCTTCACCATCGGAATTGCCATACAGTGGCTTGGGCGATGCAGACCTCGTTTTTGGGCTCGGGCTATTTAGCGATTTTTCAACGTGAATACCCAATGAGTTCGCTACGGCTCGAGTGCCTGCTTGTGGTTCTCCAGTGCGTTTCCTGGTAGCGTTATTCGGTTTGAGTATGTAGCCTTGAAAGGTCCTTTTCTCATTTCAGTGGGGTGGTTGTGGATCGGTTGGCAATGCTGTTACAGTGCTTGTGGTATCGAGATTTGTCTGTCGTGCAAAACGCTGGACTTGCTGAGGTCATGCGCATTGGTTTACCTGGGGTAAATTGGCCAATTGTTACATAGGATTGAGTGGAGGTTTTGAAATTGATTTGTGATGTCATTTAAAATGAAATCAGCGGTAAATGTGACGGTGGCTTCTAACTCCCCTTGTTGACCATGGTAATCGCTAATCGTTCCATCGCTTATGTAGCCAGCGGTCCGGTGAATGTTTAGAGCTTCGGGGAATGAAGTTAGTGGATGAAGTTCGTGGTGTCTTCAGATGGGGCTTTTCTCTGATGGTTCGGGGCGATGCGATCACCTAATTTTATTGGCGTTGGTCGTTTAGGTGGTTTTGAAATGGGCTGAATCCGACTCATCTTTTAGTGGGGTAAACGAGTTTTTTTCTCGCCAATCACTGCAAACGAGTTCTTGTCTGGTTGTTTTCCTAAGACATAACCAGTGACGACGTACTTCTTTCCGTTTAGACGTTCAGAACTTTAATTTGCCTTTCCTCATAGCTGCGCTCTCGAACGACGTGAGTGAGAGGTCGTTATTAATAGGAAGGGATCAGGGATTCAATGAAGACAGATCAGACGTGCCTCAAAGATTAGCGTCTGAAACTACTACGATAGTTACCTTCGCATGGACTCTATAAATCCACAGCGAGACTTGGATTTATTTGTTCACTAGGATGTTTTGGTCGAGATACCCTGCAAAATTTGAGCGTATAAGGTGGCAGCATTTTCGCAACTTCGGTTTGGAAGGGTCAGCTGTTTTATTGGTATTCAGCCTCATTGTTGCGATTTCTCAGGACTTAAATGTCTGAACTGAAGGGTGTCACATCTTCCCTGAAGTCGTAGTAAGCAAAAATAACGTAGAACACATTATTAGTGCAGAGGAAGGGTTGGAGTCCATTAGTCCAAATCAGATTTCATCTCGCAGGTTGGAAACATGATAAGCGCAAGTCGGTGTGTCCGCAGTCCGAGAGCTGACACCTGAAGCTAGGTTTCAAATTAGTACAGGGGTCCAAGAGGTGGTCAGCTGTCAAAGAATTGCCCTTGGCATATCTCGGGCCATCCAATAAAGGCAAATAATAGAGGAGTGCGTCTCTTCATTCGCAGCCATAAAATTCTTGAAAATTTATGGGATAGTAATGAGAAAACTTCATTTTCTAGTAAACACGACACTGTTATTCGAGGAAATACTTACGGGATGACAGACATTTTAGTCCCCTTGTGCGTAGGGTCAGACGTGTTCAGAAGTTGGGTTTATTTTGACAAATTATAGCAAAATTCGACATAATATAATGCACCTGTATTTTGCTTAGTGCTCACTTTTGGCGATAGGACACTTTGTGGCCTCTCTATTGCATCTATCCTGAGCATTCTGGCCTCGTAGACATGTTAGAAGCCTCATTCCCTTCCTTATGCCGAGAATGCACTTTCCCTCCTAGTATTATGCTTTTATCAACCATCAGGGAAGTCTCAGTGCGCTGCATCGGTGAAAATTGACTGCGAACCTTAGCTTAAAGGAAAACTTTCCTTATTTCTACTGATGGGTCGTAAGTCTTAGAGTGACGGAAGAACTGTATGTACTGCGGATGGAAGAATACGCGACGACACCTAACAGAAGGTTTGGAAATGGCGCTCACCATCGGCGTCTACCTTAGTTTCGTGGTCCACAAGAGAGCTATCAGCTACTGAAGCCACACTAGTCGTGAACCATCTCAAAAGGTTCGTTACGGAGCCGGCTACCATGCCTGTATGAAAATCAATCATGCGAACAAGTGATGCCTCCTCCACAGAGTGAGAAAATTGACAAAAAGGGAATAGATGCAAAACCTTAACTTCACGAGACTGCGTCAAATCCTGTCCATTGTTACACTACGTTTCGACTAGTGTTCCTATGGCTAGCCGTGGACACACGTAATGGCCAGCACATTCCTCCGTTTCTTATTCCAGTTTCTTTACAGATTTAGCAGAATCGCCAAGAGGGTTCAGTGGCGTTGCAGTAAGACACGTTCTCGGCTGCACAGGAATTCGACGACTGCCACGATTGGTTTGTGAGTGTCTTGCCTTCAGCATTAATTTGCTGTGATGACCAAGAGAGCACTGGAGAGAGCACTCAAGAGAAGAGGAGCCATGTAATCGTCAGTTGTTTGCTTGACTCTTGGTTTTGGTAACAAATCGATAAGGAACTTCGCCATAGCGCCTCCTCAGGATGCGACGTTGGGATCATACCAGCAGCCCCAATCCCTTCTGTGAGTCGAAAGCACATGTTTTTCCCCGAGTGTCATGTATTTTTCATCCGTTTGGAAATGTTTAGCTTTACAGTGCATTTTGTTCAATGCGTATTCAATAATAATTTGCTCTAATACAAATGATTTTTAAGTTCGTTTATTATATTCATCATTTAGACATTAAATTCTACTTAACGGTATTTTAATGGGCTAATCTGTTCTTTGGCATTATTTATGTTTGACTCTTGGATTTCATTGGTCGATGGCGGCTGGTGCCAATGCTCGAGGTTCCGCTGTCAAGGCTCTTCAGAAGGAATTTAAGGAGCTTGTCGAAACTCCAGTTGAAGGTTTTAAAGTTACTCTAGCTGACGAATCAAATCTGTTTGTGTGGGATGTAGCAATTTTTGGCCCTCCGCAGACACTCTACGAAGGCGGTTATTTTAAGGTATTTAACGCTGTTTTTGCCTAGTGCTAGGCTCGTTTGTCCTTTCCTCCGGATTATCCCTATCATCCTCCCTCAATGCGCTTTATAAACCCTATGTTTCACCCGAACATTTTCGAGAATGGGAATGTCTGCATATCTATTCTGCACTCCCCCGGAGAAGATTTATTTAGTGACGAACATCCTTCTGAGCAATGGAATCCAACTCAAAATGTTAGGTATCTGGTGTATATTGCTGTTATTGCTAGAACCATACTCCTGAGTGTTATCTCTTTACTAAATGAGCCTAATATTCACTCGGCTGCGCACGTGGATGCATCTGTTGCGTACAGAAAATGGATTGAATCAAAGGGGAACGAGAAGGCGTATGAGCAGCGAGTCAGGTAAATGTGAAAGCACTACCTTATGCTAATTCATGTGCTTGCTGTTCAAACCTTTAGTTTCTTGTGTCGTCAGTTTGAAGTCGTGGCGCCACCTGGGCAAGAACGTTGTTGAAGCCGGGGTTTATTGTCGTCCATAAATATGGATGGCTTTTTACTCGTTAGCTTTCTGTGCGTGGTTGTAGCGTTCTGTATTAGGGCATTTTTTGGCTTAACTTGTTTTGGTAATTTGTGGTGATTCCCTGCCGCTTGACCCAAATTTAGGGGCAGATATATCAGTTTGATATTTTGTCTTGATATTTTGAATATCTTTCGAGCGAGTTTTCATTTCTCTTTGAAATTGCCTATGGTACTTGGCTAAAAATGTTTTTCACTGGGATTTCACATCCACACATTCTGCTGTATACTTGCCATGAGTGATTCTATTAGCCGTGTAATTTCAGGGAGCTCGTAGAAAGTACGAAGCTTGATGCAAAGTGGGATGGGGTGATCGTACCCACCACCCTCGAAGAATATTGCTTCGCTTCTCGGCAGCAACAATCTGCGGCAAAGTCACGACAAGAAAGCGAAGAGGCGATGGTTCTGGACGAAGATGACTACTGCTTCTGTGGCGATGATGATGATGATTTGGACGAATTCGATGAAATTTACGGAGAGGCAAAGAATCTCGATGAAGTTGCTGAGTGCGAAGATAAGATAGTCGCTTATCACCGTGTATCTGACAAATCCCTCCCGTCTAAAAGTGGTATTCCTGGCCCTTCTATGAAATCCTCGGTGGAACCGAATTCGCCCTCCACATCTTTTAAAAGCTAAGTGCTTGAACGAAAAGCTGTGATATTATACCCGAACCCAAGGTATAACTTTTCATGGTGAGGTTGTGCGTGTACATAACTTGATGATTCCGTTTACCCACGTGTTGTTGTGATTCCTGCACGTGTTTAATCGGCTATCCTACTGTAATCTGAAGGTCTGAGCGTACCAATAAATGGGTTGACGTAGTGCTTTGTTTTGGCGGTGTGACATGGTGGCTGTGGGTGCGCGGGTGTTGGGGTGACGCATGCTAGCAAATTTGACGGGGGCGGCTTAGTGGTGGGTGTAGCGTCCCGAGGCTCCCTCTAAGGTAAAAGAAGGCATAGTACTGGGAGTAGAATACATGTATTCTGGAAACAGAGGGCTTGGGGGCTGTCGGCACGGCCCAAAAGCCGACCAATCGGCTCAGTGCAATATGGCCACCCAAGTGACCGAAACCGGCAGTTCAAACAAACAAAGTAGTACAGTGGGCCTTGAGTTGCAGCACGTTGCGCCAGCACTTGGAGGAGCCACCGCTCCGGCCGTTAAAGTGGTCTTGCTGTGTAGTTGCTTAACCTGTTACACTAGTTTGAAATATTACAGGAGTTGGCAGAAGATTCCCGGGGGTTTTTTATGACGGCATTAAGGCTGCTTTAACGACGCCGAAATTCAACTATAATGCTAAATTGAACGTTGTTCTCTTTGGTGAGTCACTTCATGTTCCAACCATTTTTAGGTTTCCGAAACGTAAATCCGCTCAATTACTCCCGTAGGCAGCGGGTCCTTTAAAAGTAATCTCGGTAACTGATACTTACTCAAATCAAGGCCTCATAATTTTAATTGACAAACTCATGCTTCGAACTGAGGGTGTTTCTTCTACATGTCGGTATTCGTGTCGCAAAGGTCACAGCAGCAGTGTTAAATATTATCAGGGGCATCATGAAGTAGAAGAACCCCATGATGACTCTTGTGTTTGTTCCAGAAAACACCTCTAACCACGCTACCTAGAAGTTGAATTGTTCGAAGTTCTTGGTGGTGGCAGTTGTGCATGCCTCCACAATTTGGATACTTGTGTCGATCCTCTAGTGCAATGTTGAAATGTGTAAAACTCTGAGTTTCATTATCGAAACGCGCCTCCATCTTGGTCCACCTTTCAACTGTTCTCTGCTGTTCAAAAGTGGAACGCAGCCTGGATACTCGGTGCGTATAAATTTGCCGAGTTCGTGAATGTTTGTGACCAACTTTACTCCCTGCTCCAATAGAGGGATTCGCCTCATGTATTACCATGATGGATTATGCGTTCGACTGTTAGGGTACTTAGGAAGAAGGCTAGGAATCACCACGGCCGGAATCATTACTGACGCAGTCGTCTTCACGGTTCTCTTGGGAACAATTGTGCCATTCAAATCATCGTACTCTATACATGTACAAATAGATATCCGTAAGTTCGAGTTTTGTGTCTTAGTTCACAGGATCCTTCTTTAGTCGTCAAGTTTGTGCACCCAAACTCTGTTTCTTGCCCTTCCAGTTAGAGGTGTCTGACCCGGACCTGCTTATTTACAGTGCCTATCGTCTGCCGGAAGGTAAGATACACAGTAACACGCCTTCATACGCATCTTTGCACGAGGCTGTAACAAGCTTCTATTGCAATAATCCCTTCTTTCATCTCCCCGTTCTCATCCACCAGCACTAAAGACGAAGTGATTGCAACAAAGGATGGGCATTTAAACAAACACTCGAGTAAGTAGTTTAGGGAAATCAGAAGAGACTATCGGACCCACAACCTTTGGCAACGTTCTGACGGCGCAAGACCAATTCTTTTTAAAACACACTTTCATTTTGCTAGTTGATTTTATTGATCAAACAGCTAGGTAAACTACTGGATACTATGCGCTCCAACAAGCAGTAGTTATATCCACAGGGAGCGTAGACGGCCTCTGCGTACAGCTTAACCATTTTGCCGACACGGAGGGGAAAGAACTTCGGGAGCTGCTGGTAAAAAAGCACAAACATGCTCATGGATAGGTGTCAAGCTGGAAAGCAAAAATAGTGTGAAATAAGAGATAGACATCGACGAAGCTAGACTGAACAGGCAGCCACTCAGACGCATATCAACCCCTCTGCTAGAGGGAGCAAACCGACCGGCAGACGGGGTCACTGAAGTCACCATAGGTCTCACCGGTTACTCTAGTAAAAAGTACCAAAGTCTAAGGCTGTGGATCAGCGTTGAGAAGCTGAAAGAAGTAACAAGGAAGGTGTAGCGCCCCAAGACTTCCAGAGGATGAAAAATACATGACACTCGGGGAAAAACATGTGCTTTCGACTCACAGAAGGGATTGGGGCTGCTGGTATGATCCCAACGTCGCATCCTGAGGAGGCGCTATGGCGAAGTTCCTTATCGATTTGTTACCAAAACCAAGAGTCAAGCAAACAACTGACGATTACATGGCTCCTCTTCTCTTGAGTGCTCTCTCCAGTGCTCTCTTGGTCATCACAGCAAATTAATGCTGAAGGCAAGACACTCACAAACCAATCGTGGCAGTCGTCGAATTCCTGTGCAGCCGAGAACGTGTCTTACTGCAACGCCACTGAACCCTCTTGGCGATTCTGCTAAATCTGTAAAGAAACTGGAATAAGAAACGGAGGAATGTGCTGGCCATTACGTGTGTCCATGGCTAGCCATAGGAACACTGGCCTTAACGTAAAGCAGGATAAAATGCACAGAATTTATGATAGGGACTGCTAGCTTTTAAAATACAGACTTTGAGTAAATGATCTTCTAAGAATTGGGGAAGCGCTTAAGTGATGAGGAAATCGAATACTTCTGCAAGTATCGACTGGTTGTCTTATAGAAAAAGGATCGTTTTGTAATCCAGGTCAAACATTCGTCAATATAAACAAGATAGAAGAAATGAGTTGTTAAAGAATACCTATTATATTGATTAAAAACAAGTGTCTAGGGCCATAGTAAATCTAAACAGCGGTCGATTTTCAAGATGTCAAGATCAATGGCGGAATTGTGTACACCGCCGACAATTACGCAAGGGCTAGGGGAAGATAAAACAGGCGCCGCGAACGATAAGCAAAACACGGATATGTTAATTTTTAAATATTTGGTTATTAGGATAAAAAGGGTAAGAAAAAAATTCATGCTTACTAATCACCCTTTCATATCAATTGAATTCACAAAAACGTCTCTTTTTCACGAGGACACGTCAATGAACCATTAGCTGCAAGCAACCCTTATTCATATTTTTCAATCCATCACTGCAATAAACCAAGTAATGTGTCAGATCAGTCAGTTCTCCAAGCAGACGTCACTTTTATTGCTATGGCACGTCAATGACGCTCTTGCCCGCACTCCACAATTGTCCAAATTTTTCCTCTCTGTCCCTAGGATACATTCAGTAAGGTGTCAAAACACTCAGTCATCACAGCGGACGTTACATTTTCACACTGACATGTCAGTGTTACTCATGCCTGCGTCCTACGCGGTTCCGTACTTTACCACCCCGTTAATGAAATGCACTGCCTGCGATTTTACAGTTTTCCATACAGTAGCACTCTATCAATGCAATTTACTTAACAGTGTGTCGAAACAATCAGTCAGCTCACTAGACGTCTCTCCACACTGATATGTAAATGACACTCTTTTTAATACATTGTTTGTTCGAGCTGCCGGTTTCGGACTTGGGTGGCCGTATTGTACTAGCCGGTTGGCCGGCCTTCAGGCCGTACCAACAGCCCCCCAATCCCTCTGTTTTCAGAATATATATTCTGTCCAAGTATTATGCCTTCTTTTACCCTCACAAAAGTCCCAAGACAGTGCACTCTTAACTGCATTCTACACATTTTCACATTTTTCTACTCAGTCATTGCAATGCACTTGGCTTGATAGAATTCGATTAAAGTAAACAAAAATCTTTTAAGTTTTACCACTTCAACTGCAGCTGTATGATCTTCCTCGCTTTAATAAGGCGAAATTTTTTATTCCCTACATCAACTGCAATCACATGATCAAAATCGATTAAATAAGACAAAATTCGCCTCTCTATACTCAAATTGGACACGAAAATGGGAATAGCTTTCCACTCTATCAACTTTAATTACAGTCACATAATCGAAATGAATTCAATAAGGCAAAATTCTCTTCCTACTCTACTTCAACTGCAGCCACATAATGGAAATCTATTTAATGGGGCGAAACTGTCCTCACTCTCTCTACTTTAACTTTAGTCATATGTTCAGATCCGATACAATACGACGAAATTTGCCTCTCTCTAACAACTTTATTTGCATTCGCAAAAATTTCAATTCAGCAACGCCAAATTCTGCTCTCACTCCCTACTTGAAATGCAGTCACAGCATCAATTTCAAATCAATTAGGTAAAATTTGCCTTTTTCTTTCAACACCAACTGCAGCCACATTATGATAATCGATTAAAAAATTGGAAATGTTTCTCTCTCTCTACTTCAACTGCAGCTGCAATATCAATATCGATTCAATAAGGGGAAATTTTCCTCACGCTCTCAAATGAAATTTCAGTCACTTGATCAACTTTTATTCAACAAGACGAAGTTCTCCTACCCCCTTCAGCTTTAACTGCAGTGACATGATCAAAATCGATTAAATATGGCGGCATTTCCCCCCCCTCTTTCTACTTAAACCGCAGCCACAAAATGGAAATCGATACAATAAGGCGGATTAATCATCTCTCTCTAACATTAGCTGCAGTCAATTGATCGAAATCCAATAAATATGGCGAAAACCTCCTCCCTGTTTCCACTCCAACTGCAGTCACATAATCAAAATCAATTCATTAGGGCGAAATTTGCCTCTCGTTTTATTCTTCATTTTAATTATTATGAAAAATATGGATTCCTCCTCCCTTCTCTTCCCATAAAAACTGCTGATACATGAGCAAGCTCATTTTAATATGGCGTAATTCTTCTTATCTCTACTTCAACTGCAGCCACATGATCAAACTCGAATCAATAAGGGGAAATTCTACTCTCGCTCCGCTTAAAATGCATTCACGTGATCAACATCTTTTTTCGTTACGCCCAAATTCTAGTCTCTCTCCACCTTCACTGCAGTCACATGATCAATATCGATCAAATTTTGCCAAATACTGCGCTGACCATAGTTAAAATCGATCTAACATAGCTGAAATCTCCTCTCTCTCTACTTCCTCTGCAATCACATGGTTAAAATTCTCCTCTCTCTATTTCCTCTGCAGTCACCTGATGAAAGTCGATTCAATCTTACATTAATCAGTCAACCCTACATCAAACTCACAATGAATATCGATCCAATCAGGCAACATTCTCACATCCCTTACTTCAAATAAAGTCACATGATGCGCGAACCAAACACGTAACACTCTTCTCTCTCTCCACTTCTATTTCAGTCTCATGGGGAAAATCGATTCAATCATGCAACATTTCACTCTCCTGCTTTTCAACTGAAGTCGCATAAATAAAATCTATTCCATGGTACATGTAGCGTCCCGAGGCTCCCCTTAAGGTAAAAGAAGGCGCAGTACTAGGGCAGAATGCATATATTCCAAGAACAGAGGTCTTGGGCGCTGTTGGCACGGCCCGGAGGCCGACCAACCGGCTAGAACAAGATGGCCACCCAAGTGACCCAAACCGGCAGTTCAAACAAACAAAGTACTACAAAGCTCCTCTCTTCTTTCGAGCGTCGTCCCCGACGCTCCCCTTCGTCCGCCTCCCGCATCAGCCATCACAACGTAATCAGTGCTGCGAGAAGCACCCACGAGCTAACCGTCCCAGTCGTCGAGGTTCGAACACATGTGTTCCTGTAGTGCCATCAATTCCGCGTAGCACTCAGTGCAGCAAATGCGCGCCTCTTGGCCCTCCTCTGGGCTTGGAGTCCACGGCTAGTGTCGCTTCAGTTGTTAATAGCTTTCCTGTCGAACACAAGGGCGAGGGAGATGTCGAAGATGAACGTCGATCTCAACCCTTCTGTTACGAGATACCAAAGGTTCTCCCTTCCGTAGCACATGCACTTCTTTCACACCGCCGACGTTTGCCAGAAACGGCATGGAGCAGGATAAAATGCATCAAAGTCGGGTCCGCTTTCCGCTGCCACCAATGTAGCGTCCCGAGGCTCCCCTTAAGGTAAAAGAAGGCGCAGTACTAGGGCAGAATGCATATATTCCGAGAACAGAGGTCTTGGGCGCTGTTGGCACGGCCCGGAGGCCGACCAACCGGCTAGAACAAGATGGCCACCCGAGTGACCTAAACCGGTAGTTCGAACAAACAGTATTACAGTGGTGGTCTCATTACAACCCTCTCCTATAAGAAACACTGCACAAAATATTCTGACAAATGAGAGACGAAAGGTTGTAAGCATCAACGATTAGCTAACACCAATTACCAATCATCCAAATACTTCGAAAAGGGCTTTATCATGGAGAACCCGTCCGCATGAAACTCCGAAATGATGGTAAATTGACGTAATTGCAATCAAGATTTCCCTGTCGACACAACAACCTATTGCTAAAAATTTTCAATCAATGCTAAAATTGCTGTCAAATAATGCTACTTGATGAAATCGACAACCTCGCACTCATTGGTAATGCAACCCAAGGTTCAAAGCCCTTTGTAGTGTTAAATAATTAACTCTAGTAATAAAGTGAGTGATGGTTGAGTGCAAAGTTCTCAAATTGTGTGGTCAACATTAGCTTTAGCTGAATTAAGTGTAATATAAATCGGTTCGTTTCGAAAAAGAATCAAATGAGATCATACCAGTTTTTGCATGTGGTGAAGACCAATCACCTTGTCTGGACTATTACTGTAGCTAGGATTTTTTTGGTAGTGGAACGTTTTCTGGTGAGCATACCAACTTAAACTCTTGCCTACTTGCTCCCTTAGCATTGCGTAAACACCAATTGAATGCTTGTGCCTTAAGCAATCCAGAGTTGGGTTTTTATGGTAGAGTTGACTGAGTGGTGCAATTAACTATTAGCGCCATGGGGATGATAGGAGCCAAGGGCATGGTTTTCTCACACTATATTCACTGTTGTCATGGTAACATAGCAACCGATTACGCTCGAATTATTATTGCAAAGAAAATGATTTTTTGTGGCAGAAGTCACCATGGCAACTGCAAAGGCGTCAGGCCATTCCCCCACCCCATTGTCAACTCAAAACTCGTCGGTATTACAGAAGTGTAATTGTTTCGCTTAAGGATTAATTTGAAGCGCAACTCACTTGCTGGTGTCTAAATGGTTTAATTACGCTGCGGTTACATGAAAGCTAGCAAAAAGCAGCACAGATTAAATCACTTTAACCCAGAATGTGCCTCAGTCTGCAATGAAAAAGCACTAAAACAGTTTTAATAGACTTTCAAGAGATTTACAATGATAAACGCTCCAAGATGAACACAGTTTGATGAAGTCCACAAAAAAGTAGGATAGTGTATGTGATTCCGACTACATACTTAAATAGAAATTGAGCGCAAAAGAATAAAAACGTCGAATTTCAAACGTGGCTGTCTGTAATGAAACGCAAATCATCTTCAACTTTATGAAAACAGTTTTGCAAAGAAGCCACAGCAAGGATTAGATATAAAGAAGGTGCCTGATTAAAACGCCTATATAATATGCAGAAATCAGCACACACAGATACTTGGCTCGATTTTCACCTTTTCGAATGTCACGATTTTCAGAACAAACTAGACACCAATATTTGATCGTGTTTATTAACACGCTGAATATTTACAATGAATAATTTGTTCTTTGAGTGGCTATCGATGTCATTATAGAAGGGGTAAGACGCAAATAGGAACTGAAAAATGCATGCATTTGGGCAAATCCCTATCTATGAAAGGCATGTAATTTAAATCTCCGAACCCTACTGCCTGAACACGTTGGGATAAATAGAAAAATCTAAATTACCTTACAGTTGCTCCAAAACCAACAAAAAACACAGCAAAGTATTTTATTACCATTGCAGATCTTAAATGTCATGAAGACATGTGACTCCCCATAACAACAGAGATTGCAATCTACGCACGATAAAGCAATCGTTTGGGCTTAGCATAGAAGCCACATCAATGCCTTGAAGTCGATAAATTCATTTTTGAGTGCGATGAGCTTGTCGAAGAAATTATCCCCGAATGGCCTAAAATGAGAGTTCAAACAAACTTAGTATCATCGTTACAATAATTAGCAACTCATTCATACACAGTATTGCACTAAAGCTCTTAATGTCACTCTAATTCCTTATTTTAAGAAAAGTATAGCAAATTTGTCTGAGACATTTGATGTCCCGATTCTAGACGAAACGACTCTTAAGTACGATACAAAACGGGGTACGAAAGGTCGTAAATTTGTTAGATCCAACAGCTGCATTTTTCAACAGATGGGTTTAACTATTAATTAATTAACTCAATAAAACAAATTTACTATCATCAACTTTATATTTTATGCAAATCCAATACGTTGCGATCGCTTGCAGTCAGCGTCAAATTACTTATCAATTAACTCGATATTTCCTGACGAGTGACCTCATTTATAGTTTAACCTAATTGGTAAGTTTGCTGCGAGGGTCTGGGTGAAAGTCAACTTCCACAGCCCAGGCATTTCGTTGCTATGAGAACAAACAAATTACTCTCATTCCTTTCTTCTCCCTAGTCAAATTTGTGCCCTTATAACGAGGTGTTTCGCAGACGTGTAAAATGCAGGCTGGAGTAAGAAGCGTCATATGAATGTGGTTTAACTAAGCACTTGTAATTTACATAAGACCTGAATGTTAAGAAGCTGAAAGCTCATAATCATTCTTCACCACACTGAAAAACTCCTTAGAAATCAACAGCTTTTGTGATTCCTGGATTTCCATTTGTAGACACTTATTGAAGGAGTTGCATCTAATTATTTTGCAAATTTTCAATTGCAAAATTCTACCTTAAGAGCAGTGACAATCCTATTTAGGCTCTGTCATTTTTAAAATCCAAGGTTAAATAAATGAAGACTTTACCTTTCAGGTTGTTTGAGTATTTTTGGGTTTAATTTATGCATGAAGGATAAAGTAGAAAATTTGGATCCCTTCCGCCTGTATATTAATCATTGCTAATTTCAGAGTACACTGCAATTTTCTTCAAAAATTGGAGGTTTTTGCGCGTGCACTGCATATCACTGTCCGTCAGATTCATGGCCTACTTTCACGGTACAGAATTATCTTGAAATATACAAAACAATTTCGTAAAGTCTTTAGGGCACTTTATGTAGCAGAGGGAGCGCAAAAGTGGTGAACATTTTTCTGTATTATCAACTGTTCATGTAGCCGACACGTAGTGCTTTAGTAGGTAATAGTATTAGCTATTTATTTTGGTAAATGACATTACGGTCACCTAGGTTCAGTCGAACTGGTGCTGTTTTTCAGGCACGAACACGGGAAGCGTATTTATACAATTGCTTTTTGACTTTGATAGCACAAAAAGGGAATCAATTGACATTAAATGATGTATGCTGTTCTCGGAAGATTAGCCTTTGCGTGGAAAATCCATTTATTGTTAAAAATATGTGATATACGAAGAAGCGACAGTTGAACTTCGTTTAGATTCAATGATTCGAGAAACCATCGTTTTCGGATATCAGTCTATTAGGTATATGTATTTTCGGACAAAATAATAAGTAATTAAAGCTTGCTTTGCAGTAGTGTTGCAGTACTTGTGTTCTTTAAATGTACTTTGTAGGCGAGAGGCGGGAGAACAAATTAAACCTGGTCGTGGGCGAACGTGGTTGCACTCCTAAGTCCGAGGCGCCCTCGTCGTAAATACTCCTGTGCTCATAGCATTCCAAACATTCTAAATAGCACACGTATGTTGCAAAAATACGAATCTACCAGTAATATTTTTAGCTTTTTTGTTTCTGCCGATAAAACTCCCAAGCATGCACAAAAAATTAAAGGCCTCTCTGTACTCACCTTAATTTTATTAAACGTCATACTGCACCCTCCTTCTTGCTCACAAGATCATTCGTTTAGGGTTGGAAAAATACTCAACCTCTAACAAAAAAGAATACTTTTAAGCATTTTAACACTGCCACAAATTTTAAGCAACATTAGCCTTTTTAATAAGTCCCCAGCTTCCAATCAATAGCCTTTATCGGGCCTTAAGTTACATTGCGAAATTTCAGGTCTAGAAGGCCGTTTAGAAAGGACTATACCTTCTTCAACAAATCTTTTGTTCTCATATAGGATAATGAAATTCTATCATAATACTTTGATAAATAGGTATACTCCGTGTGACTTTGTAGCGTCCCGCGACTTCCTTGAGGGTAAAAAGAAGGCAAGTACTAGGACAAGATGTATGTATTCAGCAAACAGAGCGATTGGAGCAACCCGGCTAGGAAAATATGGCTACCCAAGTCGCCAAAGCCGACAGGCAGAACAAGCCAAGTATAATGTAGCCCTTCTCTTTTCAAGCGTAGTCCTCGACGCTCCCCTTGGTAAACCTCTCGCGTCAACCATCACAAGTGGTTGGGGCTGGAACAAACACTCACGAGCTAACCATGCCAGTCATCCAAATTCAAGCGCGAGTGAAGAGATACTTGACCACTACGTCACTGATCCCTCTTGGCAGTTCGAATGGACCTGGAATTCCGTTCGGTTCGGATAATGAATTTTGAATAAGAGGCTCTGCCGAGCATCAGCTTGTCCATAGGGAGACGTTAGAACTCCGGTCTCCTTAAGTAAGTATGTTAAGAAAATCACCGCAACAAAAAGTTTTCGGAGGGCTCACGGCTAGCGTCGCTTCCGTTGTTAATATTTTTCTTGCAGAAAATGAAGGCAGGACAGATGCCGAAGGCAGACGTCGTTCTCAACCCTTCTGTTATGGGATGTCAGAGATCCTCCTATCCGTAGCACGAGCACTTCTTTCGCACAGCTACAGTTTGTCACCAACAACATCGATCGGAATAAAAAGCCGTTAACGTCGGATTCGCTTTGCGCTACCACCAATGTAGCGCCCGAAATTCTCTTGAAGGCAAAAGAAGGCACAACACTAGAGCATGGCATGACATGACATGGCATGGCCCGGTACCGAAGCCGGCAGTCAAAATGAACAAGATATAACAGAGTTAGTCTCCACAAGCTGTACTTCCGCATGACAACAGTGATTCCGAAGCAGGCCGGTGATCTCAGCTATTCTGGTTAAACTATGGGCCGCATTATGTTGTTTATCTATAACAATGCTGGCGCAGTACTAGGGCAGAATATATATATTCCGAGAACAGAGGGCTTGGGGGCTGTTGGCACGGCCCGGAGGCCGACCAACCGGCAAGAACAAGATGGCCACCCAAGTGACCTAAACCGGTAGTTCGAGCAAATAAAGTATTACAATTGTAGCGTCCCAAGGCTCCCCTTAAGGTAAAAGAAGGCGCAGTACTAGGGCAGAATGCATATATTCCTGGAACAGAGGACTTGGGGGCTGTTGGCACGGCCCGGAGGCCGACCAACCGGCTAGAACAAGATGGCCACCCAAGTGACCTAAACAGGTTGTTCGAACAAACAAAGTATTACAACAATACATGTTCCTTCTCCCCCTCTACTTCATTTGTAGTCACATTATGAAAATCGATCCAGACATGCAGCATTTTCATCTCTCAAGTCCTCATATTTAATCGTATGATGAACATCGATTCCATAACGCATCACTCAAAAGTCTCACAATGAAATTCGCTCTAATTACGCGGCATTTTTCTACCTCCAATTGAACGGCATTTATTTAATTATTGCTGACACACGTGAAACCCACCTCTTCCTACACTACAAGGAAAATTCATTTGACCCGCTTAATTATTCAATCACGTAAGCAAAAACGAAACAATTAGCCATCTCTCGTATTTCCTTTCAATTAAACTGCGATCTCTTAATGAATATGGCTTTCGTCACGCAACATTAATTCCTACTTCTAATTTAACAGCAAACATTTTATGGAGATTAACTCAACCGCGCAACAATAAAAATCTATCCAAACACGCAAAACTCGCAATTCTCAAGGCTTCAAACTCGATTTCATGATGATAGTTGATTTCGTTTAGCATCATTTGAAACTCAAATCACTTCAGCAGTAATTCCATAATGAATTTTGTTTTTTTTTTCCACATTCTTTATTTTTTTTGCTTTTATTGCAGTCGCATAAAGAAAATCCCTTCAGTCTAATATTAATCATAGGTTCGATTTTGCAGCATTACATTTTAGAATAAATTAATGCATGCAAAAAACTCTTCCTTGCCTACTAATTAAAATGCAGTGACATCCTAATAATAGATACAATTAAAATGCTATCTTTGTCTACTTAAAATACCTACAAAAGTAATGAGGTGAGAGAAGAAATTTAGCATCATAGACGTTGATATAACGTAGGATGATGGTGGTGGTGGTGTAAAAGTAAAAATTTTTACTTGACAGGCATCGGCATAACTTTGGGGCAGCCAGTAGTGGTGAAGTAAGGGTGGATAATTTGGTCGACAAGCATTGATGTTTGCAAAGTGAGTTTTGTAATTCTGATTAATAGGCATCGATATGACCTAGATGACCTCAAAGGAGTTAATGGTGGTAGAGTGAATGTAAACTACTACTTAGTGACTCGGGTGGTCGAAGCTGTAAGCTGTGTGCAAATTTTACTTGCCTTAGTAAAACTTAGTGACATGGGTGGTCGCAGCGGTAAATTTAGTATACGAATTTTGCTTGTTAGGACTTGACGCGACATGCTGACTTAGATGGTCTTGGTTTTGCGTAATGTGCGGATTATGTTTGGTAAGCTTTAATACAACTTAGAGAATTCAATGGTAAGGAAATTGGTTTAGGTGAAACTCAGTGACTTTAGTAGTTATGAAGATGGGTTGCTTGCAGGCCTCCCTACGACTTAATGACCTTGTGGTCGCAATAGAAGATTTGCTCGAATTTTGCACAAAAGTACATTTTAACATATCTCTAGCAGACTTGTCGTTAAACAAAGCTGTGAAATAAGTGTGAAAGCTTCGCCAGTCAGGCCGTTATGCGAATTAGGGACTAAGGTGAATGTGATTCACGATCATGTGCATACATATTACATACATAACTACATACGTACATGGAAACATATATCTCGTTGACTTCAGCAACCAAAGAAACAAGTAAATTGCGCAAATTTTGTTCGACAATTCTCCATTAAAATTAATGAAGTTAGTAGTGGAAGAGGTAAATGAAATCGACAAATTCTGCTTGCCAGTATCGCAAATAATGTAAAGAAATTAGAAAACGGGTTCTTGTCAACGTCACGATGTCAAGGCTTGTCAGAGGCTGTTTGGCATGACAGGAGACAACAAAGCACCGCATGTAGGAGTGAAACAAACCTGTCAGTTTCAGGATAAGAGGTCTTGCAAAGATTGGTTGAATACAAACTTGAAAACAATGCACCATATGTCACAGAGTCACAAACATGTCAAGTTGTTAAGCTGTTAAACAGTGAAGCTGTCAAGCTGAGAAGTTGTCAAGGCTTGTCACACGCCTCACTGATCGACTGACTGACTGAGTGACTGACTGACTGACTGACTGACTGACTGACTGACTGACTGACTGACTGACTGACTGACTGACTGACTGACTGACTGACTGACTGACTGACTGACTGACTGACTGACTGACTGACTGACTGACT